>OY856412.1:1144304743-1145580993 GCA_963693085.1 Alisma plantago-aquatica
ACTGTGTGCTTTGTCATCACTCATGCACAAACTAAGATAAACTTCCCGACTGGTCGCATATCCTAGCAGTACTATGGGATGAGCACACTTAACCACAAAGTTCTTTAGTGATGAGCTTCCTGAAAATGAGGTGAACCTTGGTGATATGGGTAGTCTGATCATTCTTTTTAAGATCATTTTATCTGAGACCTCAAATCCTGAGACGTTATAGTTTTCATCTCATCTCGTCTTCTTATCTTCTCTTATTTTCCTCTATTCATCTCTTCATCTATTCCCCACCTCACAACAACCACAAGCAGAATTTGAAATCCAGAGAGTGGTTGTGGTAGGGAGTCATAAACATTGATAGAGTAAATGGAAATGAAGACAAATATTTGAAAGAGAGTAACCAAGAGACAAAGTTTAAGTGCTACATGATCCTTTTACACATATTCGGGTAGAAAAATAAACAAATCTCTGTATGGGGTGGATCTCCCACGGTATGGATTAGGTTAAGTATGAGATCTAATTAACATAAGCATCATAATATATGTGGATTAATATATCAATTGAGTGATGCAAGACATATCTATGTAAGATGGAAGGGGGTGTGTTACGACCTCACCTCCCGATAACCCCCAATTAAGGGAGACCGAGAGGTCGAAGCCGCACCCATGACTTCCGGATCAAAGGTTCGACAATTAACCAATAATAATTATCAAATTTTAACATACTATACTGAAAGTTGTAAGAAAATAAATTTTTGCATACCTTTTGAAATCTTGGATCTCACACCGATACTAATCTATCTAATCCTCCTTTGCACTTTAATTCTCATTTAGTATCACATGTGCCACTTTACTGTTTGTTCTTTTCATTGTACCTAAAACGCCGACAAACAAAACGTCGGTCAGCCGTAGCTGGTATGTGGGGGAAACAAATAAACATGCAACTATGGTAACAATGTAATCACTCAATTAATCATTTAACAATCAAGATTATGTTTTAAGCCAAACTAATCAATCCATAACTATCCACAACTCTGTGTTGTCCCTGTAAGGACTTATATGGTACCTCTATAAAGGTGACTTGATGGACCTACCCTCTAGGCAGCCAAAGTCTTTCACGACCTGATGGACCTACCCTCTAGGTAGCCATGTACTAGGTCAGCCATTACGACACAGAGGGGACCGGGATCTGAGCTAGTAGGCACATATCTTATGTGATAATCGTAGTCACTTTATAGTTGCAAGAAATAAATAAACATTCAACAGTTTGGTTGCATTCAATGCGATTAAACATCCGAGAATCCATCGGGAAACTAAAGCGGTTATTCATAATTGTAACCACATACCTGTCTTGGAGATCTCAAGCAACAATTTATCCAAATCCAACTAGATGTCCAATCAAGCAAGCCAATCAATCAATCAAGCAAACATTGATCCTGAAAACATGTATAATGTCTAATTGTCACAAGCATATCCCAAACAACTCCTTATTGACTTGGGACACCTTTCTAAGGTTTCTAAGTCTCATTAGGATGCATTAGGTTTTCTTAGATCAATTTCTCAAACTTTTCCCTTTTTAGGTCAACAAACCCTAAAACAACTTTTCCACTCATAAAAACCATAATTACTCAAATTATCCACCTTAATGATCTTTTATGCTCAAATTGGCTTAGGATCATCACATCTCTATTTTATTCGTGGATTTACACAATTAAACCAATTAAAAGACATATTCATCAAAATTAGGGTTTTCAAGCTCATTAATGCATAATCATGCACGAAACCCTAAATTAAACCAAATATATAAAAAGATCATATTTTTAGATCCTAATTTTCACTTTTATTAACAACATGTTAATATCAACTCAAATTATCCAAATAACTTTATTAAGTCCATCTATCATCAAATCTAAGGGGTTTTCTTTAATTAAATCATTAAAGATGATAACTTTATGTACTTTTTTAATTTTCAAGCATGTAAACTCTAAATTAGACAAATCATGTGCAAAGCTCTTCCTTTTTGAACATAATGTACCTTTTTACATTTAACAGGTTAACATCAACTCTAACGATCCATTAAACCCTATTAAACACATTAACCCTATCAAAAATAGGGTTTCTTAATCTTTAATTCATTAAAGATTATAATTGGCACTACTTTTCAAACTATGATCAGATTCAGGCTACAAAACTATTTTTATTGGATTCCTTGTGTTCTCCTGATCAAAATTCATATATAACTTATTTTAATCCGAGCTACGGTTAAATAAATATGATTTTTGCATTAAACCACTTACCTCGGACCAATCACAGAGGGCCACGTCGCCCTGGCTCATGCAACGTTTGCTGGTTTGGAAACATAACCGAGTTACTCCTTTACCCTCACATAAGTTGTTGGATTTTGAATACCCGGAGGGGTAAAATGGTCAAATTCATCTATTCCTTTCTTCTTCCTCGGGCCAGCAGCTTGCTGCCGCCCTAGCCACCGAGCTGCTGCCTTGCGTGGCCACTCCTCCTTCTCCCTGACCTCCTCGGCCACCAAGGAGGGTGCCATTGTCTCCGCCCTTCCCTGGCGCACGCGAGGTGCCTCCTACCATGGCCAAAACGGCCAGTAACGGCTGCTGCAACCCCACGACCCGCGTCCAAGCTGCAATCGTGCTGCAGGTGCGCTGCCGGCGTTTGGGTGAAGCCCAACGCTCAAGATCACTAGCTGATCATACACTGGTCCTAGAGGTACTTCAGGCCTTCCTTGGGATGACCCCACATCCCTTCGTTTCTCCCGAGAAGACACCACTCGAGTTTTAGGGTTTTGAATGTGAAAGATGAAGAAGGAGAGAGAGTGGATGCTTGGAACTAACTTAAACTCAGCTAAGGGCTCTACCCCTTATATAGGGGAGAGTATCCACGCCCTACATCCTTCATCCATGCATTAGCAAAGACTTTTCCCAATAAGAATATATTTCCTTCATTGAGAAGTTAGTTTCTCTCTCTCTCTCTCTTTCTCTTAATTCCTTTGATATCCTTTATCCTTGATATATTAGAATTCGAATTTCTTCTTACTTATTCTCTCGTTCCTTGTTTTTTAATCTATTGACACGAAATTCTATTTCCTTCAATCAAAATTACTTTCTTTTTAACAATACCTCATAATTCATTAATAATGCAACACATTATCCTCTTATTTTACAATTTTGGTATTTTCTCTTTCTTTCCTCTTTATTGGGACTCCTTGGATCCCAAGAAACTCTATTATTTCGAAATCCTTTTTATTGGATACTCATTATCCTTCTAGATGCATCTACATGCATCATTCTTCATTATTATGTATATTTCTTATTAAAATATCTCTTTTTGAGGATTTCTTTTTATTTCTCTTTTATTTTCCTCATTGGTATTCCTTTTATCATTAGTAATCCTTGGGATACGAAATTCCACCAAGGATAACTCAATTATTCCTCTTTTCACTTATTTCCCACATTCTCCCATTATTTTCAATTTCTTTCTTAATAAAGAAATACTTAATTAATCTTTTCTTCTCTTATTGCTTTCTTTTTACAACTTTGGACTCCTTGGAACCCAAGGAACCCAAGAGACACGAAATCCTCTTTGGATTTGTCTTCTAGAGGTTTCTACATATTTCTTTTCTAAAATATTCAATTATTCATTCACTAATTGAATTTTCTTTGTTATTTCCTTATTATTGGGCCCAATAGCCAATAAAGCCCACAACACAAACATCAAGGCTATTGTAAACGAAATCCATTTATTTGAAGCAAATTATATCATTATTTGTTTAAATATATTTAATATGAGAAATTACATTTCTCACCAATTGAACCCAAAAATTGGGGTTATAACATCCTTCCCCTCTTATAGGAATTTTGTCCTCAAATTTCAGGCAAGCAAACAAACAATTCAGGATAAGACTTTTCCATGTCCATCATTGGCCCCTATGTGGCTTTGCCGTACTCATGGCGTTTCCAAAGAACTTTTATCATCACATATTCTTTTCTCTGAGTTCTTTCATCCTGGCGTCTATAAACTACACAGGTGACTCAGGCCATTTCAACCTCCCTTGGGGCTCACTAGGTTCATTGCTCAGCACATGGTCGGGTACGTCACATAGTGCTCTAAATTGGACACATGGAAAACATATCACATTACTCTATCCTGAGGGGTAGGGTCAAACCTAACCTTCTCCACCCATCCATCTCTAATGGACCCATGTATCGGGGACTCATCTCTCTTAGTTATAACTTAGAGGGGTCGGATTTTCTTGTCACATTTTCTCCCACAGTAACTTGTATGTCAGTCTACTTTGCATCTGCTCACGACTCTCATCGTCTCTAGGCTCCTTTCAGCCCTTGCACGATCAAAGTGACTTCATCTACACGCACTGGGGTCCCTTTTTCTAACCATCATGTGGTACTTTTCTAACCATCATGTGGTCCTTTCACCAACATCACCTTACTGAAGTGTTGACCGACACAACCTCCCTTACAAAGCTTCATATAAAACCTGATACTGGCTATGGTGGTCATTGTCACATCTTTCATAGGACAAGAACTGTCTCTTGATATCACCCTGAACGAGCACACATGCCCTCATCAGACCCTTTACTCTGGATCATACTAACCATAGTTAGGGGTGATAACTATACTAACATTGAGTTCTTCATGTACCTACTTCCATTTTATGGAAGTGAACCTTTAGGTCAAACTCAAGAACCTTTGAACTCGCTTCATGGTGTAGTTGAACCATCTCTCTCATGGGTAGTTCAACTAGATCTATCCCTTGACAGAACTCTTTCTTTCTTATGTCATCTAGGTAAGGCGATCTTCCATAACCCATATTGCATCTTGACCTTCCTCGGTCCAGGGAAGACCTTTCACAACATCCATAGTGTTGAGCTCTCATTCCCTCTCAGCTATTCTTTTGTCCTCTATATCGATACACTGGGTTACTGGGGTTCGTCCTTTACCCACATGCAACTTCATCTTAAGCATCTAAAGTGCTATTGCCATTTTCCATGGTGTATCATGATTTCCTGTATGTCATGATTCTTCCAAGATCGATTCCTCCGAAACCCTAAACCACTCTAGTCGGGGTTTCATCACCTTCTCTTCCAAGGAAGTACATATGAGGTTTTACCACCATCCTTTCATTGCATCCAGGACTAGACTATCTAACCAAACAACCATAACTTTTCAATGTATCTTGTTACATCTGAGTGTTATCCAAACACCTCTCCTTTTCGAACTTAAGGTTAGCCAATCAACCCTTTCTAGCTTCTGGTCAAACAAGTCATATGTATCTCAACCAGAGCATCCATTACCACTCCACATCCTTAGATAACATTACACTTCCATGCATTTCATTTATCATGTCACCTCAAACTATATGTTTATCTTCATAAGAACACTCTCTGATTCCATCATCATGGTGATCAAACTCAACATGGTATAACTTGTAAGTTCCACATAGCTCATGATAAAAACATCCTCATAAGGGGACTACCTCATTCCTCTTAGTGTTTACAAACCAGCCATGTATCATTCACTTTACCAGGGTAGATATCTTCTCTATCCCCATTCCTCATGGAAACATTCCAACCTACATCATCTCTTATCCTTGGTGTATGACATGCATAATGTACTATCTCTCACCCCCATAACAAGAGGAAATAAGCATTTGACTGCAGTCCAAATACAGAGTTCTTCCTGTTCTAAGAGTAGAGATGGTACATCCCACCTTACCAATACACCTTTAAATCTAAGTTGTAACGTGCCTCATATGTCTCTACATCATAGACATCATGATATCAAACTAGTCTTGAACCTACTGAGGTTTATATCCTTGGTCATCTCCTCTAGGTCTATAGGGTACCGACTCTTTTGGGGTCATCCCTCTTCCCTCATGCATCAAGAGAGTGCCCTACTCATCTGCCCTTTGGGTCCCATGAGTTCATGAAGGTGATCAATCTCCTAACCCATGGCCCTCAGACAATGATAGCTGTTACCTCCCGACCCTATGGTCATGTGCAACTGGGGAATTAGGCAACTCCTACTTTCATCAGTCTTATCCCTACCTGACCCTAGGATAGACTTAGGATTCTCCATTACAGAACATGTTCACTTAGAACCTTACCCAAGTCTTCATCATCTCTCTTTCTACATTCATGGGCTGGCTCTCATCCTTCATAGGGATCATGTCAACCTTCCTACCTTGGTCAAGCCCCCTATCGGTTACCTCCATGTTAACACATTCATATGCAATTAGAGATGGATATCTATGGGTCTACAGGTTCATGTACTTTTCACTTAGCTTCTCAAGATCCTATGAGACCTCTTTAGGTTACCTTAAACCAACCAAAAAGATACACACCCTACCAAAGGGGTCCCTCTCCCAGGATGGGAGGAAAACTATCTCTTGACAACAAGGTCACAAAAGCTTTTAGGTCTAGGGTTTACATCCACATGAGCTTATTTAACCCCTACCAGGCTATTAAGGCACAAGCAGATCACCTACTGAATCATGCTAGGTCATACTTGTCCTCTTTCCTCAATGTTGGATCAAGATCATACCTTTCTTTATCATCAACCTAGCTGTGAGGGGTTCATCAAACACACCTTAAACTTAAGGGGCTTATCTTTTCCTCTATTTGTGAGGATTACCATGCTCGCTTCTATAGGAACTCAACTTCTCATCATGAGCCTTAGGTACACCACTTCCCCTCTTAGGCCTAGGAACCCTAGGTTCACTGCATGCTCTGTCTCTTAACTACGAACCAAGCATGAAAAAGGCATGACATGCACTCCTTGTCATCCTTCAACTCAAGCAACACTTAGAGTTGGGTCCTCCTTAAGGACAACCAACAAGGTACAGGGCCTCATAACCTGTTACTAAACCTTTCTAGGTCTAAGGAACTCTTTTTCCTACCTCAGAAGGTAAACACCTATACTGTAGGCACATAGGCACCTGATGCTTCATCTTCACTCCCTAGGGTTTGGTCCCTCTAAAGGCAACCAATATATCATCAACTTTCAGGGATCGATCATGAGGCAACCACTATCATCCAATGTTCTGGGTTTTAGGCTTCCAACCTTCTTGTTGGGTTTCCTGCTCTCTCTAGAGCTAACCCTACATCCAACCTCACCATTAGAGGTCCTCTCTTCATGAAGGATCAACCTCCAAAGCATTCTCTACATGGGTGAAGCCTAGGTTCGAACTTATGGTTGCTCAAGATCATCCATAACCCTTTATGCTCCATCATAATTCCTTATCCAGGGTTTCATCCTACCGTCAGCACTATGACGTTCCCTAGGTGCCAGCTATGCCCTACTTGCACAAGCCCATAGGGTTTCTATGGTCCTTCACTATCATCATCATCTAAGGAGCTATCCTTTACCCTAACATGCACGACCCTTCCCAGGGTTGGGTTGCCAAAGGTGCTAGGTCACCCATGGATCATATGGTATCCCAAAGGCATGTCCTTTTAAACACCTGGTCCAACTCATCTCTCTCTAACCTTCACTTAGGGTTAGGGTTAGTATCATCCTCCGAGGATGTGCCAAGTCTCTACTTGAAATGGAGATCTTTATCTCCAAGACTAACTTATCCTCCTATCAAGAAGGTCTAGCCTCAGGACTCTTCTGAGGACATGACAACTTATGTCATACGACCTAAGCATGTATCTATTATTTATTTTGCGCTTAATCTATTAAGCTTATGTCCATGACATCTTATTTACATGCCTTTCATTAATTTAGTGGAGGATTCCTTAAACCTTATTAACCTTACCCATACCTCAGGAGGGTGAGGAGAAGAAAGAAAATCCTAATCCTTTATGTCCTTATCAGAATTTTGTGACGAGAAGGGATGAATAAGATGAGAAGTCCTAAAGGTATCTTATTTCGATTCATACCCTAAGACTTTGGCCAGTCAGTAACATGGATCCGGGATTCCTCGTATTCTGACTAGTGGTGCGGAGGAAAATCTTGCCAGCCCCCAGTCATGATCCTTTTCTAGACACCTCCGTCTTTCGGATACTCCTCTAATAACTCCCTCGGATTCTATGGAGTTTGTAAAATTTAATAATTATAAATGGTTAACTGGGGAACCTACGCTCTGATACCAAATGTTACGACCTCACCTCCCGATAACCCCCAATTAAGGGAGACCGAGAGGTCAAAGCCGCACCCATGACTTCTGGATCAAAGGTTCGGCAATTAACCAAGAATAATTATCAAAATTTAACATACTATACTGAAACCTGTAAGAAAATAAATTTTTGCATACCTTTTGAAAACTTGGATCTCACACCGATACTAATCTATCTAATCCTCCTTTGCACTTTAATTCTCATTTAGTATCACATGTGCCACTTTACTGTTTGTTCTTTTCATTGTACCTAAAACGCCGACAAACAAAACGTCGGTCAGCCGTAGCTGGTATGTGGGGGAAACAAATAAACATGCAACTATGGTAACAATGTAATCACTCAATTAATCATTTAACAATCAAGATTACGTTTTAAGCCAAACTACTCAATCCATAACTATCCACAACTCTGTGTTGTCCCTGTAAGGACTTATATGGTACCTCTATAAAGGTGACTTGATGGACCTACCCTCTAGGCAGCCAAAGTCTTTCACGACCTGATGGACCTACCCTCTAGGTAGCCATGTACTAGGTCAGCCATTACGACACAGAGGGGACCGGGATCTGAGCTAGTAGGCACATATCTTATGTGATAATCGTAGTCACTTTATAGTTGCAAGAAATAAATAAACATTCAACAGTTTGGTTGCATTCAATGCGATTAAACATTCGAGAATCCATCGGGAAACTAAATAGGTTATTCATAATCGTAACCACATACCTATCTTGGAGATCTGAAGCAACAATTTATCCAAATCCAACTAGATGTCCAATCAAGCAAGCCAATCAATCAATCAAGCAAACATTGATCCTGAAAACATGTATAATGTCTAATTGTCACAAGCATATCCCAAACAACTCCTTATTGACTTGGGACACCTTTCTAAGGTTTCTAAGTCTCATTAGGATGCATTAGGGTTTCTTAGATCAATTTCTCAAACTTTTCCCTTTTTAGGTCAACAAAACCTAAAACAACTTTTCCACTCATAAAAACCCTAATTACTCAAATTATCCACCTTAATGATCTTTTATGCTCAAATTGGCTTAGGATCATCACATCTCTATTTTATTCGTGGATTTACACAATTAAACCAATTAAAAGACATATTCATCAAAATTAGGGTTGTCAAGCTCATTAATGCATAATCATGCACGAAACCCTAAAATAAAACCAAATATATAAAAAGATCATATTTTTAGATCCTAATTTTCACTTTTATTAACAACATGTTAATATCAACTCAAATTATCCAAATAACTTTATTAAGTCCATCTATCATCAAATCTAAGGGTTTTTCTTTAATTAAATCATTAAAGATGATAACTTTATGTACTTTTCTAATTTTCAAGCATGTAAACTCTAAATTAGATAAATCATGTGCAAAACTCTTCCTTTTTGAACATAATGCACCTTTTTACATTTAACAGGTTAACATCAACTCTAACGATCCATTAAACCCTATTAAACACATTAATCATATCAAAAATAGGGTTTCTTAATCTTTAATTCATTAAAGATTATAATTGTCACTACTTTTCGAACTATGATCAGATTTAGGCTACAAAACTATTTTTATTGGATTCCTTGTGTTCTCCTGATAAAAATTCATATATAACTTGTTTTAATCTGAGCTATGGTTAAATAAATATGATTTTTTCATTAAACCACTTACCTCGGACCAATCACAGAGCGCCACGTCGCCCTGGCTCATGCGACATTTTCTGGTTTGGAAACATAACCGAATTACTCCTTTACCCTCACGTAAGTTGTTGGCTTTTGAATACCCGGAGGGGTAAAACGGTCCAATTCATCTATTCCTTTCTTCTTCCTCGGGCCAGCAGCTTGCTGCCGCCCTAGCCGCCGAGCTGCTGCCTTGCGCGGCCACTCTTCCTTCTCCCTGACCTCCTCGGCCACCAAGGAGGGTGCCATTGTCTCCGCCCTTCCCTGGCACACGCGAGGTGCCTCAAACCATGGCCGAAACGGCCGGTAACGGCTGCTGCAACCCCGCGACCCGGGTCCAAGCTGCAGCCGTGCTGTAGGTGCGCCGCCGGCGTTTGGGTGAAGCCCAACGCTCAAGATCACTAGCTGATCATACACTGGTCCTAGAGGTACTTCAGGCCTTCCTTGGGATGACCCCACATCCCTTCGTTGCTCCCGAGAAGACACCACTCGAGTTTTAGGGTTTTGAACGTGAAAGATGAAGAAGGAGAGATTGCAGATGCTTGGAACTAACTTAAACTCAGCCAAGGGCTCTACCCCTTATATAGGGGAGAGTATCCATGCCCTACATCCTTCATCCATGCATTAGCAAAGCCTTTTCCCAATAGGAATATATTTCCTTCATTGAGAAGTTAGTTTCTCTCTCTCTCTCTTAATTCCTTTGATATCCTTTATCCTTGATATATTAGAATCCGAATTTCTTCTTACTTATTCTCTCTTTCCTTGCTTTTTAATCTATTGACACGAAATTCTATTTCCTTTAATCAAAATTACTTTCTTTTTAACAATACCTCATAATTCATTAATAATGCAACACATTATCCTCTTATTTTACAATTTTGGTATTTTCTCTTTCTTTCCTCTTTATTGGGACTCCTTGGATCCCAAGAAACTCTATTATTTCGAAATCTTTTTTATTGGATACTCATTATCCTTCTAGATGCATCTACATGCATCATTCTTCATTATTATGTATATTTCTTATTAAAATATCTCTTTTTGAGGATTTCTTTTTATTTCTCTTTTATTTTCCTCATTGGTATTCCTTTTATCATTAGTAATCCTTGGGATACGAAATTCCACCAAGGATAACTCAATTATTCCTCTTTTCACTTATTTCCCACATTCTCCCATTATTTTCAATTTCTTTCTTAATAAAGAAATACTTAATTAATCTTTTCTTCTCTTATTGCTTTCTTTTTACAACTTTGGACTCATTGGAACCCAAGGAACCCAAGAAACACGAAATCCTCTTTGGATTTGTCTTCTAGAGGTTTCTACATATTTCTTTTCTCAAATATTCAATTATTCATTCACTAATTGAATTTTCTTTGTTATTTCCTTGTTATTGGGCCCAATAGCCAATAAAGCCCACAACACAAACATCAAGGCTATTGTAAACAAAATCCATTTATTTGAAGCAAATTACATCATTATTTGTTCAAATATCTTTAATATGAGAAATTACATTTCTCACCAATTGAACCCAAAAATTAGAGTTATAACAGGGTGGGCACTATAAAACAATAAATTAAATACTGAAACGGAAGTTAAATGTCGTTAGCAAAGATAGTATAGGGAGACACCTTGTAAAAAAGTCACCCTTCATGTGATAATGTAGAAGAAGATGAATTTACATATTGGGGTATAGTTTCAGTAACGGTAGAAACATCGTGTAAAACAACATTAGAAAATGACATGCCATGTCCTAAAGCAACACACCATGTATGTTGTCCCCTGCAGTATCGCAGATAGAAGCAGAAAACACATGTTGTGAATTGTTTTTCAAACATACGCTGTGTGATCTGGTTACATGTCGTGTAAGTTGTTCGCACATTGTGAAGGTCGTCATTAACTATGCGGCACAACTACAGTATAGGCCCTTAGAGGGTAGTAATACAACGAAGATTTCCTTTCAGATCTCCACCGAAGTAAAGTGGTGATTGATTATCCCCAATAATGGAATGATCGCTTACTGTGATTGTCTAAGAGAAAAACATAAGAGGTGAAGTAGATCTTAATGTAGGTGACAACACCAACATTGGAAACAACAACAACGCAAATGGCAGTGGTGGTGTTGATGGTGACAACAACGTAGGTGATGACATACTAGAAAAAAGAGTTAGAAAAGCAGTGACAGTTTCACTATGGTGCAACAAGTAAGACGATTAATGACAATCCCTTAGACATAATGATAATAACATAGAAGAATCATTGAAAGATTGTTGTAATGTAATAGAGACGCTGAAGAGAAACACCCTTAAAATATGTAGGGAATAAGCATCCTGCGGGCAATCAATAGTCTCCAAGGGGCCGTGGCCTCCTGCAAGGGGGTTCCTCTTTGGCTCTCTCTCACATATAGTTAGAGACACAAAAAAAGACTACTTTGATACCATGTGGAAAAGAATATTCCTACTTATTAGTTGATCCGTTAGACAAAACCACATTCTACACATAGGAGAGACAACACTTACAAATTCGGCACTCAAATATGCTTGGAACTCAAGCAACTTAACTCAAAACATTTAGACCCATTTACACAATAAACCAAGTCATCAATAACTCTAATAAAATTATTTTTTCTTCTAAGATAATACTATTAGATTCATTAGCTATCTAGGAAGAAACAAGAATCCGTGTGATGGTAGTATTTGAGTGAAACAGATTAGAATCTTATGGATTGTACTTTGGGCAGACATCTAGTGTGCCATATGGCGTTGAATTGCCTAGTGGATTTTCTGAATGCAAAAAATACGTATGCATGTTTGGAGGTGTACTGCGCCCCCATGTCCAAGTGACATGAGTAGTGATGTTGTGTTCAACTTGATATAAGATGTTCCTATACGTGTCTGGGTCGGTCCAGGTCTTAAGAACAAGAAGCTCATCAACCACGAGAAAGTTCCCACAGATACCTTTATGAGATCGAGAGGCTTCATGGGACCTTCTAGGTGTCCCATGTGCAAAGAACAAGAAGAATCCACACCACCTCTTATTTGGATGTCACACATCTATGAAACTATAGATACACTACACCTCAGCCACAACCACATTGGCACAACCCATACACAACATATTCCACTGATTATAACACACCACCAACCGTCATAATTGGCATTCTGATAGCAAAGCACTAGTAACGACCATTATCTGGACCATATGGCTAACTAACAACAATATCTTCTTCTGAAAATAAATTTTTTCCTTTGCATACTTACTTCAACGGGTGGACACACATTATCATGAATTCACGATTTACATGATGCGTAAGGGAGAGAGCTCACAAAGAACAACAGTTCTGCTAGGCTTCTGAGCCCGTTATGCCCAACAACTTGAACGAGCACCCCAACGGGCCCAACATACACTCCTCGGAGGGTGACGGTTAAAATTGAACATACCACCGTAGCTACTACAACTATTTTATTTTCCATCACTTGAGCTGATATATGGGGATACGGGGATGTTTAATATGGGAGCCCCGCCCATTTTGGACATTATTATCTAGTTCTTATGGGACAACTTCACTGCTGTCCTTTTTATTATTTTGCTCTACTTTTAGGACATGTAACAACTCTAAGATATATAGATCATCAATATAATGGAAATGATTATCTAAAGAAAATCTTATGAATTGAGGTTGAGCATTTCGTGCCATTATTAAAAAAAAAAAAATGCTGAAGAAACCTCTATAATACCACGATCAAGATACGTGTGAAGTTGACGAGAGGACATGAACAAAACACGAGGCCTCAACTGTTACCACCAGAATTGCGGAACAATTGTTGTAACTTTAATATATTCCAGGGTCCCATATGGAGGGCAGACACTCCTCCCCCAGTTCCATTACCCGTCTCTGGTATCTTTCCGTGTCACTACTACCATGTTTTCAAACACCCTGCACCTTTCCGCGCCTGCTACATGTGCTCGTCCTGCCTCTGCGCTCAACAATCCGCCGTCGGGTGTGCCCGGAAGGCGTTGCGGTAGAGGAGTTATACGGGTTCGCGTCGTGGAGGCTGTGGATGCAGTCTCTCCATCGGCATTGACATGGGAAATAGCCGTCGGCGCATTGGGTACATTTTCTTTTCTTAAACCAAGATCCCATACTGCTATACGGCTTTGCTGGGTGGTAAACTTCGACGTGTTTTTTGTACAGCCGGAGTTACGCCTTTCATTGTGGCTGGAGTTGAGTTCAGCAAAAGGATTGTGAGTATGCTATCTTGTATTCACGATTTTCTTTCTCTGACCTTTTTTTCCCGTTTTGCCTGTTGTGAACCATGTTTTATACTGATCCTTGTAAAGCATATCGAGTTTTTATTAGCAACACCAGAATTCTAGCGTCTTAGCTCTTTGGTGTCGCACTTGTTCTTTGATCTTGCCAGTTTTACTTACTGCCCTGTTTATGTCGAGAGAGTATCCAAAATTACTGGATTACAATCCTATCACTGGTTCTAAGTTTCTAATTGGTGCTTCCCTCTATAGCCCTTTTGTTCTCTCGGAAGAAAATTGTTTGTCACATTGTTAGGTATGAAGGATTCCACTCTGTTTTCCGACTTGGTAGTGCTCCCTGGGATCTAGGCTGCACCTAGAGCATCTAGTTCTGGAATTCTGTTTATTAACACTTTTTACTTACGGGCCTGGTTCAAACTGAGATAGCATCCAAAATCACTTGATTACAATCTACAGGTACTGGTTCTGATTGAGTGACTGGCTTACCTTTCTAACCCTTTTTTTCACACTGTTTTGAAGATTGCCACTCTGTTTTCCAACTTAGCAGTGCTCCCTTGGGATCTATGCTGCAGCTCATGCATCTAGATAGGGTTCTTGCTATCAAATCTAGCATTTATTCAACAATATGCACTGGGTGGAACATGTTAATACAAGGTGAAGATGGAAAGGGAAATTGGAAGAAAGGAGTTTCGATGAGGCATATGAGAAACCTAAGAGGTGAAGGAAATAGCAGCAAATAAAGGTTAGCCAAAAGGAAGGGAAGCTGTAGCTGGAACATTGATGGGCTAATTAGGCAGTTAACAACAGTAATTCAGATCATAGGCACAGATAGTAAGAGGGATCCTGTGGGTAGATGCAGGCCACTTGACCGTTCACCAATCATATGCTCGAGCTTGTTAGTGATCTAGCCCCTGTTTGGAAACGGCCTGGACTGGGTTTGGGCGCTGTCGCGTAGCGACACGTAGGCCCAAACCAGTCCGGCTCGGGCTGGGTTTCCGTTTGGCAATGAGACTGGTTCGGACCCCGTTTTGGGTTTAGTCAGTCCCATTTTTGAGCTTGACGCAGTACAGGTAGAGGCAGGATTGGAATCTCAAATCCGGTTTGAGATCCTACCCCCCGACTCGCGTCTCGCGTCTCTCGGGCGTCCCTCGCGACGCATCTTTTCCTCCCTCTTCCTGGCGAAGCAGCCCGTGAAGTAAATGCGACGCATCTGCTCCCGACGCAGCTACCTTCAGCGTAGCTGCTTCCTGCCGCCTGCCACCGCCGAGCTAGGTCGGTCAAAAGCAAGGTCTGCCATGCCTCGTCATGTCGTCTACAGAGGAAGCCGTAGGCGGCACAGAAGAGCAATCCGAAACCCTAGTCAGTGTTCTGCCTTTAAATTGGGGGTGTGGTGCTGCGAGGTGCTGGACTTCTACACAAGCTTCTTCGTCCAAGTGTTGCAAGGTGCTGGACTTCCGCAGAAGATCGTTGCCGCTCGCTCGTGGTCTGCTGGCGCTGTCCAGGTCGACGCTTGTGCCCAGCTTCCGCCTCTTCCGTCGTCACTCCAAGGAGAGATTCTTCTCAGGTTGGTCTCTGTGTAGGGTAGAGGGTTATTTCGGTTTTAGGGCACAATGTCGAATAGGGTTATTTCGGTTTTAGGGCACAATGTGGAATAGGGCACAATGTCAAATTAAGTACCAAAACATTTGTGAAATGGTGTTCTTTATCGAAACATGTACGGTTGAATCTGATGTTAGATTTTGATTTTGATTTTGATTTTGAATAGGCACAATGTTGTTGATTTTGATGCTTTTCCCTTTCCCGTTGTTTACTCTGCACAGAACATATTTGTTATTGGTTTGATGCTCTGGACGAGCATGGTCTCTGAACTGATGCTATTCAATTAATCAACTAGATTTTAAGAAAATAATCTGTTTCCATCATCCTGTTTATATATAAATAAGTAAACAATAATAAAAAATGGAGAGTCTCTTATATAGAAAGATGTGTAATTACTATATAACAACCCTTATTGAACCTATAATAACAACTTGCTTCTCATTATGTAGCCATTTTTCTCATTAGATCCTTGAACCCAACCCCTTTTGATCCTTAATTTGTGATGTTAGTCACGTCATTGTTCTCCCTCTCTGTCACTGCTATTGGTACTGTTGTTTTCATGGTGCTGTATTTGATAAATAGTGGCGCCGCCACTTATCATATGCTCCAATACCACCTTCGGTATTTATAAATATTTTTTATGCTCACATCACAGATGCCTCCCATCACTACCACCTCCTTAATTTTCTTCCGTCACATGTCTTGATACTTTTCCTTCTTCAATCACTCTCTATTTTGTTTTTGTTGCTTGTGCCACCTCTACTGTTGTTTCTTCTCCACACATAGGATTCCATTAACCATTTTCGTACCTTGATATTTAGTATGAAACAAGCCATCAAACTTTAATTGTGATTGCATTCATACTATATGCTACAAAAAATGATTGAGAAGGTGATGGGTTTTCATTTAGTTTGAGGGTGCATCATTATGTATGATTTTTTATCATGCTTCAGTTACCAAATACAAAAGTCAACACACTATGGCTATCACACACATCTAGCTAATTCAATTCAGTATTTTTTTCATTCATATATTTAAATTTTGTGTGGTGCAGGTGTGACATTATAGTATGTTTTAATTTACAGAATATCAATGATTGATCTTTTAGAATTTGTGTTATTCAGAAAACTAAGTTGATTTTGTGCGTTGATTAAGGATAAGTGAAATGCTGGACACAAATATAGAATACAATTGACATAACAACTAGTTGAATATATTCCTTGAATATGGAAATGGTGCATCTATAATAATAACTAACTAGATACAACACATAACAACTAGTTATATCACACTTATTAAAAAAATTCAGTCTGTCTGGTTGGATGTCTCAATAGTAGGTTGTTTTTTCAATATGAAATATACTAATATGTGTTCAATTTTCTGTTATACAATAGTAGTTTGCTTTCTATATGATGGGTACCCATTTGAAGTAAATACTACGAAATTGTATAGACTTGTGTCTAATTTTCCAAATGGTTTGAATTTGTTTTTTCCCTTGCAATTGTTTTTTAGTACAAAATGAAGTATGAAGCATACGTTAAACTGTTTTTTGGTTTCTAGATTGCACTTTGATGTTTTCATTTCTGGATTAGATTGTGATGATTGTTCTCATGGATTTGAACCACCACTTCATTTCATGATTCATTTCTTTAAACTTTGGTGCCACTTGTATTTGACCTAGGGTCAGTAACATTTGAGAAATTTGTGGATCTTAAAGTTAAGTAAAAGTAACCCAAATACATGGACCCATGTCCTAAGTATTTGTCTAAATTTTAGGCTACTCTTCGTCTGAAAGGTTTGTCATTGATTTGTATGCATTCGTTCATATTCATGGACATGTTTCCAATGCATTTGATAATTTTTGTGTTAATCTGACCTGAATCACATGTCCCTCTCCATCTGGCCTTAATTTTTTGTGGGATTGCAACCAGTTGACTTGGGGCCAATAATAATTTTAATTAGTATGCATTCCTTCATATTCATGGACCTCTAACCTACATCAAATATTTTCATATGATATTTTATACAAGATTTCAGTAGCACTTTCAACTGAAGCTTTACTAACTTTTCCCATGCTCAACTTTAATTGTGTTTTTTTTGTTTCTTGATTGGACTATGATGCTTTTTCCCATGGATTTGAACCACCACTTTGTTACATGCCACACTTTTCTTAATTTGGGTCAGTTTGATCTCATCATCCTGAACATTCAATCATGATGAAATTATGTATGTCTAGTTCAGTTATAGCCTAGTTGTTTTCCAAACTATGGTCATGAGTTGGATTTAGACTAATCCCTAATGGGGTTTGCTTCCCGGCAGGTACAATACAACTGAACATGGCTCTCTTTCATGTGTCAATCAAGTTTCATGACATACTTTGCAGTCATTGATAATTGTATTAGAAGTCTACACTTATTCTGAAAATCATGATTATACATTGACATAATTTCATATGTTTGGACTTGCCGACATAACCATGGTTTAACCTATTCCTAAACAAATAGATGTCAACGGTATGAATGTCAACACTATGTGTGTTATCCATACAACAGACTATGAAGAATGCTGTAAAAAACATATGTTTGGACTTGCTGACATAACCACCAAACAAGGATCATGGTCGTTCATGTTATGTAGCTTGGTCCACTTCATGTTTAGTAGCTTGGTTCAGTTCCTTTAATTACTTAGTGTGTTTCAGTAGTCCTTGTAACTTATGTCATTCAGATAATTTCTGATTGTTCATGCTTCAGTTCATTTATTGCTCTATTTCCTTCTACGACTTCAACTGAATAAGTACTAGAACCGTAGCAAGGTTTTGGGTCTGTACCGGTTCACATACATGTGGTACCAGGTCCATTCTCATTCATTCATAAATCAGGGACTGACCAGATTCATTTTATAAACAATATATATCAACAAACAAGATTCATTTACATTTGGAATAAACAATATATATCAACAAACCAGATTCATTTACAATATTTGTGTTTGGGTGTTAATCAATCAAGCTTGTCTCATTTGTGTATATTTGTAACTTGCCAATATGCTCGTTGGTGTTTCATTATTTGTTTTTCGGTGTTAATCAATGAAGCTTGTGTATATGCTGATTGAATCAGTATTGAAGGAACACACATAAATGGTTTCTGTTGTGACTGAATTGTATTAAACATTTACACTGATTATGTCATCAAATATTACAGCAACTACACGAGTATGCCTCCCGTCGACCCTAACCACCGTATTGTATGGACAAGAGAGTCTGATGCCGTTGTGGTGACAGCATTGCGTAGACAATATGACCTAGGCAGGTGTATTGATGGTAATTTTACTAGGGACTCTTGGAGGGAAATAACTTCTGATGTCAATAATAGGGTTGCCGACGTGTATAAGTTAGACCAAATAAGATGTCGCTGGAAGAACCTTAAAAAGGACTACGTCCATTTGAAGGGTTTGACCAACAAGAGTGGCGTTGGATGGGATGAAGAAAGGCACAAGCCCATTGTACCGGACACCCCTGAGTGGAAAGAGGCCATTGCGGTACGCACACTATACAGAACTTTTATCCTAACAAATTGTAACTGTACATGCAAAGTGAGGGTGAAAGCGCGCGGCCTGGGGGAACAGATAACCCGTCAGTTGGGGGCAGGAGTCCTTCTACCCATACGCGCAGGAAACGACAATCAACGCCGCAAGAGCGATGTAGTCTTTCCAATGAAGTTCTGGCTGAGTTCACACAGGTTTACACAAAGGTTCACGAGTTAGGCACATCCATGATGACCAAAGCCTATGAAAAAGAAGAGTTGGCAAACATTTTACAACATTTTAATGACAATTTCCCCGATGCCCCCACCGCTGTTTTTACTACACTTGTGAACGCCATCAAGGACTCTACAAACCGCAACATCTACCTTAGCCTCAAAAACACCCCTGCAAAGATAACCTTGTGGTTAAACGACCTTTGTGAAAGGTCACAATTCGGTTTTGCCACATCTGTACCTCCGATGCCTTCATTTTATTTCCCGTCTCCGCAACCATTCCCTTCACCCAACTTCAACAGCACGTCATCTCAACAATCATTTGTGCCACCATTCCCTTCACCCAACTTCAATACCACATCGTCTCACCCACCATTTATGTCGTCTTCCTCTTCACCCAACTTCCCAGGCACATCGTCTCAGCCACCATTTATCCCGCCACCCAACTTCCCAGGCATGCCACCGATGTGGTTTCCTTCATTCAGTGATGCTGGCCCATCGGGAACATAATTGCACAGTTTATTTCATATGCATTTGATGTTAATTATTTTCCGTCCAAACATTTACATTTGATTGACTGTTGTAATAATTTACTTTCCGCACACACATTACATATCCGTACAATTTCATTTGATTGAGTGTTGTAATAATTTATTTTTCGCACGTTAATTGGATTGTCTTATGTTGTAGCAATTATTATGTTGTTGTTTTCATTGTAAATGTAGGCATCATGTCTGCCAATGACCAACCGCAAACACATGACATGCTCAACAACCTTTTATTAGATACCTTGTTGTGGCCAGTGATTCACGTTGGTGATTTAATTGCTGACTCTGTTGCATACTCAATCATGGACGCAGTAGACGTTGATGCCTCCACACCACCTCGTATCCCTAGGTCAGTTAGCATCAGGAGTGGCCACATAAAGGTCTTAGAAATATTGACCGGTCACGAACAAAGGGCTTATGACCTATACCGGATGCGTCCACAAACTATAATGACCTTTGTCGATAAGCTTGAGAGTCGTGGCTTGTTGCGAGGTACTAGAGGCGTCACCTCCGTTGAGGCAGTATGCTATTTCCTGCAGATGGTTGGCCATGGACACACAAATCGTGCTTTAGCGGAGGACTACATTCACTCCGGTGAGACCATTAGCAGAAAGTTCAACGAAGTCTTGGACGCTGTTTGTGCGTTGACCCATGACTACATTGTCATGCAAACCGCAACTACATGCACAACAACACATACTCGCATTTTACATAACGCAAGGTTCTACCCATACTTCAAGGTAATAGTTAACCCCCTAATAAATTTTAATTAATTTTCAAACATTCTGTATGTTTACAACATTATTTTGGTTTATAGAATGCCATAGGGGCTATTGACGGAACACACATCCCTGTCTTGGTCAGCAGAGACAAACAAAATCGATACCGTGACAGAAAAGGGAATGTCTCTCTCAATGTCATGGCTGTAGTAGACTTCTCCATGGAGTTTACATATGTCCTCACTGGGTGGGAGGGGTCGGCTGCCGACCAAAGGGTCCTGCAATCGGCAAAGACCCATAGCGGGTTTACAGTTCCGTCGGGGAAGTTTTACCTGGTAGATGCAGGGTATGCCAACACTCGTGAATTTGTTGCACCCTATCGCAACACAGCATACCATATTGCTGAGTACCGAGGAAACAGACATGCCTACACCAGCAAGAAAGAGATGTTCAATCACAGACACGCTCAACTACGTAATATTGTAGAAAGAGCATTTGGGGTGCTGAAGAGACGGTTTGCATACCTTAAGAAGGGGCCGACATATCCTATTCATTCGCAGTGTCGCATCGTACTTGCTTGTTGTATCCTACACAATTTCATCCGACGGCAAAATGACGGCGACACCATAATGGATGACCTCCCAGATGAGAATTCATCGTCTGCCATTCCCCCAGCCGACGTTCCCCCGAGTTCAGGGCAAGGTTCAACTCAGGCCGATTCAAGGGAGGGCGAAGTGTTACGTGAATCCATTGCTAATCTCATTTGGGAAACTCGTTAGTAGAGTATCTGTAATAGATTGATTCCCGAATTGTTTATTTGGAACCTGATCAGAATCGTCACATTGTGTCAATATAGGTTGTCTTCAAATGGAGAACGAAATGCCTCGCTGTCAATGCGGCCTTCAATCCACTGTATGCGTATATATGGATGCCGAGGATGCACAAAACGGACGTTTTGAAGACAACAACCCACACAGGCCATATTTTACGTGCGGTAGGGTTCAAAATCAAAATAGATGTCATATGAGGTTGCCCGCGCAACGGGTTGTACCCACAATTGCCACACTAACCTCCGTTAGGGCTGCAATGCTTTCACAACTTGCATATGCACACAGTGAACGTCAGCTATGGTCTTCCCAGTGTGACTTTGTCTGTTCCAGCAGAGCAGACACTGATAGGCTACAACTAGAAATTACAGATCTACGATCGCGGTCCCAATATCTTCGCCAACGTCTTCACATAACTAGCGACGACAACACTTCCAATGAGGACGGTTACAATACATCATAGATGTATAACATCATTGATGTCTGTCCAACATTCATAACATAAGTTTATCTGTAATAGATTGAACAAACAATGGGGCCTATCTTGTATGTTATTGTTTTGATTTTCAATCTAACTTCATTACCATAAATCGTTTGACTGATTCAAATGCATGGTGTAGATGTCTATTAATACAACTGAAGTTGTGCGGTGTGACTGTGGGTTAGAGGCAGGCTTGCGACTTAACACTGACGATGCAGGGTTGTATGACTTTGGAATTCTCAGTGAAAGACCAGGTGAAATGTATTACATATGTCCTTCTCGCGAGGTGCGCTTGTACAAACACACATATTATGTAGCCACTGTGTACGTTACACATTCGTTGTCATTTACGTAAACTTCATAATATTTTTTAGGGAAAAGATCGATGCAGATACTTTCGTTAGGCAATCGATCTCAGGCCTACAATTGATTCTCTGAAAGCTGAGATTGCGTTACTCACGCTCGAGTGCAAGTCATTGTGGGGTCAGACAATGAACTTGAAAGATTTTGTTGAAATTCACCACAACCACCATGATGTTTACACCAACAAAAAGTATGAGCATGAGTATCTAGAACGCTACGCAGAAGAACTGGAGGAACAATGTAGGCTTCTGTTGGACACTCCTTCACCCCCGACGACGTCGTAACGTCGAATGGCGGCCATACCTTTCATTCGCGTCATCGGTTTTCCATTTTATTTTTGTTGTTTGGAAGTTCCGTGTTAAGTGTTGTTGATTGTTTCTTGAAAACGAATATGCCATGCTCTGTTGTTTGGAACTTACATATTAACTAATATGCTTAGTCATTCGACGCCTCCTCATTTTGTGTGGTGTTCGGAGCATGATATGGTTCTCAGAGGTAGGATGAGAACCCAATATGAATTGGGAAGGTGTGTTGATGGAGTGTATACGACAGAGGCTTGGATGGAGGCAAAATCATAGAATGATAATAAACCTAATACATGATAGTAGTGAACTTAGGTGAACATAAGAGTTATTATTGTTCTTCTTGTTATTTTTGTTCTTCTTATCTTTTTGTTATTTTTCTTCTTCTGTTCTTCTTCTTATCTTGTTGTTGTTCTTGTTCTTCTTGTTTATTATAGGTAACATGGGATCTCGTTTTCCTGTAAAGGAGTATGATCTCTCAAACAGGGAGTTTATGAGACGCGTCTCCCTTCCCCTAACCTGGATGTGTGAGCCGTATAACATAACTCCTGGCTATGCTATTGTGGGGGTAGGCAGAATAAACTTTGATGTACAGATCAGGTGGTCTACACCTGAAGAACGAATATGGAATAAGACAGGTAAATATTTAATCATGGATGAAGGTTGGGCTGAAATGTTGGAGAAACTAAAAGCCAAACCTGAATTGACTGTCACCCTACAACCAAAACCCAAAGACGACAGTCGCCCTACAACCTTTTATTTGTGGATTCGTGGTGATGGGGACAACTCTGAATTGCTTAGGTATATTTACCCGAGACCAGAGGATTATATATCATCAACTTCAAACTTGGCTGATGCCCTGTTTGTGAGAGACTGCCACCAACCACCAATCTTAATCTCCTCTACTGATGAAGAAAATGAAGTGAATGTCCCTATCGGGGACTCTTCTTCATCAAGTTATGTTGAATATGTTTCATCAACAAACAATTATTAGTTTTCTGTTTTGTGTATTGTCTTTATTTTGTTTATATAGCATTACAGGCTTGTTATGGGTGCCTGCCCACTAAGACAATTTATATTTATCGAATGTAGCTGAATATGTTTTACTTCATAAATGATGTTCATGTTTGACTAGTTAAATCTTGAAATTTTTAATTTAGTTGGATTACTTTAATGATGCCTTACAATACATCATTATAGTTTTTATGATTTTGTTGTTCTTGATGTCTGTTTTTTTTAGAGGAGCTTATCCTAATTGGTTACGTATATGTGGTTGCATTTATCTCGGGTTAATCACAACCCTTGATGTGGTTCATCATATAGTTAGCATAAGCATAGAAGTATACGTGTACTTCTACAAGGAACACATATACAGTAGAACATGTATCATGATAGCTGACTAGCCACTCATATTCAAAATGTATATCAGCTAAAAACTTGTTTCTTGGTCTGACGGGGTTATCAGGTTACCTCATATCTTGGGGTATTAAACATAGCATGTTAGGCATATTCAACCTCAATAAAACAACCAAAACACCCACATAAACACCCCACAAAAGGGTAACACGCCTGACTCACATCTCAACAACAAAATGAGAGTTCTTAAACCAAAGTGATATAGATAACAATTAAGTTATTTTTAAGTTACTTTTTTTTTAAACTTCTGTTTAAACGGCGTCACAAGGCCACATTTCTAACAATAGTTCTGCAAGAATAGGACAGAATCAGCTAATCCTGCCTACAGTTGCCAAACAGAATCAGACTAAACCCAGCCTGCACAGCCAAACAGAATCAGCTTGAAACGAGTCTGAAACGAGTCCAGCCCCCCAGAATGAGACTGGTTTGCCAAACAGAATCAGACTGGTTTGCCAAACAGAATCAGACTCCAGCAGGCCTAAACCCGTCCAAGCCAGGCAGGCTTGCATAAAGCCAGCCCCGAACCAAACATGGCCCTAGTGTCTAAGATCCTACATCCCCCAGGCTCCTTGGTTGACTTCTCAGTGGCAGCAAGAAGACCGACACACCTGCTTGTTGATCCAAGTTTTGCTAAGTAAGAACCAAGAATATTCTGATGGAAACTCCAAGCAATGCAGTGGTGGAGATAGAAGCTGTTTCTTAAAGAGCACAAGAGGACTCATTCAAGAGTAACATGGGAAAGGCATTTCACGGAATGTCATTATAGGAGGAGAGGTGCAAAAGAGGAGCTTGAAGTGCTGTGTGTCTGGAATGGATGAAGAGGGCCACTTTTAGAATGAGGGGAAACTTGCGCTCAATGACATCCATTTCTGGTAAGTCCTCGAGGATGCAGGTAGGTGCTAGATGTAGTTGGGTAGCTAAGTTGGGATGACTAATTACTCCTGAGCAGCTAGAAAATGTATGCCTGCTAATCTTTGGATGGCTAACTGTTGACTAGTGAGACTTTTAAATGCACCTTGGTGATTCTAAAAATAAATAATTAGGTAAAGATTGGACAAAGAAAAAAACAGGAAATAATATTTTTTGTTAGCTTTCCCACACACCAAATCAAACTAAATCGCAACTTGATGGGTGTGCATGTATGTGTATCTGTTGTTGGGTTAGCACAAAAAATAATCTGAAGCTCTCATGACTTCCTGCAAGGCCACTTTAGCTCGAGTCAACACTCCCTACTTTTAAAGTGCAATCCTTTCTCAAGCAAGAAAGTTCTAAAAATCTTGAAATATCCCTAAAAACACATGGGAACCAACGTCTATGACATAGTGACTTCATAAATGCTTCTACCAATGGTCTCTTCCACATTCTAATGCATGGAGGAAGTTAGGTGGGAGCGAAAAATGGTGCTGCCTCAGCCTAATGTGCCATCAGCATACCATTTCTATCACTAATATGTAATCTTTTCATTTTTATTGCCAACAGGGTCATTTTCACTTGTACAATTTACGGTCAAATGGGGTCACATTGCATACCATTGCCTCTAAGGGCACTTATGCCTTGGTTATCTTTCCTCTAAAAATATAGATGTTCAATGCTTTGTGTAGATTGTGGTGTCTTTGTTGTGAAAATGCATCAAAACATTGACATTCTATGCATGATTTTTGATCTATGTAAATAGGTTAAAAAAATGGCCCAGGACCCTATAAAACTCTCTTACTTAAAGTCTTTTGTTGATGGTATAATAGAAACTAAAACTACTAAATTAGATCTAAGGCTTTATATCCATGCCTAAGGTTTCGTTAAAGATTCAGATTTTGAATATTCAACATTTTTTTTTGTATTATAACAACAACTTTTTCTAGGTGCTACTCTACTTTCAATTTGTTGCAAAGATTATAGTATATCATAAAATGCCGATCGTTGACCTCCACTTCTTTTGTAATGCTATCAAAATCTCCATCTCCAAAGACAAGTAAATCGCATTAGGTTGTTGTGTGAGTAAATTAAAAAAGGTAAATCTGTACGAAAGTCGTGTGTTTAACATGGTTTGGCAACATCTTATAGTGGAACTCTATATCTAAGGGGCATGGTATAAAATTTCGATGGAAATGGTAAAATGTCATTTTCAGCCGGATTCGATATAGAAACATACTTGTGACAATTTTTTTTGAAATGTAATTTCATGAATAAGCCCAAATCAATGGGAAGTATTATGTATTATTTAGTTGCATATAAGATATAAGCTATAATATATTATTGCAGTAGAATACACACACACACACAGATATATATATATATATATATATATATATATATATATATATATAGAGAGAGAGAGAGAGAGAGAGAGAGAGAGAATCATGCTAGAATACATTCAAGTGTATCAGTGATAGATTTCAATAACGCAACACTTATTTTGAAAATATGAATTATTGATCTTCTTAAATAACTCATGACGATCTATATATAAATTTGAGCTTGTTTGGACACTTATAGGTCATGCATCTAAAGACAACAAAAATGATGCACTTGAAATTAATTATGTACGTCGATTTTGTTGTCCTTGTATCAATAACTTACAATCATCCAAATGAGTTAAAATTTTGTTTGTAGCATATATTAATTATAACAATGAATGACAATGTTTTTGATTTTCCAAATAATTTTCTTTATAGGTAAAAACCACTTGAGTGTATGGTGTGATCGATACACTGAGTGTATTCTTATCTAACTCTGAGAGAGAGAGAGAGTTTGAAAGGCTAGTATAAACCTGAGCGTACTGGTGACACTATACACTTGTCATTTTCTAAGATCTAACCATTATTTTTGAAAATACAAACCATTAATCTTCTTAAATATAATATGAATAGCCTTAACTAAAAAATTGAGCGTATTTGGACACTTATAGGTCATACATCTAAAGGCAACATAAATGCACTTGAAAACGTTTGTATGTCAATTTTGTTTTGCTTGAATGAGTGCCTTACAATTATCCAAATAAGCTCAATTTTGTTGTGTAGTCTATACTTATCATAGCAATGGAAATCAATGGTTTTGATTTTTGAAAAAAAAATATTTTGGATACAAACTCCATTTATACACTTGAGTATATTCTAGCTTTACTTTATACATATATGGTATGTATTAATTGCATAATTGAAATCCCCGTCGACATAGTTCTGTATCTTTTCACTCACATGTAGATCCCCCACCCTATATCAATATATGATATTATTGCATAATTAGGTATGCTATGCATGTAGATCATTGTGGTAAAAATGTATGACTTATTTCCTTTATTTGGTCGTTGCAACTGTGCGTCGAAGTTGTGTGTTGATAAGAACAGATTTTTTTGAAATTTCTGTAAATTTACATTTCTGGAAAATAGAAACCATTCAAATCAGACATTTAAAACTGTGTCAAGGGAGGAAGATTTTCTAGAGTTTGTCACCATTAAAGTTAGGGTTGAAGAGCAATGTTGGTTCCTAAAATTGATGGTTGAAGTCACCTTCTGTAAAACCAATATGGGCGTGGAGGACTTGGGCCTCCCTAGTAAGACATAAGTCTGCCCTATCTCTTACATCCACTTAGGTTGTATATGGATATTGGTTCCAAATAACAGTCTATATCAATAATCAAGGTATATCTTAAGAATGGATTTATTAACTTCTTCAATGACACCTCTTGTTCGATTTGCCAAAGGTATGTAATGCATTAATCAATCTTCTTCCTAATTGTGTCTATGGTGATTTTAACATGCTTCTCTACTCTCTTCTAGCATTGAGTAGTTGGTAAGATTGATATCATCCTTATTTTCAATGTTTTGTTGTATATATGTGACCGGCCCAAATCACACGTTCAAGAGGAGCAGATTATAGAGATATATTGTGTTATGTTGTGTTTTGTTGAGTGTCATGTGCATAGCATGTGCCTCACTTATGCTTTCAATTATGTAGTTTAGTCCCATATTGCTCATCTCTACTTTAGTCTCTATTCCCTTCTATTATATAAGAGACTGTATTGTATACTGTTTTAATCATTCAATAAGCAATTCCCAATTTCTCTATATGGTATCAAGAGCAGGTCCAATTTCCCGAATTTTTCTTTCCCACCCTGCCCCTATGCCGTAAGCCTTCAGCCCCCCCTCCTCGTCTACTGCCAGCAGCCCCCTTGCCCGGCACCGCCCTCTCTTCCTCTTCCACCCCCGCCGCCTCCTCTGCACCCCCCACCCCCCCGGCCGCTCCGCTTCCTCCACCAAAGCCGTCGCTCCTCCTCTCTACACCAACCGCCATCCCTCCTCCCTCCACCATCCCACTGCTGCCCTCTTCCTCTCGGGTTTCTTTCTCCTCTGTTTTCACACGTACAATCTTCCGGACAGCCATAGCCATCCCACGTCGAGAGTCTCCTAACTCTCCGGTTATTTTTCTGCCTGCGCCTTATGATGGGATATTGATCTTCCTCATGACGGCGTAGGTTCATTTATCAGTCTATCTGCCCGACACGGGTTTCTTCTGATCTGATGCGTCAGATCCCTACTGATGCTACTTCCCCATTGTGGGTTCTTTATTCACTGCATGTTGCTGCCGCGTCGTCACATCACTACTGCCCGCCTTTACTCATCATGGCTTCAGTTGAGCCTCCTCGCTCTCTGTGTGTTACCACCGTCAAGCTCGATGGTTCGAACTATCATCTGTGGTCGGCATCCTTTGTCTTCTATGTCAAGGCCCATGGCCGATACTCACATCTTACCACTGATCCTCATGCTGCCCCTACTGCTACTGTTGATGAAAAGAGCAAACAAGCTTATGCCCAATGGTCCAAAGACGACTCTGGTGTTATGTCCTGGCTTCTCGATAGCATCGAGCCGCAGATTAGTCAGTCCCTGTTATGTCTTCATGATGCTAAAGCAATGTGGGACCAACTTTCTCATGTCTACTCCCATCAGCAAAATCCTAAACGGGTTTTTGAAATTTTCAAAAACCTGGCCAAGGAGTTTTCTTCTAATGCTTCCATCGAGGACTTCTACAACCAATGCTCTGCTCTCTGGAATGAGTATGAAATCTACCATCCATTAACTACTGACATCAAAGAAGCTTAAAAGCAGCGCAATGAACTAAAATTGGTTCAATTTCTGGCTGCCCTACCTGCTTCCTTTTCCGGCGTGGTCGATCAAATTTTGTCCAGTGACCCTCTGCTTACTCTTCGCGACATCCTCAAGAGAGTTCAACGGATACCATCTGTGACCTACACTCATGTTATTGAGCATCCTGCTCTAGTTGCTCGCACTGTTGATTCTGGACGTGGTCGCGGTCGAGGACGTGGTCGTGGTCGTGGAGGACGTCTACCTCCAACTGGCAGACGAGGATCCTTTACTACCCCTGGACGAGGTCAAGCTACTGGTCCTCGCTACTGCAACTGGTGTGGTCGTGATAATCACACTGAAGATAGGTGTTGGATCAAGCACGGCAAGCCAGCCTGGGCGAACCAGGCCTCTACCGAAACTACTACTGATGCTGCATCCGACCCACCAACTGCCACTCCGACTACTGAATGGCTTTGCTCTGAATTCAAAAATTTTTTCCAGGAGCGCATGACTCAGCTACCTTCGACATCTGCTGCTGGTTCTTCTGTCATGCTTGCTTCTCCTTCTGCTGGTAACAATAAGTGGTGCACTAATTCTGGTGCGTCTGTCCATATGGCTGGTGACATCTAATTATTTTCTTCTCTGTCTAAAACCTCTAATATTCCATCTGTCACTGTTGCAAATGGGACTAAGACTCATGTTCATGGCGTTGGCACCGTTCCTCTATCTCGCAAGCTGAATCTTCAATCTGTTTTATACATACCACAATTTCCTATTAATTCATTATCTATCAGTAAAACTATTAAACAACTTCAGTGCTCCATTAAATTTGATCCCTCTAGTTGTATTTTGAAGGATCTCCACATGAAAACGAGGATTGGTTCGGGCCATGAAGGACCAGATGGACTATACTATTTGGATGGACCACCTGCAGCTTCTTCTTTCTTGTCTACATCAGTCACAGGACTTCAGTGACACTTCCGACTGGGTCATCCGTTTGCTGTAAAGTTGAAGCATTTATTTCCTGCATTATCTGAAAATAAATTTTCTTGTGCATCTTGTGTTTTGGGAAAACAAACAAGGTCTGTCTTTCCTGCTAAGAAGGAACTTGGTTCTAAAGCAATTTTTGATATTGTTCATGCGGACATCTGGGGTCCATGCTCTGTTCTGAGTCAAACTGGTGTTAAATATTTTTTGACATTTATTGATGATTATTCCCGTGCTACCTGGCTATTTTTGCTCAAAGATCGTGGCACTGTTTTGGATAATATCCGTATTTTCTTTTCTGAAATACAAACCCAGTTCAGTAAATCCATTAAATTTTTTTGTACCGATAATGCTCTGGAATTTATGCAGAAGTATGTCACATCTTTTTGTTCTGATCGTGGCACTATCCATCAAACCACTTGTCCTTATACTCCACAGCAAAATGGTGTTGCTGAACGGAAAATCGCCACTTATTAGAGGTTGCTCACACCCTTCTTATTCATTATAAAGTTCCTCACCGTTTTTGGCCTGAGGCAGTCACTACGACATGCTATCTTATAAACCGTACGCCATCTTCTGTTTTACAAAACCGAATACCTTACTCCATTTTGTTTCCTGATGCACCTCTATTCTCTGTTCCTTCTCGCATTTTTGGGTGTACTTGCTTTGTTAAAAATTTACGCCCAAGAATGACGAAACTTGATCCTCGATCCACTAAATGCATTTTTTTTTGGGTTATTCTAGAACCCAAAAAGTTTATTGCTGCTTTGATCCGGTACTTAGACAATGGTTTGTCAGTGCGGATGTGATATTTTTTGAGCATATGCCCTATTTTTCTAATGATGGAGCAAGACTATCCAATGATATGTTGTCACCCACACCTTTACCAGATATTGTTGAAGACTTGCCTTCTTCTAACCAGCATGAAGATCGTCCATTGCAAGTGTACAAACGCAGGCTGAAGACAAGTACTCCTTCCATGGCCCCTTCCCAACCAATTCCTCCGTCTGCGGATGATCAAATAAACACTGAGGTAACTTCTGACTTGCACCTTCCCATCAGTCTGCGCAAAGGTGTTCGCTCCTGTACTAAACATCCTATTAGTAATTACTGCACTTCTGCCAATCTACATAACAACTTTGCCTGCTTTACTTCTGCAATTTCTACTATCACCATTCCAAAGACTGCTGCAGAGGCTCTTGTTATTCCTGCATGGAAACATGCAATCAAGGAAGCACAAACACGTTTCTAGACACGGACACTGACACGGATACGGACACGGGACACGGCAAATTTCAAAAATGTAGGACACGGACACGGCATTGGATGAGGGGAAAATGTTTTTTTAATATATCAATATGTGTGGATGTATGATGTATGAACTGGAATTTATTTTTAAGTTTGTCCAGATTAAGGTATCTATGTATATATAATCTTATATGCATGTAGAGGTGTGTCTTTGTGTGTGTAGTAGATATAATGTGAAGAACAAAACTAAACACGTAGTTTTTGTAAATATAGTATATTACAGAATATTTATATATATATGAGGTTCATATTACTCATTTAACCAGCTTATTAGACCATAATTTAATTCATAGTATCTGATTCAGTGCTTAGACTTTACATATTGTTTTTTCTTTCAACAGATTTGCTTGTAATTGTGATCAGATCTTAGCTCTATGTGACATTTTCTCAGTGATAGGACATGAACACCAGCTGTATATTCAATATTTACATTGTCAAATATGGAATTACAGCAGCATCTGCTGTAGTGAAGTGTCCAGGAAGTGTCCGAGCAGTGTCCAACTGTGTCCGGTGTGCTGAAAAAAACTAAATTGAACTGGACACGTCCCAGCCGTGTCCAAAACGTTTTGGGCCGTGTCCGGGAAGTGTCCGTGTCCAAAATGTGTCCGACACGGACACGGGGGCTGTCTAGAAGTGTCCGTGCTTCCTTGCATGCAATGGATCAGGAAATACAGGCACTCTGTGATCGCAAGACATGGGAACTTGTGGATCACCCTTCTTGCCCTACTGGTTGGCTGCCGCTGGGTCTTTACCATTAAATATCAACCTGATGAGACTATTGAAAGCCTGAAAGCCCGCCTTGTTGCAAAAGACTACACACAGACATATGGTGTTGATTATTTTGAGACCTTCTCTCCTGTTGCACGATTAAACTCTGTTAGAATTCTAATTTCTGTTGTTGTTAATAAAGACTCGTCTCTCTTTCAGTTAGATGTTAAAAATGCATTTCTTTATGGAGATCTACAGGAAGAAGTATACATGGAGCAACCACCCGGGTTTGTTGCTCAGGGGGAGTCTGCCTTCAAAGTATGTAAGTTGAAAAAGGCCATCTATGGTCTCAAACAGAGCCCACGTGCTTGGTTTGACAAGCTCAGTCAGATCTTAGTCACTTTTGACTTTCGTCGCTCTCATTCTGATCATTCAGTCTTTATCTGTAAAACAGTGGCTGGACTTGTCATTCTTATTGCTTATGTTGATAATATTATCTTATCTGGTGGTGATATCGTGGGTATACACAAAAAACTAAAACCTACTTAGAAAAACATTTTGTCACTAAAGATCTCAGAAAGCTGAGGTATTTCTTAGGCATTGAGGTTTCCAGATCATCTACAGGGTTGTGTCTCTGTCAGAGAAAATATGTACTTGATCTCTTGTAGGAAACTGATATGCTGGGCTGCAAACTAGCCAACACTTCACTTGACCCAAACATGGACTAGGATGATGAAAACTCTCCTCCCTATGCTGATCATCACTAGTTCAGAAGGCTGGTAGGCAAGCTTATCTATCTGACCATCACAAGAGCTGACCTCACTGCTGTTGTCGGATTCATCAACCGATATCTTGATAAACCCCGACAATGTCATTGGGATGCTATGTGTCATATTCTGCGGTATCTTAAAAGCTCTCCAGGAAAAGGCTTGATGTATAAGAAGCAAGGCCACTGCAATCTATCTTGCTTCTCGGATTCTGACTATGCAGGAAGTCGTTCTGATCGTAAGTCAACATTAGGATACTGCACATTTGTTGGCGGAAATCTTGTTACCTGGCGAAGCAAAAAGCAGTCTGTTGTTGTCAGATCCAGTGCAGAGGCAGAATACCGAGCTATGACTCATACTGCATGTAAACTTCTATGGGTCCAGAGTCTCCTCCAGGAGTTTGATATATCCTATTCCAGCCCCATACCGATGTTTTGTGACAACAAGGCCTCCATTTTTATTGCGAGCAACCCCACTTTTCATGAGAGGACGAAACATATTGAGGTTAACTGTTACTTTGTTCGAGAAACAATCTTTTATGGCCAGATTTGCACTCCATATCTCAGCACTAAAAAGCAAGTTGCGGACATCTTCACCAAGATACTTCCTAAAGCTCATTTTCAGACTCTAGTTGACAAGCTGGGCATGTTTGACATCTACGCTCCAGCTTGAGGGGGAGTATAGAGATATGTTGTGTTTTGTTGAGTGTCATGTGCATTAGTTTAGTCCCATATTGCTCATCTCTGCTTTAGTCTCTATTCCCTTCTGTTATATTAGAGATTGTATTGTACACTATTTCAATCATTCAATAAGCAATTCCCAGTTTCTCTATACAGATCTAGAGTAGTCGGACTCTTAAATTTATAACCTGACACTCAGGCCCCCACAACTATTATATGGGGTCAGATGTAGTAAATCGGGGTCGATCCACAGACACAAGGAGTGGTATGTGTTAAGAATGTAGAGCCTTGACTTAGTTACACGAACCAAAGAGCGAGATAAAGCTTTGGGTTCCTTACGGTACGATAATACTTCCAACAAACAAGAAAAGTAAAATAAGTAAAACAAAACAAGAAACAAAATAAGAGAGCACGTAAAATCAAGGAACAAGATAACAAGAATCAATGTGGAACTTGGATTGTATTTCACCATCTAAGGTCTCTCACCAACATACAACTCTCACACTCATTGTATACCCTTAGTAAGTTTACAAACAATCTTTATAGATGTCTATTCCTTCCTCTCTTGAGCTAAGGATAGATATAGATCATAAGATTGTCTCTCTCTCAAGATGGCAAACAAATAATCACAATAAAACTACATGATCATTAGCTTAAGCATTCCAATATTCCCATGCACTCATGCAACTCCATGACAATTAGATATGGTTAATACTACTATTTTGAGATATTAACAATCAAACATCACAAGATGGTAGCTAAGCAAACAAGTGAAACATTAAGACCAAGAGTATAGAAATCAACATTGCTAAGAGTATATATTCAATGGATATAAATAATTACATGTTGGGAGAGCCTTAGCGGCCATCCCCAACTCAAGTTATATGTTTAGCCACTCGTGGTGGTGATTAGCATTACAGATTTACAAGTGTAATGAGACATGGAGAGGGGGTGATGAAATGGACGAAGGAGATGAAGGAGGATGAACATATTTAGAGAAGATGGGGGATACAACAACAATAACCACGAATGGTCAAGGTTGATGCACACCTTCCTCATATCGGAATCCGGTGATGATGTCAAAGATGGTAGTCCCTTCTCTCGAAGAAGATGGGCGGCGGTGCTTGGTGACGGGGTGGATCCTCTCCCTCCTTTGGACTCTCGTCTTCTGAGATCTCGGACCAATGGAACTGGTAGAGGGTGGCTGTGCAATGCGGCAACACTTTGTCCTCCCTCTAATGTCGCCCCCTAATAACGTTGAGGCGGTCCAATATTTATAGGCACGACCTGCGGAGCAATACCATCAACTGCCGCGATCTACGTTCAACGGTTGCTGAGGACGTAGCTTCTTCGGTCGCTAGGATCCATGTCCAGCGGTTGCTGAGATGGTCCAAGCTGTTGAGGTGGCGTCCTGGTGGTCGCCGAAGCTGTTGAGCCTCGGCGGTCGCTGACCTTAAGTTCGACCGATCACTTAAGTGTGGGAGTGTCAACAGTCGCTGAGATGATCCAAACTCAGCGGTCGCTGATGATGCAAAGCTGCATACGCTAATAGCTCCAGGATCAACAATCATTAAGAATGCAACTCAGAGGTCGCCGATGATACAGGGCCATCGGTCGCCAAACCTCAAGTCTTTCCTCTTGTGATATTCTGTGCAAATAAAAGATAAGGAGATGAAATTAGGTAGTTATTGCAAAAAGATACCAAAACAGATAAATTCATCAAAATAAAATATTTTTGAGTCGATAATGTGAGGGTAAAATAGGCACTCAAATATCCACAAAATTGGATGTTATCACCCCCCAAACTTAGGATCTAGCATGTCCTCATGCTAACAATTAGAATTAGGGCATCGAATGACTTCAAACAGATTTATTAGATTGGTGTTTTTGAAGTGTGAAAAATACCTTTATGTCATCCTTACTCCAAACATATTTATTATGGCTAAATGTTGTTAATCCTTAGACTCTTCCTCTCAGATCAGGAGTTGCATTACTCTTATTGTCTGTTGTGACCTTCTAAGGAAGGATTTCTCTGTTGTGATTCACCAATAACCCCTTTCCTATTCATACTTGCGCAAGGTTCTGGTTAGAGGTAGCTTTCACACCCAACTTTTATTTTAGGGAGATCCTAGCTAATGTGTTGGTGGGTAGGCCTAGGCTGCTTGTGTTTCCTGTCTTTCTAGGACATGCTTAACCATGAGTACTGTCGTAAGGCAGTGTTACTCAACAGATGTAGTTTCAAGTGGTTATTTGAGACCGTCGTCGAAAGGCATGTATGTAAATGTTTGGCTTCTAAACTCCACTACCAGGCACGACATGTATGCATTCTTGAGTGCAACAATACACTGGTAGGGCGGAGTCTTTCAACATCTTTTTGGACACAACTCTCATGATTTTATTCCACTCGACTTTTATTCTTGCTCTTAGGTTAGGGGGTAATAGGATTTCAAGGATGTTTTGGGCCACCAAGCCTCTTTTTTATCCCAAAGGGGATTTTATGCACTAGACGGGGTAGTTGTTTCCTTTTCTGTCAGGATTATGTGCTTTCCTACCTGTACTTGAGATCTAGGGTGGTCAATCAAGAACGTATCAGATTGAGTCCTTACATCGAGGGTTCATCTTGGAATAACATGCATCTTTTAGCATTTTACAATATCTTAGGATAAGGATGACGTAAAAATATTTTCATACTTGAGTTTTAGGTGACTAGATAGCCCAAATCCGTCATTCATGAAATAATTACACTAAGAGTTAGCTTGAAGACTAGAAAGTCTGAGAGTGGAAGTTATGACTACATTCAGGAAAATTGGATCTGAAACTTGCCTATGGCACATATTCTTTTAAAATTAGCAAAAAGTTCTAGTTTCTGTTCAAAAGTTCCAAAATTTTAAAAAATTTCTCTATTTGGGTTTATAAGAAAAATCAAAAGTGCAAGGCAATAAAACAGGTTGCTGCGTAAAAATTTGAATGAGTAAGGGGTATGAGAGTAGTACCTCCCACACTCGTTTATAACCCCCACCCCCCCCCCCCCCCAAAAAAAAAAAAAACTTATCATACACTCTGTCCCAGAGTGTCAAGGATAGAGGTTGGATATAAATGGGTGGGGTTTACTCTTCATTTGGAAGTCCTTGGATTGTCCAGCGTGAGGGCAACAACATGTCAACGTAGAATCCATAGAGCGTATGGTGACGCTCGTGCTGCAGACTTTCGACTTTAGCGTCCCGCTCGGCTAAAGCTGTCATCCAATATAGACAGTGAAAACCACAGTTGTTGGATTGTTGAATTTGTTGGGGGCTTCTGTGGAAAAACTGTGGCTTTTGAAGTCTTTGTTAGGGATTAACTGGTATCCCTTGCCATGCTCCTGTATCATAACAATGATTTCTTCTGCACAAGTTTTGCTTTTTCTTCTATGAACTCTTTGGTGTTGTCATATTTGTATACTTCTTCAAAGCAAAGGCCACATCAGAGCTGTTGTACAAGACTACGGTCTTTGCTTTGACATTGACCGCCAAGAGTGTCCAGTGATTATCGTGCAGGATCACTAAAAAATGAACTCAGGTAGAGAGCTTTATATACATATGAGACGCTCTTTTTCCCCTGAATTCTTATGGATGATGTCTTCAAGCAATATGTAGTATGCCATGTGTGTGTTGGGCATACCATCCTTGAGTAGGGACTGGTAAGCTGACATTACACTCACAATCATGTATCTGTTTGGTCTCAGTGTTTCACGGAGATCGTCTTTTGAGATGCATATGTCGTCTAGACAACTTCCCCGAGGTCATCATTTGCCTTCAGCCTTTTCATGATTAAGAGTAGGGAATCCAGAGATAGATCCTCGCATAACCATCTCTCAAAGTCTGGGAAGCTGGCTTCGATGGTCCCAGCTGGTCCCTCAGGCCTGACTTCCTGCAACTCGTCTTCATCTATCTCCCCCTCTTTCGGCATCTCTGTTGTCTGCGCAATTGGTTCTGGAATGGTCGTAGGAGGTGATGCCTCTAGGTTTTTTGCTGGAAGAGGCGTATGTTGTTCACCCGTTGTCTTTGCTGGAGGTTCGTTCTTGTTGTTGTTTAACTCTTCAGTCAGCCAACCTTCTTTCCATGCCCATGCACGTTTTGATTCAGAAGTATCCAGCCATAAGGTCTTTAGCCGCTTGTGCCATGGTAGTTTTTCAAGAAATGACATTTCCGTATAGAGTCGGCGTGGTACCCTATCTGGAGGCATTGCCAGGTCGTTGAAAAAGTGGCGGTCATATATGACATCCATTGCGTAGACTCTTCACAGTCCATGCATGTCTTCAAGGAAGATGTCCTCGAATGGGATACTTTTGTTCACCACCTCCATCAGACACAAGACAATGAATGCACAGTCCCCGGATCTTCTTGGGAAACTTTAGTGTTGATGACAAAGTTCTTCCATTTGCTGGCGTGGCTGCTACCTGCCTACTAGATGGCGTGCTGAAGTCGGATCAGAACTTTCTGGACATCACGTGCTTCTTTATTCTTGAAGACTAGGGAAGAGACAAGGTAGCTCAACACTATAACAAATGTAAATTGTCATGTGTCGTTTATACAGATTAACTACTGTGAACGCCCAGTATTTGACTGTTCGAGTGGGCAAAGTGACAAAACTCGTTTCTCGTCTTGCCACAATATTTTGAAGCTCTTTGACAGGTGCAGAATCAAGCTTGCCCTCGTACAACCGTTTTGCTAAAATGCATGTACCGTTAAGGACAAATTTTACCTTGTCTGTATGTAAGGATTCCTCCAGAATGGTTGTGCAAAGTACTTTGAATAAACTTTTATGGACTCTCGCTCTCTTCAAGAAGATCCCTCTGAAGTGTTCTCTAGTCAAGGTCCTCCAGTAGTTTTTGTATACTATATCTGTGTCGGGTAGACCTTCATCTAGGACGTTTACAAGGACGTGGATGTTTGCGAGGACGTGGACGTCTCTGCACAAGATCTGAGATACATATTCCATGTCCATTCCCGCCAATTTACAAGGGAGCGACGGGGGCATCGGGCCTTGTGATGTCTCTTCTGGGGGTGGAGGTTCCCTGGGCGGTGAACCCAGAAAGGAGGCGAGGCTGCCCTCGTCCTCGTTGGATGTTCCTTCTCCACCAGCTGTCGCTTGTACTGTCGGTATTAGTTCCTTTGCTGGTTGTTTTGCTCCGGGAACATTCACTGCTGAGATTTTTGATGAGGGTTCCATTGGGATGTCAGCTACAAGGTCTTCTGGCAGTGTTGATTCTGAGGTCAAGGACTTGTTTAGTACCGATAGGCGTAGACATATGTAACATCGAGAATTAATCGCCAGACGTCGAGGATGTTTAGTACCATGGTCCTATATGTAATTATATCTGAGGTCAGGGACTTGTTGTAAACTCATGTATTCCCATGTTGATATAGATATACTTCATCCGATGCTAGGTTACAAATCATATATAAGAACCTGTATGTAATTATATCAGGGGTCATGGCCTTACTATAAACTCTTATATTCTCTTGTTTATATAAATATTCATCAACTAATATTAGATTTCCCACATCATGGACTCCTTATTTAGTTTTCGTAAGAGAGGAAATAACACATTGTTTCCCAAGAAAATGCTTGCCGCACCAACAAGACATCAGGGTGTGAACACAACTAAATATTGTCATCAAGGGAATTCCATGTCTAGCACCATGCCACCCATCTGTCACTGATACAAAGTGCTAGGATATACAAGTAGTTTGCAACCACAATTTAGGCATTTATAATCATCATGCTTGGGGATTCCCACTCAACTCTCAGAGCCCGGGCAAGAAAAACAACTCAAGTATAAATAAATAAGAGAATACAATAATAACTATATGGCTTGTAATTGTGTGTTTTTAGATACCATCTTTATAATTATGCTAACTTCTGAGAAATGATAGAAAACCTTTCAGAATTGTACTCTTGCATAAGCATGTCTCTTCTACTAACCTCTAAAACTTAAATTACTGTATTCTGAATGAATCTTTCTCTAATAAATGAAGTTGAAGTAATGTACAATTGAGAAATTTTTCTCGTGTCATAATTTGTCACATTTCTTATTGAATGGAGTCATTTTTAGATAGCTCAAAGGAGGTGTGAAGTTTGTGCTGGATCTGGACTTGTGCTGATGAAAGATGAGACATACACCCGCTGCCCAAATTGTGGTATGCATTTAAAAGTACCAACATACTATATTTTTGGTTATATAACTGTGTGATATGATGTCATTGTTCAAACAGTGATTGTGGGCTAGGAAATGACCTTAAATGTTGATATTGATTATTGGCAATGTGACATACAATATTTATAGACCAACTAGAACGTATTTATGCAAGAGCTATATAATTGGTTCCATCACACTTTAACACCATCTCTAACTTTTTTCAAGATTTCAAGATGTACATGTTATACCTATGATTATACTTAGTCATATGTGGTTAAAAAATAGTGATGCATGGTGTATAGTCTTCTATAATGATAAAAATTGTGAAGATGTGTAGTCTTATTTGAGAATATGTAAGAAGAGTAGACTGATGGGGTTAATGACAAAAAATATACAGGAAAGTGGGAAAAAAGAGTTTGGTTATAAGCATAGTCAAACATGATGTATACTTGTCTACTATACTGACAAAATGTAAGAAAAATAGATTGGTCACTACTCACTAATGATCAAAATATACAAGAAAGTAGGAAAAATCAGTATGGTGAACCTTTGTAAATTAACTTGAGGAATAGTCAATTGTTGTGTACCATAAGAACTAAAATTGAAAGGAAAATTAACCTTTTGTGTGTCATAGAGGAAAAGATCTCATTGTTGGAATGCATGAAAGTGTAGCAACCTCGTTTACTTCCTTACTGTTTAGATACCAAGAAGCATTTCAGCCCAAGGTTAGTTGGATGAATATGTTGCAGTCGTTCACACCTATTAGGGAGTACCAAGCATTGGTGGTGAAGCCTCTAGAAACTGCAACCAATGGAGTAAAGGAGCAGCAAGTGCAGCTATCCAATCTCATTCACGTATAAGGAGCAGAGATACAGCCAAGGGTTATTACCAAGTTGGAAAAGGAAAATTGATAAGGAAAAAACACTACCAAACAAGTCTACCTGTACTGTCTACCTTCTTGGATAGAAACATTTGCTTTTCCCAATTAACATGAGATTGTTGGTCTTGTTTGTAAATGTTAACTCCCCCTCATGGAAGAGTCTTTTCCCACTGCTCTGGGGCAAGGAACCAACGTCTTCTGAACATTTTAGAACTTCAAATCAACTCCCACCATAGCAGACCATATAAGCTTTCACATCGTCAAAAGCATAGTCAAAAATTCAGGATTTGGGAATCAATCGGCAAGGTAAAAAAATTGGCATTTAGGTATTATGTGGAAAGTTCAAATAAAATTTGACAGATGCGGCAAAAGTGAGGTCAAATATTCGGGGGGAAATCGGATAAAACTCGTACAATACAATATGTGCATATATGCATACAAATACAAATGTTATGGATATATAGTTATATACACATGATAAACACATTGATCAATAATTATATATATATATGCACACACACACGATTTGCCTATTGACTCTCTATTCCCAAATGCCAAATCATATAATATGCTCTTATTTCAGAAATGAATTGTCGTAAAATTCGGGAACAATTTGTGAAATCGGGGATAACTCTAGTTTGTGGGATTCGGGAATGGTATGGGTATGCTAGTGAAATTTGGTTGTCGCATTAGCCACACTAAAAATACACAAATAATTGAAAATTTTGAAGAATTTTGTGACTATGCTCAAAAGCAAATTTGCCAAATGTTCAACCAAGCCACCTTATCCATAACCCTAGTTTGAACACACACATGTATTTACAATAAGACGCTACTTGCTAGTAACCTTGACTTGTCCACCTCTTTTTGACAAGAAAAATCTTATGTTCTTGTCAATCCGTTGGGCCATAGCCACATGAAGCAAGAAACATTATGTAACACCCCAATTTTCATATTACATGAGTGGAAGTTATTTTTTTTAAAATGAGAATGTTGCTAACATAATACTTATCACAATAACAATAGAAAGGAATCATACAGTTTAGTGTATAAAATACATTCTCATAAATTCTTAGAAAAAACCTGATTACATCAAACCTTATAGAAAGGATTAAATACATGATGCAAAAGTCTGTACTCTATCTTAATATCTCGGATCGTGTAGATGGCTCCCCACCAATCAAACTTCTTAAAATTGTAGATGAATCCTCTATCTTGACCTCTCTTCCTGAAGATTGGTACTTGTAGACATCTGGTCCCGACCATGCACAAAGAAAAACCTAGATTAGAGTAAGTGACTGTGGCAACACATCCCACTATCACACAGACAACGAGGTGTTACGCGAAAACGTGCGGAAATCACCATAACCACAGATTACCAAAAACGCGGGTTAATTAAAACCGTTTGCGGAAAGCTGATAAACTGAGAAACTATTACCTTCCAGTCCTCATCCTGTAAGGAAACATGTTATATATACATGTACAAGTTCTGATACGTGTCCACAGCTTAAAGGAACAACTATCTATCCATCACATGAGTTCACCACCTGTTCATATACATAAAGGCCCACATCCGGCCAACAGCAGGATATACAAAACATCATCGATCGTACATCGTGAAACAACGTCAAAACACTGCCAAGGACCTGAGAGTACAGGGATGACTCTAGACTCTACTACAAAACATCCAAAGCAGCAACATATCCATCGCTTGCCTTCTACTGCTCGTCTAGCTGCTCGGCCGCAACACCACGACCACCACCATGTCTAGCTCGGCTACCTAAAAAGGGTGTAAACCAGCGGAGTGAGACAATTGAACATTGTCCCAGCGGGAAACATAACTCCCCACCGCAACTACAGAACCACAGAAAGATAGAGCTTATAACAGCAGATAACTGATAAGAGATATAACAGGAGCAGTTTATGTAACACAAAGCTATTCTTACTGACAAGCTTACCAGCTGTACAAAAGGCATGTAACCAAGTAACCCTCAATGGAACATGATTGACAAGATACGATATATTGCTATGTAACATGAGGAACATATAAGTAACTGCAAGATATAACAAGATTATCTACACAAGCAAGGCCTCAACCAATGTTCCGTGTTTTGCCTTAAGCAATATATACTATGCGGCTAGATTACATATTCTTATGCCCTGAGCAAGTGAACTGTGACGTTCAAATCCAACCGATGGCTGCGAAACCCGGACCGGTGCCATACAAGGTCACATGGAAGAGCCGGACTTCACGACCTCCCACCTCGTGGTCAGTGCACGAGTACAACACAAGCAGGACCGCAGTCTCATGCTGAAGTGGTCTTAGCCACAGGGTCAGGCTGCCCTCTGCCTAGCCCGCCTCGGTACAGGTATCGACGCTAGTGAAACTGAGCCACGGGCCTGTTCACCGTGCTCTGAGCCATGAATGCATCCATGCTCCTCATATCACATATCCTGAGCCATGGGCCTAGTCACCATGCTCTTCACATATATGGGCTACGGGCCTGAATCCGCACCCTGGAGTCTACAACCGAAGTTGCACTCTTACCTCCTTACTTTAGGCTAGGAGCAACCTCGCATATTCAACAATATGCGCTCCGGGTTAACCTGTAGGAGAACCCGTTTCACCATCACCAAATCCTGACGATGATGGATCTATGGCCAGGGCAACTACATGATATATTCCACTGTGATTATTTAGTATCTTTTAGATGGATTGCAAGATTCAACCAAGTTGTATAACATGCAAACTATAACAGAATAAACAACATAAAACTCAACATTATGCTTTTATTATAATCACATCAACCTGATCTATTTCAAGGATCCAACATCACATGTTATAACTTGGCCTCTTGCCAACCATCCAGCTCCATCTCAAGGATCATCACATACCATGGGATCTCAATCCCTCATCACGTATTGCCGCTGCCTCTCAAGGCTTACATCATCAACATGGGATAGCAATCCAACACATCATACATATGATCTCATTAACAAGAGTAACTTATCAAGGCAATGTTACTCATCATATATACCTCATAGCCTTTTCTTGGCTAATCATCACCTGCATGGTTAGGGTATACAATAATCATAGTTTCAACCAAGGACTATGCTTACTATCATGAGATGACATTCAAGATGCTATACATATCAATCTTACATTATTTGGTGATCAAGTGCATAAAGCACATCATTAAGCAACCATATCTATGTTTATCCTCATTTAGTATTATACAAATAATCAAGATGATTACTTCATGCATATAGTCATGTTGGATATACAGAGCAAGCGTTAACATTACCACTACCATTGCCATTCTTAGCATTAATAGATAATCATTATCATTAAGTGAGCAAGGAGTCACCAACGTTTAGGCAAGGGTATATATGTACACAACTAGTTATTTCCATGATACAAGGAACCGTCAACAAGGATAACAAGGCTCTCACTATAGATCGCCGCAACCTTCACTAAAGGGGGGTGTAACGGCCACCTGCCCTCACCCAAACACAACGCATAACGACAGATAGGAGAGCAAGCAGCAACGCTGCGTTGCCACCAAGGCAACCAGTGCGCGACGCCACGTCTCAAGGAAGGAGTAACACGCGATAGGGGTGGGGTGTCAGGCACTTGTGTTATCGGGCAACGCCCGTCTCGCCCAAGCGTTATCGGCCGACACACAAGGGCATATGACACCCGACACACTCCACTCGACGACGCCCGATACAAGGGCTAACGACCTGGTCAAGCACCATAACGCAACGTCCAAGAGAGAGAAAGACTAATCCCACATGTCGTTCACCCCTGATCCAGGCCTAACGGCCAACACAAAACAAGGAGGAGGGCGTGACGCCCGTCACAAGAGCAAGGGGTGTCGCCCGATACCATCACATCTCGCCCAACACAGGCCTATCGGCCAACACACCTCACTTGGCCTATCGCCCAACACAAGAGCAAACGTGTCGCCCAACACACTAAGCCAAGGGGTATCGTCCCACAAGGTCATCTTCCTCCTCAAACACAAGTTGCTCAAAACCCTAGATTACAAGGATCGGCCAAACATGAAGCTAGGCAAGAAACTAAACTACTAACATGTAAACAAGATCATAGCAAGAGATAATGGAGTTAGGGTTAGAAGTTATGCAACCCGCCTTAAGCTCCAAGCTCCAAGGAAGAAAAAGAGCTCCAAGCTTCAAGGGATGTCGACCACCACTGCTCCTTCAAGGGGGTGTTGGCCGACACAAGCAAGGAAAGGAGGGAGTGTCGTGCACTCAAGGTGGAGAAAAGACTTAAGGGATCAAAGGAACTCAAAGCAAGGAAAATAACCACCTATATAGAAGGAAAGGGAGGAGAAAACAAGGTTGGTCCAAGCAAGGTGTCGGCCACCCAAAGGACACTTGTCCTAGAGCTCAAGCCACCACTCTAGCAAGCCTTATACACTTGTCCAAGGTCTTTGCCACATGCATGCATCAAGCTCCAAGTGTCCACTAGTGGTGACACAAACGAGGTCAAGGCTGGGTCAAACACCATGGGCGACACAACACTTGCACCATGGGCGACACACTTCACATGTTGGCCGACACACTCACCTCTAGGCCGACACACACCTCTCTTGGGCGACACAAAGCTCAACCAAGCCCAAACAAGGCACCTTAAGGCCCAAACAAGCTCAGCCAGGCCCAAAAGAACTCAAGCAACGAGCCCAAGCCTTCCTCTCAACCCTAGAGGAAACAAAGAGAGAGGAACACCTCACTAGGTGGCAAACTTGCTCACAAAACCCCAGACTTGGGTTATTTGCAAGTAGCCCCTCCAACTCTCAACAAAGCATAACCAAACCCTAATCACCACTAAAGGTGATTAGCAAGCACCAAAGCATCAAGGTTAAGCAAAGCAAACAGGGTAAACCCTAAACGAAGGTCAGGGTCCTTACAAGCTAACCCCATTTAAGGGATTTCGTCCCCGAAATCCGAAGAGAAAAGCGAGGAATACTTCCTCCTCATCTCTTCCTCAAGCTCCCACGTGGCTTCCTCAACGCCACGACGCTGCCAAAGAACCTTCACAAGAACCAGGTCATTCTTCTTCATCTTCTTGACCCTTCTGTCAAGGATCGCCACAGGACCTTCCTCATAGGTCACATCTTAATCAAGCTCAACCTCAACTGGCTGTATCACTGTATCCGAATCTGGATGAATTTTCTTCAACATACTGACATGGAACACTGGATGCAACCTGTGCAACTCAGGAGGTAACTCTAACTCGTAAGTCACCTTGCCAGCTCGTGCTATGACTAGGTAAGGCCCCATATACCTGGGTGCTAGCTTACCCTTCCGACCAAACCTTAGCACACCTTTCCACGGCGAGACTTTAAGATACACTTTGTCTCCTACTTGGAACTCCAAAGGTCGTCGACGATGGTCTGCATAAGACTTCTGCCTGTCTTGTGCCACTTTCAACTGTTGCTGTATTACTTTGATCTTTTCTGTTGTCTGCTGTACTAACTCAGGACCCAAAAGCTGACACTCACCAGACTCATACCAACACAAAGGATATCTGCACTTCCTTCCATACAAAGCCTCATAAGGAGCCATGTCAATGCTCCGCTGATAACTGTTGTTGTAGGCAAACTCTATCAAACTTAGATGTACGTCCCAGTTGCCTAGAAACTGCAAAACACAAGCTCGAAGTAGATCTTCCAAAGTCTGAATAGTCTTTTCAGACTGTCCATCTGTCTGCGGGTGAAAAGCTGTACTGAACCTCAACTGCGTTCCCAACGCTCTGTGCAACTGTTCCCAAAAACGACTCGTAAACTGAGGACCCCTGTCAGAAATTATCGTTGCTGGCACACCATGCAAACGTACTATCTCATCCACATATACTCGAGCGAGTTTCTCAGATGTATACGTCGTTTTCACCGGTAGAAAATGGGCAGACTTAGTCAATCTGTCCACTATCACCCAAATGGAATCATGATTCCTAGTTGTCCTGGGTAGACCAACTACGAAATCCATGGTTATATGATCCCATTTCCACTGCGGTATCGGCAAAGGTTGCAACGTACTTGCCGGCTTCTGATGTTCAGCCTTCAGTTGCTGACAAACCGCACATCTCGCCACGAACTCAGCGACATCTTTCTTCAAACCGGGCCACCAATACAAGTCCTTCAGACTATGATACATCTTGGTGACACCTGGATGCATAGCATACATCGACATATGTGCTTCCTCAAGCACCAACTTCCTCAGATCATCAGCATCTGGGACCACCATCCTGTCACGATAGCAAACTAGCCCATCCTCGGACTCATGGAACCCATCACGCTTTTTACTACCGATCTCTGATCTGATCAACTGTACCACATCATCTGTCTGCTGTGCATCTACGATCTGCTGTCTCAAACGTAGGCTTGACTTGCATCTGTGCTAAAAGACCAGACAACAAAGAAACTTCCATCTGCACATTCATCTGTCGCAGAGAAACAAACATATCACGCCTATGGCATACCAGAGAACTCAACTGTGCCTTCTTTGAAGGAAGAGAAGAAGACTTTCTACTAAGCGCGTCAGCTACCACGTTCGCCTTACCCGGATGATACTCGACAGTGCAGTCGTAATCATTGATCAACTCCATCCATCGACGTTGTCGCATATTCAACTCATGCTGCGAAAAGATATACTTCAGGTTCTTATGATCCGTAAAGATCTGACATACTTCCCCATACAGATAATGTCTCCAAATCTTTAACGCATGAACCACTACTGCCAATTCCAAGTCATGAGTCGGATAGTTCTCCTCATGTTTCTTGAGTTGTCGCGAAGCAAAAGAAACCACATGATCTTCCTGCATCAACACACAACCTAAACCTTTCTTGGAAGCATCACAGAAAACCACATAGCCCTTTCCAGGCTCTGGCAAGATTAACACTGGAGCACTGGTCAGCTTCTCCTTCAAACTCTGGAAAGCTTGCTGACATCGATCATCCCAAACAAAAGGTACATCTTTCCTGGTCAACTTCGTCATCGGTAACGCGATCGCACTGAAGTCCTTAATAAACCTCCTGTAGTATCCTGCTAGACCCAGAAAACTACGGACTTCTGTCGGCGTCTTCAGTTGCTCCCAATCCGCAACGGATTCCACCTTCTTCGGATCTACTTTGACTCCTTCAGCAGATATCACATGACCCAAGAAAGTCACCTCTTCCAACCAGAACTCACACTTACTGAACTTGGCATACAACTGATGTTGACGAAGAAGTGTCAACGCTCGTCGAAGATGTTGCTCATGCTCTAGCCTGTCCTGACTATAGATCAAGATGTCATCTATAAAGACTACAACAAATTGATCTAAGAACGGACGGAACACTCTGTTCATTAGATCCATGAAAGCAGCAAGTGCATTGGTTAGCCCAAACGGCATAACCACAAACTCGAAGTGACTATACCTCGTCCGGAAAGCAGACTTTGGTATGTCTTCCGCCTTAATCCTCAACTGATGATATCCGAACCGTAGATCAATCTTCGAAAACACTGTAGCACAACGCAACTGATCAAACAGATCATCTATCCTCGGTAACAGGTACTTGTTCTTGATCGTGACTTTGTTCAACTGTCGGTAATCTATACACAGCCGCATCGAACCATCCTTCTTCTTAACAAACAACACTGGAGCACCCCAAGGCGACGTACTCGGTCGGATAAAACCTTTCTCCAACAACTCTTACAACTGCTTCTTCAGCTCTGCCATCTCTAACGGAGCCATCCTATACAGTGTCTGCGCAACTGGCTGCGTTCCTGGAACCAGATTGATCTCGATGTCAATCTCTCGGGGCGGAGGAACGCCAGGAAACTCCTCAGGAAACACGTCTGCAAACTCTCGAACAACTGACACCTCCTCAAGGCTAGGACCTTTCTCCTTGGCAACCACAACAGTATCCACCACGTGAGCTAAGAACGCCTCACATCCTTGTCGTAACATCTTATCTGCTACCATAGCTGATACCAGACATGTCGGAGGAATCTTCCTATCTCCCTGGAAGATCCACTTCTCTCCAGCATCAACAAACTCCGCCTGCTTGGACCCACAATTCAAAACAACCCTATACCTCTCTAAAGTATCCATCCCAAGGATAACGTCAAACCCGTGCATATCAAGTGGTATAAGATCCACTTGAATGCGGTGTCCCGAGAAAGACAAGACACAAGATGGACACTCTTCTCGAAGCAACGAGGAACCATCAAGAGGGGTTTCTAACAATAAACTATCCTTCTTACGACTAACAGGTAAACGACAGTTCTCAAACATATTATAGGCGATAAAAGAGTGTGTAACACCCGGGTCAACCAGAACAGATATAAAGCAAGAAGAAGACATATCAGAATGAAATAACTCCATCTGACCTGTCACCACTCGCGGGTTGACTATCGCCTCCGACTGATTCATAGCGTAGAATCGAGCCGTTGCTTGCTGTCCACGACCTCTGCTTCCTTGAGCAGACGAACCTGCTTGCGACGCCTGACCACATCCTCACCCCCTGCTACCACTGGGCTACTATCGATCTGATCCCTGATGATTCTGCCTCGGTTGTGGCGTCACTTCAACATCTCTATTCGGGCAATTGAGCCTGAGATGCCCGACTTGTCCGCAAAGATGACATGTCCTGTCCTCAAACCGTGGCCTAGCTGACCCTGTCATTGCCACAGAAGTTGTACTATGCGCTTTAGATGGCGAAGAAACATAACCTCTCCCCTTACTTGGAGACCACTGGGATGGTACACCAGAACCTCTCATCACTGACGGTGATGAAAACCTGGGCTTCTTAAAGCTACCAAACCTCCGTCCATGAAACTGAGCAGGTCTTTTATGAGACATGGACTCTCTTTTCTCCCTTACTGACCTCTCAATCCTTCGAACAGATTCCACGAACGTAGCAAACCATTCTCGGTTCTCCAACGCAGACACAGGTGTTGTCAGCTCAGAACTCAGACCCTTCTCGAAACGTCTGATCCGCTCATCTGTTGCCGCCATGTGAGGACAAAATCTCAACAGATCCATAAACTTGTCTTCATACTCAGTGATGTTCATCGTTCCTTGTCGCAAACTCTCAAACTGACTGATCTTCTCATCCAGATACGTCTTTGGAAAGTATCTGCTGACGAACTCGCGTCGAAACACTTCCCAACAGATCACCTCACCAGGCCGCTTCTCTTCCTCGATGGTCCACCAGTGACCAGCACTACCCTTCAGAAGGTAGACAGCGTGTTTTACTTTGTCTGCTTCGGGGATGTCGAGGATCCGGAAAGCCTTCTCAAGACTTGTCAGCCACAGATCTGCATCCGCTGGATCAGCCGTTCCAGCATAATCCGAAGCTCCGACTCGGCGAAGCCGCTCGAAGGTCTTCCCAATACCCGATGCTTCTCCATGGGGAACCTGTGCTCTCGGAGGAGGCACTGGCAACCGCTCAACGATGAGATTCATCGTAGCCATCAACTGCCCCATAAGATGTTGATAGGCAGGGTGTTCAAGAATGGCTGGGTCAGGTTGGGGGACCTCAGGCACCCGATCTCCATGTGCCTGTCCTTCAGCTGAAGCAGCATCGCTGTACTCAGCTGAGTGTTCTTCATGGTTTCCAGACATCTTGACTTTTCTTCCGCTGAGGGCAGAAGATGGTTGTAAGAAAATCTGGACAACACACAAGAACAGATGACCTAGTCCTAAATCCCTGTAGACTCAACGAACCTAAGGCTCTGATACCAAACTTGTGACAACACATCCCACTATCACACAGACATCGAGGTGTTACGCGAAAACGTGCGGAAATCACCATAACCAAAGATTACCAAAAACGCGGGTTTATTAAAACCGTTTGCGGAAAGCTGATAAACTGAGAAACTATTACCTTACAGTCCTCATCCTGTAAGGAAACAGGTTATATATACATGTACAAGTTCTGATACGTGTCCACAGCTTAAAGGAACAACTGTCTATCAATCACATGAGTTCACCACCTGTTCATATACATAAAGGCCCACATCCGGCCAACAGTAGGATATACAAAACATCATCAATCGTACATCGTGAAACAACGTCAAAACACTGCCAAGGACCTGAGAGTACATGGATGACTCTAGACTCGACTACAAAACATCCAAAGCAGCAGCATATCCATCGCTTGCCTTCTACTGCTCGTCTAGCTGCTCGGCCGCAACACCACCGACCACCACCACGTCTAGCTCGGCTACCTAAAAAGGGTGTAAACCAACGGAGTGAGACAATTGAACATTGTCCCAGCGGGAAACATAACTCCCCACCGCAACTACAGAACCACAGAAAGATAGAGCTTATAACAACAGATAACTGATAAGAGATATAACATGAGCAGTTTATGTAACGCAAAGCTATTCTTACTGACAAGCTTACCAGCTGTACAAAAGGCATGTAACCAAGTAACCCTCAATGGAACATGATTGACAAGATACGATATATTGCTATGTAACATGAGGAACATATAAGTAACTGCAAGATATAACAAGATTATCTACACAAGCAAAGCCTCAACCAATGTTCCGTGTTTTGCCTTAAGCAATATATACTATGCGGCTAGATTACATATTCTTATGCCCTGAGGAAGTGAACCGTACCGTTCAAATCCAACCGATGGCTGTGAAACCCGGAGCCGGTGCCATACAAGGTCACATGGAAGAGCCGGACTTCACGACCTCCCACCTCGTGGTCAGTGCACGAGTACAACACAAGCAGGACCGCAGTCTCATGCTGAAGTGGTCTTAGCCACAGGGTTAGGTTGCCCTCTGCCTAGCCCGCCTCGGTACAGGTATCGACGCTAGTGAAACTGAGCCACGGGCCTGTTCACCGTGCTCTGAGCCATGAATGCATCCATGCTCCTCATATCACATATCCTGAGCCATGGGCCTGGTTACCATGCTCTTCACATATATGGGCTACAGGCCTGAATCCGCACCCTAGAGTCTACAACCGAAGTTGCACTCTTACCTCCTTACTTTAGGCTAGGAGCAACCTCGCATATTCAACAATATGCGCTCCGGGTTAACCCGTAGGAGAACCCGTTTCACCATCACCAAATCCTGACGATGATGGATCTATGGCCAGGGCAACTACATGATATATTCCACTGTGATTATTTAGTATCTTTTAGATGGATTGCAAGATTCAACCACGTTGTATAACATGCAAACTATAACAGAATAAACAACATAAAACTCAACATTATGCTTTTATTGTAATCACATCAACCTGATCCATTTCAAGGATCCAACATCACATGTTATAACTTGGCCTCTTGCCAACCATCCAGCTCCATCTCAAGGATCATCACATACCATGGGATCTCAATCCCTCATCACGTATTGCCGCTGCCTCTCAAGGCTTACATCATCAACATGGGATAGCAATCCAACACATCATACATATGATCTCATTAACAAGAGTAACTTATCAAGGCAATGTTACTCATCATATATACCTCATAGCCTTTTCTTGGCTAATCATCACCTGCATGGTTAGGGTATACAATAATCATAGTTTCAACCAAGGACTATGCTTACTATCATGAGATGACATTCAAGATGCTATACATATCAATCTTACATTATTTGGTGATCAAGTGCATAAAGCACATCATTAAGCAACCATATCTATGTTTATCCTCATTTAGTATTATACAAATAATCAAGATGATTACTTCATGCATCTAGTCATGTTGGATATACAGAGCAAGCGTTAACATTACCACTACCATTGCCATTCTTAGCATTAATAGATAATCAATATCATTAAGTGAGCAAGGAGTCACCAACGTTTAGGCAAGGGTATATATGTACACAACTAGTTATTTCCATGATACAAGGAACCGTCAACAAGGATAACAAGGCTCTCACTATAGATCACCGCAACCTTCACTAAAGGGGGGTGTAACGGCCACCTGCCCTCACCCAAACACAACGCATAACGACAGATAGGAGAGCAAGTAGCAACGCTGCGTTGCCACCAAGGCAACCAGTGCGCGACGCCGCGTCTCAAGGAAGGAGTAACACGCGATAGGGGTGGGGTGTCAGGCACTTGTGTTATCGGGCAACGCCCGTCTCGCCCAAGCGTTATCGGCCGACACACAAGGGCATGTGACACCCGACACACTCCACTCGACGACGCCCGATACAAGGGCTAACGACCTGGTCAAGCACCATAACGCAACGTCCAAGAGAGAGAAAGACTAATCCCACATGTCGTTCACCCCTGATCCAGTCCTAACGACCAACACAAAACAAGGAGGAGGGCGTGACGCCCGTCACAAGAGCAAGGGGTGTCGCCCGACACCACCACATCTCGCCCAACACAGGCCTATCGGCCAACACACCTCACTTGGCCTATCGCCCAACACAAGAGCAAACGTGTCGCCCAACACACTAAGCCAAGGGGTATCGTCCCACAAGGTCATCTTCCTCCTCAAACACAAGTTGCTCAAAACCCTAGATTACAAGGATCGGCCAAACATGAAGCTAGGCAAGAAACTAAACTACTAACATGTAAACAAGATCATAGCAAGAGATAATGGAGTTAGGGTTAGAAGTTATGCAACCCGCCTTAAGCTCCAAGCTCCAAGGAAGAAAAAGAGCTCCAAGCTTCAAGGGATGTCGACCACCACTGCTCCTTCAAGGGGGTGTTGGCCGACACAAGCAAGGAAAGGAGGGAGTGTCGTGCACTCAAGGTGGAGAAAAGACTTAAGGGATCAAAGGAACTCAAAGCAAGGAAAAGAACCACCTATATAGAAGGAAAGGGAGGAGAAAACAAGGTTGGTCCAAGCAAGATGTCGGCCACCCAAAGGACACTTGTCCTAGAGCTCAAGCCACCACTCTAGCAAGCCTTATACACTTGTCCAAGGTCTTTGCCACATGCATGCATCAAGCTCCAAGTGTCCACTAGTGGTGACATAAACGAGGTCAAGGCTGGGCCAAACACCATGGGCGACACAACACTTGCACCATGGGCGACACACTTCACATGTTGGCCGACACACTCACCTCTAGGCCGACACACACCTCTCTTGGGCGACACAAAGCTCAACCAAGCCCAAACAAGGCACCTTAAGGCCCAAACAAGCTCAGCCAGGCCCAAAAGAACTCAAGCAACGAGCCCAAGCCTTCCTCTCAACCCTAGAGGAAACAAAGAGAGAGGAACACCTCACTAGGTGGCAAACTTGCTCACAAAACCCCAGACTTGGGTTATTTGCAAGTAGCCCCTCCAACTCTCAACAAAGCATAACCAAACCCTAATCACCACTAAAGGTGATTAGCAAGCACCAAAGCATCAAGGTTAAGCAAAGCAAATAGGGTAAACCCTAAACGAAGGTCAGGGTCCTTACAGTGACATTGAATTTTTAATATGATAAATATAAATATACTGATACCGATAGCTGAACTAAGATCTGAAAGCTGTAAACTTATACTAAATCGGTGTGTCTTTTATTTATGTCTTTTATCTGATTTGTGGCAACCATTATACGATAAGTCCCCTTGAATTGGCGTGACTACGCCTTTGAGTTGGTACTAAAGTACCTCTAAATTGGCACTACATGCCCCTGAACGACACTGAGGTCTCTGAATCGGTACTAAAGTACCTCTGAATTAGAGTAAACACTCCAATGAATTGACACTACACGCCTCTAAATCATCCCATGACTAATTGAATGAGGACTTATCATATAAGGTCTTATGTGAAGGTTCTGACTTAATTGTTTTAAATTCAAACTTACTGAATTCATAATCGGAACTTATATTGAAACTGAATACGAATAACTGAACATGTACTGAATTCCTAATCTAAATTCAAATCTTTTATCTTAAATTTTGAGCTAAATCTACTTCTAAATCTAAATATGATATTCTTATTATTCGGATAAATCTTAATATAAAATTTTGATTTTATAGAATGTCTTAATTAAATTTTGATATCAGATATATGACATCTGAACTAAAGACTTGAGAAAAATATATTGAACTGAATGTACAAATACAAAGTATCTAAAACTAGTTTAAACATCAACTATTTGAAATATTGTGTTCCGATAAGATAACTCATTCCATATAAAGTCTCATTGCTCAAAGTGTCATTGGATACGAAATAAACATGAACTATTGAATGTTTGAAGGTAACTTAATCTGTAAGTCACTTTGTAAGAATGTGAACTGAGTCATAATATTAATGAAATTCAATGGACGTGGCCTGCTTACCTCTTGTAATGAAGATTCCCTTAAGGTATCCTTGGTTCCTTGTTCCATAATTTAATCACTTAGACATCATTAAAGTTTTATGAGTCATGTATATTCCTTTCTTTTGATTTTTAAATCTTAAACCCCATCACCCTAACCTCCTAACCAAGTTAGGGTTCTTATTTAGACTAAACATGACTTTGATATAAAATCATGAAAAAATCTTAGTACTGAACGTACATCAAAACTTACATTATATAACTACTATAATCTTAATACTCAAATAAGCCAAATATCGTCTTACGCACTAATATGAGAATAAATCTCGAACATAATCACATATACTAATCTTACTGACTCAATTATGATATCAAAGGAAAATCAAATTACAAATCATCTATCAAACAAGATATGCATATGTATCCCATATTGCCTCATAAATAATCATCTAATTATCTTGCCTAATGGACACTTAGGCCTAAAATCAAATACTAATGTAATAATACATGAAACCGCAACAAAACTTTAGAAATAGTAATCATATAATGTACTAGGGTCCAGATAAAAATACACATTGTTTCATAGCCAAATCATAAGTGAAATATCCAATATACCCTTATTATGGTTTACATCAAAAACCTTGGTAAAACTTTAAATTAGAATGACCAGACGTTGGACTCATATTAAACATATCAAAATGTACTTGGAAGTAAAATATTCATTAACTTCCAAGGCCGGTTGCTATTTCTAATGCACATAACATTGAAATTGTATATCTTTTAGTAATAAAATTATAATAAATATCAGGCATCGAAAACACCCTTCTAATCATGGAACACAACATCGTCGAAGTTTGGCGAAGTTTCGCCGAAGTTTCGAAATTCGACCATAGGCGAAGTCGAATACCATATACTTCGACCTCGTCCAAACTTCGGGGTAAAGTTTCATGGATGTCGACGAAGTTGACTTTTTTGTGTGTATTTTCGTCTCAACTTCTCCGAAGTTGTCGAAGTTTTCTCGAAGTTGGCGAAGTTGGGGCGAAGTTAAGACCACCCAGAACCATAATCCCAACTAGTGCCCCAATGGCCATATAAGGCACAAATATCACTCCAACCCTCTTCATAACTTCTAATATCAACTCCTATGTTTTTTGTTGCCACTCATTCCTAGAGAGGGTATTGTAACTACTATTTGATTGTATATTGTATATAATACATATGGTGAATTGTATCTATATATGTGTATTGCACAATTGACCATTTCAAGCAACACATTGTATTATTAACCTACATAGGGCTAGAGAGTCATAAATCGTGTTCTTTTTTTAAATTCACATATATAAGATAGAGGTATAACATAATTAGAAGTTTTCCATCAAAGTTTTCAAAAAATTCACATCATCTCTTCAAAAAATGGCATCGAAGTTTGTCGAAGTTTGCGTCTAAACTTCCTCGAAACTTCCTCGAAGTTTCCACAAACTTCCACTTCCACACCTGGCGAAGTCGACACGAAGTCGAAGTCCTGCACCATGCTTCTAATCTATTTTTGTGATATAATAGACATTATAAGCTTCTCATAGGTAACTATTTACTTCATTTTGACTTCGGGATACAAATTTAGCAAGATTACCTATTTTCTACAAATCTGGGTCGTTCATTTTGATCTCTTGGTCGTGATCGGGATACGTTGCACACCCTAAAATGGTGTCTTGCGGACACTCTCCTAGATCCGGCTAGGTTCGGCTCACGCATGCTCGACCGCTGCCAGCGTTCCCTCTAGCGAGTAGCGTGATGATCAGCTTTTGCAAAGCCCGCCATTGCCGCCCAACCCTCCTCCGACTACTGAGATCTCGTCAGTGGATGAAGCGAGAAACCAAAGATCAGGTGTCTGGAGTCAGCAACACCTTCTTGCATCATCTCGACGTGTTCGAGGGGTGGGATGTGGCAGAGGGTGCTAAACCTCTCAACCTATACCCTGCGGCACCGTCACTTCTCGTTTCTCCCAGCTTCTTCTCAAGTTGTTGGTACTAAGACCTTAATCGACTTTGTTTAAATAATGATTCAACATCCTAGGCTTTATAGCCTCTAACTTCTCTGAGATCTGCCCCAGTCTGGTCTCTGGTTCGAGACTCTATTCTTCTAGAAACGGGGGCTCACGAGACTCTGTCTCCTTTTCTTTCAAGCGAGCGTCTCCCAATGAACCAAACCATACTCAGATAAATCGGAAACCTGGTCATGAACCCATTGGTTCAGCCTCTAATTTCCTTGGTTCATTTCTCAAATAGGTCACAAAAAGCTATATTTCTTCTAATTTCCTCAAAAAAGAAATCTATAGGATACTCCTTAATCGCTATTGGTTCCCAAATTTGATCAACACCTCATATACATATTATCTTCTTATAGAAAATCCTCATGTCCTAGTTCACTATCTAGACTACTTTAGTATAGTGTGTGATTTCACTTGTCCCATGACCTAGATTAACACATTGAATCACCAAACTAACACTAAACTTCACTAAAATTGTACCACGACCAATACCTATCATAAAGAACAGAGCATCACTCCTAATTTCATCACTACACACATGTGAGGGCCTAGTTCACATGCATCATATATATAAAATTAGCAAACTATCCTTAACTTAGGTGAACATGATTACATAATCCAACTATATATCATCAAATTGAATGACCAAATTAACATCAAGCTTTACCATACCTGAACCATGATCTTATTGTGTCTTATACGAACATTCTTAATTTCAGTCAATGATTCTCAAATATCATAATTGACAAATTTGCACAAAAGACCCTTTGATAACACCAATTTTTGTGATGTTTTTGCCCTTTATTCTGTTATCAAAACTGCCCTTTTCTGCTATTTTCCTCTCTTTTACAAGTACTTTTGCAATAATTGGCCAAATCACGCTCTTAATCCAATATTTCCATTTTTTGCAGAGTTTTTCCTCATTTTGGTACGTTTATCGTCAATGAGGCCGTCCCGGCCCACAAATAAGCTCCACCTGCTTTCGGTCTTCCTGACGCCCGATACGACCTCTGCCTGACAGGGTGGAGCGACACAACGACGCACGACAAGGGGATGCCGCGCAAGAAGAAACTGACGGACGACACGTCTTCTACCCGACAGGGAGCCAAATTCACCACGACAGCCCTAGCTTGTCGCGCGACACAGCCACCCACCGGCAGGCGCCGCCCGTCACGTGACCGACAGCCGACACCCCTGTGCCGAGCGATACCAGTATCGGCCGCCCACCGACCCGCGAATAAGGAGGACACGTGGCGCTTCGAGCACCATAACTTCCCCCAACCGCTGCCTATAAATAGCAGCTACAGGAAGCCGAAAAGACAGTTCGGACGGTTGGGAACTTAGAGCGATCTTCGGAGGAAAACTGCGAGAGCAAGAGTATCGCGTCCTAGTGCTCGTGCCGGGCAACTCTAGGTGAGCTCTTCCTCATCCCGAGAGGGAGGGGATGGTTCACTTAGGATCGTCCCGGGCGACACTGTGGGTCGATATCGGCCGACGTAGACGAGCGACACAAGTGCCCGACAGTAGAATGCGTCGCTCCATGCCCGAAACGATATCGAACCCGATACGCTTCACCCGTCATGCGTGCCGCCCGAGAGGGTGCGCCGCCCGATATGAGCGTATCGGCCAGGGTCCTTGAGTGATACAGTCGGCTGTCATAGTGTGCCGCCTGAGAGGGTGTGCCGCCCGACACTGCTGTATCGGGCTAGGCTCCTGACCGGTATCGGGCTGGAGAGCCGCTGTAGCCTGTCGTCCTTCTACATCAAGAAGGCGACATCTATCTTTAATTCTCTTATTTAATTCCTTACTTATGCAATGTATTAAGACCTTTAATGTTTATGAGAATGGAAAAGCTTAATTACTTGTTGCTCTATGCTTGGTGCAAATGTTGGATGACTGCTATGTTTGATATCTGAACTCTAGCTTGCATGTTTGGATCGCGTTTCGCTTAGCTACCGAATCATGTTTTCCCGTCGCAACAACTTCGAGAGTTGTGTTGTGGCTCTAGTGTTTGGTCCGATTCTGGAGTACGAGAGTGCCTGGAACGGGGTTGTTTCAGTAACATTCCACTCTAACTTAAGTCCAGTAACCTTGAGAGGGGTGTTGATGCTTGGTTAGAGGTACCCGCTCTGAGAGGAGGGGTGCATGATGTTACTGCTATCGCTTGTTTTACTGAAGTCTTATCCTTCGTACCTTGCTCTAGCTCTAGTTTTATCTTCCCGTTTCTGTTGCATGAAAACCCCTAAAAACTGCTAAATGACTAAAACCTTAAATCTTTCTTATAGCTCCAGTTGGAGATAATTCTCTTTGTTTTGTTTGTGACATCTTGTTGTTTCCCCTTGGGGAATTTACTATCTCTTCATACTTGTCGGAGTGTAGCGTTTCGATTCTGGGTTCTCAACACTACCACCCTTGTCCCTGTGTTCGACCCCGTATATCTACTTCGACCCCGTAAACAAAGTTGTGGGGGCCTAGAAAGATTCGGGTTATAAATGTAAAAGCTCGACTACCTCAAATCCGCCTCCATTTTTGGACGCGCGATTTAGGCCGGTCACCCTTTCTACATACTTTTTCCCTATATCCAAATATCATGAAAATTGAATGGAACCTTATTATAACCAAAATCAATCCTATATTGACTTCATGAATAACTTTATCATGCATTTACTAGGTTCCAAAAATTTGGGTGTGGCAATACTACCCACCTTTTTGGGGATTTCATCCTCGAAATTCGGCTAAACTATAGGAGGCTACCCACCTCAGGGTTTCACATGCCTTACAAACACTAACTCTTGACAATTGTCATAAAGTCTCGTAGCCACCTTTAAAGTGTTGACATTCTCATGGATAGCTAATTAAGTCTAACAACCTTATCAAACTAGCATGTACAACCAACATGGTAATCTGTAGGAAAATCTTAAGCATAAACAACTACTTTTTCTTTACTCTTAATTCTTTCTTTTTACGTATCTTTGTCTAGAGACATGTACTTTGGCACCTGGGTCTCATGAACTGTACTAAGGTGCTTGAGCTACTTAATTTGCACATAGGGCATGAGTTATGCATCCGAATCGGCCTGCACTAAAGGCATGGACCTTATGACTTGCAGTAAGGGCCTAGGTCAAGTCTGTTGAGTTAACCTGCACTGTGGTATGGGTCTAATTCCATAATCTCATTTCATCTCATTAAATCTAATCTTATATGAATCTTAATGCATTGTTATCTCATGGTCTCAACATGAGTTTAAATCTTAAATCTTAATTATAATATGATCTTTTAGCCTTAATCATTATTATGAAATATTACTAGGAAATTTGATAGAAATATATTCCATTAATCTTCTCATGAACTGAATTCATGAATCATAATCATTCTAAGATATGAGCATCACATATCTTCACTTGTAGTATGACGTGGATATTATCACACTACAAATTCACTAGGAATATAATTCCTAGAGTTTACCAAAACCAAAGTACAATAATGCCACTCGCAAGCGAACGGATCTTGTCGCAGTACAGTTGAGGATCGAATCCCAAGGGACAACTTATTTCAGAATTATCTAATCAAAGTAACTTAGCAAGAACTAGTATTTATCACAAAACTTGAGATTGGTTTGTTTAACTAAGGTCGCAAGAATAAAAAGAGCTAGATTACGGTTCTAGTTATCAATGGATGAAAATACTAGGGTAGAACTGGGTTTCACCGCCACTACTCGAATCTACGCAATCATTCAAATCCAAACCTGTATGAAGATATAATTGGAGTTATGCAAGTTTCTCCTTTCGGAGTCAGAAACTTGCATGAGTAGATATCCCTGTAAGTTCGATGTCTCGTTACTTACGGATCCTCTATCCACTACTCCGGAGACTTTCCGTCAGAAGTTCTCATCAGAGTGCCATTCAAAGTTAATTGGTATTTAAATCTTAAACGTTAAAGTTCTCGCAGTAGAAGATTATAATAAATCACACAAAGCGGGTGATCAATCCATAAAACATGCGATAAACGATTAGCTATGAATTAAATGAGTTCATACAAGAGTTGGAACATGAATGAAATTGCAAGAAACAGATAGTGGGGCTAGTCCCCACATCCCAATGAAAAGACTACTCCCTCGACATGGTGAGATTAATATCACAAGAAGAGGAACAAGACACCATCAAGGTCATGATGGTAACAAAAGTGGTTCAACGTGGTGTGTGACGACAATCTTCCTTTCTCCTTTAGGTATTAACCGTGACTTGCGACAGAAGAAGGTGGAGTAACAGCGGCTCAGAGGAGAGATCAATCGCCTAGAGAGGGAGATCGACAGCCTGGAGTTGCTAATGAAAGAGATTTGTCGATTAACACTGGAGGTCGATAGATGTCGCCAAGTTAGGTTGATAGATCTAGCTTGGTCAATAGGTGTCGTCCTTGCTCTGATCTCAGTAGCAGCCTTTCGGCATGGTCTGTCTCTAGAAAATCTGAGATGTTTTGTACGGCTGTGCTGGGGGCCTATTTATAGGGTCGTGGCTATCGACATCTTTCCATCGATGCCAATCACTTGTTGTTGATCGATGAGTCTATCGGTCGATGGCTTTTGGACTTGCAGTCATCAATCTTGGAGGTTGATGGGACTGTCGACCTTGGGAGTCGACAAGGTTGTCGGGCAGTTACGGTCATCGACAAGCGTGTCGACAGTAGGTTGATGGTTGATTTCTTATCGGCTGGTGGCCGATGTCGAGCATGAGATATCAACATAGGTGTCGATGTTTTAACGATCTGGAAGGATCGACTAGGTTGTCGAGCATTTGTTTGTCGATCATATGTTGATGCTTATAATTTGTCAAAAATTGAAGGTCATTGGCATGTCGATGGGTTGATTTTTCTCTCGAACACAAAATTTGCTGCAGAGTGATAGAATTCAACACTTGCAGAGGGAGTCAAGAAAAGTATGAAATTCGTACAACTTATCATAGAAACCTAAGTAGATCAAAACAAAGCTATTCCTAATGAAAACTAGGCTATATGAATGCTAAACTAGACTAATAATGCAGCTAAAACTAGGATGAATATGCATTCATCATAGACTTAATCACATGCATAATAGCATGTCACTCTACTTGAGCTTCTAAAATATAAAATCATATAATTTACTTAAATCTTAATTATTCTGAGGAATCTTATTAACACGTCTCTACTTGAGACCTTAGGCACAGTGAGGATGTAGCCATGAAAGTACAAAAATCTTACTTGCATGTCTTATCTTAATATTATTCTTAATGACTTTCTTCATTTTACCATGGTTCTCTAGGCTGGGTGAACTCAAGGTACTAATAGTTACTACTCTCTCATGAAACCGTTCTTATCCCCATGAATATTGAATCAAACATTAGTCAAGCAACCTTTCTAGGTTCTTTCTTGTGTGAAAATCATCTAAAACCTAACATTATAGCGATCCTAGATCATTGATCCATACTATCACATATCTTATATCACCATATGCTTAAAACATCATCACGTATACCCTTATAGAGTTTTAGTCACCTCTAGCAATCCTCATACCTTAAGCTTAAACTCAGTTCATAACATAAATTCTATTATCCTTAAGTATTTTCCTTAACAACCATCATGATTCGACTTGTGACTGCAATTCCTCCTTGGAAAGGTCCTAAGGACATCAAGGTTTCTTTAATTCTCATCAAGTATAGTAAGTAAAAGACCTCATCTTCCTCCAATCATTATTCCACTTGAAAACCAAGTCACTCATCTTTTTTAAAATATCTACGTTTGGTATGCATTTTAGACTTCTAGCAGGTATGCAATTAGGTTTAGGTGACCATCTACCTCAAACTTTTTGCGTCAATTTTTTTTGTCACCTCCTGATGCATGTTGGATGGTCATACATTTGAAGGTGTCATGTCTTATCATATTTATCTCACCTGACAGTACACATATCCTATACTGTATGCACTAGAAAGAGTGAGACAAGCATAATAAGTATATAATTATAATATAACATCCCCGCTACGAAACCCCATAAACTTGTGTCCTATACCACAAACATGTGGAAAAAAGAAAGGACATGATATACACAAATTATAAGTACCTACGGACATCTCGTCCCCAGCCATGCACAAAGGAAAATCTAGATTAAAGTGATATTAAATTTTCAATTTGTGACCAACATTACACGATAAGTGATCCTGAATTGGCGTGACTACGCCTCTAAATTGGTACCAAAGTATATCTGAATTGACACTACATGCCTTTGAATGACACTGAGGTGTCTCTGAATTGGTACCAAAGTACCTTTTAATTAGAGTAAATACTCCTCTGAATTGACACTGCATGACTCGGAATCGTCTCGGGACTATTTGGATGAGGACTTATCATATAATATCTTATGTGAATGTTTTGACATAATTATCTTAAATATAAACTTGTGAATTTTGAATCTGAACTTGTACTGAAACTGAATACAAATAAATGAATGTGTATTGAATTCTGATTCTAAATTTGAATCTTTGATCTTATACTCTGTGCTGATCTAAATCTGAATCTAAACCTGATATTCTTATTATCTGGATAAATCTTATTTTGAAACTTTGATTTAATAGAATGTCGAAATTAAATTTTGATATCAGATATATGACATCTGAATCTAAAGACTTGAGAAATATATATTGAACTGAAACAAGTATCTGAAAGTAGCTTAAATATCAACTATCTAAAATATTGTGTTCTGACAAGATAACTCATTCCATATAAAGTCTCATTGCTCCTAGCGTCATTGGATATGCAATACACATAAACTATTGAATATCTGAAGGTAACTTAATCTCTAAGTTACTTTGTAATAACGTGAAGGTTGAGTCATAATAATAATAAAATTCAATGGACATAGCCCACTACTTCTTATAATGAAAATTCCCATAAGGCAGTCTTGGTTCCTTGTTCCATAATTTAATCACCTAGACATCATTAAAGTGTTATGAGTCATGTGTATTCCCTTCTTTCAATTTCTAAATCTCAAAGCCCATTACCCTATCCTCCTAACCAAGTTAGGGTTCTTATTTAAACTAAACATGAGTCTGATATAAAACCATGACAAAATCTTAATATTGAATGCATATGAAAACTTACATTATATAACTACTATAATCTTTATACTCAAATAAGTTAAAAATTCGTCTTATGCACTAATATGAGAATAAATCTTGAACATAATCACATCTTACTGACTCAAATATGACATCAGAGAAAAATACAATTACAAATCATCTATTAAACAAAATATGCATTCATATTCCATATTGCCTCATAAATAACTATCAATTTTCTTGCCTATTGGCCACTTAGGCCTAAAACCTAATACTAATATAATAATACACCAAACCCCGTTAAAACTTTAGAAACAATAATCATACAATGTACTAGGGTCCAGATAAAAATGTCATATCGTTCTCCCAACTTCTTCTCAAGCTGTTGGTACTAAAACCCTAATCGACTTTGTCCAAATAATGATTCAACATCCTATTCTTTATAAACTCTAACTTCTCCGAGGTCTGCCCCATCGGAAACGGGGGCTTGCGAGTCTCTGTTCTCTTTTTTTCCTTTCAAGTGAGCATCTCCCAGTGAACCAGACCATACTCAGATGAACCGGAAACTTGGCCATGAACCCATTGGTTCAGCCTCTGATTTCCTTGGTTCATTGCTCAAATAGGCCAAACGAAGCTATATTCCTTCTACTTTTCTTAAAAAAATTCTATTGGCTACTCCGTAATCGTGATTGGTCTAAAAAATTTGAGCAACCCCTCGTATACATATTATCTTCTTGTAGAAAAATCCTCATGCCCTAGTTTGCTACCTAGACTGCTCTAGTATAGTGTGTGTGATTTCACTTGTCCCATAATCTAGATCAACACATTGAATCGTCAAATTAACTATAAAATTTACCAAAATTGTACCATGTCCAATACCTATCATAAAGAACACAACATCACTCCTAATTTCATCACTACATGCATGTGAGAGCTTAGTTCACATCTATTATATATAAAAAATCATCAAATTATCCTTAACTTAGGTGAACATGATTACATAATTGAACTATATATCATCAAATTGAATGACCAAATTAACATCAAGGTTTACCATACCTGAACCATGATCTAATTGTGTCTTATATGAACATTCTCTAGTTCAGATTCAATGATTCTCAAACCTCAAAATTGACCAATTTGCACAAAAGTTGCTTTCTATATACTTTTTCCCTTATATCCAAATATCATGAAAATTAGATTGAACCTTATTACAACCATAAATCAGTTATATATTGACTTCATGAATAACTTTATCATACACTTACTAGGTTCCAAAAATTTGAGTGTGACACACTAACATAGCATTTTTCAAGAGGAGCATCTAAATCTACAATGGAGAGACAAAATATGCTTGATGGTGAAGTCTTTTCACTTCCAACTTCATGTAAAAGTGAGTTTATCGTAAGGACGTCCTAATCATTGATATATAGCCTGATCATAATGAAATTGAAGTGCATCAATTTCTAAAATTTGGTACCGTTGATTTGTCAAAGTTATGTAAGATATACACAACCATTCAACTCTTACTTGCCAACGAGTATTCCTAGACTTTATCCCTGCTTTAAAATGCATCTTTTCCCACTTCAGTAGAAATCTAATCACCCTAATTTCCTCAATGAGATGGGGTTCTCCTCTCTTAATGCTAAAACCTCTTGAACAGCCCTACTGCATCCATCCATCACTGTAATAAGTGCACGAGGTTCCTCCATATCATCATTTGCATTATAACTGCCTGCTATCCATCTCATAAGCTAATGAGAGCTAAATACTCTGTTCATAATAGGTTAGTACTCTCAAGGTAAACATTTCCCTCACTGTCATTGTTCTCCGACGAGAATTTTCCACTACAGATTTCAACACATCATATCCAAATATTGGCCACCTTCTTGTGTTCTCTGTCAATCCTCGCCAATTTTTATTTGATAAACCTTGAATGTATGGAGAATCGTGAATCCAAAAGGACAACAATGCTTTCAAGAATTGATATTTGTAGTATCGATATTCAATTTTAGTCGAGAGTGTGACGTGTCCGTTACTTAATAAGCCACGTGACTATTTTGGTAAATTGCTACAAATTTGGATTTGTTGGGTACATATTATAAAAGAGTGACCTTTAGTACTACAGTAGTTTCAGGTTCCATTTATGAGTCAGTAGGTTTTGCGGTATCTATGAATCAGGGAAAATTAATTATATCAGCGATCTCCTAATCCATTTATTTATCTGCTTATGTATTATACATAGATTTGACATATGAGAAGAAACTGTCAAACTATGTCAGAGGGTAGTCATAGCCCTGCATGCGGGAATCTAAACAGTAAGTTAATATTCACTCTAGGTTGGGTTTTCCTAATTAAAGGAACTTATCATGTATTCTTACCTCCAGGTTGATCAAGCACATTTTCATCCTTTCGGAAAATGCCTATTTTTGTCATGACAAGCCTGCAACCAGATTATGCATTTCTGTCAATTGTAGGTGGATTTCTTCCTTGGCAGTCATGGAAAAGGTTTTTCACTGGTTGAGGTGTAAAAAGAGATTGTTTATAGACGTGAACAAGTGGCTGTATATCCATTTTTCCCCCCGCTGTAAACGGAGCAAGACATGTATATACTACAGATACATCCTGTATATAAACTTTGGATCTTGTGAATCTTGTTCTCATGCCATCGATCAACTGCCTTATTAGTTTTATTAACGTATAGCAACTTACATTTTGATTCTACTGAGATTATAGAAGCATTTACATTTCCCCGTAAGAGCTGATAAGTTGATAAGGATAAAACAATGCAGTTTCTTTTTCTGGCTACAGAAACTGCTGGCTTTATTACTTTACCTTTGAAATAACAGGTTCGCCGTACCACTACTTGCCAACTATACATTTTTCTACTCTAGCACCATTCAATTGTCATTATCCAACAGCTTAGATCTGTAAATGTTGTAAACAATCGTCTTTGTAAATTTTTACACTACATTGTGCACGAACTATATAGTTTCCTTCCTTTTGGCAAGAGTATGGTGCAGTTGTAACTGGACCACGGTATCAATTGGCTGTCCCAGATTTTGAGGTTGAATTATTATGAGAAAATTCTGCTTCATATTGTGGTTTGTGCAGCTGGTGTGTTTTAATTTTTTGTGGAGTTACGGGTCCTAGGGGAAGTTAGTCCCCTTCGAGCTTTGGCTTCCATATATATCCGAGGTTGAACTTCATGAGAGTAAACTAAGACTGTCCAAGTATACTGTTTAAAAGGGATATTAGTAAGCTCACATACTCTCCTATCGCATACACACCGAGGTTATTATAACAAAGGTTTTTCTAGGGCAGTGTATTTATGCAAGGTTTTTCTGGGACTGTATGTGCTTGCGTGTGAGCACGTCTGTGTCTGTGTCTGTATATATTATTATCAATCAGACAATCAGACTTATAAGAAGAATTTTTTTTTCTTTTCAAAAGGAATGACCTTTTATTTAACATGCGTAGTGCAGGAGAACAAAGTAATTACAAAATACAATGATGGGTACGTTAAACCGTACAAACGAAAGAGTTGGTTTTAGAGTTGCAGTCGCACAATCTGCATCATTGGAGATAAGAAGGGTTATCTTCATAAACTCAAGTAACCAACATCAAACTTAATAAGATATCATCTTCACAGTCCATATAGTCACTGATAGAAACGTATTTGATGAGACTTTAATGAACTGTATAGTCCCACTTGAAAATGATTCAAAGTCTATAGTAGGACATATGTATTGCCATGTGTATTTCTATGCTAGGTTAGGATGAGTGCAATGGGGATTTAAATTCTGAGTTACATCATCATCCATTGCAATAAACAATCCTGACTTCAGACTTAATGCGAAATTGTGTTCGCTAACGATGAACTAACACTTCTGGAGTATATATAGAAATTATTTTCATTTTAACCTTTGGATCCCATAGTAATTCTACTGTCAGTGAAGAGTATACGGAAGTGATTAAAGATCATCTACCTCCTTCCTAATTTCATGGCCTATCTTTCTAGAGTAATGTTGTGGTTCAGTATCCAATTCTACAGCCTTATCGGATGAATCATAGGTATCAATGTTCCTGTTAGTAATATGTTCAGTTGAATGAGTTATAACCTCATCTAAATCCAGGTTTGCAGTCCTATGATCTTCCTTATTTAAATTATGGACAATAATTGTGTCCCCTTTTGGATTAACTGTTTATGAAACTCATCTGAGATGCTTCCCTTATAGTCATCCAAAGAGTAAATAATCTCATCCTCCATTGCATCAGTGAATCTTGAGGAATGGTCCTTGTTCACCTCTGTGGAAGCCTGCTTTCTCTTTGTAGAATGATATAATGGGAAAATACCCATGTGTGTTATTGATAGAAGGACAACCCCCCTCTCCTATGAAAATTGTGAAAAATAGGATGGGTGGCTAATGAGATGCATCCTTTTTTATCTCCCCTCCGATATGTAGGAGAGGAGGCAAGTACAAGGAAGCATATTTTAACCCTAATGGTCCAAGACAATTATGCCCATATAACAAATGACCTATTGACTAATAGCATTTTCTAACATTTAACATTCCCCCTCAAGATGGAGTATGGTGAAACACATATCAAACTTGGACTTACAAGACTCAATTAGACAATATGAAAAATAGAAAATAAAAATAACACTCCTTATTCAAGATTTTCACCCCCCCCCCTAAACATGACTCTCCAACAAATAAAAGATTTAATGACACCTCTTTTGAAGTTATATTATGTAGACTGGACATACTTGAGCTTTAGAGAAGATCTTTTGAAGTGCATATGAAATGAAGAACATCACCATTAATCTAGAGTAGACGTTCAAAACACCATGACTATGCCATCTTCACTGGAAAGGAATGGGTGATTGGAATGATCACAATCAACACATCTAACGATGTAGCAGTAGAGGTATTTTCGAACACAGATTATTATGAGGTGGTGATGACTGTCAAAGTAGATCCATATGGAGGTGTGACTCTCCAAATATTGATGGGAGTGAAAACACCATCAAGGAAAGTCAAATTAGATCAACAGAAGAACTATATTAGCACTTGAAGATGTAACTTAGACAAGACATGGATAAAATAGCTCAACAAAGATAAAATCTGGACGAATAATCAATCTTGCACGTGTAATATTGTAAGCTTGAAATTGACAAGCTTCTAAAAAGTAACTATATATCTTATGAGATGTAGTAGGGTCATCATAGACTAGCACTAAGGGGAACAAGAGGCTAGGATAAGCGTAACAAGTTATGTCCCAACGTGTGTCAATGATATAATTGAGATCCTTCAATTTGCATGAAAGTGGTAGCCAACTGGAATAAGCAAATCCATATAGACAACCGATGTGCATATCGTGGCACTAACACAACACAATGTCATTGAGAAAAGATACACTAATGATGCACTGGAAGCACAAAGAAGTACAATGTCATTGGGAAAGAGTTACACCAATGATGCATTGGAAGCTCGATATTTAATGGTAATGAAGCACCACAAAGACATTGGAGGATGGATTTGTAATTAATAGGAAGATACTTGGAGATCCAATAGCTTGGACTTATACATATCATATCTTTCACACTCTTTCTCCTCAACCTCCATCTTCACTTTCTCTCTCTCCATGTTCATACACACACTCTCTCTCCTATATATCCTCCTACAATATCAATTACAAAGTGAGTGAGTAGTTGGTGTGGAAAAGAGACAATACCATCTGCACTTGCAAAGGATTGCACCCATGAGGTGATACGGAGAAATATAATTGGCAAAGTAAGAGTCATCATAGCTTATAAAGGTAGAGGTGAAGGGGCTCTTGATAGATGATCGTCAAACTGTTGGGGGTCTAGGGGTAGCCTCCCAGTTAGGGGTCATGTTGCCCCTCAGTGGGTAGGAGTCAAGGGGAAGCCACCCCTTGGGGGTTCAAGGGAAGAGCCCCGAGAAAAAAATGCCTACAATATTTTTCTATGGGAGATCAAGCATACAATTTGTAAACATAGGATGAAACAAGAAATTTATAGAGATTTGGGCAGCTTTGTGGTCCCTTAGCGGATAGTGAAGACAAGGTTGTTGACAGGGAAATCAATCTGATTGCTTTTTGGCAAGCATGGAGATGTGGGCAATGGGAAACAATGGCTAACCATGGTAGACAAGGAGGTAGCGACATAGCAAGGAGGAGAAGTGGGTGATTGTTGTTTGATGCAATTGGTAGCGAATTGGTGATGTATTTGTTGCTTCTATTGGTGGCAACATTGCACTGCTACTGTGGTTGGCAGTCACAGTGTTGATGGTGGTGGCGGTGCTAGGAAATGTTGGTTCTACAGTTGGCAGTCGCGGTGCTATTGTTGGTGGTAGTGGCATCCTACCACTGTTGTAGTGTTGTGGATGGCAGTGGTGTAGGTTGTTGTGTGGCTTTCCTAATGGCTTTGATATGGGCCATAGTGACTAGCAACAACATCTAGACCAACATCGATTGTTGGCTGCAACAGTCGACACGATGTCTGTGTAGCCCAAAAAGATAGATTTGTTTGGCCGTCAAGCTGACAAATCTTGGAGGTGGGGACAGAGCCCCAACAGTGTGGACTAGGTCAAAAATTAGATCTGATTAGTATTAGGCACAATGTAGACGTGGGGGGATATTGAGGGAGATAAGGCGATGTGTATGTTGGGTAGTAGGATAGCGATGTGGAATCATTGGATAGTGGTGGAAGCAAAGCGGTGGGGGTAGGAGGTCTGGATAGGGAGGTGATATAGATGGAGGCAGAAGTGGTGGGAGGAGCAAGTGGTGGCATTGAGTGTACTAGTAGGTGGGGAAAACTGTTAAAGTGGTAATTGGTGACGGCTGCAGAAGAAGCTATTGTTGGTGGTAGCAGTGGGTAAAATGGGGGTAGCGGTAAAGATTGGTTAGTAGTAGGGGCGGAGGCTAGATAGTAGGATGGCACGAGCAAGGAAGCAGTAGGCAGCGAATAGAGAAAAGGGTTGGGCTAATGGGGTCAAGTTTGGGAGGGGTTAGTGGGGTCAAAGTCGGGAGCGGTCAACAACAACAAGGAGAGGGAGGGGCATGTGTAGTAGTAGCCAGAGAGGAGGGGTTAGGGGTGGTGGATAGGGACAAAAACAATGGCAATGGGAGAAGCAGTAGATGCGAGGAGCAATAGGTGTTGGGGCAAAGAGCCAAAGATAGTCCCTAAGGGCAACCAAGTATCGCCAAATGCAACGACTGCCCATAAGGGGTGCTCCTTCGTTTTATTCTCTCTCATGTAGGGCAGTGCAAGACTAGTTGCTCTTATACCATGTTGAGAATTATATAATGGGGAAACACCCCTGTGTGTATTGTTAATAGAAGGGAAACCCCCCTCTCCTATAAGTACGATAAGGGGGAAGTGTAGCGAACCATGTAAAATATTAATGGACCAAGACATGATTGGGCCCATATATAAATAGACTCAATACTTAATTAATTGAAATAACTAGACTCTCCAACACTCTTCCTAGTCTAATTTTTTTCTACTTTTTCTGATACACACAAAGCGCTTTGGTGAGAAAGTGAAATAATGTTGACTTCAAGATCCATTGTATCCTCCTCCTCTAATATTGCAAACTATGGAAACCCACCACGCAAAATGAGATTACTCCATAAACCAAAACGACAATCAAACACCAATTAGGCACATTTCCAAAAAGGTACAAAATAAAAAATCAGATAGAATTTCCAAACATACCAAGAAGTATTTACACAAAGGTCCAACTTTACACACACATATATATACATATCCAGGTATATTTACACAAGTTTTGTGGCCTCAACCACAACTTGTTACAAAAGATGTTGTCCATATATTTACAACCTTTGCACTGATTAAGATATACAACAAAAAACTTGAGTCAATATATATGATATACAAAACTACCTTACCTAGACTTAAGAGTATAGGGATGAATATAGGACTCTATGCAACACAAACAACTTCTTTGACTCTACAGATCTTCAAATTATTCCTCCTCACCGCCCTAGGTCTGACCACATTGTTGATCACCTAAAAAAGATCTGGAACCCCATGAGATGAGACCCATGTCTCAGCAATATGATATAACCTCTAATAACAATTATTGCTTCCAAGCATGTTATGCACTTAAGAAGTTAAAGCAGATAATGTTATTTAGTTGAAAAACTATGCAACTTATACGAAAGATCAAGTATAGTAAGGTTACAAATTCACTTGATTTCTCTTACCACATGATAAATCATATATATATCAAAAGAAGCATAGCAAGGATCATCATCCAAAGTGTCACCAAATAACCCTAACAGTTATGCTACTTGAATGAATTATACATTTCATTAAGTCTTAGGTAGTTTGAGGCGTATCACTCAAACTACTAGCTGACCACTGCAGAGTCAAAATCAGCCCAATGTAAGATCTAGAATGACTTGAATCCTAAAGATCTCTTCCCTTCGACCAGAACGAGTAACAACCATAGTGGTACATCGACCCAACTACTAAAAAACCTAGTCCATCATGGATACATAGGCCACGACACTAGAAACTAGTTGTAAACTTTAAAATTCGAGTTACGATCGTAGTTGCTCTTAATCACATCCACATATGAGACACTGACTCAAATACTCCTCAAAACCTTGAGATCAGGATGACAGAGGTATTCCCTCCCTGCACCCGCATATGCTCAACAATATATAACTCTGAGCTCCTTTCGAATTACTCATTTTGCTATCCAAGTTTTGACACTAGAATAGTTTTACGGTCAGATGACACTACTTGATTAAGGTTACACTTGATCACTTAAGTCAATTAAACATTCTTTACTCCATCAATAAAGTTACTTACAAATTCCCTAAAGGTTTGCACAAATAAATTAGGGTTTGCAACCTCTGCATATATAAAACGTATGAAACAATTTCATGTCACTCTATTCAGGCATAAGAAATCCTCCTTAGTTATCAAGAAAGTTAGGCCACAATTTTGGAACATGTAAAATCATATTAAGGTACTTAGATCCATGTCAGTAACAATTTCTCATGAGAATATCACTAGCAATTTGAAACTTTATAGAGATCTTAACGAGTCATAAAAAAGACCATGCTCCAAATTTCATCTTAAAAGTCTAAAGGATGTAAAGATTTAACATTACCAAGAGATAGGAAATTGCATACCCAAAACTTATATGAGACGAGATACTTTTAGTACTTGGGTTATGTCCAACCATCATTACAACTCAATAACAATGTTTACAAGTCCAAGAAATTACTTAAGATACTCTACATACAACAAGGAATAGTACATGGGTCGAGTTTCCTTGTTCCTTAGATACTCAACATATTGCAACAAATAGTACATGGGTCGAACTTTTGTGTTCCTTGGATATTAAAACACCACATATATGCAATTTTTGAAATCATGGCACTTATTCCAAAATTCATACCTTTCATATTCGAACAAGATTTCAAGATGTATTTCGTAAGGTCTAAATCAAAGCTTAAGAACTCATATCATCATCTTGTTATACACAAAAACACTTTAACATACCATCTTTTAGCATTTTAAGAGTTTTTCGAGTAAGATTAAAGTCATGCATGTAGAAAGTAGGAAAAAAATACATTTAAGGTTATATCACTTGCCTTGAAAGAGAAGGAAACCAATGTATCTTGTTATACACAAAAACACCTTAAAAGACCATCTTTTAGCATTTTAAGAGTTTTTCGAGTAAGATTAAAGTCATGCATGTAGAAAGTAGGAAAAAATACATTTAAGGTTATATCACTTGCCTTGAAAGAGAAGGAAACCAATGTATGTGATGAAAATCGATGAAACCAATGGCAAGGCACCAAGATTGGTCCATTAAAGCTCAAAAAACTCCTACTTCCTTGGATAGGGTGATTCTAGAACAAGGAAGGAAGAACTGAGAGTTCTCAAACTCTATGCGTATGTTTTCAGAAAGAAACATTACAAAACTAAATCACAGGAGAGACGAGGGTGAAGAAAAACATGGAAATCGGTTAATAAGGTAAGGATCTTACATGAATGGAGCAAGGAACAAGATTAATGGTTTTCAATAATTTCAAGAGAGCTCAAAATCAATCATGCACCCTCAAAAACCCACAATCATTTACCCATATAGGTCCTCATTGGACTCCTGATTGCACCACCATGCTCATAAGAGATGAGCGAAGAGAGATAAAGGGGTATTTATAGATGGGGGAAATCAGTGTGGTTCAGGCTGGTCGTCCAACAAGGGAACTCGTCGACCTCATTCTCATCGAGCAAAGGAAAAACTATCTTCTTGTCGACTAAAGCTCATCGATCAAACCTCATCGATCAGACCTCGTCGATCAAAAACCCAGTCATCGGTGTGACACTCACACACACTCTTGTAATGCTTCGTCATTCAATGAGATTCTTGGGGGGGGTTAACCATGACCTCGTCGGACGCTAAAGACTCATCGATCGATGAGCTGACAAATTCTTTGATGACCTCTAGACTCATCAGGCACGGAGGGTCCATCGACCTGATGATCAAGTTAACTCTCGTCAATCGATGAAAGCACCATGCTATTACCACTTAATCAATTTATACAAGTATAAATCTCATGATAAGTTTAGAAGCATCCAAAGGAAAAAAATGTACGATTCTTAAGATCATCGTGTAGTAACTCAAGCAAGTTTTGAAATTATCTTCACACTCCCAGAAAAGGTAATTTGTATAAACGTCCTCATATTGTAAGGATTGTATATTTGGAACAAACAAGGTCTGATTTGATTTTGAAACTAAACATCTAATTAAGCCAAATAATTATGTTTATGATTTAAGAAAGGTTAGGGGCCTTACAACTATAAGGGTACTTCTTGTTCATCTCATCTTCTAACTCTGACATGGCTTCCTCTACATGATGATGTCATAACATCTTCAACAGAACTATGTCCTTTTTCCTCATTTTCTGCACATGCCTATCTAAGATCAAAATGGACCTTCAACATAGGTAACATCTTGCTCTAACTCCATATCCATAGACTTCAATGCCTGTCTTATATTAGGATGGCACTTCCTCAACACTAAAACATGGAACACATTGTGTAACTATTGTAACTCTAGTGTAACTCCAACCTGTAAGCCACTTTCCCAACTCTAGCTAGGATAGGGTAAGGTCCCATGAACCTAGAAGACAACTTATCCTTCTTTTCAAACCTTTAAATACCTTTCCATGGAGAAACTTTGAGACATATAATCTCTAACCTAGAACTCCAATGGTTTATGTATATTATCTATGTAGTACTTCTTCCTATCACGTGCTACCTTCAACTGTTGTTGAATCACTCTTATCTTTTTTGTGGTCTGTTGAACTAGCTCCATACCCAACAACTAATTGTCACCAGCCTCATACAAACAAAGACGTGACCTATCACATCTTCTCCACAAAGCCTCATATGGTGTCGTGTATATACTCTTTTGATAACTATTGTTGTAGGCAAACTCAATCAGGCTCAGGTGAATAACTTACCAAAAACTGAAGCACATGCTCTTAACCGATCCTTTAATGTCTGTATGGTTTGTAGAATAACCATCTATTTGCAAGTGAAAAGTTGTACCAAAACTCAACTGTGTCTCTAAGGTAGTGAGTAGACGTTCCCAAAACCTGCTCGTGAACTGAGGGCCACTATCTAAAACTATGGTAATTGATATGCCATGCAGACAAACTATCTCATCAAGATAGATCTGTGCTAATTTCTCTATATTATAAATGGTCTTGAATGGAAAAAGTGAGCTGACTTCCTCAAACAATTAACAATCACTCCAATGTAATCATGACCCTTGGTTGTCCTAGGTAGATCAACGACCACGTCCACAGTGATATGATCCCATTTTCACTGCGGAATTGGCAAGGGTTGCAATGTCCCTACATGCTTATGATGCTCTGCTTTGACCTACTAACAAACTAGACACTTGGCCACGACTCCTCCACATCACACTTCAAACCCGACCACCAATACAAATCCTTGATATTATGATACATCTTTGTACTGTAAGGATGCATAATGTACATTGATGAATGAGCCTCTCAAGTACGATCTTCCTCAGACCTCTAACATTAAGAACCACCATCTTGTTGTGTAAACATAATGTCCCATCCTCTATCTCATGAAACCCATCATGCTTCTCACTGTCAAACATTGATCTAATGTTCTATGCCATAATATCATCCTTCTATGCATTTTGATTTGTTGCCTCAATGTTGGTTTGACCTATAACTGTGCCAACAAACCTACCAGCAAGGAAACTTCTAACTATATATTCATCTATCTAAGTGACACCAACATGTCATGCTTGCGCCAAGCCATGGAGTAAAATTGTGCTTTGTATGTAGATGACGGAAAAGATGACTTTCTACTCAAAGCATCAACCACTACATTCACCTTTCCTGGATGATATTCTATTGCAAAGTCATAGTTCTTGATCAACTCCATCCACCTCCTTTGCCTCATGTTCATCTCCTACATCGAGAAGAAGCAGTGAAGATTCTTGTGATTTGTGAGGATTTGACACTTTTCTCCAGACAGGTAGTGTCTCTAAATCTTCAAGGAAAGAACCACAATTTTTAACTCTAGGTCATGTGTTAGATAGTTCTCCTCGTGTGTCTTAAGCTATCGAGAAGCAAAATAAATCACATTCTTGTCCTGCATCAACACACATCCCAACCTATTCTTTGAAGCATCACAAAAAATGATGTAGCCCTTCCCATGATCTGGCAACACCAATATTGAATTACTTGTAAACTTCTCCTTTAACAGGTGGAAAGAACATTGACACTTGTCTTCCCAAACAAAAGTAGCACATTTCTTGGTTAGCTTGGCCAAAGTTAGAGATACTACAATGAAACTCTTGATGAACCTCCTATAATAACCAGCCAAACCTAGAAAGATTTAAACCTAAATTGGTGTCTTAGGCTGGTCCCACTCCAACATTGACTCCACCTTCTTAGGGTCTACAAAAACACCCTTTGTAGATATGACATGTCTAAGAAAAGACACCTCAGTCATCTAATACCCAAGCTTATTGAACTTAGCATACAAATTCTACTGCCTCAAAAACTCTAAATTCTGACAAAGATGTTGCTCATATTGTTGTTTGTCTCTGGAGTACATCAATATATCATCTATGAACACCACCACAAATTGGTCAAGGTATAGTCTGAACACTCTATTCATCAGGTCCATGAACACTATTGGTGTATTGGTTAACCCAAACTGCATAACCACAACCACATAAGGACAATACCTAGTCCTAAATGCAATCTTTGGTATGTCATCTATCTTGATCCTCAACTAGTGATATCCTAACCTCAGATCTATCTCAAAAATGTTGAACCACCTCTCAACCAATCAAACATGTCATCTATCATTGGCAACATGTATGTGTTCGTCACTATGACCTTGTTCAACTATCGACAATTTATGCAAAGCCTCATAGAACTATCCTTCTTCTTCATAAACAACACTAGAGAGCCCCAAGGGGGAGTGTTCAACCGTATGAAACCTTTCTGCAATAACTCTTATAACTCCTTCAACTCCTTCATCTCAACGGGAGCCATCTTATAAGGTGCATGAGCTATGGGTTGTGTACCAAGAACTATATTGATTTCACAATCAATCTATCTATAGGGTGGAACTCCTAGAAACTAATTGGGAAAAGTAACCACAAACTCAATCACTATAGGTACTTTTTGGATACTAGGACTCCTCTCCTTGATATCTACTACATGTTCCAAGAAAGATTCACATCCTTTCCTCAACAACTTCTCTAATATCACAGTCGACACCAGACATGTAGGAAGAATCTTTCTATCTCCTTAGAAAGTCCAAGAGATACCCCCTTCACAAAACATCACCACTTTGGAACCACAGTCCAAAACAACCTTGTACCTCTCCAAGGTATCCATCCTTAGGATCACATCAAATCCATGCATATCAAGTGGCATAAGATCCACTTGAATGTTGCATCCCATGAAGGAAAGAAGGCAAGATGGATACACATCCCTCAACACGGAATAATCAACCAAAGAGGTTTCTATCAAAATATTATTAGTTCTACTACAAATAGAAAAATTACAACTATTTATCACATGTCTGGTGATAAATGAGTGTGTCACACCTAGGTCAACCAAAATAGGTACAAAGGTACTAGATGCAGACAAGTCAGAATGAAAAATTTCCATCTGACCTGTCACAACCCACATGTTAACCACTCCTTCCGGCTCATGGCATAGAATCTAGTTATTGCATGTTGTCATCCACGATCTCTGCTAGTTGGTCCTGAAAACCTCATATGCGATGACTGGCTAAGTCCCCTACTACCACCACTACTGAACTGTTGTTGCTGTGAACCCTTCTAGTTCTTCCTTGGATGCCATGTATCCTCATAGTTCTTCATAGGGTAGGACCATCTCACATTCCCAACTTGTCCACACTTATAGTACGTCCTCATGTCATATTATGGCCTAGATGTCCCTATCACAAACACAAAAACTAAACTGTTTGCCAAAGCTGGCAGAAAGCTACAACCTCTTCCTTTGCTAGAAGACCAATGTGACTGCACTTGTGTCCTTCGCTCATATAACGCAGACCTCTGATGTGACTACTGATACTGTGGCTAAGAAAACCCCAGATTCTTGAAACTACCAGATGATGGTCCCTAGAACTGAGCAAACATCTTTTTGAAACTAGCATCTTTCCGTTCCACGACCGTCGTCTCTATCCTCCCCCACAGATGCCATGAAGGTGGAAAAATCTCACGAGATTCTAGGATGACGTTGTTTGTGCCAACTTAGCATTCAAGCCCTTACCAAACCTTCTAATCCTCTCTTTCTTCATGGTTTCCATGTGAGGAAAGGACCTCAACAACTCCATAAACCTTGCCTCATAATTGTTAACGGTCCACGATCCCTTGTGCAACTGCTCAAACTGAGCCATTTTCTCCTCTAAAAACATTTTTGGAAAGTAACGACTCACAAACTTCCATAAAAAATCCTCCCAAATGACCACCTCACATGCTCTCTCCTCCTCCTTAGTGGCCCACTAGTGACTAACAATACCTTTCAAAAGGTAGATCACATGCTTCAACTTTCCATCCTAAGAGACATTAAGAATCATTAATGTCTTCTCTAGTTCCATTAACCACATATCAATATCTATCAGGTTTTTCGTTCTTGCATATTCCATGGCTCCTACACGTTTCAACCTCCCAATGGTCTTCCCTGGACCCTAAGATGCCGCATTTGGAGTAGGTGCCCTTAGTTGAGTTGCAAACACCTTATCCTCCAGATGTGTGATCGTCACCATTAGTTGTCCAGAAATAGACTGAAAAGTTGGATCAACTACAGTCGAAGGGTCAAACAAAGGTTGGACGGGCTGTTTTGGCCCCGTCTCAGGTACTCGTCTGTCTTGTACCAATTTCCTTCCACCACCTCCTAGCACCACAAAGCTACTCTCAGCATGTTCTTCATGTTCTTTAAACATATGTGCACAATCATAACCCATAGATATGTTGGATACATATAAATAGACACAACAACCTAGGTCTTATATCCATGTAGTCTCAGTGAACTTAAGGCTCTGATACCACCAAATATGACAACTCACCACACTAAATGATATTACTAAAAAAAAACCAAAACAACAATCAAACACTAACTAGCCATGTTACCAAACAGGTATATAATTAAAAACCATGTAAAATTTCTGCGGTACTAAGTAGTATTTACTCAAAGGTCCAACTTTACATATATATATACATATTCCATGTAACTTTACATGAGTTTAGTGGCTTAAGCCATAACTTGTTACAAAATATGTTGTCCACATAGTCCCAACCTTTGCACTAATTAAGATATACAATAAAAAACTTGAGTCGATTTACATGATATATAGAACTCCCTTGGCTGAAGAAGAATTGGGAAAGAAGATGGCTCTCTCTCAAGTAATGGATCCTTGTCCTCCGAAATTGATTTGTTCTCTTCTTGACTTTGTTTTGGATGCATTTGGCTCCAAATGACCCATGATAACCATCCCAAGTAAGTCTAGTTCGTATTTAAAAGGCATGGGACAATTTCTTTTTATTTGAACAAAATTTGTAGGTAACATTGTGTGTTGGAAAGTGAACACGTCGTGTGACTTACGGTTTCTAAGGCTGAGCTACCTTGATCGAAGATGACACGACATGTTGGTTGGCCAACATGGCATGCCGCTACAAGTTAGGGAATTATGGACAATTCTAGAATGAGGGAACACAATGTGTTACTTGGCGAACACGTCACTTTGCTTCTCCTAACTTTGTGATGCATGTTGGTTGGACAACAATATGTGTTTCTGGAATCCAGTGACTTCTGATTTCTCCACATCCGATGTGGGATAACGTGTTGGTTTTCTAACACGGCGTGTTATTTGCTCACTTGCAGAATGAGATTTTCCTACTATGGACACTCTGTGTGACTTGATCAACGTGGTGTGTTTCTGTCAAGTTCTTCAGTAAATTGCTCCAACTTTGGGGAACCATTTAGAGAATGTGATGATAGTTAAATTATGGCTAATTCATATGAATTTTGGAGTCAAATAATTATACATGTAGTCCAAACCATGGAACAAGTAAAGAACTAAAAAATGAAGAAGCTAGCATGATTAAGAGTGATATTTGGGTGAAATTGATTTTGAATTGTAACTAAAAGTGGCCCAAAAGATGATATAAATGTGCACATCAGTTATCCACACACCACTCTCCAACATAATCCTTGTTTAACAAAGTTTCACTATCCATATGTTGTTTACGCATTTGTAACTTAGTGCATATTCCCTTCATGCTTCCAATTCAGAGCATCTCATAAACTACTTGGGTTCTAGGACTCCTCCAGCTAGAGAATCAGACTTTGTTCTCAACCTCCTTCTTTATATGGAAAAAAGAGTTTGATTGAAAATTTTCAAATTTGTAAACCCCATGCCTCTTGGAGTTATGGGAGGCATAATTTCCCATAACTTATGGTGTATCTTCCTTTTATACCCTTTTAAACCCTATTCAAACTTTCAATAACATTCTGTATCCCGTTTAGAAGGTCATCTGATATTTTGAAGATGCTCATGGCATATGTGAGGACCACTTGCACCACACACTTTATTATGATCTCTTTCTTTATTAGAAAAGTGGGGGAGGTGACACATGGATTGGGGTGGCAGGCGTAGCTGCAACCCTAGTGCAATAGTAGTAGAAGCAGGGTGGGGAGGTGTAAGACTATCTACACAAACCCTAACCCTCTTGCAATCTTATGAATGCATGAGGGGGATAAGAGGCATGCCTTCAGTTTCCCCCTACCAGATGTGTCTTTCAAGGACACCCAAACAACATGACCATTACTACCCCTTTGAGAAAGACAATGGATAATATGAATATGATTTTCAAATTTATACTCAACTAAAATTGACTTGTTCTGGATATTCAAATATCAATGGGAATAATGGGTCATGTAATCCAATCTAAACCCAACCTTTCCAAATAAGTTTCCAACTAAATCCATATAGGTTTGAGCCCACCTACCATAAGAAGAGACGACCCAACCTGGTTTTGCATCCCATCTCAACTCACTCAATAAATATGATATGTTCTCTATTTTCTTCACTAAAATATGCCCATTGTTTACCATTTTGTAACATGTCAGGTCATTGTGTCCATTTCTTTTATCATGATGTTAACATACACACCCTGCTAGCATGTAAGGCACCTAATGCTTTGGATCTCACTCCATATACACCTTGACGTAAAGTTATCATGCACCTAAGCTAATGAATTACTAGAAAACATTGTAGAAACTCTGAGTGGGATAGGACTAGTAACATACACATGTGTACAACATAATCTTAGCTCTGATGTGCATGTCTAGCTTCTCTATTCATCCTTTTATGTTAAGAAAATATGAAAAAAGAATTGATGTCCTCTATTTAAAACCAATATGGAATCCACTTCTTGTAACAATTAATGCATTGCACCACTACCAACTGTATACTAGAGAATGCCTTATTGCTTTGAATTAATTTTCCTCTTCCCACTTCACCATTCTTCATCCATATATATGATGCATCCATGGATCAGCACCCCACTACTACCTTCACCATGACAATGCTTACCTTTTATACTGTCACTGTAATCGATAATCCACAACTAGTGTCTACCCCACCTCTACAATTGTCACAACCATTGTGCTGAGGGGATAGGTACAAGAGGCAAGGGATATTGTTTTTTTTCAATTGATGGAGGACTCGATGTGGTGGTCGGAGAAGTGAAAAATGAGGATGGTGGTAAAAGTGATAAAGATCACATTTGGCTTTTATTATGGTCATTTGACATTGCATATGATATGGTACATATTTGAAGATAAAAGCGTCAAATTTCTATTTTGTCTTGTACGTTCTATGATAATTTAATGGTGAATCCTTATATATAACATAGTCTTTAATAAATGATAAAACATGTTACCTTCTAGAAGAGAATTTTCCCATGCCCCTCCCACTATTTCCTAAAATTTAAAAATTGGTCTCTTTCTCTAAATTCTATTCAACCCCATCCCATCACACTTTATATCAGGTACTCTGTCACTTTATACGTTTGGATATAATATTCCATTTTGGATGACTATTCCAAACTAGACAATTTTTCATAATTGCCTAGATATATATGTTTTCTAGTACTACATTTTGTTGCATTATTACTTCACCAACATATTACATTCGAAAATAAGGTTAAATTTTAGGTGACTATTCCAAGCTTTATTAGATATCATGCTAGTATTTTATAAAAAAAACTCTAGGTTTAGGATTACAAATAGTATTCTTGAGTTGAAATAGCATATTAGATGTTTCAAATACACCAAAAAAAGTACTTGAATTTTAGAGAACTATCAACTTCCGACAAAAAAAAAAGTACACCAATCCACTTATCAATTTGGCTAGAATTTTAGAGAACTATCAATAGGAGCCAGACTCAAATAAAGCCAAAGTAACTAATGGTAAACACCAAACCAAACCCAAATTTTATAACTAACTATTTTTTATAATATTATGTTACAAGTTGCCTAAAATAGGTTGACGTAAAAACTTTCAAACTTGGAACCAACATGGACTTGGAATTTTTTTTTTGGTCGGCTCATGGACTTGAAATTTTAGTGTAGTATTATATATAAAACCACACATAGTCCAAATATCTAACCTAAAAGCAAACTTGTGTTCTATTTTTTAACTTATTTATCCCATATCAATTAAATATTTACTTAGCACATAAATGTTAGTTTTTTATTTTATGAAAAAGCAACAAAGTCATTTTTATGTATGAAGTCTAAATTTATTAAATTATCATTTCAATAAACGTAAAGCAAAAGTTTGAACTTTGGTTAGACATAGAGGAATACATTTTGGTTTTGGGTTTCACGATGCATCAAAAAATCAAGTTTGGTTGATTCTGTAGTGGGTAGTTTTGCATTGACTCACTTATCTAACCCAAAAATGATTGTTTGACAGCTAACTTGCAAAAGTAACTAATGTCATTTTTGTTTGATGAATTTATTGAGGGTTACCTTAAAGAGAATGGTTAAAATGTTTTATTTAGATTGTATAAGCATGCAAATCAACACAATACTACCCAACCCAGAATTGACACAAACCTAAAATTTTGACAAACTCTTTATGTTGAAGTTAGATTGTGTTCAGGAAAGTCTAACCAAAACTAAAACATAAATTGTCATTTTATATATATGTTAAAATGATCCTTAGAAAAGTTTGTTGTTAATGCATACATATGAATATTACAAGTTTATGGTAAAATGAAAAAAAATTATGTAGCACACATATACCTATCATATCTTATTTAAAGAAGTACAAAAGATTACAATACATACTTATGAGATCATTATTTAAAGAAGTAGAGAAAATTACAAAACATGAGTCTGAATTCTAAATATATTTTTGGAACCAACTTTGATTACGTGATTCTTAGTTCAACTAAAGTTCTGGTTCAGACATGTTCTGGATTTTCTTTTATTTTCATTCAGCCTATATTAAGTAAATGTATTATATTTTTTATAATGTATTTAAAATTATAAAATATGGATTTGGTTTTGTTTGTCATATGGTCGGGTATGGTTTAATTTTTGGCTCTTGTTTAGTTCTAAGATACGAATTTAGATCCAAATGAAATCCAACTTTGGTAGTTTGTGTCGATGAAAATGGTTGTTTGCCTCTATACTAATTTATTGATACCCTCAATTTTGATCTACTATCTGAAAAAAAACACCACAAGTTTAAAATGGTTCAAAGTAGGGTTCACATTTCAAATATCACATATTACTAAATAACAATGTAACTATAATATATTGATGTATTATTTATCAAATATCTTTTTTGTTAAGTTAGGAGGTGATTATGTTCACCCTTGATAACATCAACTTCTATGAATATTTTGTGCCTATATTGTTTTGAAAATTTTGAAGATAATTTTCATAAAACCTTCCATTTTGCACAAATTTGTCAAATCTCTTTTTTTATTTAACTATCTTTGAAAAATGCTGAAAATTCAATTACAGGTCACAAAGCCCGATTGACAAAAGTTCGATCTTGAGGTTGATCAATGCATGTAGAGAATATTGATCAAGAGATTAAAAAACTCAAATGATCCTTAAGATCAATAAAGGAAGCTCAAGCACAGAGCTCGGTAGCCAACCCATCTAGCTACCATAGCAAGAAAAACATAAATTGACCTCCAAGTCGATCACTCACCAATTCAAATATCAGCTAAAGAAACATCAATCAGACCTCCAGTTCAATCATTATCTTCTCAACCCCTCCAAGTACAAATCTCTATTGAAGCAACATCAAGATTGAACATGTGGGTTGATCAACCTACATGAGAAAACAACCAAAACAATCGAGCTCCAATTGTATCAAATGAGAGTTCAACCAAACAATTCATATGATTGATTGAGTTCCAGGGCTCAACAACCAAGGGCGATGAATCAATCAAGAGAAGCCAATCTGAATCAGTCAAACCAATGATCGATCCCTCATATAGAGACCAACAATAGACTAGAAGGTTGATCATCTACCAAGAGAGTAGAATCCAATGAGAAGAAGACCAATCGACCCGAAGCTCGATCACTTAGTGCTTTTTGGTTGATGCCATGTGGGCCCATCACTAGTTGGTATAGCAATGACTGTATCATAAAATAGGACCCCATGGTGTCATTCCCATGACATCTTGTCTTTGGAAAAAGGCCAAAATATTTCTACAGAGAACAAGGACCAAAGTCCAAGTGATCAATCTTGAGAGAGATCGACCTACTTCAAATTTGCCACCACCCACACTCATTGGTCTTGATCAATTTCATCTTGATTCCAAGTGCCACCAGCAAGAGAAATGATTGACATCTAAGGTTAATTCAAGATTTTGATTGAACCCAAGGCCAGATGATCACCTCAAGTCAATTGGCCTCTAAAAGTCAGATTCAGTCTTAAGGTGGAGATTGACCTTCCAGCTCGATCTATGCTAGTTATCAAACTCCTGCATTTCTCTACTATTTTATTGTTTTCTTTTGAGAATCATGCCTGGTTCAACTTGTCACTTGATTCTTTCTTGCACCATAAGTGACTAGAGCCATAATATTGGGTTTGGAGTAGCCATCAAGCCCTCCCAATTATTTCGTCTTTTCTGCTTATGTTTTATACATATATTCCTATAGTTTTATTCCACAATCATGTTTAATTGCATTGCTTGTTTTATTAGCTACCTTCGTGCAGTGTTTGATCTAAGATATTTTGAAAGAAACTACTTCAGGAAGATCTAGAGTTTGGACTAGTGATGATCCACGAGAGTGAGGAATCACTATAGAAAAAGTCATACATGTATTCATGATCCTTTGGTCAACATCTCAAGAGAAAGGTGTTTTCTGAAAGAAACCTATGCAGATCTCAAGAGAACGAAGCCTACCCAAATCTTGAGAGAAGGAAGGTGTTAGATATCTTGTATAACTAATTGCAAAATGTGTTGAGAAACCTATAAAATAGAAGAGAGGTTTTTTCATGGTTGAGGCTGGTTTGATTGGTGAAACCCAATCTAAGTTCCCTTTTATCATAATCACCATTTCCCCTATCTTATTTGATTTTTATAACTTAGTATATACTAATATAGAAACCACCACTAACGTCAGTTAACGTAGACTTCTAGTGTCAGTTTATTACCAACAACTAAGTGGGTGCCACTAGGGATAAGCGTCAAAAATGTCGGTTGTTTGTAGATACGCAAATCAATGACTCAGTCACAACCTTAGTTGCTATGATTAAAGAATCTGACACAACTAAGAAATCATGTTGTCGATTTTTGGTGCACCAACCAATGTTGCACTGCTAAAGCATGTCACATTTTTAATTGATATTGGTTTCTACCTTATCGGTTATATGTAAAAATGGACGATACAGACTATTTGAGTCGTCAATTTTTCTTCTAAACCCACATCACAAGCCAGCTGGTAGAACAGTAGTACTGCCTAGCATGTCCATTTTAGAGTAGCTCTACAATGTCCATTTTTTGCTTAAAATTGACAACTAGGACCTACACTGTTGGGTTTTTTAACAACCGATTACTCATTTATGTTTTTTTTTAAATAGCAAGTCTGCAGACCTACTTTTTGGGTGTTCAAAGGATGTAGAACCTATAGAACACTAGAACTATAGGTTCCATCCTGTGTTCATCTTAACAACATGCCAACAAACTTGCAACACAATCCTCCCACATACAAGATCTATTCTCATGACATGTACAAATTCATTTCTTTTTTTGAGAGAAGTTAGGAAGCACTATTATTTATCTTACCTTCCTCTTGCAAGAAAAAACTCAGATTGCTTACATTCCGTAGGGAAATTTTAAGAATAAATCTAGTAGTACTGCTACCATTACAAACCTCCTCTCTAATGATGTTGCTAGTGTTCTTGTCTAGAGGATGGAGGCAAATACAGAAAGTAAGTTGATTTTTTAAATGGTATTTAGCTAGAGAATCAAAAGCTCTGTTGATGACCCTATTTATGAAATTCACTTCCTTGTAACCATGCATAAGAAATCTAATCCTGGTAGTCCAATATGCAAATTTAGGGTGTCATTTTTCATCTTCAGCTATCACCTTTAGAGCAGTGTTGCAATCCATTTCAACCATAATTTTGGAATACCCTTGATCCTCAACATACTCTAGACTTAATCTAATGACCGCCAACTCTATCTTAGTCACATTGTAATTGTAAATACATTTTTTAAGTCCACCCTTCCACTGTCCTTGGTTGTCTCTAAGCACCATAGCAACAACAGCGTGCCTTTTCCCCACGACAATGTCAGTGTTCATTTTGATGCAATTATGAGGTGCAGACGAACATCTTAAATTGCTATGGATGTTTGGCTTTGTTTCAACTTCATCGAAAGTCATTCTGTGCAAGTTCATCATCTTTGAAACTGATTATTGAATATATGCTTGTTCTAACATGTCCACATATAGTGACATGCAGTTAGGAATCTGATTGTGCACGCTTCTTTAGATCCAATGTAGTAATTAATTCGTTTTGGAATCAGTATAACTAAAGCATATCTTGAGCTCTGTAGGTTTTAAAATTCCCTTCTAGACATCTCTCACTAGTTCACAGTCACGCAATGCATGAATAATTAATTTCTCCTCCAACTCACACCTGCTACATGTACCATCATCTGATAGGTACCGATTTTTCCTTCTTAAATTTTTTTAGAAAAGCTTCATGCATGAGAATCCATCCAAAGATCTTTAGCTTGCTTGAAGTATTAGTTTTCCAGAGTTTAGTCCAGTTCTCTTCATATGGAAAGTCATTTCCCTTCCTTAGGAGTTCATAGGCAAATTTCACTATGAAGTTCCATCCATCCTATGAATCCAGGAATGTATATCAGGTTCATCACATTCCAAAAATATGTCTTTATTTTTTTATTAGATCGATTTCCTATGGATTTAACCACTCTCACCAAAAATCCAAGTCCCACTTTTGATGTAAATTTATGAGGCTCTAAACTTGAAGGTCTCTTAGATCTTTGGGAACCTCCTTAATTGTGTGCTCTATGAGGCGCATCTCTAGTCTAACCCACCAATCATTCCAAACACATGTGTTTGAGCCACTAACAATGGTGTTTGTGCAGTTATGACTCATCAACTCCTTGCTTTGGAGGACTACCCTTCTAAATCTTGAGTTTTTTATTGGATGATTTCTAGGGAAATTTAAAAGACTTTCCTAATACTTCTTGCACCATGGAGTATCTCATCCTGCATACACATTCCAGGTGTTCCTAAGGAGTAAATCTTGTTCCATTCTTGCATTGTTTTCATACCTAGAACTCCTTGTTCTTTGGGGATGGTTATTTTGTTCCATGCCAGTAAGGACAAAGGATTTGCTTTATTATTTCCATCCTATATGAATTGGTTAATTGTGCTATCCATTTGATCACATAGCTTAACATGTAATTTAGTTGTTTGCATAACAAAGGTGGGGATTGACGTTGAGGTTGCTTTGTCCAAATAGATTCTCCTAACTAGTGTTCAGGTCTTAGTCGACCATGCATTAACTCGATTCATGATCCCATGAGGATATCAGTATAGGTTTCCTTGATCACTCATGAGTGAATAATTAGCACACATAAGTATCTGCCAAGATCTTGAGTGACTTGAAAACCACTCACTACTTGTATCTCATTGATGATATTTCTAGGGACACTTCTTGAGAAGAAGATGTGTGTCTTTGTCACTGACACCACTTAACATATGACTTTTTCAACTACTTGAAGCAGTCTTTAATAGTATTTATTTGACCCTTGCTATCATGTGCAAATGATAGGAGATCAGATACAAAGTATACATGACCTATAGAAGCCTCTCATGCACCAATCTTAATTGGTTTCCATTTCTTCCCGTCAACTCTCTTCTGAATCATTTGGATCAACTTCTCAAGAAAGAACACAAATAGGTAGGGGATAAAGGGTCCCCTTGCATGAGACCTCTCCCAACATTAAAGCTACTACATTGATTTTCATTCTATGCTATGGGAATGTTACCGATAGTAATGGAGTGCATTATGAACTTGCATATATTATCTGACAATCCCACCTTGTTTAGAGTATCTTCAACAAACTCCCAGGACATGTTGTCATAGGATTTTGTGAGATCAACTTTAATATCCATTGTGTGAGCACTTGTCTTCATTCTTATGTTGTTTATCAGTTCCTGTACATTGTATTCATTCATCTTCACATTCATTCACACACATGTACATATACATCATTCACACACATGTACATATACATCATTCACATATGCACCAATTCCATTCTCATGATAATTAGAAACGTAATTCTCATTGTATTCATTCATACACATGTATATATTCATCATTCACATATACACTAGTAATCTATTCACATCAAATTTAAAGTTGCAAGAAGTCATAAGCATCACATATATATAGAAATAATGACATCAAAGTAACAAAAACACTTATTTAATCCCAATGAAATTCAAAGTTTACCTCCTTAACGAGAACTTGTGCCCATTTTCTCGTATCTCAACTATCTCTTTTTTCGTATATGACTTTGTTGTGTCAAACATCTACAAAGAGAATGACATAATTAAAGAATTTGATTTGATATTTTCATATTATCAAATGAGACTATTTACTTATGCTGATCAAGACTATACCTAGATTACATTTTGTATGCAGTGGATGTCTGGTGCCTCATGTCTGACAATCATGTCCATATACCGCACATAGTATGCGCATGCCCCATTTTCTTATACACGACGCTATAAATTTACCACCATATAAAATGTTTAAAAATATAAGTACGAATAGTTGACATAAATATGCATTAGAATCATAAAAATTACCTGAACATTCTTCCAACTTAACGATCTTTTTTCTTATCCACCTTTCATCAAGCCTTTTTGAATTCTTTTATATCCCTATAAGTTAATGTAATAAATTGAATTGCATTAGTAAATACTCATGTATTAATATATGTTAATGACTATAAAAATTTACTCGTGTGAAGAATGCCTTTTTTCATTTTGTGTCCCCCATTGTCTACTTTGTCACCCTTAGGATCTAGATAATATGCAGTTAGCATCTCAGGGAACCAACAACACCCAATGACTATTTCTGAGTGAAAAGAAGGCAAACAAAAGAAAACTCAAAATCTACAATGAAATGTAATTCTTAAGTCAAAATATAAGCAAAGTAATTAAACTTACTCAAAATTGAACAGAGCTATAATCATGCTCTTTTTCACATTATCAAAATATTTAAATGTGGTAGAGCAGTATTTGGTGACAAATATAGGATCTTTATGTACACAGATAATCAATTATGGAATAAGAAATACCACATGGGTTAGTGTGAAATTTGTACAGACCCTATGTGAGTATATGCAAAATGTATATTATGTATGCATTAATATATAAGAAAACATATCAACATATATAAAACAAGGTATTTATCCATTAGATCTAACCATATCCATAGTTCTATCACTGATGTATTCAACCAAGCATAAGTAGCCATCTCCAAAACATATTGCAAAAATGTACTAGTATCATGAGCATGACCTCCAACGTCCTCCTTAATATGGACCATGATAGGCGACCCTTCTTCAAATTCATCCTAGCCATACTGCCACCCCCTGCAATTAGGACATAGCGACTTGAATAGGTCCTTTGCAAGATAACCAGGTAATCTAATATCTTGAGGAGGAAGTGGAGGATGAGATATGGGGGGTTTCTTAGGTGTTGTGTCATATATATATATATCTGTGTGTGTGTGTGTGGTTGTTCATTCATTACCCGCGCGGGTAGCCAGATTTTTGCTACCCGCTGGAGTAACTCGGGATTAAAAGAGTAACTATATGGTACACTGGAGTAACTCTTCTGAATCAAAAGAGTAACTATATTGATATATAGAGTAACTCTGAGAGCAAAAGAGTAACTACACAGAAAATATACAGTCAGTAAATATATGGACGGGTTTTATGATTTTAAGGGGGCAAATGATATTATTTTTGGATCAAATATTTTGGGGAGCTAGATAAAATGCCCCTCTACAATTGTGAAAAACAAATTAAAAAAAATATCCGGAAGTGTGCGCGGGTAGCTACTCGCGCGGGTATTAAAGATGAGCCCTATATATATATATATATATATATACATATTCTCATATAGATTGTTAATTATATACAAATACCAATGCAATGCAAATTTTACATACATTTGTATAGACAACTCCCATTTTGGGCCACGCAACCACGCCGCCTTCTGCATGACCTATTGTATTGCAGTTGGGGTGGACATATGGCAGTGCAGTCTACTTCCAAGCCATGTAGACAAGCCTTGGCATCACACAAACCACATCGGCTGGCATTAAATCTCCATGAATCATGCCACCTACAAGGGGTGGGTAAGCCACGCCCAGTGCAATGACATATCCTTCTACTATAAGAGGACATGTCCCAATCCTCTACAAATTTGTATATAGTGTTATATATATACCTAAATAGAAACATATTACACAAATCATTCTGAAAGACTACTATATCACACAAATAAATTTACAACAGACATGTTAGTTGGAGGTTTCGTGATATTACTTCCAACCACCTCTGTTGTAGGGGGGGGTCCACCTCATACGAAGAGTAGGGTGATGTCTGTACTGTCTAAGGAGATGAATGAGAAACATGATATTGTCTCATTACTTCCTCTATTCCCTTTTCAATCATCTCTTGTACCTTCTCTTCTAAGAATCATCCTTCCTGGACAAATTTGATCTTATGCTCTGACGGCCCAAAGAAGGCTCTTATACCGACACCAGCGCTAGTAGCCCTAACATGCTTAGAATGCTCTACATTACCTAGAATAACTGTTAATTCATCCTTTGTGCTCTCAGGGATGAACTTTCCTTGTTTCCTTTCCTCCTGGAGCTCCCACCAATCATTATCAATAGTAATTGGTAAGTAAAACACAACAATCAAGGTCAAGGTAAAACATAACAATCATCAATAGTAATTGCTCTTAGAGTTGAATTTTACCAATTTTGTGGCCATCTCAACAGTTATGGGGTCAGGTATTTCTTCATATTTGATTTTCCTCCTAGATATCCCCAAATTATGGTGAGGTAGAGATGCAGTAGTAGTAGATGACTCAGTAGTCCCAGGAGTAGACTGTTTAGAAGAAGACTCCTCCATATGTTGACCAAGCTTTGCATATCCACTTGGACCCATCTTGTGATTATGGACATATTCTTTTCACGCCTTTATTTTTAGAGCATGGCTCAAAACATAGTTAATCAAAAACATATGTTAAATACATAAATACATAATGAGAATGCTTAATACCTTGAATTCATCAGATTTTCTCTTAGCAACAAATGCATCTCACACCTTTGGGTATAGATGGTTCCATTGCTCAAGGGCTGATTTCTTTTTCTTATTCTCATTAAATATGTATTCTCTTGTCCAATTTGTCCTATAATTCCTTAGTATCCTCCTACAACATTGCATCACCTTTTTACAATGTAATTTTTCATCCAACTCAAATACGCTCTGTAAAAGTTCTTATACTTGATGGGATATTTTTAGAAATAGAATTGTAAACATCTTTAAAAATAGAATTGTAAATCATAATATCTCACACATAGTTCCTTCCATATTAAGTCTTTTGTGCCTTGAGCAATTTTATGCCAAGATTCTACATTTATATATGATTTCTTACTAGTAAGAGCCCCTATACATTGCGCAAAATAATTGTGATTCTTCCCAATAGGATTTCTTTGATCATCAAACTCAACTACCGGCTTTGGTCCTTTGCCCCTTTGTTATACTAACTTGTTCATCATGGTGATGCCTCTTTGACGTGCATTCTCATGATACCGCTCAGCAAGCTCAACAAGATCCTTAGGGCGCACATACTCAGGCTCGACATAACAAGATTGATAAGAAACACATATAAGTCATAAAAATTGTAACTTATAAATGTGATAAGACATTGTATAATGCACATCTATGTAATAAAACAATACAACTTACACCAGTTTCATCATCATTCTCATCCTCACAGTAACCATCCTCATGATTATCATACTCACGGTAAGACACCATCTGAAAAATATCATAACATTTAGATGAATAGTCAAACAATGAAATATAAGTGATAAAGAATATATAATGCACATGTAGCATTAAAAAAATGTATGTCTTTAGTATTGATTGGATCTTGGATCAATTAACATTCCTTCTATGTGATCTCCACTCATATATAAGTCGATGTTAGCTTCAACATTTAGTGTTGGCAAGCCAACTGAGAATGGACTGGAGTCATCATATTTGTCATAGTACTCTTTTTCATCTATAGGATCTGAAATGAACTTCCTTTTACCATGAAAAACAACTGACCATTTTTCATTTGCAGGATCACCAATATAAAATACTTGCTCCGTCTATAATGACATTATGAATGGTTCACCCTTCTCGCTAATCTTTTCAAAATTCACTAACGTGAAACCCAATTCATCCACTACAAATCATTTGGTGTTATCAACCCAATTACACCTGTAGTTTTTAAGGCGGCCATGCAATTTTATGCTTTGGCAGGGCACCTAGCCACCTAGGCGCTGCCACATTTTTATTTTCTACATATTTCATATTATATATAATCATTGTTCAAGAAAGCGGTATGCGGTGTACGGGCGGAGAGGGTACTGCATAGAGTATATGCGGTATGCGGGAGTGTATACGGGAGTATATGCGGTTTTCAATTTTTTATTTCAATAAACTAATTATATATAAATTAATATATCGAGATCATAAATTAAAATATATAGAGTAGGAATGTACATCTATTTACTTATAAACATATTATTATGCATGTATGATGTATGATATGCTTATATATGTATATATGTCTATATATGGAATGTGTTTGTAATATATGTACAAATACTAAAATGTAGGTAAATCAATGTACAAATATGTGTAGAGTGTGTATAAATGTGAATAAATCAAAATGTATATATAGATGCACAAATATGTGATTGTATATTTAGGTATATTTTATATGTATCTATACATGTTAATATATCAATAGGTATTTGAATAAATGTACAAATGTGTGTGGAAAATTTTTATATGTATTACAATGTATACATATAATTTAATGATTATATATCTCAATTTAAATATATAATGAAATGTGTGTATATGTATGCATGTATGTACGAAATGCATGAACATAAGTTGTGGGCTTTTAGAAAAGCGGAGTTTAATCGGCCGCTTAATCAGCCAAGCGGGAGTATATGCGGCCCATGACCGCTTAATGGACCGATTAGTAATATGCGGTGCGGTAGGGTGACTGAATAAGTATATGCGGTCATGCGGACTGATTTCCCGAACAGTGTATATAATATAACATATATCACATATATAAGGTATTTATGTGTATATTTTATGATCTACACCCTAAATAGCAATGTAAGAGTGAGATAGAAGTGAAAAACACCTTAAAAGAACTTACATATGTCAAATATATGTTAAAATGACATTATCCAAAACAAATAAAAAACCAAGGAAAATATTCTAGACTCTCTAGGCACCCAGTCTATTCTAGGTGCTTGCCTAGGCGTCCACTTCTAGTTTTAGGTAGGCGAGGGGCTAGGCGGACCCCCTTGGGTGCCTAGCCACCTAGTCGACCCCTAGGCACTGCCTCGGTGGGCACCTCAACAACTATGATGACACCTAAAGACCAAAACTCTGAAATCTGTGTAGTTAAACTCCCATATATCTTCAATGACACCGTAATATGACATTTTAGCTTCATGTGGACTCTTATCCTTCACGCGAAAAAGTTACAATGAAGATGCTTGAAGGGTGACCCTGTTGTTTTAGACTACACTCATATCATCTCAACATTTTGTATAATATGAAAATCCATTTGTGTCAAACCCTTCATAAAACATAACATTCATTTTTGGTTTAAAGGTGAGGGATTTTATTTTTTCAGCAACATTATTTGGTGTTTGAGATAGTTGACGCAAGATTTTATCTTTAAACCATCTAATAAATGTCTTATTATGCTCTCTACCAAGCCACATTGAATTGGCTCGAGGATGTTTTGTCTTGATGAAATTAGTATGTTCAGTGATATAAATCTCACTTTGTCAATATTGTGTAAAGTATACAAGTGTGTTTGTTCTCATAGCTCACAAGTGATTACTTTCATTCGTGCTCCTAAAGTCCCTTTGCCAGAATAGTCCTTAATATTCTTGTCATTTCTAGGAGCTTCATTACAACTCAGAAAGTCATTACAAAAGTCCATACACTCCCTAGACACATAACCCTCAATAATACTCCCTTCAGGCCGATAATGGTTTTGAACATCACCTTTAAAAACACTCATGTACCGCTCAAAAGGATACATCTAATGCAAGAAAATTGGTCCCAATAATTTTCACTTCCCTGGTCAAATAGAAAATAGGATGTACCATGATATCAAAGAATGAAGGGGGAAATACATCTCAAGTTAGCATAGGGTAACAACCACTTCTCTACATAAAGTGTTGAAGAAGAAACAAAGCCTGGGGGTGATTGCAAACCTTACATGATTCGATAGTATAGATCAAATTGCCATAGACAATATTTGCTGCATTAGAGTGTGACAATCATGAGATTTAAGACCTATCATCTGTAGATCCTTCATTGATACCAACCTATAGATATTGAATGAGAATCCCTGTGGTACCTTACCATTAACTAAGCACTCACAAAAAGTTTTCTTATCCTTTCTAGACAGCGTGTAGCAAACATGAGGTAAATAAGTTTTTCGACCAATACTAACTTTTGTTGTTAATTCTTTCCTTATGCCCATTTCACATAGGTCCATTCTATATTATATGGCATCTTTACTCTTACCTTATGTATTCAACAGAGTACCAATGACACTATCACAAATATTTTTCTCAACATGCATGACATCGGTACAATGCCTAATTACGAAAGAACTCCAATAAGGAAGATCCCAGAACATTGACCTCTTGTTGTATAAAATTTTTCACTCTATGTGGGAATAGGACATTGTGACCTCTTACTGAATGCATTGAAAAAGTATTTTACACTTTCATAAACAACCTCCCCCAATCAAGGGTTTAGGGAACTCTGTTCCTCATTTAATTCATTAAACACTTTGTGCAACCTTCGGTAAGGATGCACTTTTGGAAGTGTCAACTTTCAAGTTGTTACTGCAATTCCTACATGGACAATAAAATCTATGTCTAGGTTTTTTCCTATGTTCCTTAGCAAATCTTATAAATTGATCAAGACCGATAATAAACTTCAAGGTGCAACAATTTGGAATGGACATCCATGATCTATCCATTCAATGATAAAAAAGAAAATAAGTATTAGGGTTTAGGGATAATGTGTATTCAGTTTAGGGTTTAGGGATAAGGGTTCATAGATTAGGATTTAGGGTTTATTGGATAAAATTCAAGATTTTAGTTTACAATTTAGGGTTTAGTGTTCGGTAATGAATGTATGTACCACTTATTCCATTCTTGAACACCTAATATGACTAATAAGTGTATAATGTGTATTCAGTTTTCAAGAAAATTTTGGCAACATTTGCCTACAGTTCTCCAAGTACTATGATGTAGATGGGCATCCACCTACATATATACTTAGACCATAAATGTGGAAGTTATAAAAAAAAACATATTGAAAACCAAATACACATTATACAGTCGCATCTTAAGTGAGACTAAGTGTTCAAGAACATTCCAAAACTAGGGACTATCTAATATTGACTTCTAATGAGTAAATCTTAGACAAGTTTCTAGGCAAATAGATTATGTTGTCAAATCCACATGAACAGAGGAGAAATCATTAGCTATTGTCATTGTTTGGCTTTTTAGTGCAAACATTTTGGTTTGAATGGTTCAAATATGGTTTTAGATCTAACTAGAGTAGATAAAATTTAGGTCTACTTTGACGTTAGAAATTCAAACTGTTAAATTAACTAAGGGATCAATTAGCACTAAATAAGAAGAATTAACTAAACCAGAACAAAAACTAGCAAGATAATTAAGGGTTTAAGCAATTCATTAGCAAAATTTAAGCATACTTAAGGGTTTAAGAATAATTAAAGGTTTAAGATAATAAAAGATAATTAAGGGTTTAAGCAATTCATTTTGAGGATATGAGACAATTCATAAACCTTAAGCATGCATTAGTGGATATGAACAACTAGCCTAGTTAAAATAACACCTAACCACTCACCACAGGTGTCAAGTACTGAGCAGTGGTGACGACTATGGTTACAACTGCAGAGGTGGTTGTGGTTGTAGTGGATGGAGGAAATGGAGAAGATTGGAGGTGGAGGTGGTTGTGGTGGCGTCTGCTGGTGGTGGAGGATGTTGTGGCAGAGGCTGGAGGTGGAGGATGCAGTGGTGGCAGCTAGAGGCGGAGGTTTCAGCGGTAGTGGAGATGGTTGGAGGTGGTTGTGTCTAGATGATGCATAGTAAGTGGCTGGAGGTGGTTGCAATGACGGAGAGAAATAGGGTAGCAACAACAGTAGCTCTGGCAGCACCAGCAACAATGATGGAAGAGTGTATGAGGAGAAATCACCGGAGTGGTGGGGTCACATGAGATGAAATAGGATATTGGAGGAAAGAAATTTTGTGGGTGGTATAAAGTGGGACATAGTCGTCAATTGCTAGGTGTGCCCGATGAATATGATCATAGTCATCTGTTGTATAAGTCAAAATTACAAATATGTCCTTTTCCTACTAAAAAATACCCACCTCGTTAAGAACTTAGTCATCAGTTCAACATTAAAAATCGATGACATAGACCCTTATTCAAACAAAAAATTTCAATCCCAGTAAGGACTTAGTCGTCGGTTTATTTTGTGAGAATCGACAACTAAGTAAGTACTTAGACATCATTCTTAACTACAAACCATTGACAGAAAGCCTTATGGAAATATTAAAAAGTTGACCTCATTAAGGACTTAGTCATCAGTTTTGATTGATCAAACTGACACTAGAGAGTAATTTGATGAGAATAATATTTTTGCTGGACATGACGTGAATCATCTGTCATCGGTTTCTTGATATCAAACTAACATCATTTGTACAACTTTTCATGGTTTATAAGACATACAACATCAGTTCTGCTAACGCCAGAAGTATTTTGGAAGCAAAATTTATTTAGCACAAAGGTGTTTGTCATTGGTTCTTAGCAAATCGATGCTAATCGTAAATTTTAGGAGGCAACTTTTCCCTAAAAAATATATTTTGTAGGTTATTTAAGACGTCAAATTCTGTAATAGATAACCAATGTTATAGAAAAAGTGGTACATGTATCTTTTTAAAATCAGTAGGACTTGACCAATGGTGACATTTGTGCTCAAAAACCAAAATTGTTTAGTCTATGGTGTCGGTTTTTCTTTGTAACTGACGTTAGAAAAAGTGACATTAGAGGTCAGAAATATACTAGTGATATCATGAATGGAAAAATCTACAAGATGATGGATAGCAAGAAACACAAAGATAATCTAGAAATCTATGCCTCTTTTGGTGGTCTCTTGATGCACCATATGAGCAAGTTTGAGTTGGACCAAAGGTTCTTCCTGTGCATGAGGAAGATTTGAGTTTTGGACTGTAATGGCGGCTTGAATTGCTTATTTGTTGACATTTATTAGTTGTCACTCTCCATATATAGATAATCTGGAATAACTACTACAAGCATTTGTTGTGTGAGGCAAACTAGGAGTTTCATTGATCTCCAAAGATGTTAAAGAATCCAATAATTCTTCTATAAACATATTACTTCTCCACTAAAATGGGTAATTTGACATTTGCCTAAGTGAAGAAAAAAAACTTAGATTTCTTGCTTTTAAGTAGGTTAATGTGTTCCTTATCTGGAACACCATATTTAACCTTTTTATTCGACTGAGCTAAGCTAATGATTTGGTTTCTTATGTAGTTACCTTTTCTTATCCTTGTGTTCAAACCCATATTACTATAATAGACTTTGTATTGAGCTGTAGACGTCTCTTGAGGTCGAGTGTAAATTTAAAATATGATACTTTTTATTTGGAAATTGTGTTTACACTTTTTACACATGTTTAAAAGGTGGTCAACTTTTAGTAATGTTGTCGGGGATAAGACAATCGAAAAACAATGAGGACCTAAAGTCAACTTAGACTTTATCAGTTATATTAAGCCTTGTAATTGACTTAGTTGCACATCCTTTTAATCCGATCGCATTATATCTTGAAAGTTTCTATGATGTATCAGTGACTACCATTGACTTGTACGATTCTTTTAGGTAACTAGTGTGACCCACATTTTTCTTCACCAAGCAAAGAAGTAATCGATGCTCAAGGTGGTGGAAGAGGAAATGCATGAGGTAATAGAGATGGAAATGGAAATGACCCTCTTCCTGAACAACCACCTATAGGTTGAGCTCTGAGTGGAGCTACTCAATACCGATATCCTACCAATGGTCCATCCCTTTGATCATTTGTAGCCACATGCGCCAAAAAAAGGCAACTTGTGGTGCTTCCCCAAATTCAAGTGGCCAATTTTAAGCTAAAACTAGCCTTCCTTGCTATTGTTTTGTAGGGAACATTTGGAGGAAACTCGATTGAAGAAATCCATAACATCGGATACATGCCTTTAAAAACATCTCTGATATCTTCAAGATCAATAGGGTTCTACGTGAGATGATTTACTTCAAAGCTTTCTACTTATCCTTAAGAGATAAATATCTCAAGTGGTACGATGATTTGAAGCATGAGGGCCTCATTGGTTGGGAACCCTTATCTAAGGTGTTTGTCAACAAGTTCTTCTCGATTTACAAGACCATTTGTTGTAAGAATAAGATTACCAACTTCAGTCAAAAGACTATATAAAACTTGAGTGAGGCTTGGGAAAGGTACCAAGAATATGAGAGGAAGTACCCTCATCCCAATTTTGACGATGGATAACTGGTTACAACTTTCTATAATTGGCTTACTCCAAGCAAGAGAACATATATCAAAGTAGCAACTGGAGTAATTTAATGGGGTATAACACTAAGTACCCTAAGGACTTAATTGACAACACGGATGCATTACAAGTTGACTTGGGTTATGAAAGAGGACCGATTGGAAATGTATATGTTGTTGGTGCTACTTCTGATTTGAAGGTTCTTGATGCTCTAAATGCGAAACTTGACAAGATGGCAAATGATATTCATAGTTTGAAGGATACCAATGCCACAACAATGCATTGTGTGTAGACCTCCATTAACTATGTGACTTGTGGGGAAAGAGGACATGGGATTGATAATTAAATATACACCATGAGGAAATAGATTTTCAAGTCACATTGAAAATGTTTTCTACATCAACTTCAAAAGGCTTGTGTTACAACCCCAAATTTTGGGTTCCTTTGGTGAGAAATGTAATTTATCATATTAAAGATATTTGGACAAATAATGATATAATTTGTTGTGAATAAATGGATTTCATTTAAAATATCCTTGATGGTTGCTTTGTGGGCTTTATTGGCTATTGGGCCCAATAACAAGGAAATTCAATTGGTAAATGAATAATTAAGTTTTGAGAAAAGAAAGGTGTGGAAACCTCAAGAAGGCAAAAAAATACAATCCAAAGTTGGATTTCGTGCCTCTTGGGGTCCTTGGGTCCCAAGGAGTCCAAAGTTGCATAGTAAATGCATAATAAAAGAAAAGATCAATTGCATATTTCTTTATTAAGAAAGAAATTGAAAATAATGATAAAATGTGGAAAACAAGTGAAAAGAGGTGCAATTGAGTTATCCTTAGTGGGATTTTGTATCCCAAGGATTCCTAATGATAAAAGGAATACCAAAGAGGAAAATAAAAGAGAAATCAAGAGAAATCTTCAAAAGAGATATTTTTAATAAAGAAAAAGTAAGATAATAAGAAAAGGGATGAAAGAGAAAGAAAGAGGCTAAGAAAATATTCCCAAGAGGGGATTTTGAGCCATTAAGGTTCCTTGAGGTCCAAGGAATCTAAGATGTCAAGATAATGGAAAATGAAAGAGGAAATATCCATTAATTGGTTTTATTAATGAATAACTTGCTTGGGGAGGAAACACCCTTTTCCTTTGGAATTTCGGTTTCAAATTTGGTATTCGAGTAGATAATGCCAAGATAGAGTTTCCTCTAAAATTTGAGTGAAAAATGATTAATGAGGAAGGAGTTATTGATTTTATAAAAACAAAGGGATAATCAATTTATCATGTGACTTAAAATCGGTTTGGGAAACAAGGCCCATCCCAGGCAGGAGTCACGCTCAGTGATGGCCGTTGGATGGTGATCAGATGATCAAGGGATCATCTTCCAGCTCAAGTCAGGAAAGGAAAGATCAGCAAAAACCTGTAATCTGCTCGTACCCCTCTCTCTCTCCTCAGGCCACATTTTGGAAAGATGAGATGCCCAACAGAATCGGGAGACTGAGTTGGTTTGAATCATCCCTGGTTTCCAGGCGTGGGACAATTTCCCCTAAATGGCCGAATAGCATCAGACGCCATGCCGACCTCCCTATATATATAGAGGGTTGCACGCCCTCTGCGGGAGCCCAGATCACCCCTTTGGGTTTGGACGGAAGGGGACCAGTCAGCACGCGGATTGATTGTGATAAGATGACGACCTACACCTCCAACCTGGAGAAGCCTGCCTCACCGGAGAAGAGCTCTGCCGTACGGGTGGCTGGTGCAAGAAGACGAGCAGTTGAGGCCCTGGTCCAGTTCGGGGAAGCCGGGCGGAGGTTGCGGTGACCTTCTCGGATGCTGGGAGGGGACGAATCTCGAAGTCAACTACCCAGTTGACCGATGACAAGAACCTGGATCGCAGAGCGTAGCGGCGCGCGGAGGTTGAAGGAGATAGGAGGAAAAGACGTCGCTGTCCCCATCGCTAGTGATTGAAGGTAAGGGCAAAACCGTCTTTCTTTACTTAAAACAAAAGTTAGGCGCGTCTAACCCTGGTCGTTGGATCCTGAGTGGACCGACGGACCATCGATCTAACGATCCACATTTTTCCAGAATTTGCTAATAAATCAGATAAAAAGGTTTTCTTACAAAAATCATAACTCTTGCTAGAAAACTCGGATGGGAAAAGTATATACATGAAAAATGATCAGAAAAATACGAGGAATAAGTTAAAAATGGTTTAAAAGCCTAAATCTGTCTCTTTTAACAAAAGTGTATTGTTTTGATGAAAAGGGTGTTAATTTGTAGATAGAAACCCTAATTGTTAATCAAGGGTAGATTTAATATCGCAATTAGATTAATTCAAGCGTGGTTAACTTGTTTAATGATAAAGTTAGATTTTAACCTATTTTGATGATGTAATTGCAAGAATTAGGATTTTAAATCTAATGTTGTAATTAAAACCCTTAGAAACCCTAAAGTGAGGAAAAAAAGGGAAGAAAAGATATAGTAATCTGGAAATTAGGGTTTTTGTGGTCAAAACCTGATCTTAAGGATCTTAATGGAAAATATGACAAGATAATTAGGGTATGATGGATATTTTGATAAAAGTAAAATAAAAGTGGTAAAAAGGAGATGAAACCCTAATTATAGTCCAAAAACCTAAAAAGGGCAAATGACCTAGGAAACCCTTAGAGTTAATGAGTCATGATGACATGATTAATAATGGAGAAATTGAATGCCTTTTCAGGAGCTTGTGTGTGTACTTGCTTGATTTCCTGATTGATTAAGTTACTTCTGCATTCAAGTCTTCATTAACAGGTATGTGGTTAAATATGAGTAACCGCTTTAGTTTCCCGAGAGATTCCCGGATGTTTAATCGCATTGAATGCAACTAAACTGTTTGGATGTTCATATTGCAATTATAAAGTGACTATGACTATCACATTAAAAAAATAGAAGTATGTATTCTCGCACCTACATGCCACCCTGATGGATGATGCCAAAGGTCAGGCCCAGATGGGTAGACTAATGGACACCTTGAGTGGTGACCCCAGGTACCAAGAAGGTGGCCTATGATATTGCATGACTAGTGCGCACCATGAGTGGTGACCCCCAGGCACCAAGCTCGGGATTAAGAAGGTGGCCTTAAGTCATTGGCAAAGGGCACCCTAAGGTGGGTATGCCAGGGTTAGGGCAAAAGCGGTGGAGAATGTCATACTGAAAAGTGTAAATTGACTTGTTAATTACCTTGATTGCAATACTTAAATTGTTAGACCTAAATGTGAAATTTTGGTTGCCTCCACATACCAGCAATTGCTGATCGATGTTTTGTTTTTCGGCATTTTAGGTATAACCCTGAAAGCACAAACAGTAAAGTGACACATCTAGAAAGTAAGAAATAAAGTGCAAGGAGGATTAGATAGAGAAATTTCAGTAAGGGATAGATAGTTTTCCAAAGTTTCAAAAAGGTAAATAAATTTTTAATTTTCCTGCCAATATTCAGTCTAATAGTAGAATTTCATAATTATCATTGATTATTTGCTGAACCTTTGATCCTGTAAATTGATTAATGATTCTGACCTTCGGGTCTCCCTTAATTGGGGGTTACCGGGAGGTGGGGTCGTTACAATTGGTATCAGAGCATAGGTTCCTCAATTAATCTTTAATAATTATTAAATTTTACAAATTCTGTAGAAACCAAGGGAGTTATTAGAGGAGTGTCCAAAAGATTGAGGTGTCTAGAAAAGGATCACTTCCGGGGGCTGGAAATATTTTCCTCCGCACCGCTAGTCTGAATACGAGGACTCCCGGATTGTGTGACTGCCTGGCCGATGTCTTAGGATATGAATCGAAATAAGACACCTTTAGGGCTCTCTCATCTCGTTCATCCCTTCTCAACTCCAATTCTGTTAAGGACCTTAAGTATTAGGGTTTTCTCTCTTCTCCTCACCCTCTTGAGGTATGGGTAATGTTGATAAGGATTAAGGAATCCTCCACCAAATTAATAAAAAGCATGTAAATACGATGTCATGGACATAAGCTTAATAGAGTAAGCGTAAAAGGAATAGATACATGCTTAGGTCGTATGACACAAGTTGTCATTGCCCTCAGGAGAGACCTGAGGATAGACCTCCTTGGTAGGAGGATGAGTAGAGAGAGTTAGTCTTGGAGGTAGAGACCTCCATTAAAGGTAGAGACCTAGCACATCCTTTGAGGATAATGGTAACCCTAACCCTAAGTGAAGGTTAGAGAGAGAGATGACATGATGAGTTAGATGTCATGTTTGACCGAGTGTTTGGTTGGTCATACCTTTGGGATGCCTTAAGAAGGTAGATGACCTAGTACCTTTGGCGACCCAACCCTGGAGAGGGTCGTGCATGCCATAGCAAAGGATAGCTCCTTCGTGGATGAGGTTAGAGAACCTATAGTTACCCTATGGGCTTAGGCAAGTAGGGTATAGCTTGATGAAATCCTGGTTAAGAGATCGTGATGGATGGCTTATGAAAGGGGTATGTATAATCTTGAGCCAAACATGAGTTGAGCATAGGCTTCAACCACATAGGGGTTTGCTTGAGAATATGAGCCTTCAAGGAGAAGGGACCTCTAGCGGGTATGGTTGGATGTGGTTTTAGCTCTAGAGAGAGGAAGCAAGACCCCAACAAGGAGGTTGGAAGACTAAAACCCTGAAACTTGAGGAATAGTGGGGAGTTAAGGATGATGCGACCTACGTGGATGATAGTGGTTGCCTTATGCTTGATTCTTGGAGGCTGATGATATCTTGGTTATCTTTAGAGGAACCAAACCCTAGAGGGAGGACGATGCTTCTAGTACCCATGGTATAAGTGGTTACCTGCTGGATGAGATAAAGAGTGCCTTAGACCCTAAGGAGGTTTAAGTAACCTGTTGTGAGGTTTTATACCTAGTTGGTTGTCCTGGAAGGGAACTCGACCCTGATGTGTTACTCGAGTAGAAGGATGACAGGGAGTACATGACATACCTTGGACATGCTTGATTCGTGGTTAAGAGGTTGAGCATGTAGTTGGATACCCAAAGGAGAACCTAGGATCTCTAGGCCTAAGAGGGGAAGCAGTGTATCCGATGCTCATGATGAGATTTGAGTCTCTATAGTTTCAAGCATAGTACTCCTCATGTGTAGAGGTAAAGGAAATCCCTTACGTTAAGGGTATGTTTGATGAACCCTCACAATTAAGTTGATGTAATGATGAGGATGAGAACAAGTGCGACCTAGCATGGTTTTGTAGGTATGCTTGTGCCTTAGTAGTTGTTGGTTTAAGCATGCTCATATGGAGGTAAACCCTAAGAATGCTTGTGGCCTTTGTTATAAAGTTGTAGTTTCCTCCCATCCTGGGAGAGGGACCCTTTAGTTGGGTTTATACCAGTTTTGTTGGAGTTAAGATAACCTAAAGAGGTTTTATAGGATCCTGAGAAAGCTAAGTGAAAAGTACATGGCATGAGTTTGAACCTATAAACCCATAGTTAACCATCTCTAAGTGCATATGGATGTGTTACCATGAAGGTAATTGGTATGGGGCCTGACCAAGGTAGGCAGATCGCCATGATCCCTGAAAAAGAATGAAAGTGAGTCATGAATGTAGAGAGAGATGATGAAGGATTGGGTAAGGTTATGAGTTGAACATGTACTATGATAAAATCCTAAGTCTATCCAAGGGTAAGGTAGGGATAAGACCGATGAAAGATGGAGTTGCCTAATTCCCTAGTTGCACATGACCATAGGGTCGGGAGGTAACAACTATCATTGTTTGAGGGCCATGGGTTAGGAGATTGATCACCTTCATGAACTCATGGGACCCAAAGGGCAGATGAGTAGGGCACTCTCTGGATGCATAAGGGAAGAGGGATGACCCCAAAAGTGCTGGCACCCTATAGACTTAGAGGAGATGACCAAGGATTGTGTGGTGACCCAAGTAGGTTTCAGATCAGTTTTCCATGGAAGTAATTTTGATATCATGATGTTTGTGATGTGGAGACATGAGTTTCACATTTCAACTTAGATTTGAAGGTGTACTGGAAAGGTGGGATGTACCATCTCTACTCCTGGAATGGGAAGAACTCTGTGTTTGGACGGCCGCCAAATGCTTATTTCTTCTTCTTATTATGGGAGTGAGAGATAGGACAGTACGCATGCCTTACACCAAGGATAAAGATGAGGGAGGTTGGAACGTTGCTACAAGGTATGAGGATAGAGATGATAACATACTTTTGTGGAAGGAATAATACATGGATGGTTTACAAACACTAAGAGATCTAATGTAGTCATCTTATAAGGATGTTTTTTTTAGCATGAGCTATGTGGATTTTGCAAGTGATACAAGGTTGAGTTTGATCACCATTAGTATGAGCTCAGAGTTTCTTGATGAAGACAAACTTAGAGTTTGAGATGAGATGATAAGTATAATGCTTGGAGGTGTATGTCTTCGACATTACCTAATACCTAAGGATAAGAAGTGGTAATGAATGCTCTGGTTGAGATATAACTTCCTAGTTTAGCTGGAAGCTAGAAGAAGTTGAGGTTGTTCGACTAACCCTATGTTTGGAAAGAGGATGTGTTTTGCCTAACACACAAATGAAACAAGATATGTTGAACAAGTTAATGGTTGGCCAGTTTAGTCCTTGATATAGTAAAAGGATGGTGATAGAACCTCAGAAATATTCCTTTGGATAGGAAGGTAATAAAACCCTTTTGAGAATGGTTTAGGGTTTCCAAGGTATCAAGCTTGAGGAATCATAACAATACATGAGGTCATGATATACCTTGATACTACAAAGATAGTAAGTGTGAGTAGCACTCTGGATGCTTAAAACAAAGTTGCATGTAGCAGGTGGCCATGCAAGGCAGGAGGTGAAGGCCGAACACCATTAACCCAATGCATGGATATAAAGTATAAAGAGTTCCCGAGAGGGAATGGGAGTTCATCACTATGAATGTTGTGAGTGTCTCCTAGACCAAGAAGGTCAAGATATAATATGGGTTATGGTAGATCGCCTTACCTAGATGACATGAGAACTGTCAAGAGATAGATTCTGTTAAACTACATAAGAGAGAGAGATGGTTCAACTACACCATGATACAAGTTCGTTCACTTCCATGAGATGGAAGTGGATACATGAAAAAAACTCGATGATAGTATGGTTTATCACCCCTAACTAATGGTTAGTATGATCCAGACTAGAGAGTCTGATGAGATCAAGTGTGCTTGTTCAGGGTGATACAAAGAGACAATTCTTAAGATGTGATGTTAACCACCGTAGCCTTTATCGAGATGCAAGAAGTCTTATAGAGAGGTTGTGTCGGTCACCACTTCATTAAGATGATGTTGGTGAAGGAGGCCTCATGAAGGTCAGAAAAGAACCATAGTGTGTGCAGATGAAGTCGCTTTGATCGTGCAATGACCAAGAGAGAGCCCAATGGTGACATGAGTCACGAGCTGATGCAAAGCAGACTGAGAGCAATTCACTACGGGAGAATATGTGATGTGAAAATCCGACCCCTCTAAGCTACAGCTGAGAAAGCTGAGTCCCCGATATATGGGTCCTTTTGAGATGGATTGGTGGAGATGGTTGTGTTTAACCTAACCCTTCAGGATAAAATGATGTTTTGCATGAGTCCGATCTAGAGCATTATGTGAGGTACCCAAGCCAGGTGTTGTGCCCTGAACCTATTCAGCTTTTGAAAGGCTGAAAAGTCCTGAGTCACCTATGAGGGTACGATATACCAAGGTAAGAAAGAACTCAGATGGAAGAAAATTAGATAATGAAGGTTCTTGGGAAATACCATGGAAAGGGGGAAGCCACATGGGAGCTCTGATGGACATAAGAAGACTTATCCTGTTTGTTTGCTTGCTTGATGGAATTTTGAGGGCAAAATTCTCATAAGAGGGGAAGGATGTTACAACCCCAAATTTTGGGTTCCTTTGGTGAGAAATGTAATTTCTCATATTAAAGATATTTGGACAAATAATGATATAATTTGTTGTGAATAAATGGATTTCATTTAAAATAGCCTTGATGGTTGCTTTGTGGGCTTTATTGGCTATTGGGCCCAATAACAAGGAAATTCAATTGGTAAATGAATAATTAAGTTTTGAGAAAAGAAAGGTGTGGAAACCTCCAGAAGGTAAAAGAATACAATCCAAAGTTGGATTTCGTGCCTCTTGGGGTCCTTGGGTCCCAAGGAGTCCAAAGTTGCATAGTAAATGCATAATAAAAGAAAAGATCAATTGCATATTTCTTTATTAAGAAAGAAATTGAAAACAATGATAAAATGTGGAAAACAAGTGAAAAGAGGTGCAATTGAGTTATCCTTAGTGGGATTTCGTATCCCAAGGATTCCTAATGATAAAAGGAATACCAAAGAGGAAAATAAAAGAGAAATCAAGAGAAATCTTCAAAAGAGATATTTTTAATAAAGAAAAAGTAAGATAATAAGAAAAGGGATGAAAGAGAAGGAAAGAGGCTAAGAAAATATTCCCAAGAGGGGATTTCGAGCCATTAAGGTTCCTTGAGGTCCAAGGAATCTAAGATGTCAAGATAATGGAAAATGAAAGAGGAAATATCCATTAATTGGTTTTATTAATGAATAACTTGCTTGGGGAGGAAACACCCTTTTCCTTTGGAATTTCGGTTTCAAATTTGGTATTCGAGTAGATAATGCCAAGATAGAGTTTCCTTTAAAATTTGAGTGAAAAATGATTAACGAGGAAGGAGTTATTGATTTTATAAAAACAAAGGGATAATCAATTTATCATGTGACTTAAAATCGGTTTGGGAAACAAGGCCCATCCCAGGCAGGAGTCACACTCAGTGATGGTCGTTGGATGGTGATCGGATGATCAAGGGATCATCTTACAGCTCGAGTCAGGAAAGGAAAGATCAGCAAAAACCTGTAATCTTCTCGCACCCCTCTCTCTCTCCTCAGGCCACATTTTGGAAAGATGAGATGCCCAACAGAATCGGGAGACTGAGTCGGTTTGAATCATCCTTGGTTTCCCCTAGTTTCCAGGTGTGGGACAGTTTCCCCTAAATGGCCGAATAGCATCAGACGCCATGCCGACCTCCCTATATATATAGAGGGTTGCACGCCCTCTGCGGGAGCCGAGATCACCCCTTTGGGTCTGGACGGAAGGGGACCAGTCAGCACGCGGATTGATTGCGATAAGATGATGACCTACACCTCCAACCTGGAGCAGTCTGCCTCACCGGAGAAGAGCTCCGCCGTACGGGTGGCTGGAGCAAGAAGACGAGCAGTTGAGGCCCTGGTCTAGTTCAGGGAAGCCGGGCAGAGGTTGTGGTGACCTTCTCGAATGCTGGGAGGGGACGAATCTCGAAGTCAACTACCCAGTTGACTGATGACAAGAACCTGGATCGCAGAGCGTAGCGGCGCGCGGAGGTTGAAGGAGATAGGAGGAAAAGACGTCACTATCCCCAGCGCTAGTGATTGAAGGTAAGGGAAAAACCATCTTTCGTTACTTAAAACAAAAGTTAGGCGCGTCTAACCCTGGTCGTTGGATCCTGAGTGGACCGATGGACCATCGATCTAACGATCCGCATTTTTCCAGAATTTGCTAATAAATCAGATAAAAAGGTTTTCTTACAAAAATCATAACTCTTGCTAGAAAACTCGGATGGGAAAAGTATATACATGAAAAATGATCAGAAAAATACGAGGAATAAGTTAAAAATGGTTTAAAAGCCTAAATCTATCTCTTTTAACAAAAGTGTATTGTTTTGATGAAAAGGGTGTTAATTTGTAGATAGAAACCCTAATTGTTAATCAAGGGTAGATTTAATATCGCAATTAGATTAATTCAAGCGTGGTTAACTTGTTTAATGATAAAGTTAGATTTTAACCTGTTTTGATGATGGAATTGCAAGAATTAGGGTTTTAAATCTAATGTTGTAATTAAAACCCTTAGAAACCCTAAAGTGAGGAAATAAAGGGAAGAAAAGATATAGTAATCTGGAAATTAGGGTTTTTGTGGTCAAAACCTGATCTTAAGGATCTTAATGGAAAATACGACAAAATAATTAGGGTATGATGGATATTTTGATAAAAGTAAAATAAAAGTGGTAAAAAGGAGATGAAACCCTAATTATAGTCCAAAAACCTAAAAAGGGCAAATGACCTAGGAAACCCTTAGAGTTAATGAGTCATGATGACATGATTAATAATGGAGAAATTGAATGCCTTTTCAGGAGCTTGTGTGTGTACTTGCTTGATTTCCTGATTGATTAAGTTACTTCTGCATTCAAGTCTTCATTAACAGGTATGTGGTTAAATATGAGTAACTACTTTAGTTTCCCGAGAGATTCCAGGATGTTTAATCGCATTGAATGCAACTAAAATGTTTGGATGTTCATATTGCAATTATAAAGTGACTATGACTATCACATTAAAAAAATAGAAGTATGGATTCTCGCACCTACATGCCACCCTGATGGATGATGCCAAAGGTCAGGCCCAGATGGGTAGACCAATGGACACCTTGAGTGGTGACCCCAAGCACCAAGAAGGTGGCCTATGATATTGCATGACTAGTGGGCACCATGAGTGGTGACCCCCAGGCACCAAGCTCGGGATTGAGAAGGTGGCCTTAAGTCATTAGCAAAGGGAACCCTAAGGTGGGTATGCCAGGGTTAGGGAAAAAGCGGTGGAGAATGTCATACTGAAAAGTGTAAATTGACTTGTTAATTACCTTGATTGCAATACTTAAATTGTTAGACCTAATTGTGAAATTTTGGTTGCCTCCACATACCAGCAATTGCTGATCGATGTTTTGTTTTTCGGCGTTTTAGGTATAACCCTGAAAGCACAAACAGTAAAGTGACACATCTGGAAAGTAAGAAATAAAGTGCAAGGAGGATTAGATAGAGAAATTCCAGTAAGGGATAGATAGTTTTCCAAAGTTTCAAAAAGGTAAATAAAGTTTTAATTTTCCTTCCAATATTCAGTCTAATAGTAGAATTTCATAATTACCATTGATTATTTGTTGAACCTTTGATCCTATAAATTGATGAACGATTCCGACCTTCGGGTCTCCCTTAATTGGGGGTTATCGGGAGGCGGGGTCATTACAGCTTGACCACCCTGGTTTTTCTTTTGGTAATACTTTTACAGCTGAAAATTCTATCAGCTAAACCAACCACCAAAATGACCCCTGTAGAGGACAAGATATAGGAAGAGGCCAAAATCCATCGGGATTCCAATAGAAAAACAACCCACCACATAACAGGATGCCTAAAAAGAAAGAAACTTTTCAATGGTCAACAAAGAGAAATTTTATCATGCAACAATAGAATTCTATAAACTAATTGAACTTGCTTACAGAATGTCCTAGACTAGACCTATCAAACTGGATCAAAATATATGGGTACCTGTGGGTCAACCCGTTTAAGTCGGGCTTGGGTTATGAAATTTTCCACCTGCTAAAAATTATCTAAATCCGTACCCACATGTTTAGTTAGAGGATTGCACAGGTTGGCATATAGACACCCTCAGGTGACCTACTTAACTAATTTAATAACATACAAATAAATATAATGATCTAATACTACTTAAAATAAATAGGATGATCTACTATTACCCATTAATTTTTAAGGAGTTCTAATCCAAACTCAAACTTTTCGAACGAAAGATGATATGTGAGAGACAAAGATATTGGTCAAAAACAAATCCATGCCCTCTACGTTATCTAATTGTTCTATCACTTAATATAGAGTTTTCATACAAGTTACTAACTCTATTTTATTTTATAATTATCATACATCAGAGATTTTCAATAATATATTTGAGATTTTCTACCCCAAAAAATGGTAAGTGGTTGAATTGTTTTAAATGAACATCATACGTTTTGGCTGTCAATGATAATGTTTAGTAGTTGTTTGATAAAATACTAGACAATAGTATTATTTTACCATTAGGGTAGCAACTCGCAAAATATTTTTACTGAACACCATATTATATGAACACCCATGGGTGACACACAACTCACTGGGTCTGGTTTGGATTAGTCTTTGTTTGACAAATCACATTTGTGAGATCCAAACCTACAATGATCTAACCAAAACCCAACCCACCCACCAGTTTCACATGCCTATCATAAACAATGTACTATAAGTAACAATAATAATATAAACACTACGCAAGCACATATTTGGACTTTAAATATGCACATCAACAATTTACAACAAGATAATAGAATGCTTGATTAATAGCTGGCTTCTATAGCAGCTTCATTCAAGAATCTTATTGGACAATTTGCTTCCTATATGAAACAAAATCTAAGGCATGAGACTGCAAATATGGTGACATTGAGATCTGACACTACCTTAAGCACCCCACCCCATCCACAAGTAGATAATGTAGTCGATGATGACAATTAGCCTGAAACTCTTGTAATGAAACTTCCAACGATTAGAAAGACCACTCACTCAAGAAGACTGCCAAGTAATATGTAAAATATCTTTTACTCATTGATTTATCAAGACTCATTTTGAGAAAAAGTATAACAATCCTACTTATTTGAATTTTCTTAAGGATTGCATTACCAAGAAATAAAGGTGAGGTGAGACAGAATTTGTCATATTGGCCAAGATGGTCACTGCTTTTTTGGTTTACTATGCCTACAAAACATAAAGACCTTGGTTCTTTCACCATTCTCTTTCTTATAGAGACATCATAGAAAGACAAGGTTTGGCTGATTTTGGTGCTAGTTAATGCCTCACTCATTAAAAATCCAACTAGGATTAATCGTTAAGGTCCCTACTTATATTAGGATGCAGTTAGTTGATAATTCTTACACCAGAATAGTTTGAGTAGTTGATAATGTTTTTATTCAGATTGACAACTTATTAATTACATGTGACATCATTATCATCAACAATTTGAAGATCCACTTCGTCCCATGATTTTCAAAATACCTTTTCTCTCAAATGCATGTGCTTTGATTGACGTGGTGGGAGGTCTAATCACTATTCAAGTAGGAAACAAATATATAGACTTTAATATCTTAGATCATATGAAAGGATCATCTCCTACAGAAATAATCTATTTTGCATATTGTTGTGTCCGTCTATGTGACAAAATCTAAGAACAAAAAGTGTGGTAGACTTATTGATGAGAGCCCTCACTAACCAAACGTTTAGAATCATTTATCCAGAAGTGTAAGAAATTCAGCCTTGTCTAGACGCGACCTAAGAATAGCCAAATTAATGGGTAACTATTGAAATTGACAAAATATATCTCTCTATATATATTGTCCAAAGACAAATGTGAATCAAAACCTCTTGCTGAGTTAAAACCCCTTCCTGAAGGGCTCAAGTATAAATTTTTGGACAATGAAAAGAGAAATCTTGTCATTATCAACTCTAGATTGCCTACATACTTGAAAGAGAAGCTCCTTACTAAGCTAAGACTAAGAAGGAAAGCTATTTCTTATTGTGTTGAAGGCATCATGGCTCATTCCTACTGTGTTCATGCATTGAATCAATCTAGAGGAGAATGCTAGGCCTCAAGTACAAGGTCAATGAAAATTGAATGATAAAATGCAAGAAGTTGTATGTAAGGAAATCGTCAAGATTTATGATTCATGTATTATATACGCTATCAATGATAGCAACTATGTCAGCTTAGTACATATCATAACTAAGAAATGAGGAATGATTATTGTTAGATGAAGCAATGGTCAAGATCTAGCCACCCTCACAATTACTAATTGGTAGATATGTATTTATTATCAACTACTTAACACTGCAAAAAAAATGATCACTTTCCATTTCCATTTATTGGTAAAGTTCTTGAGTGACATTTACCATTCACATTTATTCTACCTTGATGGATATTTTGACTTTTACCAAGTGCCTATTCACTTGGATGATTAGGAGAAGACCCCATTTACATGTATGTATGGTACTTATTCCTTTACCAGGATATCGTCTGGATTATGTAATGCTCCTGTCATATTCCAAAGATGCATGTCAACAATCTTCATTGACTTTATTGAGGAAATCATTGAGGTATTAATGGTGACTTCTTGGTCTATGTGTTTACTTTTGAAAACTATTTGAAAATTCTATCTCTAATTGTATAGGGATGTGAAGAAAAAAATTAGTTTTGAACTTGGAAAAATACCCCTTTATGGTATGAGAGGGCATTCTACTTGGTCATAAGGATTCTGAAGTAGGAATGGATGTGGATAAAATTAAGATCTAAGAAAATTACAAGTCACCACCTCCTTCCTCTATTGCATTTGTAAGAAGTGTTCTTAGTCATGCATGATATTATGCAAGGTTTATAAAAGATTTCTCTAAAATTTCCAAGTCATTTTCAAGCCATTTGGTAAAAGATGTCCCTTTTATTTTTTATGAAGACTGATTGAAAACTTTCAATACCTTGAAATATGTTATAAAGTCGGCATCCATTATGCAAGCTCCTAATTGGGATCTCCCATTTGAGCTTATGTGTGACGCCAATGATTCCTCTATGGGAGCCATTCTTAGACAAAATAAAGATGATAAACATCATGTAATTTAATAAGAAAGTAAGACCCTTGACAAAGTATAAGTGAATTATATGACAACAGAGAAAGAGATTCTTTTGATTATATATGCTTTTGACAAGTCTAAATCATACTTGTTAGGAGGAAAAGACATTTTCATGGGATGATTCCATGATAATGGTGCTATCAAATACCTAATGCAGAAGAAGGACACCGATCCCCATATCTTATGATGGATCTGTTACTCCAAGAAGATGGTCATGAAATTGTGGGTAAGAAAGGGTTATAAAATATCATAGAAGACCACCTTTCATGAATCTGCATTGAAGTAGATGGCTCGTTATTGATAAATAACTCATATGGAGATGCTTCACTGCTTTCCATAAGAAAAATTGACCCTGCGACATCTAGGTATGATCTCTGCAACTATCTAGCATGTTAGAAAATAATTCATGACATGACATATAATAAAAAGAAGTTCTTTGGATATTTAAAAAATTATTACTGGGATGATCCCCTATTATTTAGAAGATGCACATGTAACTTGTATTGTAGTTGCGTTCTTGAAGGTGAAGTTCATTTTATTCTTGAGAAGTGTCATTCTTCCTTATATGGAGGGAATTTGCGAGCCACAAAGATGATGATGAAAATCCTACACTCCAATTTTTGTTGGCCTTCTATTTTCAAGGACTCGCAAGCATATGTAAAGGCATGTGATGCATGCTAGAGAACATGGGATATTAGCAAAATAAATGAAATAAATCTTACAAAGTGGATTGAAGCTAAGAATTTAGATGTTTAGGGGATATACTTTATGATTCCATATCCATCATCCTTTGGAAATCAATAGGTTATGTCCTTTGTTGACTATGCATCAAAATGGGTCAAATCTATGGATTCAGCAACCTGCAACTCAATGATTGTCATGTGCCTCTTCAACAAAGTCATTTTTCCTAGAGTTGGTGTTCCCGTAACTTTGACCAGTTATGGAGGTTCTCACTATGCTGAGAAGCAGCTTGTAACCTTACTAAAAAGATATGGGGTGTGGCTTAAGATCTCAATCATGTACCACCCTCAAACAGTTGTCCAAGTACAAGTTTCCAATCATCAAATCAAACAGATTTTAGAGAAAATTGTGGGGTATCATAGGAATGACTATTTTACATAACTCGATGATACTCTTTGGTCATATCAAACTGCATATAAGACACCCACCAAAATGACACTATATTGGCTAATTTATTGAAAATCTTTCCACCTTCCCTAGAGTTGGAGCATAAGGCATTTTGGGCCATCAAAATATTAACATGGACCCTAACTTATCTAAGGAGAATATTTTCTTCAATTACAATATCTAGATGAACTTTTCTTGCATGCTTATGAGAATACCAAAATCTATAAAGAAAGAATGAAGATTTAGCACGACTCCCACATCAAGAACAAGGGCATGTCTGAAGGGGATAAGGTTATGTTGTTTAATTCATCTATCTATCTCTTCCCTAGAAGCTATGGTCCTATTGGTCTAGTCCTTCCATGGTCATTACTATCTATGCATCTAAAATGATGGATATCCACATAAGAAGAAGAAAATCTAGAATGACAGGCTTCATGTCAAAAGATAATATGAATATGAGGCATTTACAAGGAGGGATGGCATGGAGCGGTGGTGGACCACTTGCAATCAACCGAATAGACTGGATAGTCAATCTATTTGACTCTAAACTAGAGCTACTTGGGAGGAAAATCAAGTTCTTTTATCTTTTCTTTGTTTTGTTCGTTTCTCTCCTAGTTTTCCTTAGTTTTATTTTATCTATGAAAAGCCCAATTAACCTTTGTTCTATTTGTTTTTCCATGTAAGAAATCAACCACAAGAGGTTGATCACCTTCAAAATGATGATGGGCTCATTGTTTCCCCAGAATAACCCATGGACCCCACAATCGAGCTTCCCTTGGATTTTCATTTAAGTTTAGCTATCAACCTAATTTATCGAGCTTAAATGGTACCTATCGAGCTTGTTGTTTTAGCCCTATCGATGTATACTGATCAATCTCAGATCTTAGTAGTCACTTGTCTACCATTTAGCCTCCCCATCCACTCACCTCCTTATTTATAAAAGTGGAGGATAAGTGATTCATGTTCACTTTCTCAAGTTCTACTGAGAAGCACTGGGAAATATTTTTTAACCTTTTTGACCTTCCTTTAAGATTTGTCTATCGACCTCTCTTTCAAATAATCAACCATCCAGCTCAATAGCCTTCTTTGATCTTATAAGTTATGACATTTATTTAGGTATGAGCTAATTCTATTGGTCGGCCTCTCATAGGTGGATTATGTCCTTGTGTTGATTAGTTAATCAATTGCCTTCTTTGATGCATTTTAAGTTCTTAGTGCATTTAATTTCTTAGTTGAGCTATCAATCTCTATGCCTATCAACCTCCTTATAATGTTCTTTTAGCTCAATAAATTTCACTAGTCCTTCATTATTTGGATAACAGTCGACCTCTCAAAGGTCTAGAGTGTTGAGTTTTACCAATCAACCTCCTTATCTACTTTCAAGCTCGACGTCTTCCTGGGTACTGTTTCCCCTTATTGACCTCTTAGTTTCAAGAGTTGATAGTTTTCTCTAAGCTCTATACCCCTATGCACGTTCTAAATAAATACCAATTTTTAGGAGTCTATCGACCTTGACTATCAACCAACGGTTCACCCTGAAAAACTTGAACCTATTGACATGTTGCTCGATGGGTATTCTATCGGTCTAGTTAGGCTTTGAACTTTTTAAAAAAATTGATCACTAGATTGCACTATGATTTCACCTTATATTTATCAAATAGAAATATATTATGATCATTGTAAATCATTTTTGAGTCTCATAACTTACCATGGCTCATATAAGGATCAATATACGCATGATTGATGTTGAATATGTTGATCAAGGAGACTTTGTTTCTGCCACCTCAAGAAAAGCTAATCACTCTTACTTTTATGAGAGTCACCACTCTAAATAGAGAAATAATGAAGAAGCACAACATAAGGGACTAAAATGAACCATTTTTTAGCCTCCCATAGACAAAACAAGAAAGAATCAAGAATTCAACAATAGGCGGTTGATGATGCCCAAGAAACAAAGGAGGAGGTCCTATGTCACGAGATCAACCAAGGGACCTTCCAACCAAAATTCCATCCAAGAGAGGAAAATCATCGAACAACATACGTCACAATGGCATGCAAGAACTTCAAAGTGACACACTTCACAAAAAAAGATACACTCAAATAGCTAGGCATCAGGCAACAAGTCTATGATCTGCTTGATGGCTCAAACCTCATCAAACTCTTTTTTTCTTCTCCAAGATTCTATAATGAGTAGACATGAGAACTCATGTCTTCCATCCGATAACACATAGTCGCATCAGCTAACAGACATGACTATTGGGGGCATCGAACAACTAGAGCATGCATTTTCAACAAGGAATGGATTCCCTTTGAGAAGATGTTAAATAAGATATTTTTTGTTGATGATCAAGAGGCTGAATCTGCAAACTATGGGAAATTCAATAAGGAAGACTCACCCTCACTTCAGAGTCAACATAGTTTGAAACTCACTGGACATACAAGATAAAAGTATAGCGGTCCTAAAGAAACTAACCCACAATCAGGGTTATGGTGTACCATCTACAAAGTCATACCCAACATTCTATTCCCCAAATCTAAGAGCAACATCATGTATCATTAGGACCTCTATGTTCTCTGGAGTATAATGGAGGAAGAACCAATTAACATTGGTAGGCTGCTAATTGATAGATGGATATCCATTCTAGAGTAGTAAAAGGATTTTTGGATGGTGGCCTCAACAACATTATCTATCAAGCATTCGAGCACATAAATTCTTAAGAATTTTTCTAAATCAATAGGGGACTAGTTCATTGACATGAAATACCTAGTGTACACTAGTAACCTAGTGCACCATGGCTAGAAGATATATCATTAGTTCATGAAGATTAACATCCTCATTCCTCTATCAGATATAAGCAAATATGACAAATAGAAACTTTTTTACATAGAATATGATTTATGATAGTTTTTCAAACAACCTAGGGAACTTGCAACAACATCTAGAAAGGATTGTGTTGAATCATCTTCAAGGTGTCATTCTTTCTAAAAATTACCAAAGAGACCTATCTATATCATTGTTGAGGACTCCAAAGAAGGTAGACATGGTGAACCTCATGACCAAATCCCTAAGATTTGGAAACCAACTCCATCAACTACACATCATCAAGCTGCTCTAGCACAAAAGAACACACGTGCAAAGGAACCATGTTGTGGGAGTTTTAGCCTAGGAAAATCTACTCCTACACTCACAACTTCTTATGGTGCATCTAAGACCGTGCCTGAATAGTTGGTCCATCATCATTCTCCCTCTCTTAAAAATGATGAGAATAACATTCCACCAAGTCCACCATGGCAACAAAAGCAACAGGAAGGCCCCTCATGTGTTGTGGATATTCCTTGCAAGGAACTGTCTTCTTTCCTTCATCTTCTCAGTGTTCATAAGAAGGGTTTTATTCTGAGACTGTCAATGGTGTTTCTGTCAAGCATTTGAGTGAATACGTGAGGGAATAATTGAAATATTGTTGATATTGTTGACCTTACTATAGACATGTGAGGTATGTATGCACAGATCATCAAGCTCACCAATGCCATTTACAAGTTGTGAAATCTTCCTCAACAAGTAGAAGCATTGGGGGTTCTATGAAATTATGTCATAAAAAAAGGAGATGCATTCTTTATAGAAAGCCAAAGAGGTGGAGTTCTATGAAATGAAGGATAAACACATTGTAAAGTGGCAACGTAGGTGTGTGGTGTTGGCCCACTACAAACAATAGTGATAAGCTCACATTCCTTCTACAAAACCTAGGACTTCGTATGATCTAGACATATCAAGCGCTATATTATAGGAGAGATGCCACTTTAATATATACATATCAGGTGAATCTTCTAGGCTTTACCTGGTTTCCTACGTGCTAGAGGTTGTTATGACCAATAATGGTTAGAATGTTGCCAAATCCAATGCAAATATCTGTGATGATACCCATGGGAATCTCTCTTATGTTTCTCCTATCCTAGACCCACGTATTTGACATTCCCATGAGGAACAATATTCTAGATATAGGGAATACACATGTCAATCCATCTAAGTACATTGATGACGACTTCTACAACGACGTTTAACTTTCTTAACTATGACCACAAAACCACCTTTTTGAATATCAACTAAGGGGTTAAGGATATTTGGTAAGGGTATGACAACCCAATCTTCTCTCCAATCTTGTCACTTAGAAGAAAACCCAGCCAACCCTAACAGTTTAATCCATTTCTTGATATAAATCTTGAAGATGTTGTCCCGCTAAGAAACAATGAAGATGAACATTTAGATGTTGATAGTCTTGTATATGACGGACCACACTCTTGTAACAAATAGAAACCTAGCATCACTTCTTTCAAATTCTACTTTAGGTTTGGTTATCCTATATTTATTGATGCTATGCTGCCATTTCCTCTACAAACCCCCCACAAAATGCATGATATGGATTTGGGATGCATCCACAAGATTCAAGTTAGGGACATCTTTGTTCAATATAACATTCTAGATGATAAGTTAGACGAAATCAAATTGTCTACATCAACAAACTTCAATATCTTACTCAAAACACCATGCATAATAATTTGTAAAGTTTAACAAGAATAAATAAATGTATTTCATATGTTTTTCTCCACTATTTTTAGAGATATCATACCAAGTGATAAACGATTGCCATATTACAATTCCACATGAACTCTTATTAATTGCTTATTCAAGAATCCTCTGAATGTGTCGACCGCAACAACACTAATCAAGAAGATCAGGGAGCACAATACAAAGCTCGTTCTTATCCCTTTCTGTTACAAGGGATATTTTCTTCTTTGCATCGTAGATCTAGTACGACAAAAAATTATCTTATTCAATGCATGTCGCACCAAATTGCCATGTGCCCATATGCAATTTTAGGATCAATGTGTGGATAAATTTAAGAACATACCAATCCGTCTGCAATGCCTAATCAGATAAGGATGTCCTTATCACATACCCAACTGGATGAACAAAGGTATTGATCTATTTATACATTGACAAACACTAGGAAAGGGGTACAATACTTTCATCAATCCCCACATCATGGAGGCTATTAATCAAAACATATTGGTTGATACTCGAATTCTTAATGGCTTCACTGAATTAAGGGGAACAATATGCAATGGTGGTGATCAATGATCTTCAATTCTTATAAGATCTCTAATTTCCTTAAAAATGTAAGGGATATGTATCCCCTTATTTCAAGGCCTACCAAGATCCCTTTCAGGGAAGTCCAATGAAAGGTAGAGAAGACTCAATATTCTCACACAGGTCAAACCTCTACTTCATAGAGCCATGCACCAAAATAGAAATCCCAAATGCTTGACTCCCTACCTCTAATGGGCATTGCTTGAAAAGTGGCAAAAATTGAAGCCATTTTGGACTAGATGCAATCCTCTTTCCTATTTATGGGGAAATTGTGACTATAGTGCCAAGTTTCAACAATTTCAACTTGCATTGGAATCTTAGAGGATGACTTAAATCTCCTTATGATGTGGCTCAAAGATGGCAAATATAATTATGTAATATTATGCCGCAATGACCTTATTGTCACGAAGAATGATCTTCAAACACTCGTAAACGTGGTAGTTATTTGTCGCACAACTCATGGTAGCATATCATTGTCTTCTTGGACAAGACTTAGGCGATGCCTATATAATTAGTCCAGGTTTAATGAATGATGTTTACATAAAAGACAAATCATGAGAGAGGGAACTTGTAATGACCCCGCCTCCCGGTAACCCCCAATCACGGGAGACCAAGAGGTCATAGACGCTATCCCAATATTTTAGGATCCATGGTTTGACATTTAATCAGAAATAATTATCAAATTCTACTATTACTAAACTAAAAAGATGGAATAAAATAAATCTTTTTGCATACCTTGTAAAATTCGGATCTAGACTTCTATCCACAGAAAAAGTCTAACTAACTAATCCTCCTTGAACAGATTAATTGTATCTTCACAATATTTCATTTTTCTGTTTGTCCATTTTCAAAATTGTACCTAAAACGCCGACAAACAAAATGTTGGTCAGTATATTGCTATACTGGTATGTGGGGGACAATCGCAATATCATAAATAGTTTCTAACAACCTAATTAAGCAAGCAATTGATTAACAATCCAAATTACACATTTAATGTGACTTCTCATCTGCTTTTACCCTAAACCCTGGATTACCCTCTCTTAGGGTTTTGTCCTTGCAAGGGACATAAGGCCACCTTCTCCATCCTGAGCTTGGTGCCTGGGGTCACCTCTCGAGGTGCCCAATGGTCTTCCCTCTGGGGCTTGACCAAATCAGACCTTCCCTCCAGGGCTTGGTCTTGCAACATACATTAGGATGGCATGTAGGTTCGACAAACACATTCATATTTAATTGTGATACTCATAGGGACTTTATAGGATTGCAAAATTGAAAATCCATCAAATTAGGTTGCAATCAAACAAGAAACATTCGGGAAACACCGTGAAACTAATGGGGATTATTCATAAAGTAACCATATACATGTCCAGTCGAATCAACAAGCTAATAGTAATCCAAGCAAGAAAGTATCCAGGCAAGCAGTTCAATCCACACACACAAGCAAGAACCCTGAAAAGTACATGTAATCTAATTACTATTCACTTTCTTAGATTCCATTCATATGAACTCGCTTCCTAAGGTTTCCTACTTCTTTTTAGGGTTTCATTAGGGTTCATCCTCATTATTGACACTATAAACCCTAAAACAGCAAACCTAATCACAAACCCTAACTAGCTTGTTATATTCTTCCTAATAGGCTTAGGATTAACTCATAATTAAACTATTCCATTGAATCTCGAATTAATCATGTTAATCACCCTTTTCACCATAAATTAGGGTTTTTAATCAAAGTTTACTGCATCATATGATCAACTTTTGGCACTTTTGGATTTAGAAATGAAATTAGGCTATAATAATATTTTTAACAGATTCCTCACAATTTTCTAATCAACTTTCATAGATAAAATTTTCTCATTCAATATTCCTATAATTTTCTATGATTTTTTACCAATATTAGAGCTTTTAGTTCCATTAAAGTACTTTCATACACATGGGACCCTGAATCAAGTCAATTAAACATAAAGATCACTCTTTTTGACCTAACTACTCTTTTATTAATAGGAAATTCATTTCCAACTCTAAGTATTCAGAAATCATCATTTGATTCATTTATCATTAAGCTTTAGGGTTTTGCATTGATGAAATCATTAAAGATGATGACTTTGCATACTTTTTGAATTGCAAGAAGTTTCAGGCCATGAATCTATTTTTAATGGCTTTTACATAATTTCCTGATCAATTTCCATATAAAGTTCACTTTAATCTGATCATCCTAGCATTAGTTATGAAAATTGGGTGTTTCCTCTAGATCCCTCAAAACCTCCCAAAACCTAGGCTAGGTGCGTATGGAATCTCCTCCCAAAGACCCTTGTGGTCTTGGATTCTTATTTGGTGTCATGAGCTGCGAGAAAATTGGATTCAAAATCCTGATTTCTCCCTCTCCCTTTCCTTATGTGATTCAAGGTTGATTTTGTACAACCACTGTCAGATCTGTAGTCTTCTAGACCACGTGGGGATCCGACGGCTGTCATCACTCCTGATATTTCCTTTTCTTTTTAAATTGGGAAAATATTGTGGTATTTAATTCAATGCATTAAAAACTTGCAAAATTCATAAATTTCTCCTCATTTATCCTTTTTCATCCAAATTTTAAAGGAAACTTTGGATCAATATTATCTACTGGTGTACCAAATTTGAGTCCCAAATTCCAAAGAAAAAATCTTAATGTGAAATTTATTCTTTAATAAAGCCTATTTAATTGGTATTTTCTCTTTCTTATCCTATTATCTTTGCAACTTGGACTCCTTAGAACCCAAGGAATCCCAAAGATATGAAATCCACCTTTGTAGGATACTTCCTAGCCTCCTAGAGGATTCTACCTCTTTCTTTTCTCCTTTTCTTAATTATTATTTTATTAACTGAATTTCTTTTTCCTTTTATTTCCTTTTTCTTGTTATTGGGCCCAATAGCCAATAAGGCCTACAAAATCACACAAGCAAGGCTATTTATTAACAAAATCCATACATTCAAATTAAATCAAACAATTACATGTTCATATATCTTTAAAAGGAGAAATTGCATTTCAATTCTGAATTAGGAAAAATGAGGTTATAACATCCTCCCCTCCTTATAAGAGTTTTGCCCTCAAAATTCAGCAATCAAATACACAAGTCGGGATATGTTTTTTCTATGTCCGTCTTTAGCTCCCATGTGGCCTCATCCTCTCCACGGTGCTACCAAAGAACCTTTACCATCTCTATATTCTTACATCTAAGTTCTTTCACCTTGGTATCTAGAATCTGCAAAGGTGACTCAGGATATGTCAACTTCCCTTGAAGCTCAATAGGCTCAATGCTCAGCACATGGCTCATATCTTGCACATATCGCTTTAGATTGGATACATGGAATACATCATGCATCATACTATACTGAGGGGGTAACGCCAAATGGTATGCAGCTTCACCAATACATTCTAACACCTCAAACAGTCCCACGTATCAGGGACTCAGCTTCCCTCTGTTCTTGGCTATAGCTCGGAGCGGTCAGATTTTCAAAAATACATGCTCTCCCACAGTGAAATGCACGTCAGTCCGCTTCACATAAGCATACGACTTCTGTCGATCCTGGGCTCTCTTTAGCCTCTGCTTGATCCAAGAGACTTTATCCGCATACACTTGGAGCTCATCTGACCTCAACAAAGCCCTCTCACTGACATCATCCCAGTGAAGCGGTGACCAACACAGTCTCCCATAAAGAGCTTCACACAGAGGCATCCTGATATTGGCTTGGTAGTTGTTGTTGTAGGCAAACTCAACTAAAGGTAAGTACTGCTCCCATGATCCACCCCAATCGAGCACACAAGCTCTCAATAGATCTTCTAATGTCTGAATTGTCCTCTCTGACTAACCATCCATCTGGGGGTGATAAGCGACACTTAACTTCAACCTTGTACCAAGTTCTTCTTGTACCTGCTTCCACAACTTGGAAGTAAACTTTGAGTCCCTATCGGAGATGATGGAACTGGGTACGCCATGCAAACATACTATCTCCCTGATATACAACTCGGCTAGGTCTGACACCTTGGTAGTGGCCTTCAGGGCAAGGAAGTGTGCTGACTTGGTAAGGCAATCTACCACAACCCATATCGCATCATGACCTCTCTTGGTCTGGGGTAGACCCACCATGAAATCCATGGTGATCTTCTCCCAATTCCAATCTAGAATCTCTATCAACTGTAAAAGTCTTCCGGGTTGTTTGTGTTCAACCTTCACCATCTGACACGTAAGACAGCTGGCCACATATGCCGCAATGTCTCTCTTCATTCTTGGCCACTAGAAATACCTCTGCAGATCCTTAAACATCTTTGTAGTGCATGGGTGTACCATATACTTAGAACCATGAGCCTCTTACAAAATATGTTCCTTCAATGGTGAATCTTCAGGAACCCAAATACGGTTCTCGAATATGATCCATTCATCTACTCCCACCGAGAGATGGGTCTGTGGCTTCTCCAACAAGCCCTTCATCCTGCTGAGTTCTGAACTGGTCAATTGTGCCACCACTATCTCATTCAACAATTCTGACTGAATCTGAATATTGGCCAATCGAACTCGATCCTCTAACGGTTGCAGAGTCCACTCCACCAGCTTTTCCAGACTTTTCCACTGGCTGGACACAATAGTTGCACATCTGAGTTGCTTCTGACTTAGTGCACCAGCTATGACGCTCACCTTCTCAGGGTGATATGCGATGGTGAAGTTGTAATCCTTCATGTACTCCATCCATCGTCGTTGTTGTAAGTTCAGGTCTCTCTGTATTAGGAGATACTTCAGACTTTTATGGTCAGTGAAGATCTCAAAGGTAGCTCCATACATGTAATGCCACCATATCTTCAAAGCATGAATGATAGCAGCCAATTCTAATTCATGTGTCGGGTAATTCACCTATTGGGCTTGATTTGTTGGGAATCATATGCAACCACATGTCGATTCTGTTCCAACACGCAACCAAGTCCCATCTTTGATGTATCAGTGAAGATCATGAAACCCTCATTACCGGAAGGCAAGGTCAACACTAGAGTGGTGGCCAACTTCTCCTTTAATTCCTGGAAGCAAGCTTCACATACGTCAGACCACACAAATTTTCGTCCTTCGGGGTCAACTTGGTGAGAGGCAAAGTTGTCTTTGAGAAATCCTTGATGAAGTGACGATAGTATCCGGCCAACCTCAAGAATCTTCAGATCTCAGAGGGGCTTTTCGATGCAGGCCAGTCTTGAACAGACAACACTTTAGCTGGATCTACAGTGATCGTTCCTCCGGATATGATGTGTCCAAGAAACATGACACGGTCTATCCAAAACTCACATTTCGAGAATTTCCCATAGAACTTTTTCTTTCTGAGGATATCAAGGACACTACCCAGATGGTCACGGTATTGATCTAGGTCATCATAATACACCAGGTTGTCATCTATGAACACTATGACAAAGGAGTCAAGGAAGGGTTGAAACACACTATTCATAAGGTTCATAAAGACACTGGGTGCATTGGACAACCCAAATGACATGACCACAAACTCATAATGGCCATAACGGGTTCAGAAAGTCATCTTAGGGATGTCATCACTCTTGACTCGTACCTGGTGGTACCCAGACCTCAAAACAATCTTGGAAAAGACTTGGGCTGATTTGAGATGGTCAAAAAGGTCATCTATCCTGGGTAGGGGGTACTTGTTCTTAATGGTCACCTGATTGATCATCCAGTAATCAATACACATCTGGAGTGATCCATCCTTCTTCTTCACAAAAAGGATTGGTGCTCCCCATGGTGATGTACTAGGTCGGATAAAACATTTATCTAACAATTCCTACAACTGAGTTTTCAATTCTAGCAACTCAGCAAGGGCCATTCCATAGGGTGCCTTAGATATAGGGCTAGTCTCGGGAGCTAACTCAATGCACAAATCTACCTCCCTCTTAGGTGGAATCCCTGGTAGATCATCTGGAAACACATCCGCAAACTCCCGAACAACCTCTATCTCCTCTAAGGGTCGTGCCTTGGCCTTAGGCTCGATGACTATGGCTAAGTATGCTCGGTAGCCTTTGGATATCATATGATCGGCCTTCAGAGCCAACACATAAAGGCTGGTAGTCACATATCTCTTTCCTCAAATGGTAAAGTGTGGATGACCAAGTTTTCTAATAAGGATCTTCTTTTCTCTACAGTCAATCTGTGCTCTATAGGTGTAAAGCCAATCCATACCAATGATTATATCGAAGTCATTCATATCGAGGAGGATGAAGTCTGTGGGAAGCTCGTAACTCAGGTACTTAACTGGAAAGATAGGATTTTTTAAAAGAGATGTATATATCCGACCACTCGGGGTTGTGACATCCAAAACATAGCCTAAATCCTTGATGTCCAAACAAAGCATAGTTTCCAGATTTCTCTAAATAAAAGTATTAGTAGAACCAGAATCAAAAAGAGCTTTTACATTTTGCCCCATGACTTCAAGCATGCCTACATAGTTTCATACTGGATCAAACTACTATTACATGATCAAACTAAATTGAAAGGAAAACTATGCGGCTTATTACCCTCGATCAACCTATTAGCATTTGCTAGGGCTTCTTCATTGTCGATGACGAACACTCCGACTTTCCTTCTCTCTCCAATAGGTGGACCTCCAATTGGTACTCCTCCTATTGGGGGTGATGCTGCCACTGGTTGCACTGCCACTAGACCTCTCAGATCAGGCAGAGGACAATTGGCGATGAAGTGTCCCTCCTGCTGACAATGGTAGCACACCCTCTTCTCGAAGTGGCACTTCCCAGGATGTGTCCGTCCATAGGTACGATACTTATGAAAGTGACTCTCACCACATGACTTTCCTTTGTTTCCATGCTTGCCCTTAGTGTGATTACATCCTTGTCCCTTCTTGTGATCATTCTTCTATCCTTGAGTACCTTCAGTGAAACCCAAATATCCTTTGGGTGGGTTCTGAGTACGCATCACTGTCCTCTCCATGTCTAATGTGGTGTTGTAGGCTTCAGTGAAGGTTGCTGGTGTACTCTCCATCACATGAGGCTTGATTGTATGGTGAAGATGCTCCACAAAATGGTCCAACCCCCTTTCCTCACTCAACATGTGCCCAAAATGCTCCAAGATGCGAAACTTACGGCCAAAGTCCGTAATAGATAGGCTACCTTGGATCATGTTGGTGAACTCTCTTTCCTTCTCCTTCTTAGCTGAGGTGGGGATGAATCTGGCTGTAAAGATAGTCCTGAAGTTGGTCCATGCCATTGTCTCCTCATTTAGATCTTGACCCATGATGTGGTTCTCCCACCAGATCTTGGCTGCTCCTTCCAAGAGATGAGCAGCAAAAGGAACCTTCTTGTTCGGCTACACCTCCAACATGCAGAAACCATTCTCGACTGCCAGTAACCAAGCTTCTTCTTTGTCGACCACTTCGATCTTATCCTCTCCCCATAATTTCTCAATAATCAGCTTGACGAAGTCTAGAATGGTGACTCCAAGTCAGGGACGAACGGAAAGTGACTCACCATTTTCATCTCTGGCTATATCCCTAAGGGCCAGGGCACTAATGGCCTCAATTAGCATCTTCTGTTATTCCATCCACAGGGCATCAGGGGTGTGAACTACCATTGTAGGTCTTGGACCACCAGTCAAGTTCTCCTCATACTTGACCTCATCCTCAGACATGTGTTCCTCTTCCTAGTCCACCTTAGGGTTGTCGAAGGGAACTGGATTAGGATCGAGGCCTTCTTCTGAGGCTCCATTGGGTCTCTTTCTCTTCTTTGATAACTCATCACCTCGGTCCCTATTCCTCTTCTCAGAGCATCCCTTCCTCTTATGGGGAGGCCAACCCCTAGCTGGGTTCTCAGTGGCCTCGATGGGAGTAACTACGGTCTTCACACGAGCCATCTACATAAGCATACAATCAAACTTTACTTTACATTTAAACTAATTATACTTATGCCGATGACATTTTGTTTAAGTATCTTTTATTAATTTGGTGGAGGATCCCTTAATCCTTATCATACTTACCCTAACCTCCAGAGGGTGGGGAAGAGAGAGAAAAACCCTAAATCCTAGAATCCTTAATTGAATTAGGGTCGAGAAGGGACAAAATAAATGAGAGAGTCCTAAAGGTATCTTATTTTGAGTCAAGACCTTAGACATTGTCCAGGTAGTCACACCACATCCGGGAGTCCTCGTGACCGACTAGCGGGGTGAAGGAAAATATTGCCAGCCTCCAGACCGTGATCCTTTTCTAGACACCTTTGCCATCAGAAAATCCTCTAATAACTCCCTTGATTCTATATAGTTTGTAAAATTATTAAGGATTAAATGAGAAACCATGGCTCTGATACCAAATGTAACGACCCCACCTCTCGGTAACCCCCAATCATGGGAGATCAAGAGGTCAGAGATGCTATCCCAATATTTCAGGATCCATGGTTTGACATTTAATTAAAAACTATTACTAAACTGAAAAGTTGGAATAAAATAAATCTTTTTGCATACCTTATAAAATTCGGATCTAGATTTCTATCCATAGAATTAAGTATAACTAACTAATCCTCCTTGAACATATTAATTGTATCTTCACAATATTTCATTTTTCTATTTGTCCATTTTTAGAATTGTATCTAAAATACCGACAAACAAAATGGCAGTCAGTATATTGCTATACTGGTATGTCAGGGACAATCACAATATCACAAATAGTTTCTAACAACCTAATTAAGTAAGTAATTGATTAACAATCCAAATTACACTTTTAATGTGACTTCTCAACCGCTTTTGCCCTAAACCCTGGATCACCCTCTCTTAGGGTTTTGTCCTTGCAAGGGACATAAGACCACCTTCTCCATCTCGAGCTTGGTGCCTGGGGTCACCTCTCGATGTCCCCAATGGTCTTCCCTCTGGGGCTTGACCAAATCAGACCTTCCCTCTGGGGCTTGGTCTTGCAACATACATTAGGGTGGCATGTAGGTTCAAGAAACACATTCATATTTAATTGTGATACTCATAGGGACTTTATAGGATTGTAGAATTGAACATCCATCAGTTTAGGTTGCAATCAATCGAGAAACATTCAGGAAACACCGTGAAACTAAAGACGATTATTCGTAAAGTAACCACATACATGTCTAGTCGAATCAACAAGGTAATAGTAATCCAATCAGGAAAGTATCCAGGCAAGATGTTCAATCCACACACACAAGCAAGAACTCTAAAAAGTACATGTAATCTAATTACTATTAACTTTCTTAGATTCCATTCATATGAAATCACTTCCTAGGGTTTCCTACTTCCTTTTAGGGTTTCATTAGGGTTCATCCTCATTATTGACACTATAAACCCTAAAACAGCAAATCTAATCACAAACCCTAACTAGCTTGTTATATTATTCCTAACAAGCTTAGGATTAACTCATAATTACACTATTCCATCAAATCTTGAATTAATCATGTTAATCACCCTTTTCACCATAAATTAGGGTTTTTAATCAAAGTTTAATGCATCATATGATCAACTTTAGGCACTTTTGGATTTAGAAAGGCAATCATGCTTTAATAACATTTTTAACAGATTCCTCATGATTTTCTAATCAACTTTCATATATAAAATTTCCTCATACAATATTTCTATAATTTCCTATGATTTTTACCAATATTAGAGCTTTTAGATCCATTAAAGTACTTTCATACACATGGGACCCTGAATCAAGCCAATTAAACATAAAGATCACACTTTTTGACCTAACTACTCTTTTATTAATAGGAAATTCATTTCCAACTCTAAGTATTCAAAAATCAATATTTGATTCCTTTATCATTAAGCTTTAGGGTTTTGCATTGATGAAATCATTAAAGATGATGAATTTGCATACTTTTCACATTTCAAGAAGTTTCGGGCCTTGAATCTATTTTTAATGGCTTCTACATAATTTCCTGATCAATTTCCATATAAAGTTCACTTTAATCCGATCATTCTAGCATTAGTTATGATTTTTGCAAAGAAAGGTATTTTCTTGAATTTTATAGCAGAGAGGAGCTATTTACCAGAAATTAGGAAATCACCAAAGATTCTTGGTCGCTTGATCAGTGGTCCACTGGACCAGGCAGAATCCGATGACTCGCAGTGCACGCCCCCACCAAACTGCTCGCGCACGTGATGAAAACTCGGAGACGTTGATCTCCTCACACATCCACAGTGGTCCAAGATCGGATGGCAACTGCTACTTCTTCTTTGTCTTTCTCAGTTGCCTAGCCCACAATGGTACTGTGGCGGTACCCTCATCGAAGTGTGCTCGATCAAGAGAGAGGCAAATAGTTAGGGGTCGCATAGTATCCGATGAGGTTCGTTGGGTTGTGAGGAGTCTAGAGGGGGTCCTATTTATAGGATTGGGGATCTATCTAGGGTTTCCCCAAATCCGACGCCACCCAAACCTTTGGGTGAATTGGGTGTTTCCTCTAGATCCCTCAAAACCTCCCAAAACCTAGGCTAGGTGTGTACAAAATCGCTTCCCAAAGACCCTCGTGGTCATGTATTCTTGTTTGGTTTCATGAGGTGCGAGAAAATTAGATTCGAAATCCCTATTTCTCCCACTCCCTTTCCTTCTGTGATTTGGGGTTGACGATATACAACCACCATCAAATCCATGGTCTTCTGGACCATGCAGGGATCTGATGGCTGTCGTCGCTCCTGATATTTCCTTTTCTTTTTATATCGGGGAAATAATGTGATATTTAATTCAATGCATTGAAAACTTGCAAAATCCATAACTCTCTCCTCGTTTATCCTTTTTCATCCAAATGTTAAAGGAAACTTTGGATCTATATTATCTACTTGTGTACCAAATTGGAGTCCCAAATTCCAAAGGAAAAGGGTATTATCTTCATGTGCAAGTTATCCTTTAATAAAGCCTATTTAATTAGTATTTTCTCTTTCTTATCCTATTATCTTTGCAACTTGGACTCCTTGGAACCCAAGGAATCCCAAAGATACGAAATCCACCTTTGGAGGATACTTCCTAGACTTCTAGAGGCTTCTACCTCTTTCTTTTCTCCTTTTCTTTATTATTCTTTTATTAACTAAATTTCTTTTTCCTTTTATTTTCTTTTTCTTGTTATTGGGCCCAATAGCCAATAAGGCCTACAAAATCACACAACCAAGGCTATTTATTAATGAAATCCTTACATTCAAATTAAATCAAACAATTACATGTTCATATATCTTTAAAATGAGAAATTACATTTCAATTCTGAATTAGGTAAAATGAGGTTATAACAAAACTCCTAGTCCAGCAACTACAATTAGCTATTCTAAGATATATCTTCTTTCCTCTACTTCATGACAACCATTGGATGTTGGTTGTAGTTTCCACTCAGTATTGTAGCGTTGATTGCTAAAATAGCTCAAACCATCTTCTCGGTCCAATGTGTCTCAAGAATTCTACCCAAGTCATTAGTGAAACCAAGCATTGAGCTGAAATTTGTGTTAGAGAACTTATTCATCCTATTTGCAAGTATGGTAACAACTATGTTTCATAGGGAAAGAAGTGGATAAATCCCCAATTCCTCCACTATAGTCCTCAACAACGATCTCTATCAAATGAATATGGTTTTTACATCCTTTTATTGAATGTATTCCCTCTCCATTCTTTGGGTCAATGTAGAATACTATCATGATTATAACTACCATCGCTTGTGTGTCAACTACATGATCCAACTTCTAAATCTAATTCAAAGACCACTACTGGTGCGTCTAAAGACAATCTCACCCAATTCTATTTCTTTTTTACTTTTCCTCTTTGAGGATTGAGTGTGCAATAGTAGGGGGTGTAATACGGTGAGATAGTTATCACTAGTATCACCCACTTTCTATTTCTCTTTTGATTTTTGAAAGTTTTCCTATGTATGTGATGAAAATGATCTCTGGATCTCCCAAGAACATAGTGCATTGGTTTCATATAACTATGTTTGTACAAATCACATGGAAATAATGAGTTAGGACATCTCTATACTCTCCATTCGTTGATGATATTTCTTTTATACCATTCTCTCAACAAAATATTGCAAATTCTGCTAACTCAATTCTAACCCCAGAATGTCATCAAAAGATTCTTGCATATGTCGTATGAAAACTAAAATGCATGCCTGCTTCCAGTCAAAGATGCACAAACATGAAAAACAAAGAGCTACATCATACCCTATTCACAACCACATCCATAGAAAAATGCCAAAAAGAGTGAGGAATTAAAAAAGAGGAGAGTACAAATAAAATAAGAGATATATTCCCTTCTTATTGGTAAGGAAGATACCCCAATAGTATATAGTTGTGCTCGCAAATGCAAATATGTCACTTCTTTTATTTCTGAAAAACCAATAATACACACCTCAAGTTTGATGTTGTCAATTAAAGGTATATCAATCTGGGATAGTGGTACATAGCATATACAATCACTCTCTAAAATAGACTTCTTTGGAATATAGGGAGCACTTTCCCACTAAATCAACCTATAGTTCAATGACTGAAAGAAAGCAAAGGGATATACATAATCTTTCTCTAACATTCTAAAAGTTTGAACCTTATAAAATGACCCTGATTTAAAACCCTAATTTGTTTTGCTTCAAAATTGATGATTAAATCATACAATAATGGGATCAAGGCTCTTAAATATGTTACATAAACTAAATTTATAACTTCTACACTAAATTGAAACTTAATATCATCAATCTAGCAATAATTATCCAATAATTGACATTTAGGGTTTAATATGAAATTTACCCAATCAGTGTTATTTTTATGGCCTCATAATTTTACCATAGGTTGGTTTTGATAATGTAATGAATTATCCTCAAATTCATTTTAAGTAATCATGTTCAAGTTTAATAAAATAAATTTTTATTCTAAAAAGAGAGATATAATAAGCTAGGTTGGTCAAATTAGGAAACTACTTATATTTTCTAATTCCTTCTGCTAAAATTTGTTAGCATGCAAATTTTCATTTTATTTGAAGAACCCTAACTGCCCCAATTGATTCAGGAAAAGAACTGATATAGTTTAAATCTTAATATTAATAATTTTGGACCGATTTCATATGGTTGCCTGCATTTTTTTGTGCCACACGGCCCTTGAGTCTGAGTCCAGGTCGGACTTGCACCCAGAGGCATATACGAGTGAAGGGACTCCCTCCTTTGCCTGATTTATGGATCAGAGAGGATACATAGTGTCCCACTACATCTAGCTCCCCGCTCCCTCTCTCTCCTCAATGTAGCAAGAAATTAAGAATCATTTCGCCATTAGCGAAGCTTCCCAAACCATCTGATCCCAAACTTGATCGGAGATGGTGCCCTAGAACTCCCGATCAACAAGAACCCCTTCTCACACCCCTATTTTCTGCTTCGACTGGGTATCTAGCCCTCTTAGGGACACACCAATATATGTAAGGTCTCAAAAATGATTGCATGTATCCCACAAACTTAAAGGTACCATCATTTCACCCTCCTTTGCCCTAACGCTCAGTGGACCTAGTTTGTCTCCCAGTTTCAGACATCTTGAACTGGCCTGGGCATTTTGGTCATCCTCGGGCCTGTCAGGGAGTCATGCGATCTTTGTGAAGACCTTGTGATGCTTTCAGGGCCATGAATTTAGCTGTTTCGAGGTAACCTGATGTTTCCCCTCTTTTCCCCCTTTTATTGTTGTGTCAGTGACCTCAGAGTAAATTCAGGTTTTTCCTTCGCCACCTTCAACACCCTTTTTCCCTGGAACCTATGCCTAGGCTCTCTCAAGTTCTGTTTGTTCTGGTACCCATCTCAAGTTAAGATATAAGAGTTGTTTCCCCCTCCCCTATTTCTTTTCTATTCCACTGGGGTGACCAACTATTTCCCCTTGCTTGACCATCGCGAGACCCAGGTTTGGCTCCATGGGTTCATCAGGCCATGGCAAAGGTGCCCAACACCTAAGTTTTCCTTGACAAGAAGCATATCATATTCTGGTCTTCTGTATTCATGAACCTCATACCCCTTTTTTGTGTTCTTCTTCATTTTGGGGAAAAAGAATCACATAATTTGTTTCCCAATTTTACCCCTTTTGACGATTTCTTTTATGTCAAGCGACCATGGGATATTTTGGAATCACGACCCTTTTTCTTTCATGACCGATGTTATTTGCTGGGGTGGGTTCCTTGAACCTCATGGCCTCCTGAGATTGGTCCAGCTAGGCCGAGTAGCCCTTTTCCTAGATAATTGCCAACGTGGTTTTATCGGAATTTCTAATTGGCTGAATTTTGTAAAATCCATAACTAATTTATAGAGTGTTAGAAAAAATCATGAAAATACTCATTGGAAAGGGTTTTGAATAAGGAATAATAATATAATGGTTTTGAAACCTATTTTGACTCAACATTTCCCTATTTTAATCAAGAACCCAAAACCCTAGAAATCAGTTTGAATGCTAATTGTTAATGAATCATAATTGTCATAACATGGTAATTAGGGTTTCTTAACCCCAAGAATGAGATTAGGGTTTCATCAACATAAAGAATCAACTAGGATCTTCTCTAAGAGATAGGTAAGTGGTCCATGCATTTGAACATAATTATTGGATGACTTTAATTATATGTGTATAATGAATGCTATGAATGTATTATTTACTGTTTCAATTGTTAAAAGTCAACAATTTTAAAAGAAACTAAAAGTCATGCTTTGTTGTCAATATTTATTGTGCCATATTTCATGAACATTAAGTGTAATGAAAATATTAAGATTCTAAGAGAAAGCTAAGAGTTTTAAGATGAAGATAATGATTAAAAGATAACTTATATAAGATCCTCATCTAGAGGCTCCTCAGACCAAAACTAAGGGGAACTTATGTGCATAAGAGAAGATGCACTTCGGTGCAAAATCCAAGGATTCTTATATAGGTCAAGATAAAAGACATAATCTAAAAGCAACTGTGTCCCTTTTTCAATGTTTAATATTTAAAGTTTATTTTCAATTTACATGTTTTCTTTAAAGATATAATATGTTCAATTCCACTTATCAATTTGTTTGATGCATGGATGGGGGTGTGATTCCTGCAAGAAAGGAGAAACATCAAGGATAAATCTGTCTAAGGACCAACTGAAGAAGGAGCTCAAGGACATATAATACCAAACGTGGTGGGTTGCCAACTATTAATAGATTAGACTTTCCTTTTTGTTTATGAGACATGTGTTTTAGTTATAGTGTGAGTTCTATGTTATGATAAAGTGTAGAGTGAGTAAATGTAAACATGTTTAGTTTTGTCCATGTAAGAGTTATGTTGAGGACTTGAGCATGAGAACTATTATTTCATCTTTTATTTAGTTTTAGTGTCCTCTTTTGCAGATGGCACCAAACAAGAAAGGTGAGATACCCATGGGTGGGGATGAAGATGATTCTCACAACATAGGATACCACTGGGCATCTCTCCACATAAAGGAACTCCCATGGTTCCCTTTGATGTCTTAGTCATGGCCCTTGACACTCCCTTGGGAAGAGGAGAGGACCAATCAGCCAACCCTAGAGTCAACTGTGAGTTGACTTCTTGAAGATCAATCCTTGTTCTTTTGCTAGAGAGGAAGAGTTGGATGTGGTGGGAAAAGCCAAAAGTTGGTTGTAGAACATGGAGCATTGTTTTCTTGACCTAGATTGTCCTGACCCATCTAGGGTTCATTTTAAGACTCACATGCTCAAAGATGTTGCTAGGACTTGGTGGGAGAACCTTCTAGGATCCAACGAAGTTGATGCTCCTCCACTCACATGGGAGGATTTCACAGAAGCCTTTAAAGAACATTACATATCTGAGGTTATGGTTGAGAAGAAAGAATAGGAGTTCTGCAACCTTCATCAATGTGGTGATATGACAATCACAAAACATCCCATGAAGTTCAAAATCTTGTAGAAGTATGGATATGATTATCATGGACGACGCAAGACGAAGAAGTTCATTAGGGGTTTCAAGGAAGACATTAGTTTTTCTTTATCTAGACAAGAACATCACACCATTCCAGATGCCCTAGATGTTTCTCTTGAACTAGAAGACCAACGAGGAAGAGCATGGAAGAAGGACAACCACTCCAACAACAATAACAAACACCATAATGACAAGAAGAGGAAGGCTCCATGTTACAACCCTAATTTTTGGGTTCAAATGGTTGGAAATGAAATTTCCCCAATAAATGTAGGATTATGGAAATTGTATGAATTATATGAATTGAATGGATTCCCTTTGCAATATTTTCTTTGTGCATGTGATTTCATGGATCATAATATATTAATGAGTCCAATATGATTAAAAGAAAAAGAAGAAATCAAATAATGCATCTTTAAGAAGGAAATTTGAGATAATGATGGAAATAAGAGAAATATATGGAAATATGTGTGATTGACTCATCATGGATGAGATTTTGAGTCCACATGGTTTCTAATGGTAAAAGGAATCCAAATAAATGATATAAAAGAATAGGAGAGAGAAAATAAGCATAAAATGTGCCTTAATAAGTAATGACTTGCATATGAAGAAAAGTCTCTCATACTTTTGTATTTGAGACCCAAACTTGGCACACAAGAAGTTTAAGTCATTACGGACTTTCCTCTAAATTTTGGGATTAAAACCATAAACAGATTAAGAGATACAAATTTTTAATGAAATCGTAAAGTGAGAGGGATATATACATGTCACGTAATTTTCTCAATTTATTTGGTAATAAATCCCAAATTTAACCAAGAGGCATGACACGACATCCATTGGATTAAAATCCAAGGGCGTCTAGGTCATCTCTTACCTTAGGTAGAATAGGGAATAGGAGAATTTCGGTTCGAGTTGGATTCTCTGACAGCATGGATTGTGTGCGGATTTGGAAATAGCCCCAATGGATTCGGGAGTGGATTACATCCCTGGTCGACTTGGGTTTGGGGACCTTTTATGGTCTGTGCAGGATTCCCCCAAATTGGGGGAACACACAGGTGACCAACCCCTTTAAATAGGGGGCCAGATGCCATGTGCATCATCCCAAAGCACGCCCTTGAGTTCGCGTGAGTAAGGAAGGTTGTTTTGTGCAATTGATTGTGGGAAGAGACTCGACCTGCACCCTTGACCGCCATGTTTCTCATCAGCGAGGAACTGCTTCATCCCAACAACCCAAGCGAACACCCAAGCAATTGACCTCGTGTTTGATTTTGGGGAGGAGAGTCGAAGAAGATCACACATGAACTTGCTTCCCAATGATCCAGTAGTCGGGAGTCAACCCTGGAGTTGACCAGCCCAACACACTGTTGCTCACGAGGCTGAGGGGGGTGAGCTTGAAGACAACTTTGGGAGAAAAGACTCCCGTACCCCCGACGTTCATGAAGGAGATCAATGGCAGAAGTGTACAACTTTCAGTTCAAAGGCCCTGTTCGTGTGGAGTGTGTGGCTGATGTGGTGAAGCCTTATTCACGGAAGTTGATCCGCGTGAAAAATAAGGCAAGGTTCGATATGCTGACGTGTCAATTCTTAATTGGCCCAATATTCGTTATTTTGCAAAAATCATAACAAAAGATTGGTAACTCCGATTAAGAAGTATTATATATGAAAATTGATTAGAAAAATGCAAGGAATTAAATAAAAATAGATTTAGGGCCCGAATAAGATCATATTTTGAAAAGTGCCTAAATCTGCTAACCTTAATGCTTTATAATGAGAAAAATCCCTAATTTGACGATTCTATGAATTGAGATGAGTAATATGGATAATATATGGACATATTAACTTGTTGTTAATAAAAAATACGTTTTTATGTCCAAGTAGATGATCTATGTTCTAAATAGCCTAATTTAGGGTTTGATATGTTAATGTGCATTAATGGGCCTAGAAACCCTAATCTAAGTGTTAATGGGATTTAATGAATTATATTAAAAAAATTCATTGTATAAAAGTGATACTAGGATGATCCAAAGCCTAGTTGAGGATAAGAAGGTGTTAATATGATTAAGTTGAATAATTAGGGTTTTGCACCTAGAACTACTATTTTAGGGTTTTGTGGGTGTAAAAGAGGAAAGTTGTAAATAGATCTAAAGGAACCCTAATGAAACCCTAATTGAGATTAGAAACCCTAGAAAGTAATGTCAAGTCAATAAAGTAAATTCTTGATGAAGTGTGTAGTAAATAGGTTGCATATACTTTTCATGATTATGTGCTTTTGTGTGGTTGACTTGCTTGCTTGGATTGGATGACCTGATTGATTGGACTGTGCTTATTTATAGTGGAATATCCAAATCAGGTATGTGGTTAATTATGAGTACACACTTTAGTTTCCTAACATTTTCCTGATATTTTATTGATGGCAATGGAAATAAACTGCTTGGATGATTTTATTTCTACAATCTTTAAAGTGAATATGATTATCACAATTTAAGTATATATATGACTTGCTAAAACCTACATACCATCTCTGGATTTAAGGTAAGAGACCAAGCCCTGGAGGGAAGGTCTAGCTGGTCAAGCCCCAGAGGGAAGACCACAGGGCACCCAGAGAGGTGACCCCAGGTACCAAGCTCAAGATGGAGAAGGTAGCCTTAAAGTCCCTTGTAAGGACTTAACCCTAGAGAGGGTATCCCAGAGTATGAGTAAAAGAGGTTGGGAAGTCATATTAAAAAACATAAACTTGCATTGTTAAAACCTATTTGATGTGCTTATATTGTTATAATATATGTGCAATGTTTTGGTTGTCACCACATACCGGTATATTCATTTATACTGACCTACATTTTATTTTTCGGCATTTTAGGATTATCTGAAATTGGAAAAATAGTAAATTGGAACTTGTGAAGATTAAAGTTAATTCATAAAGGAGGATTTAGATGGTTAGAATTTTACCGAGGGTAGAATTTCCAGTTTCCTATATTGAAAGGTATGTGAAAAGAAACTTTTATTCCAGTTTATAGTTTAGACTTTCATAGAATTCATTAATTATTTTTGATTAATTGCAAAACCATTGATCCTATTTTTGGGATAACTCCCTTGACTTCTTGGTCTTCTTTAATTGGGGGTTACCGAAAAATGGGGTCGTTACTCTCCATCTGAGGTTGTTGCAAATCATCCTGCGAAGACTCGATGTGCCAAGTGCTCCAAGTATCATCTAGGAGAATGCATGTTTGGAACCGGAGTGTGATATGCATGTGTTTAAATAGGCCACATTAGACCTAACTGCCCCAAGTTTCAAAAGGAAGAGCCCAAAGTCAATGAAGCACCTAGAGAAAAGTAACATGCTAGAATCTTCACCATGATGGATTATGATGAAGATGATAAGAATGAACAAGGTATGGTTTAAGTTATAGAATCTATTTAAGGTTATAGTTGTGGTTAGTCTCATCTTATGCATAAGTTAAACCTTTCATGTTAAGGATAAGGAAAACCCTAAGGTGGGTAGTACCCTGAAAATTTTAGGAATGAAATTTTTATAAGGTAGGTAGAATTGTAACACCCTAAAATTTTGAACCTTATAAAATGACCCTAATTTGAAACCCAAATTTGTTTTGCTTTGAAAATGACGATTTAAACATATAATAATGGTACGAAGGTTCTAAAATATGTTCCATAAACTAAATTTGATAACTTTTACACTAAATTGAAACTTAATTCATCATGTAGTCCTAATTATCTAATAAATGACACTTAGGGTTTAATATGAAATTTACCCAATCAATGTTCTTTTTATGGCATCATAATTTTACCATAGGTTGGTTTTGGTAGTGTAGTGAATACCTAAATTTGTATCCTCAAATTTGTTTTAAGTAATCATATTTAATTAATTAAATGTTTATCCTAAAAAGAGAGATATAATAAGCTAGGTTGGTCAAATCAGGAAACTATCTATATTTTTTAGATTCCTTGTGCTAAAATTTGTTAGCATGAAAATTTTCATTTGATTTGAAGTACCCTAACTTACCCAATTGATTTAGGAAAAGAACTAATATAGTTTTAATCTTAATATTAACAATTTTGGACCGATTTCATATGGTTGTCCACATTTTTTTGTGTTAGGCGACCCTAGAGTCTGAGTCCGGGTCGGACTCAGACCCGGAGGCATCCATGAGTGGAGGGAATCCCTCGTTCACCCAATTTTTAGATCAGATAGGACACATAGTGTCCCACTACTTCTAGCTCCCCACTCCCTCTCTCTCCTCAATGCCGCAAGAAACCAAGAATCATTTCACCATCAGTGAAGCTTCCCAAACCATCTGATCCCAAACTCGATGGGAGATGGTGCCCTATAAATCCCAGTTGACAAGAACCCCTTCTTGTGCCCTTGTTTCCTGCTTCGGCTAGGTATCTAGCCCTTTCAGAGCCACACCTATATATGTAAGGTCTCGAAAACAAATGTAAGCATCCCGTAAACCCAAAGCTACCTTCATTTATCCCTCCTTTACCCCGAAGCTCGGTGGACCTAGTTTGTCTCCTAGATTCAGACATCTTGAACTCGTCTGAGCATTCTGGCCATCCTCGGGCCTGTCAGGGAGTCATAAGATCTTTGTGAATACCTTGTGATGCTTTTAGGGTCATGAATTTAGTTGTTTCAGGTTAACCTCATGTTTCCCCTCTTTCACCCATTTTGTTGTTGTGTCGACGACCTCAAAGTAAATTCAGGATTTTCCTTCACCACCTTCGACGCCCTTTTTCCCTAGAACCTCCTCTTAGGATCTCTCAAGTTCTATGTGTTCTGGTAGCCATCTTAGGTTAACATATAAGAGTTGTTTCCCCCTCCCCTATTTCTTTTCTTATTTGCTCGGGTGATCAGTTGTTTCCCCTTGTCAGACCATCATGAGACCCAAGTTTGGGCTCAATGGGTTCGTCAGGCCACGGCAAAGGTGCCCAACACCTAAGTTTTCCTTAACAAGAAGCAAATTTGTTCTTGTCTTCTGGATTCAGAGAACTCATCCCCTTTCATTGTGTTCTTCTTCATTTTGGGGAAAAAGAATCATAGACTTTGTTTTCTATTTTTACCCCTTTTACAGTTTCTTTATGTCAGACGACCATGGGCTATTTTGGAATCAAGAACTTTTTTTATTTTTGACCAGTTTTATTTGATAGGGTGGGGTCCTTGAACCTTGTGGCCTCCTAAGATTGGTCCAGCTAGGCCGAGTATCCCTTTTCTTGGATAATTGCCAACGTGGTTTTATCAGAGTTTCTAATTGGCTGGGATTTTGTAAAATCCATAACTAATTTATAGAGTGTCACAAAGTTTCATGAAAATACTTGTTGGAAAGGGTTTTGGATAAGGAACAATAATATAATGGTTTTGAAACCTATTTTGACTCAATGTTTCTCTATTTTAATCAAGAACCCAAAACCCTAGAAATGAGGTTGTATATTAATTGTTAATTAATCATAATTGTCATAACATGGTAATTAGGGTTTCTTAACCCCATGAACGAGATTAGGGTTTCATAAACCTAAAGAAGCAACTAAGATCTTCTCTAAGAGAGAGGTAAGTGGTCCATTCACTTTGAACATAATTATTGGATAATTTTAATTATATGTATACAATGAATGTTATGAATGTATTATTTTCTATTTCAATTTTTAAAAGTCAATGATTTTATAAGAAATTGAAAGTCATGCTTTATTGTCAATATTTAATATACCATCTTTCATTAACATTAGGAGTATGAAAATTTTAAGATTCTAAGAGAAAGTGAAATTTTAAGAGAAAGATAATGATTAAAAGATAACTAATATAAGATCCTCATCAAGAGGCTCCTCGGAGCAAAATTAAGAGGCACTTTGGTGCATAAGATAATAGGCTCTTAGGTGCAACCCAAAAGGCACTTCGGTGCATCAGAGAAGAGGCACTTCAGTGCAAAATCCAAGGATTCTTATATAGGTCAAGATAAAAGACATAATTTAAAGCAATTCTGACCCTTTTTCAATGTTTAATGTTTAAAGTTTATTTTTAGTTTACATGTTTTCTTAAAAATATATAACATGTTTAATTCCACTTACCAATTTGTTTAATGCATAGTTGGGGGCATGATGCCCGCAAGAATGGATCAATGTCAAGGATAAATCTATCTAAGGATCAACTGAAGAAGGATCTCAAGGACATCTAAGACCAAACCTGATGGGGTGCCAACTATCAATAGATTAGACTTTCCTTTATGTTTATGAGACATGTGTTTCAGTTATAGTGTGAGTTTTATGTTATGAGAAAGTGTAGAGTGATCAAGAGTAAACATGTTTAATTTTGTCCATGTAAGAGTTATGTTGAGGACTTGAGCATGATAATTGTTATTTCATCTTGTGTTGGTTTATATATGAACTTCAATTTTATGCAACGATGATCATTTTTGTGACATCCTAATGAGATCTATGCTTTCACTTAGTGTTTTGCATGTTTTAGAAATTGGAGTGTTACACTTTATTCCTAACTATTCATCCTCCACTTCCTATACAATAAACATGAAAGCAAAAGCTACTTTTTAAGAGAGATGCATGTTGGAGGTGGTGCATGAGTAATAATTGTTGACACAAACTGGGGAGGAAAGATCTTTAAAACATGATGTTTTAAGAGAAAGGATCATATTATGAATGAGTAACAATTATGATAAGAGGTTGGAATAAAATATTCTATATAATATATGTCCTATCATCCTTCTCATCTATCCTTACATAATGCATTTATATTCTAGCTTGAGGACAAATTGAATGCTAAGTTTGGGGGGAGTTGATAACATCAACTTTCATGAATATTTAGTGCCTCTTTTGTTTTAGAAATTTATCTTCTCATGCACATAAATTTCATAAGATCTTTGTTTTTCCCATGTTTGTCAAATATATTTTTTCATTTAACTATCTTTAAAAAATGTATAGAATTCAACTCCACGTCATAAAGTTTGATGCAAAAAAATTGCCCTTGATGTCATTCACTATGCATGTAGAGAATATTGTGTAAGAGAGTAAAATAATTCAATCCATTCTTAAGACCAATTAATGAAGCTCAACCACAGATATTGATAGCCAATCCTTCAAGCTATCATACCAAGAACAATATTAATCGACCTCCAGGTCAATCACTCACCAATTCAAGTGTCAATTGAAGCGACTCCAATCGCTTCTAAACCCAACCAAGTGCAAAGCTTTACTAAAGCAACATCAAGCTTGAGAAGGCAGGTTGATCGACCAATAGGAGAAACCAACTAGACCAATCGACCTCCCAGCTTGATCAAATGAGAGCTCCAACTTATAATTCATATGATTAATCTATTTCCATGGTTCGACAAAAAAGGGGTGGTTAATCAATCAAGAGAACCAATTTGACTCACTCAAGCCAACAATTGGTCCCTCATACAAAGACCAACGATCGACTAGGAGGTCGGTCGTGTTCTAAGATAAAAGAATCAAATCAAGAAGAAGATTGGTCAAGCTCTGAGCTCATTCGCCTAGTTGTTTGGCATTATGGACTGATCACAGGTCGACATAGGGATGATCGTACCTAAAAATAGGAACCCATGGCACCACTCCCAAGACATCTTGTCTTTGGAAAAAAGGCTAAACTATTGTCGTAGAGCACAAGGGCCAAAGTCCAAAATATAATTGATCTCAAGAGCAATCGATCTACTTGAAATTTTCCACCACCCACACTCATCGAGCTCAATCAAGTTCATCTTGATTCCAACTGTCACCAAAAAGAGAAGTGAATACCAATGACCTCTAAGGTCGATTGAAGTGCTCGATTAAACTCAAGGACAGTTGATCGACTTCGTCAACTTTGAAGACAATTGACCTCTAAAAGTCAGATTTAGTCAAAAGTTGGGTAGATCGATCTCCCAGCTCGAGCGACCGTAGTGATGAACCTCCTAATGTTTTCTATTATTTTATTATTTTCTTTTGAGAGATATGACTTGTTCTACTTATATCTTAATTCTTTCTTGCACCATGAGTGTCTAGACCTAGAAACTTGGGTTGGGAGTATCCATTAGGCCCTCCCTACCATGTAATCTATTTTTTTCTTCAGTTTAATACATATATTCTTATAGTTTTGTTTTCATACTCCTATTTAAGTGCATTACTTGTTTGATTAGATACCTTCTTGCAATGTTTTCTATGAACTATTTCGAAAGAATGAGTTTAGAAAGATCTAGAGTTTGGACTAGTGACGATCCATTAGAGTAAGAAATCACTATAGTAAAATTCATAAATTTATTCGTGATCCTTTGGTCACCATCTCAAGAGAGAGGTGCTTTTAGGAATAAATATACCCAAATTTTTAGAGAAGGAAGGTGTTAGATATATTTTATGTCTGTTTTCAAAATAAGTTGAGAATATATAAAATAGAAGAGAAGGTTTTGCATGGTTGAGTTTGGTCTGATTGTAGAAACCCAATCCAAGTTCCCTTTTATCGCAATCACCATTACTCCTATCTTGTTTGAGTCTTAGATTTCTATATTTTGAGTAGATTAATTTGTTCCTTAACTGGAACACCATATTCAACATATACATTCGTCTAAGCTAAGATAAGGCTTTATGTTCTCATGTAGATGCTCATCTTATCCCTACTCTCAATCCCATATTTCTACAGTAGACTCTGTATTGAGTTGTGGACGTCTCTTGATGTTGGGTAAATTTTTTAAAATGACATACCTTTTGACCAGGAAATTGTGTTTACACTTCTGACCCATGGTAAGGGTGGTCAACCATGTCCTCCCTACATAGGCACCAAAAAGATAGTTTCACCCATTAACATTTGGATGAACATCACCCATGCCCACATCCAAAGAAGGAGGAAAAAACAACCCACCACAAACACTCCCAACTCAAAAAGAAAGATAACACCGGCCTATACATCATCATTAAAACAAACCACTATTTATATACTAGTATACTCTATCGTAAGGTATTTGTTATTTTCCCATCAAAATTAAGCCCCCACTCCTTCTAGAATATAAAGATGTGTCATGTATTACCACCATGCTAATAGAAATGGCTCCCCATATAATAACAATTGTCACAACTGCATTAGCCCCATGTGTCGTATGCTCATCAAACACCACCAGTTCCTCCAGAAATATTCAGATGTCATCCATCTAAGGCTTGATACTCTATGGAGGAAGGGAGAGGACCCACACAATATGAATCACCTTTCAATTTTCTAAAAGCAACAAAGAAAAGTACATGTGAAGATCCTAACAAATTCTTATTGCACAAGAACATTCTGGATATACCTCCTGTATCTCATTTGCATGCATCCACATAAAAAAGACGAACTTCACCCTCCCATGCTTATCTTGAACAATCCCAACCACCCACCTCCTCTTATCTCTCACAAATCATGTTCATATCCTACCAAATTATACAACTTTATATTGTTTAATTCAGGTGGAATCAATTTGACGAGTTGGATCTCCCTCAACCTTATCTTGGGTTCCATTAAGCTGCCTAAAGCCACGTGTTCATAACCCATTCAAGTGTCAACAACCCTAATTGTAGATGTTTCATCTTTGAATTGATCACATCAAGGATGGAAACCTAGCCACTATCCACATCCCATCTAACCCATTCAAATCTTATTCTATCTTCAATCCCAAAATGGTTCAACAAACAAGGGTTGGAGCTACCTTGCCCAACCTATCTTGAAATGACTTAATGTTGTTAAGCAACCAACACGAGATTAAGATTTGGTCCAAATTCACCATACCATTGAGGTCTATTTGGTACAAATTCACCATATCATTGAGATCAACCTAAATATGAACACATGATCAAGCATAATCTCAAAGATTTAACAAGGTTCCTTATAATAAAGAGATGATGTACCATCTCCTACTCAACTATTCACAATAGCAGCATTGAGGCCATGATAATGCATCATCTTTGGATGTTGTCATTGGTAGGAATATCCTCCCTAAGAATCTTACACACCATTGCATCCACATGAGAAAGTGAGTAAGGAACCCATAAATGATCATCCAACAACATGGTTGGTAGAGCTAACAGTGTCAACAATCCCTTAAAGGACCCAGTAGTAAAATTTCCAAACATTTCGATCAACTACACAAGCTTGTCATGGACCAAATGTACGTGTTGGTAAGAATTGACAACATGATGGATCCCATAGGGTGAGAGAAGCTTTTCCCATGAGGTCCAATCCCAACCTTGATACAATATCCACAAATCGTTCACCAAAAAAGGATGATTAACATCTGCTTCGTCCACAACCATAGCAGTGAGCGGTTCTTCACACCACCTATCATGCCACAATAAGAACGCAACCCTTCCAATTTGTTAAATGTAGAGAGGGACAACATCCAAAAAGGTCATCCACATGACTTTCCAATAATGTGTATACAAATGAGTTGAGGATCAACGCGCATAGATGCAAGGGATCATGCTTGTAGTGCAATCTACTTTACTTATACATTATCAAATTTTGCCCATAATAAATTGCTTTTCAAGATCTCCCAACATGTCGTATAGCAGAAAAAAGTGTTGGATACATAGAGGGGAGGTACTATAAGACACCCTACCTTCTTAGAGTTGGCATTGCATCCCATGTGACCTGATGTCACCTAAGAACCACCTCTTGTCTTCCATTGAAATCAGGTAGGATCATATTGATACTCTTAATAACATTGGATGGCATGGAGAAAGAATCAAGAGTTAAAAACATAATGGAGATCACTACATGCATAATGATGGTGACCTTGCCTGGAAAGGAGAAGAACTTTGCCTTCCATTAAGCCATCTTCTGTGTAATTTTTTCAACCATGGGGGGAAATGAGAATTAGTCAATATTCCCTTAACTAGTAGGACATCAATATACATGATCAAATTCCCATTATCTTGGGTACTAAATGTATCCACAAACTCGTCTCCTCCAATCCTCATAAGAACCAATCAACCAGCCATAATTTTTTATTACTAATACATTGACCAGACACCATTGCATATTGTTGCATCAGATCCTTAATATAGATTACGGAATCCCACATGAGCTAGTGAAAATAAGTAAATCATCAGTGTTTAGAAGAAATAGGGGAGTAACTCCTCATCTATGGGTATAAAATATTACCAAACTCCTACTGGCCATATCATGAGACATCCACCTACAAAAGGCCTCATCAAATAGAATAAAGATATATGGAGAAAGTAGATTCTCTTTCTTTAAACTATGTTGTAACTAAAAGAACCTTAGATATGGCTATTTAAAGACACTGAGATCCAAGACCAAACAAAGAAAATGCAGATATTGATTGCCCCTTCTATCATACCAAACTTCCTTAGAAATGCCTTCATGAATGACCAACTTATGCTATCATGCACATTAGTCGTATCAATATGTACAACATTTGTATCACTAGAGTGCTGGTCAATATCATAGATGATCTTCCTCGCATGAAGAATTCAGTTGATTATATCATGCCCTTTTACAAAGGCACTTTGTTTGAAGGGAACTAGGGACACAAGCATCAATTTTAGCTGGTAGTTCATGATGTGTGTGAGAATTCTCAGTGTGACACTCTCCACATATATCAATCTAAAATTAGAAGCCAAAAAGATAGCACTATAAACATTCAAGATGAGGGTAATATGTGAGCATTTTAGGCTCCTATGACAAAGCCCTCATACAAAGAAGTAATGGAGCACGACAAAAAAAATCATTTTTTATAATCTCGTAAGATGCAACATAGAATATAACAATAAACCCATCATGGTCTGGCATAGAATGTCTCTACATCTCCTCCATATATCTAATAATCTCACCATATGTGTTGGAGTAGCCATCAAAACCATATTGTCTTTTGCAGACAGCAATGAAGAAATTAGGTCAATAAAAGTGTGGTCCAAGGAAACTTATCTCTAGTCCTCATGCACCTAGTAAAACTACTAATAAAACCTAGACATCTTCTACCACATCTCCCCCTATTCCAAGACCAATGAACCATACTCCAATCAGAGTTTCTTCACCGTCTTTCTCTTAGTAATTACCTTGACCAAAGTATGGTAGAACCTGATGTTCTGATCCCCACCATCAATCCACTTTATGTGTGACTTATTTCTCCACATCGAATCTTCCTTCTCAAGAACAACCTCAGAAATCCTTCTCATCCTCTCTCAAGAAATGCTCATTGACTGAGTTTAGTTTAGCATAAAAATTCAACTATAGCAAATGTACCGTCTCCTCACAATCCCTTTTATTTTTCCTGACATCCCCAGAACATCCTTCTTCAAAAATTTTAAGTTCTTCTACATATTATACATCTTAGCATTGAAAGTAAATGATGGGTTTCCAACACCATGTGTCTTCCACCAATCCTTCATAGCATCTAAGAACCCAATGTGTGATAGCAAGACATCCATAAAAGAGAAAACGTGAGGGGAAATTCTATCATTGAGGACCCAACCTAAGGAACACAAGTGACCAATGGTCAGAGACCCAGAAGCATGTGATCTGCATAACATGAATAGCATCCACCCAATCATTGTTGGCAAAGTCCCAATCTAATATTTGCCATGTTAACATAGTCACATCATATTTATCCACCCAGGAAAATGTACGGATCATAAAAGGGATCTCTTTTACATCATTTTTGGTGATCCAAGCATTAAAATCCTCCATACCCTATTGACCTGGGGGTTGTCTCCCTCTCTTCGCATGCACAAATCTCACAATGATGAGATCTCCTATAATAAACCAAGGATGATTATCTATCATGGAAGCTAACTTTTCCCAGGAATCCCATTGTATCCTCCTATCCTTGTTAGTAAACTTGGCATAGATATATAAAACATAAGAATAATAATATGAGCTATCTGTCTGCTTGATTGTGAGATGTTGCATATGGGACTCAAACACTGCCAATTGAAGTTTAGTTGATCAACTCAAATAGTCTTAATTGTTAGTAGACCAATAAAGTTTAACAATATCAAACACGTCATTGGCATACTCGCATGAATGAACTATTCCATAATAGCCATTGAAGAATGTTTGTATCTATCGTAGTGTTATCCAAGAGTGTACTTAGTCTGATGATTGGAAGTACCCCTAACATTCCAAAAGAGAAATAGATCCATGTGTGTCAAATGGAGACTCTGTTATATGACCCACCTTCATCCAAATTGAGAATCATTAATGCCTATAGTGTCCTTTCATGTCATCCATCCTATATGACCCTTATCCCCCTCAATCATCCACACTAACTTCATTATTATATTTGTTGCTATATCGATCACCATATGTTGTAACTGATTCTATCCCAGATATGTATCCCTCTGTTACAACCTCAATTTTGCATATGTTTTCATAATTGAATTGTAAAGATTTTGTGAATATGGACTTAATTGAAAAGGTTGTATGCTTTGCTTCAATTTGTAAATCTCCCTTTTGATAGGAATTTCGTAATTTATATTATTAGATTAATCCAATAATGGATATAAAAAAGAAGAAAAGAAGAAATGTCCAAATAAAAGGAAAAGATATAAGATAATGAATATTAAGCAAAGTAATTATGATAAATACATAGAAATATCTAGAAAGTGGAATTAATGGACACAATTAAACAAATTTCCTTTCTATGTGATTTCTAATAAAAGAAATATGAAAAGAGGAAAAAGGAAATGAAAGATAAAGAGAAATCCTTGAAAAGAAATATCTTAATAAAGAAATAAGTAAGATAATGAAAAATGAAGAATGTAGCTGCATCTAGAAGGATGATAAGTATCCTTAAAAAGGAATTTTGAAATCTTAGGATTTCTTGGGATCCAAGGAGTCCCAATGAATAAGAAGAAAGAGAAAATGCAAAATAATAAAAAATAAGAGGATAATGTGATACATAATTAATGAATTTGTGGTATTATTAAAAAGAGGTACTTTCTTCTATGAGGAAGTATAATTTCGTGGCCAATGGATTAAAAGCCAAGTACAAAGAGAATAAAAGAGGTAATTTTCGAATTCCTAATATCTAAAGAATAAAGAATATCAAAGAGATATTTAAGAGAGAGAAAAGATTGCTTCTTAATGAAGGAATATGGTTTCCTATTGGGAAAGGGCCTTGGATCTCATGGATGGGCATCCTAGGTCTTTGCTACCCACCTCTATACAAGGGGTAGAACCCTTGGACGAGTCCAGTAGGATCCCATGCATCGTTCTCTCTTCTTCTTCCTTGTTTTCATCCATAAACCCTAACAAAGAGGAGGAGCGTGATCATGAAGCAACAAGGAGCCAAGAAGGAGTTGCGATAGAAGCTTGATGTGCCACGATGCCAGGGAGCAGCTTAGCCATCGTGTCCATGCCCTAAAGCATGTGCAGCAGCAGCCGTTTGGATGCAGCGATGGCCGCGAGTTGCAGGTCTGATGAGAATGAAAACGGCCACACTGGTTGCGACCAAGTGGCACCCCATGTGCGCAAGGGGGCGGGACCTAGGGAGGTGGCTGGCGGCAAGTTTCGTGGCCTAGGAAGGAGAGGGAAGCCCCCGCAAAGGGATGCAATCGGCGGCTGTTGCGGTGGTCTGGAGGTTGAAGATGACCTAGGGCAATTGGACAGTTCTGCCCCTCCACGTATTAAAGAATCAGTGACTTAAGTGAGGGAAAGATGGTCATTTCGTTATGTTTTCAAGCGGCCGAGCTGTGTTGCATGTGTTGGATGACGTGGCATCCTGCCATTGGTCCAGGTAAGTATTTCTTAAAAAAATCATATCTAAATATTGGTAGATCAGAATGGTACATATAATATATGTATTTTGCTCAGAACAATGTGAAGAATCCATTAAAAATAGATTTAGAAGCAAATTTCTCTTGCAATTCGAAAAGTAGTGGAAGTTATCCACTTTAATGCATTAATGATTAAGAAACCCTAATTTAAGATGATTAATGAGTTGAGAAGGTGTTTTGGACGTTTAAAATTGATGTTAACCTATTGATTATAAAAGGGATACATTAGATCCAAAGGGATAAACTTTATGCATAATTTGATTAATTTAGGGTTCCATGTACATAAATGAGCTTTAATAGGCCTTGAAACCCTAATGTTAGTAATTATGATTCTTAATGGCTTTAATTGTTCAAATTCATGTATAAAGCTGAGATACGATGGTTCTAAGCTATTTTGAGTATAAAAATTACTAATTGTGGATAAATACCCTTAATTTAGTAATTAGGGTTTTCTAGTGGATTAATGTGAAATTAGTGATAAATAGAGTTCATATATGAATTGAACTATAAGGAAATATGAGTTGTTAATATGAAAGAAACCGAATATGATAATTGGGATTATGATGTTGAAATTAGGGTTTGTGAACTAAGAGAGCATTAAATGTGATAAAAGTATTATAGAGGCTAAAACACTAATAAAACCCTAAAGTGTCCTAGAAAGCCTAAGGTGGAATCCAAGTCTATCTTGAGAATGTTTTGGATAAACTATAACACTTGGATGTATTGCATTAATTTCTGGATATTATTGATTGATTGTTTGATTGTTCGTTATCATTATTGCTGGGACATCAAGTTGCTATGGATCATGTATGTGGTTAATTATGGTTAATCACATTAGTTTCCCGAAGGTTTTTCAGATGATTGATCACATTGAATGCAACCTATCAGTTTGGATGTTCATACTTGCAAATCAGAAAGTCACTATGATGATCACAATTATGATATAAGTGTGTATTCTCGCACCTAAATGCCACCCTAATGGATGATGCAATGAGGTCAAGCCCAAGAGGGAAGACCCATGGGAACCATGAGTGGTGACCCCAGGCACCAAGCTCAGGATAGAAAAGGTGGCCTTATGATATTGCATGACTAATGGGCACCATGAGAGGTGACCCCAGGCACCAAGCTCATGATGGAGAAGGTGGCCTTAAGTCAATGGCAGAAGAGAAAGCCTAATGGGGGTATTCCAGGGTTAGGGCAAAAGCGGTGGAGATTGACACATTGAAAACATAAATTGAATTGTTAATTACCTTGATTGTGATAAATAGGTTGTTAGCCTTATGTGTGATATTTTGGTTGTCCCCACATACTGGCATATTCATTTATGTTGACCGATGTTTTGTTTGTCGGCATTTTAGGTACAATGTTGTAAAGGACAAATATTAAAGTGACATATTGTGAAAATAAGAATTAAAGTGCAAGGATGATTAGTTAGAATAGACTCCAGTTGTGGATAGAAGTAGATATCCAAGTTTTTGAAAAAGAAATGCAAAGTTTTATTTTATTCCAGCTTTCAGTATAGTCATGGTAGAATTTAATAATTATTATTGATTATTTGTCAAACATTTGATCCGGTAAATTGGGATAACGGCTCTGACCTCTTGGTCTCCCTTAATTGGGGGTTACTGGGAGGCGAGGTTGTTACATTTGGTATTAGAGCACTGGTTCCTCATTTAATCTTTAGTAATTATTAAATTTTACAAATTACATAGAACCGAGGGAGTTATTAGAGGATTTTCCGAAAGAAAGAGGTGTCTAGAAAAGGATCACGTCTAGGGGATAGCAATATTTTCCTCCGCACCGCTAGTCGGAATATGAGGACTCCCGAATCTGTGTGACTACCTGGCCAATGTCTTAGGATCTGAGGCGAAATAAGATACCTTTAGGACTCTCTCATCTGTTTTCATCCCTTCTCAACCCTAATTCTATTAGGATTATAAGGTTTAGGGTTTTCTCTCTCTTCCTCACTCTCTTGAGGATAGGGTATGCATGATAAGGTTAAGGAATCCTCCATCAAATTAATAAAAAGTATGTAAAAAAGATGTCACAGACATAATCTTAATAGTTTAAGCATAAACTAAAGAATAGTTGCATGCTTAGGTCGTATGACATGTGTTGTCATGCCCTCAAAAGAGACCTGAGGTTAGACCCTCTGGTCAGGAGGATGAGTAGAGAGTTGGTCTTGGAGGCAGAGATCTCCATTAAAGGTAGAAACCTGGTACATCCTCTAAGGATGATGCTAACTCTAACCTTAAGTGGTGGTTAGAGAGGGATGATACGATGAGTTAGATGTCATGGTAGACCATGTGTGTGGGTGGACATGCTTTTGGTTTGGATACCCATGATGATATGAGCCATGTGAAGTTGGTTGACCTAGTACCTTTGGCGACCCAACCCTGAGAAGGGTTGTGCATGTTAGGGTGAAGGATAACTCCTTCATTGATGAGGTTAGTGATGACCATATAGAAACCCTATGAGCTTATATGAGCATGGAAAATTTGCACCCAAAGTACGTTAGTAGGGATGTCAGTAGGCTAAAACCCTGGCCAAGAGAGTATGCTGGATAGCTTATGATATAAGCATGAAGAGTTATGGATAATCTTGATACAAGCATAGGTTTCACTCATGTAGGTGTACGCTTGTGAGCTTGATCCACCTTAGAGAGAGGACCTCTAGTAGTAAGGTTGTTGTAGGGTTAAGCTCTAGAGGGAGAGAGCAGGACCCGAGCTAGAAGGTTGGAAGTTTAGACTCCAGGTTAGGAGAAACCCTGAGAAGTTGAGGATGATGCGACCTAAGAGGATGGTTGTGGTTGCCTCATGCACGCTCCCTGGACCTCATGCACGATCCCTGGAGGCTGATGGTATCTTGGTTGCCTTTAGAGGAACCAAACCCTAGAGAGAGGATGAGACTGCTGGTACCTATGTGCCTATGGTATAGGTGTTTAACTTTTAGGGATAGGAGGAAGAGTTCCTTAGACCATGAAGAGGTTTAGTAACAAGTTGTGAGGCCTTATACCTAGTTGGTTGTCCTTGAGGAGGACTCCACTCTGAGGTGTTATTCAAGTGGAATGATAATAGGAAGTACATTCCGTACCTTGTACATGCTTGGTACGTGGTTACAGGGTTGAGCATGCAGTTGGACATCAAAAAGGTGAACCTAGGGTTCCTAGACCTAAGAGGGGAGGTAGTAGTGCTGGGAGTACCTGATGCTCATGATGATATTTAAGTTTCCATAGATGTGAGCATGGCACTCCTCATGTTTAGAGGAATGGGAACCCCTGCGATTAAGGTATATGTTTGATGAACCCCTCACAGATAGGTTGGTGACATGGGCATGAATGATGTTGGTCCAATGTGAAGGAATAGAAACAAGTAGGACCTACCATGGAGACCTAGCATGGTTTAGAAGGTGGTATGCTTGTGAGCTACACACCTTAGTAGCTTGATAGGACTAAGCATGCTCATGCAAACCCTAGATGTAAACCCTAGGACGTTTGTGACCTTTGTTTCTATCAAGAGATAGTTTCCTCCCATCCTAGGAGAGGATCCTTTTATAGGGTATGAATCAACTTTTGTTGGGTTTGAGGAAACCCTAAGAGGTCTCATAGAATCTTGAGAAGCTAAGTGGAGAGTACATAGTATAAGAGTGAACTTGTAGACCCATAGATGATCATCTCTGAGTGCATGTGGATGTGTTACCATGGAGGTAACCGGTATGGGGCCTAACTGAGATAGATAGGTCGCCATGACCCCTATGAAAGGATGTAAGTCAGACCACGAATGCTGAGAGAGATGATGGAGACTTGGGTAAGGTTTCAAGTTGGATACATACTATGTTAGAATCCTAAGTCTATCCTAGGGTCAGGTGGGATAAGACCGATGGGAGTAGGAGTTGCCTAATTCCCTAGTTGCACATGACCATAGGGTCAGGAGGTAACAATTGTCATTGTCTGAGGGCCATGGGTTAGGAGATTAATCACCTTCATGAACTCATGGGACCCAGAGGGAAAATGAAGAGGGCACTCTCTGATGCATAAGGGAAGATGGATGACCCCAAAACTGTCAGCACCCTACAGACCTAGAGGAGATGACTAAGGATTGTATGATGACCCAAGTGGGTTCGAGACCAGTTTTTCATGGAAGTAACCTGGATATTGAGATGTTCATGATGTAGATGCATGTGAGGCACGTTTCAGCTTAGATTTGTAGGTGTACTAGAAATGTGGGATGTACCATCTCTACTCTTGGAATGGGAAGAACTCTGTATTTGGACTGCAGCCAAATGCTTATTTCCTCTTGTTATGGGAGTGAGAGATAAAATAGTACGCATGCCATACACCAAGGATAAAGATAATGTGAGTGGAAACATTGGTATGATGCATGAGGATGGAGATAATAACATACCCTTTTGGAGTGTAAGATGTGTGGATGTTGTACAAACACTAAGAGAACTAAGGTAGCCATCCTATGAGGATGTTTTTATCATGAGCTATGTGGAATTTGTGAGCTATACAAGGTTGAGTTCGAAAACTAAGAGGATGAGCTTAGAGTTTTCTTGATGAAGATAGACTTAGAGTTTGAGATGAGATAATAAGTGGAGTACATGGAGGTGTATGTCTTCAACATTACCTTACACATAAGGATGTGAGGTGGAAATGGATGCTCTGGTTGAGATGCAACTGCCTAGTTTAGCTAGAGGCTAGAAGAGGTTATTAAGTTAGCCCTCAGTTTGAAAAAGGAGATATGTTTGGCTAACACTCAGATGTAACGAGATATGTTGATCAAGTTATTGGTTATTTGGTTAGCATCTGAGGCCTTGATGCGATAAAAGGATGGTTGTAGAACCTCATATGCACTTCTCTAGAAAAGAAGGTGATGAAACCCCGACTAGAGTGATTTAGGATTTCTGAGGAATCAATCTTGAGGAATCATGACATATAGGAGATCATGATTTTAAAGTCACCATACACCATGGTACTACTAAGATGGTAAGTTTTAGTAGTACTTTGGATGCCTAAGATGAAGTTGCATGTGTCTTGTCACCATGCATGTCAGGAGGTGAAGGACGAACACCAGTAACCCAGTAAGTTGATACAAATGATAAAAAGTCCCTAAGAGGGAATGGGAGTTCATCACTAAGGATTTTGTGGTAAGTCTCCCCTAGACCAAGGAAGGTCAAGATGCAATATGGGTTATGGTAGATCGCCTAGATGACATAATCTAAGAGAAAGAGAGAATACTATCAGGAGACAGATCTAGCTAAACTACAAGTAAGAGAGATGGTTCAACTGCACCAGGATGCAAGTTCAAAAGTTCTTGAATATGACCTAAAGATTCACTTCCATAAGGTGGAAGTAGATACGTGAAGAACTCGATGTGAGTACAACTTATCACCCCTAACTAATGGTTAGTATGATCCAGACAAGAGGGTCTGGTGAGAGCATGTGTGCTCGTTCAGGTTGATACATGGGGGGGCAGTTCTTTCCCTATGAGAGATGTGATGATAACCACCATAGCCAGTATTGGGATGTAAAGAAGCTATGTAAGGGAGGTTTTGTCAGTCACCACTTCATTAAGATAATGTTGATGAAGGGGCCTCACGAAGGTTAGAAAAGGACCACAGTGTTTGCAGATGAAGTCGCTTTGATCATGCGATGGCTGAGGAAGCCCAAGGGTGACATGAGTCGTGAGCTGATGCAAAGCATACTGACATGCAGTTCACTGTGGGAGAATATGCGATGTGAAAATCCGACCCCTCTAAGCTACAACTAAGAAAGCTGAGTCCCTGATATATGGGTCCTTTTGAGATTGATTGGTGGAGATGGTTATGTTCAGTCTTACCCCTCAGGATAACATGATGTGTTCCATGAGTCTGATCTAGAGCACTATGTACGGTACCCAAGCCATGTGATGCGCCATGAACCTAGTTATCTTTGAGAGAAGCTAAAATGTCCTGAGTCACCTATGAGGGTACAAGGTACCAAGGTGAGAGAGAACTTAGATGCAAGAATATGAGATGATGAAGGTTCTTGAGAGGTACCATGGAGAGGGTAAAACCACATGGGAGTCATGATGGACATGAGTAAGTCTTATCATGTTTGTTTGTTTGTTTGAGGGAATTTTGAGGGAAAAATTCCTATAAGAGGGGAAGGATGTTACAACCTCAATTTTGCATATGTTTTCATAATTGAATTGTAAATATTTTGTGAATATGGACTTAATTGAAAAGGTTGTATGCTTTGCTTCAAAAGATGGATTTATTTGCAAATCTCCCTTTTGATAGGAATTTCATAATTTCTATTATTAGATCAATCCAATAATGGATATAAAAGAGAAGAAAAGAAGAAAAGTCCAAATAAAAGGAAAAGATACAAGATAATGGATATTAAGCAAAGTAATTATGAGAAATACATAGAAATCTCTAGAAAGTGGAATTAATGGCCACAATTAAATAAATTTCATTTATATGTGATTTATAATAAAAGAAATATGAAAAGAGGAAAAAGGAAATGAAAGATAAAGAGAAATCCTTGAAAAGAAATATCTTAATAAAGAAATAAGTAAGATAATGAAAAATGAAGAATGTAGATGCATTTAGAAGGATGATAAGTATCCTTAAAAAGGAATTTCAAAATCTTAGAATTTCTTGGGATCCAAGGAGTCCTAATGAATAAGAAGAAAGATAAAATGCAAAATAAGAGGATAATGTGATACATAATTAATGAATTTGTGGTATTATTAAAAAGAGGTACTTTATTCTATGAGGAAGTATAATTTCATGGCCAATGGATTAAAAGCCAAGTACAAAGAGAATAAAAGAGGTAATTTTCGAATTCCTAATATCTAAAGAATAACGAATATCAAAGAGATATTTAAGAGAGAGAGAAGATTGCTTCTTAATGAAGGAATATGGTTTCCTATTGGGAAAGCATCTTGGATCTTATGGATGGGCATCCTAGGGCTTTGCTACCCACCCCTATATAAGGGGTAGAACCCTTGGCTGAGTCCAATAGGATCCCATGCATCCTTCTCTCTTCTTCTTCCTTGTTTTAATCCATAAACCCTAACAAAGAGGAGCAGCGTGATCATGAAGCAATAAGGAGCCAATAAGGAGTTGTGATAGAAGCTTGATGTGCCACGATGCCAGGGAGTAGCTTACCCATTGTGGCCATGCCCTAAAGAGTACGCAGCAGCAGCCGTTTGGCTACAGCGACAGCCGCAATTTGTAGGCCTGACGAGCATGAAAACATCCACGCTGGCTGCAACCAAATGGCACCCCATGTGCTCAAGGGGGTGGCGAACCTAGGGAGGTGGCTGGCGGCAAGTTTTGTGGCCTAGGAAGGAGAGGGTAGCCCCACGAAGGGCTGCAATCGGCGGCCGTTGCAATGGTCTGGAGGTTGAAGACAACCTAGGGTAGTTGGACAGTTCTGCCCCTCCGCATATTAAAGAATCGACGACTTAAGTGAGGGTAAGATGGTCATTTTGTTATGTTTTCAAGCAGTCGAGCTGTGTTGTATGAGTTGGATGATGTGGCATCCTGCCATTAGTCCAAGTAAGTATTTCTTACAAAAATCATATCTAAATATTGGTAGATCATAATGGTACATATAATATATGTATTTTGCTCAGAAAAATGCGAGGATCCATTAAAAATAGATTTAGAAGCTAATTCCTCTTGTAATTCGAAAAGTAGTGGAAGTTATCAACTTTAATGCATTAATGATTAAGAAACCCTAATTTAAGATGATTAATGAATTGGGAAGGTGTTTTGGAGATTTAAAGTTGATGTTAACTTGTTGATTATGAAAAGGATACATTAGATCCAAAGGGATAAACTTTATGCATAATTTGATTAATTTAAGGTTCCATGTACATAAATGAGCTATAATGGGCCTTGAAACACTAATGTTAGTAATTATGATTCTTAATGGCTTTAATTGTTCAAATTCATGTATAAAGCTGAGATACGATGGTTCTAAGCTATTTTGAGTATAAAAGTTCCTAATTGTGGATAAATACCCTTAATTTAGTAATTAGGGTTTCCTAGTGGATTAATGTGAAATTGGTGATAAATAGAGTTCATATATGAATTGAACTATAAGGACATATGAGTTGTTAATCTGAAAGAAACCGATTATGATAATTGGGCTTATAATGTTGAAATTAGGGTTTGTGAACTAAGAGAGCATTAATTGTGATAAAAGTATTATAGAGGCTAAAATCCTAATAAAACCCTAAAGTGGCCTAGAAAGCCTAAGGTGGAATCCAAGTCTATCTTGAGAATGTTTTGGATAAACTATAACACTTGGATGTATTGCATTAATTTTAGGATATTGTTGATATCTTATTTGATTGTTCTTCATCATTATTGCTTGGACATCAAGTTTCTCTGGATCAGGTATGTGGTTAATTATGGTTAATCGCATTGGTTTCCCGAAGGTTTTCTGGATGATTGATCGCATTGAATGCAACCTATCAGTTTGGATGTTCATACTTGCAAATCAGAAAGTCACTACGGTTATCACAATTATGATATAAGTGTGTATTCTTGCACCTACATGCCACCCTGATGGATGATGCAATGAGGTCAAGCCCAAGAGGGAAGACCCATGGGCACTATGAGTGGTGGCCCCAGGCACCAAGCTCAGGATAGAGAAGGTGGCCTTATGATATTGCATGACTAATGGGCACCATGAGAGGTGACCCTAGGAACCAAGCTCAGGATGGAGAAGGTGGCCTTAAGTCAATGGCAGAAGAGAAACCATAATGGGGTTATTCTGGGGTTAGGGAAAAAGCGGTGGAGATCGACACATTGAAAACGTAAATTGAATTGTTAATTACCTTGATTGTGATAAATAGGTTTTTAGCCTTATGTGTGATATTTTGGTTGTCCCCACATACTGGCATATTCATTTATGTTGACCGACGTTTTATTTGTCGACGTTTTAAGTACAATGTTGAAAAGGAAAAATAGCAAAGTGACATATTGTGAAAATAAGAATTAAAGTGCAAGGAGGATTAGTTAGAATAGACTCCAATTGTGGATTGAAGTAGATATCCAAGTTTTTGAAAAAGGTATGCAAAGTTTTATTTTATTCCAGCTTTCAATATAGTCATGGTAGAATTTAATAATTATTATTGATTATTTGTCGAACCTTTGATTCGGGAAATTGGGATAATGGCTCTGACCTCTTGGTCTCCCTTAATTGAGGGTTACTGGGAGGCGGGGTCGTTACACCCTCTTACTATGATAATGGCATTTACGATGAGAGTTTTCTTCATCTTGTCTATACTATCTATTATACCTTCCATGGTGATGTCTTCAACTCAAATCTATCTGAGGAGGGTTTTGGAAAAAATTAGCCAGATACACCAATGAGGAAACACTCGATGTTTGCCTTGATCATCACTATAACATCCCAGGATTTGAGGCCTGGGATAAAATGATCTTAATAGGAATGATAGGACTACCCACATCAATAAGATGCACCTCATTTCTAGGGAGCGCATCTCTATGGAACTTCATAGTTAAGAATGATCAACATAAAGTAGTACTAGGATGGTGACCAGTCAGGAAGTTGACATTGGCTTATGCGTGAGTGAGGATAAAGCACATAAATAAGGCTAGTGGTGGTCTATGGGGCCAGTTGTCATTCCTGAAACCTTACTAGAGCCTTAGGAAGTGGGCCCAGGTGTTACAAATGGTATTAGAGAAAAAAAACCCATTAGGTGGGGCCCACATGGGCATGTGGAATGCTACTCTTGAGTTGTGCAGTTTCAGGCATGTTGGAAAGGGTTTTCCATGGTGATGTAGCCACCAATGTGTTAGAATTCTGTGATCAGGAGTTGGGTGTCCATGGGCCATTCTGTTTATGTACTGAAATGGGAAAATATTATGAGACCATCTATTTGAGCCTTGACAAGGACATCAAGAGTCTAAGTGGAGGAGATTGTAACGTCCCAGGATTTGAGGCCTCAGATAAAATGATCTTAAAAGGAATGATAGAACTACCCATATCACCAAGTTACACCTTCTTTTCAGGGATCCTATCACCAAAGAACTTTGTGGTTAAGAATGCTCAACCCAGAGTAGTACTAGGATGGGTGACTAGTCAGAAAGTTGACCCTACCTTATGCATGAGTGAGGACAAAACGTGTAGTTAAAACTAGTGGTGGTCTGTGGGCTAGTCTTCATTCCTGAAACCTTACTAGAGCCTTGGGGAGTGGGTATGGGTGTAAAATCACACACCCAGTGTGTGGGAGGGTGTTGAGGGACAATGTCACCCATTGATGGTAGATCATCCCACACCATACAACCAGTCAACGGAGCGGGAAAAATCATGTTCAGAGAAGAAGCATGATTCAATGCCTAAGTTGAAGAGGAGAGTGGAGTCATGACAAGAGGGGGTACCTGAAGGCCTTCTAGGAATATTGGTATAAGTATCCAACATTGTCTAATAAAGATATTTATCCACTCTATCCATCTCAATGATTTTACTTAATTTAATAACTAATCACTTATGCATCACATTGAGTCCCATGAACTATGTAACATCCTTGTTTTTGAATTCAATTCTGGCCAATATACAAGCTTCATCACATAGCAATCGCTTGCATCTTGAAACCTTTAGAAGCATCCCAAACTCCTTGATAATATCCCTAATCTAGTTCTCATCTCGTGATCCTATAAGAGGACCATGCAATTACTTTCTATGGTATCATACCATCCTTCATCACCTTTCTCATAATAATTTCCTTTCCTCTTATCCATGATGGCATTTCATCGACCATATAGTAAACATACTCTACATTAGGCAAGAAAAAGAACATGCTTGTCCCCTATCTGTAGCAAGTCACTTGAGGACAAATCTTCTCAAGAGTTTTCTGGGTGTGTAACCAAGTCCGATCATCTTCCCATGCCACCTCAATAGCTCTACCCAAACTCTCCCAGACCCACTGTCAGTCTACATCAATATTGTCTATATCCACCTAAATGTGTTTCAAAATCATAGTGGATTTTGCAATCTACATAAATTTCCCACAATGACCTTCCAAAGGAGGAAATGAAGAATGGTCACTCAAGTTAGGCACTCAAGAAACCCACACCTTTGAACCAAGTGTCAGGATGTCTATAGTTGTAGCATATCTTCACCAAGTGACATTTCGACTGTCAATGCCCCTTACTCAAGCATTTGAAGAAAGTACCCATGTGATATTAAAAAGATTATTTTAGGTTCATGACATCCATGTTCCTCATCACCTGAACATTGTTGTCACTATGGTGAGGTCTCTCCCCTACAAGGGAGGCTTTACAAATAGCCACCTAGTTGTTTGGTTCCAAAGGAATTTCCCAAACCACTCTCTTTAGACCTAGATCCCTAATCATTAATCCATCTAGGTTGAACATCAGCGCAACGCTCTAAAGAGAGACCTAATTATCAAGAGGGGAGTTTGCCTATCTTCTCCAACCACCATGTTGACCATGAAGGCTAAAATATCTCCCTCGTACCACTCCAACCTATTTAACTCAACATGGATTCGATGACTAGAGGGAGTATAAGATGGGAGATAAGTAAGGAAAACCCAAAGAGGGGTCTCCCGACCAGCTTCATGTTGCTAAGGAAGAGCTTGATCATTGTGAAACCCTAAACCTTGATTTTTGGTTAAACATGATTAATTATCATAATTGAGTGCTTTAAACCATAATTAAACCTTTTGAGGTGTTTTGATATCATGTTACAAGCTTAAGTTTCAAGTTTGGTCCACCTCGGACATTGTTTGTGCAAGTTATACAATTTTTGCACATTTTAGACTTGTCTGCAATTCACCCAAATGAGAGGTTTTATTTCCAATTTGTCACATCAATTATGTTCCTTAGATGTTTTCTTATCATTGAGCTCGTTGAGCCATGAAGCACTTGCTTAAACCTTGGTTTGGTGGTGATTCACTTCTATGGTGAACTAGGGTTTTACCCCTTCATGGATGGAGTTTGTAAGTGTGCAACCACGCAGACAAAAGGTTTTTTATGATGGGGGTTCCAACCTATTATAACCATATTTTTCCCATGTTTTAAATATATTTTTTGTAAATAATGTAATATGAACACACATTAGAAAAATGGTTCTCTATGTGTCTTGTTCAGAAACTATGGTGAAAGTGTAAAATACTTCATATGGAATAGATCTCATATAGTTTATTGGTTTCATGATAAATATGGCGACTCCATTGGTGTCGATGGGCCTATGCTGGGGAGCAAGGAAGGCATGATTCCATAGGAGATCTTGAGAAGGTATCGAACCCCTCATGAGTACTCTGGTGTAGCGTGGAGGAAATTGGGAGGAGAGAACTCCCTTCTGTCGCCGCCAAGCTCTTAGCATCCTCGACGGACCCTGAGATAGCCCTCTTCGGTAGAGCCCAAAGTGCCATCCAGGACCAAAAGTAAACCCTGGTGGATCTGAGGATCTCAATGGTGGGCATGGTAGTCAGATTTTTGGGCAAGGGCTCGTCAGAGATCCAATTTGAGGGGGCACCCTGTTCGTGCCATGCTTACGGGACAGGCACGCGACGAAGATGCATGAAGGAGGAACGAGTGGGTCTGCAGACTGAGAGGGAACCGAACCCACAAAATAATTAGTGAGTTAGAGAACAAAAGATAATAGCAATGCAATTGCCTAATGGATGATGTGTCCTGTTGTGATTGGCCAGATGATCCATAATTTAAAGTAAATCTAGAAAATAAACTGTAAGTCAGAACATATCAAGATTATATACGATTTTTCTCAAAAAATCATAAAGAATCTGAATAAAATACAATGAAAGCCTGATTCCCATTGTAGTTCAAAAATCAAGAAATATATGATTAATCAATGGTTTGTAAATGAAAATCTTAGAGTTGATAAGCATGATGGTTATATTAATAAATATATTTGTTTTGAAATATAAGCCTATGTTACTAAAAATAATGAGAATCCAAGATAATTATGTTAATCCTAGAGAATATTTAGGGATACTGAAGAAGATAATCACCTACCTACATAATTAAGATTATGAAACCAAGGTATATTTTGTTGTGATCTTAAATGCACATGATCTGACCTAAATGTCCTTGATAGCCTAATGTGTTTAAGTTGATGAGAATCCTAATCCCCCATGTAATAATAACCTCCATTAAAAGTTTTGAGGCATAAAAATGATAATTAGAGTTTGGAAATTAGTCCACTTTAGATATTATAATCATAAGTTGCATAATTTCACATAGTTGTCCCTAATGGCATAAACGACCTAACTTGATAAGTAGGGTGGCACTTGATGATTAATGTGGAGACTAGTAAACTATTGTGTGAGGGGAATATGGTTTGAGACCTTAATCCATATCCTTAACCTGAGACAACCGTAAACCCCCGATTAGGGCTGAGTTGGGTTTAATGTGATTAATATATGATGGTGACATGTTAGGATTTATATTCATGTAGACTAAAATGTGGATTGCTTGATTTACTTGTTGATTGGTGATAACATCTCATTTTGTGCCCATTTTGCATATGATTTATGCTTCTCCTAACATACCTTTTACATATTTCTCTACTTATTTTAGTGTCTTATGTCAAAATTTTCAATTTCACACATCTTTCACATTTGCAGGGTCATGCCAAGACATGGTTGTAGTCAACACCGTGACTGTGGCTGTATAGTTCACTAAGGACCCTACCGCGGTTGATGCCTCTATCACCGTCTCTTCACACTGTGACCACGACCATCCACCAACACAATACCCCGCGGTCGAGGCCCTATAGCAATCGAGGCTCCCCCTCGACTGTGGTATACAACCAGCACACCGTGACCGTGATGAGAGTCGTGATCGAGGCCAAACCATGACCTAGACCATGCTTCGACCGAGACCATACCGCGACCGCGGCCCAGATGGTTAAGTCGGTGGGAAGCACCTATAAATAGATCCCCGCCCCGACTTGTCAAATCATCATATCATCAAGGACCACAAAGTATTGCCAAATTCTAGAGTCACACACATCCATACCATCAGTCTTGGATCTCTAAAGACGGAAGTCGAGGGAGAGAGAAGATTGATCACCCTATTCTTTGAAGGAAGAAGCCGCCGCCACATCACCCACTCTATATTTGGATTTGAAGAAGTATAGTTGTGTATAGCCATCTTTTCTATCTATCTAGATCTATCATCTTCATCACATTGTACTCTCCCTCTCTGTGGTTATTGATGTATCTACTATTTTGTGATGTCGGTATGCTTCCCGTCAACATGTGTGGCTAAACATATAACTTGGGTTGGGAGTAGCCACTAAGGCTCTCCCAACATGTATATTCTTTCTCCCCTTTGAATATATATATATATATATATATATATATATATATATATGCTCTTATCAAGATTATCTCCATACACTTGTTCTTAATGCTTCACTTGTATACTTAGCTACCATCTTGTGATGTTCGATTATTGGTACCTCAAAAGAGTAGTACCATCCTTATCTAGTGTTATGGAGTAGTATGAATGCAAGAAAGTGTTGGAATACTAAGGCCAACAGTCACATGGTTTGTTTTGTGGTTGTAGGGTCGTTGTCTCGAGAGATAGGCTACCATAGAGCCTATATCTATTCTTATCTTGAGAGAGGAGGGAATAAATGTTTTGGTGACTGCTTGTAATCTTGATAGGAGTATACGAAGGGGTGTGAGTTTTCTATGTTGGCGAGAGATCTTAGTAGGTGAAACCCGATCTAAGTTTTCCTCCATATCTTTGTTTCCTATCGCTTGTTAATATTTTTCTCCCGTCTTTATTTTCTTTCTTTTACCTTTCTTTGTTTTGGCTGGAACATCATCATTCCTTAGGGAACACCCTTTTTAACCCACCTATTCATTTGGAGTGTTAGAGTGTGAGACTATGCTTACTTAACACTAGCCAACCTTATCCTTGTGGTTCGACCCCAAATACTACATCGGACCCCGTATAATAGTTGAGGGGGATTGAGTGTCGGCTTATAATCTTAAAAGTCTGACTACTCTGGATCAGCTCCATTTTATATGTACGATTTAGGCCAGTCAACTTTTTGGCATTGTTGTCGGGGACAAGACAAAACAATATTGTTAATAACACAAGTCCACTTGCTATACTCACGTGCCTCAAGATTAGCGATAAGTTTGACTACACAAAAACTCTAAATCTACTACTCTATGATTACGTAGAATAGTTCATTTTAACACATCCAATTTCCTAACTCAATTGTGCAGTCAATTCAGGAAACCCAGAGGGAAGCATATGTATTCAATTCTTCACCTTAACTTCAAGTCACCATGTCGCCTCGTGTGGACGACAGTCTTACTGGGGATGATCAAAATGTAAGAGTTCAACATGACCCACTATCATATGAGATAGATTAAGAAAGAGATGACCGTCACTTAGATGGTCCTCTCCATGAGGAAGAATGACACGAGGAAGAACGACGTTACAATCACCATAGAAGGCATCATAGAAATCACTACGAGAATGAATGTGAAAATGAACATGAACGTGATGATCGGAATAGTGAGAGTGAAGATGATGAGGAAGGAAAAACTCTTAGAGAGATGGATGTGACTAGAGCCAACGAGTCAAGATGTCCAATTATTATCACACACTTCAATGCAGCTAATTTTGAGTTGAAACCTACTATAATCTCGATGATCCAGAACAAGCCCTTTTGTGGCAGTTCAATGAGTGAAAATTTGTACCATCATCTTAATGCCTTTAAAAACATTTGTGATACCATCAAGATGAGGGGAGTGCCCAAGAAGTCATATATTACAAAGGATTCAATTTCTCTCTCGAAGATAAAGATCTATCCTAGTACCTTAACTTGCCCCACCAGTCCATTGATGGATGGAGACCCCTTGCATATGCTTTTGTCACTAATTTTTATCCCACTGAAAGAACTATCCATAATATGCAAAAGATCACTTCTTTCACACAAAAACCAAGAGAGAACCTTCATGAGGTATGGGAACATTTTTAAGAATACCAGAGAGATTGCCCCCACCTTAACTACCGTAAGAAATTCCTGATAACCACTTTTTACTAGGGGCTAGCTCCCACAAAAAGAACTTCGCTGAATGTAGCAGCCAGAAGCGACTTTCGTGGTAAGAAATCGAGTAGAACCATGAAGATCATCGATAACATTGGATGCACTACAAGCAGGCATAGATTAGGACAGAAATGATAGAGGATCATCCAAGAAGGCAGGTGTTGTGTGTTTTCCACATCATATTTTCACGTGATATCACATACAAATTTGGTTCATTTTGATCTCACTTAGCCTCCTTTCATATTAATCTTGTCATCGTTTTGTTATTTTACTTATCGCATGATGTGCATTGTAGAGATGATCTAAAAGGACCGATTTGGGGATTTCCTGACTCAAATTTCACATCATTCAGACTTCCCCACATACAGCCAGCTATTCGGTGTTGATTTCTACTTAAACAGCTAAACACACAGTGTGTCTTAATTAAGACACGACGTGCGAGTTTCTAGGAAAGACATAAGTTCGATCAGAGTGACAAACGCATGGCATGTTCATCCTTGGGCATAATGTGCGAGTTTCCAGAAAGTATTGAACAAACAAAGACATGACAAGTTTTCACCAACACATCGTGCATCTGGGAGCATCGATCAGACCAAAAGTTTCTGGAAAGTTGCACGACATGCATTAACTCATCAAACGCCGTGCAAAGTGCATTATGGAGCAACTGACCAAGGCTTTACACGTCGTGCATGAGGGATGCACGCCGTGTCACTGTCAGTTTAAGAAATTCAAAAATATGATCCCTTTGTTGAAAACAAGGAGGGAACTTCTGAGGCAGTTATATGCGGTCATTATTTGAAATTCTCTCATCCCAAAGCAAGTCTAGAGTAAAGGAGGGTGATTTTGAGGAGAAAGGAGGTGGTTTCTTGTCAAAGGACCCCCAATGTCGGGACCCACTCTTTTGATCAGCATAAATACCAACCATTAGAGATAATCCCAAACCTAAACCCATATTATGAAATAAAACAATGAATTCTTAACAAAGGCAATTAAACAATATATGAAAAACACAGATAAATTTTTCCTTTTTCTTTCTTCACAAACTCATAAATCAATGTCACAACAAGGACATCACACTCAGATATCACAAATCATATTCAACTCCATTAAATCTAGAATCAAATCTTGTTCTCATACGCGGTTCAGTTTACATCAAATACATGTACATTGATGAACAAACTTAATCTACAACCCATCTCAGGAAAGAGAGAGTACCGGGACATTCTAATCTATCTAGATTATACTATTTATATCTTCTTTGTCACAACCTCTCTATTGTATAGCATTATACCTAAAAACATTTGAAACAACCTCATGAGACTCATATAGAGCCCCAGTGAGTGGATACCTCCCACTCAAGCTAGATACATGCATCAGCATCAGATTAAGTATAAAACTTAAAAGAAACATGTAGATATTGAAAAGTATAGCAAAAGTTATATAATGAGTCAAATCTATCTTGCAATGGTAATATAATCCAATAGATAAGGCAATCACTTGAACCAATTATAACCTTGAAACATCTTTTAGAGCATGTCTATGAACAAATCAATAGATACTTCTCAGTTCAGATTAAGAGCCCTACTGCATGTGAAATAAGATAAGTTCTAATCATTTTTGAATCAATACATAACAATAACATTATCTTTGTGACACTCCACCAGCCAGACCAGGAACACATCCTGTAGTCCTAAAGTTGAAGTACACATAAAACATTTTAACCAAACAATACTATCAAATAGCAAGCAATCCAACTCATATTCAGAATGGATATAAATCCCATCATTTATAACTTGTCAGCATGACATATCATAATATGAAATAGAAAATATCCATATCAACATGATTACTTTCCTCAACAAGAAGCATAATCAACAATAACAAATCATCAAGTAGAAGTACAAAGAATGTAACAACCATTCAAATCATGTTCTACACGGATTATCATCTTTTATTTATTTGCCCTGAAATTACTTGGCTTGTACCTCACCAAGCAGAAGTCATCATGCCTGATTCTCGTGTCAATGACTCACTGTCACTATCTTAGGGTTTAGCCGTCCACCCTAAGATATCAACAATAGACCTTGGCCACCTCAGGGTTGCTTAAAGAGGCTCACGTCCTCATCTCGGGTACACAAGATAGGAACCAACAAAACAATATAACACATATCACAGTATTTCACATTTCACATGTTTCATTTCATCAGAGTCTATTCCATCTGGACATAGACTTTCAAAGCAAGGATTTAGGGCCAGAGCCACTCCAGATGACTCACTCCTAAATCTTGGTGGTCTAACATTTAAGGTCTCGATCCACACTCTGAAAAACCTTCTCATAATTCATCGATTACTACAAGGAGATCCATTTTGTTTCCCCAATATGGTCCTCGGGGGAAACTCACGGTGTTTAGGGCACCTAACTAGATGTTCCATCATTTCACTTGTTATTAATCTCTTTTACTCATCTTATAAGAATTCAAAACATCATATATCATATTTGTGTATTCTCGCATAACTATAATAACATGAAACAGATTAAGTTTATCAATAAGGGCAATGATCAAAGCAAGAAGCACAATAAGTCTATAGATTGCAACAAATATGATTATTTCTATCTTCTGCATCAACTCATAGCAATCATCAATAGTGGGTCTTCAGCCAAAGACATAATCTTATTGTCCATCATTTACCCCATCATGGTTTTATCATCATCAGTGGGCTTTCAGCCCTAGACATAATCTCATTATGCAACATTTACCCTTATCAGGGTTTCTCAATGTAAGGAGTGCATATTAAATTCCATTTCAAAATATTCCTCATCAGTTCATTGTATACCACAGTTCTTAACAAATATTAGTAGAGGCATTAGAACTAGCAATAGTAAAAGCATATAGACATCATGTATCATTCCTCATACTCGGAATAGATTTATCATACAACATATGCTTGTTCCATCTAGTCTCAATAGATGTAAATAAATTTCATGCATATACATCCATAACAGACTTAGTTCTCTTCTTCTTTTATTTCACATTCTTCATATGGGGTTACTAGTCAACACATGTTGATTATCATTTGAATTCCATCAAAATAGTTCATTCTCAAAATACAAGTATTCTATCAAACAATCACAATACAAGAACACATTCTTGTAAGTCAATTCAAATACTTGAGTTTCATCATTTAGTTGAATTCAACTACGGTTATTTACATCTCTTAATCACCCATTTGATATTGTCATTCATTAGCATCATCAAACTCATCATTTTAGGGTAAGATTTACATCCTTAGAATCATCTACTAATTCCTATCTTTTTCCATCATTTTATACTCTATAGTCTCATCTTCTTTTATTTCATGTTCATTACATCATCTGGACCAATCTTTCTTGATTCACTTTACATACAATGCTTCTCTTCTACATAACATTTATCAAAGTACAATTCTTAGTATATTTTATTTAATTTGGGTTAATCCATATGTAATTAAATAAAAGATAAAATACTTTATCATACTATCTTCATTAGTTTCATCTTTATCTTGCAATCAATATTACATACATCTTGTACATATTGTCTCTTATATTCAGATAAGTGTACCTTGTCATTGACTACTAATGTCATTCCCATAATCAACAATGATCATTCTTTATTATACTAAAACAAATACATTGGACTTAGGTGATATTAGTAAGACTCATCATATCCAATTGAAGTATTAATACCTTCAACTTCAACTTCAACATTTGATCACATTTCAAACATCATATACAAGTTCTAGGTTTATCACTCATAATTGTCTTAGTAATAAACTTTTAGGGTTTTCAAGAAGTCATTCCTTAGTTCAACATATCATAAGAATCATATCATTCAGTAATCCAATCATGACCCAAGGGTTCATTAGGGTTATTCACAAACATGGAAACCCTTGTTTCCATTCTCACACATTTCATTCATTAATCATAAGTATACATTGATTAATTGACTCATTTGATTCGCTTCCTCAACACAAATCCTAATCAAGATATGTGGTCATTTAAATCCATTAACATTCAACAATACAATTGTATAATACAATCTAGTGCAATTCAAATATGGCTTTATATATGTCAATTCAATTCCAAGCATATCGACCATTGGGCTGATTTTTAGGCAAAATTCACATGAAATACCATATTCATCTACCCATAAGAATACCCATGCATCATCAATCAATATAACAGGAATTAATCAAGTTTCAATCAATGAGAAATAATCAAAATCAGTAAAATTGGATTCTCCAATATCTTTCCCAAATCAAATCCAATCACATACATATACAAACAAGGTTTCTGATTATTTTAGCCAGATTGAATTAGGATTTCAACATGATTACAAAGCATAGGAGGGAGAAAAACACTCACCTCAGCTGCCAAGCACCTTAAAAATGGAGGTCAACCTCTGAATTTTTGGAAACCCACTCAAACTCTTGCAAAAGAATCCAATTCTTTCTCCTCTCAACTCGGAAACCCTAGAAATGAGGATTAGAAGAGAAAGAGTGAGAAAAGGGGAGATTTGATGTGATTTCAAATCAAATAATGGGAGGGACAGAATCTTGACATGTGAGAGAAGATTCACCATGAAATGCTATGCAAAGAAGCTAAACTTACTTGATTTCATCATATCTTGGATAGAGAAACCCTAGGTCATCATCTCCTCCACTTTCTCTACTTAAAACCCTAACTCTCCTCTCTCTCAAGAATTTCGTTTCTTTGACAGGAAGGATGAGTTATGAGAGCTCCTTGTGTGTTAGTTTAGTGATATAGATGAATTGAGGTGCTTGGAACATTTGCAAACAAGCCCCTCAATGTATTTTTATTTTGCTCTGACTGGTTGATCGGCTGAGTTATAAACTCGATCGAAACCACATGTTTCAGAACTCAAAACTCATCCAAAAATTATGAAACTTTAAAACAATGTTAAAAAAATTAGATCATTTGGAGTTACCAATAAATAATTAAAAAACAAATACTACACTGCTATATTGCAGTCAACAACATGGTCGGTCGAGTTTGTCCTGCACAGAACTCGACCGACACCCTCTCTGTAGAGATTAAAAGTCATCCAAAAATTACGAAAATTTAACAGGGTGTCTACAAATGTATTTTTCAAGTACACTTAAAATTTGAGATCAATTGGATATAGAAATAAAAAGATAAAATTGAATTACCACACTACTATATCAATCTAAAAATATAATCAGTCGAGTTTGAAACTCGACCGATAAATAGGTCATAACGTTCTTCAAAAATTCTGATATTTTTCAATGTTATTCACATTTTATATATCCAAATCATATACAAATTTGAATTAAATCTGAGTTACTCATAAAATACCAAAAATCATTTAGTGAGACACTATACTTATCAAATTCTGTATTCATATATCACCAAAACCCTAATTTGGGCCGATTAGGGTTTCTGAAATGTTAACCCTAATTAGGTGGATCAAAGTATGATTAAAACTTATCATTATATTTAAAACATGAAAATTTAACTACCATCACTAATCAATCTTTAAACAATGATCAACTTAATTAAGCATACAATTATCCAAGTAAACCCTAATCATATGACTAATTTGAAAATGGGTCATTACACCCAATCTTCTTCTCTTCTTCTCCATTCTCTTCTCCAAATGTGCAGAAGAGCTTCCCCACTCCATGCAGCTTCTTGGGAGAGAAGCTAGTCCGGTTTGGAGCAGCTAGAGAAGTATAATTTCATCCAAAATCTAGAATTCTACCTTCTTGTGGTTACATCTTTGGTTCTTCTCATTTTTTTCTTTGCCTAGAACATGCTAGAACCTAAAAATTATGTAGCATTTCTACAATACATGATTATGGATGAGTAAACTACCTTTATTGGGCATGGGAGAGTAGCTCTCATGTCATAGCATGCATGGAACATGTTAATTTCGTACTAAATACTATCTTGCTTGTTTTTCTACCTTGTGAGTACCAGTTTTGTCATTTCTTGCATGTATGGTTGGCCACTTTATATGCTTGTGTTATGATTTCTTGTTTGATCTGAGAAGATAGGTAGGAATGTATGGAGGTGCTAATCTTGGCACCTCCTCTTCTACCACAAGAGTGGATATTATGGAGTTGATGAGTAGGTTGTGATCTAAAATGACAATTATGCATGAGAATGTGGGTTTGAGTTGAGATCGTTGCACTTGCACCGGGAGGTGAAGTGAAACATGCACCTCCTTTTTAAAACAAGTACTTAGTATGTTTAAATTTCGTATTCCTATGAGATGCTATGATGTGTGGGTGAAATCTTAATGTCCAAGACCATTTCATATCTGATTTAAAACTTTTTTTAGTAATCCTTTCACTGCTTTGTTTAAATATGAAATTATGTAGTTAATTCAACATCACCATCCTTTTAAAATGATCTAGATTGTTGAACTTTAGCACTATTGCGGTTGATAATTTACCAAGCTCCTTGTGTCTGACCTCAACTACAACTACCTCTGTATACTTGCGGAGACTGGTTAGTTGAGTAAAAGATCCTTCTAAGGATTGAAACTCGTTAGTGTAAGAAGCCAACAAGTTTTTGGCACTGTTGTCGGGGAGCTACGGATTGGTGTAACAAGTGCTAATTAGTATTTGAGACTAGATCACCATTTCCATTTTCAAATTTCCTTGTACCTTTTGGTTGTGTTCTCAATTCCTCTTGCTATTTTTAGGTTGTATGTGTCGCTCACAAAGGGGTCTTCATACATCATCATTGTTAGACCTCGAGATTGAGTGTACTCTTTCAAGCTTAAGAAGAGCAAGGAGAGTAGAGCCATAACTGCTAGGAGGTACTCCACCATCATCACCATCACCATCACCATCTTCTTCACCCTTTGAGGAAGATACACTAAGTGATTCAACCATGGAGGATGACCGTCCTTTGAAGTATTTCACAATGCCAGTTGCCACGAACATTTGTGGGGCCATTGACCTACCTACAATTGAAGCGAACAATTTCTCTATTGCTCCTTCCATGATTCAGATAATACAACAGAATCATTTTGGAGGTACATCCAATGAAGATCCAAGTCTTCATGTAGCTGAGTTCCTGGAATATCTAAATACTTTTCGAATCAACGGAGTATCTGCCGAAGGAGTGAGACTAATGCTATTTCCTTTCACCTAAGAGATACAGCCAAGGTGTGGCTTTTGTCTCTTCCAAAGAAGTCAATAAAAGTTGGGACCAACTCCTAAATGCTTTCCTTGCAAAGTATTTCCCGCCAAGCAAGATAGCCCAACTAAGGAATTAGCTCACTAATTTCTCTCAAAATGATGGAGAAACTTTGTATGATACATGGGAACGGTTTAAGGATCTTAAACTCCTTTGCCCTCACCATGGTTTGACCAACTGGTTGCTACTTCAAACATTCTATAATGGACTATTCTACAACACCCGATTGACACCGGATGCCACGACTAATGGTGCATTGATGACTAAGTCTTATAGTGAGGCTTATGACATTATTGAAGACATAGCGCTTAATCACTACCAATGGTGATCATATAGGGGAGTACCATCAACTTCTACAGCTGGTTCTTCAACCGAAAAGTAAGGAGGGAAACATATTGTTGACATCGTTGATCTTATTGCTGCCAAACTTGATGTTCTTACACAGAAGTTCGAAAAGATGACTACTATGCACATCCAATCTGCTGAAGTGATATGTGAAGCTTGTGGTAATGTAGGACATACTTATTCTTCATGCGTTGGTCCTAATGCAAATGAAGGGAGCTTTGAATAGGTCAATTTCGTTGGAGTGCAAGGGAACAAGCAGTACAATCCATGTTCCAACACCTACAATCTGGGATGGAGAGATCATCCTAATTTCTCCTACCGGAACATAAGAAATGCTCAGAACTTCCAACAAGGATAGCAGCAACCACAGCAACAACAACATTTCAACCGACAAGGGAACCCACCAGGTTTCAACAATAGGGGTCACCAACAGCCACAACAGCCTCAAAGCTCTTCTTTGGAGGCCATGATGGAGAAATTTGTTTCTACACAAATGCAGCAAAATGAAGAGTTCTGGGGGAATAATAAACTATTGAAAGATTCTATTGCCCAACTTTCCGCTAAAGTGGATAGCATTTCCACTCATACCAAGATGTTGGAGAATCAAATAGCACAGCAAGCTCTAGCACAGAAAGGAGTCCACAATCTGGTTCTCTTCCAAGCCAACCGGAAGTGAATCCAAGACAACAAGCAAATGCCATAACTTTGAGGAGTGGAGTTGAAATTCAGAGACCTTCTCCACCCAAGGAGAAGAACACTGAGGTGGTTGATGAGGAGGAGTCCAACACTCCTATTTGCAACAAGGATAAAGGTATGGTTGAAATACTACCTTCTTACAAGGCTAATGTACCATTTCCACAAAGGCTTGCAAACAAAAAGGAGGATTTAAAGTTTAGGAAGTTTATGGACATTCTAAACAAGCTTCATGTCAACCTTATTCTAGCCGAAGTTATTGCCGAGATGCCATCATATGCTAAGTTATTAAAGGATATCTTAACTAAAAGAAGAATGGTGGATCAAGTTGAAACAGTAATGCTTTTGGAAAGAATGAGTTCTATTATTCAAAACAAACTTCCATAAAACTTAGATGCTTTGGGAGCCTTCACTCTGCCATGCAAGATCAACAACACCACGTTTGACAAGGGTCCAATAGACATTGGAGCTAGCATCAGTATCATTCCGTCTACCTTGTGGCAAGAGCTAGATCTTGGAGATCTAAAACTGATAAAGATGGCTATTGAACTAGCGGATCATTCCATCAAGTACCTGAAAGGTATTTTGGAATATGTGTTAGTGCAGATTGGAAAGTTCTATATCCCTTGTGATTTTTTTGTTTTAGATATGGTGGAAATTCCTTCCAATCTCGTTCTTTTTGGAAGACCCTTTTTAAGAACTGTTGGATGTCTTGTTGATGTTCGGGAAGGCAAAATCGCGCTCTGGGTTGGTGAGGAAGCCATGGAATTCTCTATTTATGATGCTATGAAAGCACCTTCATGTGTTGAAGGAATTTTTTTATTGGATACTATTGATTCAATTGTGGAGGATGATGAAGGTATTGTTGATTTGATGTTAAACCTTCGTGATGACGATGAGGCTGCAATCAACAAGTCTAAAAAAATTGGAGTACTTCCCATTGCTAAAGCACATGCTTCCAATGAAGACACTCCACTTGTTGATGATAAAGTTGAAGAAAGCATAGCTGGGAGAAAGGTAGAACTTAAAGCCCTTCCACTTGGGCTTAGGTATGCATTTATTGACTCTAATTCTACTTCCCCTATTATAACAAATGATAATTTAACCAATGACCAAGAAAATAAGTTGTTTGCCAAATTGTGTTTGTATAAAGATGCCATTGGTTATTCTATTGATGATTTGAAAGGCATTCATACCTCCATATGCATGCATAGAATAAACATGGAGGATGATGCTAAACCGACTATTGAACCACCAAGGCATTTAAATCAAAACATGCTTGAAGTGGTTAAGAAAGAAATTTTCAAACTGATTGATGTCGGAATCATTTATCCAATAAGTGACAGCCCTTCAGTTAGTGCCATTCACATGGTACCTAAGAAGGGGGGTGCAACTATCATAAAAGGAGACAATGATGAGTTGGTACAAACACATATAGTCACGGGGTGGCGTATGTGTATTGATCACCGGCGCTTGAATAAGGCAACTCGCAAGGATCATTTTCCATTGCCTTTTATTGATTTAATGCTTGAACGCCTTGTAAAGCATTCTTATTTTTGTTACTTGGATAGGTATTTTGGGTTTTTTCCGATTCCTATCTACCCTCCCAACCAAGAGAAAACCACATTTACTTGCACCTATGGAACCTACACCAATCGCCGCATGCCATTCGGTCTTTGCAATGCTCCTGCGACTTTTTAACGGTGTATGATGGCCATCTTCACAGATTTCATTGAAAACATAATGGAAATTTTCATGGATGACGTTAGTGTATATGGAGATTGTTTTTATCAATGCTTATGTAACCTGTCATTAGTCTTAGCCTACTGTATAAAGGTTAACCTAGTGTTGAATTGGGAGAAGTGCCATTTCATGGTACAATCTGGTGTAGTACTAGGCCATGTTGTATCTAACAAGGGTATTGAAGTTGACAGGGTAAAAGTTGAAGCCATTGAGAAGATGTCTACTCCATCTTCAGTCAAAGACATCCACAGTTTTCTTGATCATGTAGGTTTCTATAGAATATTTATTAATGACTTCTTGAAAATTACAAAGCCGTTGTGCTCCTTACTTGCAAAAGATGCCGAATTTGTATTTGATGATGACTGCCACGTAGCACTTTCCAAGCTCAAGGAGGCCCTCATTTCAGCCCCAATTATTCAACCACTAGATTGGGATGCCCCTTTTGAATTAATGTGTGATGCAAGTGATTATGCAGTAGGGGTTGTTCTAGGATAGCGGAAGGACAAGAAAATCCACACCATATGCTATACAAACAAGACCCTTGATGAAGCACAAATCAACTATACAACTACCGAGAAGGAGATGCTTGCCATAGTGTACGCCTTTGACAAATTCTGACAATACTTGTTGGGGTCTAAGGTGATTGTATACACTAATCATGCTGCCATTAAATATCTACTGAACAAGAAGGATGCCAAACCTCATCTTATTCGCTGAATTTGATCTTGAAATCCGAGACAAGAAAGGCACGGAAAACAATGTTGTTGATCATCTTTCTAGGTTGACTACGAAGGCTGGAAATTCATTTCCCATTGAAGATCATTTCCCTATTGAAAAGCTTTATGCGTTATCATCTACACAAGTATTGTGGTTTGTGTATATAGCTAACTTTCTTGCTACTGGACAACTCCCACCGAATTTGACATATCAGCAGAAGAAGAAATTCTTTCATGATGTGAAATTCTACTATTAGGATGATCCACTATTATTCAAGCATGGAAGTGATGGGCTGATCCACCGATGTGTTGCTGAAGAAGAAATCCCTACTATTATTGTTGAATGGCATGCCTCCCCTTATGGCGGACACTATGGAAGAGAAAAGACCGCTGCAAATATACTCCATGCCAATTACTATTGGCCCACCTTATTCAAGGACGTCAATCTATTTGTCAAATCTTGTGATAGATGTCAAAGAATTCGAGGTATATGTCACCGTGATGACATGCCCCTCAACTCTATTTTAGAGGTTGAAGTATTTGATGTATGGGGAGTTTATTACATGGGACCATTCCCATCCTCTTGCGGTTATCAATATATTCTTGTAGCTTGTGAATATGTCTCCAAATGGGTTGAGGCCATCCCAACCCAAGCGAAGGAGGCCAAATCTATAGTAAAAAAATTTCAAAAGATCATTTTTCCTTAGTTTGGAGTTCCTAGAGTCATAATTTCTGATGCAGGCACACATTTTGCTAAAAAAACAATTCAATAATCTTCATTCTAGATATGGGGTAACTCATAAGATCTCTACACCCCATCATCCTCAAACTTCCGGGCAGGTAGAGGTTTTCAACCAACAACTGAAAAACATTCTTGAAAAGACAGTCTCTAGTTCAAGAAAAGATTGGGCTTTAAAGATAGATGATGCACTATGGGCGTACCGTACAACTTACAAAACAATCATAGGAACAACTCTGTTTAAGCTGATCTATGGTAAATCTTGTCACATTCCACTAGAGTTAGAACACTGTGCGTTGTGGGATATCAAATTCTTGAATTTTGACATGAAGAAGGCAGGTGAGAAGTGCCTTTTGCAGCTACAAGAACTTGAGGAACTTTGCCTTGATGCTTATGAAAACACAAAGATATACAAAGAGAGAACAAAGGCTTGGCATGACAAAAGGATCCACAGGAAAGACTTTAACTAAGGAGATAAAGTCTTGCTTTTTAACTCCAGATTAAAGATATTTCTTGGAAAGTTGAAATCCAAGTGGTCAGGCCCTTTTCTTGTATTAAAGATTTTTCCATATGGGGTTGTGGAACTCCAAGGCAAGGACGACACATTCAAAGTGAATGGACAACGTTGTAAGCTATATACATGTGGAGATGAAGTAGACAAGGGAGCCTCTTGCTCCCTCCAAGATGCATGAATGAAGAACGGAAGAGTCTCACTCTGGACTCTAAATGGAGGACCTCGTGGGAGTTGAACCCACATTAGGATAGATTTCTTTTCCATTATTTGAGTCAAGAACACTCTTAAATTTCTTTAATGCGTGTCATGGATGAATGTAATAATTTAGACATAGATGTCACCACATCTATCATTACTTTTGTGTTGACTGAATGTTATTTCTATAGAAATTCCACACTGCACGACATGTCTCTATTTGACACGATGTGTAATACTTTAGAAAGACACTAAAATCAAACATGATCTTTAGGTACACGACATGTTTTGCATCAATACACCGTGTTCAGTTCACAAAAGAGGTTTCTAGAATGTTACACGGAGTGCTTAATTCAGCACACGTCGTGTACTCATCACTCGACTTAGCAGCAAATTTTTTTGGAAACTTGGACGTCATGCATAAATTCATACATGATGTGCGTCTGGGCATAAAGGAAGATCTAAAAATGGCAATTTAAAGCAGACACGTCGTGCATGTCTCATGCATGCCGTGTCTTTCTCATAAAGTCTGGCCTAAAAGGGGGGGCGCACGACCTATCTTCTCAATCCCTTGAGAACTTAGTCGTGCGAGAGCAAACAAACCCTAGTGCCCGTGTGATTTTCAGCTGTGCAGCTTCCATCTTGGAGCCACCAACCTCACACCGTGTAGCTGTCATCTCTGAGCAGCTACACACTGACCTCGCGTCGTGCACGCTCACCAGTAGCTCTCTTTCCTCAGCTTGCGCCACCTCCGCCAATGTGATAGAGCTCGTTCCTTCTTGTGATAACCCGGATTTTAGGATTTTGATTTCGAATATAGAATTTGAAGACCATGAATGTTATGTAGATGACTAGTAGAAAACTAAGGAATTGATTATTCAATCATGGACTCTTGTCACCCAAATGGTATAACAAGAGATGCAATTGATGATTATTAGATCTAATTGAGTCCAATTATGAGGAATAAATATGGTTAATTGAATTAAGTAATGATGTGGCACATCATCTTTTAGTGATAAACAAGAATCTGAATGGTTGAATAGTGATGTACATGTTGCATATTGATATTTCAATTCTATCGAAGTTGTTTGGTTATAAGTAAGGATCAAATGACAATTAAATATGACCATATATCCCCTAAATAAGATCTTATTTGGTGATATTATGTGACAAGACATACATTGGATTTTAGGCCTCAAACTCGGGTGGAAGCATTACTGGATCATTATGATCTTATGTTAAATACTGTAGGTTTAATTGGGATTCCTATGCAAAGTTATTCATGTTTTAAAATACTGAATTATTTGAGCAATTGAGGTTGAGGATTATAGGTGGGTGAATCATATGTGTCACGGGCCAACTAGAGTCTAGAAGACGTGACTTAGCTAGGTGAGGCAGATCGCTGGGAGGTGTGGCACCACCTCAGCCTTTGGATGGCCAGATCTAATGGATGCGGATCTATCTGCTACCTCTGCTTCTCACAGAGAAGGTGGTACCCGCAAGACCAGGTCTGTTGTTGCTACACATCCGAGTTGATAGGAATGATACTCGAGACCTAGAGCGAACCATTACCTCCGCTAGGCTCGCATCTGTATAACAACCCCTCTTGGGGAATTTTCCATGGAGGATCAAGGAGGATTCCTCTCCCCATCGACTCTGCTTCTCAGCCACAAATACAGAAGAAGTGAGAGGAGGGGTGATAGAGAGGAGTAATATAGTTCTGGGAAGAGGTGTGAAGGGTGGAAGATGATCTTCAGGCGTGGCTAAAGCTAGATGAAGCCCTATCCAACCTTGTCAAGTCCTTCATGGTAGCCGACAGACCTGTGCCTGACATATCCATCCATAATCCTAGGGTCTACTGAGTTCGTGGAGGTTCAGTGATGATCCCATTACCTTTTCAATGGTGAACCTATCCTCTGGAGGAAGAAGCCCCAATGTGAACCCCCCTATTCTTCCTATACGCCAGCGGCTCCTTGGGGATCAGGAGCGGTGAATCTGGCAGTGCCTTCAGAGGCTTCTAGATAGCTTGCTCCCACCGCCTACCTTTGGATCCTCACCTCACCAGCAATCACCTGCAGCAGTCGATGGCACTGCTCCTCTACCAGCCCACCGTACAACTCGGCCACCTGCTCTGTCGTGGCCCCAGCCAGAGGACGGAAAATGGCCAACAACGTTTCCCCACCATGGAAGCTTTCTGAGGAGGATGACGGTCTTGGAAGCAAGGAGTCCCGCTACATACTTGATGCATGAGAGAGAGATGGAGGTGAGTAGAGGATGACCGACCACTCACCAGCATTTCAGGCCAGCGGCGACGGCAGATTCGTCACTGAGAAGGATGCCTCAGGCGTCCGTTTCCCGTGGATTGCGAGAGAGGAGAGGGTGAGTGCTGTGAACCAACCAAATATCGAACTAGGTCCATCCCAAGCCAGTTCAATCGTGAACCCAGGAAACCAAATCAAAGAGTTGTGCTTATCCTCAATGCCACGTGGTGCAATCTGATTGGCAACCAGAGGTAAATATCTCAGAAATGCTCAGATCTTCATTAAATCACAGTAATTAGCTCGATTATCATAAAAATGCAAACAAGGTATCGTTATTCTCAGAAAAATTAGTAGAACAATATGAAACCATAACGTCGGGCTTTTGATGATTAAATATCTGGAATATCATGTAAGATGTGTAATACTTGTTTAATGGATAATAAATAGCAAATGATGGCATAAAATTATGGGAAAATGTCAGTAAATTTATAATCATGTTTATAATGCATATGATGCTAGTTATGGTCATGTTGATGTACGGAATCATGTAAATTGCTCCATATGGCTAATTAGGGCTAATAACCCTAAAGAAAATGTAATAAATACATGCATGCTCAATAAATGATGAAATTTATAGAGTAAGCTCATATATGTATTTGGAAACTTAGATTTAATGATGAGATCATGATGATGCATAGAATGCATGTTATATGAAGAGCACCTTTAATACATGTGATGCAACCCTAATATGGTTAATGAAAGTGACATAATGTTAAATATGTCCACATAATAATGTGACACATAAGTATATGCAGTTAATGAACTGTAATGTGGAAAATGACATCAGTAAGATAAATATAAGGTAAGAATACAAGTAATCATGAGGATATCATAATGAGATAGGCAAACCCTAAAATGGATATAAACAGGGTTAATAATGATGAGAACCTGATGATAGTATATGATCTTGTCTTGATCAGGTTATGACCAGATTAACTAGATGATCATGGATATGTGAGGAATATCTGAACTCAGGTACGTGGGCTTTATCTAAGTATATGACTAGTTTTCTTGTGTGCAATAGCTATGATGTATTTCTTGTCTTTATTTGATAATATTGCTTGGATGTACTATGATTGTAGTATCTTCGCCATGTCAATAAGAACAACAAAGACTATAGATGGTTTATAGCTACTAAATGGATATATGCTCTCTCTCTCTCTCTCTCTCTCTCCCTCAATCCTATCTCTCTCTCTTCCTCTAAATATAAGGTCGGGCACTCGGTTCCCATAGCCCAAGGGGTGGGGAAAAATGAAGTGCGACACAACTTAGTAGTACAAGCACATCAAAAGACATCTAAAAATATGTGTTTACCTGATTATCACTTTAAACAATGTTTTCTTTCACTCTTTCTTTCTCAAGTTATTTCAATTATGCAAACATATTAGTATGTATCTTTCTACCCACGTACTCAACATCTTGTGTGTTGATTCGTTGTTTCACGTATGTTTTAGGTTCAGAGCTTGCGTGGGATAAAAGAAAGGAAGTGAGCAGTTGTCCAGGTTGTACCTATTGTGTTAAGATCCTGTTAGCATACATGTTCAGACTTGTAGAATTTTCATTCAATATGTAACTGTAAATCATGTTGTAATAATTCATATTATATAAATATGCATGTTGAATGTTGAGTATGTTATGGTTGTATGTTCATGTATGTGAATTATGCTTCTGCATCGCTTTATGATATGATTGGATGATGTTTTCAGATTCTGACATCTCATTCCCAATAGGGTTTGGAGAAATCAAAATCCGGGGACGTCACACTTCTTATTTGTGACCTTGAGCTATCTCCACACCTTCACCAGAAGCCGCCTTCACGTCGTCCCAACATCTCTGTCTTCCTCACACTGGACCTGATCCAGCAGCACCGAAGGCCCTAACGGAGCAGCTCCACTACACGTTTTCCAGCACCGGCAACCTCGACGTCAACCGACCAGCCGCCACCAACATCACCACCATCAACCTTGACAGCACCAACGCCGCAACCGACACACCACCTATCTCTCCAGCAACTCTCCAGATCCCTATTTTTTCCCCTAAATCTTCACATCTCGACACTGATTCAGAGTGCTTCAAATCTCCAGGTACACGGTGTTCCGCTAGAATACACGTCGTGGATTCCCATTTCAAGCCAAAGAATTCATTCCAGGTGCACGACGTGACCATCATCTACACACTGTGCATTCTTCCAGAATAGCCATGGCTCCAGTCAAGCAAGGTTCGGGCAAGAGTCGCGGTGGTGCCAGCTCTTCCTCCACACCTTCTGAGGTAGAACATGTCCCCTCCACCCAGTTCTGGGTTACTCCCGATATGGATGTCGATTACCAGTTCCTAATCACCAGGCGGGTGTTACCTTCCCGCTATGCATGTGAGGAGACTCATAACAAACTGGGCTTCAAGAACAAGGTAATGGCCCCCCTGAGGTTTTTGGGTCTACATTTTGTCTATACAAGGGTTACCAAAACCTACCCACAACTCGTTTATGAGTTTCTGACAACTTTTAAAGCAGAGGAGGATCCACAACACCGCCTTGATCTATACCCGAAGATCAGTTTTCGTTTTCTTAACAAACCTTTTAACATGGATCTTCATCATTTTTGTGATTTACTCGGGTGCAACTACGATGGTTACATTGATTATCTGAGGGCTTTCAATAGTGATACCTTTTGGTCTGAGATTTCCAGTGATTCGGTGCACAAGGCTAGAGAGGTAAGAGCCTCAGCTATTCATAACCCCATTTTCCGCTATGTACATCGCCTCCTTAGTACATGCATTTTTATGAAAAAGGAAACTCAAGGGGTTGTGGGAAAAACAGACCTTTTCTTCTTATGGTGTATGGTAAACAACAAGGAAATCAGTTCATGCTACTATATTATCAATAGACTTTTATAAACAAAGAAGAAGAAGTTGCGGGAGTAAGGTGATATCATGTGTGGTGGGTCATCTCACTTCTTGCAATGAAGCTTGGGTTAGATTTGGCTATTTTGGACCCTGCACCAGGAAAAAACCTTTTGGATATCAGTTACCTTCTTTCTTGTGGTCTTATATCGAAGCATGGTGATAGTACAAAAAAGTTCAAGGTCTTTCTCACCAAGACACAATATATTGAAGTCCCCGACATAGCCCACAATGATCTCAGCAACAAAGCCAATTGGAAGGTTGATTTACAGCCTAAATATGAAGCAGTGATGACACGATTTTTCCGTGCGTAAAATGCAAGTGTACGCGTAAGAGTAGTATAGGCCTTGTGAGGCCCGAGTCAAACTCAGGGACATTGAACTATCGGTAGAGTACTTTGCAATCAGCTAGACCGATTAAAGAGTTTGAGAGTTGTTGTAAAATAAAAGAAAATAAAATAAAACAAAGCAATCAATTAAGGGTTTAGATTAATCAATTCAAATGGAGATCTTTAGGATTTCGGTTTCACCGCGGGTTTTCATTGTATGAATTTCCATATAATAACTCAGGTTCATCTCTCGATCCGGGTAGTGGCCTGTAGTCATAATTGCCCACTATCACGGTACAATTCACTACCTAGGTCTAGGTCGGTTCCATCGTCGTAGTAACCTATACCCTAAACTAGGTGCATTAAAAATGACCTCTGGGTTTCCACCATTAACCGTACATCGCCTTGTTCAAGGGATTTGTTAATTAATGTGAATTTCGTCTCTTTTCAACCGTTAATTCTTCTTTTGAAGTAATTAAAGACATTAGATTATTATTATGGTGATCAAGCATGACAATATAATTGAGAAAATGAAATCATACCACGGATTTAAGAGATAAATGATGAATTACTATGATAAAAATGTCATACAATGCTTCCCCAGGCTACTCCCGGTCCTAAAGATGAAGGGGATTAGTCCCGCATGTTCATCAATGAAAAGTAATGGTGGAAAAGGGGAAACATGGAGAAAAATGTGAAAAGTAATGAAACCCCTGAACAGAGAAGATCCCAACGTTCCTCGGCGTTGAATGTGCGATCTACAACCTTTCGGCGGTGGAAAAATTCTTCTTTGGCTTCCATAACAACTGGGGCATGCTTCTGGGCTCCGTTCTTCTCTCCCCACCTTCTCGGGATGTGTGCAGCGGCTAATGACGTGATTCCTTGCTCTTGGCCGCCGTCATTAGGTATAATCCCCGAGTTAGGTCATAAAAATACCACAACCGTCAGATTTAGATCAATCTGAAACAAACTTGTATCTGACGATGTCGATACCATCGACTCGGGTAGATGGTATGAACCTTGCACAATATCGGCTGGTCTTCTTTTCTTTTCTTTGTCGTGACTGATGCTGACTCGATACCATCGATGAGGGTCGACGGTATCGACACCCTAAGGCGTCATTTTTTGTCCGTTTTCGTCGCTGCAGCTCCACTTGTCGACAATATCGACTTCGAGGTCGATAGTATCGACTCTCTTCTCGCCAGCAACCTAATGGTAAGTCACTACCATCGACTTCTCTGTCGATGGTATCGACTCTGTGCTGCTCCTTGCTGCTGGCAACCTGTGGTTGTGTCGATGGTATCGACAGCAGCAGATATGTGTTTTTTCCTGAAATTGCAACACAAACCCACATAAGCCGGAATAAAACATATTATTGTAATCATTTATGCTCAAAACACTAAAATAAGGGAGAATTGATGTTTAGAAGGGTCATAGACCAAAGTAAATGAATTATGCAATATTAACCACCAAAATGACCAATAAATGCATAAAACACAAGTAAAACAAGTCTATAAATGTGACTCAAAATCATCGCATCAAACTCCCCTAAGCTTAAACATTGCTCACCCTCGAGCAACAAAACCTTAGAATAGAATTGCGAGGGTCAACTAAAGAACAGGTCATCACAACAAACATCACTCAATGATCCCCACCGAACATTCACAAACCGGCCCTTACTAACCACGGAATGATAATTACCCTAACGGCGACAGTAATCATCCATAAAAGATATCTAACTCAAAATTGAGGAACACTATCAGATAAGGCAGTTAACATAATGAAATTCTCCAGTTCAGGCTCGGTGAATCTTGTGATCTCCTATTCTATGTTGCTCGCTCTAACTACCATCTACATGGAAGCAGCTCTCCTGATATTAACGCGTGAGGAGAAAATCATGGTGGCCTACCAATTTGAGAAACGGGTGGATGAAATGGGTGGCTTATGGAAGAAATGGAAGCATTATACGGTTCTAACATGCACAAAGCAAAAATGACCTAAATGATGCATATGCAAGTGTAAATGCCCTAATGCCTACATTTTGGGTGGAATGATGCATGCACTATCATTCCGTCTCAAGGTGAGATGGAATATCTAAGATAACTACATCATGTAACCATTCTTCTTAATATGTAGGTGAGAACATGTTTCTTTCTCCCTCTCATTACTACTTACTTCTTAATTCTTTTTTTTTTTCTTTTTTTTCAAACCCTTATTTTCACAGCTGACAACGAATTGTTTGTCGGGCTCACTTATTATTGCATAACTTATACATTTGAAACATTCAGAAGGTATGTAACAAGTTCATCACCCTTAATGTTCAGAAGATATAAGACGCATGATGTCCTCTATGCACAAAAATGTGAATGCAGCTACAAAATGATGATTATTGCAACTAAATGACATGCACTAAAAGATGATGTGCATGTATAACTAATCAATTTTTTTTTCATTTCATGCAAACTATACTAAAGTAGTTGCAATGCAAGACCTGTTGACATGGAATGCAATCAAGGAATTAAAACCATAATGTACTTCCAATTCTTAAGGTGGATTATGAAAGCAATGGGGTGGATAGATCACAAGACTAATTGACTGAACCTTTGAAAATTATTATGTGTCCCTTCTTATTGACCTGTGTGGTAATTAAGAGGTTTCTCTCTTATTTTAAATTAAGGTCTCATTATCATTTGGTCAGTTTAGGCTCAAACAACCAATTCCGTCCACTTTTCATGAATCAAAGGCATGCACAGTTGTGATTTCCTATTTTAGAGTTGACAAACCCAATCATTTTCTTAAGTTATGTGCTCAAAGTTGAACAACACAAGATTGCAAAGCACTAAAAAATTTTAAATTTTCCCCTAATTCCCATGTACAAGAAAACAAGATGACACATGACTTAAGACATCCACGAATACACTAGATAGAATGTGGATCCTACAAACAAACTAAAAACTGCAAGAAATAAATAACAGAAGACAAAGCAATAAAAACTAAAAACTAAAGGATAGAGTTGTTCCAACTCCCCCCCAAGCTTAAATTCGACTATGGCCTCATAGTAAAAAACAACCTTAAAAGGTGAAACAGAGATACCGATCATTCTTCCGGAGGAGGTGGGTACTGCGGGGCCGTGGGGTCCCAAGATGGGTACTTCCCCTGAAAGCTTGGATCATACTGGGGCATGGGTGGAGGTTGTGGATACCCCCCAAAATAATTCTAGCTCCAATAATGATCGTAGAAGGTCTGTTGTTGCATCTCCATCCTATGCAACCTGACGTGGATGTGCTGTTGGTTGTCGAGGAGGAGGCGCTCATTTTCAAAAATAGCCCTTTGATTTTCAAGCAGCTGGTTCGTTGTATCCTGAATACTAGCATATGAAGTTGTATGTTGCTACTGTGTCTAATGAATATCCTGCAACATGGCATACATCCCTTGCATGGAGTAGACATCCTCGCTTTGCTATGAGGGCTGTGGTGGTGGAGGTTGTGAAGAAGAAGATGCACTCGGATGCATGCGGTGACGCTTCCGGGGTGCCACACGTGCACAAAGAGGAGTGAAAGCCTCTTCTTCCTCTTCATGCTCATCACCGTCGTTGTCATTTTTGCCACCGTCTTCATCCGAATCAGCTATGTCTATGATGGGCCACCGGAAATGATGAGTGCCCTCGATGTGGAAGATAGGGTCTGGAAGTGAACACTCTTGATATGTGTGATTAACATGGCAATGTGCATATGCCAGGCCATCACGAAGCAGAATGAGGCTGGAGCGATGCAGATGCTGCAGGTTGACTTTGCTCCGATTGGAGAGGGGAGTAAGCTGGGAGAAATTCAACCCAAGATAGTGGGCCAGTGGTGTGATGAGCCCTCCAAAATGGATCGGAGCCTTCCGCGTACTCCTTTTTACAGCCAACACGTGTGTCAAGAAAAATGCGCCCCAATTACATTCTTCTCGCTTCAACAACTTGTGTAAGAAAAACAAGTCTGTCTCCTGAAACTTACTAAGAGAAAAATCACCTCTAGCAAATAAGGTGCTGCAGAGCATGCGGTGAAGAATCCACACGAATGGATGCTCGAAATCCGCCACCGCCGCATTGTGGTAGGTCACGGATTTGCCGGGCGGCGCAGTCACTAGCTCAGCGAAGATGGCATCATAGTCTGTCCTGTTGTCTGGCCGCCGATATTGATCTCGCCCATGATTCCAGTTGTAGATGGAATTGAACTGTCGCAAGGTGAGAGTGTAATCATTGTTGTACAGCCGGAAAGAAATGCGGCCTTTGATCCATTCTTGATCAGTGGCGATGATGTCATTTGGCACGACGCGTATATCCAACGACGCCATGAACTCCACCACTAGCTCTTTGTATGTGGGCCATTCACCGAAGAATGGTTGGCCATCGGCATGGAATTCCATCTCATCGGGCCTCCTGCCCATATGCCTTGCCTATCCCTTGAGAATGTAGGCAAGATTAGCCTCGAACCCGAGATTGCGGATCATGTCCCGGTCGACGTACATGGTCGGCTCTATCTTGCGCTTCATCAGTTCCTCGTAAATCTTCTTGACCTCTGCGGAAGGATGGACAATCCACAGACGTGGAATAGATGCAGTCGATGGAGGAATGAACACTGGGATCTCCATTGGTGTCGTGGGTGAAGAGGATGCACCGGCAGTATGCACCATTGTCGAAGAAGAAGGGATAGAAGATGGAGCTTGGTGAAGGTCGGAGAAGACGATCCCCACTCGGTGAAGGCTCATAGAAGAACACGCTCCTTGGATGCTCGTAGCCGGGCTTCGATCACTCAACAAGACACTCCACACAAGTGAAGGAAGAAAGCTCTGAAGGTGTGACGTCATATGATGACATACCATCCCTTATATAACCGTGGTTGGCGCTGCTGTATGACCGTCGATACCATCGACGCGAGTCAATGGTATCGACTCCTGTAGCACAATCCGTCTTCCGCTAGTATCGACGGTTGTTGATAGCCTGATTTGGGGGCCCAGATCGATGACGTGTCGATACTATCGACGGGTGTCGATGGTATCGACCCATCCCACGGATCGACTCTCCTGATGCAGCGATCACCGTTGATTTCCTCTCACGGATCGGTGACATGTCGCGTCGATAGTATCGACGCAAGTCGATAGTATCGACTTCTGCTTAGGGCAACACCCTCGCGAGGCTCAGCCGCCACCTTCTGCCTGTAGCCGAGTCGATACCATCGATAGGCGTGTTGATGGTATCGACTTCACTGAGACAATTTCATCTGAATATCTCCATAGATCTCACTAGTATCAATGCCTGTGTCGATACTATCGACCTCATTTTTGCGATCAACCTGTTGGTGTGTCGATATCATTGATGAGGCCATCGATAGTATCGACGCAGAGCGATTTCTGTAGCCGCCAACCGGTACCCAGCTCGATACCATCGACACAAGGGTCGATGGTATCGACTCTGCTTAGTCCTACACATTAAACAAACGATCAAGGTATCTTTTTTACACTAAAAACAAAATTGAATCAAACCAACGTACAAATTTGAAAGAAACTAAACTAAACTACCGATGGCTGGGTTTCCTCCCAACAAGCGCCCTTATTTAACGTCTTAGGCTAGACGACATGAAGCTCCTCATGCATCTGGAAGCGCAATGAGTTTGACCTCATTCACTTTCCTTGTGTAATCTTCACCGAAATACAATTTCAATCGTTATCCATTGACCAAGAAAGTTGTCTCGCCATCACGCACCATGATTGCGCCATGCGGCCGGACCTCCTCTATAGTGAACAGTCCACTCCATCGGGATTTCAATTTCCCAGGATGCATCTTCAACCTGGAGTTGAATAAGAGTACATGATCTCCTTTCTTGAAGACGCGCATCTGAATATGGCAATCATGAATCAACTTTGTTTGTTCCTTGTAGATCTACAAGCTTTCATATGCATTCATCCTCAGCTCGTCAAGTTTGTTCAACTCAAGCAACCTTTTCCTTCCCACTTCATCATAGCTCAAATTTAGCTTCCTAAGCGCCCAATGCGCTTTATGCTCCAATTCCACCGGCAAATGGCAGGCCCGACCGTAAGCCAACCTAAAAGGCGTAGTGCCTATAGGTGTCTTAAACACCGTCTTGTACGCCCACAAAGCGTTCGGTAGCAGGGTGCTCCAGTTCTTTCTTATGGAAGCCACAGTGCGCTCCAAGATCTTCTTAATCTCCCGATTGGAGACCTCCACTTCCCCCTGTGTCTACGGGTGGTACGGGGTACCAATGTTGTGCTTTACCCCGTACTTTCTCAATAGTGCCGCAAACTTCTAATTCCGGAAATGTGTCCCCCCATCACTAATGATCATTCTTGGTACACCAAACCTGCAGAAAATGTATTCTTTGACAAACCTTCACACTATGGCAGCATCATTAGTCCTAGTGGGTATTGCCTCCACCCACTTAGATACATAGTCAACAGCTAATAGAATGTACAAGTTAGAATTGGAGGACACAAAGGGTCCCATAAAATCAATACCCCACAGATCGAACACCTCGACCTCTTAAAATACATTGAGGGGCATCTCCTGTCTTTTTGAAATGTTACCTGCCCTTTGGTAGGAATCACATTGCCTCACATACTCATAGGCGTCCCTGAACAAAGTAGGCCAATAAAAACCACTCTCCAGTACCTTGGCTGTAGTTCTAGAACTTGCATGATGGCCACCTGTCGGTAGAGTATGGCAATGACGAAGGACGCTTTCGTACTCCACCTCGAGTACACACCTACGTAATACACCATCCATGCACTACTTCAACAGAAGAGGGTCATCCCAGAAATAATAACGCAAAGAATGGAAAATTTTCTTTTTCTCCTGGTATGTCCAATCATCCGGGATAATTTTGCAAGCAAGATAATTAACTATATAAGAAAACCAAGGATATTTAGATTTCACAAACAACAGTTGCTCATCAGGAAACGTCTCAGTAATGGGTATATGCACGTCATTCTCATCTACACTTTCCAACCTATAAAGATGGTCCGCAACCACATTTTCAATCCCCGCCTTATCTTTGATTTCAATATCAAATTATTGTAACAGTAGGATCCACATAATAAGTCTAGGTTTGGCATCCTTTTTTCCATCAAGTACTTAATGGCGGCGTGGTCCGTCCATACCACGACTTTAGATCCTACAAGATATTGCCAGAATTTTTCAAAAGCAAAAACAACGGCGAGAAGTTCTTTTTCGATTGTCATGTAATTCAGTTGTGCGTCATTTAAGGTTTTAGACGCATAGAAAATCATAGCGGGTTTATTGTCCACCCGTTGTCCCAAAACAGCCCCAACTGTGAAATCTGACGCATCACACATCAATTCGAATGGCTTTGTCCAATCTGGTGTCTGCACAACTGGGGCTAAAATCAATTTCTCTTTAAGCACATTAAAAGCATATAAACATTTTTCGTTAAAATCAAATACAACATCCTTTTCCAACAACTCAGATAATGGTTTGGCGATTTTAGAGAAATCTTTTATAAAGCGGAGGTAAAAACTGGCGTGACCTAAAAAACTCCGTACCCCTTTTACCGAATTCGGTGGGGGCAATTTGGAAATAACTTCGATCTTCACCGGATCTACCTCCAACCCTTTGCTGGACACCTTGTGTCCAAGCACGATCCCTTTGCTTACCATCATGTGGCATTTCTCCTAATTGAGGACCAAATGCGTGTCCTCACAGCGTTGCAAAACTTTGTCTAAGTTGTATAAAAATTCTTCGAAAGATGCACCATAGATGGAGAAATCGTCCATAAAAACCTCCAAACAACGTTCCACCATATCGGAGAAAATGGCAAGCATGCAACGCTGAAAGGTCCCCGATGCGTTACACAACCCAAATGGCATACGGCGGTATGCAAATGTTCTGTAGGGACAAGTGAAGGTGGACTTCTCTTGGTCCTTAGGATCAATGGAAATCTGATTGTACCCCGAATAACCATCAAGAAAACAAAAATGCGATCGACCCGCTAATCGCTCTAAAATTTGATCAATGAATGGGAGAGGGAAATGATCCTTAAGAGTAGCATCATTCAATCTACGGTAGTCTATACATACACGCCACCCGGTTACCAAGCGGGTCGTGACAGGTTCATTTAACAAATTATGTGTAACAATAATTCCCCCCTTTTTAGGGACTACTTGTGTGGGACTCACCCACGTCAAGTCAGATATAGCATAGATGATACCTATAGAAAGGATCTTGATCACCTCCTTCTTGACGACCTCCATCATGCTAGGATTTAGTCGACGATGTGGCTGGATCACCGGCTTGGCTCCCTCTTCAAGCCTGATCTTGTGCTGGCACAATGTAGGGGAGATCCCCTTGATGTCCGCGACTGACCACCCGAATGCTCCTCGGTGGTTCTTCAACACAATCAGTAGATGATCTTCCTCCTCGGCACTCAGATGTGCTGAAATAATCACAGGTAGCTTCTCACCCTGAGCTAGAAATGCATATTTCAAGTGCGGTGGCAATGGCTTCAATTCCAAATCTGGCGGGCTGATTAAGGATGACTGAAGCGGTGGTGGGAGTTCTCCAAGGTCTTCATAGTACCTAGCATAAAAGCATGGAAGCACCTGAAGAATCTTGGCACACTCTTGCAGTGACTTGCTTCTCATCTAATCATGTGTTATATTAACTAGGAAGGCTTCAAGTGGTAATTCCGGATATGCATCGAAAATAGAACTTGCTATTGCCTCATCTTCAGTAGAAAGTGGGATATCCTCCTCTTCATCATTAGGGAAACCCACAACTTTGCTAAGGGACACAACATTGGTCTGCTCCATGATGTCTACAGCCAGTGTCCCTTTTTCTACTATAGTCATCACATGAGCCATATCTAGAAATGACTTCCCTAGACATAGAGAGATATTTTGATCAAAGTGCTTGGCCATGCGGCATTGCTCCTTAGCTTTAGATTGTGTGGTGCTAGAAGGCATGACCATCTCGAACCGATCATCAGCGATACCCAAGGTCAAACAACCTCTCCCCATCTCAAGTATCATGTCAGCAGTGGCTTGAAAGGGTCGTCCAAGAAGTAACTCATTACCCTGTTCATCTTGCATCTCCATTACAACAAAGTCTGCTGGAAATACAAACCGATCTACTTTTACCAACACATCTTCACAAATACCATAGGGCTTCATCACTAAATTATCCGCCAATTGTATTGTCATATTGCTCAGCCTTGATTCTTTTAATCCCAATTTCTTGAACATAGATAGAGGCATCAGATTTATGCTTGCCCCTGAATCACACAGTGCTTCACCAAATTTCACCTTACCAATGTAACATGAAATATTGAAGCAACCCGGATCCTGCCTTTTAGGTGGCAATGTGCCCATGATGAAGGCACTCACCTGCTCCTTGAGAACTACAACCTCCGTATCAGGGAACTTCCTCTTCTTAGTGATTATGTCTTTCAAGAACTTCCCATAGGAGGCAATTTGCTCTATTGCCTCTAATAATGGAATGTTTACAGAGAGCTTTATGAAACTGTCTAGAAACTTCTTGAACTGGGCTTCCACTTTCTTTTCTTTCACACTATTTGGATATGGGATCGGGACAACCTTTGCCCTTTGATGCGGCGGCACATATGGTGTCCTTTTCTGTGTCTCCTCCTCAACAACTACGGGGTCTGTGGTGACATCATATGCTATATCTTCAACTGGCTATGTGACTGAAATTGGCACTTCCTCAGTGGCCTCACCTTCGGTTTCTGACTGGGGTTTGCTTGGTTCATCGGCCCTGGGGTTTAAAATATTCTTGCCACTCCTTAGAAAGATTGCCTTCGCCTGTTGGTTTCCTCCTGGAATGTTTGTGTCACCCGAAAAGTCTTGTTGCACTGGCTTCTTCAGATTGGCTATCTCAGCTGCCATTTGTGCTATAGACGTCTCTATCGTCCTCATCTGAGCCCCATGGCTCTGCAATGTTGCCCAAACTAATTCATGAATTCCCCCTATTGCTTGATCTGCTGGACAAAAGTGTTCATTAGTTCTTGATTCTGCTTTATCACTTGATTGAGCAACTCTGTTCTCTTATCCTCTGCCACCGGCTGGGGTTTTGCATCAGGGTCCTACAAGAAGTTATTTGGATCTTTCCAGGAAAATTTCTTGTCCTTTCTCCATGCATAATCATTATTTCTGTACCCTTGCTGCTGGCACATGAATTTGACTTGAGCTTCATCTTCGAACTCGGTATCCTCTTTTGCAAGCAATTTCTTTGCTAGAAGGTCCATCTTCTCATTCATCTATTTGATGGCCTTTGACTCTCCCACAACTCAAACGTGCTCTACAACATCTCTGTCACCCCATGATTGCTTCTTGGCCATGTTTTTCAGAATTTCCCAACACCTTGTGTCCGTGTTGTTCAAAAAGAACCCTGAACATGCGGAATCCAGGTTACTTCTATCATGCTCGGAGAGAGAAAAATAGAATATTTTGACCTGAGTCTCCTTGTCAAGCCCATGATGCGGGAACCTCCTGAGCATGATCTGAAACTGCTCCCAGGTCTTAGAATAAGTCTCTCCTGCCTTCTGGGTGAAATTATGGATTTTCCTGATCATGTCATTCATCTTCTCGGGCAGAAAGAACCTTTCAAAGAATACTTCCACCATGTGGTTCCATGATTCCACATACTCATTGTCAAGATTATGCAATCATTCCCTTGCATTTCCCGCTAGAGAGCTCGGAAACAGCTTCAGGTACAATGTCTCCTACAGAAATCTGTCAATTTTAATCATGTCATAGTTCTCCATGAATTGGCTTATATGAGTCACCAGATCTTTGTTCTTTAGCCCATGGAATGCATTTGACTTGACCAAGTTGATTAATGCAAGATCAATCTTATAGGTCGGAATGTTGATCACCTTCTTGTTGATTGGCCCCTTTGAAGTAGATGAAGAAGAAGCCTTTATCTTCTCCCATATCGTCTGTTCCTCTGCCATTTCTTCTTGTTCAGATTCAGAATCTATTTCTTCCAAGTGGTCTTGATTGTAATCCTCCTCGTCGTCAGATCCCGACAATGGAACCTCTAGTGCCTGTTGCGTGTAGTCGGTGCTACGCGTCTGCACCATGCACTGGTACCTGCAAAATGGTAATGTGAGTTCAGTACCGTGCTAGACGACCAAAAAATGTGAAAGATAAGCTATGAATTTCAAGAGTGAAGATAAAATAATAAAATAATAAAAAATGTGGCCTAGAGTGGCCGCTTGCAGCACTCGCAGTGCCGACAATTGTTGTGTCCCCGGAAATGGCGCCAAAAACTGGACACGATTTTTCCGTGCGTAAAACACAAGTGTACGCGTCAGAGTAGTATAGGCCTTGTGAGGCCCAAGTCGAACTCAGGGACACTGAACTATCGGTAGACTACTACAAATTGGTTGCGATCAGCTAGACTGATTAAAGAGTTTGAGAGTTGTTGTAAAATAAAAGAAAATAAAATAAAACAAAGCAATCGATTAAGGGTTTAGATTAATCAATTCAAATGGAGATCTTTAGGATTGCGGTTTCACCACGGGTTTTCATTGTATGAATTTCCATATAATAATTCAGGTTCATCTCTCGATCCGGGTAGTGGCTTGTAGTCAGAATTGCCCACTGTCGTGGTACAATTCACTACCTAGGTTTAGGTCGGTTCCACCGTCGTAGTAACCTATACCCTAAACTAGGTGCATTAAAAATGACCTCTGGGTTTCCACCATTAACCGTACATCGCCTTGTTCAAGGGATTTGTTAATTAATGTGAATTTCGTCTCTTTTCAACAGTTAATTCTTCTTTTGAAGTAATTAAAGGCATTAGATTATTATTATGGTGATCAAGCATAACAATATAATTGAGAAAACGAAATCATACCATATATTTAAGAGATAAATGATGAATTACTATGATAAAAATGGCATACAATGCTTCCCCGGGCTACTCCCGGTCCTAAAGATGAAGGGGATAATCCCCGCATGTTCATCTCAGAGCAAAACATGGTAGAGAAAAGGGGAAACATGGAGAAAAACGTGAAAAGTAATGAAACCCCTGAACGGAGAAGATCTAAGCGTTCCTCGGTGTTGAATGTGCGATCTACAGCCTTTCGGCGGTGGAAAAAGTCTTCTTCATCTTCCGAAATGGCTGGGGCATGCTTCTGGGCTCTGTTCTTCTCTCCCCACCTTCTCGGGATGTGTGCAATGGCTAATGACACGATGCCTTGCTCTTGGCCGCCGTCATTAGGTATAATCCCCGAGTTAGGTCGTAAAAATACCACAGCCGTCGGATTTAGATCAATCTAAAACAAACTTGTATCTGACGGTGTTGATACCATCGACTCGGGTCAATGGTATCGACCTTGCACGATATCGGCTGGTCTTCTTTCTTTTCTTCGTCGCGAATAATGCTGACTCGATACCATCGATGAGGGTCGATGGTATCGACACCCTAAGGCGTCGGTTTTTGCCCTTTTTCATCACTGCAACTCCACTTGTCGATAGTATCGACTTCAAGGTCGATAGTATCGACTCTCTTCTCGCCAGCAACCTGATGGTAAGTCACTACCATCGACTTCTTCGTCGATGGTATCGACTCTGTGCTGCTCCTTGCTGCTGGCAACCTGTGGTTGTGTCGATGGTATCGACAGCAGCAGATATGTCTTTTTCCTGAAATTGCAACACAAACCCACATAAGCCGAAATAAAACATATTATTGTAATCATTTATGCTCAAAACACTAAAATAAGGGAGAATTGAATTTTAGAAGGGTCATAGACCAAAGTAAAAGAATAATGAAATATTAACCACCAAAATGACCAATACATGCATAAAACACAAGTAAAACAAGTCTATAAATGCGACTCAAAATCATCGCATCAAGTGACCTAGGAGTGAGCACCTCTAGAGCACCACCAGCAGTAGAGGCAGTAGCACCACCACCCTCCAGCGGTACTTAGACTGAGTATACTTGGGAGATGCCCAATGTGCGGCATCTTTACGGATATGCTCAATAGCAGTTTGACCACATCGATGGCCGTTTGGACCAGATGGGCACGCAGTACACTGTGATGCATGACATGGTCCACCAGATGGACTCGTGGCATATCTCTCAGGGGACATGGTCTGCCATATGGACTCATTGCATATCTCTCAGGGCCATTACTCCATCCCACTGCCATATCAGTCACCACCACCACATCAACCCCAATTTCCACAATAGTTCGAGTTTCCCCAGCAACCAGACTCCACAACCCAGTCGATAGACATTCCAAAAAACATCAGCCAATACTTCACTAATCAGGAGGGTGGTGGCCCTTCTTTTTGATATTGATCCATGACAGGTATCTAGTTGTGACCTCCACGAGTTTGTTTGACGCAGTGAGGACATTGTTGATTTCAATCTTGGGGGGGCACAACCGGCCCATAATTGTAGTTTTCATTTTGCATTTCCTTTTGTTAGAGTTAGTTGTGTCAGTTTTTCATTTCATTTTGTTCTATGTTCTATTTTCTTTGATGGAAATATTAATCTGAATTGAGGCTACCATGTTAGAATGAACTCCATGCTTGATCGATCTTGTCCTTTGTATTTTAGGTGGCTATATGAAAAGATATTCAACAACATGCATGAATCAAATGAAAAAGGAAAGTCCCCATGTACACAATCTTGTTTTGTGTTTGTGGTTTGAAATATCAAATTTTACAGCTTTGATTTATCAATACATGTAACGGTTCCACATTTTTGTGAATAAATCAACTTTGCAACACTTACTAGAATACATGATACTCTTGCCAAACTCTTAGTGCATTTACAATCAATTTTTTAGTGAATTTTTTTCAAAAGAATGATTGAAACCTTGCTAATCTTAACACTCTTGTTGACTCTTTGGTGTTTTATCATATTTGTGCTATCATTTGTTTACCTTTACCCAATAAAAGATGGCAAACAACCCACATATCATGCTAGCCTAGTGTGAGTCCGATCTGGCAACGATGGTTGGGTGGTATGAAAATCAAAAGAGGGTAAAAACAACACCCCAACTGGCATTCCATGTGAGCATAAGCCTAAATTATCAGTCGAGTGCTGGAAACCCAAAAATCTCCATCATCATATCCTTTTAGAGAAAGAGTACAACTAAGTTTGTTAATGTTAGCACTGATTTCATCATCTTATATCCATACTAGCTGAAAAATTTGTGATTTACATCCACTAATTGTTTGGCTCGATTACCCAAATTCTATTTAGTGTTGTCTAGTTGATTATTTTGTTTGATTTGGAACCATGATTATTGAACTAAATTTCTCTATCTTAGATATATAAATTGAGAAGATAACAATGAACACAAACACAATGTACATGGTTGGTTGAGTTGATTGCATATCTTCTTTTCATTTAATCCATGCATGCGTATGAATATTCTTTCACCTTGTATGTAGCCCTATTCTTTTTGCTTAAGGACAAGCAATGGTTCAAGCTTAGGGGGATTTGTTGTGTGTTTTCCACATCATCTTTTCACTTGATATCACACACAAATTTCGTTCATTTTGATCTCACTTAGCCTCCTTTCATATTAATATTGCCATCTTTTTGTTATTTTATTTATCGCATGATGTGCATTGCAGAGATGTTCTAAAAGGACCGATTTGGGGATTTCCTGACTCAAATTTCACATCATTCGGACTTCCCCATGTACATCTAGCTATTCGGAGTTTATTCTTGCTGAAATAGCAAAACGCACGATGTGTCTTAATTAAGACACGACGTGCAAGTTTCCAGGAAAGCCATAAGTTCGGTCAGAGTGACAAACGCATGGTGTGTTCATCCTTGGGCATGACGTGTGAGTTTCCAAAAAGTGTGGAACAAACAAAGACACAATGTGTTTTCACCAACACATCGTGCACCTGGGAGTGTCGAGCAGACCGAAAGATTCTGAAAAGTTGCATGACGTGAATTAACTTAGCACACGCCATGTAAAGTGCATTCTGGAGAAACTAATGAAGGCTTTACATGTCGTGCACGAGGGATGCACGCTGTGTCACTATCAGTTTCAGAAAATTGAAAATATGATCCATTGGTTTAAAACAAGGAGGGAACTTATGAGGCGGTTATCCATGATCATTATTCGAAGTTCTCTCATCCCAAAGCAAGTCTAAAGAAAAGGAGGGTTATTTTGAGGAGAAAGGAGGTGGTTTCTTACCAAAGGCCCCCCAATCTTCTGCTCTTCTTCTCCATTCTCTTCTCTAAAGGTGCAGTAGAGCTTCCCCACTCCACGCAGCTTCTCGAGCGAGGAGCTAGTCCGGTTTGGAGCAGCTGGAGAAGTAGAATTTCGTCCAAAAGATAGAATTCTACCTTCTAGTGGTTACATCTTTGGTTCTTCTCATTTTTTCTTTTCCTAGACCATGCTAGAACCTGAAAATTATGTAGCATTTCTGCAATACATGATTATGGATGCGTAAACTGCCTTTCTTTGGCATGGGAGAGTAGCTCCCATGTCATAGCATGTATGGAACGTGTTAATTTCATACTAAATATTATGTTTCTTGTTTTTCTACCTTGTGAGTACCAGTTTTGTCATTTCTTGCATGTATGGTTGGCCACTTTATATGCTTGTGTTATGCTTTCTTGCTTGATCTGAGAAGATAGGTAGGAATGTTTGGAGGTGCTCATCTTGGAAACTCCTCTTCTACCATGAAAGTGAAGATTATGGAGTTGAGGAGTAGGTTGTGATCTAAAATAAAAATTATGCATGAGAATGTGGGTTTGAGTTGAGATCGTTGCACTTTCACCGGGAGGGGAAGTGCAACATACACTTCTCTTTTAAAACAAGTACTTAGTATGTTTAAATTTCATGTTCCTATGAGATGCTATGATGTGTGGGTGAAATTTTAATGTCTAAGACCATTTCATATCTGATTTCAAACTTGTTTTAGTAATCCTTTCACTGCTTTGTTTAAATCTAAAATTCTTTAGTTAATTCAACATCACTATCCTTTTAAACCGATCTAGATTGTTGAACTTTAGCACTGTTGCATTTGATAATTTACCAAGCTCCTTGTTTTCAACCTCGACTACAACTACCTCTGTATACTTGCAGAGATTGGTTAGTTGAGTAAAATATCCTTCTAAGGATTGAAACTCATTAGTGTAAGAATCCAACAGTAGGATCTGAAGGACCGTCAATCGAAGCTAAGGCTTTGGAAACTATTATAGCTCAGATTTAGAAAAAATCACTACCAATGTCAAATAATGAAAAGACACTGGGGGCAAGGACAAGAAACACATGGATAAAGTCATGAAATATGTAACATGCGGAGAGGGAGGGCATGGAGTTGACAACTTTATCTATACACGGCCAGAGGAGAGTGAAGAAAGTGAAAGCAAAGAAGAAACTAAAAATATCTCTTATGCCAATTTCAAACGACCAGATCATTTTGGGTTTAACTATGGCAAAAAAAAAGTTGTTGAAAACTCTCATCAACTGAGTAATTTGTCTAAACCACCTCCAGGATTCGAGAAGAAAGGAGTACTGACTCAATATACTAGAACTACTAGTTATTGGATGATCAAAAATAGCTACCAGAGTCAAAATAAAAATGTGTGTCGATAGGGTCAAGGACAAGGCCAAGGATCAAGCCAAGCCAAAGATAGAAACCAACCTGACATGATTGCTCAATCATTCAACTTTGCAGAAAGGAAAGCTTCAATAAATGACCAACTTACTCAAAGTGGTATCACCAATTCAGTAGTGTTAACTACAATGCAAACTTAGATGGTAGACATGCAAACCCATCAAAGGTAGATTGATCAATAGCTTGCACAACTAGCTAAACTTATGAAAAACCCTTCAGGGAAGATCGTATCAAATACGAAGACTATGAAGATGGCCAGTCTCTGATCAGGGAGGATGTTGGAAGATCCTAGCACTAACAACATTAAAGAAGGAGGAAGTTATGGTGAGCAACAATCTAAAAAAGAGATTGCAACAGAGGAGTCCAAGGGACAAGGATCGGTTGTAGACGTCTGAGAAGAAGGAAATGGTGAAAAGAAGAAGGATGAAGAGGTAAAGAACTCAGATCATATAGGAGAAGTTCTTTCAAAGAGAAATCCTTATGCCCTAAGAGTTCCCTTTCCCTACAAACTGATCAAATCACATTTAAAGAAGAGGTACGAGAAGTTTATGGAAGCAGTAAAGAAGCTACACTTAGATGTCCCATTTCTCAATGCAATTGAATAGATGTCGACATATGCAAAATTCTTTAAGGACCTAATCACAAAGAGAAGGAGGGGAGACTATGTTGACATCGTGCAATTGGAAAAAAATATCAAGCGGCTTTGTTCAAGTTGAGTTACCAACTAAAAAGAGGGATCCAAGGGCATTCAGCATACCCTTATGTGTTAGAGACAATGTGAAAAGGAAGGGATTAGCCAATTTAGGAGCAATCATTAGTCTTATGCCCTTGAATCTAGTACAAAGGCTTGAGTTAACGAATATGGTAAATATGGGAATGAGGATCGAATTAACCGACCACACCTTTACAAGACCTGTGGGAATACTACAAGATGTTCTGATACGGGTTGGACGATTCTTCATACCATGCAACATAGTAGTGATAGACACAGTCGAGGACTCTAAGTGTCCAATGATATTTGGGAGACCTTTCCTCACAACTAGAAGAGCTCTAATAGATGTAGCAGAAGGAATCATTACCTTACACGTAGGGAATTATCACATCGACCTCTGAGTACAAGATGCTATGAGAGGACTGTCTCTCTTTGAGTCAGTCTACTTTACGGATAGCTACAATCAATATTCTGAAGAGGTGTAAGAGGAAAAAGTGATTGTTGATCCCCTTATGTGAGCCTTGAATAGCCAAGACCCTACAATGGAAGACTCAGAGGTCATAGAGATCTTAGATTACCTGAATCAACCTGAAGAAGAATTTAGTGATGATGAAGAGATAGTCGAGACCGCAAAGTACACCTCACTTGAGCAAATTCTTGAAGAAAAGAGAGCACCAAAACCAAAGCTGGAATTGAAACCACCTCTAGAGGGGATGAAATATGAATTCCTAGACAAAGAAGAGAGTAATCATGTAATCGTTAATGCCAACTTGACAAATGATCAATTAGAAAGGTTGCTAAAGGAGCTTAAATTGCATTGAAAGGCTATAGGGTATTTGGTAGAAGACATCAGAGGCCTCAACCCTACCTTGTGCATGCACATAATACATCTCTAAGAAATAGCTAAACATTTAGCTCAACTATAGAGGAAGTTGAACCAAATGCTAAAGGAAGTTGTAAAAATGGAAGTTATTAAGTTGTGGAATGTCGGGATCATTTACCTAATAAGTGACAAGTGTTGGGTAAGCCATATCCATGTGGTTCCTAAGAAAGGTGGAATGAAAGTGATAAGAGGAGAGGATAGAGATAAAGTGGCAACAAGGACACTAATAGGTTGACGTATGTGCATTGACTATCAGAAGCTGAATGATGCTACCAAAAAAGGATCATTTCCCTATGCCATGTATCAATCAAGTTCTAGAAATATTATCTCATCATGATTACTTCTATTTTTTAGATGGGTATTCAAGATTCTATCAAGTACTTATTTATCCCGATGATCAAGAAAATACAACCTTCACCTGCATCTATGACACATACGCTTTCATAAGAATGTCATTTGGATTGTGTAATGCACCAACAATTTTTCAACGCTGCATGATATCTATGTTTTGGACTTCCTAGAAGACATTGTAACAACATGGGCCCACTGACCAAGGCTCTATAGAGTTTCAGGAATGATGACTGGCCCCATAGACCACCACTAGCCTTAACTACACACTATTTCCTCACTCACGTGCAAGCCGAGGTTAGGGTCAACTTTCTGACTGGTCACCCATCGTAGTACTACTCCAAGCTGAGCATGCTTAACGATGGAGTTCTTTAGTGATGGGCACCCAGAAAAGGAGGTGCACCTTGGTGATATGGGTAGTCCAATCATTCCTTTTAAGATAGTGTTATTTAAGGCCTCAAATCCTGGGATGTTACAATCTCCCCCACTTAGACTCTTGACGTCCTCACCAAGGCTCAACTATATGGCCTCATAATCTTTTCCCCATTTTAGTGTAGACCCAAATGACCCATGGACACCCAGCTCCCAACCATGGATGGCAAAGCAAGGGTGGCTCCATCTCATCAAGGCTCAACTTTATAGCCTCATAATATTTTCTCGATTTCAGTGTAGGCCCAAATGACCCATGGACACCCAGCTCCCAACCATGACTACCAACGCAAGGGCAGATCCATCTCATCAAGGCTCAACTATATGGCCTCATAATCTTTTTCCCATTTCAGTGTAGACCCAAATGACCCATGGATACCCAACTCCCTATCCAAAGCTACCATCTCATCTCAATGGATATCCCTTTCCAACTTGTCTGGACCGCACGGTTAAGAATAGTTTCAGGAATGTTTCTACCAAGAAGGATCATTTCCCTCTTCCATTTATCAATCAATTTCTAGAAAGATTAGGTCACCATGATTACTTCAATTTTCTGGATGGGTATTCAGGATTCTATCAAGTATCGATTCATCCCGATGTTTAGGAAAAGACAATCTATGGCACACACACTTTCATAAGAATGTCATTCGGGTTGTGTAATGCACCAACAACTCTCCAATGTTGCATGATATCTATGTTTTTGGACTTCCTAAAAGACATTGTAACAACCTGGGCCCACTGCCCAAGGCTCTAGTAGAGTTTTAGGAATGATGACTGGTCCCATAGACCACCACTAGCCCTAACTACGTGCTTCTTCCTCACTCACGCTCGAGCCGGGGTCAGGGTCAACTTCCTGACTGGTCACCCATCCTAGTACTACTCCAAGCTGATCACGCTTAACTATGGAATTCTTTAGTGATGGGCTCCCAGAAAAGGAGGCACACCTTGGTGATATGGGTAGTCCAATCATTCCTTTTAAGATCATTTTATCTAAGGCCTTAAATCCTGGGACGTTACAATCTACCCGACTTAGACTCTTGACGTCCTTGTCAAGGCTCAACTATATGGCCTCATAATTTTTTCCCATTTCAGTGCAGACTCAAATGACCCTTGGACACCCAGCTCCCATCCACGGCTACCATCTCATCTCAACAGATAGCCCTTTCCAACTTGTCTGGACCTAGAGGGGTTATAGCTCTGATACCATTTGTAACAGCATGGGCCCACTTTTTCTGAGGCCTCAAATCCTGGGACGTTACAATATCCCCTACTTAGACTCTTGATGTCCTCATCAAGGTTCAACTACATGGCCTCATAATCTTTTCCCCATTTCAATGTAGACCCAAATGGCTCATGGACACCCACCTCCCATCCACAGCGACCAGGGCAAGGACAGATCCATCTCATCTCAATGGAAAGTCCTTTCCAACTTGTATGGACCACATGACTTAATACTGAAATGCCACATGCCCATGTTGTGGGACACGTCTCGGATAAAACGTTATTAACGATGCAGAAGAGATTAATTAGTAGCGGAATTATTGAAAATCACTAAAAATTAGAACTTTTTATGCAAAGGTCCACAAACTGTAGGACTCTTTCATTAAGAAACAAGGTAAGTTATTTACAAGCTGATACATCATCACATCTTTGTATCATCACATCTCGAGAATCACAACATCAATTGCCCTGTTAAACTGTACAAGGCAAGATAAAACAATATCAAGGCATTAAGCCAAAATATCATATTTATATTAAACTATCTACTGAAACCTAGGACCTGAGAGTACAGAGACGACACATAAGACTTTCTATCTACAAGATTCGACAGACAGTGTTTCCACTTGAGGATCACTACTGTCCCTGATGTTGTTGCTGCTGTTGTTGCTACTCACCCACTGAAGGGTTCCTTCGACCTCGACGTCTACCTAAAACGTTGAATCCCACGGGGGTGAGACAATTGAATAATTGTCCCAGCGAGAGTTATAACTCTCCGCCAGAAGCATTGTTATTGCAAATATTAAAATAACAATGAGAAGTAAAACTATAATTATTCAACAGTAGATAATTCATTGAATAAACTAAGTAGAGCAGTATTCTCTAAGTAATCATTTCAGTTATAACTTGATTGAATGACAAGCCACATATCAATAAGGAATATGAAGAACATGTATACTAGTTATTCAACTAGAGCACTATGAACAATGTATCATCAATCATTGTTTCTCATAGTTCAACCTAAGCAATTATGCTATACGGCTGATTAAATTTTTCAAACATATTTATGCCCTGAGAAGATGAGTTACACCGCTCATACTCCAACCGACCATTACGAAATCGCAATTGGTACCATACATAGGTCATCAGAAGAGCCAGATTCCTATGACCTCATCTTCCTCAGTCAGTGTAAGGTACAACATGCAGGACATCTCGTGTCTCTACCATAATAGCTTTCCAGGGTATTCTGGCAACTTCACTATTAGAGTCACAGTGGCATGATGCACTCTCTTCGCCATCGAGGGATTTCTTGTTTATCTCACATCGATGCGGCATTAACATCATCATCGGGAGATTAGTGATACATCATCCCAGCATAAACATATAATGAAGGATTGAGAGATTAAATGTACATCTCACATCAATTCCCTCATTAGGACGTAAGGATATTCACGTCCATAACCCCCACATACTCAAAAGTATGCTCTCCAGGAGTTCCCTTAGGAAAACCTATTTCACCATCATTTAACTTCTGACAATGATGGATCTATGGTCAGGGATCTACATGATATCATTATACTTGATTATTTAAGTATATTATGGCATTCTTTTAGCATCAGTCAGGTTTTCAAACATTAACCATTAAAACAATTGCTATAACGAAAGAGTACTAATTGTATCAAGTTCATTTAACATCTTGTGTCCATTGGAATATCAATCCCTAACCATCTCATCATTATGATTCAGGAATATGGGTGTTCAAACCCTTAGATCACCGGAATACTTGTTACTAAGTAACACATTGCCAATAAATCATATAACAGTATGAACATGATTGTAGCAATGCAGATATTTCTCATGGCTCATACAGCCTATCAGTCTCATTTGTTACCTTTCACTAGGAAGCATAGCAATTATTGCTTCCAAGCTTATAAAGTGCTTTCAATAAATATGGCATTAAAGCTCTTACCTGGCTATGCTCACTATTTCATAAAAACCTGCATGATTAATACAATTGATAATAGACACATTATCTCTATATTAGCACAATGCAAAACAAAGATGACTTCACTATGGAAGGATTGCACCACTATGCCCTTATTAGGGTTAGGGTTCCCTTTTCATTTCAATTAGGGTTAACCAACCCCTTTAGCTCAATTAGTAATAGTGATTCCTCATTTCATTACTTAATCATAGAGCTTCATGCTATAAAGCATAACTCAAAATTAGGGTTTACTGTTCACATCTTGACATTACCATAGATTAGGGTTTACTATTCACATTACATCACATTACCCTAGATTAGGGTTTACTATTCACATTACATCACATTACCCTAGATTAGGGTTTACTATTCACATTACATCACATTAAGATCATACCATCATCATGTATTAGGATTACTTCCATTAATGCCCTCAAATTAGGGTTAATATGCATTAACCATCATAATTAGGATTTCATGATCTCACTTGATATGGATCATACCCTAATTAGGTATCCATCTTTATTAGGAGTTCAGTACTTGATTGCCATTCATATAAGAACTCTTCTCTTTCATCTTTCTATAAGTTGATGTTTACATCATCCTTGATTGGCTAAGTCAATTCAACATTGACATCATGGGTTATGTCATTATTATTGTGATTATTAAAGCTCACTTGTTCAAAGAGTATTAGTCACTCCATCCCATCAAGGTACCTTTGTAATGTTCACCACTGATTATAACATGCATTAATAAACTAATTACTTGGTCCCTTAATCACTTTAGGTATCTATGAGGTTTATTTTAATCAACCACTAAACCATCTTGACCACTAAGGCATCAAACGATCTTGACCTTTTTAGACCTCAAACGGTCTTGTACACTAAACCCCCAAACGGTATTGGACAGACCTTGAAACCATTTGGTGTTGAAGACTGTTTGGTCTTGTTGACTTTTGAAACTACATGGTAAAGTGCACACTCAAGAATGTTTGCCCAAGATGGAGTGAAGACCGTTTGGTCAAGTTTGACTTGAAACCGCATGGACATAACCGACCTTGAAACCGCATGAGATCAAATGGTTTGGGATCGTTTGGTCCCAAATGGTCTTGAGACCATTTGGACTCAAACGGTCTTGAGAGCATTTGGTCCAAACCACCTCAAAACCGCAAGGACCAAAAAGTGTCTCAACCACTTCAATTGAGTTAGGGTTTCCAATGTTGAACCCCTCAATCGATCATGCACTTGTTAGCCACTCATCAATTGAGTTAATTAGGTCAACTCTCAACTGATTTGACACTCAATTGACCCTAAAATGATCATCAATTAGGGCTTGGATCAATTGGATTAGGGTTTGAAATCGATGACCCTTCAACATACTTCAAAGTGAGTCTAATTGATTTGAAATCATTGAACCATCAATCAATTTGGTCATGACCTGACCCCAAACGGTCTTGGGATCGTTTGGATGACCTCCAAATGGTCTTGAGACCATTTTCTCAAGTCAACATCAAAAACCAACTCAACCATTTAAGGTTTGATTCATTGGATTGATCACTAGGTCAATCAATCGATTGCACCTCAACTAATTACCTTTACATTTTCAACCACTTAACCATAGTCAACCCTAGACCTCCAAATGGTCTTGGGTGACCCACAAACGGTCTTGGGATTGTTTGGATGACCTCAAAACGGTCATGAGACTGTTTTCCCATTATTTTATCAAAACCAAGTTATTCAATTAAGGTTTGAACCCTAGGTTTGGTCACAAAATCAGCAATCGATTATTCATGAACTTGATATCATTGGACCCTCAATTGGTCAACCCTACTTAACCCTAGACCTCCAAACGGTCTTGGGTGATCACCAAACGGTCTTGAGACCATTTGGGTGATCCCCAAACAGTTTTGAACCCGTTTGGGTCACTCAACCCAAATTTCAACTTAATTCAATTATTGAAATCAGCAATTAACCCGATTAGGGTTTTGATGATTGATGGGCCTTTGATTGATGAACTAATTGGAATTAATTGATGATTTTTGGTAGGTAATTAGTCTACATTATTCTCAACAGGCCTCCAAATGGTTAACACCTGGTCAACTCTTCCAAACGGTCTTGGACCGTTTGCTTCCATGTGTTCTTGTGAAACTGTTTGCATTCAAACGGTTTGAAACCGTTTGATAAAGGTTGGGAGACCGTTTGCTAAAGTAAATTCTTGGATAAACATAGGAATTAACGTCATCATATTCTACCTCTGTTCAACCAAGAACAGGGGCTGTTCTTCACGGAAAAGATAGCAAGAACACACAAAGGTGTCTAAAGAAGAAGATTTAAGCAACGATTATAGGAAAGAAAGATGCATTAACAAAGCTTTAAGGGTTAGAGTTATAAAACCCGCCTCTAGGACTGATCAAAAGCTCCAAGACTCGTAGATTTAATGGTGGCTTGAGCTTCAATAGGTGTCCAAGGTCCATTCTTTGAGTTATGGATGGAGAAGATGTCTAGAAAGGAGAATCGTGTGAAAAACAACATAAATCAAACCTTATATAGTGGTTTCCACCATGAATTCGAGGTAGATGGTGATCAACACTTACCAAGTCAGCTTGGTCATCCTCCCTATACTCCAGAGCTCCTTTTTAGTCAGTCCAAGAAAGTGATGAGAAAAGGAACTAAGGAAACAATCCTTTGAGTTGTTGGAAAGATTCACTTATATATTTTTGGATATTTTCAAGGAAAGTGGAAAGAAGAGGATTATCTCCTTTTATTTCCCAACTAAAACCACCAAAGCTTCCTCCATCCCTGGCCACGTTTCCACCTCATAACCTCATACAAAACTCCTCCATTATCCAAGGTTAAAAGGAAAAGAAACAAAACACCTTAAAGAGTTGTATATTAATATCCATCTTTATTGGATATTGCTTAATATATTATTATTTGTGAGTAATTTTCCACTCCTACCATGATCATTCAAAAGAGGCACCCTTCTCATTTTCTTTGCTCCAATTGATGCCAAGAAACATGAGAGATCCTCTAGAGGTATATATATTACATGTTGGACCCTAGGTTTTGGGTAAATTACACTTTACACCAAAACTAGGTTTTAATGCACAAGGATTGCTCTACAAGTTGTATCTTGGTACCCAAGCTTATGAAAATTGTACCACTTCATCATATTCATTATTATAATGTCCCAATCATCAGAGGAACATATTATCCTGTGTAATTTGCAATTTAACCCCTCTACTTGGGTAATTTGCACATTATTCCATTATTAACAAAACAATGTTTTAACATTATGCAAAAAGGACTAAAATTGAAATATAAGTTCCTCAAAGCTTTAATTACTTTTCAATAATTACAAGCAAGCATCTAACCAACTTAATTAGGAAAAACACCTAGGATTAGTACATAACCCAGGTCAGGGATGTTACAAATTATCCACCCCTTATAAGGATTTCGTCCCCGAAATCATCTACAAAACATATTAAGAGAAAAGAGCAGGGTATTTCCTCCTCATCTCTTCCTCTAGTTCCCACATAGCTTCTTCAATGCCACAGTGATTATAGAGGACTTTCAAAAGAATTATATCTTTCTTTTTCAGCTTTTTAATTCTTCTGTCAAGGATTGACATAGGTCCTTCAACATAAGATACATCATCGTTCAACTCTACTTCCCTAGGTTAAAGAACTGAATCTGTGTCAGGATGACATTTCCTTAACATGGAAATGTGGAACATTGGGTGTAACTTTTGCAGCTCAAGTGGAAACTCCGGCTTATAAGCTACCTATCCAACCCGTTCAATGATTGGATAAGGCCCCATAAATCTAGGAGCTAACTTTCCTTTCCTTCCAAACCTAAGAACTCCCTTCCAAGGTCAGACCTTGAGGTACACTCTGTCTCCAACCTAGAATTCTAAAGGTCTATGATGCTTATCAGCATAAGATTTCTGTCTATCCTATGCAGTCTTTAACTGTTGTTGTATTACTTTAATCTTCTCAGTGGTCTGCTGCACAAGATCAGGACCTAAAAGTTGATATTCACCAGTTTCATACCAACATAGGGGTGATCTACAAAGTCTACCATACAAAGCTTCATAAGGTGCCATGTCAATGCTATCTTGATAGCTATTGTTGTAGGCAAACTCTATCAAACTTAGGTGTAGATCCCAACTTCCTGTAAACTGAAGAACACATGCTCTAAGCAAGTCTTCTAAAGTCTGTATAGTCCTTTCTAATTGTCCATCAGTGTGAGGATGAAAGGTTGTACTAAACCTTAACTTTGTGCCTAAGCCTTAATGAAGTCGATCCCAAAAATGACTCGTAAACTAAGGACCTCTGTCAGAGACAATGGTAACTGGGACCCCATGTAGCCGCACTATCTCATCTACATATAACTGTGTTAACTTCTCAGCAGAATAAGTTGTTTTGACAGGTAAGAAATGTGTTGTCTTAGTCAACCTATCAACTATTACCCAGATGGAATCATGTCCTTTAACGGTTCTAGGTAAACCAACCACAAAGTCCATTGTCACATGATCCCACTTCCATTGTGGTATGGGTAAAGGTTGCATTGTTCCTGTAGGCTTCTGGTGTTCAGCTTTAACTTGTTGACACACCAGACACCACATAACAAACTCAACAATGTCTTTCTTCAAACCAGACCACCAATACATATCTTTCAAGTTACGATACATCTTGGTGCTTCCTGGATGCATAGCATACATTGAAGAATGAGCTTATTCCAAGACTAACTTCCTCAAGTTATCCACATCTGGTACTATCATTCTATCATGATAACAAGCTACTTGATCATTTGAATCATGGAAACCTTCTCATTTCTCATTACCATACTATGATCTAATCTGCTGAACTGCAGCATCAACTTGATGTGCCTCCTTAATCTATTGTCTCAGGGTAGGTTTTATATGCATCTCAGCTAACAGTCCTGCTAGCAACGATACTCTTAACTGTACATTTTTTTGTCTTAAGGAGATAAACATATCCCTCTTAGAGCATACCAAAGAATTCAGTTGTGCTCTGTCTAAGGCTGGTGTTGCTGATTTCCTACTCAAAGCATCATCAACAACATTGGCCTTCCCTGGATGGTAATCAATTGTACAATCGTAGTCCTTTATTAACTCCATCCATCGGCGTTGCCTCATGTTAAGCTCATGCTGAGAAAAGATATACTTAAGGTTTTTATGATCTGTGAAAATCTGGAATATTTCTCCATAAAGATAATGTCTCCATATCTTCAAGGCATGAACTATAATAGCTAGCTCTAAATCATGTGTCGGATAATTCTCCTCGTGTTTCTTAAGCTGTTGAGATGCAAAAGAAATCACTTGTTTATCCTGCATTAACACACATCCTAGTCCATTTTTAGAAGCATCACAGAAAACTATATATCCCTTCCCTTGCTCAGGTAACACAAGTACTGGTGCACTTGTCAACCTTTCCTTCAACAACTGAAATTATTGCTGACACTTATCACTCCAGGTAAAAAGAACATCCTTCCTGGTCAACTTAGTCAAGGGTAAAGCTATAGAACTGAAGTTCTTAATGAACCTCCGGTAATAGCCTGCCAACCCTAAGAAACTACAGATCTCTGTCGGTGTCTTCGATTGTTCCCATTACAGAACAGATTCTACCTCTTTAGGGTCAATTCAAATACCTGAGGCAGATATTATGTGTCCAAGAAAAGAAACTTCTGGTAACCAAAACTCACACTTACCAAACTTAGCATATAACTTGTGTTCTCTTAGAAAAGTTAGAGTCTGATGAATATGTTGCTCATGTTGTTGAGCATCTCTACTATAGATCAAGATGTCATCTATGAAGACAACAACGCACTGATTGAGAAAAGGTCAGAAGATTCTATTCATGAGTTCCATAAATGCAGTTGTTGCATTAGTTAGTCCAAACGACATAACTGTGAACTCATAGTGACCATACCTTGTTCTAAAGGCAGACTTAGGTATGTCACCATCCTTAATACGTAGCTGGTGATATCCCGACCTCAAATCTATCTTTGAGAAGATGGTTGCACCACACAAATGGTCAAAGATGTCATCAATACTCGGTAGAAGATACTTATTCTTTATTGTTACTTTATTTAACTATCTGTAATCAATGCACAACCGCATTGACCCATCTTTCTTTTTAACAAAGAGGACCGGAGCACCCCAAGGCGAAGTACTTGGTCGGATGAAACCCTTCTCAAGCAACTCTTGCAGTTGTTTCTTGAGTTTTGCCATCTCAGCAGGCGCCATCCTATACGGTGTTTGTGCTATAGGTTGCGTGTTCGAGATTAGATTAATATCAAAATAAATCTCCCAGGGCGGTGGTATACTTGGAAGTTCTTTAGGAAATACATCTTCAAATTCCCTGACTATCGGAACTTCAAAAGGGTTTAGACTATCCATGGTAGTATCTACCACATGGGCCAAGAATGCATAACATCTTTGCCTCATCAGCTTCTCAACAACCATATCTGATACAAGACATGTTGGTAGAATCTTTCTATCTCCTTGAAAGATCCATGTGTCACTATCATCAGCAAACACAGCTTGTTTGGACTCACAATCCAAGACAATCGTATACCTTTCTAAGGTATCCATCCCAAGGATTACATAGAATCCATGCATCTCAAGTGGTATAAGATCCACTTGAATGTGATGTTCGGAAAAGAAGAGGATACAAGGATAACATACCTCCCGCAAATAGCAGATCCCCTTAAAGGAGTTTCTAACAACAAACTATCTGCTCTATGACTTGTAGTCAGGTTGCAGTCAAGAATCACTCTTCGAGTGATAAAGGAGTGTGTAGCACCCGGATCAATTAAAACAGATACAACGCAAGATGTACACATATCGGAATAAAACAACTCCATCTGACCTGCCACAACCCAAGGGTTGATCACTGCATCAGGTGGATTCATCGCATAGAATCTTGTCGTTGTCTATGGTTGATTCGGTGCTCGATGACTAGGTGTCAATGATCCTATTTGGGACGCTTGTCCACGTCCTCTAGCATTACTAGGAAATTGTCACCTTTGAGATCCATGTTGACTTTGTATTCGAGGTTGAGTTACACTCACTTCTCTAGCTCTACAATCCTTCATCATATGTCCCATCTTTCTACATATGTAACAACTTCTGTTCAGTTTTTGTGGTCTGGGTGGTCATGTAACCGACATAGATGGTGAGCTACGAGTTCCTTCTAGCGCTAAACTTCATCCTCTACCCCTATTCGACGTCCACTGCGTCTGGGTACTGAATCTAGGGGGTGGTGTAGGTACAGAAAACCTTGGTTTCTTGAAACCTTTAGATGAGGATCCTTGGAACTGGGGATACATATTCTTTTTCTTGGTCTATCCCCTCTCTGCCACAGACCTCTCTACCCTTCTGATAGAATCCACAAAGGTAGCAAACCTTTCCCTGTTCTCCAGAGAAGACACAGGGGTGGTCAACTCAGTGTTTAATACTTTCTCAAAATGCCTAATCCTTTCTTCGTCTGTGGTTGCCATGTGCGAACAGAACCGCAAAAGCTCCATGAACTTAGCCTCATACTCGCTAATGTTCATTAGTCCTTGTCTTAACCTCTCAAACTGATAGATTTTCTCATCAGGAATGTCTTATGGAAATATCTGTTGATGAATTCCCGTCAATAAACTTCCCATTCGATCTCCACACCTGGCCTTTTTCCTTCCTCCATGGTCCATCAGTGACCAGCACTTCCCTTGAGAAGATACACAGCATGTCTAACCTTCTCAGCTTCTGGGATGTTCAGGATTCTAAAGGCCTTTTGTAGTTCAGTTAACCACAAGTCATCATCTGTTGGGTCAGTTGTTCCAGCAAACTCCATGGCTCCAACTCGGCGAAGTCGTTCAAACGTCTTGTCGGATCCTTGTCCTTCTGGGTGAGTAGGTGCCCTAGGTATAGGCATAGGCATCCTATCAGTCATGTGTGTCATGGCATTCATAAAATGCCCAAACATGGCTTGGACGACTGGGTTCCCCATGTCAGTTGGATTGAACTGGGGTGGTTCAGGCATAGGTTCTTCTCTTTCTTGGTTTCTTGCACCTCCTCTGGGTGTAGTGACACTACTCTAAGCAACGTGCTCCTCGTGTGACCCAGACATCTTTAGTTTTATCTTCTCCTCCTATATGAGTAGAAGACACTATCAGATATACTGGAAGACACTTAGAACAGACTCAACAACCTAAGTCCTATGTCTCTGTAGACTCAGCGAACCTAGAGCTCTGATACCAAAAGTTGTGGGACATGTCTCGGATAAAATGTTATTAACGATGCGGAAGCGATTAATTAGCAGTTGAATTATTTAAAATCATTAAAAATTAAAAAAATTTATGCAAAGGTCCACAAACTGTAGGACTCTTTCATTAAGAAACAAGGTAAGCTATTTACAAGCTGATACATCAGCACATCTCTGTATCATCACATCTCGAGAATCACAACATCAATTTCCATGTTAAACTGTACAAGACAAGATACAAAAATCTCAAGGCATTAAGCCAAAATCTCATATTTATATTAAACTATCTACTGACTCCTAGGACCTGAGAGTACAGAGACGACACATAAGACTTTCTATCTACAAGACTCGATAGACAGTGTTTCCACCTGAGGATCACTGTTGTCCATGATGTTGCTGCTGCTGTTGTTGTTGCTCACCCACTGAAGGGTTCCTTCGACCTCGGCGTCTACCTAAAAAGTTGAATCTCACGGGGTGAGACAATTGAATAATTGTCCCAGTGAGAGTTATAACTCTCCACCAGAAGCATTTTTATTGCAAATATTAAAATAATAATGAGCAGTAAAACTATAATTATTCAACAGCAGGCAATTCACTGAATAAACTAAGTAGAGCAGTATTCTCTAAGCAATCATTTCAATTATAACTTGATTGAATGACAAGCCACATATCAATAAGGAATATGAAGAACATGTATACTAGTTATTCAACTAGAGCACTATGAACAATGTATCATCAATAATTGTTTCTCGTAGTTCAACCTAAGCAATTATGCTATACGACTGATTACATTTTTCAAACATATTTATGCCCTGAGGAGATGAGTTACACCGCTCATACTCCAACTGACCATTACAAAATCGCAATCGATACCATACATAGGTCATCAGAAGAGCCGGATTCCTATGACCTCATCTTCCTCAGTCAGTGTGAGGTACAACATGCAGGACATCTCATGTCTCTGCCATAATAGCTTTCCAGGGTATTCTGGCAACTTCGCTATTAGAGTCACAGTGGCATGATGCACTCTCTTTGCCATCGAGGGATTTCTTGTTTATCTCACATCGATGCGGCATTAACATCATCATTGGGAGATTAGTGATACATCATCCCGGCATAAACATATAATGAAGGATTGAGAGATTAAATGTACATCTCACATCAATTCCCTCATTAGGACGTAAGGATATTCACGTCCATAACCCCCACATACTCAAAAGTATGCTCTCCAGGAGTTCCCTTAGGAAAACCTATTTCACCATCATTTAACTGACAATGATGGATCTATGGTCAGGGCTCTACATGATATCATTATACTTGATTATTTAAGTATATTATGGCATTCTTTTAGCATCAGGCAGGTTTTCAAACATTAACCATTAAAACAATTGCTATAAAGAAAGAGTACTAATTGTATCAAGTTCATTTCACATCTTGTATCCATTGGAATATCAACCCCTAACCATCTCATCATTATAATTCAGGAATATGGGTGTTCAACCCTTAGATCACCGGAATACTTGTTACTAAGTAAAACATTGCCATTAAAACATATAACAGTATGAACATGATTGTAGAAATGCAGATATTTCTCATAGCTCATACAGCCTATCAGTCTCATTTGTTACCTTTCACTAGGCAACATAGCAATTATTACTTCCAAGCTTATAAAGTGCTTTCAATAAATATGGCATTATAGCTCTTACTTGGCTATGCTCACTATTTCATAAAAACCTACATGATTAATACAATTGATAACAGACACATTATCTCTATATTAGCACAATGCAAAACAAAGATGACTTCACTATGGAAGGATTGCACCACTATGCCCTTATTAGGGTTAGGGTTCCCTTTTCATTTCAATTAGGGTTAACCAACCCCTTTAGCTCAATTAGGAATAGTGATTCCTCATTTCATTACTTAATCATAGAGATTCATGCTATAAAGCATAACTCAGAATTAGGGTTTACCGTTCACATCATCACATTACCCTAGATTAGGGTTTACTATTCACATTACATCACATTATCCTAGATTAGGGTTTACTATTCACATTACATCACATTACCCTAGATTAGGGTTTACTATTCACATTACATCACATTACCCTAGATTAGGGTTTACTATTCACGTTACATCACATTAAGATCATACCATCATCATGTATTAGGATTACTTCCATTAATGCCCTCAAATTAGGGTTAAGATTCATTAACCATCATAATTAGGATTTCATGATCTCACTTGATATGGATCATACCCTAATTAGTTATCCATCTTTATTAGGAGTTCAGTACTTGATTGCCATTCATATAAGAACTCTTCTCTTTCATCTTTCTATAAGTTGATGTTTACATCATCCTTGATTGGCTAAGTCAATTCAACATTGACATCATGGGTTATGTCATTACTATTGTGATTATTAAAGCTCACTTGTTCAAAGAGTATTAGTCACTCTATCCCATCAAGGTACCTTTGTAATGTTCACCACTGATTATAACATGCATTAATCATCTAATTACTTGGCCCCTTAATCACTTTAGGTATCTATGAGGTTTAGGTTAATCAACCACTAAACCATCTTGACCACTAAGGCATCAAATGATCTTGACATTTTTAGACCTCAAATGGTCTTGCACACTAAACCCCCAAACGATCTTGGACAGACCTTGAAACGGTTTGGTGTTGAAGACCATTTGGTCTTGTTGACTTTTGAAATCGTATTGTAAAGTGCGCACTCAAGACCGTTTGCCCAAGATGGAGTGAAGACCATTTGGTCAAGTTTGATTTAAAACTGCATGGGCATAACCAACCTTGAAATAGCATGAGATCAAACGGTTTGGGATCGTTTGGTCCAAACCACCTCAAAACCGCAAAGACCCAAAAAGTGTCTCAACCACTTCAATTGAGTTAGGGTTTCCAATGTTGAACCCCTCAATCGATCATGGACTTGTTAGCCACTCATCAATTGAGTTAATTAGGTCAACTATCAACTGATTTGACACTCAATTGACCCTAAAATGATCATCAATTAGGGCTTGGATCAATTGGATTAGGGTTTGAAATCGATGACCATTCAACATACTTTAAAGTGAGTCTAATTGATTTGAAATCATTGAACCATCAATTCAATTTGGTCATAACCTGACCCCAAACGGTCTTGGGATCATTTGGATGACCTCCAAATGGTCTTGAGACCATTTTCTCAAGTCAACATCAAAAACCAACTCAACCATTTAAGGTTTGATTCATTGGATTGATCACTAGGTCAATCAATCGATTGTACCTCAACTAATTACCTTTACATTTTCAACCACTTAACCATAGTCAACCCTAGACCTCCAAACGGTCTTGGGTGACCCCCAAATGGTCTTGGGATTGTTTGGATGACCTCCAAACAGTCTTGAGACCGTTTTCCCATTATTTTATCAAAACCAAGTTATTCAATTAAGGTTTGAACCCTAGGTTTGGTCACAAAATCAGCAATCGATTATTCATCAACTTGATATCATTGGACCCTCAATTGGTCAACCCTACTTAACCCTAGACCTCCAAATGGTCTTGGGTGATAACCAAATGGTCTTGAGACCGTTTGGATGATCCCCAAATGGTTTTGAAACCGTTTGGGTCACTCAACCCAAACTTCAACTTAATTCAATTATTGAAATCAGCAATTAACCCAATTAGGGTTTTGATGATTGATGGGCCTTTGATTGGTGAACCAATTGGAATTAATTGATGATTTTTGGTAGGTAATTAGTCTACATTATTCTCAATAGGCCTCCAAATGGTCAATGCCTGATCAACTCTTCCAAACGGTCTTGGACCGTTTGCTTCCATGTGTTCTTGTGAAACCGTTTGCATTCAAACGGTTTGAAACCGTTTGCTAAAGTAAATTTTTGAATAAATATAGGAATTAACATCATCATCTTCTACCTCTGTTCAACCAAGAATAGGGGTTGTTCTTCACGGAAAAGATAGCAAGAACACACAAAGGTGTCTAAAGAAGAAGATTTAAGCAACGATTATAGGAAAGAAAGATGCATTAACAAAGCTTTAAGGGTTAGAGTTATAAAACCCGCCTGTAGGACTGATCCAAAGATCCAAGCCTTGTAGATTTAATGGTGGCTTAAGCTTCAGTAGGTGTCCAAGGTCCGTTCTTTGAGTTTTGGATGGAGAAGATGGCTAGAAAGGAGAATCGTGTGAAAAACACCATAAATCTAACCTTATATAGTGGTTTCCACCATGAATTCGAGGTAGATGGTGATCAACACTTACCAAGTGAGCTTGGTCATCCTCCCTATGTTGCAGAGCTCCTTCTTAGTCATTCCAAGCAAGTGATGAGAAGAGGAACTAAGGAAACGATCCTTTGAGTTGTTGGAAAGATTCACTTATATGTTTTTGGATATTTTCAAGGAAAGTGGAAAGAAGAGGATTATCTCCTTTTATTTCCCAACTAAAACCACCAAATCTTCCTCCATCCCTGGCCACGTTTCCACCTCCTAACCTCATACAAAACTCCTCCATTATCCAAGGTTAAAAGGAAAAGAAACAAAACACCTTAAAGAGTTGTATATTAATATCCATCTTTATTGGATATTGCTTAATATATTATTATTTGTGAGTAATTTTCCACTCCTACCATGATCATTCAAAAGAGGCACCCTTCTCATTTTCTTTGATCCACTTGATGCCAAGAAAAATGAGAGATCCTATAGAGGTATATATATTACATGTTGGACCCTAGGTTTTGGGTAAATTACACTTTACACCAAAACTAGGTTTTAATGCACAAGGATTGCTCTGCAAGTTGTATCTTGGTACCCAAGCTTATGAAAATTGTACCACTTCATCATATTCATTATTATGATGTAACAATCATCAGAGGAACATCTTATACTGTGTAATTTGCAAGTTAACCCCTCTACTTGGGTAATTTGCACATTAGTCCATTATTAACAAAACAATGTTTCAACATTATGCAAAAAGGACTAAAATTGAAATATAAGTTCCTCAAAAGCTTTAATTACTTTTCAAGAATTACAAGAAAGCATCTAACCAACTTAATTAGGCAAAACACCTAGGGTTAGTACATAACCCAGGTCAGGGATGTTACACATGTGGACCCCACCTACTAGAGGGGTTATGGCTCTGATACCATTTGAAACACCTAGGCCCACAGCCTAGCTCTAGTAGAGTTTTAGAATGATGACTGGCCCCACATACCACCACTAGCCTTCACTACGTGCTTTTTCCTCACTCACGCGCAAGTCGCAGTCAACTTCCTAACTGGTCACCCATCCTAGTACTACTCCAAGCTGAGCACGCTTAACTATGGAGTTCTTTAGTGATGGGCTCCTGGAAAAGGAGGTACACCTTGGTGATACGGGTAGTCGAATTATTCCTTTTAAGATCATTTTATCTAAGTCCTCAAATCCTGGGACGTTACATACATAGTAAAGGTCTTCATGGATGACTTCTCTGTCTACATAATAGATTTTGAGGCATGTCTAACGAATCTATCTTTGGTGCTATAGCGCTATGAGGAAAAACACATTGTCCTGAACTGGGGAAAATGCCATTTTATGGTCCAAGGCAATATCGTCCTAGGGCATAAAGTTTCCAAGAACAGAATCGAAGTGGACCTAAGCAAGATCGAAGCCATATCCAAGCTTCTGCTGCCCAAATCCATTATAGGAGTAAAGAGTTTCTTAGGACATGTGGGATATTATAGATGGTTTATAAAAGACTTCTTGAATATCACTAAACCCCTTTCAAATCTCCTGATTAAAGATGTTGAATTCAAATTCACTAACGAATGCTTAGACGCCTTCTAGACCCTTAAAAGGGTGTTAACAATAGCATTGATTCTACAAGCGCCAGATTGGGAGCTACCTTTTGAAATTATGTATGATGCCAGTGATTTTGCCATCGATGTAGTCCTAGGACAGAAGAAGGATAAGAGTCACCATGTGATTTTCTACGCAAGCCAAACATTAGACGAAGACCAAGTAAATTACACCACCATTGAAAAAGAAATGTTGGTTATTGTATTTGCCTTTTATAAGTTCAGATCATGTTTGGTAGGGTTAAAAGTAAAAGTGTACACTGATCATGGAGCTATAAAATATCTCATGCAGAAGAATGACACAAAGTCAAGACTTTTGCGATGGACCTTGTTACTATAAGAGCTCGACCATGAGATCATTGATAAAAAAGGAAAAGAAAATGTGGTTGTAGATCACCTGTTAAGGATAGTTTTTGATGAAGAAAATAAATTTCTAGTAAACAAAAACTATGTTGATGAAGCTCTTTTGATGGCCCAGTCGGAAGAGCAGAGCATGCCTTGGTTTGCCGAAATTTGTAATTATCTAGCCTGTGGCCAACTTCCATCGAAGATCACTTATAATTACAAGAAGAAATTATTCTTTGAGCTAAAAAACTACTGTTGGGATGATCCACTATTGTTCAAAAGATGCTTTGACAACTTATATCGTCGATGCATACTGAAAGAAGAAGTGCCCCTAATCCTCAAAGAATGCCACTCCTCACCTTATGGGGGCCACCACGCGGGGAAATAATAGCTATAAAAGTCCTATAATCAGGATTTTATTGGCCCACTCTTTTTAAAGATGTTGCATCATTTGTCAAGGCCTACAAGGAGAGTCAACTTATAGGAAACATCAGCTGAAGGAATGAGATGTCGATTGTCGATTGGGTGGAAGTTAAAATCTTTGATGTATGGAGGATTGATTATACGAGACATTTTCCATCATAAAAAGGGAACCAGTATATACTTGTTGTTGTCGACTAAGTCTCAAAATGGGTAGAGGTTTTTGCCACCCAAACCTATGACTCCAAGGTAGTAATAAAGCTATTCGAGAAAACTATCTTCCCATGGTTCAGAGTACCATGCACTATAATAAGAGACGGAGGGTCTCACTTTGGGGGAAAGTAGTTTTAAGCACTACAGAGTAAGTTTGGAGTAAAACACAAAGTTCTAACACCATACCATCCACAAACATCAGGACAATTCGAGGTATCTAACAGATAGATCAAACAAATCTTAGAAAAGATTGTGAGTTGTATGAGGAAAGATTGGTCTATGAAACTCAATGATATGCTATGGGCTTACTGCACAGCGTATAAGACACCTATAGGCATGACATCCTACTGGTTGATTTATGGGAAGTCTTGTCATCTTTCCGTCGAATTAGAGCACAAAGCCCTATGGGCTATCAAATTTCTAAACATGGATCTTGATAAGGCACAACAGAAAATATTTCTCAAACTCCAGGAACTTGAAGAGCTGAGACTACACTCTTAAGAGAATGTGAGGATCTATAAGCAAAGAATTAAGGTATGGCATGATTCCCACTATTGGTATGTATGCCCTGAGAGCCAATCATGGGATGATTGGTGGGATACATTAAGATTGATTTGATAAACATCAAAGGCAAGCTTCCAATTCTTTCTGGTTCAGTCATATGAGATAGTGATAGAACAGATTGAATGTCTAGAGAATGATAGTACTCAATGACGTATGCCTTTAGGTTCAAGACCTGAACGATGAGATCATATGGATGCTAAGAGTTTGTACATTTTTGTTATGTCCCTATTCGGATGTCATTGTGGAAGGTAGATAGACAATAATGGCACACAAGACTAGATTGTGGTGTTGGTTGATGATAGAATCTCATTAGTCATGATATAGAGATATCAAACCAAACACATAGGTACTTTTTAGAGAACAAGTGTACCGAACAAACCCACCATGAGTTTGACACATGGAACCATGACATGGTAGTCACAGTCAGTACTCACAGTGATGGTGGTGAGTGTGATTCTTTGACCTGAAATCACTACACTCAACACATGTCGTTGGGCACACTTTGACATCATCAAACGTAGTCCTGAAACATGGGTTGTTATAAAGGTGATGATTGGGTGGTTTTGACACATGGGGCTTTTGAGGGGTGAGTGATAGATATGGGATTTGTCCCTCTTGAGGGAGTTTGATATCCATGGTCGCTTGATGAGTAGGATTGAGAAAGGCATGCATGTGTGAATCAGTATGTGATATTGATGTCATACATATCTCTTCCAATCTACTCTGAGATCAAGAAAGTGAATGAACGTTGACAGGAAGACTGTTCCATGCCTCGAGTTCTGTCGGTATATCAGTGACAAAGGAATTATACACTGTAACACCATTCACGGATTGTAGGATTGAAAGTTGTTCTCCAACTTTCTATTTCACTTGGGTAGCACTGATGTGGGACTAGGCACCGCTCTTTGCTTGTGAAGTCATAAGTGTTATGGACTTTCACTGCCAACGTGAAATAGACCTGCAGGGTCACACACATAGGATTTAACCTGGAAGAGGAGTTTTGTCCACAAACAATGTTTAGATTTATTACTAAAGGTGTTTAGTAGTTCAATTAAAAACTCAATTAATTGATAGCTCAATGTCATAATGTTCAAGGTGTTGGACACATTGATTGGAGTATCGGATTGATTGAAATTGCAATTGACTGATTCTGCACAATCTACATTCCCAACTGATCGGCTCATGTGATGAACTGATCGGCTAAGCTTGGTGAACCGATCGGCTCAGATTGTGAGTCGATCGGCTGATGGACAGGGTGAAACAATCGCTTCAAATGTTGAAACGATCGGTTCAACTGGTCCAACCGAGCAAGTTGGGAAATTAGGATTGGTGAGAAATTTATTTTCGTTTCACTTTCCCATTTTGATTGGAACAAGGATTGGTATTTGGTACCAATTCAAAACAAAAGAGGAAAAGTCAATCGGGAACTGACCAGGACCACGAACCGACTGGTTCAGAAGTGAACCGACCGTTTCATGGGTCCCAACCGATCGGTTAAGGTGTCAACCGATCGGCTCAGGTCCCCAACCGACCATTTCAGAAATGAAACGATCGGTTCAGGTTGCACAGTTGGTTGTTTTGTGGAAAATCTCGAACCCTTCTACTCTTGCTTTAGTCCCGCATTGCCCGGGATAGAGAACCATGTCCCATGACCCTCCTATATATAGGGGTATTGGGGGCTTCTCAAAGAACAACTCAGTGCAACCAGTTGCTCTGTAAAGTTGTCATTCTCTCTAGTTTTGGTAACCGTGAGAGCCCGAGCAAGTGCTACTCGATAAGGGAGGCACAGCAAGGGAAAGACAACTACAGAAAGCAACTGGTGGCAGGAGAGTGTGTTGGTGACTACTACGCTGACAGGAGGGTGCGACTCCTTCCAATTCCTTGTGAGACAAGGAGATTGGAGTTCTAGGTGGTCTGTGTGGACTACTTCAGAGGTGGGAGATTTCTACCACTCGGAGGACAGCTGATCCTGACAGTCCCGGTGAGACCAAGAGTCGTTAGTCCCAGTGTGACCAGGAGCTGCACAGACACCGTCCAAGACCGGAGGTGAAGACCGCGCAAGTCGCGAGGTATTGTCGTCGAGAAAGCCTCGGGACGAGGTATGATTCCACAAACCATCCTTTCCTATTGTATAGACGTTGGCGTGTTTCCTTGTTCTGGGTTTGGGGAGGAGAAATTTTTGTTTCCGCTGCCTTCTCTGCCTCCCCTAAAACCCAACAGTGGTATCAGAGTGAGGTTAACTGCTCTATACTTTAGGATTATCGATATGATCGATTTTGGTTTGTCGCCTTTAGTTATTGCATACGATGCGAATAAAATTGGCTTTATGCATGTCCAATCCTAAATCCACAAATCCCAATATACATATATGATATGTAATATGAATGCACTCGATACGCGTCGCCCTTAAATGAGTTTTGTGGTGGATGTATAGCATGGTTATGGCCAATAAACCCTATATGTGTATGGTTGTATGTGGTTGCTTGCATCTCGGTCTGCGCACCGATTCCCTTTCTCCTATTCCTGATGTAACTCAAAATAATTCGAGATTTCTTTCCTACCTTTGCTCCCCTCGAATGTAACTCGAGGTTTCTCCTTTTACAATGTAAAACAGGATAGAATTTTATTTCCTGTTATGTCAAAGAATGACGGACATCCTGATGACAGCTGAGACGATCAGTTCAAGGAGTGAACCGATCGGTTGATGTTCTAGACGATCAGTTCAAGGAGTGAGCTGATCGGTTGATGACCGGTTCTAGGAGCGAGACGAGCGGGTGGCGGCCATGATGAGATGCATGACGACTAGGCGAACTGATCGGTTGGACGAGCCAACCGATTGGCTGGTGGCACCCAGCCGACCGACCTGATGGTGAGTCGATCAGTCATGTGATGAGTTGATCAAACCCAGAAAGGCAAAGCACAGAGTTCATCTTGTACATGTTGCATGTGATGTAGACCTAGATGACCATGATTCCTCTTGGCTCGAGGAATCACATTAGGATGGCCATAATCATCGCTTTTATCGTTTTGAATGTTTTCTGTGGGATATAGCATGTATATGATACATACTATATATTGTGGTGATTGGATATGTATATGTATATAAAAACCAAATCCCTCATTAAAATATTAAGTCTTATATGCCTTCCATTAGCGGCACACATGAAAAACTCGATCGACCAAGTGTAGGTTACGCCAAAGCATGGTGCGCCGTCTATCTTGTGGAAGTGTGAAGGGTAGACATGTAAATTCTGCCAAAGCAGGATGTATGTTTACCGTGTCGGCTTTTGGGTTAGACATAACTGGTGATTCTTAGAGCGTCTAAGCCCAGAGGCAAGGAATGTTCATGGCAAGGTGTTGCGCATGTTCATTCATCAAGAGTTGCATATGATGCAATTGGCATGATGGCCTACCTAAATAGTCAAGATTGTGGGCGATCAGCCAAACCTGACTCATGACTTGATGAAATATGGATCTTGCCCACTAGAAGGTTGTACACTGCAATCTTCCGAATTGATGGTGAGGGCTATCAATTTGAACTAAAATAGTGGTAGCGATATTAATTAAAGGCCTAATTATATCGTCAACTTTTCAAATCAATCAAATAAGTAAAAAAAATGAGTTTTTGGACTAAAATTGCATATTTCCTTTTGTAGTACAAATGACAACAAACAACAATCACTTTTCTTTGCGATCGGTCCTTGCAAAGGACAAGCTAAATGGGACAAACTTCCATGACTGGTATAGGACATTGAGAATTGTTCTCACTCAAGAGCGAAAGCTATATGTCCTAGATACTCCAATTCCAGAGGAACCTACTCCTAATGCACCAAAGGCAGAAAGGGATTCTTACAAGAAGCATTATGATGATGCCATTAATGCAAAGTGCTTGATGTTGTGCTCTATGAACCACGAGTTGTAGAGACAACATGAGAATATGGGTTTCATTGAGATGATTCAACATCTCAGGAATATGTTAGAAGATCAAGCACGGCAAGAGAGATACGATGTCTCAAGGGCACTGTTCAAGTGTGTCATGACAGAAGGAGATCCAGTTGGTCCTCACACACTCAAGATGATTGGGTATGTGGAGAACCTGACAAGACTAGGATTTCTACTGAGCCAAGAGTTGGCTACTGACGTGATACTGCAATCGTTTCCAGAATCCTACAGTCAGTTTGTGATGAACTACAACATGAACAACTTTGATAGGCCACTGTCAGAGTTGTTGGGCATGTTGAGGACAGCCGAGACACAGATGAAGAAGGACAAGCCTAAGTATGTGATGGTGATCACGAGCAATAAAGGCAAGTCCAAGTGCAAGGGCAAGGGAAAAGATAAGAAAGATTCTGATGCTAGCCAGGAGCTCAAGTCGTCTTCATCTCTCAAGGCCAAGGGAGGCGTGACAAAGAAAGGCAATTTCCACCATTGTCAAAAGCCAGGACATTGGAAAAGGAATTGTCCTCTCTATCTGGAAGAACAAAAGAAGAAGGAGGCGACAAACGTCTGTACTTAAGATGTCATGAAAGTAAACTTATAACACTTTTGAGGTATATGATACCAAGATGTAAAGTGTAAAGCACTCAATAAATGGGGCAAGTGTTGCCACCATAGATAGGAGTACTTTAGTTTATTTTCAGCCTAAAAGGCATGTAATACAGTTATGAACTGCTATTTCATATTTGCCAATAGATAGAAACACTTTATTTTTTGCATATTGTATGACAATGATGGCAATTAATAAAGTTGATCTCAAAGATATGATCTTTATGGCAATGCTTTGCTTATCATGTGGTATTTGATATGCATAAGATAAAATGACACCTAAAGCTATTGATGACTCAAGCAATCAAATTAGCATAAATCATGAGAAATTCATATCTAGTTTCCATATGATGGATAAATCTAGACTCTTTTGGTTAGAGAACCAATAAGAGACATGAATATCTTGAACATGATTAATCAATCTTCACTAATGGTAGTAGGAGAATGATTATCCTATTAGGTATAATACATGTGATGTTGATGGAGCTTCCACTTATGTGGAATTGCGTGCACCACTAAAAATCCTAAAGATGGTAAGTCTTTAAGTTTAGCCTTGCTTATACTAGATAGAGAACTCCACCCACGTATGCTAAGATATGTGGAAGTCTTATCATAGTATAGTTAAGGGTCAAATCCTCGAGACAACGGTCTTGTTGTTGCCAACAAGATGAAAAACGTTGGAACTTCACTTAATCACTCAATAGTTGGCATTTAGATCAAAAGGTTGATTTGGTTGTTTTTAAGCTAAGTGCAAGTAAAGTAAAGAAAGCAAGTAAATCCAATGAGTTAAACTATGATAAAAGATCACTAGGGTGTGATCGGTTTTTCGCCGCCACTACACATGGATCAACACATGCAAAGCAAAAACATAACCTGCAAAAGAGTCTAGTCAGTTAGTATCTTTATAGGCTTAGCTTCCTTTCGGAGAGCTAACTACGAGAAGTGTGGGAATGTTGCAACGCCAGCCATTCCCGAACAAATGGTCACATTACTTTGCATCATTCCCCTCACAAAGTGTGTTCCTCGACATACCAAGGTTGCACTTCCATACGTCAACTGATTCCATTTCATAGTATATAAGTGCAACGGATGATAGTGAGTTTACTCCACTTCTTGAGATACACTTCTAGATATCAAAACAGATGCATGGTGGATACATGCACCAAGAACCAACATACAAATGAGTTTCGAATCTAATAGTACAAACGTAGACAATTCATACTAAAAGATAAAGGATAACACAAGTTGGAGATCAAACAACATGCATTCATTAATCGTTTGATGTCGAACTGAAAAGATAAGAACTCTATATTACAAGTCACGGATTACATTTACATGATATGAAAACATGGGTAGCAGGGCTACTCCCCGCACCCTAGTGAGAGAGACTACTCGCTCATGACTAGGACAAAGAAGGAGGCAAGAAGGGAGAGAGAGAGCATCATCCCCATGAAGGAGAGAGGAAGGTCAACCCCTTGGAGAGAGAAAGCAACGATCCACCGGTCTTCAAAGGTTGCATGATGATGAGATCTCCCCTTCCCACCTTCTTTGGCGAAGAAGGAGAAAGCAGCTTCAAGATGGAGTATGGGTCTCAGACCGGCAGCCTCAGGGTGGAGGATGGAAGTAGCAAGAGCTTTGGTACGATTGAGGCAGCCTTTGGACGTCTCAAAACTTCCTCTTGGTGGAGGACCCTTAGGGTCTTATTTATAGGCCTTAAGTGAAGTCCAAACGGTTTGGAGGCCGTTTGGACCTCAAGACCGTTTGGATCTCAAGACCGTTTGGATCTCGAGATCGTTTGGGCCTCAAGACCGTTTGGACCTTGAGACCGTTTGGACCTCAAGACCGTTTGGACCTCAAGACCGTTTGGACCTTGAGACCGTTTGGCTTTATGCGGTCTCAGGACCATTTGAACTCCATGCGGTCTTGGGACTGGTTGGCTTCATGCGGTCTTGAGACCGTTTGAATTCCATGCGGTCTCGGGACCGGTTGGCTTCATGCGGTCTCCGGACCGGTTGGCTTCATGCGGTCTTGAGACCGTTTGAACTCCATGCGGTCTCGGGACCGGTTGGCTTCATGCGGTCTCGGGACCGGTTGTCTTCATGCGGTCTTGAGACCGTTTGAACTCCATGTGGTCTCGGGACCGGTTGGCTTCATGCGGTCTCGGGACCGGTTGGCTTCATGCGGTCTTGAGACCGTTTGAACTCCATGCGGTCCCGGGACCGGTTGGCTTCATGCGGTCTTGAGACCGTTTGAACTCCATGCGGTCTCGTGAGCGTTTGGCTTCGTGCGGTCTTGGGACCGTTTGACTCCATGCGGTCTCGAGGTTGAGTTATTCTTTTGTGATTTTTTTGTGTTTTTCTGCATGTATGAAAGGGAAAAGTTGGTCTGATGTTATATTTACAGAAAAAGGGTAAAATTGGGATTATGTATAGTTTTAGATTAGAAAGAGTATGGAAAACTAAAGAAAAAGACTAAGATAATCGTCCAAAATAGGAGGTTATCACCCCCCCTAACTTAGAGTATAGCTTGTCCTCAAGTTAGATAGAGCTGAGACATGCAATGGCGAGGCAATTTTATTTAGTTAGGATTTCCATACTCTTGTTTCAATTCTTAACCTGAGTTCCCCTCGGGTCATATCAAGGCTTATTGCTTGCCTTGTCTCTTTCAGATTTCGAGAGTTGCTTGGGTTTCAGGTTCTTTCCGTATCTCGTAGTTTGCATTGGGACCACCTTTATTTTGTGCATGTTGTTGACTCTAATCAGCTTTATACCTCTCTGAAAGACCTACTGGAAGCTATAGAGGGTGTGAGGGTTGGCTAAAGGCTTGAGGTGTAGCTCCCCCTTCAAGTGGGGGAGGGGCTGTCTATGCTTTTAGGATCTCACTACCGGACACGACACATCTTCCTTTGTGAGGGCAGCTGAATGTACTGGTCGGGTGAGTCCTTTATGAGCCTTTCATATATTTAGATACCTTAGGGTTTCACTACCGGGCACGACACATCTGTCTTTGTGAGGGCAGCGGAATGTGCCGTCCGGGTGAAACCTTCATCGATTCTTTATATAGATCCTTATGCATGGCACAACTCTCATGATTTTATTCGTCTCTCTGGCTTTTATTCGATAACTAGCAGGTTTGGGTTTTGGGTTTTTGTTTGGGAATTTATTTTGGGTGGCCAAGCCTCTTTTATTTTGAAGAGAGGAAAGTTGTTCTTAGGGTTTTTCAACATGCACTTATTTGGTTTGTGGTCCACTTGCAGAACTTCTTGATTTGGATGTTGCCTGATTCATCTCTCGTCCTTGAGAGCTTGGCTTATTTCTACCTTGATTTTTGACCTGTGGAGAGTCAGATAAAGAATTGAAGTAAAAGCATGAAAATCGATAGTGGAGTGACATTATTAAATCGCCATTAAATGTCTAAGTGCTATTTACTGTTGGGGACTAACATGATTCTAGAGTTAAGTGAGGGTGATTCTGCTAAAAAAAAAGGGTTAATTAAAAAGAAAGTTAAAAAGGAAAAATGTGTAAACCGAGAAAAGAAAAGAAGGAAGAGGGATGGAAAACAAGTGATACCTCGCCCTTGTCTAATGTACCCCCCCCCCCCCTAACTTATCACTCACTTTGTCCTCAGAGTGTCAAAGTGATAGGTTGAGAAGTAATTAGGACAAGGGCTACAGGCTAAGGTAAATCTGCATTTGCCACCGGTGAATGCAGTAGGTTGGATGCGAACTGTCCTCGTAGAGCGTGGTAATCCACGTCAGTCATCTCCTCTACTGGTCTTTGGAGAACGATGATGGTGTACATCCAGTAGAGGACGTGGAAGCTACAGTCATTCGATTGTTGGATTTGCTGGGGGCATTTGTGGCAGAAGGCAGGGCGGTGGAAATGCTCTTTGTCATACGCCCTTGTGTGCTGACTCAGAAAGTCGATTAACTTATCGCCGCACTCCTTTGCCACTACTTCTGTTGGCGTCTTCGGTGTCACGACGTAGTTTCTTTGTCGTGCGTTGTACTGGCTGTCGGAACCGTTATATATTGTGGTTGTTCCTTCTGGAAGATTTGTTGCCAGGAGCATCCAATGCTCATGATAGAGGAAAGGCAACATGATGAACGTCGGCGTAGTGTGCTGGAGATAGGAGATCAACGCGTCAGTTGTGTCGAAGTTCTTAAGCTTTAGAAGATCATCTTCCATATATGGGGACGTCATGTATGTTGTTGGGTTATTTTGGCCGAGTAGAAACTGATAGGCGGCCATTAAGCTTACAGAGAGCGATCCTTTGATTTGTAAAGTCTCTCGTAGTGTGTCGGCCATTACAAGAATGTCTCTAGACATGCATTTGAGCCCATCTTTGTCGGCTGAGAGCCGCTGCATAATGAGACGCAACTCGAGGTCGGAAAGACCTTTGCAAGCATCGCGGTCGAAATCAGGAAAGGTTGGTTCGATGGCAGACAGAGGATCGATATTGCTTGTAGCTTGCTTGGTGCCGGCGACTATCATATTGGTCTTTTCTGACTCCTTCAGAGTTTGTCATAAGGGTCACCGCTGCGGTCGCTGGATAGCTGAGAAGAGGTAGCGAGGAACATCATCTGGTGCCATAGTTGGGTCCTTGAAGAACCGCCTATCACAGATGAGCTCCATGGCATAACGCCCGCACAGGGAATGGAAATATTCAGCAACCAGATCAGTAAATGGGATTTCCTGGTTCAGCGCTTGGATGTGACGTATGGTGCAGAAAGCGCAATCCCCAGATCCCTCGGCGGCCTGAACTTGAGGGTTTATGATTTTGAACCAAGGTTGGCTCCAATCTTGGCGAAGAGATGGGCGTGCGGCCCAAATTAGTTTAAGCAGTCAGAAGGGGATGCACCTGGATTCTCCTGCTACTTCACCAATGAAGTTTATTGTGTCGGCTGGGAGCTCGGTGTTGTAGAAATTAAATATTTTGGCATCCCGAGCCTCGGTATCCATGATCATAAAAAGCCAGTGGTCTGAAACTTGGAAGGGCACGGTAAGATAACGTGCCCGACGTGCTAAACCAGCACGCAGCCGCTCGATCGACTTTGCTCTTAAGTCTTTGTATAAAAGGCCAATAGATAGAGCAGGCGAGGCGTTGAAAATAGGTTGCTGCCTTTTAGAACTTCTATACATTTCTATACAATTGGCAAGGACACAGAAGATCGCCATGGGCATCGTGGACCGGGGTCAGAGGATGCTGCGGAAATCTTCATGTGTCATCGTATGCCTAGTTTTTGTATTATGATAAATTATGTCCCCCGCCTTTGCATCGTCCACTATAGTGTTCAGTATAAAAATGTCCTGAGCATCTAAAGTGGAGATGGCTGCCATATCCAGGTCATGCATTTTGTGCGGCAAAGGTGGTGGCGGGAGAAGTGCTTGTGGAGGGGGAGAAGCAGGTTGTTTGAAGGCATGTTCATGGCCTGATAGGTCGTCATCCGAGTCAGAGGCAGAATCGAGGTCTTCATCGGTGTCTAAACTTACTCGTTCTGCCTCGCCCTCATCCAAGGGGGAAGGTGTGGAGAGAGGTGAAGTAGCTGTTTTTGGTGGGCTAGCGCTGGTTGCTAGTATGCATTGTTGGAGGTCAGCGTAGGCCGCGTCTTTGGCTGCTTCCCCGATGGATCCCAGCGCAGAGTAATCAAAGAATTGGTCCCCGTATGACATGTTGACATTATCGTTATGTGGGGACTTGGGGTGATTGTCACTGTCGTGGTGACCTTTGTCGATACCTCTGTGATAAGGTTCTGCTGCATTTCCAGGGTCCTCTCCATCATCATGTTTATCACCAGAAGAGGTGTTATCTTAGTTTGAATTAGCAGATGAGTCGGAGTCGTCTTCTTTGTCGTCATCGCCATCCTTGTCGTCTGCAGCCTTATCTGCTTGCTTTTTACTTACGGACGTTTTGCACCACCGATGGGTGGCGTGCAACTCATCGAAGGCCACTTGCAGATGCTCGTGTGTTTTGAGCAGTGCATCATGGGATTCTTTGAGGTCGGTATATCTACCTTCGGCGGAGAAGAGACGTGATGTAAGATTCGTAACTTGAGCATGTAACTGCTGGATTTCATCATTATTGGACTCCTCTTGGCGATGTTGTAGTTGTGTGAGTGTGCTGTTGACGATTTCCAAGCGTGTGCTCAGAACTTCTTGTTGTTGCTGGAGCTCACGGAGAGTCTCTGGCAGAGGTTGAGTCTGCGTGGAGATCTCATCGACTTGCTTCGTCGTTGCTTCCTGCTGACGCTTCGCTCCAAGGACCAGGTCCGGCAAGGTGTTATAGTGGCTATTGATGTGCTCAACTTGCTTAGCCACCTCATCTTGTCGTTGCTGGAAGCCTTGGAGGATGGTGGGCAAGGCTCGGTGTTGTTCTTCGATCGTGGCCACCTGTCGTGATAAACCCTGCACACAAGAAAAAATAGAATTTAATATATTAGAAGGATCGGTGAGGAGGTTTCAGACAGCGTCGAATTGACGGCTGAATTCCTCACCGATATTGGCAAAAGGGACCCCAGGAGCGGAAGGGTGGGATGGCTTGGGTCTGCGTGGGATGGTGTTAGTGTCTTGCGGAAGAGACACTGATGATGCCCTGAGCTGCGTAGTGACTGTGGATGAAGTCACCAGCGGTGTCGGGGTGGTGGTGGGTGTGAAAAGTGGTGGAATTTGTGGTGAAAGTGGTGGCAGAGATAGTGATGGGGTGGAAACTGCGGAGGTGAAAGGGAAGGTGGTAAAGTCGGGCATAGGGGTGGAGAAAGGGAAGCCCGAAGGAAATAAGGGTGATGAAGTGGATGTGAATGGTTGCGTGGATGGGATGTGGAAGAAAGGAGTGGTAGATGTTGGAATGGTGGAGGGTGGAGTGGTGGCAGCGGTTAGCTACTCATGTAGACTCTGAATGAAAGAGTCGATTGAGGAGGAGGTTAAGATTTCTTCATGGAGGATCTCGGGCTCAGGATTTGGTTTAGATGTTGGTGTCCCCGACAGCTGTTGGGCCTGCAACTGCCTTCTGGAAGGTCGTTTGACAGGTATTTTTGTTGGTCGAGCTGACGGGGTTGAGATGCTCAGCTCTGTTTGTCCCGCTGTAGCTTTCTTTTTGGTTAATTTAACCGAAGCTAGTATTTGTGAAAGCTCCTCATCCGAGAAGAGGAGTTGTTTGGTGTCATAATTTGCTAGCTCCGGAAGCGGGATAAGTGTTCTGGAAGACTTAACCATCGGGTAGAAGATGTAGTGTAATTTCCCATCCTTTTCCTTGATGATGAAGGAGTTCTTCAGGGTTTGTTCATTGGTAAGGATGTCACCCTTTAGTTGCGTGCAGCGGGGTAGGGGTCTATCCATCTTGAGATATTTGATAATAGATGTGACATGCCCTCCCATGTAGATTTCTTTCCCCAGGCTGGAGGTTGATAGCTTCTGGATCAGTTGTCGTCCGATATTGACCGACCTCTCGTTAAGAGTAGACCAGAGAACGAAAAGATCTGAAATTGTAACGTTTCCCCCTTCTGTCATGGGGAAGAGTGCACCAGCTAGAATTTTGTGTAGGGTGCGTACAAAACCAGAGTGGATATTTGACGCTTTGCACGTCTTCACATCATAGGTGGGGTTCCAGGTTAGAGTTTTCCAGAATTTGTGTCTGTTGAACTCTGAATGTTCGGTCCCCACCTCCATGGCTCTCCGCAGCTGGTCCTGGTTGTCGATGAAGATTGTGTTCAGCATATATTCCGTCAGGACAACCTTGATGCTAAAGATTTGGGTGACAAGCCTTCTGTCACCTCCGTCCCGTGACCTGTCCATGATGTCGACGGGCTCCTTGGTCAGAAAAGTGAAAAACTATGTAGTGGGTTCAGAGTAAGATACTTCAGGTACTAGGCACAACCTGGCGAGGTTGGCTTTTTCTAGCACGTTGAAGATGCGGTCGTATATCCCCAACTTAAGCAGAATGATGGAGCAAACATACTTGGTGGGTTTTAGTATTTTGTCAGTGGAGAGGTTAGTTTGGATGAAGAGGTTTTCTGGTGGTGGTGTAGAGGTGGTGATGGGAATGAAAGTGGGGATGGTAACAGGGATGGTGGTGGTAGTAGCGGTGGTGATGGGAATGAAAGTGGGGATGGTAACAGGGATGGTGGTGGTAGTAGAGGGAATGGTGGTGGTGGGTTTTGCAAAGGGTTGATCTATGGCCGAGGCAGGTCGAACTTGTTTCCTTTCCCGTTTCTTGGAGGGCTACCCAGATGCAGCTTCCTGGACCTTGCGCTTCCCCATTTGTTCTTCAGCCGGGGATTCCTCCTCGGGATTTGGCTCGTACTCTGAGCCTTCATCATCGTCAGAAGAGATATCTTCCACTGCTTCATTGGTCGCTTCTGTTAGATAGTTGGTGAGTCGGTCAATGTCGACCAAAACCTCCATCATTTTGATTTTTGGAGGGGCCTTCCCAGTTTGGTTGAAGACATCTCTAATATTCTGGAGTCGGGCTAGCTCTTCCATCATTTGCTCCCGTGTCAGAGAAGGAGCAGCTTCAGATCCGATGGTTTTCTTCGCTGATGATGTCATGGCTGCAAAATGGAAGATCAAGAGTTAGAAAATCATATTAGAGAGATTTGATTTTATTAATTTATGTATGTTTATGGAAAAAAAAAGTGAATGTGCAAGGCCAAACGGTCTGAAGACCATTTGATCCCAAACGGTTTCAGGACCGTTTGGTCCCAAACGGTTTCAGGACTGTTTGGTCCCAAACGGTTTCAAGACCATTTGGTCCCAGACGGTTCGAAGACCGTTTGGTCCCAAACGGTTTCAAGACCGTTTGGAAAACGAAGCGTCGCGCAGCCACCATCGGAGACGAAGATGAAGGGGAAACGGTGCAGAGGTGGTGGGTGCAACGGTGACGACGGCGATGGTGGAAACGACGATAAAGACAATGGTGAAGCCGGCGATGAAAATGGCAGCGATAAAGACGGTGGTGGTGTAATCAGCGATGGCGGACAGGGTTACGAGGGCGATGGTGGCGCCGGCGATGGTGGACAGAGCCGATGGTGGCGCCGGCAATGGTGATGACGGAGGAGAAGAAGTTCAGCGGCGTCGTGAGAAGCAGGGGGCGACCAGAACGGCGGCGGTGTGCGAGCAAAGGCAGAACTGCCGGCGTCGGTGACGGTGACGTGCTCACCTTGCTGTGAGGAGAGCGACGGAGATGAGGTTGACAGGGGTGCAATCGCGCGGGAGCAGAGGAAGCACAAGCAATAGAACAGAGAGTCACAAGAAAATTCAAGAATTCGAAGAGAGAAAGACGAAGGGGTAGGGTTTATATTTATAGGAAATGGGGGGTTGACCTGACAAAAACCCTAAGTCAAATGATTTAGTGACCGTTTGGACTCCAAACGGTTTGGAGACCGTTCGGTTCCAAACGGTGTCAAGACCGTTTGGTTCCAAACGGTTTGAGGACTGTTTGGTTCCAACCGGTTTGAGTACCGTTTGGTTCCAAACGGTTTCAAGACCGTTTGGTCCAAACGGTTTCAAGACCGTTTGGTTCCAAACGGTTTGAGGATCGTTTGGTCCCAAACGGTTTCAAGACCGTTTGGTTCCAAACGGTTTGAGGACCGTTTGGTGGGGTTAAGGTCGAACGAGTTTTTATATTTTTATGTTTGTTTTAGTTATATGGATTTTTTTTGTATAATTTCATTTTGTTATTTTATGTTTGTTTTGGTTTGTATAAGAGATTTTTTTGTATTTTCATAAGATAAGCCTATGGTAAGTAAAAGAGCGGGAAAGAAAGAATCAGAAATCTTGGGTTGCCTCCCAAGCAGTGCCTGGGTTTTACGTCGCTAGCTCAATGAAGCTGTAATAGAGTTATGCTGTTGGTATAGCATCCTTAATTTCGATGGTTTGTCTTGGCATTTTGTCTTTCGGAGAGTAGTATCTTTTTAAACGGTGATCGTTGACCGTCCTTTCTCCTCCATTGTTGTCTATAATAATGGCAGCTCCAGTTGGGTAAATGTGCTTTATAGTGAAAGGCCCGGACCATTTTGTCCTAAGTTTTCCGGGAAACAAATTGAGCTTAGATTTAAAGAGGAAAACTTTGTCACCAACGGCAATATCTTTTCTCTTAAGGTGACCATCGTGCCACATTTTTGTCTGCTCCTTATATATTCTGGCACTTTGATAAGCTGTCATGCGGAGCTCCTCTAGCTCCTGCAACTGGAGCTGTCTATTCTCTCCTGCACTTTTGAGATCGAAGTTTAGTTGTTTGATGGCCCACCAGGCTTTATGTTCCATCTCTACTGGCAGATGACAGGACTTCCCGTACACCAAGCGGAATGGGGTTGTTCCGATAGGTGTTTTGTATGCAGTTCGGTATGCCCAAAGGGCATTAGGAAGTTTGGTGGACCAATCAGTGTGATTTCTGTTCACCGTCTTTTTAAGAATCGCCTTTAATTGTCTATTAGATACCTCCACCTGAACACTAGTTTGTGGATGGAAAGGTTTGGCGACTTTGTGATTGACTCCGTACTTTTTCAGCAAAGCTTCAAAACTGCGTTCCAAGAAATGGGTCCTGCCGTCCGATATGACAGTTCTTGGAACTCCAAATCTTGGGAAAATAATGTCTTTGAACAATTTGATTACAGACTTGGAATCGCTGGACACTGTGGGTACAGCTTCGACCCATTTAGAGACGTAGTCCACCGCGACCAAGATGTAAGAGAAACCATAGGATGAGGGGAAAGGGCCCATGTAGTCTACCCCCCATACATCAAAAAGCTCAATTTCCTGCCACATGGTGAGTGGCATTTCGTCTCTTTTTGATATATTCCCAGAAAATTGACATTTGTTACAGTCTTTCACGAAATCGTAAGAATCCTTTGATATGGTGGGCCAGAAGAACCCAGATTGTAGAACTTTTATGGCAGTTTTCTTGGCACTCATATGCCCCCCTGTGGATCCGGAATGGCAATGTTCAAGGATCGGGATTATTTCTTCTTCTGGTAGGCAACGAAGGAAAAGTCCGTCGGCGCAAAGGTGGAACAAGTAGGGTTCGTCCCAATAATAATGTTTTATGTCGTGAAGGAACTTCCTTTTATCCTGGTAGGAAGCAGATGGGTGGATAATCCATGTAGCTAGATAATTAACGATATCAGCATACCAAAGGAAGCTATGAGTGGCCTTCATAAGCTGATCATCAGGAAGAGAATCCCGGATAGGGATTTTATCATTTTCTTCAACCTCGATCTGGTTGAGGTGATCGGCCACAACATTCTCCACGCCACTTTAATCTTTGATTTCTAAGTCAAATTCCTGAAGCATTAATACCCAGTGGATAAGTCTGGGTTTGGCATCCTGTTTTTGAATCAGGTATCGGATGGCAGAATGGTCGATATAGACGATAAGTTTAGAACCAACCAGATAAGAGCGGAACTTTTCAAATGCGTAGATGATAGCCAAAAACTCTTTCTCTGTGGTGGTGTAGTTTTTCTGCGCTTCATCTAGCGTTTTAGAAGCATAGTAGATAACATAGGGTTTCTTATCAATTCGCTGTCCCAGGACGGCCCCTATGGCATAATCACTTGCGTCGCACATGATTTCGAAGGGCTGTGACCCGTCCAGAGCTCTTAGGATGGGTGCGGAGATTAACGCATCCTTAAGGGTAGAGAAACTTTTCATACACTCCTGATTGAATATGAACTCAGCATCCTTGGTCAGGAACTGGGTCATGGGTTTGGCAATCTTTGAGAAATCTTTAATGAATCTCCTATAGAATCCTGCATGACCCAGGAAAGCTCGAACTCCTCTTATGTCTTTTGGAGGTGATAGTTTTGAGATAACATCAATCTTTGCTTTATCAACCTCTATTCCCCTATCACTTACCCTGTGTCCGAGGACGACACCTTCTGTTACCATGAAATGGCATTTCTCCCAATTCAAGATAAGATTCGTTTCCTCACAGCGCTGCAGAATTTGTCCAAGATTTAATAAACAGTTCTCGAAAGAATCTCCGTACACTGAGAAATCATCCATAAAGACTTCCGTGACGGATTCTGTTAAACCGGCAAAGATAGCAGGCATACATCGTTGGAAAGTGGCGGGTGCATTACATAACCCGAAAGGCATTCTTCTAAATTCATATGTCCCAAAAGGACATGTGAAGGTGGTTTTCTCCTGGTCCTCCGGGTGTATGGGTATTTGGTAAAACCCAGAGTAACCTTCGAGGTAACAAAAATATTTTTGGTGAGCTAGGCGTTCCAAAACTTCATCAAGGAAAGGTAGAGGGTAGTGGTCTTTCCTTGTGGCTTTGTTTAACTTTCTATAGTCAATACACATTCGCCATCCAGTTACAGTCCTGGTAGGCACTAGCTCATTTTTGTCGTTGATCACTACAGTAGTGCCCCCCTTTTTGGGAACAACTTGAACAGGGCTGACCCACTGGGAGTCAGAAATAGGATAGATCATGCCGGCTTTGAGTAATTTAAGGACTTCTAGACGAACGACCTCTTTCATATTAGGATTCAGCTTTCTTTGATGTTCGCGAGAGGGTTTGAATTCTTCAACCATAGGGAGCCTGTGCATACACAGAGCTGGGCTTATGCCCGTAAGGTCAGTTATTTTATATCCAATGACCTTTTTATGCTTCTTCAGCTCATCCAGAAGCTTTTCTTCTTGATCTTCTGTAAGGGTAGAGTTGATGATGATCAGGCACAGTTTTTCCTCATCTAAGAAAACATGCTTAAGACCTGAAGGTAAAGCCTTCATTTCAGGGGCTTTTGGTGGCTCGGTTGCTTCTATAACAGTGACGGCTTTAAGTTCTTCAAAAGTGGCCTTTGGCGCTTCTTCGGCCTTTTCTAGATGTTGGAGGCACTGTTGGACTAATTCATTAGCGGAGAATTCAACCTCCGGATTGACTAGAGCATTTTCAAGTTCGTCAACTGGCTCAGAGATTTCCAACTGTGACATTTGTTGAATAGCATCAAGGAGGAAAACTTCCTCTTGGATGTTGGGGCCTTTCATACTATTGAGGACTTGGAATTGAATAGCTTCTTTTCCGAGCCTAAGAATGATTGTGCCAGCTTTGACGTCGATCAGCGCTCTAGTAGTAGCGAGGAATGGTCTGCCAAAAATGATTGGATACCTCAGGTCTTCTTTAATATCCATGACAACGAAGTCGCATGGCACGTAAGCATCCTTGCCTATCCTTACCGGAATATCTTCAATGATCCCCAAGAGTGCGGTTATAGTGGAATCAGCTAATTGGATAGTCATTGCTGTAGGCAGCAATTCAGTGAAACCCAGACGTTTGCACATAGAGAAAGGCATGATGGATATGCTTGCCCCTAGGTCAGCTAATACTTTCTTTGTAGATGCATTTCTGATGCAACATTGGATTCCGAAGGAGCCATGATCCTTCTTCTTTTTTGGCATTTTGTTCAGAATGATATCAGAAGTGGTCTGAGCAAGCTTGACAGTTTCTTTCTCCTCAGTGATATACTTTCTCGATAGCAAGGTTTTGAGATATTTTTCCCATGCTGGCACTTTGGAAAGAGCGTCAAGAAGCGGAATATCGATATACAGTTTCTTCATAGCCTCCTTGAACTTTTGAAACCTAGTGTCCATCTTTGTTTCTCGCAGTCTACCCAGGTACGGGATCCTAGGTTTAAATTGTGAGACTTCGGGTTCTGCAGACACTTGTTCTTTATTTTTACCATTTGTGCCTTCTGTGGGTTTTTTCCATTCCTTGTTGCGGACTTTCACTCGTCATAAAAACCGGTGTGTCATCATTATCAAGATTGATCTTGGTAGTCTCATGAAAAATGCGTCCAGATTGGTGGTGACGGCATTCAACTGCTCATGTCTGTTCTGACCGTGCTTAGGATTTGACTCAGGTTGCCCAGCAAACGTACCTGCTGGGGGCTTTAATTGTGCAGCGATCTGAGCAAGTCGGGCTTCAACTGCTTTCTGTTGAGCCTGCTGGTTAGCAAGCATCATTTGCTGTGATTGTAACATCTGCCTGATCAAGGATATTTCATCTTCTGGTTGGGCAGGGGCATTTTTTAGAGGAATTGGTTGCTGGGTTTGTTGAGATTGGTGGGTTGGTAACACCAGATGAGGTTGCTGAGTATGCAGTTGTGGATGGAGCGGAAGATGAGTGTACTGGTAGTAGGCTGATTGGTTTCTAGGGTAGTTAGCCCTAGGGAAGTTGCTTCTGGAATTCCCTTGATTTTGGTTGAAGTTGTTTGGGAATCCAGGCAGTAGTCTACTAGTAGATCCCCCCTGTGTTTGATGTTGTGGATTCACGGTTCCAGAAGGGTTCCCATATTGGAATCCATGGTGATTCCGCGGTTGATTGGGATTGTAGTAGACTTGTCCAGGAATAGTGTGGATGGAGTTGACTTGTTCTGGAATCTGATCTTCAGCTTGATCAGTGATGGGTTCATATGGTTGTGGTGGTGGATGAAGATCCATCATCACATTATATAACATACTGCAGGAAAGAGTCGGATGATCAGAAGCATGACAAGCCTCACAGGATCCTGTGGCGGCCTTGACTTGTTGAACTATAGGAGTTTTCTTCTTATCAATCTCTCAGAGAGAAATCTCGAGAGCCTGTTGTTTGTGAACAATAGTTTTCAAGGGTTCAGCTATTGCCTTCATTTCTATAGACTCTTCAGCTTTGAAAACCTTGAGAACACCTTTACCTGCTGACCGTCCCCAGTTGGACTAGTTTTTAGCTCCCAGAGTAACAATCTTCCATGCGTCCTCATAATTCTTCCTTATAAAGTTTCCTCCAGATGAGGAATCTAAAAACTGTTTAATATCATCGCTCACTCCCCGATAGAAAGTTTCAATTAGTTGATTCTGAGAGATTCCATGATGGGGGCATTTGCGTAGAAGTTCTTTAAATCTTTCCCATGCTTCAGCAAGGGATTCCCCAGGTAACTGAGAGAAGTGATTGATCTGCCCTCTGATTTCATAGGTCAGTGAGGGTGGAAAGAACTTCTCTAAGAACTTTTCCTCAAGAGGAGCCTATGTGGTTATTATTGGTTCTCTGTCAAGTGAGTTATACCAACTCAAGGCCCTCCCAGATAGGGTGAAATGAAACAGATGAAGCATTATCACATCATAAGCGACACCAGCTTGTGGAACCAGGCGGAACAGCGCCTTAAACCTTTTTAAATGATCCATGCAATCATCTCCAGAACCTCCGGAGAAAGATATGCCTTGCATGATCTGGATCCACTAGGTCCGAATCTCAAATTTGGGGATATTAAAAATCGGAGGTCGGACCGGGTGGTTATCCTCAAAGTTCTTTGGGACAGCGTAGTCCCTTAGTTGTTTGTTTCTTAACTCCAACTGAGCAGTTTGGGTTGCTGCCTCGGTTTCAGCTCTGATATGAGCTTGCTCTTCCGCACGGATCTCCGCTTGGATTTGGGCACGAGTTTCAGCGATGAGTTGTGCCCTTTGAGCGGCGATGGCGGCGTTGACCCTCTCCATTACCAAAGCAGCCTGGCGTTGATCTTCAGCCATTTTCCTGGCCCTTTGGCAATTGAGTCGAATGCTGCGGTGGAAGCTTCTCTCTACCTCAGAGTCAAACTCTGGATCAGGGGAGAATCCGAGGTTATGCACAGGTTGCATACACGATTTCTACCTGAGTAGAGAAAAGAAAACACCTTTAGATAATGACAAAGATATGATAGTTTCAAGAAGATATAAAGATATGATTAAAAAGGAAATGTAAAATCTTAACCAACTAGAAAGGTACTAAGTGAAATTACAACGTTCCGTTGTCCCCGGCAACGGCGCCAATTTTTTATGGAGCTTCCACTTACGTGGAATTGCGTGCACCACTAAAAATCCTAAAGATGGTAAGTCTTTAAGTTTAGCCTTACTTATACTAGATAGAGAACTCCACCCACGTATGCTAAGATACGTGGAAGTCTTATCGTAGTATAGTTAAGGGTCGAATCCTCGAGACAACGATCTTGTTGTTGCCAACAAGATGAAAAATGTTGGAACTTCACTTAATCACTCAATAGTTGGCATTTAGATCAAAAGGTTGATTTGGTTGTTTTTAAGCTAAGTGCAAGTAAAGTAAAGAAAGCAAGTAAATCCAATGAGTTAAACTATGATAAAAGATCACTAGGGTGTGATCGGTTTTTCACAACCACTACACATGGATCAACACATGCAAAGCAAAAACATAACCTGCAGAAGAGTCTAGTCAGTTAGTATCTTTATAGGCTTAGCTTCCTTTCGGAGAGCTAACTACGAGAAGTGCGGGAATGTTGCAACGCCAGCCATTCCCGAACAAATGGTCACATTACTTTGCATCATTCCCCTCGCAAAGTGTGTTCCTCAACATACCAAGGTTGCACTTCCATATGTCAACTGATTCCATTTCATAGTATGAAAGTGCAACGGATGATAGTGAGTTTACTCCACTTCTTGAGATACACTTCTAGATACCGAAACAGATGCATGGTGGATACATGCACCAAGAACCAACATACAAATGAGTTTCGAATCTAATAGTACAAACGTAGAAAATTCATACTAAAAGATAAAGGATAACACAATTTGGAGATCAAGCAACATGCATTCATTAATCGTTTGATGTCGAACTGAAAAGATAAGAACTCTATATTACAAGTCACGGATTACATTTACATGATATGAAAACATGGGTAGCGGGGCTACTCCACGCACCCTAGTGAGAGAGACTACTCGCTCATGACTAGGACAAAGAAGGAGGCAAGAAGGGAGAGAGAGAGCATCATCCCCATGAAGGAGAGAGGAAGGTCAACCCCTTGGAGAGAGAAAGCAACGATCCACCGGTCTTCAAAGGTTGCACGATGATGAGATCTCCCCTTCCCACCTTCTTTGGTGAAGAAGGAGAAAGTAGCTTCAAGATGGAGTATGGGTCTCAGACTGGCAGCCTCAGGGCGGAGGATGGAAGTAGCAAGAGCTCTAGAACGATTAAGGCAACCTTTGGACGTCTCAAAACTTTCTCTTGGTGGAGGACCCTTAGGGTCATATTTATAGGCCTTAAGTGAAGTCCAAACGGTTTGGAGGCCGTTTGGACCTCAAGACCGTTTGGGCCTGAGACCGTTTGGATCTCAAGACCGTTTGGATCTCGAGACCATTTGGGCCTCAAGACCGTTTGGACCTTGAGACTGTTTGGACCTCAAGACTGTTTGGACCTCAAGACCGTTTGGACCTTGAGACCGTTTGGCTTTATGCGGTCTCGGGACCGTTTGAACTCCATGCAGTCTCGGGACTGGTTGGCTTCATGCGGTCTTGAGACCGTTTGAATTCCATGCGGTCTCGGGACCGGTTGGCTTCATGCGGTCTCGGGACCGGTTGGCTTCATGCGGTCTTGAGACCATTTGAACTCCATGTGGTCTCGGGACCGGTTGGCTTCATGCGGTCTCGGGACCGGTTGGCTTCATGCGGTCTCGGGACTGGTTGGCTTCATGCGGTCTTGAGACCGTTTGAACTCCATGCGGTCTCGGGACCGGTTGGCTTCATGTGGTCGTGAGACCGTTTGAACTCCATGCGGTCTCGGGACCATTTGGCTTCGTGCGGTCTTGGGACCGTTTGACTCCATGCGGTCTCGAGGTTGAGTTATTCTTTTGTGATTTTTTTGTGTTTTTCTGCATGTATGAAAGGGAAAAGTTGGTCTGATGTTATATTTATAGAAAAAGGGTAAAATTGGGATTATGTATAGTTTTAGATTAGAAAGAGTATGGAAAACTAAAGAAAAAGACTAAGATAATCGTCCAAAATAGGAGGTTATCAGATGTATTTACATACCTATTGGAACAAATGCTAATACTTCAAATAGTGTTTAGTGAAATACCAATATGAATATCTTGAAGTGTTCAAGATTATCATAGATGAAGTGCAAATTTGGTAAAGTGTTAATTCTTGATGAGATCAATGAATGAAATACTTGGACCAAATGTTTGAGATCCTTATGAGTGATTATGATAGTGTATCATAGTGAACTCATGATTAAGGCATGGTGATGTTTAAATCAAGAAGGAATCATACTCTAAGGAGTTAGAGAATGATTATCAAATAACTGAATTCTTCTTAATAAAAGAATACCCCACACTAATAAAGGACATTAAGAATCACAAGGAGTTGTAAGTTCTTATATCCTTGACAGATACACCTTGTTTATCTATGTGATGAGTTGTTCATGTGATGATTCAACTATCTAGATGAATATGAGGAACCGAATTTTGAGTTATGGTTTATGACCATTACATCCTAAATGACATCCATGTGAACCATAAGGTATGACCTTGATGGTAGCACCCATTGGATGAAATCCATAAGTGCAAATGAATCTTAAGTGTTAAGACACATGGATAACATTTTGAGAGGGATGATGCTTTTTTATTACAACTTAATGACTAAGACATTTGGCATCTAGATACTAAAACCGCATTCCTATGAGGAATAAAACAAGGATGTGTACGTGACACAACCTATAAGTTTTATGAATCCACTAATGCAAATGAAGTATATAAGTTACAATGGACTAATCAATGTGATTGATTGAGTACAAGCAACTCAGAATTGGATCTTTACTTTGATGATATAGTCAAAGGGTTTGACTGATATGTCAAAGATAAAGAAGGGATCTGTGATTTAGTGGGAGCGTGTTCACATTCCACATGTTGATGTGAAATGGAAATGTTCTAGAATGGAAATCCAAAAGTGGAAATTATCTTTAAGGAAGATAGAGATGTTTTCTATGTGATAGGAATAGAGATCTATAGAGATAGTTCTTGAAAACCTCTTGACCTGAAAAGAGAAAGCATACATTGGCAATCTGTACTGAAGGGTTCAGTATGCACAGATTTAGTGGGAGAAAACTTGTCCATGTTACATGGAGTTAATATCCCAAGGCCAAGTGTCCAATTCTTATGAATAATGGGAACACTAAGAATAGATATGGATCTATCATGTATGTAATCATCCCATTATCTTGCATGTATTGACATGACAAGAACAAAATGCATTCATCATCTTGTATGTAGGACATGACAATATGATGTGATCATCCTGATAACTCGTATGTAAGACATGACGAGTGGATGTTTGTCTACTTCTAGTAAGGGTTACTGGAATACCATGAGAACTTGATAAGTACTTAATAAGTACTAGTTCTATGGAGATAAGGAAGAGTTCAATGTAAAGATTTACATTGATGCGAACTTCTGAAAGGATAGAAAATTAATCACAAAATATATATATGATATATAAAAGTGAAAGTTTGTTGATAATTGGAAGTGTTCCAATAAAACCATTTAAAAGGAAATGTCGAGTATCTATGCGTTAGAGAACATTAGTTGATACTATATGGATCTGGAAGTTCATGAGATGAACTTATAGATATTCTGGTCATTGATGACAAGTATGGAATCCTTGATCATGCAGTGTGGCTAAAGGTTAGCAAAGGAATACTAGATCGCATATTACAGCAACTCCATCACATAGTGTGACGTACAATGAAGAGATGGAAGACATGCAGTTAAAAACTGACTTTGGCAAGGTGTTTCCATAACTCACTATGTTCGCACTAGAGCACAGTAACATGTGGGACATGTTTGAAGATCACTATGAATATGATTCAAAGGTGATTGGCTCGCAGTGCAAGTGGGAGTATGTTGGTATGTATGCCCTGAGAGCCAATCATGGGATGATTGGTGGGATACATTAAGATTGATTTGATAAACATCAAAGGCAAGCTTCCAATTCTTTCTGGTTCAGTCATATGAGATAGTGATAGAACAGATTGAATGTCTAGAGAATGATAGTACTCAATGATGTATGCCTTTAGGTTCAGGACCTGAACGATGAGATCATACATATGCTAAGAGTTTGTACATTCTTGTTATGTCCCTAGTCGGATGTCATTGTGGAAGGTAGATAGACAACAATGGCACACAAGACTAGATTGTGGTGTTGGTTGATGATAGAATCTCATTAGTCATGATATAGATATATCAAACCAAACACATAGGTACTTGTTAGAGAACAAGTGTACCGGATAGACCCACCGTGAGTTTGACACATGGAACCATGACATGGTAGTCACAATCAGTACTCACAGTGATGGTGGTGAGTGTGATTCTTTGACCTAAAATCACTACACTCAACACATGTTGTTGGACACACTTTGACATCATCAAACGCAGTCCTGAAACATGGGTTGTTATAAAGGTGATGATTGGGTGGCTTTGACACATGGGGCTTTTGAGGGGTGAGTGATAGATATGGGATTTGTCCCTCCTGAGGGAGTTTGATATCCATGGCCGCTTGATGAGTAGGATTGAGAAAGGTGTGCACGCATGTGTGAATCAGTATGTGATATTGATGTCATACATATCTCTTCCAATCTACTCTGAGATCAAGAAAGTGAATGAACATTGATAGGATGACTGTTCCATGCCTCGAGTTCATTTAGGATATCAGTGACAAAGGAATTATACATTCACTGTAACACCATTCACGGATTGTAGGATTGAAAGTTTTTCTCCAACTTTCTATTTCACTTGGGTAGCACTGATGTGTGACTAGGCACCGCTCTTTGCTTGTGAAGTCATAAGTGTTATGGACTTTCACTGCCAATGTGAAATAGACCTGTAGGGTCACACACATAGGATTTAACCTGGAAGAGGAGTTTTGTCCACAAACAATATTTAGATTGATTACTAAAGGTGTTTAGTAGTTCAATTAAACACTCAATTAATTGATGGCTCAATGTCATAATGTTCAAGGTGTTGGACACATTGATTGGAGTATCAGATTGATTGAAATTGTAATTGATTGATTCTGCACAATCTGCATTCCCAACCAATCAACTCATGTGATGAACCGATCGGCTAAGCTTGGTGAACCGATTGGCTCAGATTGTGAGTCGATCGGCTGATGGATAGGGTGAAACAATCGCTTCAAATGTTGAAACGATCGGTTCAACTGGTTCAACCGAGAAAGTTGGGAAAGTTGGATTGGTGAGAAATTTCTTTTCGTTTCACTTGCCCAATATGATTAGAACAAGGATTGGTATTTGGTACCAATTCAAAACAAAAGAGGAAAAGTCAATCGGGAACTGACCAGGACCACGAACCGACCGGTTCAGAAGTGAACCGACCGTTTCATGGGTCCCAACCGATCGGTTGAGGTGTCAACCGATTGGCTCAGGTCCCCAACCGACCATTTCAAAAACGAAACGATCGGTTCAGGTGGCACAGTTGGTTGTTTTGTGGAAAATCTCGAACCCTTCTACTCCTGCTTTAGTCCCGCATTGCCTGGGATAGAGAACCCTGTCCCATGACCCTCCTATATATAGGGGTATTGGGGGCTTCTCAAAGAACAACTCAGTGCAACCAGTTGCTATGTAAAGTTGTCGTTCTCTCTGGTTTTGGTAACCAAGAGAGCCCTAGCAAGTGCTACCCGATAAGGGAGGCACAATAAGGGAAAGACAACTACAGAAAGAAACTGGTGGCAGGAGAGTGTGGCGGTGACTAGTACACTGATAGGAGGGTGCGACTCCTTCCAATTCCTTGTGAGATAAGGAGATTGGAGTTCTAGGTGGTCCGTGTGGACTACTTCAGAGGTGGGATATTTCTGCCGCTCGGAGGACAGCTGTCAATCCCATCAGTCCCGGTGAGACCAGGAGTCATCAGTCCCGGTGCGACCAGGAGCTGCACAGACACCGTCTAAGACCGGAGGTGAAGACTGCGTAAGCCGTGAGGTATTGTCTCCGAGCAAGCCTCGGGACAAGGTATGATTCCATAGACCATCCTTTCCTATTATATAGACGTTGACGCATTTCCTTATTCTGGGTTTGGGGAGGAGAAATTTTTGTTTCCGCTGCCTTCTCTGCCTCCCCTAAAACCCAACACCCACCCAAATAGCAAGGATGTCCATGAAGGAGACAAAGTTCTTTTATTCAACTCAAGTATCAAGTTGTTCCCCAGAAAGATGACAACAAGATGGTCTGGCCCCTTTTCACTCGTAAAAATATACCCATCAGGGATGATGGAGATAACTGGAGATGAGAGGCACTTTAAAGGTGAATGGAAAAGAGTAAAAATATATTATGAAGATGAAGCTTTTGTGAGAAGGACCGAGATGACTTTGGGAGAACCCAGTCCTCTAGCAGATGGAACAAATGAGAAAGTATCAGTATCATTCGAAATAAGATGAAGCCAGAATGGGAGAGAGTCAATCTAAAAGACTTTAAACTAGCACTTTTTGGGAGGCAACCCATGTTTTTACTACTTTCTTTTACAATTCATATTTTTATTTATCTCTATTTTAGTCTATGAGCTATGTACCTCTCCCCTTCTAAGTATTTTGGGTTTTTACATCTAGAAAGGTATAATTGTAGTATGTAAATTACTTTCTTTTTACAAAAGTTTTAATGCAAGAATAGGTGTTTTAATTGATTATATTAACTTAGTTTTGTATGCACCACGGTCGCGACATCTGCCGCAGTCGAGGCACTAGCTTTACACACCTTAGGACTGTGGTCGCGGCAAGGTCGAAAGCCAAATTAACCTCAGTCGAGGTGGTCTACTTGGCTGCAGTCTTGGCCATTCTTGAGTATATAAGCAAAACCATTTTGACAATAGGGTTTTTCTTTTTCTCCTTGCTCTCCGATTCTCGAAAGTTAGAAGAAGATTAACTAAAGAATTGCAAGACGTGAGTCTTCAAAAAAATGATCAAACAGTAAAGAACGTTCATTGTGAACCCATCTCCACCGATGTCATACTCTTGCCTCCTTTTTGTTGTTTCATATCCTAACCATGCTGAGGTAATTGATTGCACGTCTCTTTTGTTCATCGTCGTTCCTGGTTCTTGAGGTTTCATAACCTCTCTTGAGTATACAACCCTAAGTTTTGCTTTCTCTATGGCATGATAATTGTCAAAATTGCCCTGTTCATCTTCACTCTTTCACTCAAGTTTAACTTTCCCCTTGTTCACGACTACCTTGGTCTTTCCAGCCTATGATTGAACTTTATGCGGTGTTTTTCTTGCATGCTTCCGACGGTATCGCCGTTGTTCGATCAGAGTTATGGTGGGAATACCCACCATAAACCATCGTAGTTGAAGTCGAGTAGGTACCTCCCTAACTGCGGTCGTGTCCACAATGTGTAGTTTCAGCAGCAGTCATGGTCCATATGTGTATGAACCCCTCTTGATCAAGTCTAACATATGCCACGATTGTGGCACCCACTGCGATCGTGGCACTCCTTTTCCTTTGATAATTGTCTTCCATGGTCATGGCACCCTCCTCCACTGTGGTACTGCTTTCAATATATGTTGCGGTCATGGCATCTCATGCATTTCAAGCACAAACAATTTAAAATGAATTAAGTGCTAATGCCATAAATAAAGTATAACATACAATCTTCCTAACAACAATCTTAATGTTGAAACTTTCAGAATGTCGACTTCAACTAAGTATACTTTGATGAAGAAAGTAGCTTCATTGAGGGGTGCAGAGGAGAACTTAGAGAAGATAACTATGGCACTGAAGGATAACCCAAACCTCTCACTGATGAAGAAGCTTCAGTTGCAGCAGATGAAGAAGAAATACAAGTACATCCTGGCCCACAAGACGCTAGAGGAGTCTCAGGAAACATCACGAATAGAGACTTTTGAGTACCAACCTTTTGAATCTGAGTTAAAGAAGCTTGAGAAACACAAATCTAAAACCAAGAATGCAAAAAGCAGTAAGAAGAGAAAATTAATAGTGGTGGAGAAGTCAAAAGGGCAAGAAAAAGAAGTATCCCCTGAAGAGGTCGATGAGGAAGAACAAAAGACCCTCAACCAGCATAGGCCAATGTTCATACCAAGAGATCAAACACACCAGTCAAGATTTGACTGGGTACTACAAACCAAAGGGTTCAAACTGACACAATACCTGGACGTCGAGGACTTCAAGAAAATGGCAATTTATGATATGGTTATCAACTCCTTGAAAGGTGCCAATCTATGCACCATGTGTACATCAGAAGCTCCCTCACTAACTTAATAGATGGTGGAGTTCATATCATCATTAGAAAAGCTTCCCGTCAGTGATGGCGAAGGCAAGAAGGGCGACGGAAATTTCAAACTAGAAGTAAGAATAGGAGGGAAAGCTCATATGATTATTGAGGCCATGCTCAATACCATATTCACCAAGACAACTAAAGGAGCACAAACCTACTCAGCTGTGCCAGGAAAAAAAGATGTCATCAGATACAGCAGTCACAAGATGTGGGAGAAGCTGACCAGAGAACACGAGCATAATTCGAAGAACTCAAAGGCTACTCTCATCACCTCTTGCTTTATCCGAATGGTGCATAAAATAACTACCAACACAGTCTTCACGATATCAAAAACCAAAGGAGTGACTAAGGGGGACCTATTTCTAATATGTTACATGATCAACAAGAAACATGTTAACATTGGGATACTACTAATCGAGAGGCTATCAGGCACAGTGGGAAGGGAAGTAAAGCAGATGAAAGAATTCTACATGGGAAGCCAGATAACTAGAATAGCCTATCATTTTATGGATGCAGATGTGTTGATGAAATATAAGAAGACCAAGGGACATATAAAGATTGACATTAAGTCCCTCATCAACACTGGCATTCTGGCACAGAAAGGCAGCAAACTCTTCCACAAACAAAGCTGCTCCAAGGTACTTCTACCCCTCTCAGAGATGTCATATTATGATTTCAACAAGCTACAACCCACACAAGAAGATGTGGAGAAGATGTACTCAGGTGCTATCAGGACAGCCACATCCCCATCATCAACTGCTAGCGAAAAGGACTTGAGGGATAGGACTCCAAAAATGGAAATGCAAAAGCCATAGGAAAGAAAGAAACTGACGATAAGGAAGAGAAAGAAGAAAATTTCAGACAAGTCTGCCACCCCAAATCTACCCTCACCACACATTCCTATAGAGATGGCAGTAAATGAGGAAGACCAACCTGAGGTGGCAATGAATGAAGGAGGCAACCAGGCGCATGTTAAAGCCACTGAAGGAGAACGACATTTACAGGTCTAGAAAGAACCCCATTAAGCGTGTAAAGACCCTAAGGTTGCACCCAACCCCATGATCCCAGAAGTGGTACTGCAAGTACCAGAGCAAACAAAGGTGAGCACTTCTGCCCAAATAACCCCATGTCAATCCTATACAAAACAAGCTTGCTCCACAACCTAAGGAGCCTGTAACGTCTACAACACCTTCAACAATGTCTGCAGAGCGGCAACACCAACGCCCAGAAACATTTGGTGATGTATTAGGGAACAAATTTGATGTCATGTGGTTACACATGAAGCATACAAATTTCAATATTACCTCTATCCTGTGTACACTAACTACGTAGGTAAAAAGTTTAAATGCGAGGACTGAGGCACTTCCCCTATTCATTCAAGGGGTCATCAACACCCACAATGTAATGATGGGGGCTTTGAAGACACTAACTGAAGAGATGGCCGACCTCAGAAAGGAACGAGACGCCATGAGAGCAGATAAAGAATTGATGTGGAAGGGGTATGAAGAGGCCTTAGATGATGTGAAGAAAGAATGTCAATGCTTATATGAGGAACGCCAATAGCTTGATGCAGAACACTAAGAGATAGATGGTTGGTGGCAAAGAAAGAGGTCGAAGCATCTAACCAGCCCTTCAACATCACATGCTTCTTCAAGCCCCTTGAGCCCAGACAAAGACGATGATGAAATAGGAGGGACATGTGTGGGTAAAGATTCAAAGGATAGGAGTTCCAACGTAAATACCACCCCAAGGGTGGAACCACCTGCAAAAAAAGTAACATAATAGTTAGAACCTCTTCAAGACACGGAGATGAAGAAAACAAATGCCTTATCAAAGATGTTTGACTTAAACAGCAGCCCAGAAGAGGACAAGGCTACATCTGAGGAACCTTGACTGGTCATCATCATCAGAGATGAAAGCACTGCCATAGAAGATCTGACATCATGAGAAATAAGAGATCTCAACAAGTTCTTGGACAACATGACTTTCGGAATGGATATCTGCAATGATTTCTTCAAAAACCTGGCATAGTACGAGCATGATGATTCACTCTATGATGGAAAGACAGATGTGATGTTAGCAGCTCAATTCTATAAAATCAGAGCTACTGTTAGAAGTGAACAAACCGATAGAATACTTAACTGTCGGGCTATCCATGAACAATGAAAGCAAAGCAGCAAACTAGCAGTCATTGGAGAAATATCTTCCCGCTACAGATTTACAACCCACAACAATGTAGACAGTAGGAGACGGTACCTCAAAAGATGAAGAAGGTGGACTCGCCTCTTTCTTTACTTCTGAGCTGGTCAGATAGCGGAGCAAACTAGTTCATGATGTACCATTACATGTTCCCCCTCCTCTACCCTACAAGATGGCGGGCATGGACATGATCTCATTATCAAGAATTACATGCAGAGATGTCCATATCCTAGCAGACGCACCCGATGACAACCTTCCAGGCAATGATATCCTCTACCACAACAAAGGAAGGTCACTTAACAGAGACCATTTTAGAGGGATCTTTCTAAAATGAGCATGAGTACATAGGAAGTTGTTCAAAGTACTCTGTGCAACTCTATTTGAATAATTTCTACATCCTGACAAAATGCAACCCATATTCAATGACACCACACACCTAGCAGGTCAATTGTTCGATAAAAATGACAAGGCTACTGATGTGAAAGAATTAAAACATGCACTGAGCAGGGAGGAGATGAAATTTGTAGTCATGTCTATAAGGACTGTAAAGTACTGGGCACTAATTGTTGTCAATTTATATGAGAGATGTACAATAGTGTTCAATTGATGTACAGCTGAATTGGATAGTACGTCCCTAATCTATAAAAACAAAGAGGCAAGGGATATCTTAAAGGTTCCACTACGTCTGCAGCGGGCTATACAGATGGCATACAACAGACACAAATGGATTTGGAAGTAGTTCTCAATCTATAAAAAGGTCCCTCATGAAAAGGCTGGAGTAGGGGATTTCTCCTTCATAGTAGTCAGAATGATGGAAGCAATCACTAATGTAATCCCACTAGAAGACCTCTGCATGGAAGATCTACATGGGTTACGTGGTATCTATGCAATGGAAGTTATCTATAATCGCCGCTTCTTAAATGACCCGACGATGCCTTCAGATGCAGTACGATGTTAGCTTCACCAAGAAATACCTCTACCTAAAAAGAAAACCTAGAGGGAAAGACTTAAAACCTTGTGGGTCAATCTAGAAGAACCTGCTAGAGCATCTTCTTGGAAGGAAGGATAGGCAGTCGAAACTCCTGACAAAGTAGAGAAACAACCTGAGAGCAAGCCTGAACACCCTCCCATGGCAGAAATAGACAAAGAACAATTACTTTTCCACGAACCCATAGAAGGGGAGATAGAGGAAGAGGATATTCCAGAGATAAAACCAGATGCGTCGGTAGGAGAAATAGTTCCAACCTTTAAGGATTTCAATAGGTGGAGCTGTGAAAGTTCGTCACTAGAATCCCTGTAGCTGATATTGAAATGCTTGAAGGAAGGTGACACTATGACAGAGGCAATCTTTGAAAGGGATGGAATTTGTGTGATAAAGGATGACCTTAGAGATAATTTAAAAATAGGAGGGTACCTTTCAGTCAACACTATGTTAGCCTACCAAGCATTGTTGAATGACAACATGTCGAATGTGCATATGGCCTACTTCCTCTTAGTAGATGACATCTTAAAGGATAAAAGGTCGGGCAAAAAAGAGCGCCTTCTGTAATACATGGCGACCTTTCTTCCAGATTATATATTCTTTCCCATTCTACATGATAGTCATTGGACTTTGTTAGTAGTCAGTGTTATAGGTAGGATTGCAGTCCTCTACAACAGCTCAGATGCAGCCTTTGCACTCAATAAAAGAACGAACATGACTACTGCAAAGACACCTATAGAAGAGAAGGAAGTCACATGCACTAAGGTAGTTGTAGAGATGCCCAAAAACCATGAAAAAGGGTACAAGCATAAAGAAGGCAAAGACTTCAAGAAGATGCAGTTCTGCCATAGAAGCCCTCAGCAAGTACCTCTGTCAAATGATTGTGGCTTCTATTGTCTTGCCTGGATGATCGCCCTAGCAACAACAAATATGAAGGTGGAGGGCATACAACATGAACAATACCACCCGCTACGTGGGGTATAGCCAGCATGCTCCTCGAGTCAAAGTGGGTCACCATAAACAACCAGCAACAATAAAGAAAGCCTATTTATACATCCAACTCCAATTTTACACACCGAGTCAGGGTGAATGATAAGTTTAGGGGAGGAGTCATAAATGGGCGTGAGAGGTACAATTTTATCACCCAAATTTTCAAAAATTTACTTGTACATGTTCTCGTTTAGGCCACAATCAAATATGAGAAACAATTTTTTCTAAACATTTACCTTCAGAAATTTTTCTATAAGTTGTAGTTTTGCTTAGCCACTTCTTAGACTTGTCAGTCCCCCTGGTAAATGTTGTAGTGCTATCATTTCTGGAGAGGCACAAATGAGCAAATAACACACATAATAGTAAAAACAAGAAGCATAACAATATAGTTTTATTTCATTCTTATGGCAAAATGTTGTGTGTGGAACAATCCTCAGTCTATGGAATCATTGGAAATTGGAGGACTTCACTGACCCATACTCCCGACCAATCACCCTAACCTGATGGTTCTAGCTAAAAAATCCTCACCTCCCTCGAGAAGGAAACAGTTTCCCCTTACAGGTTTAACTATCCCTGCTTCAGGATGAAAAGAGGCTTGGCCACTCAGAAAATCATGTAAAAACCCTCACCCAAACCTGAAAGGAGATATGAAAAGCCAAAACAATAATAATGAGAGTTATGCCCAAAAGATGTCGAAGGATCCCACACGGCCGGTGTATTGCTGCACTCATGAATGTAGATATGTCATTGTAACATAGTGAAATCCTTTATATATATCTTTATACTATTTTTCAATAAGATTTGTTCTTCATTTTCATCCCATATGTCTTTGGAGTTGAATTAGTGGAACTATGATGGTTATTGGATAAATATTTCCCATATATTCTTAATAAAGGGTTTTATGCACAAATACCTCAATAGAAATCTATGTAATGGGTCTGATGTGCAAATGTCCACTTAGGTAATAAAAATAATGATGGAAATCATGCTAGAACTTTCTATGACTTTTTAGAATAGGGAAAAGAAAAGAAATTCTAAAATATACATAAAGGAGATGATAAATGCTATAAATAGGATAACAGAAGATAATGTGGAATATATTTCCAAAAATTTCAATTAAGTAAACCCACGAGATTTGATACACAAATTCATTTTCTTCAACTCAAAGTTACTTAAGGGCCAAGTATCACCCAATTTGGAGAATATACATATATATATATAAATGCCTTTATTAAAGGAAAATAGAAAAAAAGCCAAGAAAGAGAAATAAAATATCTAATGTTCCCAAATTGGTAAACTAACTCCAAGTTCGTAATCTATGAATAAAAATAAGCCTTTGGGCAAATTTTCAACTAATTTGGATGATCTTTGGATAATGTGAAAAGTAGGAGAGAGAAAGTGTATAGAACCTTCATTTTGGGAATTAATTAAATAAATGGCAAAAACATGACCAAGTAATAGAAAAATTGTATCCAAGACATTAATTGGGACACATGGGTGAAATTTGGTCATATTTGGATAATCATATAGTCATAAATGAAGGAGGAAAGAGAAAATGAGTTTCGAATTATATAACCCATTAAAGTCCTCAAAAGGATAAAACTAATTCTATATTCAGATTGTACATCTCAAATTAGTCAGGGTGTCAATTTTTATTAAATTTGGAGATTGTTTGAGCCCTCAAAAGAAGAAAGATAAATTCATTAAATAATGTATATATCACTTTATTCGGTTTATAATGCAATTGGAATATATGTGTCATGCACCTATTAGGACTAATGTGCACGATCCAATGGCTTAGAGTGCTTCATGGATCGATTAGATGGTAGAGAGATTGTCTCCTACCTCGGTCCAGATTGGGAAATAGGGAGAGAGTTTTTGATTTTTTGTTTTACGATATCTCTCTCTACACACAACCAAATTGAGTAATTTTTTGTGCTTTAGATTCCTCTCGAGATTATGCTTCTAATTATCCCAAATTTTTCATGATTTGGTGAAGATTCGATAAACCCCAATTTGTTTGAAGCACTCCTCTCACCTTGAGTACCAAAACTCTAACCCATACCCCCTTTCCTATAAATACTTACACCCCTAGCATCCCCATCACCTTTGCAACTCAACGCACTAGTCAATTTGACTTTTCATCATTGTTTTGACCCTCGACAAGAAAAAAAAGACACAGGGCTTGTGTCACTCCTCTCTCCCTCCTCACTTCGTCTCCGGATCAATTGAAGTTATTATTAGATTCGGATTTCTCTTCTCATTCTTTTGCATATTTGCACTTGAAGTTTGGTTGAGTATAGAAGATTTGCCCAATTTTCTCGATCTTCGACTGAGCTACTTTGTAGCCAGGTCACACGTGTAAGGAAGGAAGATGACCGTGTGTGTAATCCCTATTTTGCCCTCATCTCGCCCTTCTTTCCTCTCTGTGCTCGCGCAGGGGCGTCGTGGTCTTTTTGGTTTTGTTTTGATTATGTGTTGCCAGCCCTGACCGACACCACTTTGGCAGCCAGCGGGCACGGGCCACTGACTTGGCATGTGGTGATTGGGCCAAGAAGTGGGCCCGGCCCCCTCTCTCACTCGCTCTCTGCTATGCGATTGATTTTCTATTTTTTCAATTTTTCTGATTGGTCAGGATAAAATAATTCATAGAAACTAATTTGTTGGTCAAAAATTAGAAGTAAGGGGTGTTTTGAAATCAAAAAAGTATTCTCTATCTATTAAAATAATTTTGAAATTTGACACTGATGTTTTTGAAACAAATATTTTTGGGGACGATTGAATTAACTGAAAATCACTAAAAATAACCCTAAAAGTCCATATCTTCAAAATACATAATATTATATGTTATTTTGATCAGAAAACCCAAACTAAGATAATGGTGATGTTTTCAGGACCTAAATTGGTGGTTTGTAGAAAAAGTTGATAACTTTAGGGTTGTAAGTTCTTAATGAATGCATATAATGCTAATACATAAACATGGTTATGATAATAGGAGGATTTTAGAAAGTGGTTTCTAGGGCTCTAAGGAAGAGGTATGTGCATCTAACACACTTTAGTTGGGAAATTTTATGCCTTAACCTATTTTTTCCTAATGAGGCTTAATTTGACATGATCTTCTATTCTTGAAACCCTAATTTGCTTATGCCTCAAATCAGTTAAGACATTATCTTGTTTAGGTTTTAAACCCCACTACCATGCTTGTTGGTTCATATGATTATTCTTTCCATAACTACTTTTCTAGAATATAGATTTATTTTCTATTTAATTTAAAGTAGTGATACTTATGTACAACCACCCACAGAGGGCATGTATATATTCACCCTAGGGAATGTTTTATTCTCCTCATATTATTATAGTTGACTGGGAATGTCTTATTCTCCCCTCACCTAAGGTTAGAGGTCAAGTAGGTGCCTCAACCCTACTTAGTTAGGTAGACATAATTATCTTACATACAAAACCCCTTTTAATATAATTGTTAATGGCAAGTTTCTTTTGATATAGCCTCATACTCTTGTTATCTTCATCTTATGATGAACCCTAGCCTATTTTTACTTGCTTTATTTATCTTGTTATCCTAGACCAGTTTTTGTAACACATACTTTTTCTTCTTTTTCCCTCTTGTTGGGTGCTTTCCCAACCACCCAGATTTTGGTGTTGAGCAAGGAGAAGAACCAGCTTGAAGGAAGTTTTCTCAGGAGTAGATCTCCATCTTTTGGAAAGGATGACTAGGTTGCTATAGCTAGATCTTGTTTCTCTTTTTTTTCTTTTGAAAACAATCATGCAATGAACAATGAAATCCATGTAAAGGTTGAGTATTTTTATTTCCGCTACTATTGACATTTTATAATGTATCTAGAATCATGTTTATTTATTTGGAATATTATGCAAGCATCCCAAATTCTCCATTTTTATGAAATGTGTGGATGTTTTGTATTTCCTTTAAATTTTAGTAAGGAGGTGATCTTGCCTCTTTACAGCATGGTATCAGAGCCTTTAGGCAACTATTAGGCCATGAAGTTGAAGCAAGGGTGTCTAGAAAGGATCAGGGTTTCGGGGGTTGGCAATATTTTCCTCTGTGCCACTAGCTTGGTTTGCGAGGACTCTTGTGTCCATATGATACCGGCCTGGCATGAGCTGGTAAAAATTTCCCAAAATAGTATGCTTTTAGGCAATAGCAATTCTAGTTATCCTTTTCTCATCTTTACGTCTATTCTTTTCTCATCTAGGATTCTATACTCCTAGGAACCAAATATGAAAACCCTACCTTTCAGGAGAGGTGACTTGTTCGACAACATGAACCAGGAAAAGGAGTTGAACCCTAATGACCCTAACACTCCTGTGATTCCTATGGTCAACCATACTACTCCAGGTACCCCCGCCATCATACTGGAGTAAGAGTTGGCAATGCTACACTAGATGTTGTCTACCACTATGATGGGGCAGCTCAACTCAATGACTGCCAACCTCAACAAGCCAAGGGAGTTCACCCTCACTGACTTCATAAAGATGCAACTACCCTACTTCAAGGGTGAGAGTGAACCCAACATGATGGACAAAGCCAATGACTAGGTGTTGGCTTTGGATCAGACCTTTGAGAGCATGGTGTGCCCTCCTCACCAGAAGGTTTGGTTTGCGACTTATGTGTTTGATGGACCAGCACGCATATCGTGGAATGGTGTCGCCCACACTCGGGACACCTCTACCATGGAGTGGGACCAGTTTCTGAAGCTCTTCAGAGAGAAGTACATCTTCCCCACTTTCCTAAGAAAGAAGGAGGCCGAGTTCTATAGCCTCAGGCAGGGAAGCATGAGTATGGCCGACTACGTTCAACAATTCCTACTACTAGAGTGTTACGCCACCGACCTTGGAGCTGGTAGAATAGAAACTTTGTTCTTGTAGGGCCTAAACTACCAAGTGGGTCGAAGCCTCATCCCGCAACTTCCACTTACTTTTCAACAGATGGTGGACAAGGCCCTGGCCATCAATTCCAATCTAGGATTACAAGCTTCTAGACACAGTAACGGCTACAACACCAAGCAGAAGAATCAAAACTAGAATGAGAACCGCGGACATGACCGGTGCAATAGGTGCTCTCACAACCATCCTCCAGGGAGATTCCCTACTGGTAATGCACCTATTCAGAAAGACAACCAACCTCCATCAACCTACCATGAGTGTGGCCAAGTTGGGAACATCTGACCGTTCTATCCTCGCTTCCAGCAGGGATAGAATAATGCTCAGCAGAACAAGGCCTAGTAGCCACAGCAGCCAAGGCAGAATCTACCTCCATGGAACAACAACAACAACAACAATAACAACAACAACAATCAGAACTCGAGGTGACCACCAGTGGAGAGGTAGAATGGGAAAGTATTTGCTCTCAATGCTAAGGAAGAAGGTGAAGATAATGAAGGGATTGAAGGTACCTTGCACCTTAATATGCATCCTTTAAAGGCACTATTTGATTCTAACTCATCCAATACCTTCATATCTTTTCAGTTTGCTTCTATGTTAGAAATAGAATCTGAGTTTATGGATCATGTATTAGACGTAAAAACCCCTAGTGGTAAGATCTTCTCTTCATACCTCCAAACTCTGACCATGGACCTCTATATATCTGGAATAATGTTTCCCATGAATTTCATCCTACTTGATATGACTGCCTTTGACGTCATCCTGGGAATGGATTGGTTGAAGAGGTACAAAGGAGTTTGTACTGTGAGGAATCCAAGGTTAGATTGTTTCATCCTATTGAGGGAAGAATGTGTATCAAGGGTAGGAAGTGATAGGAGCACAAATTTGTTATCTCCGCCATCAAAGCTGAAAAGCTTATCTAGCAAGGGTGTAGAGCTTTCCTAGATTCTATAGTCCTCAATGCTACACCTCCTGCACTCGACCACATTGATTTGGTGAAGGACTTCCCAGACATATTTACCGAGGAGTTGCTTGGGTTGCCACCAACTCACAAGGTGGAATTCTCCATTGAGCTAGTACCTAGAACTTCACCAATATTGAAGCTGCCTTATCGCTTAGCCCCTATCGAGATGGTTGAACTGAAGAAGCAGCTTGAAGAGCTTCTCGACATGGGCATCATCCACCCCAGCTTTTCACCATGGGGAGCCCCAATCCTGTTCATGAAGAAGAAGGATGGATTGATGCTGATGTGTATGGACTACTACATGCTTAACCAAGTGACGGTGAAGAACCATTATCCTTTGCCTCGCATCGACGACTTGTTCAATCAGTTGAAGTCAGCCACTGTATTCTCCAAGATGGATCTGTAGAGTGGCTACTACCAGATGTGCATGAAGGATGATGACGTCCTGAAGATGGCGTTCAGAAATCGCTATGGTCATTACAAATTCATGGTCATGCCTTTTGGTTTGATGAATGCCCCTGCTGCCTTCATGGACCTGATGAATCAAGTATTCTGCCCATACCTTGCCAAGTTCATGGTGGTGTTTATCGATGACGTTTTGGTTTATTCTGATATGTTAGAGCAACATCGTGAGCATCTGTGGATTGTACTCAACACACTGTGAGAAAATCAACTTTATGCAAAATTCTCAAAGTGTGAGTTCTGGATAAAGGAAGTTATGTTCACGTGATTTCTTCCAGACATATAGTTGTTGATCCTACGAAGGTAGAATTTGTGAAAAAGTAGAAGGCTCCGAATAACCCATATGAAATTTGTAGTTTCCTTGGTTTAGCTTGTTACTATCGGAGGTTCATCAAGAGCTTCTCTGAATTGGCCTTGCCTTTGACCAAGTTGACATGAAAGGAGGTCAAGTTCTCATAGACACCTGAGTGTGAGGACAATTTTCAGAAGTTGAAGGAGTGTTTGATTTCTTCTCCCATACTTGATTTGCCTGTTGAGGGCATACCCTATGTCATCTACACCGATGCATCCAAACAAGGCTTAGGGTGTGTCTTAATGCAAGACAAAAAGGTGATCACTTATGCTTCTCACCAATTGAAACCTAATGAAGATAATTGGCCTACACATGATTTGGATCTTGCTGCTATAGTTCATGCTCTGAAGATCTGGTGACACTATCTTTATGGCAAAAAGTTTGAAGTCCTCTCTGACCACAATAATCTGAGATACCTACTGACTTAGAGGGATCTGAATCTGTGACAACGTAGGTGGATGGAATACTTCAAAGATTATGACTTCACCATAACCTAGTATCTAGGTAAAGTGAACATTGTAGTTGATGCTTTAAGTTGCAAGAAGGATGTTTTTTGTGTTGCTTTGAGATGTTTAGTATGGGAAAACCTCAAACATGTGACTAGTTGGCGACCTCAACATGTCAATTCAGTGGATGAAACAAGTTGTGTGTTCATATGGCTAGTTTGACCATTATGCTGACCTGGATCTTGGAAGTCTTTGTTGCACAGTTGGAAAGTTATGAGATGGAAGAGATGAAGGCCTTGACTGAGAAATCGCAATCTGACTTCTCTGTCAGAGTGGATGGTGTTGTCTGCTTCAGACAAAGGTTGTGGATTCCTGACGTAGGTGAACTGAGATAGAAGATTCTGAGTGAAGCTCATGGTTCCAAGTACACTATTCATCCTGGCACAACAAAAATGTACAAGGACTTATAGTGAAGTGTATGGTGGAAGAACATGAAGAATGATATAGCTATGTGCATCTTGAAGTTCTTGACATGTCAGCAAGTCAAGATCGAACATCAACGACCTAGTGGTCTTCTTCATCCTCTTGAAATTCTGGAATGGAAATGGGAGAAGATCACAATGGACTTTGTTACTGGTTTTCCTAAGTCCAAGAAAGGTTATGATGTTCTTTGGGTGGTTATTGATTGGCTTACAAAATCTACTCATTTCTTGCCTTTCAAAACCACATATAAAGTTGCTGAGATGGCTCAGTTATATGTGGACAGGATAGTTCTTCTGCATGGTGTGCCTACTGTGATAGTTTTTGATCGAGACCCAAAATTCACTTCTCATCTATGTGGTCAGATTCAGGAAGAGATGGGTACTAATCTGCGTTTCAGTACTGCTTACCACCCGCAAACTGATGGTCAGTCTAAGAGAACAGTTCAGATTTTGTAGGACTTGCTATGTACATGTGTGATGGATTGGGGTGGTGCATGGGATCAGTATCTGCCATTAGTAGAGTTTTCTTACAACAACAGCTACTGAGCCAGTATTTGTATGCCACCTTTTGAAGCACTCTATGGTAGACCTTGTTGTTCACCTTTGCATTGGGATGATGTTAGTGAACGATCCCGGTGAAGATGGATGATATGCATATGATGCTTGAGAAGGTACATTTGATAAAGAAATAAATGAAAGATGCTCAAGATTGATAGAAGATGCCAATAAAAAGAGGTCTGATGTTAGCTTCTTAGTGGGAGACTATACATTTTTGAAGATCAAGCCTATATGTTCTATTGTGAGATCTAAAGTAAAAGGCAAGTTGAGTCCCCACTATGTTGGACCATTTGAAATCTTAGATAAAGTTGGAGACTGTGCATACCGCTTAGCCTTACCTCTTGCTTATGATAAGATTCATAATGTATTCCATGTCTCTGTGCTGAGGAAGTATGTGAAAGATCCTTCTCATGTACTCACAATTGAGCCTATAGAAATTCATGAGAATCTGACCTATGAAGAGTTACCTCTGAAGATCCTTGACTCTTGAGCAAAGTAGTTGAAGAACAAGGAGATAGAGCTGGTGAAGGTTTTGTGGATATATCATGGTTTGGAAGAAACAACTTGGGAGTTGAGAGATGAGATGTTACATACTCAACCTTCCCTTTTTGTATGAGATTTCAAGAACAAAATCATTTTTAAGGGGTGGTGTTGTAACATACTAAAATCCTCTATGTATCTCTTTGTACTCTTTTTCAATAAGATTTGTTCTTCATTTTTGTCCCATATGTCTTTGGATTTGAATTAGTGGAACTATGATGGTTATTGGATAAATATTTCCCATATATTCTTAATAAAGGGTTTTATACACAAATACCTCAATAGAAATATATGTAATGGGTCTGATGTGCAAATGTCCACTGAAGTAATAAAAATTATGATGGAATTCGTGCTAGAACTTTCTAGGACTTTTTAGAATAGGGAAAAGAAAAGAAATTCCAAAATATACATAAAGGAGATGATAAATGCTATAAATAGGATAAAAGGATATAATGTGGAATATATTTCCAAAAATCTCAATTGAGTAAACCTACGAGATAATTTGATACACAAATTCATTTTCTTGAACTCAAAGTTACTTAAGGGCCAAGTATCACCCAATTTGGAGAATATACATATATATAAAAGCCTTTATTATTTATTAAAAAAACCTTTATTAAAGGAAAATAAGAAATAAGTCAAGAAAGAGAAATAAAATATATAATGTTCCCAAATTGGTAAACTAACTCCAAGATCATAATCTATGAATAGAAATAAGCCTTTGGGCAAGTTTTCAACTAATTTGGATGATCTTTGGATAATGTGAAAAGTAGGAGAGAGAGAGTGTATAGAACCTTCATTTTGGGAATTAATTAAATAAATGGCACAAACATGACCAAATAATAGCAAAATCTATCCAAGACATTAATTGGGATACATGGGTGAAAGTTGGTCATATTTGGATAATCATATAGTCATAAATGAAGGTGGAAAGAGAAAATGAGTTTTTAATTCTTTGACCCATTAAAAGTCCTCGAAAGGAAAAACTAATTCCATATTCGGATTCTACACCTCAAAATTAGCTGGGGTGCCAATTTTTATTAAATTTGGAGATTGTTTGTGCCCTCAAAAGAAGAAAGAGAAATTCATTAAATAATGTATATATCACTTTATTCGATTTATAATGCAATTGGAATATATGTGTCACACACCTATTAGGACTAATGTGTGTGATCCAATAGCTTAGAGAGCTCTGTGGATCGATCAAACAGTAAAGAGATTGTCTCCTACCTTGGTCCAAATTGGGAAATAAGGAAAGAGTTTCCTATTTTTTGTTTTGCGATATCTCTCTCTACACTCAACCAAATCGAGTAATTTTTGGTGATCTTGATTCCTCTTGAGATTCTTCTTCTAATTATCCCAAAGTTTTCATGATTTGGTGAAGATTAGAGAAATCCCCAATTTGGTCGAAGCACTCCTCTCACCTTGGGTACCAAAACCCTAACCCATACCCCCTTGCATGTATATACTTACACCCCTAGCATCCCCATCACCTTTGCAACTCAACGCACTAGTCAATTTGAATTTTCATCACTATTTTGACCCTTGACGAGCCGCTGAAGACATAGGTCTTGTAGATGTCCTCTATCCCTCCTCACTTCGTCTCTGGACCAATTGAAGGTACTATTAGATTTGGATTTCTCTTCTCTTTCTTTTGCATATTTGCACTTTGAGTTTGGTCGATTATAGAAGATTTGCCCAATTTTCTTGAGCTTTGACTGAGCTGCTTCACAGCCAAGTCGTGCGTGCAAGGAAGGAAGATTATCGTGTGGGTAATCCCTATTTTCCCCTCATCTCACCCTTCTTTCCTCTCTGTGCTTGCGCAGGGGCATCATTGTCTTTTTGGTTTTATTTTGATCGTGGGTTGCCATCCCTGATCGGCGCCACTTTGGTAGCCAGCGGGAATGGGCCACTGACTTGGCCTACGGTGATTGGGCCTAGCAGCGGGCCCGACCCCCTCTCTGACGCACTCTCTGCTATGCGATTGATTTTCTATTTTTCCAATTTTTCTGATGGGTCAGGATCAAATAATTCATAGAAACTAATTTGTTGGTCAAAAATTAGAAGTAAGGGGTGTTTTATAATAAAAAAATAGTATCTATCTATTAAAAATAATTTTGACATTTGACACTGATGTTTTCAAAAAAATATTTTTGGGGATGATTTAATTAACTAAATATCACTAAAAATAACCCTAAAAGTCCACATAATCAAAATACATAATATTATATGTTATTTTGATCAGAAAACCCTAACTATGATAGTGGTGATGTTTTCAGGACCTAAATTGGTGGTTTGGAAAAAGTTGATAACTTTAGGGTTTTAAATTCTCAATGAATGCATATAATGCTAATACACGAACATGGTTATGATAATAGGACAAGTGGACCCTAATCTTGCTTAGGATTTTGGAAAGTGGTTTCTAGGGCTCTAAGGAAGAGTTATGTGCATCTAACGCACTTTAGTTGGGAAATTGTATGCCTTAATCTATTCTTTTCTAATGAGGCTTAATTTAACCTAATCTTCTACTCTTGAAACCCTAATTTGCTTATGCCTCAAATCAGTTAAGACATTATCTTGTTTAGGTTTTAAACCCCACTGCCATGCTTGTTGGATCATATGATTATTCTTGCCATAAATACTTTTCTAGGATGTAGATTTAATTTCTATTTAATTTAAAGTAGTGGTACTTATGTACAACCACCCACAGAGGACATGTATTTATTCGCCCTGGGGAATGTTTTATTCTCCCCATATTATTTTAGGTGATTGGGAATGTCTTATTCTCCCCTCACCTAAGGTTAGAGGTCTGGTAGGTGCCTCAACCATACTTAGTTAGGTAAACATAATTATCTTACATGCAAAACCCCTTTTAATATAATTTTTAATGGCAAGTTTATTTTAATATAGCCTCATACTCTTGTTATCTTCATCTTATGATGAACCCTAGACTATTTTTACTTGCTTTACTTATCTTGTTATCCTAGACCAGTTTTTGTAACACATACTTTTTCTTCTTTTTCCCTCTTGCTGGGTGCTTTCCCAACCACCCAGGTGCTGGTGCTGAGCAAGGAGAAGAACAAGCTTGAAGGAAGTTTTCTCAGGAGTAGATCTCCAACTTTTGGAAAGGATGACTAGGTTGCTATAGCTAGATCTTATTTATCATATCTTTTTCTTTTGGAAACAATCATGTAGTGAACAATCAAAGCCATGTAAGGGCTTAGTATTTTTATTTCCATTTCTATTGACATTTTATAATGTATCTGGAATCATGCTTATTTATTTGGAATATTATGCAAGCATCTCAAATTCTCTATTTTTATGAAATGTGTGGATCTTTTGTATTTCCTTTAAATTTTAGTAAGGAGGTGATCTTGCCTCTTTACAGTCGTGCCCGTAAGTGGAATCCTGAAGCAAATTTTATCCACCTGCAATCCCAAGCAACCCTCACGCAACCACCTGACTTAATGTCAAGAGTCCTTGGGGCAACACTATCCTTACGACAGCTTGTGGGTGGGGGAAATTGGGGAGAATAGGAAAATACTTAAATCATGAAACCTACCTGAGCACACTAGCATAGGTCCCTCTAAAATAAAGGAAGGGTGTGAAAGCTACCCCTTAAGGGGATGTTGTACGAGTATTTCTAGCAACCTAGCACAGGGAAGGGTGGGTTATTGAGATGGAGAGCCCTTTACTACCAAAAGGCATTGTCAAGGATTCAAAGTCATGCAACTCTATTTTAAAAAGGGTGGAAATAGAATCGCAGGATAGAAACAAACATACCACAATAGTTTTGCCACAAGAATGAGATAACTCAGTAATGGTAGGCTTTCTAAAATTTTTTATTACACATAGCTCATCTCTCTATGATTTCAGGCCTACCCTTATCCTGAGGACAGGCTCGGTCCTAAGTTTGGGGGAGTTGATAACATCTCATTTTGTGCACTTTTTGCATATGATTTATGCTTCTCCTAGAATACCTTTTATAGATATATCTACTTATTTTAGTGCCTTATGTCAAAAATCTCAATTTCACACATCTTTTACTTTTGTAGGGTCATGCCAAGACATGGCCGCGTTCAACATTGTGACTGTGGCTATATAGTCCACTAAGGATCCTACCGCAGTCAATGCCTCTATTACCGTCTCTTCATACCGCGGCCATCCACCAGTGCAACACCCTACGGTCGAGGCCCTACCGTGATCGGACTCCCCCTCGACCACGGCATACAGCTAGTACACCGCAACTGTGTTGAGAGTCATGCTGAGGCCAAGCCACGACCTAGGCCATGCCTCGATCGAGCCCATACTGCGATTGTGGCCCAGATGGTTAAGTCGGTGGGCAGCACCTATAAATAGACCCCCACCCTGACTTGTCAAATCATCAGATCATCAAGGACCACAAAGTGCTTCCATATTCTAGAGTCACTCACATCCATACCATCAGTCTTAGATCTCTGAAGATGGAAGTCATAGGAGAGAGAAGATTGATCACCCTCTTCTTTGAAGGAAGAAGTTGCCGCTACATCACCCCCTCTAGATATAGATTTTATGAAGTATAGTGGTGTATCGCCATCCTCTCTCACTATCAAGATCTATCATCTTCATCACATTGTACTCTTGCTCTCCGTGGTCATTGATGTATCTACCATTTTGTGACGTTGTTATGCTGCCCATCAACATGTGTGGCTAAACATCTAAATTGGGTTGGGAGTATGCACTAAGGCATTCCCAACATGTATATTCTTTCTCCCCTTTGAATATATATATATGCATATATATATATATACATATATATATATGCTCTTATCAAGATTATCTCCATATGCGTGTTCTTAATGAATCACTTGTATGCTTAGCTACCATCTTGTGATGTTCGATTGTTGGTACCTCAAAAGAGTAGTACCATCCTTATCTAGTGTTATAGAGTAGTATGAATGCATGAAAGAGTTGGAATGCTAAGGCTAACGGTCACATGGTTTGTTTTGTGGTTGTAGGGTCATTATCTCAAGAGAGAGGCTACCATAGAGCCTTGATCTATCCTTATCTCAAGAGAGGAGGGAATAGACATTTTGATGACTTCTTGTAATCTTGATAGGAGTATACGAAGGGGTGTGAGTTTTGATTGTTGGTGATACATCTTAGTAGGTGAAACACGATCCAAGTTTCCCTCCATATCTTTATTTCCTGTCGCTTGTTAACATTTTTCTCCCGTCTTTATTTTCTTTCTTTTACCTTTCTTTATTTTGGTTGGAGCATCACTATCCTTTAAGGAACACCCTTTTTAACCCACCTATTCATTTGGAGTGTAAGAGTGTGAGACTATGCATACATAATACTTACCGACCTTGTCCTTGTGGTTCGACCCCGAATACAACATCGAACCACGTATAATAGTTGCAGGGGCTTGAGTGTTAGGTTATAATCTTAAAATCTAACTACTCTAGATCCGCTCCATTTTGGACATGTTATTTAGGCCGGTCAATTGGATACTATGCTTGAAGTGCAATTTGTATGGTAATCTACATGGCTCACCATCAAGGTACTTGGTTATGATTATGACTACCCGAAATATAGTTTGTCAATGTTTTCTGAATGATTTCTGACAACTGATTCGATCAATAAACTATTGGTTGTTTATTTAATTCATGTTCAACTATAATTTCAATATGAGTATCATATAAGTAAATGATAATATTCTAAACCCTAGGCTTACGTATATCAAGGGGTGATGCATACGAGCCATGGAGGGGACTGTGATCACGCCTAAGATTGTATATCCAATAAGGGTTAGAATATGTAAAGAATATGTCAGTTCTTATGTGCAATACTTGATGATTGTATGTGATTATCTTAGTTTCACACATTATGGTTGCACCCACGTACACAGTATAACTTGTTATGTTGATCCACATTTTGTTTTTCGGCATTTTAGGTACATGCTAATTATGAAGGTGTCAACATGTGATAAACCATATCGAAATTACTTGAAAGTATTAAGAATAAGTTAAAGGAGGATTAGATAGCTAGTTACTTCTTTTCAACAGGTATTAGTTCTTAGACCTATAAATAGATATCTGGAATCCACAAATTTGATCCGGATTCAAGTCTAAAATTTTGAAGAAAAAAAATCCAACATCCGCATAATCCGAATTGGATTTAGGATATCAAATTTCATATCCAAAATTTTCTGATAGTATTTCAGATATGGCTATATCCACTCTGAAAAAATTCAAAATCTGACAAATATATACATGTATTATCAAATATATATTATCTATATATAAAAAATAAAAATATAGATATTTTATCATGTATATTCATAGTGATATCAATGTTTTCTATATATAATGTATTAGTAACAATACATTTATGATTTTTGGTTTAGATCGGATATTCATCTCAATTTGGATATTATTTGTTGGATTGGATTGGATTTGTATAGTATCACATGATATCCGTCAGATATCGGATCAGATATCAGTTCGGATTTCTTTTTGGATTTAGATATCAGATATAGTAGTATTCACTCCATATTCAATCTATTTATAGGTCTATTAGTTCTATGAGTAATATCAATGTACAATTTTGTAAAAAATATTTGGAATAAATGAAATTATTTGTTGTTATGTATTATCTGCTAAGTATGTATCCTTGGGAATATAAGTAATGACTCTCAACTTGAAGGTCTTTCCTTAATTGGGGGATGTTGAAAGTGAAGTTGTTACACAATTGATGGTTCCCTTAGATGTAGGGAGGTCGAAGGTTCACTCTAGAAGTGGTGCAACTGATAGTTGAGGTAGATGGAGGCCCTCAAATGATGGTGGTTATATAAGATGGTCGATGGTCCATTTAGAGGTGGAGAATGATGGCTAGCCTGTGAGGGATGACCGATGGACCTTCTAGGCATTAAGGGTCGATGGTTAAACTGTAGGATCACTAATGGACCTATTGTGTTACATGCAAAATAGCCTTTGACACATAGCAACCTAGATGGACACCTCAAGCTTCTTTTCTCCCTTATCTATGATCTTTATATACCCTTCCTTTTTCACACAAACAAAACCTTTTGGACCCTTATCTCTCCCATGTTGTTAGAGATTCGTTCTCCCTATTGGGGCAAAAAAGGAGGTGCCTAAGGATAAAGATGATGGTTGAACTACTTCTTGCATGTATGGATAGGGCTCGTATCTACCCTTGTTTAGGGTTTGCAAAGCTTCCTTTGCTATTTTTGACCTGAGCTAGTAAGTTTCTCCTTCTCTCTTTTGTTTCTTTGCTTTTTTCTCCTTCCTACCTTCTTCCTAGACGGAACCATGGTTTTCCATGGTAGAGCTTATCCTAAAATTTGAAATACTCACATTTCCTACTCTCTTCACCTAGGGTTTACTCCCTTTCTTGAAGAAGAAGCTTTGTTTGTCGAGTTAAGATCTAAAACTAGAGTTTCCTACCATCCTGGATTGAGTTTCCTTATTGCTCATATATGCACCTTCTTCCTAAAGGCAAGTTATATAACTTGCTCCATGTTTATTGTTTACTACCACTATGCATATTCATGCTTTTACTCTAAAAATGAAGTTCTAAGCTTAAAGAAGCTACCTTGCCTAGGGTTTTAAGTTATTTGATGATCCTTAAGTAGTTTTCCATCTTAAACCTTGTACACATACCCTTATTGGTAAAAGAAACCCTAGATCTTGTTTTCATGTGAGCAAACAATGGTTTTTGGTATAATATATATGGCCATGATTAGGGTTTTAGAGTTGTCTTCCTCTTTTTCCATGGCAATCTGATGGTTTAGCCTCTGTGTTGTTTGGTTTGGCATGGATAATCTGACCGATTCTAGGTACCCTGATGCTATTTTATCTTTCCTTTGGTTCCTTAAATCAATGGTCTTAAGTGCCTAGTGATGGCCTTATCTAATGGTGATTAAGTAGGGATAAATTGTGGTTCCTTCTATGTACTATTGAACTAGTTTTCCTTCTTTTCCTTGGTGACCAATGGTTGGTACATATGCATGACTGATGATTTCTTCCTTGTTGCTTTCTTGATGACTTTAGTAAACTCTAGAACCTATGGTTATGCTATTTTAGTCACCTATGGTCAATAGTTACCCTAAACCTAGTAAATGAGGGTCTAAGCTTGAAGAGAATTGTAACATCCCTGGCATGGATTATGCTTTAACCCTAGATGTTTTTTTAATAAAGATAATTATATGCTTGATTTTATCTTTTGAAAAGTAATTAAGGCTCAAGAGGAGCTTATGTTTCAATTTTAGTCCTTTTTGAATAATGTTGAAAATAATGTTTTGCCAATTTTGGACTAAAGTGCAAATTACCTAAGTTGAGGGGTTAACTTGCAAATGTTACATGATAAAATATTTCTTAAGTGGTAGAGGTATGGCTTGTGAAAACTTGAGCAACAAGAAAGAGCTTATTAAGCAATGGTTGTGCATTAAAACCTAGTTTTGGTGTAATGTGCAAATTACCCAAAACCTAGGGTTCAATATGCAAAATACCACTTTAAGAGAGTCCCTAATGTTTCTTGGTATCAATTAGAGACAACAAATTCAGAGGGGCATCTCATTTGAATCTCTTTGGAGGAGAGAGAATCTTGATATTAAAATAATCAAGATTTAAGTATAATTGAAACCCTAATTCAATTTAATGCAAAAATAAATATATTAATGGAAGTGCCCTTAAACCAAAAGTGTGATGGTTGAATTTATATAAGTATGGACGTCCTTGTGCCTTGCAATGGCACCGAAATATCTAAAGTGAGTGGAGAGCCCACTCACATTAGTTAAAGAAAAAGTAATATCCACTAATTTTTGGATATTATTATTATATTGATTAAGGAGCTTATTTGTTTTCTTTTAATTTATGGATAAAGAAGAGGATTTCGAAGGGGAGGATATGGCTTCGTATGCAAGGAAGTGAGGGGGATAAGTGGCACCAACTTTGGGAATTGAAAGATTTTTATAACACTTTCTCTCTCTTGAATTTTCCTTATATACACTCCATCCATTCACCCATATGAAAAACTTTTTCAACTCTTCTTTCTTTCCTTGCTTTGGCCAAACACAAGGGAGCTTAGGAGCAATAGGAGGATGTACCCCAACCTGTAGGTGAGATTCTTAATCATTTTCAACCTTTATTTCATGGTGGAAATCGAAATTCAATGCTTATTTTCTTCTTTTCTCCATTCAATCTTCAACTTTAGCCATTCCTTTCACTCAAAGACTTGAGCACGGACCCTGGGAAGTTGAGGAAGCTTCATTCACCATTAAAGACGTGAAGCTTGAAGCTTGGATTCAACTTTGAAGGTGGGTTCTATAACTTGAACCCTTAAATGTTATTATTGATTTCATTTCTTCATCATATGTTGAATCTTTCTTCTTTCCTGAAATTCCTTTTGATTAGTTGATGAAATCACCATAAGAATCACAGTAATATTCGAAGGTTTGAAACTTGAAGATGATGATGTCATCTTAGCACACACCTCAATAAATATCATGAGCAAACAGTTTGCAATCTTGATGACCAAACGGTCTCAAAACCATTTGGTGATCAAACTATCTCAAGACCGTTTGAGGGCAAACGGTCTCATGACTGTTTGAGGTTAAACGGTCTCAAGACGGTTTAGGGTCAATTTATGATGTGGATGAATGAAGATCCATTAGTTCAAATTGATCTAATTATAATGGTTTCAAGAATGGATGATCCATTGATTACAAACCCTAATCGGATTGATTGGCTAAAACCCTAAATTGATTGAGTCGATTGTTTTATGTTGAATGTCCCAAACGGTCTCAAGACCATTTGAGGTCAAGAGGATTCGTGGATGGATGGAGATCCAAGGGTTATAAGTTTATATACTTTCAATGATCTTAATGTTGGATGGCTCAATAAGTGGAAACCCTAAATCGATTGATTATGAGACCCTAATTGGTCCATTCGGTTTCAAGATGGGTTGGACCAAAAGGTCCTCAAACCGTTTGAAGACCAAATGGTCTTCAAACCGTTTGAGACCAAACAGTCTCAAACCGTTTAATGTTCAATCGGTTTCAATGATGGGTTGTTCATTCAATTTCTATGTTAATGTGATCAAACGGTTTCAAGGGTTGAGTGCCCTAATGGTTTCAAAACCGTTTAAAGGGAAAATGGTCTCAACCCTAGATGCCCAAATGATTTCAAAACCGTTTGGAGGGCAAACGGTCTCAAAACCGTTTGGAGGTTGAGGGGTCAAAACCGTTTGGAGATTTAATGCAACCAAAACTGTTTGAAGACCTAATGTGTTAGAAGATCAATTAACCCTATGATTGTTAATGATGTTTATCATAGATAATTACAATGGTTGTACCTTTAAGGTACCATGATGATTAGTACCCTTAGAGGGGTTAACCTTTGATGCTTTTGAAAGCAATATTTCAATACACTATGCTAACCCTAAATGTATGTACTTGAATGAAAGGTTGAACTAACCTAATCAAGCTTGAAGTAATCAACATCCTAGAGAGGATGAGAGAGAGAGGAATTCATTCATATATAATAATCATGTAGTGGTTAAGCCTCAACACTTTCAACATGAATAAAATATGTAATTAGGGTATGATCCTTGATAATGAGATCATAAAACCCTAATCGAGAAGGTTGATGAACCCTAACCCTAATTTAGGGCAATGCTATGTGAAACCCTAATCTAGGGTAATGGTGTAACCCTAATCTAGGGTTATGATATGAGAAATCCCAATTTAGTTTAATATAATGAAAAACCCTAATTTAAGAAGATGCTTCATGAAACCCTAATTTCGGGTGAAGTTGCATGAAACCCTAATTTGGGGAAAGGTTCTAAGGAACCTTAATTCAAGATAATGATGTGTGAAATATTAATCTAGGGTGATGCCATGTGAAACCCTAATCTAGGGTGATGCCATGTGAAACCCTAATATAGTGATGTGATGTGAAACCATAATCTAGGGTGATGCCATGTGAAACCCTAATACAGTGATGTGATGTGAAACCCTAATCTAGGGTGATGCTATGTGATGCTATGTGAAACCCTAACCCTAATATAGGGTGAAGGTATGTGAAACCCTAATTTTGGTTTATAGTGTATGAAACCCTAATCTTGGGTAATATGATGATAAACCATAACCCTAATTTTGGGTAATGGGATGAGTATCCCTAAATGACATGATTTGGAAAAACCTAACCCTAATAAGGGAATAGTGATGTTACCATTACATTGCATGGTGCTAATATGTAATTGATATAACTGTTATCATGTGTACTAACCATGCAGGTATCATGAGATGTTGGGCATAGCCAGGTATGAGCTATGGTGTTTTATTATCGAAATTGTTTTATGGACCTTGAAAACCATGTGAGATGCTTGTGTACCAAGTATCATGTTTACCTTGGTCAGATGACCTGAAGATATTAGTTACCTAATAAGTGGTAACAAGTGTTCTTTGATGAACTGAGGGTTTGAATACCCATATTTCATAATCATGATGATGATATGTTAAGTGATGAAGATGTCCATGATGAGATAAGGGATTGAGATCCCAATGTTTTATAAAGTTTTGAAAAGTACTTGATAGAAGTATTATACATTATTTGTAGCTTTTATCATAATAATTGATGTTTGGAAACTTGTTTGATGCTAAAAGAATATGTAATACACTTAATTAATCAAGTGGAATCTTACCATGTAGAGCCCCGACCATAGATCCATCAGTGTCAGGATTTGTTGAATGGTGAAATGGGTTGCTCCACGGCATAACTCAGAATGCATACTTTTGAGTATGTGGGGGTAATGGGTGAATATATCCTTATGCCTCATAGGAATTATTGTAGGCCATATCCTATGCACAGGAATGGTTATGGACCATATCCCAATAAGAGTATGTCTATGGGTCATAACTCCACAATACCAGGCATTAGCTAAGGGCCATATCCTGAATAGAGTATATGCTACGGGCTATAACTCTATAGCAAAGTTACCAGTATACCCTAGAAAGCTATTTTAGCAGAGACACAAGATGTCCTACATGTGGTCTCACACTGACTGAGACAGATGAGGTGATGGAGTCCGGCTCTTCCATTAACCTATGTATGGTACCTATTTCAACTTTTCAATGGTCAGTTGGAGTATGAGCAGTATACCTCATCTCCTCAGGGCTTAAGTATGATTGTAAAATGTAATCAGCCGTGTAGTGTATTTGCTTAAGGTTTAAATATGAGAATCATTGGTTGATGTTACCTTTCTTAGAATATCCTAGATGGATAAATATTATACATGTTCTTCAATTCCTTATTGGATAAGTGACATGATGCTTTATCAAGTTATAACTAAAATGCTTTGAATAAGAATATTGCTCTAATCTATTTAGACATTGATTTATCTGTTGTTGAATATATATGATTCCTCTGCTCAATTTTCATCTATTAAACTACAATAATAATGTTTATGGCGGAGAGTTATATCTCTCGCTGGGGCAATTTCAATTGTCTCACCCCCGTGAGATCCAACTTTTTAGGTGGACGAGGAAGAAGAGGTAGAAACCCTATAGTAGGGGAAGAGCAGCATCAGCAGCAAGGACAGTAGTGATATTCCGGGTGGAGGCATTGGCTGTCATATTTTGTATAGAGAGTCTTATGTGTCATCTCTATACTCTCAGGTCCTCGGAGTTAGTAGTTAGTACTTTTAATGAATCGATCTGAGATTTTGGCTTAGATGCCTTGAGGTTTTTATGCTGCCTGTGTATAGTTTTAATAGAGCAGTTGATGCTAGTAATCCTCGAGAAGGGATGGTACAAGATATGTACTTATGAACTAGGATGTAAATAAAGTACATTGGTTCTTGATAAAAGAGTTTCCCTGTGTTTGGATCTCTTTGTAAATGGTTTTAATGTTTTAGTGATTTTCAATAATCCACTGTTTAATGATCACTTCTGCTTAGTTAATGACATTTTGTACGGATGGTGCATGACAGTTTAGTTGGTATCAGAGCTCTAGGTTCACTGAGTCTATAGAGACATAAGATTAAGGTTGTTGAGTCTGTTCTAGTGTCTTCCAGTTTATCTGATAGTGTCTTCTGCTCATATAGGGGAAGAAGAACTTAAAGATGTCTGGATCACATGAAGAACATGCTGTTGAGAGCAACATTGCTGCACTAGGAAGAGGTGCAAGGGACCAGACTAGGGAGGAACTAGTACCTGAACATCCCTAGCTTAACCAGGCTGCACTAGAAAACCCAGCTTTCCATGATATTTTTAGGAAATTCATGGCAACCATGATGCATATGGCGGATAGGATGCCACCACCTACACCTAGGGCACCAACTCACCATGAAGGATAGGGAGCCGAAACGAATTTCGAATGACTTCACTGGGTTGGAGCCACAGATAATGCTGGTATAGCTGACCCAGCAGATGCTGACTTATGGTTGACTGAGTTGGAGAAGGCCTTTAGAATCCTCAATATCCCTGAAGTAGAAAAGGTGAGGCATGCAGTGTACCTTCTAAAAGGGAGTGTTGGCCACTGGTGGACAATAGAAGAGGGCAAGAGACCAGGTGTTGAAATCGGATGGGAAGAATTCTGACAAGAATTCGTCAGCAGATACTTCCCCAAGACATTTCTAGACGAGAAGATCTCTCAGTTTGAGAGGGTAAGGCAAGGACCAATGAACATTAGCGAGTATGAAGCTAAGTTCATTGATCTTTTGTAGTTCTGTCCGCATATGGTAGTTACTGATGAAGAAAGAATTCGGCATTTTGAGAAGGGGTTGAACATTGAACTGACCACTCCTGTGTCTGCCTTAGAGAATAGGGAGAGGTTCACCACCTTTGTGGAGTCCGTGAGATGGATAGAAAGGTCGGCGATTGAGAAGTGTCAGACTAAGAGTAAGAAGGTGTATACTTAGTTTCAAGGACAGAGGTCTGAAGGTTTTAAGAAACCGAGATTTTCCACACCAACAACACCACTAAGGTTCAATACCCGGACACAGTGGATGTCAAGTAGGGGTAGGGGCTGTAGTTTTCCTCCAAATAGAGCCCCCAGTACAACATCAACATCAGTATCTGGACCTTTTAGACCATATCAAGAGAATAGAACTTGTCACCAGTGCAGACAGGTAGGACATCTAGCAAGGGATTGTCCAGTTGGAAACACAATGGTAACCCAACCACCGAGGCAGAGCCAACAAGGTCATCAGAACAAATAGAGTTTGAGTGGCGCTAGAGGATGTGGACAAGCATCCCAAGCTAGTTCGTTGGCACCCAACAACCGAGCACAGGGTCAACAGCAAGCAATGGCGAGATTCTATGTGATGAATCAAACCGAAGAAGTAGTCAACCCTCGAGTTGTGACAGGTCAGATGGAACTATTTCATTTTGATATGTCTTCATCCTACTTCGTATCTGTTTTGATTGATCCGGGTGCTATGCATTCCTTTATCACTCGAGGAGTGATCCTTGACTACAATATGACTGTCAGTCATAGAGCAGATAGTTTGTTGTTAGAAACCCCTTTGTTGGGATCTGCAGTGCTGCAGGAGGTGTGTTCTCCCTGCATTCTTTCCTTCTCTAAACATCGCATTCAGGTGGATCTTATACCACTTGAGAAGCATGGGTTCGATATAATTCTTGGGATGGACACCCTAGAAAAGTATAAGGTTGTTTTGGATTGTGATTCCAAGCAAGTTGTGTTTGCAGATGATGGTAACACTTTGGATCTTTCAGGGAGATAGAAAGATTCTTCCAACCTATCTAGTTTTGGCTATGGTAGTTGAGAAGCTGATGAGACAAGGATGCTTTGCATTCTTGGCACATGTGGTAGATACCAGAATAGAGAGTTCTAATATTTCTGAAGTTTTGATAGTTAGGGAGTTTGATGATGTGTTCCCTGAGGAACTTCTAGGTGTTCCTCCACCTCGAGAGATTGATTTTGAGATTAATCTAATTCTGGGCACGCAACCCACATCACAAACACCATATAGAATGGCACCTGCTGAGATGGTAGAGCTCAAGAAACAGCTGCAGGAGTTGCTTGAAAAAGGTTTTATCCGACTGAGTACTTCACCATGGGGTGCTCCGGTTCTCTTTGTTAAGAAGAAGGACGGATCTAAGCAGTTATGTATTGAGTACAGACATCTAAATAAAGTAACTATAAAGAACAAGTATCCTCTGCCAAGGATCGATGACCTGTTTGATCAGTTGTGCGGTGCAACTATTTTCTCTAAGATAGATCTAAGGTCGGGATATCATCACTTACGTATCAAGGAGAGTGACATACCTAAGTCTACCTTTAAGACAAGGTATGGTCACTATGAGTTCATAGTTATGTCGTTTGGACTAACTAATGTGCCAACTACATTCATGGAACTCATGAATAGAATCTTCTGGCCTTTTCTTGATCAGTTCTTAGTAGTCTTCATAGATGACATCTTGGTATATAGTAGAGATGCTCAACAGCATGAGCAGCACCTCCGTCAGGCTTTAACTTTGCTAAAAGAGCATAAGATGTATGCTAAGTTTAGCAAATGTGAGTTCTGGTTACCAGAAGTTTCTTTTCTAGGACACGTAATATATGCCTCAGGTATCCGTGTTGATCCTCAGAAGGTAGAATCTGTCCTACAATGGGAACATCCAAAAACACCGACGGAGATACGTACTTTCTTAGGACTGGCAGGCTATTACAGGAGGTTCATTAAGAACTTCAGTTCTATAGCTATACCCCTAACCAAGTAGACCAGGAAGGAGGTTCCTTTTGTCTATAATGACAAGTGCCAACATTCTTTCTAGATATTGAAAGAAAGGTTAACAAGTGCACATGTTCTAGTGTTACCTGAGCAAGGGAAGGGGTACATAGTTTTCTGTGATGCATCTAAGAATGGTCTAGGATGTGTGTTAATGCAGGATAATCAAGTGATTTCTTTTGCCTCTCGACAACTTAAGAAACACGAGGAGAATTATCTGACACATGATCTAGAGCTAGATGATGTGGTTCATGCTTTGAAGATCTGGAGACATTATCTCTATGGAGAAACATTCCAGATTTTCACATACCATAAGAATCTAAAATATATCTTCTCACAACATGAGTTGAACATGAGACAATGCTGCTGGATGGAGTTAATCAAGGACTATGATTGTACAATTGATTATCATCCAGGGAAGGCTAATGTAGTGGTTGATGCACTAAGTAGGAAATCATCATCACCAGCCTTAGATAAAGCATAGTTGAACTCCTTAGTGTTCTTCAAAAGAGATATGCTTATCTCATTGAGGCAAAATAATATACAACTTAAGGTATCGTTGTTAGCTGGGTTGTTAGCTAAGATGCAAGTGAAACCTACTCTGAGACAGTCGATTTAAGAAGCACAGCAAGTTGATCCTGTGATTCAGTAGATCAGGTCAGAGTATGGTAGTGAGAAATGGGATGGCTTTCATGAGTTAGGGGATCAGGTAGTCTGTTACCATGATAGGATGGTAGTATCTGATGCCAATGACTTAAGGAAGTTAGTCTTGGAGGAAGCTCATTCTTAGATGTATGCAATGCATCCAGGGAGCACCAAAATGTATCTTAACTTGAAGGATATGTATTGGTGACCAGGATTGAAGAAGGATGTAGTGGAGTTTGTTATGTGGTGTCCAGTGTGTCAGCAAGTTAAAGCTGAACATCAAAAACCTGCAGGCATAATGCAACCTTTGCCTATACCGCAGTGGAAATGGGATCATGTGACATGGACTTTGTGGTTGGTTTGCCTAGAACAACCAAAGGTCATGATTCCATATGGGTGATAGTTGATAGGTTGACTAAGACAACACATTTCCTTCCTATCAAAACAACCTACACTGCTGAGAAGCTTTCACAGATATATATAGATGAGATAGTGCGATTACATGGGGTTCCAGCTACAATTGTTTCTGATAGAGGTCCCCAGTTCATGATTCATTTTTGGGAATGACTACATAAAGCTTTGGGTACACAGTTAAGGTTTAGTACTGCCTTTCACCCATAGATAGATGGACAATCTGAGAGGACCATACAATCCTTGGAGGATTTTCTTAGGGCATGTGTCCTTCAGTTTGTAGGAAGTTGGGACCTACATCTGAGCTTGATAGAATTTGCTTACAATAATAACTATCAACACAGTATTGATATGGCACCATATGAAGCATTATATGGTAGATGTTGTAGATCTCCTTTATGTTGGTATGAAACAAGAGAATATCAACTTTTAGGTCCTGAGCTAGTAAAACAGACAACTGAGAAGATTAAAGTAATACAACAACAATTAAATATTGCACAGGATAGATAGAAGTCATACGTCGACAAACGACGAAGACCTTTATAATTCCAAGTTGGAGACAGAGTATATCTCAAGGTCTCACCTTGGAAAGGTGTCCTTAGATTTGGAAAGAAGGGAAAGTTAGCTCCTAGATTTATGGGGCCTTATCCAATCATTGAACGGATTGGAAAGGTAGCCTATAAGCTGGAATTGCCACCTAAGCTGCATAAGTTGCATCCAGTGTTCCATATCTCCATGCTGAGAAAGTGTCATCCTGACATAGAGTTAGTTTTGCAACCTGTGGAGGTAGAATTAAATGATGATATATCATATGTTGAAGGACCTGTGATGATCCTTGATAAAAGAATTAAAAAGCTAAAAAAGAAAGACATATGTCTTGTGAAAGTTCTCTGGCATCACTTTGGCATTGAAGAAGCTACATGGGATCTAGAGGAAGAGATGAGGAGGAAGTACCCTTCTCTTTTCTCTTGATGATTTCGGGGATGAAATCCCTGTTAGGGATGGATAATTTGTAACATCCCTGACCTAGGTTATGCTTTAACCCTAGATGTTTTGTTTAAGAAAGATAATTATATGCTTGCTTTTATCTTTTGAAAAGTAATTAAGGCTCAAGAGGAGCTTATGTTTCAATTTTAGTCCTTTTTTAATAATGTTGAAAACAATGTTTTGTCCGTTTTGGACTAAAGTGCAAATTACCCAAGTTGAGGGGTTAACTTGCAAATGTTACATGATAAAATGTTACTTAAGTGTTATAAAATCATAAGAATGAGAATGATGCAGAGGTATGGCTTGTGCAAACCTGAGCAACAAGAAAGAGCTTATTAAGCAATGTTTGTGCATTAAAACCTAGTTTTGGTGTAATGTGCAAATTACCCAAAACCTAGGGTTCAATATGAAAAATATCACTTTTAGAGAGTCATTAATGTTTCTTGTTATCAATTAGATACAATAAATTTAGAGGGGTGTCTCGTTTGAATCTCTTTGGAGGAGAGAGAATCTTGATATTAAAATAATCAAGATTTAAGCATAATTGAAACCCTAATTCAATTTAATGCAAAAATAAATATATTAATGGAAGTGCCCTTCAACCAAAAGTGTGATGGTTGAATTTATATAAGTATGGACGTCCTTGTTCCTTGCAATGGCACCGAAATATCTAAAGTAATTGGACAGCCCACTCACATTAGTTAAAGAAAAAGTAATATCCACTAATTTTTGGATATTATTATTATATTGATTAAGGTGCATATTTGTTTTCTTTTAATTTATGGATAAAGAAGAGGATTTCTAAGGGTAGGATGATGGCTTCGTATGCAAGGAAGTGAGGGGGGTAAGTGGCACCAATTTTGGGAATTGAAAGATTTTTATAACACTTTCTCTCTCTTAAATTTTCCTTATATACACTCCATCCATTCACCCATATGAAAGGGTTTTTCAACTCTTCTTTCTTTCCTTGCTTTGTCTGAACACAAGGGAGCTTAGGAGAAATAGGAGGACGTACCCCAACCTGTAGGTGAGCTCCTTAATCATTTTCAACCTTGATTTCATGGTGGAAATCGAAATTCAATGCTTATTTTCTTCTTTTCTCCATTCAATCTTCAACTTTAGCCATTCCTTTCACTCAAAGACTTGAGCACAAACCTTGGGAAGTTTAGGAAGCTTCATTCACCATTAAAGACATGAATCTTGAAGCTTGGATTCAACTTTGAAGGCGTGTTATATAACTTGAACCCTTAAATGTTATTATTGATTTCATTTCTTCATCATATGTTGAATCTTTCTTCTTTCCCAAAATTCCTTTTGACTAGTTGATGAAATCTCCATAAGAATCATAGTAATATTCAAAGGTTTGAAGCTTGAAGATGATGATGTCATCTTAGCACACACCTCAATAAATATCATGAGCAAACGGTTAGCAATCTTGATGACCAAACGGTCTCAAAACCGTTTGGTGATCAAACTGTCTCAAGAACGTTTGAGGGCAAACGGTCTCATGACCGTTTGAGGTTAAATGGTCTCAAGACCGTTTGAGGTTAAATGGTCTCCAGACCGTTTAGGGTCAATTTCTGATGTGGATGAATGAAGATCCATTGGTTCAAATTGATCTAATTATAATGGTTTCAAGAATGGATGATCCATTGATTACAAACCCTAATCGGATTGATTGGTTGAAACCCTAAATTGATTGAGTCGATTTTTTAATGTTGAATGGCCAAAACGGTCTCAAGACCGTTTGGGGGAAAATGGTCTCAAGACCGTTTGACGGCAAACAGTCTCAAGACCATTTGGGATCAAACCGTCTCAAGACCGTTTGAGGTCAAGAGGAGTCATGGATGGATGGAGATCCAAGGGTTATAAGTTGATCTACTTTCAATGGTCTTAATGTTGGATGGTTCAATAAGTGGAAACCCTAAATTGATTAATTATGAAACCCTAATTGGTCCATTCAGTTTCAAGATGGGTTGGACCAAACGGTCCTCAAACAGTTTGAAGACCAAACGGTCTTCAAACCGTTTGAAACCAAACGGTCTCAAACCGTTTAATGTTCAATCAGTTTCAATGATGGGTTGTTCATTCAGTTTCTATGTTAATGTGATCAAACGGTTTCAAGGGTTGAGTGCCCTAACGGTTTCAAAACCATTTGAAGGGCAAATAGTCTCAACCCTAGATGCCCAAATGGTTTCAAAACCGTTTGGAGGGCAAACAGACTCAAAACCATTTGGAGGCTGAGGGGTCAAAACCGTTTGGAGATTTAATGCAACCAAAACCGTTTTAAGACCTAATGTGTTGGAAGATCAATTAACCCTATGATTTTTAATGATTTTTATCAAAGATAATTACAATGGTTGTACCTTTAAGGTACCAGGGTGATTAGTACCCTTAGAGGGGTTAACCTTTGATGCTTTTGAAAGCAATATTTCAATACACTATGCTAACCCTAAATGTATGTACTTGAATGAAAGGTTGAACTAACCTAATCAAGCTTGAAGTAATCAACATCCTAGAGAGGATGAGAGAGAGAGAGGAATTCATACATATATAATAATCATGTAGTGGTTAAGCCTCAACACTTTCAACATGAATAAAATATGTAATTAGGGTATGATCCTTGATAATGAGATCATGAAACCCTAATCGAGAAGGTTGATGAGCCCTAACCCTAATTTAGGGCAATTCTATGTGAAACCCTAATCTAGGGTGATGGTTTAACCCTAATATTGGGTAATGATATGAGAAATCCCAATTCAGGGTAATATAATGAAAAACCCTAATTTAAGAAGATGCTTCATGAAACCCTAATTTTGGGTGAAGTTGCATGAAACCCTAATTTGGGGAAAAGTTCTAAGGAACCTTAATTCAAGATAATGATGTGTGAAATCCTAATCTAGAGTGATGACATGTGAAACCATAATCTAGGGTGATGCCATGTGAAACCCTAATACAGTGATGTGATGTGAAACCCTAATCTAGGGTGATGCCATGTGAAACCCTAATGCAATGATGTGATGTGAAACTCTAATCCAGGGTGATGCCATGTGAAACCCTAATGCAATGATGTGATGTGAAACTCTAATCCAGGGTGATGTTATGTGATGCCATATGAAACCCTAACCCTAATATAGGGTGAAGGTATGGGAAACCCTAATTTTGGGTTATAGTGTATGAAACCCTAATCTTGGGCCATATGATGATAAACCATAACCCTAATTTTGGGTAATGGGATGAGTATCCCTAAATGACATGATTTGGAAAACCCTAACCCTAATGAGGGAATAGTGATGTTACCATTAAATTTCATGGTGCTGATATGTAATTGATATAACTGTTATCATGTGTACTAACCATGCAGGTATCATGAGATGTTGGACATAGCCAGGTATGAGCTATGGTGTTTTATTTTTGAAATTGTTTTATGGGCCTTGAAAACCATGTGAGATGCTTGTGTAGCAAGTATCATGTTTACCTTGGTCAGATGACCTGAAGATATTAGTTACCTGATAAGTGGTAACAAGTGTTCTTTGATTAACTGAGGGTTTGAATACCCATATTTCATAATCATGATGATGAGATGTTAAGTGATGAAGATGCCCATGATGAGATAAGGGATTGAGATCCCAATGTTTTATAAAGTTTTGAAAAGTACTTGATTGAAGTATTACACATTCTTTGTTTCTTTTATCATAATAATTGATGTTTGGAAAGTTGTTTGATGCTAAAAGAATATGTAATACACTTAATTAATCAAGTGGAATCTTATCATGTAGAGCCCTGACCATAGATGCATCAGTGTCAGCATTTGATTAATGGTGAAACGGCGCCTTATAAGAATGTCTGTGGGCCATATCCTATGCTTAGGAATGGTTATGGACAATATCCCAATAAGAGTATGGCTATGGGCCATAAATCCACAATACCAGGCATTGGCTAAGGTCCATATCCTAAAGAGAGTATATGCTACGGGCTATAACTCTATAGCGAAGTTACCTGTATACCCTGAAAATCTATTTTAGCAGAGACACAAGATGTCCTGCATGTGGTCTCACATTGATCGATACAGATGAGGTGATGGAGTCCGGCTCTTCCATTAACCTATGTATGGTACCAATTTCAACTTTTCAATGTTCGGTTGGAGTATGAGCGGTATACCTCATCTCCTCAGGGCTTAAGTATGATTGTAAAATGTAATCAGCCATGTAGCGTATTTGCTTAAGGTTGAAATACGAGAATCATTGGTTGATGTTACCTTGCTTAGCATAGCCTAGATGGATAAATATTATACATTTCTTCAATTCCTTATTGGATAAGTGACATGCTGCTTTATCAAGTTATAACTAAAATGATTTGAATAAGAATATTGCTCTAATCTGTTTAGACATTGATTTATCTACTGTTGCATATATATGATTCCTCTGCTCAGTTTTAATCTATTAAACTGCAATAATAATGTTTATGGCGGAGAGTTATATCTCTCGCTGGGGCAATTTCAATTGTCTCACCCCTGTGGGATCCAACTTTTTAGGTGGACGAGGAAGAAGAGGCAGAAACCCTATAGTAGGGGAAGAGAAACAGCAACAAGGACATCAGTGATATTCCCGATGGAGGCACTGGCTGTCATATTTTGTATAGAGAGTCATATGTGTCATCTCTGTACTCTCAGGTCCTCAGAGTTAGTAGTTAGTATTTTTAATGAATCGATCTGAGATTTTGGCTTGATGCCTCGAGGTTCGTATGCTACCTGTGTATAGTTTTAACAGAGCAGTTGATGCTTGTAATCCTCGAGAAGGGATGGTACATGATATGTACTTATGAACTAGGATGTAAATAAAGTACATTGGTTCTCGATAAAAGAGTTTCCCTGTGTTTGGATATCTTTGTAAATGGTTTTAATTTTTTAGTGATTTTTAGTAATTCATTGTTCAATGATCGCTTCTGCTTAGTTAATGAAGTTTTGTTCAGACGGTGCGTGACAAGAACTATCCTTGTTTAGGTTTTAAGTTTTTAAGTGTTGTTCTTGAATAGTTTACAGTAATAAACCAACATGTTATCTTGGGTATGACTTGTCTAAGATAGAATAATATCTAGACCTTATTGATATGCCAAATATGGCCCATGGAGATTCCTTAAACAATGGATTATATCTTGGGTTTTAGTGATGTTTTAGCTCTTTTAAACCCTAACATGATGGTTTCTTTTCTTTCTATTTTAGTTGGGATTAAGTGTGCAAACCAATGGTCAAGCTTAGTGATGTTTTAGACCTTTGTGTATGCAACATAATCGATGATTTTAGTCCCATAAGGGATGGTCCAAATGATGGTTATGTTTAGTGTTTTATGATGATTTCCACCTTCATATATGAACCGATGGTTGCTTCTTGGTTTAAACCAATGGTGATGCCTTTGTGGCAACCGGTGGTGACCACTAATGGTTTCAACTGATGGTCACACCTTAGGTCAGTTCTACACTCTTATAAGCTCATTAACCGATGGTTTAATTCTCTTCTCATAGTATCAATCGATGGTGCTAAACTGATGGTGATGTTGACCTTACCAATCGATGGTGATACCTAGTACCACAACCGATGGTGAACCTAGTTCTCATATATTCATTCTTATAAGCCCTAATTTGATGATTCCTTAGTTAATTGATTCAAGTGTTGAACCTATGATTCAACCTAGGGTTTTGAATAGAGGACATGATTCAAGGATTAAGATTGGATGTTTCAACATCTAATGATTGTGGGCAAAGCTTAAACTATATAATTGTGACTCTAATGATATGAGTTCGATAGTGCAATGCCCTCCATCTTGTGATCTTACCTTTTCCCTTGAATGAATATAATGTATAATCATCATAATGAGAAAGTGTAAACATAATGGTGTATAGCTTGTTACACCTAACCCTAATACAACTAGGTGATGGTGATTAATCATAACTAGCCCTCTTGAATGATTAATGCGATAATGCAATCCTCTCTTGTTGATGTTGAAACTCTAGTATGCTAAAATGTGAGGGTTAAACCTTGTGTTATTCATGGATCCATACTTGAGGATAGTGTGTGATTAAATGGTGATACTTTACATTGTGACTCCATAATCTGATCAGGATGCTATGAGTTAGAGTTTGTGTATATCTATTGATGTAGACTCAATTATACTTGTCTTGTTGAACCTAATGCAAACAGATGAAAATGGCTATTCATATGATAGTTGAATGATGGAATAATCTCCCTAATATGATTATAACCTTAATGTGTTAATTGGTGGTTATCATAGACTTACCATTGATGCTCTCTTATGTTAAATATGTGCACTATGAGTTTGATGGTGGTTAATCATACCTATCTTCCTTGTATGTTGATGTAATGAAGGAATGTTATTAAATGTTAAGATAACCATGCAATGTTATTCTATGAGCAGCTTTTAGTTTCTTAATTCTATACCATGTTAAGCATGAGTATTATATGTATGATAATGTTTGTTGAGCCTTGTTATAAGGCATATAAAGATAATGATGAACTTGTAGGGAATGATATGATAGTCTTAATGACCTTTGGGCATGTTGAGCCCTGAATGAGTTGTAATCCTCTTATGTTGACAAGGGTTTACACCTTGTGGTATTATGATAAGGATTTATATCATGTGATAGTATGATGAAAAGTGTAGTTTCATAAATGGAAATGAATACTAACATGTGGTGATGAGATGAGGAGAAATAAGTTTGATGTGTTTTATATCTTTTGAAGTAGTTATATATATATATATATATCAATGCATGTTAGAAATGAATTAGGGTTTGTATGTCCACCTGTTTGATGCATCCTTAATTCACCCAACTGGCAATAACCAATCAAGTGAAATCCTAATCATATAGTGTGCCCTTTGTCATAGAATCATCTTTATTGTCAAAACTTGTTGGATGGTGAAATATGTATTTCTAAGGGAAACTCAGAGCGCATATTGTTGAGTATGCAGGGGCAGCAAGTTGAGTGTGTATCCTTGTCATCCACAATTGCAGGTTATGGAGGGTGGTTGCAGTCATGCCTAAGATATTTGTTATATATGATGTGACTGAGTGTGCTACAGTTGTACTCAGGTGGCAGTGTTTTTCTTTACATACCCTGGTGACTATTGTCGTTACATGTACCAAGGGCTGACTAGGTGTTGGCAGCTTGACTATATGTCATTGTAGTGGCAGCATTGACTGATATGTCATTGCCTTTTTACTCGTACTGATTGAGGGGAAGAGATCTTAGGATGTCGGCTCTCCTGGATCTTATATTGAACCGAATATCCCTTCACATGGGTCAATTGGAGTTTGGGTGGTACCACTCAAACTCCCCAGGGCTTAATAAAAGATGTAATATATTAGTATATCATATTTGTTTAGGGCTACACGCATTGCTTCACATTGGATGAAAATCCTTGTTTGTTCTCTTTATATAGAGATGATGTTTAGTACATTAAAAGATAGTAGATATTCTTATGTTGTGGTTATGCTCATATTGTAGATGTGTATAGACAATATCCATGTTTATGTTGATAGATATACTGCCACTGTTGGTTGTGAATATGAGATTAGTTATCACATGTTGTTAGCTATGCTTATATTTCTATCTATGCTTCTGTAATTGGAGATGTCTATATTGCTAATCATGCTTGTGTAGATAATTGTGTTTATGCTATTAACTCTACTTATGATGTGGATCTGCTCAATCTATTAGACATGCTAATGTTTTTACCTATGCTTATGTTGCCAGACTTATTCATGATAATAGATATTTTATGCCACTAGACTATTTATAATGTTAACAGTGCATATGTTGATAATCATGCTAATGATGATAGTTGTTATCAGTTCCTTCATGTACTTTGTTAATAAACATTGTTGCTAAGCTTATCTGTTACACATACTTAATCTGCTTAAATTGTTTAATTACTAAATTGTTGTAATCAATAAGCATTGTTGGAGGTTATATCTCTTACTAGGACATGGGTCTCATCCATGTGGTTCGCCACATCTTTTTAGGTAATCGACATTGGAGACATCAGACCATGAAAACAAGGAGGAGCTATAGTGATGAACCTTTGAGAAGGTTGTTAGATGTCTAGTGTGTCCTAGAGTTACCCGGTCAGTGTTAGCGCAGCTGGTAAGGCACGGTGTCCCCCTCCGGGGGGAGCTGGGTTCGAACAAGCTGTGGAGCGCTGGATTTATCACCCACCAGTTATCCGGGCTATGGCTGGAAAAAGGATGCGGGCTCTGCCTAAGGCAGTGAAAAAATCCTTTAGTGTGTCCTAGAGTTGTCCCTCAGGTGTGGGTGAGGGAAGTTTGTATATGATGTTTCAATCAAATTAGGCTTTTGTTTTCATGTTCATGCTTGTTGATGTGGCATATATAGATAATGTTATCATGTGTATACATGTTGTGGCTGAGGCCATGGAATAAATTATATCAAATTCTTAGCATAGTATGAATACAAGCAAGATGTTGGGTTTCAATGTAAATGTTAGAGAGCATGTTGGTGACGTATAATCGATTTTAATTTATCCTCATTTTTGGATATGTAATTAATTAGTGATCGATTGTGTTTTATGTTTTGAGTAATCTCGTTTAGTGTAATGGGTTCTAACAATCACCCACTATATTTTCATCAGGTTCTCCTGTCACACACTTCCTTTTTTCAACCAAACATGGGTTCTATATAATTGTGATGAATGTAATACATATATGTGTTACTAAAAATAGAATGTTCGAGAGCATATTATAAATAAAAATTGGAAGTATCAATATGTTTTAATGGTGGGTAGCATAAAATGTGATGGGAGGGGTTGGTTGGGATTTAGTGCAAGGAGTGGGTCTATAGGAATTCAGAGAAAGGTGAGGGAATTTTGAGAGAAAAATCATTTTAGAAATGGTTATGATGAGAGTGTGTGTCTAGGTCCTGATGGTCAAACTTTTTCTCATTGAACAACTAGATATATAATTTTTCAAATATATAACTAATTATTTTGACTTGTACAACAAGGAAAGGGCAATAGGTATTGGGACTGGCCTTGAGATAAATGGATCAAAGTACAGTTTGAGACCCAACCAATGTTTTAGGGGGTGGGTTCTCATATAATAACCCACAAAAAATGGAAGCTACCAAGTGCAACAAGTTCTTGATGCATGTAGGTTCTCCTTAGTACAACTCACATAAAAAAGTAGATACAAAGTTAGGAGCACATATTATTGAGTAAGTTGGAAGTTTTGGCAATTGCAATTCATAATTTTTCATCATAAAATCATGGTCAACATCCTTGTTAGCACCCACAATGGTGATGACCTCCATAACATGAGGGATTCATCATCAGTAGTGGAAGAAAAGACCTTATGTGGACCCTTCTCCTTGAAAGAGGAAGAAAAATTTCCTAGTGAAAATAATAAAACCTCAAAACTACAGAAAATAAGAATGTTGCACTTGATTTTGGAACCTCATAAAAAATCTTACGACAGCTAGACAGTTTTACAATATTGTAACAATTGGTAGCGCATTCTACTTTTCATTCAAGAAAGGCAAGAAGAAGATGGGTATTGTCTTCTTTACCATATCATATCCTTTTCAAGTAGAGAACAAAGTGGTTTGGATCTGTGAAGGCAATGATTGTCATTATATTTTTCATTTCCACAATCGCATGCCTTCACAACTTTAGATTTGTTAACAAGTTTGTGCAACTCTGCAACCTAGTTTTACTAAGCTTGAAGTTACTTATAGATTTTTCAAGCTCAAGAAATTCATTATGTGAGATACAACTCAAACATGTACAAATAAAAATATAATGGCCTCATCAACAGAGCTAATAACCACAAAGAAAATATCCAGTGCGAAAATATATTTTGCAAATAAAATCATAAATTTTATGAATAAACTTTAAAGTTTGTTCGAAATTGTCTCTCTCACACAAACCCACACCTTACAATAGAATTTTGTAGTTCACTCACATTCTCTCTCCTCTTTGAGAATCTTATCGGATTTTCCTTTTTGAGTTCCAATGTCGGTGGTTGTTGACACATTGTATCATACAACCATTAGTCTTATTTATAGAACTTCCGTATGACTAGATAAGATCAAGCCTCTATTGCAAAGAATGATGAAAAGATAAGGTGGAACAAATATGACAAGGATAAGACTCAACAGTATCTTCAATTCAAGCATAACTTCGGTTTGGACTTTTATTACAATATAACATTTATTATCTAATAAATTAGGATATGATACATTACAAAAAATAATCTTCACCTTGAATCTTATCTACCAAAATATATTTTCTTCTTCAAGAAATTTGCTCTTGTTCTTCTTCTGTGCTTCTGTCCTCAAAAGTTGCCTTTATTCCCAGAAGCACTTTACAGATACACACATATGTGGAGTGTGTGTATGGGCTTGACTACCCAAACCATCCATGTATAAACCCATCATGTTGTACACTTATAATAAATTGCATTGCCTCCACCTATGTTGTAAAATTGCATCCTTCATACCTTTGGCCCTCATGCCATAGGTTTGAACATTCTTCGAATGTTCACGTGCACCCTTCACACCTTTATTCCTCATGTCGTAGGTTTGTACATTCTCTTAGTGTTTCACTCGATGGTACTATGTAATTAGTTTTACCACGTCTTCCTCCTCCCAAAAAAGCACAACTTTACATATGCACGTGTTGAAATTTGCAGCCTCATACTTGACTGCACGTGGAGTCCAATACGTGTAGTATTAATTGAGTCATGACGTCGGCCATCAATACCACTGCTTCATTTATGCCTTCAATGTTTGTAAAACTCTCGTTAATCGGTCCCCTTTTGATGAAAATATCTAGCTAGTTGATATGCTCCAGTAGACTAGGTACCCGTAATAATATTTTTTCCTTTGCAAAGTGACTTACACAACTCCACATTGATTTGATATTTCACAACCGTTGAATATAGGTGCCTTCTCAGTTATTATATTCAAAACTATCTAAGGATAAATTTGTCGTTATCTTATATTATGGCACCTTACATTATAATTCCATAACGTACTCTCATTACTCTCTTCTTTGACTATCCTTTCGACTCCTAATGTTGATGTTTGTTGGCATACCGTATCATATGATGTTTATTCTTATTATAGAACCTCCATACGACTAGATAAAACTAAATTTAAAAAAAAGTCCAAACCGTGAAAGGCAGGATGAGAAGATATAATTAAATTATTGTAAAGAACAACGAAAAGATACAATCAAACTGAAAAATACCGGAGGAAAAGTTAAAGATAAATAATATATTAGACTCCACACATCATAAGTATGGACTTTCCCAATATTGTAACATAATATCAATTATCTTTAATAAAATTACTATGCCTGCACTTTTCTCACTTGTAGGTACCAGATTGACTATTGTTATTGTCTAAAATCACAAGAGTCTTGATTTTCAATTACAAACAGGTCCTCAATAATTTTCCGTAGTTGTTCGTACTTAGCAATCTTAACCATATATGCTTTTAGTGCTCCATAGCGTGAAGGTTTCGGTCAAGGAGATCTCTCCATTGACATTTACATTTACTTAATCGCACACTTTGCTTACATCTTCCTTCGATTGTGCAAGAAGAATAATTATCTTTGTCTGTTCCACTATGAAACGTGGCAGCATTTAATCCGTAGTGTGGTTCCCATATGCTTCAATGACCGACTTTGTCAAATCAGTGATAGCCCCAGCCTCCGAAGGAACATGAATATCATGTTTTGTGATTTGAGCACTTTAGTTATATATAGAGGTGACAATTTCTGTACTTTTCGTAATGTAATAGGTTAATGTAGATTTTAGATAGCTTCAGTCAAGTAGCTTAGTGAAAGTTGTAGTTGCATTGGATAATGAGAGAGCATTCCACGTCCATAAGCAAAAGTAAAATCTAGAGTTGGAAAAATAACTGATTGTGATGTTACGTAACAACTTTATATACGATCATCAGCTAAGTTGTGGTGTTCTCCACTTGATAAGAATGAAATGGAAATAATCATGGTATCATTTCGTCAATGCGATGCTAGCTATCTAGATACAAAAGCCAAGTTGACATTGAGATCGTACCGCAGCCACATGTTGTACGCCCCGATCTGTCAAAGATAGACGCAACAGCAGCAGTCACTACGCTGTCTTGAGTGGAATGAAAAAGTGAATCGACTGGACGCCGTCGGTGAAAGTAGAACGTTGACCCTACTATTTTGTATGAATACGACATCGCATTTTGTTGATGATCATCACTCTTTGTCTGGATCTCTTTAACTTCAACCTCTCATCTCCCCATTCTGCACTGCAGTCGGCAACCATAAAAGGGAAGCTCTCTGCCTCCGTTTTCTTGGTGCAGATATAACTGAAGTAAACACACGGAACGTGAGAACTGAGAAGCAATCTTCAGGCATGCCTAAAGCTACCACAGTTCTGGCTTTCCTCTTACTCCTCCTCTTCCAACAAAAAGGTAAGCAATGGTGGCAATAGCTTAGTTCCATTGACATCAAATATATGTCGCCCATCGCGCTCATTCCTCACTGCATTACTTATTCGTTTTGAAGGGGATTCTGCAAGTGCAACTAACATGGTTGGAGTGGACTGTCGGATCGACTTAATTCACAAGGTATCACACGTTAAGACTTCGCTGATATTGGAAAAAGCCATATAGTCGAAACCATACTTTTCCTCCGATATTCTTTTGTGACGAAGTGCCCCCTTTGGTTGTATTTTATGTTGGACATCTTCTTTACTTTTAATATCCATCTGTATAACTTTCCTTTTTTAATTTGGAAATGATGTACGTTTTTAGTCTATCTGAAGTTGATTTATACGTGCATTTGAACATTAAGCGGTCTATTAGTTTAGTATTTTCTTAACAAAGGAGTCAGCCTCAATTGATCTCGGCTTGATCTTTGGCCGGTTGACATGGTCACATTCAAACGAACATTTATAACAAAATCTGCATTAGGTACTTTTTACCATAGAATAAAGTAAAAAAGCAGGTTACTAAGTGACAAAACCATTTTAAGGAATACGCAATTGACCTTTTACTGACGAAAATTGCATGTCGAGGATTTACCTTTTTATTCTACAATGGGTGCAAAGTATAAGTCAAATTCGGTTTGTTGAAATATCAAAGTGTACACGATCATGACCGACACAAAATTAAATTCTCTCTGAAATTGAATTAGACTAGTTTGTTGAAGGATATAACATTGAGAAAATTCAAGTCGTATAGGTTTTTTTGTCACAGATTTAGCTATATCAATTCAAAACTAGAAAATGTGGTTCGAAAGTCAAATGGAAAACAAACCACACAAGAGCTAAAATTATATGTGCTTATTACAAATTGATTGTTGACTCGTCGTTTTATGTCATATAGTTTCGTTGACCGTTTACCAAATCTTCTTTTGAGATCCAAAAGGCACATTCTATTGTTATATTCTTTTTATGAAGTCTATTCTTGTTTCTAAAGTTGACATGTTAATATGGTTAATGGCCTAGGTAAATGCAAGGAAGCTCTTAGTGAACACGCATGACTATGATTTTGGGCGACCAAATACAAAGCACGACCCAAAGAAAGGGGGGCCAGGACCAGGTGGAAAGAGCTCTCCTTGAATTATGTCTTGATCCTCCACATGAGAATTATTACATATTCATGTCAAAGGCTGGGTAGAATTCTTATAGTTACGGTATTCAATCATGTGTAGAGAGAATGATGATATATCTTGTGTTTGGCATGACATATCATCAGTGGTTTATGTAAACCATTGAGTTATATACATCACACATGATATGTAATAGAGATTTATATCATGCCGGGAATATTAGATGTCTATTAAGTGAAGTTTGGTTTGTGAAAATTGTGAAGTTGTACTTTCTAGTAGTTCTGGATTTTGAATTACAAAAAATTTACAAAGAAATGTACATGCATGTAGATGGGTGTACATGTTCTAATAAATGCAGTTTCTTGTACCACTTCCACAAGATGGAGGCTCCCACTCAAGTGTATGTCCTTAACATGCTTTTCATCTTTGCTTAGTAATAATGAAGATTTTTGTCTAGAATAATATACAGTTGTTGATTGTAATATTCAATCAAGGAGTCCAACTACTCAAGGGTAGTTCTTTTTGTGTTGGTTGTTTATAAAATATATTGTTTGTATGGATCATGTATATAAAAAATTAATAGCTTAATTTGAACAAAATGTTTCACAAATAAAATGCTTTCATCATTAATTGGGAAAAAGAGCATTTTGCCATTTTGGGACAGCATTGAATGCACAACAATATATTATAGGATATATGCTTTTATATACATAATATCCTAAAATTGTAAATTCCAATAGTAAGTAGACTTTTCATAAAAAGGTTGCATATATAAAAAGTAACATATTTAATACCTTTTTTAGGAAATATTTAATACTATTTATATGTAAGGAAAACATGAAAGAATTTGATTTAAAATATAACAATAAGAACACATTAGTGACCATTACAATTGTAACTACGCAAAAGAATTCCCAAAATAATCAAGTCTTGTAATTAAAAGATATGTGTCATAAATAATATACATACAAGTTCATCCTTTCTTCCTTAATGTCGTATGCAGTTTATACAATCAAAGGAAAACTCTAATAAAAGGTACAAATCAAATATTTTGATTTTTAAGGCCTACAAGTAACTCAATAAGAAGCTAAGTGATTGGTCAAGATTTGAAGCAATAAAAGATAGGAAGTCAATAAATCCACACAAATTAATGATAGTAATGCTAATATGTTTAAGATGTGTATATATTATATTATTGTTAAAAGCCAACATTAGGTTTCCTTATGTTATCAAGCATACACATAAACAATGAAAAATATTTGTGTATACTTCGGAGAAAAATGTTTTGTATAATTTATCCAGACACATTACCACAACAAGCCTTGAGAAAACAATTTGATTGTTTATTATCCGCTCAACTAATGCCACTGAGTAGTGTTGAAGTGATCCACCAATGAAGGAAATGTAAGATCTTTCATAAAAATGGGGTTCATATTTATAGAAATCATAACTGCATATTATCTCGATTTAATTGTCCATCTTTGATCCAATTTGGAATTTTACTTTGAAGGTTTAAAGAAGTGAACTACGTTGTTTCTTTTGATCACTAGTTTAAAGAAATTGATACAGTTGTAGATAATGTTTAGTTATAGAATATGTAGAAGCCACTCAGTTGTAGGTCTGATATGACTTCATATTTGTTAAAATTAAAAGATATATTAAGCCATGCAATATGGCACGCGTCTATAAGCCCATATAAATCAGATTCGAACAAATCATTTTGTCCAATTCAGACCTATCAGGTCTAGGGTGGTGTCCACAATTCTTATATATAGGAGAGGGTCTTTCTTGTACCAAACACAAAGTGAATATATAGTCCATATTGTCTCCACACTATTTCCTAGTAACATGGTATCAAAGCATTCTTTCTAGAACCATTCCCTTAAAAAAAAAGCAAGAAGTAACCACATGTATGCGGCCTACCAAATTTGGTTGGATGTCCACAGGTTCATCTTCACACTACTACAGAAACGGCCTTTGGCGTCGGTCGTTTAACCCCATTTGGCGTCGGTTTCCAACCGACGCCTATGTGGGCGCCGCTAAAGGTCGAACACTTCGGCGTCGGTTTTTTAACCGACGCCTATTTAGCCTATAGGCGTCGGTCGTTTAGTAGATATCCGACGCCAAACAGGGTCCGCGCCACAGAAAATGGCGTCAGCTAGGGCACTTTCTGCGTCGGTTATTCATCTCAAAACCAACGCAGAAAGTGCCCTAGCTGACGCCATTTTCTGTGGCGCGGACCCTGTTTGGCGTCGGATATCTACTAAACGACCGACGCCTACAGTTTAAATAGGCGTCGGTTTGATATGAATATCCGACGCCAATTCCAGGACTGCTTTGGCCACATAAGGCGTCGGTTTATATTAAAAAACCGACGCTGTAGGTCTTTCCTGACGGTTTTCGTAAATAACCGACGCCTATTTATATTTTTTTTTTTTCATATCAGTTTGCAGGCCTGCTGTGGCTGGTCAGCAGGATGAGAACCTGCAGTTCAGTTTTCTGAACTGCAGGTTTACGACATCCATTGATATCAGCCTACAAACAGGCCGCAAACCTGCAAAAGTCACAAGCAAAATTCTACACAAGTACATTCATTCAGACATCAATTCAATTCTCACATTCACACATATAGAAACATTCAAATACATGCATTAACATTCACAAACATTCATTTACAAACATTCATTTACAAAGTATCATTCATTATCACTATCAGCATCCCAATTATATCTTACAGTTGCCACTGTTTGTACAGCTATTGCCCATTCTTCTCTTATTTCATTTAATGCTTCCATCGTATATGGAGCATTTATTTTTTTTAAACGTTTACCTGTAGTGTGGTCAGTTTTAAACACCTGCAAAGAGAATGATGTATATATATAAGTAATAATATAAAAATAATATAAGATTGATATATTGCATACTAACTAATGAGACTATATATAATACCTCATGTATGGTATCGATGTCCAATGCGGCATATTTGATAATCATATGCATAAATCGCATCACATAGTATGCGCATGCCCAGCCATTGTCTTGTGTAGCACACTATAAATTGAAACATACAAAATAATACAACTAAGCACAATTCACATCAATAATATATATATTCGAGTCGGGAACTTACTTTTACGTTCTGCCAATTTATTGGCTGGTTCTTTTTCGTTGGGACCGTTCCTCCAGCCTTTTTGAATGCATCTAAACCCCTACATGATAATATAACACAATAAATTGCATAAGTAAATAGTAATGTAATAAAAGATGTTAACGGATATAAAAATGAAATATTTCTCACCAGAATATTGGCATTCTCATTACGTGTCCAATTTTAGTGTTCAATGTACTCCCCGCAGGATCTAGATAATAAACAGTGAATGTCTCGGGGGCAATAACTAGTAACTCCCAATGTCTACCGCTACAAGTAGAAGTTAACAATTAATAACTCAAAATGCAAAATAAAAATGGAATTTTCTTAAGTCCAAATTATAAATAAAGTAAACATACTTGACATTGAATGGAGCTATTATTATCTTCTTCTTTTGCTGACCAAAAATTGTAAAAGCATCTATACAGTATTGTTGAACATTATCAGGGTCTTTAGCTACCAAACTAATCAATGATGGAATCAAAAATCCCACATGATCAAATGCAAATTGTTTGCAATGATCTTCGACTAGGTAGCTGCAAAACATATAGGCGTATGCATTAATATATAAGAAACCAGATCACCGGAGCTTACACAAGGTATATGGATGTATAAACAAGATCTCACCTTATCCATGTCTCTATCATTGATGTATTCAGCCAATCATACTTAAACAGCTCAATAATATCTTCTATCAATAAAGAGCTATCGTATGATTGACCTGCATAATCTGCATCTAAAGAAATAATTATAGGGCAATGTACATTATGTGCCCGTAGCCAACATGCCATTCCCCTACAAGCAGGACCTAACGGGTATGTTAGGTCAGTTGGAACCCAATCGGGTAATGTGGGAACTGGAAGTGGAGGCCTAGGTGCTCCTGGTGTCTTCTTTTTAACCTGTACATATAATTTCAGATCAGTTGACATCATATATACACATTAACAGTCTAAATCAATGTAAATTTATCTTACAATTTCAGTCGTGTAGATGACATCTGCTTTGGGCCACAATATGACCCCGCCTTCTGCCTCACCAAGTGTATCAATATCCGGGTGGGCATATGGCAATGTAGCTTCTCTCCAATCGGGTAACACACGTATCGGGCTCACACGAACGTAGCCCTGTGGCATTGGAGTCCCGTGAAACATTGCCCCAGGAAGGGACGGGTAAGCCTGCGCCTCTGCGACAACGTAGTTTTGCATTCTTAAGCGGCATGGCTTCAATGCCTACAAATTTACGTAAAGAATATTATACATATATACATATCATCTTGAAAACATAACAACTTGAAAAGACTAACTACAATGTCATAAACAATACTTACAGCAGACGTGCTAGGCGATGGGTCTCCAGGATTACTCGCAGTGTGTGCATCAGGAGAAGAGTGGGTCGCCATAGGCGTATTGGAAGCCTGAGATGCCTGCCACCGCATCAATTCTTCCTTGACCTTCTCAGCAACTACATCGTTGACCTTCTTAGCAACTAAATCCTCAACTCTCTTATTCTCCTATACATGGATAAAAGAAACATTAGATTCTTATTAATGAATTTCCTTTTGCAGTAACATTCTAAAAAAAGAATAGGTTACCTCTTCTTGAGAAAGTCCCGCTCTGGGTTTGCGCTGGGATGGCCCAAAGAATGCTTTGATGCCAACACCAGCGCCGGCACCTCTAACACGTCCAGGATGCTCTGGGTTACCCAGAGCAACTGTCAATTCATCCCTTGTGCCCTGAGGGATGAACGTGCCTTGTTTCCTCTGCTCGTGCAGCTCCCGCTAATCACCATAAACAGAAATTGGTAAGTTAACACCACAAATAATCAATATTCAAACGATTTCTGTAAGAGTTGTATTTTACCATTTTTTCAGCCGCCTCAGCAGTTACAGGCTTCTTTATTTCACCCTTCTTGTTTTGCCTGCCAGCTATCCAGATATCATGGCGAGGAATGGGTGTGGTAGACTCCTGAGTAGGAGCAGACTCCTGAGTAGCCGCAGACTCCGCCTGTAGTCTTTGGCGAACGCTTGCATAGCCTTTTGGACCCATAGTGTGGTCATGCACATTCAGTGCACGCCTTGCTTTTTGTGCGTCACTGAGGGCCTAGTTAGTATGCACATTAATGATTTGGTTAGTAGCACTAAATGCTAATCTTGAATAGGTGAATACAATGTATATTAATTAAATTAGGAGTGACGCCTAATACCTTGAATTCTTCAGATTTTCTTGAAGCAACAAAATTGTCCCAATCTTCTTTGTCCAAGAAGTTCCATTGTTCAAGGGCTGACTTCTTCTTCTTATCACCCTCTTTTATGTATTCTCTATTCAGATTTGTCCTATAATTCCTAAGCATCTTTCCAGCGCGTTGCATCACATTTTTACGATGCAACTTCTCATCCAATGCAAACAGATTCTGTAAAATAGAAATGTTATTAACTAGTATCCAAAATAGAATTGCAAATAATAGAATTTGTAATCTACAAAATAGAATTGCAAATAATAATAACTCACGCATAAATCCTTCCATATCGAGTCTTTTTTCGCTTGAGGAACTTTATGCCAATTGTCATACTTAACACCACAATGGCTCCGAGTGGTACACCCAAGATAGTTCACAAAATTATTGCGGTTCACTCCAATTGGATTTCCTCCATTATCAAACTCCACCGCCAATTTAGATCCACTACCACTTAGCGCTAATAACTTCTTCAACAGAGTGATGCCCCTTTTCTTGTTAAGTGTCTGGTGTTGCGCATCAAGTTGCTCCAGTGCTTCAGTGGGTACAGGTGCATCAACCTAAAATTTGACAAAAATAAAACACACTAATTTAGCCCAATATAGAAATATAGGATATATGACATAACTAGAAGATAATGAATTTTATAGAAATACAGGATATGTTTTTAGAACTTACATTAGTATCCTCGCCATGCTCATCATGGACTTCATGCTCATCATGGACATCATGCTCATCATGGTCAGCCATCTGAAAATGTCATTAAAAAGGCAAACATTTAGCATTTGTATTAACTAGAAAAAGGCAAACATTTAGCATTTGTATTAACTAGAAAAAGGCAAACATTTAGCATTTGTATTAACTAGAAAAAGGCAAACATTTAGCATTTGTATAAACATACATGTCTCTAAAATTGTGATCTTTTATCAATTAACAATCCTTCATTGTGATCTCCGCGCACATATAAGTCATCATTAGCTTCAATATTTTGTGAAGTTGGCAACCCAACTGAGAATGGACTGGAGTCATCATACTTATCATAGTACTCTTCTTCATCTATAGGATCTTCAATGAACTGTCTTTTACCATGAAGAACAACCGACCATTTATCATTTGCAGGATCATCGATATAGAATATTTGTTTCGCCTGTGATGCCAATATGAATGGTTCACCCTTCTCGCCGATCTTTTCAAAGTTCACCAAAGTGAAACCCAATTCATCCACTATAACTCCTTTGGTGTTATCAACCCAATTACATTTAAATAGCGGAATTTTGAAATCTATGTAGTCAAACTCCCAAATGTCCTCAATGACACCGTAATATGACATTTTAGCTTCACGTGGACTGTTATCCTTTGCACTTGCAAAGTACATAGTCGACGCTTGAAGAGTGACCCCACTATTTTGGACGACACTCTTATCATCTTGGCGCTTTGTGTAATATGTGAATCCATTAATGTCAAACCCTTCATAAGACATAACATTCGGTTTTGGTTTAAAGGCGAGGCATTTGATAGTTTCTGTAATATCATTTGGTGTTTGAGATAGTTGATGTAAGACTTTATCTTCAAACCACTTAGTAAAAGTCTTATTATGCTCTCTAGCAAGCCACATTGAACTTGCTCGAGGATGTTGTCTCTTTATGAAATTGGTATGTTCCTCGATATAAACACTCACTTCTTCCATATTGTGTAAAATATACAAGTGAGCTTGTTCCAACTGCTCACGGCTGATTACTTTCACCCGTGATCCCAAAATTCCTTTGCCCTCGTCAATATTCTTGTCATTATTAGGAGTGTCATTACCACTGAGAAAGTCATTGCAAAAATCCATAACCTCTCTCGCCACATAACCTTCAATAATACTCCCTTCAGGCCGATAACGGTTTCGAACATCACCTTTAAAAACGCTCATGTATCGTTCAAAGGGATACATCCAATGCAAGAAAACTGGTCCCAACATTTTCACTTCCCTAGTCAAGTGGACAACAAGATGTATCATGATATCAAAGAACGAAGGAGGGAAATACATCTCAAGCTGACATAGGGTAACAACCACTTCTCTTTGCAAATTATCGAGAGTATCAGGGTCAATAACTTTGCTGCATAGACTGTTGAAAAAGAAACAAAGTCTGGTAATCGCAAACCTTACATGCTTCGGCAATATAGATCGAATTGCCACAGGCAATATTTGTTGCATTAGAGTGTGACAATCATGAGATTTAAGACCTATCAACTTCAGATCTTTCATTGATACCAATCTACGGATGTTGGATGAGTAACCATGTGGCACCTTAACATTTACCAAGCATTCACAAAAAGTTTTCTTCTCCTTTCTAGACAACGTGTAACAAGCGGGAGGTAAGTATGTTCTTTTATTACCCATTTCACGTAATTCTGTTAATTCTGACCTTATTCCCATTTCACGTAGGTCCAGTCTGGATTTTATCCCATCTTTAGTCTTACCTGGTATATTTAATAGAGTACCAATGATGCTATCACAGACATTTTTCTCAACGTGCATTACATCGATACAATGCCTGACTGTCAAAGAACTCCAATAAGGAAGATCCCAAAATATTGACTTCTTCTTGAATAAAGAATTGTCACTCCGTGTGGCCATACTACATTGTGATTTCTTACCAAATTCATTGACAATGTCTTTTACTCTTTCATAAACAACATCCCCTGGTATAGGTTTAGGTGCACTTCGTTCATCATTCCATCCATTGAATGCTTTGCGCTTCCTACGATACGGATGGAATTTTGAAAGAAACCTTCGATGACCAAGATATACAGTCTTGCCGCCATGTTTTAGTCTTATTGAATCAGTGTTTTCTTCACATATAGGACACGCTTTAGCTCCTTTGACACTATATCCAGACAAATTCCCATATGCTGGAAAGTCATTAATAGTGCAAAACAACATAGCGTGCAAACGAAATGTCTCTTTTGCTGAAGCATCATAGGTCATCACACCTTCAGCCCAAAGTTTCTTTAAGTCATCAATCAAAGGTTCAAGATAAACATCGATATCATTTCCGGGTTGTTTAGGGCCCGATATCAACAATGACAACATAACATACTTATTTTTCATACACATCCAGGGAGGAAGATTGTATATAACAAGCATGACTGGCCAAGTGCTATGTTGGCTGCTCAATGTCCCGTACGGATTCATCCCATCTGTACAAAGCCCAAGTCTTAGATTCCTATCTTCTTCACCAAATTTAGGGTACAATAGATCAATCTTCTTCCACTGTGGGGAATCAGACGCATGTCGTAGGATCCCATCATTATTTTTCTTAACATCTGCATGCCACCTCAGATTCTTCGCATCTTTCGGATTTGCAAACAAGCGTTGAAACCGTGATATTATAGGTAGATACCACAACACCTTGGCAGGAGAACCAGTTTTGAACTCCCCCGAAGTCGTCAATTTATACCGTGACGCACCACATTTTGGACAATCTTTCAAACCTACATAGTCCTTTTGAAATAATACACAATCATTCGGGCATGCGTGTATCTTCTTGGCCTCCATTCCCATTGGGCACAACATTTTCTTTACCTGGTATGTTGAGATTGGAAGCTCGTTTCCTTCAGGAAGCATTTCTTTCAACAAAGTCAACAATGAAGTGAAGCTTTTGTCGCTCCATCTATTGTTAGCTTTCAACTTATACAATCTCAAGACAGCGCTAAGCTTCGTAAACTTAGCACAACCTGTGTATAACGGTATCTCAGCATCATGCACAATGTTTGTAAAGATAGGTGGTGGATCGGTGTGCTCTACCCTACAACTATCCAGCATCGCATCAACGATGTCTGCTGGAACTGGTTCGTTCACATTTACGTCATCGCTATCGACATCTACTGGTTTCGATTTTGAAATTTCTCCATGCCAGTGCCATTCTGTATAGCCTTGTACAATCCCGTTGCACATGACATGACTTTTGATTTCCTCACCAGTGTTGACTTTCAAGTTGTTACCGCAATGCCTACATGGACAGTAGAACCTATCTGTAGGTTTTTTCCTATGTTCCTCGGCAAATCTAATAAACTGATCAAGACCAGATATAAACTCTGGGGTACAACGATTACGAATCGACATCCATGATCTATCCATTCTATGATCAGAGAAAACAAGTATATATTAGGAAACAAGTATATATTAGGAAAAGATTAGGCAACATTTCCCCGCTGTTCTCTAAGTACATATATACTTAGAGAAGAAACGGGGAAATGCCAACAAACACATGTGATGTCATTCTTATATATAATAAATGTGTACCACCTATCCCATCCTTGAACACCTAATCTCACTAGTAAGTGTATAATGTGTATTGGGTTTTCAAGAAAATTTCGGCAGCATTTCCCCGCTGTTCTCTAAGTACATATGTACTTAGAGAACAAACGGGGAAATGCTACCAAAATTTTCTTGAAAACTCAATACACATTATACACTTACATCCTAAGTGAGATTAGGTGTTCAAGAACAGTCCCAAACCGGGGACTATCCAAGATTTACTCCTAATGAGTCAATCTTGGACGGGTTTCTAGGCCAACAAACACAATAATAGACATCTACAATGAAGCCGGACTCCATACAAACAGTATATAATTTAGTGATTGTTCATTCTAATTTATACCAATGTACAAGTAATATAAAGAACAATGATTGTTGACTTTCTAGGCCAACAAACACATGTGATGTCATTCTTATATATAATAAATGTGTACCACCTATCCCATCCTTGAACACCTAATCTCACTAGTAAGTGTATAATGTGTATTGGGTTTTCAAGAAAATTTCGGCAGCATTTCCCCGTTGTTCTCTAAGTACATATGTACTTAGAGAACAAACGGGGAAATGCTACCAAAATTTTCTTGAAAACTCAATACACATTATACACTTACATCCTAAGTGAGATTAGGTGTTCAAGAACAGTCCCAAACCGGGGACTATCCAAGATTTACTCCTAATGAGTCAATCTTGGACGGGTTTCTAGGCCAACAAACACAATAATAGACATCTACAATGAAGCCGGACTCCATACAAACAGTATATAATTTGGTGATTGTTCATTCTAATTTATACCAATGTACAAGTAATATAAAAAACAATGATTGTTCACATTCTAGGCCAACAAACACATGTGATGTCATTCTTATATATAATAAATGTGTACCACCTATCCCATCCTTGAACACCTAATCTCACTAGTAAGTGTATAATGTGTATTGGGTTTTCAAGAAAATTTCGGCAGCATTTCCCCGCTGTTCTCTAAGTACATATGTACTTAGAGAACAAACGGGGAAATGCTACCAAAATTTTCTTGAAAACTCAATACACATTATACACTTACATCCTAAGTGAGATTAGGTGTTCAAGAACAGTCCCAAACCGGGGACTATCCAAGATTTACTCCTAATGAGTCAATCTTGGACGGGTTTCTAGGCCAACAAACACAATAATAGACATCTACAATGAAGTCGGACTCCATACAAACAGTATATAATTTAGTGATTGTTCATTCTAATTTATACCAATGTACAAGTAATATAAAGAACAATGATTGTTGACTTTCTAGGCCAACAAACACATGTGATGTCATTCTTATATAATAAATGTAAACCACCTATAACAAACACATTGTCCAACATTAGGTTCAACACTTGAAACATAGATTCGTTTTCTTATATAATAAATGTAAACCACCTATAACAAACACATTGTCCAACATTAGGAGATGCCTGACTGGGGGGTTGGGGGGTTGGTGGGGTCCACTTTTGACTCGCTCCCAGGTACGAGCAGGGGGCTGCACTCGGTTGTGTACTGGCAAAAAGAAAGATGAGTGGGGTAGCTGGTTTCACAGATCAGTTTTTGACTCACTCAAACATGGATATATATTAAGTGATTATTAGCTTTGCGAGCCACTATAGAGATTGTATGATAGTTTAGTTCCCAATTGGTCTATGTTAAAATAATCTTAAGAATCTCCTATTGGTGCCACAAAAATAAATTGGACGGATCCATCCGAGGTTTGACGTACGTAAATCTAATCTGTTCTACCGACAAGGTGAAAATAAAGAAACTTGCCCTAAACGTTTGTGATATTGCTATTAGGAAATCGTTTTCGAATTCAAGTGCAATAATGTTTTAGCTCCTTTATTTAGATAGTTTGTGATCATTGACAGATACTGTTCAAAAATACATATTGGAAGTCATAGTGCTCAAATGGATTAAGCAATCTGCATTCATTGTACGCAAGGTCCAAAAACTTGAATATTATGTAGTAGTCTGAGAGGGTCCGAAAACGTGGAATTCATCTGGACCTATTCTCTAAGACTTGAATTGCAGAGCAATGCACTTCATATCAAACAAGGCCTTTAGTGTATATCCAGAAAACCAGTTGGCGCATACCTGTTGGCGCGGGAGGCAGCGGGAGTCAGGTGGAAGCTGATGGCGTCAGGCAGGCTGAGGCGGCGAGCTCCAGGCTCGTCAGGCGTCGGCGGCGAGCTCCAGCAGCAGTGGCGGCGAGCTCCAGCAGCAGTGGCGGCGGGGCGGCGGAGAAGGGGGCTCCAGGCTCGTCAGCAGTGGCGGCGGGGCGGCGGGGCGGCGGAGAAGGGAGCTCCAGCAGCACGGAGAAGGCGGCGGCGGGGCGCGGAGAAGGGGGCGCGGAGAAGGCGGCACGATGGCGCTGTCGTGGAGAACAAGGAGAAGAAAATCGCCGGCGACAGGGTGGGGAATCGACGGAGAAACAGAAAGGGCTCGCAATGAAACAGGAGGAAGGGGAAGAGTCGGGCACCGCGGGTTATTAAGTCCCAAATAGCGTCGGTTTTTTACAACAACCGACGCCTAAATGTCTTTAGCGTCGGTTGTCCGAGAAAACCGACGTCCAACTGGGCGATAATTTCATGAAATTGTTTGGCGGGAACCACCTTCAGCGTCGGTTATCCTTTAATCACCGACGCTGAAGGTGACACTTTTCGCGCAAATTTTCATCACACATAGGCGTCGGTTTCCACCTAAATAACCGACGCTGAAAAGGACACTATTTTTCGCGGGCGACTTTAAGCGTCGGATTGTTATAAACAACCGACGCTGAAGACAAAGCGGTACCCGTGTCTGGCTGGTTTTCGAATATAGACGTCGGTTGTCGTAAACAACCGACGCCTAACATAGAAGGCGTCAGTTTTTCCTAATAACCGACGCCCAGAAAAGTGTCACTGAATGCTATTTCTGTAGTAGTGTCATCATATTCTCTATTGTCATATCCATCATCCTATCACCTGAAAACATCTTGTATATCGTCTTCTCTGGTGCTTTCTCAACTGGTAACAACTAGCATGCACATCTTTTTCTACTAGTCCAATGTGTTTGAGTCTTACCCCATTTTTTAGTTCTAGGCAATGACATGCTCCGCCACCTTACAATCAGATCCATACACAACATCCTTGATAAGTCAAGGGATTAGATGCTAAAAGTTTCACCTTTTCCCTTATTTCCTTGTCATCATAAAAAAGATAGAAGTCTCCCATATATTGACAAGTAGTTTCATCCCATGCATCATCTCGTGTGGTGCTTTCTCAATTGATAAAAACTCCCATACACATCTTTTTATACTAGTTCAACGTTGTCCAAGTCTTCCACCATATTTTAGCTCTCAGCAATGGCATGATCCACCACCTCATAGTTAGATCCTGACAGGACATCCCCAGTAATTCAGCAAACACTAAAAATCTCACCTTTTCCTGTGTCTCCTTATCATTATAAAGAATGATAGAAGTTTTTCCTTTATTCCTTACAAGTAGGTGTATTTCATAGGACTATCTTCTCTAGCATCATTTAGGCATCTTATTTAGTAGAAATTTATGTAAGATTCAGGCTCTCTTTGGTTTGTACTTCTCTGATATTTTCTCTACAGTGATTTTGGCTATGAGATTCTCTCCACCATGATCCAACTAGCATCATGATCTATAATGCAACTTTTAATGTTAAGCCAAGACACATACAATTTACCACTCTCTCCTCAGGCTGGCAAAACCAATCAACCAACAGGAATACATTTCCACTCAACTAGTGTCACCAACCTATCCAAAAAACCAAATGTATCCCCAAAAAACCCCAAAACTATACACCAAAAAATCAAAACAATGTGGATCTTCACCTATGAATAATGTCAGGTATGTGTCTTCGATCCATTATCAACATGCCTCTAATCTGCATGGGGAGATATAAGATATGCATCTTCTATCCATCACCATCATGCCTCTAATCCTCATTAGGAGTTGTAAAGGATCTAAAAAATGTCGAGATTCGGTACATGGATTCCCTACCTATAAGTCGTGTGTGAACCTGAGTTGGTTAACAAGTGGGCTAGGAACCCAACAAGTTGTTGGTTGTGTAACATATTGAATCTTGGATGTAATCTCCATATAATCTATTTTCCCAAGTTTCCCTTTCCTTTCTATCCTTTATGTCCTTAATGTTTAATTAGTGGAATTTATAGTGGTTTGGTGAACATTTATTCACTATTTGTACCAATAAAAGGGTTTATGCACAAATACCTTAGTGAAAGTCTATTTAAGGACCTTAGCTAAGTGTTATAAACCTTAATCTAATTTTTTATGTGTTTTGAAATCATAAAATGAGCCTAAGTTTTGAATTGGGTTCAATTGGATGTTGTTTGTGCAAGTTATGTAATGTTAGGTACTATTTGGACTTTTATGCAATTTACCCAATTGGGAGGTTTTCTTTGCAAATTATCACATGCATTATAATCCTTAGATATTCCTTGCCATTCTCAATATTTTTAACCATGGGGCACCTAGTTGCACCTTTGGTTTAAAGGTGTTTCTCTCCATGGGCATTTTAGGGATTACCCTCTTTATAAATGAGCTTATCTTTAAAAGATATCAACCAATGGGGTTATTTCTTTGATTGGAAGTCGGTGGGGATGGCCTAGAAGTCTCCATGGGCTTTTAGAATTGACATTTGATATTTAAGAAGCCTGTATGATCTGTCCTCTTGCATGGCCATGAAGCCCTAGGCTAAGGACACATGGAAAATCCCGCAAACACCTCATGCTTACCCCCTTCTTTATAAAGCCATATCTACCCCTTCCCACCTCTCTATTTGAAAATTATCGATCTCCTTCTCTTTCCTCTAGCTTAGAGAATCATTCTACTCTATTTGGTCATGAAGGTGATATCCCAAGGTAAAAGATGGTGCATACCTTGGTGAAGAAGGGCCCTAGCGTTTCGAATATGCTCTATTTAGGGTTTCGAAAGCTCCTTCTTGGTGATTTCGACAAAAACTAGTAAGTTTCCTCCTTCCCTTTCCTATTTTCATGTTGTTCATATTCCTACCACCTTCTTTTAGTTCATAAATATAGCCTTCCATCATGAAACCCCACCTAGAACCATTAAACACCTCATCTCCATGTTCTTTTGCTAGGGTTTTTCACCTCTAAAGTTGAGAAGGTACTTCATGCTCAAGATAGGAGCTTTGTTGGAGAAACTAGCCTCTCTAGCTCGGGAACCTTGCTGCTTGAACCTACCCACCTTCCTAGAGGTGACTTTTATAACCCCCTTCTCATATATTGCTTACTACATGCTTAAAATTCATGCTTCTATGTTTAAAATCGACGATCTCCATCTCTATTTACCATGTTCTTTTAGGATTTTGGTATATTGTTGTTTTACCTTCTCTAGCATCTCTAGTTTGGTTACCTATGCAACTCCAACCCTGATTTTGGGTCAAATGGTGTTTTCTCTCTCTCTCTTTCTCTCTTCCTCTCTCTCGCAAGGATTTCCGACTTGTCATTTCCTAATTGGTTCATATTGAATCATTCATATCTTTTAACCCACTTATTCAAATTTGACAAATAAATATGTTTTGGAATCAAAAAATTAATGAATATATGATAATAAGATTTTCAAGGTCTTATTTTGAGGTTTGATGAAGGGTGGTTTTTGTAAAATAAATTTAATGCATAAAATCCATAAAAGTACATCTTAATCATCATAACTCCAAAGTTAATATAAAAATATATTTTCTTAATCAGGAGAACCTAATAAGTTCATTGGTGAGGTTTTCAGAATTTAAATCTGAGTTTTGCTGAAAAGGCCTAAAATTAGGGTTTCTATACATTAATGTGCATTATGTACTCTAATACATGTTAATACATTGAAAATAGACAAAGTGGAACGTAGACTCAATTAAAGTGGTGAAAGTTAGTAATTGATATCAGTAAGAGAGGTATGTTTATTCTTACACCATAAGTTGGGATATTTGCAAACCAATCCATGTATTCCCTAATGAGGCATTATATGACCCAATTTCCTCAATTCATGATTCTTTTATAAATTGCCTCAAAATTAGTAACGACATTCTTTTTCTTGAGTCTTATACCCCACTGCCATGTTTCAAAAATATGATGCTTTTACTTGCCTTGATTTATTTTCTAGCATGCTGATTATATGGACTATTTAGCTATAAGGGTACTTATGTACAATCAGCCATAGATAGGGCATGTATTAATTCTCCCTGGGTAACGTCTTATTCTCCCCCATAGAAATATGTGTAGGTGACTGGGAATGTATTAACTCTCCCGTCACCTGTAGGTTGAGGTCCGGTAGGTTCCTCAACCCTACTTGGTTAAGGTAGTCATGATTATCATTCATACATCCCTTTTATTATATTTTGTTTATGGCAAGCATCTATCTAATTATGCATCATACTCTTATTCTCTTCATCTCATGATGAAATCTTAGCCTTTACTTTCATGTTATTCCTTATCTTTTGTTCTTGTTCATTATTTAACACATACCTTGTTTTTCTCTCTTACTGGGTGATTTCCCAACCACCCAGGTTTAGATCGAGGTGTTGAACATGATCAAGGAGAACATAGCTTCCAACACAAACCTAGCTCTTGGAGAGGTTGCTTGGAGATAGATTTGAAGTAGTTTGGACTTCCCTCTACTTATATCCTTATGATGTAATATACATGTAAACCCTTATGGGATATTATGATGTGCCTTTGTAATCTTTTGTGAAAATGAAATATAGTCATTTGTTTAATTCTGCTGCTACACTTTGGTTGTTTTGAGTACCATTTATTGAAATTTTGAAAATTTTACACCTATTCTTGCATACCTTTAAGTGTGTTCGGAATGGATGTTTTATTCTTCAAATTTTTTGTATTGGGGAGTGGATCCCCCTCTCAGGTCCCACTCTTTACAGAATGGTATCAGAGCCCATTGTAGTCAGAATCTGACTATTTCAACTTTGTCTGGCTAATTAGAACCCTTTCCTCATATAGTTCCTCTTTAAGTGACATGTTTGCCCTAGAATTGATCTATGCTACACTTGATATGATGAAATATTGATTTAGGATCATAAGAGTTTCACATTAGAAACATGTTTAGTTAACCATATTGTGATGAGCCTATTAGGTAGCTATTACGACATAAGTTGAAAGCAAAGGTGTCTAGAAAGGAATAGGGTTCGGGAGTTGGCAAGATTTTACTTTGCACCACTAAATCGGTTTATGAGGACTCCTGGACCCATATGATACCTGCCTGGCTAGAGCTACTACTAACTATTTGACATAGCATGCCTATAGACAGTAGTAGCCTTAGGCACCTAAGTTGGATACTCCTGAGAACCTAATATGTTGACCTTGTCTTTCAGGTGTAATGACTTGTTTGAGGATGGATACCCTTAATAGTTCCCTTATGTCCCCTAGAACCACATTTTGCATAGTCTATCCCTAATAACCTAGACTTTGAAGTTTGGTGTTTAGTAAGCAATCAGAGTGCACACTGGAAGCATGATGGATGTTGTATATGGCTTAGTTAGACTCACCCTTTTACCTCTAGATTTGTTTGGCTTGGAAGGTTAGACCTTTTAAGGGGTGGAGAGTAGTGGGTTTGATGATGTTTGGGTAGTTAGATTTAAAGGACAAAATCCTTTTTAAGGGGATGGAGTCTTGTAACATATTGAAATATAGCTACATTGTCTCTAGAAACTCTAACTCCATGATTAGGAGGATAGTTTTCTTAGATACTTAGTTTTGACCAAATAAGTCATAGTTATATCCATACATGCTTGTTTATATACTAATGAACATATAATGGTCATCTAATGAATAGTTCACATGTTTGAACCCTAATGAATATCTTATGCACATAATATGAGTAACTCACATATAATACTAATAGTGGGTACACATGAGGCTAAACATTTTGTGGACCAATAAACCCTAATGAAAAGATGAGCAAGATAATTGTAACCTAATCTTGTATTTAATGCATATTAAGAATGTATAGATGAAGAATAATGATCATATTGACCTAAACCCTAAGTTGTAATAATCTAACATTAACCTATACATCCTTAATGACATTCTTGATACATTAGTGACATTAGGTGTCATAATCAGATTACATACTCACCCTACTCTTTTTGTTTGGGATTTCGGGGACAAAATCTTTTTAAGGGGTGGAGTATTATAACATACTAAATTTTAGATGTAATATCCATATAATCCTTTTTATCAAGTTTCCCTTTCATTTCTTTCCTTTATGTCCTTGATGTTTAATTAGTGGAATTTATAGTGGTTTTCTGAGCATTTATTCACTATGTGTACCAATAAAAGGGTTTATGCATAAATACCTCAGTGAAAGACTATTTAAGGACCTTAGTAAAGTATTATAAACACCTATATAACTTTTTATGTGCTTTGAAATCATAAAATGAGCCTAAGTTTCAAATTGGGTTCAATTTGGATGGTGTTTGTGCAAGTTATGCAATTTTATTCACTATGTGTACCAATAAAAGGGTTTATGCATAAATACCTCAGTGAAAGTCTGTTTAAGGACCTTAGTAAAGTGTTATAAACACCTATATAACTTTTTATGTGCTTTGAAATCATAAAATGAGCCTAATTTTCAAATTTGGTTCAATTTGAATGGTGTTTGTGCAAGTTATGCAATTTTAGGTACATTCTGGACTTTTATGGAATTTACCCAATTGGGAGGTCTCCTTTTCCAATTATCACATGCATTATAATCCTTAGATATTCCTTACCATTATCAATATTTTTAACCATGGGGCACCTAGTTGCACCTTGGTTTGAAGGTGTTTCACTCTAAGAGCATTTTAGGGATTACCCTCTTTATAAATGAGCTTATCTTTAAAAGCTATCAACCAATGGGGTTATTTCTTTGATTGAAGGTCGGTGGGTATGGCCTAGAAATATCTGTGGTCTTTTATAACTGACATTTGATATTCAAGAAGCCCTTATGAGTTGTCCTCTTGAATGTCCATGAAGCCCTAGGCTAAGGACACATGGAAAGTCCCATAGACACCTCATGCTTGCCCCCTTCTTTATAAAGCCATATCTACCCCTTCCCACCTCCTAATTCAAAAACTCTTGCTCTCTTTATCTTTCATCTAGCTTATAGCATCATTCCTACTCTATTTGGACACAAAGGTATTGTCCCAAGATAAAAGATGGTGCTTACCTTAATGAAGAAGGCTCCTAGGGTTTTGAATTTGCTCTATATAGGGTTTCTAAAGCTCCTTCTTGGTTATTTTGACCAAAATCAGTAAGTTTCCTCCTTCCCTTCCCTATTTTCATGTTTTTCTTCTTATTCTAACCTTCTTATAGGTTGTAAGTATAGCCTTACATCGTAAAACTCCACCTAGAACCCTTAAACACATCATCTCCATGTTCTTTTGCTAGGGTTTTTCACCTCTAAAGTGGAGAAGGTACTTCTTGCTTGAGATAGGAACTTTGTTGGAGAAACCAGCCTCTCTAGCTTAGGAACTTGGCTTATTGAACCTACCCACCTTTCTAGAGGCAAGTTTTTTAGTCCCCTTCTCATATATTTCTTACTACATGCTTAAAATTCATGCATCTATGTTTAAAATCGATGATCTCCATCTCTATTTACCATGTTCTTCTAGGATTTTGGTATCTTGTTGTTTTACCTTCTCAAGAAGCTCTAGTTTGGTTACCTATGCAAATCCAACCCTGATCTTGGGTCAAATGGTGTTTTCTCTCTCTCTTTCTCTCTTCCTCTCTCTCGCAAGGATTTCTGACTTGTCATTTCCTGATTGGTTCAAATTGAAAAATCCATATCTTTTAATCTGCTTATTCAAATTTGACCAATAAATATGTTTTGGAATCAGAAAATTAATATCTATATAATAACAATATTTTCAAGGTCTTATTTTGAGTTTTGACGAAGGGTGATTTTTGTAAAATGAATTTAATGCATAAAATCCATAAAATTACATCTTAATCGTCATAACTCTAAAGTTAATATAAAAATATATTTTCTTGATCTATAGAACCTTATAAGTTCTTTGGAAAGGTTTTCAAAATATGAATCTGAGTTTTACTGAAAAGGTCTAAAATTAGGGTTTCTATGCATTAATGTGCATTATGTACTCCAATACATGTTAATACATTGAAAATAGGCAAAGTGGAACTTGGACTCAATTAAAGTAGTGAAAGTTAGTAATTGATATCAATAAGAGAAGTATGTGCATTCTTACACCATAAGTTGGGATATTTGCAAACCAAACCCTATATACCCTAATGAGGTACTATATGACCCCATTTCCTCTATTCATGATTCTTTTGTTAAATTGCCTCAAAATCAGTAATGACAATCTTTTTCTTGGGTCTCGTACTCCACTACCATGTTTCATAAATATGAAGCTTTTACTTGCCATGATTTATTTTCTAGCATGTTTATTATATGGACTATTTAACTATATAGTGGTACTTATGTACCACCACCCATAGACAGGGCATGTATTAATTCTCCCTGGGTAATGTCTTATTCTTCCCCATAGAAATATGTGCAGGTGACTGGGAATGTATTAATTCTCCCCTCACCTATAGGTTGAGGTCTGGTAGGTGCCTCAACCCTACTTAGTTGAGGTAGTCATAATTATCACGCATTCAACCCTTTTATTATATTTTGTTTATGGCAAGCATCTGTCTAATTATGCATCATACTCTTATTCTCTTCATCTTATGATGAAATCTTAGCCTTTACTTTCATGTTATTCCTTATCTTTTGTTCTTGCTCATTATTTGACACATATCTTGTTTTTCTCTCTCTTATTAGGTGATTTCCAACCACCCAGGTTTAGATCAAGGTGTTGAACATGATCAAGGAGAATATAGCTTCTAACACAGACCTAGCTCTTGGAGAGGTTGCTTGGAGACAGATTTGAAGTAGTTTGGACTTACCTCTACTTAGATCCTTATAATGTAATATACATGTAATCCCTTATGGCATACTATGATGTACCTTTGTAATCTTTTGTGAAAATTGAATATAGTCATTTGTTTAATTCTGTTGCTACACTTTGGTTGTTTTGAATACCATTTATTGAAATTTTGAAAATTTTACACCTATTCCAGCATACCTTTGAGTGTGTTTGGAATGGATGTTTTACACCCCCTCTCAGGTCCCACTCCTTACATCATGGTATCAAAGCCCACTGTAGTTGGAATTTGACTATTTCAACTTTGTCTCCCTAATTAGTACCCTTTTCTCTTATTGTTCCTCTATAAGTGACATGTTTGCCCTAGAATTGATCTACGCTACACTTGAGATGATGAAATATTGATTTAGTATCATAAGAGTTTCAAAAAAGAAACATTTTTAGTTAACCATATTGTGGTGAGCCTATTAGGTAGCTATTACGGCATAAGTTGAAAGCAAAGGTGTCTAGAAAGGATTAGGGTTCAGGGGTTGGTAAGATTTTCCTCCACACCACTAGCTTGGTTTACGAGGACTCCCAGATCCATATGATACCTGCCTAGCTTGAGCTAATACTAACTATCTGAAATAGCATGCATATAGACAGTAGTAGCCTTAGGCACCTAAGTTGGATACTCTTGAGAACCTAATATGTTGACCTTGTCTTTCAGGTGTAATGACTTGTTTGAGAATGGATACAATAAATAGTTCCCTTATGTCCCCTAGAACCACATGTTTGTGTAGTCTATCTCTAATAACCTAGACTTTGTAGTTTGGTGTTTAGTAAGCAATCAGAGTGCACACTAGAAGGATGATAGATCTTGTACATGGCTTAGTTAGACTCGCCCTTTTACCTCTATATTTGTTTGTCTTGGTAGGTCAAACCCTTTTAAGGGGTGGAGAGTAGTTGGTTTGATGATGTTTAGGTAGTTATATTTGAAGGACGAAATCTTTTTTAAGGGGATGGAGTCCAATAACATACTAAAATATAGCTACACTATCTCTAGAAACCCTAACTCCATGATTAGGAGGATAGTTTTCTTAGATACTTAGTTTTGACCAAACAAGTCATAGTTATATCCAGACATGCTTGTTTATATACTAATGAACATATAATGGTCATCTAATAAATAGTTCACATGCTTGAACCCTAATGAATGTCTTATGCACATTATATGAGTAACTCACATATAATACTAATAGTGGGTACACATGAGGCTAAACATTTCTTGGACCAATAAACCCTAATGAAAAGATGAGAAAGATAATTGTAACCTAATCTTGTATTTAATGCAAACTAAGAATGTATAGATGAAGAATAATGATCATATTGGCCTAAACCCTAAGTTGTAATAATCTAACCTTAACCTATACATCCTTAATGAAATTCTTGATACATTAGTGACATTAGGTGTCATAATAAAATAACATACTTTAATACACATAAATGATATATAATCACCTAATCATAGATTAATCAAGTCATCAATATGAAATAAATATCACCTTGTTCTCTAATATACACATAATTAATAACCTAATCATTACTTAGTATGTGAATCAAATCATTAATATGTAATATGTCCCACCTTGGTCACTAAAATGCATATAATGACTTCAATATGGATAAGAAGTAATTGGATTCACATAAATGTGCACAATCAATTATAAGAAGTGAATAAATATGAGAAAATAATTAATGATGACATGAATGTAAAGAAAAGGTATAAGTAATTAGTGTGACATTATTTGGATTAATTGTAACAAATTGGACAAAATTTCTTAGTTCATGCAAAACAATCTGTTACAATACAATATGTTGGTAAAGGAGAGTATCCAAATTATTATGGATAATAATCAAGTATATTGAGATAATTGAGTAAACCCTAATTGCACTAAAACTCTTAATGAGATAAATAAGAAATATATAGGACTTTGTGTATAATAATAAATTATAACTCTTTTGGCAACAAAGTAAATATAACATAACACAATTAAAATAATAATAATAAGGATGATATAATATCATAATGAATATATTATTAATAGGCCTAAAATATTAACTGTGTTGTATCTAATAAAAAGAAGTCTCAATAGTGGAACCCTTAGTGATCCATGATAACCTGACCTATGTCAAGTTGCTTGAGAATATTTTGAACTCCAAAGTTAAGCAGATGGAAAACAAGGAGTTTGAGTTGGTGAAAGTTTTGGTGGAAGCTTTATGGAAACAACTTGGGAATTTAGTTTTGGGATGTTGTATACTCACCCTACTCTTTTTGTTTGAGATTTCGGGGACGAAATCCTTTTTAAGGGGTGGAGTGTTGTAACATACTGAATTTTAGATGTAATCTCCATATAATCCTTTTTATCAAGTTTCCCTTTCATTTCTTTCATTTATGTCCTTGATGTTTAAGTAGTGGAATTTATAGTGGTTTGTTGAACATTTATTCACTATGTGTACCACTAAAAGGGTTTATGCACAAATACCTCAGTGAAAGTCTATTTAAGGACCTTAGTTAGGTGTTATATACCTTAATATCACTTTTTATGTGTTTTGAAATCATAAAATGAGCCTATGTTTCAAATTGTGTTCAATTTGGATGTTGTTTGTGCAAGTTATGCAATTTTAGGTACGTTTTGAACTTTTATGCAATTTACCCAATTGGGAGGTTTCCTTTGTCAATTATCACATGCATTATAATACTTAGATATTCCTTACCATTCTTGATATTTTTAACCATGGGGCACCTAGTTGCACCTTGTTTTGAAGGTGTTTCTCTCTAAGAGTATTTTAGGGATTACCCTCTTTATAAATGAGCTTATCTTTAAAAGTTATCAACCAATGGGGTTATTTCTTTGATTGAAGGTCGGTGGGTATGCCCTAGAAGTCTCCATGGGCTTTTAGAACTGACATTTGATATTCAAGAAGCCCTTATGAGTTGTCCTCTTACATGGTCATGAAACCCTAGGCTAAGGACACATGGAAAGTCCCATAGACACCTCATGGTTGCCCCCTTCTTTATAAAGCCATATCTACCCCTTCCCACCTCCCAATTTGAAAACTCTTGCTCTCCTTATCTTTCCTCTATCTTAGAGCATCATTACTACTCTGTTTGTTCATGAAGGTGTTGTCCCAAGGTAAAAGAGGGTGCTTACCTTGGTGAAGAAGGCTCCTAAGGTTCCAAATTTGCTCTATTTAGGGTTTTTACAACTCCTTCTTGATGATTTCGACCAAAACTAGTAAGTTTCCTCCTTCCCTTCCCTATTTTCATGTTGTTCTTCTTCATCTCACCTTCTTCCAAGTCATATATATGGCCTTCCATCGTGAAACCCCACCTAGAACCCTGAAACTCCTCATCTCCATGTTCTTTTGCTAGTGTTTTTCACTTGTAAAGTGGAGAAGGTACTTCTTGCTCGAGATAGGAGCTTTGCTGGAGAAACTAGCTTCTATAGCTCGGGACCCTTGCTTCTTGAACCTTCCCACCTTCCTAGAGGTGATTTTTATAACCCCCTTCTCATATATTTCTTACTACATGCTTAAAACTCATGCTTCTATGTTTAAAATTGATGATCTCCATCTTTATTTACCATGATCTTCTAGGATTTTAGTATCTTGCTATTTTACCTTCTCTCGCAGATCTAGTTTGGTTACCTATGCAACTCCAACCCTAATCTTGGGTCAAATGGTGTTTTCTCTCTCTCTCTTTCTCTCTTCCTCTCTCTCTCTCACACAAGGATTTCTGACTTGTCATTTCCTGATTGGTTCAAATTGAAAATTTCATGTCTTTTAATCTGCTTATCAAAATTTGAAAAGTAAATATATTTTGGAATCATAAAATTAATATCTATATAATAATAATATTTTAAAGGTCTATTTTTTGAGGTTTGACGAAGGGTGATTTCTATAAAATGAATTTGAATAAAATCTGTAAAAATTACATCTTAATCATCATAACTCCAAAGTTAACATAAAAATATAGTTTCTTGATCTGGAGAACCTAATAAGTTCATTGGTGAGGTTTTCAAAATCTAAATCCAAGTTTTGTTGAAAAGGTCTAAAATTAGGGTTTCTATACATTTATGTGCATTATGTACTCTAATACATGTTAATACCTTGAAAATAGGCAAAGTGGAACTTGGACTCAATTAAAGTGGTGAAAGTTAGTCATTGTTATCAGTAAGAGAGGTATGTGCATTCTTACACCCTAAGTTCAGATATTTGCAAACCAAACCCTATATTCCCTAATGAGGCACTATATGAGCCCTATTTCTTCTACTCATGATTCTTTTGTTAAATTGCCTCAAAATCAATAACGACGTTCTTTTTCCCCACTGCCATGTTTTAAATATATGATGCTTTTACTTGCCATGATTTCTTTTCTAGCATGTTGAATTTATGGACTGTTTAGCTATAGTTGTGGTACTTCTGTACAGCCACCCATAGATAGGGCATGTATTAATTCACCCCAGGGAATGTCTTATTCTCCCCCCATAAAAATATGTGTAGATGATTGGGAATGTATTAATTCTCCCCTCACACATAGGTTGAGGTCCGGAAGGTACCTCTACCCCACTTAGTTAAGGTAGTCATAATTATCTTACACGCAAACCTTTTATTGTATTTTGTTTATGGAAATCATCTATCTAATTATGCATCATACTCTTATTCTCATCTTATGATGAAAACTTATCCTTTACTTTCATGTAATTCCTTATCTTTTGTTCTTGTTCATTATTTGACACTTACCTTGTTTTTCTCTCTCTTAATGGGTGATTTCCCAACCACCCAGGTTTAGATCGAGGTGTTGAACTTGATCAAGGAGAACATAGCTTCCAATATGGACCTAGCTCTTGGAGATGTTGCTTGGAGATAGATTTAAAGTAGTTTGGACTTCCCTCTACTTAGATCCTTATGATGTATCATACATGTAAACCCTTATGGGATATTATGATGTACCTTTGTAATCTTTTGTGAAAAATGAATATAGTCATTTGTTTAATTCCACTGCTACACTTTGGTTGTTTTGAATATCGTTTATTGAAATTTGAAAATTTTACACATATTCCAGCATACCTTTCAGTGTGTTCGGAATGGATGTTTTATTCTTCTAATTCTTTTTAGTAGGGAGTGGATCCCCCTCTTGGGTCCCACTCCTTACAGACTAACCTTCATTTAAGTGGGGATCTTCCACCAAGGTGGTTTGTCCCTTCCCCAAAGAATATCCACAAAATAATGATTATCAATATCTATGCTAGAGAAATTTTGGTTCAAGTTGTCTGCCACTTTAGGAGCCACAGACTATGTATGTAAATGATCATTATGTATAAACTTATTTCCAACCAAGATCTAAATGAATAAATGATTCATCCCATCATGTCCCATACCAAACCTATTACCCATGTATCAGGACTCCCATCACCCCTCGAATCAGACCCTATAGCCAACTTCATTTTCAAGTTGTTTAGGTTAGATGGATACCATCTAATGAACCTAACCTCCAGAATCATAAACCTTAGATCATGTCAACATGCATGCTCAGGTCGTGTGACTTCCGTCTCTTCTTGCTTGGCCACTCGCCAGACATCATCTCAACTTGCATGGTCGTCTCCCCTCTTATTCTTTCATAAAAATTAGATTTTCTTCCTACACCGACGATCTCTATCCCAGACACCATTATCATTATCTTCTTCCTCAAGTCTTGTCTAGTTGTCCCTTTCCTAAGTCTTTTGCTAGATTATTCTAGACATGCAGGTTGCAAGGATGTTTGTTAACATGACATTTTTTAAATTTTACTATAATCAACATGATGTTGTGTATTTAATTTTGTATGGTAATATGCCATCAACCATGTTTCTACAATAAGTTTTTGTTCATCTTATTTTCCTTATCAATAATTTAGGACTGGTGTGTGATATTTAGAAACAATGTAGTAAGTCAAAAAATAAAAATCAAAAGACCAAGTGCTAGTTTATAGAGCACCCAAAAAACAAGAGGCATTATGCAAAAATCTCTCTTTCCTATTTGACAATTTTTATCCCCATACCACTATGATTGCATCTTTCCACGTATAGGGGTAATGTCTCTTTTCTACACCAAGTATTGATTCACCTTATATTTGGTGTGTGGGGGTATGGGGAGGAGAGAAAGAGTATAGAGAGAGAGAATTCATGAAGAGTGAGTATGAGAGAGACTACATGTATTAGTTTGTGCTATTCTAGTCTTCATGGAGCTTCTTATTATTTGGCACATCCATCCTTTTGATGACCTTGTGGTGTTTCATCCCCATTAGGCATCGTGGTTCTAGTGCATCATTGGTGTATCACTTCCCAATAGCATTGTGCTTTTTCATGTTCAAGCCACTATATGCACGTAGGTTGGATATTAGAACTTATATATTCCAGTTAGCTATCATGGTCATGCATTGAAGGAACTCAATTGCAATATTGACACCAAATTTTTGTGCTTGTATGGTATTATGTAAGTCAATATGGAGTTTTCTATGCTTATTCTAGCCTCTTGTTCCTTCTTGTGTTAATGATTTTTTAGTTGATCATCTTCGCTACGTTCTAATGAGATAGGTGGTTGTTTCTTCATATTAGACTTCTCATAAGCTCATCAATTTCTAGCCTACACAATCTGTATGCTCAAGGTTGATGGTTCATTTAGTTTCTATCTTCACCAAGATGGTTCTTCTAATGATCTACTTGGTATTTCCTTGATGATTTCTTTCATTCCCATCAAGCCCCTGAGAGTCACATTCCATACCGATCTGATTGTTGTCATTAGCACCTCATCCAATTTGTATTTGTGGCACATTATGCATGTTTGTGGTCTTCTGAGCTAATTGTATTAACTACACTTCTCAACTATTTTAATATATCTCCACTTCTACATACATATCATTCCTCTATATTCATACTATGTTATGTATTGGGATGTGTTGATTGTGCTTATACCACTCGCACATACCTCTCCAGTGAAGAAGCTATAGTCATGGTGTTTTTTACCATTTGCTCTAAATTGATGGTGGCGAGTTTCTTCTATGGTGATTGGATTCCATCTATCAGATGTTTTTCATTCCAAATTCACTTCAAAAAGATTCTTCAAGGCTCAAGTATTCCAGCCTATATAACATAACTTCAAAGGTGGCATCATCAAATCCTTTTTGGAGATTCATGTTTCAGGTGGATTGAAAATCCTATATGCAGAGTGATATTTTTTATTGTCTATTTATAATAAAATTGAGTCTTGTAACTCCAAACTGGATATATGTTTCACGCATACTCTAGCTTGAGGGGGAGTGTTAGAATAATTTTTCTTTATTTTATTAAGTTAGATGGACCTAATTGTCTTATCCCATTAGAGTTAAGTTTGATTCCCTTGTACTTTCTTGGTTTCCTATATATGGAAGAGGAGGTTGCCTTTTATCAATAAGAAATATCCCATTATTTTATCATTTTATTTTCCATCCAATTTGGGGACAAAAGAGTTAGTAATCAAAGACTTAACCAATATGGGATAAAAGACAAAACAATAAAGAGAGTACAAAATAAATACATTAAACTCCCCCTAAGCTAGAGCATGTATATCATGCATGCCCAGCTTGTCCACCATATAATGGAATCTTGTCTTTGGCAATGGTTTCATAAATATGTCAGTGAGATGATCCTCAATCTTGATGTATAGAGTAGCAATGTGCCTAATAGACTCTCTAATAAAGTGAAAGTATATGTTAATATGTTTGGTGTGGTCATGAAATGTGGGATTACTTGCAATGAAGGTAGTTGATATATTATCATGTTACATAGTAAATGAGGGGATGAATCACTGACTCCAAACTCTTTTAGTAGTGATTGAACCCACATCATCACATAAGTGCTAGTTCCTAAGTGGAACCCCCAAATATATTATAGGCGGACTTCCCATAACCACTTCCATAGCCTATGTTCGTTTTTCCTTCATATCAAAACAAATTTAGAGATAGCTCTATATTTTTTTACATCCACACAAGGTCCTATTTATTACTTAATATCCTCTATGTGATTTTTGAGTTTCCTGTGGTTTATCTTCTACAAAATCTAACGCATGTTGTAAAGATAAGATCTGTCATTACCTTCATTCTTTGCACAATTTTGGGATTTAACATCTTTCTTCTTTTCAAAATTCTTCATTATTTTTGTAAAATCTACCATTATAATAGTAAGAACAAGTTCGGATAGTAGGTCTCCCTTGTTTGAATCTATTTCCTCTCAAGACATACATGCATAACTTCCATTAATCATAATAGAGAAGGTAGTGGTTACCACTCACTGTTTCATCTAACCAATCCATATGTCATTGAACCCCATTTTCCCCCACCATCCACCAAAGTTTATCCCATCTAACACTATCATATACTTTAGAGAGATCAAGTTTCTGGAAAGCTTTCCTATTCCCTCTTTGAACATTGAATTCAGGTAAGAATTCACCTACTAATAAAGTACAAGAATTGTTAATCCATTATGCTACAAATGCTTCTTGATTTTCCAAGATAAGATATGGTAGAACCATCTTCAGTCTAGATGAACGAATTTTAGCTATAATTTTATACTAAACCATGTAGTATGATATAGGTGTAAAATTATTCAGGGAGACAGTAAATTTCTTCTTTGGAATAAGAATTAGAAAATCATGGTTCACTTGCCTAATCATGGTGCCCCCTTTGATGAACTATTTGATATAATTAACAAGATCAGTGTTAATAATATACCATTCATCCCTATATAAAAAGGAATTGAATACATCTACCCTTGGAGACTTGTTGATACCTATGCTCCATGGAGTATATTTTATTTCCTACTCATTCTTCTCTTGTAAAAATATTGTTGTGAGTTCTTGTAATCTTATAGTATAGCTCTTCATGTTTGGTCGCTTCAGTAAATTCTTTGTTGTAAAAAGATTCATAAAATTTAATAGATTTTTTCTTGTATGCCATCCTATTTGTTCACCACATTCCCCTGCATTATCACTTGGAAATAATGTTACATGCCTCTCTTCTTTGGACTTTCAAGTGAATAGATTTTTGTTTATGTTCCTATATATCATCTACTTCTCACAGCTTCTTATCCAATAGAATTTTTCCTATACCTTTTTCATATTTTTGAGTGTCGTCCTCAGCTAATTTTTTAGAATCATCTCCCTATTTAATGGATTAGTAAGTATTTTTTTTCCTCACCTTAAAAAATTATTTATTGGTCTCAACATACAAAATAGGAATATTCACATTTTATTTAAGACACTTTTCCAAAGCATATTTTGAGTTCATGCGTTTTTGCTAAAAATATGCAATGTATTTATAGTCACATGAATATCCAAACTTCTATTGATAATGTCTTCAAATATTTTCCATTCTACCCAATAGTTTAGAAATCTAAATGGTTCTCTTTTGCTTCTTTTCTAAGATATGCATCATTATAGGAGCATGATCACCCAAATATGACCCCCATGCCTTCACCTATGCATTTGGAAACAACTACAACCATTTTTCATTAACCAATAACTTGTACAGTTTGCTCGTTATTTGGACTTCTAGTTTACATTCATTATTCCATGTGAAAACATTCTCACTACTCATTGGCAATTCATGTAGACTAGCTTTCTCAATAGCTTGATTGAAAGCATTAATTACAGAAGCCAATATTTGTCTTCATGTATATTTCTCTAATTATAGCCTTGCATTATTGAATTCACCCATAATCTTTTAAGGCCTTCCATATCCATCGAGTTATCCACCAATTCCTCATGTAGTAGTTTCCTTTTACACTCTAAATTATGTGCATGTACAGTTGTAAAGTACATATTCTCTCCCTTAGTGTTTGTGCAATCCATTGCAATAGCACATTCTATAATGTTCAATATATGTTTATTCTAGACTCTTAGATTCCATTCTACAGAAACTCTTCCTAATTTCATTATATTTTGATTGGAGATAATGTTCCACCCATGAAGAAATATATTTGGAACCATATTCTATTACACCTTCTGATCTTTGTTTCTATTATTTCTTCTATATAAACTCCACTCACCCCTGACGAAGATGGTCACAATATTCTTTGAATTTTGAAATATTCATGTATATTTGACAAACATTCATGTGGCAAATGCCACGAACAAATTTCACAAGAAACCACAATATTCCCCAATTCCATAATTTTTTCATAAATTTTATGAATCATCTCTGAAATTCACAAATTGTTCCCGAACTTCAGGAATGGTTATATTATGGAATAAGAACATATTATATAATTTGGAATTTGAGAACATAAAACCATAAGTAATTTATGATGTGCAAATAAACAATAATGTGTCCATATGTTAATCTTGTGTATATATGTGATTTGTGTATGTATATACACATTGTATTCTCCAAACTTTATCTGATTTTTCCCAAATTTTTTACCCAAATTTTACCAAACCTTTGTTGAATTTTATCTGAACTTTATGTGAATGCCAAATTTGTAAACTTCTTTAAGTGAAATTGTAACCATAATTGTGACTATGTATCCAAGTATAGATATCCCTCTTGTTGTGTCGATCAAACCCTCCCTTCACATTCCTATCAGGACAAATATTAAGAACTATGGTGAGATTGAGTGTGCCTCTAAGGCTATTTTTTGTCCCCTTCTTTTTTAGCTTATCTCTTTTCTCCTCTTTGCTTTCTTTTTCACCTCCATCCTAGTCTGAGTCTGTGCCTCAAACTTTTTAGCAGTGTAGAGTACATTATTGACCCATGCATCAACCTTCAGTATGCTTGGCTTTTTAGAATCCTTCTTGTCAAATTGAAAATACCACCCTTATCTAGTAACATCATCCTCTTTTTTTTTCCTTACTTCTACTTTCTTATTAATAGTTTCTATTTCCTTCCTAGACTCTCCTTACTGGTATATATGCATTAAAAAACCAATCTTTAGATGATGGCAATAGGGAAACTTTGTACTTTTGGTTTGATCAATAATAAAGGTGATTCTAGTTTATTTATGAACATTTATTTACTATAATATTAATGTACATAATAAATGTCCTTAGAATGATTGGTTAAATGCAATGGGACTTCAAGTGTGTGACTTGAACATGAGATCTTAGTGGATATAAGACGACATTCTTAAAATGTCCTTAATCAAGCATTATTGTAGATTGGACTAATAATACACATGAGACTAGTATATGTGGTGACTAATGACCATGTCTCAGGTCTCTTGGGTCATAGGTATTGGATACTATGTCAGATACATAGGCACTTGTTATAGAACAAGTATATTGGACATACCCACCTTGAGTGGGACTCTTGGATTGTTACAAGATAGTCATAATCAACTCTCAAATGTGACATTAGTGTTGTGTTCCTTTGACTTGAAGTCACTTCAATGGTAATATGACAATTGTCATGCCTTGACACTACCCCATGGGATCTTGAAGAAGGTTGTCATAAAGTTAGTGATTGGTTGTTATGATATTCATGTTACGCATTATGAGTGATGTAGAAGGAATTTGTCACTTTCATATAATGGGAGCTATATGCAAGGCCTCTTGATAAGTGAGACTAGAGAAATACATGAACATGCTTATATGAGTTAGTATATGATATTGGGCCCATATGTATCTTGCTAATCTACTTGGATATTAACAAACTTGGATTGAATGTAATGAGGATGACATATTTATGACTCTAGTTCAATTTATATATGTGTGACAAAAGGATTATACAACATGGTAACAATGGTTTCGATGGTTTAGTCATGTCCAAATAATTATATTAATTGGGTATTAATGATGTGTATCTAGACACCTCTCATTGCTTATGGATATTAATATTGCTTGGTAAATAAATTGCTAATGTAGTATGGTGCCTATAGGGTTACACTCATAGAGATAGCTTGAAAAAGCATTGAATTGGGCCTTATTGTAATTGTTGTATTAAATATAGGGACCTAAAAATTTAGATTTTGAGAACCTCAATAAAATACGAATTCAGACTTAACAAAAAAGTTTCCATAAGTCAGGGAGCCCATAGCCTAGCCAAATAGGGTTTATGAAAATCTGACTCTTGAGTTCTCTATATATATGATAAGAGAGGAGGCCTTCAAGGAACGCACTTAGATCATCTCATTCTTGCCTCCAAGGTTTGAGAAACCCCAAGAGCAACTTAGAGAGAGCATGAGGGAAAGGAGGAGACTAGAAACTTTGGTCGTCTTTGAGCACTCATGTGGATATCATAGATATGGGTTCTCACAGCAAATTCATTTTAAATGAAGATATTCAATGACAACACATGAATTGAGGTGATGGAAGAACAACACAATCCACTACAGGAGTCCACGATGAAATGATGTGAATAACTAGGAACACAAATTGAGCATAAGGTCTTTATGGAAGAACAATGTGATCTACAATGGAGAGCATGCACATAAGGAGAAGAATCTTTGGATTAGAACAACGTGATCCACCACACATGTCCAATGTAGAATATCACGATCCACCATAGGTGACTTCAAGGTCAGATCTAGATTCAACAAAACCAACTCTATAGCCATGGGATTTGTGAAAATTGTTAGGGTATTGTGCAAATTGTTGACAGATTCCCACGATCTACCATTGACAATCCGGTGGATTGCCAAAATCACAACAAAAAAATATTTTTCCTTATGCATCCCAAGGCAACTTTGAGAGTGCCAGAGACACCAAAAATGATTTTTGACTGCTAATCTAGTGAAATTCCAGAGAGTCGTGGATTCTAGTGTTCAAATCTACACTCAACATTACAAGTTGAATCAGTGGAACCTCTTTCATAACAAGGTATAAACTTATAAACCCTACTCTACTTTTGTTGCACAGGATGGATCGTGCTCAAAGGATTCTAGGGGGGGGAATCATTTTGCTATGTTTTTTCACTCCCAAGATTCTTATACTCCCCTACTTGTATCAATCTTTGCATCATCGTCTTTAGTGATACACTCTTCTACCCTCTCGGCCTCTTCACTCATCACATCATGGCTTGCACCGATCACTTGACTACCACTCCTCATCATGTCAATCTTTGTTCCTTTAATTGTCAGTTGTAGGTTATGTCAGTGTGGCTTCAACTTCCTCCACAACTTCTTAGATATCTCAAATCCCATTTAGTTCATATATGTATCTACCTCAACCTTGCTTTGGCATTGTTTTCCATTGACAAAGAGTCCTACAGACATTGTAGTAGGTCCGGATGTGTTTGTATTAAATCTTCATTCCATTGTCCACTCTTTATTTTACCTGTATCCAGAATGTGTTGGGTCTTTGCAATTCAAACTCCAAGTTTAAATGAATGTGGGTGTTGTCCCCGTCCAACAAGATGGTGTCCACCTTCAGCACCTTCCCCACACCACAGACAATGGTTTCGATCGATTGATGTGTCCATGATCTTCCAATCGAGACAATTGAGATCAAAACTAGCACAAAAGAAGGCAGTTCCCTTTTGTATTCACCACGTACTTATCATGTATATATTATATACACAAAGTATGAGCATACATGTATTGATTATGGCTTTACAAATGCAATCCTTTTGATACCCAAAGAACTGATTCCCACCTAAGGTTATTGCATCGCATGCATCATCAACATGCTAACTCTCATGCACACATGTATTTTTCTTGATGTAATGTGAATGGATCCATAGATGCTCCTTGGAGTTGGATTTTCTTCAATAATACCTTGGTACACTAAGTCTTCTCTAACTAATACTATTCTTTTCTAATATTCCTATTATCTTTATGGATAATTGAAAACCTCAACTTACATTTGAGGGTAGTTTAGAGATAACAAAAGCATTTACATATGGAAAGAAAATATCAAGGCTCGATATTAAAGTGTAATGGATTTATAAAAAAAGTAATCCAATCACATTTCACAACATGCATAAAAAAAATGGTTTCTTTGGCCAAAACCATGCAAAAATCCACCAATAAAAATACTTTTAAAGCTTATGTGTATGCATGTACATATATGTCATATTACATATATATCAAGATTTGCATACTTTTGTTCAGGGCATACTCTATGATGCATTATCTAACACAAACACAAATAAGGTATGGTACAAATAGGCAAAGCCCCTGTGCATGTACAGTTAAGGGGATGCCACCCTCGTGGGGGCCTCAGGGACAACACCCCAAGAAAGGTCCATAAATTTTGACTTTAGTGTCATAGGAAAAATGATTTTTCCCCATAGTTAACCCCATAGGCCATGCCAAAATATAGATACATTATGTATTTACATGATTTATAGGATATGTGTATTAATTTTTACTTTTCTCATCTCATGAAACTATATAAAGTGCATATAATAGATTGTATCATATTGATTAAATCCAAGTACATCTTATGTTGAAGTGGCTTTAATACCTTGATAGGGATGTATAGACAGTGGCATACACAATAAAAACAAAAAATATTTGTCCAAAACCCCACAAGCAAATCATATTGATAATGATGTATTTGGAAACACCGCGTGAGATATACCTTATCGTGGAGTAAATCTAAAAAAATGTCACATGATGGCGTGCATTCATTGTAAAAGTGTACAGATGTGGAAGAAGGTGTCCTCCTGACATAGATGATTGTTTCCTACCATCTCTACATAGTCTGCGCATAATACAAGGTGCCATTGGCGCACTTCTTGAGCCACAAGAAATGAGTAGGCACTCGGTGGTGTGCCAACATATCCCTATTGTCTCATGTCTCTCCCTTTGGGTAATGACACCTAGGGCTTCCAATGTGTCTAGAGTGTCATCAAAACCCTAGATGGCATCCCCCTTTAAGTAAGGCATGTGGATGATATGGTTGTAATAAAACTTGAGAAACACAATGGGTAATGAACTATTTTCTATGGCACTTACAAACCTACTAGAGACTGACTAGCTTCTCTAGTAATCTAGATAAAAGATTTAGAAGATACTGAAAACTTGTATCATGAAGTGGTCAACCGACCAATTCTATTAGTCAACTGACTATTAATTAGACGGTCACATTATAGTTACAATTGGATGTTTAGCTTGACATAACTCTAATATTTTTTAAATTGAGTGACCAATCAAATTACTCAACCATCGAACGTCTAGTCATTTATCTAGAGCCTCTTGTTGACCATCTACATTATATAGGGTCTTGTATGAAAGCTCCATAAGAGGGTGAATAGATCAAATCCTATTTTTGTAACTTTAAAACACAAGGTTGGTTAAGTGCAACTTGATTAAAATATATTATAGTGGAAAGAGTAAAACAAAAAATGAGCCAAGTATGCAACCATAAAAGACACAAAATGCATAGTGGTTCCATCTTAAATGACATTAGTCTACTACCTAGTTATTTTCGATCATGATTTTGAACTTGTATTTAATTACCTTTTCTATGCCAATACAAAATATGCACATTGCAAGTGTCTGTTGTGGATCAAGACCAACCTCCTTTACATCTCAATGATATCTATAATCTTTTTTTTATGTCAGAAGACCATCCTCCTAGGAGAAGATTACAATCTACCTCCACCACGTTTGGAAACAACCTTTTGCACGAAGTAGCTCCAATGAAATTTTATCACAACCTTCTCGTAGGAAATAGCATGAAGTAACGAACCAACACAGAATAAGAAGAGAAGAAAGAAATTACTACTCTTTCTTACAAGATACAAAATTGAATCACTATGAGCAAGTGTTGATCTACTCTAAAATGTTTAGTCTTAGCTATATTTGGTGGAGTAGGATATTAATGTTGGGCTAAAGCTTAGACTAACTTGGATGTGAATGGAGATAGAAAATTGATACTGAAGGTTAGCATGTATATGGATTTTCTCAAGTGAAATTTAAGTGTCTATGAGGCACATCTCTATATGGTTAGCACGAATAGCTAATGTGGTAGTTTTGAGTGTTAAGGATGAGTTTATTGGGAAACTAGTTGTTAAAGGATAGGTAGTGGGACTAAAATGGCTAATTGTGCACTAATTGAAAAGTAAGTTGAACTATCCTTGATCAAAAAGAATTTCAAGACCACCTTTGGTCTAACAGTAATGTCTCAGTGAATCTAAAGTTCAACCTACATGCATTCTTGTTGAAAAGAAGTTTGACTGAAACATACTATGTCCCAATATGTCCTTATTAAGAAAATGATTCAAATGAATATGAAAAAATTATATGCCTGTCCTAAAGTGTGTATACAAGTGTACAACTAGGTTTAGGATGGTTTCGAGCCTATCCAACTTATTCTTACATCTTTCCTATCAAGTTGTATAATTTGCATCTATACAAAGCATCATCTAGGTACAACTTGATGTACAAGCATCTAAACACACAGGTTTTTTGCATATTCCTCATCATTGTATCTTGTCTAAGTTCCTTGATCACTTGAAATGTATAACTCACATATTAGTAACACCACTAGGAAATATGTGCATCGTCAAAATTAGAGTGTGACATATTAAAAATGCCAACAACCTCTCCCTTATCTCTAAGTTACCTATAAGTTTATTCAATCTACAAAATAGAAATATTTTATGATTCTTATATGGAAATAACTTTCTTTTCTTACATAGAAGTCATAGAATGCAAAATCTTAGTAACAAGATCATGATATTCTATATTCTTTCCAAGAAATTTCAATGCATTTATAATAGATGTAAATCTAGAGTACATTTCAGAAATTGTTTCATATTTTTGTATGTGAAATAACTCTAGTTTATGGTTAGCCACATTACTTTTAGAGGCCTTTTCTTTCTTGATTCCTTCATTTATCCAAATATCATAAGTTGTTTCACAAGGGGAGATTTTATAAACTCACAAGGAGAAAGAAAATAATATAGAATACTTACAGAATTAGCATTTAAAGTTGCCTCTCTTATCGCAGACGCGTCCCATTTCTCAAGCCCTGTTGTTGGAGTATCATATCATAGAATTACTTTATATCAAAGTTCAAAGTTGTTCCACTGAAAGAAGAACTATCTTCACCTTTTCCAATATGTACAATTACTTCTATCAAAAATAGTAGGTTGGTGGACATGTATTCCTTCAAGGTTTAGTTGGCCGAAGAGATTCTTCTCCATCTTCAAGACTTGTTGGAGATCCTTGAAGCCTCACTCCAATACTAATTGAAAGCTTTAGGGTGGGTGCACAGATCAAATCTTTTTTTTTTTGCAACTATAAAGGTCAAGGTTGGTTAAATGCAACTTGCTTAATAAGATATTGCAATGGAAAGAGTACAACAAGTAATGGACAAAGTACACATAAAAGACATAAGATGTAGAGTGTTCCCGTCCTCAATGATGTCATCCCACTACCTAGTTGTTTCCAACTAGGATTTCCAACATGTATTTTATTACCTTTTCTATACCAACACAAAATTCATAAATTTCTAGTGTCTTTTGTAGCTCAAAACTAACCTCCTTTTCAGCTCAAGGATAACTATAAGATTCTTTACATGACACTAGAAGACCACCCTCCTTAGAGAAGATTGCAATCTATGTCCACCACCTTTAGACACAACCTTCCAACAAGAAGTAGCTCCAAAGAAACTTCACCACAGCCTTCTCATAAGAAGTAGCATGAAGCAACGAACTACACAGCGAACAAGAAGAGAAGAAGAAAATTACAACTCTTTCTCACAAGATAACAAGTGATGATCAACTCCATAAGGTTTAGGTTATGCTATATTAGGTGGAGTAGGACACCAATTTTGAGCTAAATCTTAGACTATTTTAGATGTGGCTGGAAATAACAAATTGATATTTTAAGCTTAGAAATATAGCATGTAGATGGTTTGTTGAAGTGTACTCTAAGTATTCATGAGGCACTCATATATATAGGAAACATTAAGTAATAGATAAAACATTTTTTGCCAGTGTTTGGGAAGATTTTAGTGGGAAATTAGATTATATGATAGCTTGTGGGATGAAAATGGCTAGTTGCACACTAACTAAAAGGTCTATAGAATTGTCCTTAGTCAAAAAAGATTTTGACCGAGATGTGTATTGGTCAAAAAGAAGTTCAACAAAAACAATGCCAAGACCACCTTTGTTCTGACAGTATTGCCTTTATTGATTTGAAGTTAAACCAGGATTCATTTTGGTCAAAAAGAAGTTCGACTAAACAATATTTTTTCCCAATATGTGCTAAATTTTGGAAAATTTCTCACACGAATATGGAAAATTATCTATATATCCTAAAGGGTGCATACAATTATAAAATTGTGTCTAGGATAGTTTTGAGCCAATCATCACTTGTTCTTACATCATTCTTATCAAGTTGTACAATTCTCACCTATACAAAGCATCTTAATGTACAAGCATCCAAACACACATATCATTGCATATTCTTCATCATTGGATCTTGTCAAAATTTCTTTGATCACCTGAAACATCTAATTCACATACTATTAACACTAATGGGAAATGTTTGTAACATTGGAATTAGATTGTGGCATATCCTAAAAGACAACATTGTATAGTTCTAATTTATTACCTAAATATTTAGTAAATGGTAACATTTATAACATTTTCAATTAGACCATATCCAATCATGTCACTATGATATTCCTCTTCCATGTGCATCCTATGTGTGTGATCCTATATATTCCACATTATGTTGGTAGTGATGTATGTAATCATAGTACTATGTCACAAGCAATGAACAATATCTAGAAACACATCATTGCCACCCAAGCAATTTGATAAGTTGGAAAACGACTTCAATCTTCTTTAGTGTTATGAAGACCTTATAATCTCATTGTCACTACTAGATTGAGTCCAAACATGGACATATCATTGTCTTCATATTCAATTTATGTTTCTTGATCGAGAGTATACTCTCGAGATTCATGTGATCTATATATCATATACCGACTCATGTGAGAGTGTCCATATATTTCGTAGTCTCACTCATCAAGGTTTCATGATATCAATCTGGTAAGAGGGACAAATTCCATCAACATAACCCACAATAATCCATATGTGTCACAGTGCATTCAATCACTAGTTTTATGGCAACCCTTATTTAAGGCCATGTTGAATAGTGTTTAACTACACCAAACAACTTTTGATCATTTAAGTGATTTTAGGATTAAGGATCACAATCATCACTATCACATTCAATTATGACTATGAACCCATTCCACAGTCTTTTTTATCATTCCCAAAGTGTGTATGTCTGATAAAACGGTCTCTTACAATTACCTAACTCCATGACTTGATATATAATGTTAAGACTTGTGATACGTAGTAATCACACAAACTACTCTTTGTATATTATTTTTATCCTATTTTACACAATATTATCTAAATAAAGATTAGAAAAGAATGAATACTCTTAGCATAGACATGCTTTCATGTTCAAGACTTCAACCTAAAACCATATGTCATTGAGTTCAAATATGATTAGGACATCATTCTAGTTAATCATTATCTCATACTAACAAACACAGTACACATAATTACTTTTGTTAATAAGCAATAAGGCACAAAGCATCCCAAGTGTACGCACCAACAAGACACAAAAGTCAACTCAATGTTGAATGTGAAACTCATACACTCATTATTAAAACATATTTCTACAAGCCTACCTACAACCCTAACTTTTATCATGGCTTTGGGCAATCTAGATTCCACATATGTCATATGAGCACTCTCAACTAGACTAATGTTACTCTTTTGATATTTGGTCCCATGAAAGCCTATTGCATATATATGTGTGGTAACACCTTCATAATTACATTACTTATATGTGTGTTCATATATATATATATATATATCAATAATATATATACCATTTGTAGCTTCAGTTATTTTAGACGTTCAACATCGATTATAAACCAACACATGAGTGGAAAACACTATAGATAAGGATATTTTTTGTGAGTTTCTAGGGTAAGAAACAACCCATGACACAAACCTAGTGTTAGTTGTTGTGAAATGTGAAACCTACGTAACAATAGTCATGACTTATCAGTTGGACAAAAAGAAATTGATGATGTAATTGGATGTCAGCAACAATTATAAGAATATTTGGGATTATAGTCATCGTTTGGAAGGAAGAAGTTGATGTTGAAGAAAAGTGTATGTTGTTGGTTCCTTAATAAAGCGACAATGTACTTCCTTATCAGTTAAAGTTTTAACTGATAAGGATACATGTGTTGTTAGTTTTATTGAGAAACACTTTGATGTAGATTTGCATCGTTGTTTTTGTTAAGGCAACCGATGTTGTAGGTTTGGGATTTATTTTATAGAAGGTTTGCAGACACATCATTCAACTATTCAATAGGATGAAGAACTTAAAATTCATTAGAAAACTAGGTTCCATCATGTATTCATCTTCACAACAGGCCAACATTACATGCAAAACCTACAATAACAAACACATACAAGAGTCCACATCCACACAATTCATTCACACACTTGAAATTCCATTATCATACACACTTCATTCATTCCCATTCACATATGCACATACAAAATTCAAAAAACACACATGCAATTCCATTTGCATCCTCATGTACAAATGCAATTCCCATCATATTTCATTTCTCTTTCTCCATTCACACACATATGTATATACACACACATCATTCACATATGCACCAATAGTTCACTTGCATCAAAATTATAAGTTACAAAAAGTCATTAGCATTATATAGAAATCATGACATCAAACTTTTAGAAACATCATAGTTTATCCCAATCAAATAAAAAATGACCTCCTTAACGAAGAACTGTGTCCACTCTTCTCGTATCTCATCGAACTCTTCTTTTGTATAGGGCTTTTTCATGTCAACCAAATGCAAAGAGAATGACATAATTCAAGTTTGATTTGATTTTTTATATTATGAAGTAAAATTATTTACTTATGATTCAAGACTATATAAATTACCTTTGTGAAATAGTGGATGTCTAGTGCCACTTGTTTGAAATTTGGTCTATATATTGCATCGTGTAGTATCTACATGCCCCATTACTATCTTTTATAGGACACTGTGAATCAACATTTATCATCACCATCATCGTCGTCATCATGAACATCTAAGCCTTAGCCCCAACTATGTTGGGGTTGGCTACGTGGATCCTTCGTTTCCATTCAGCTCTATCATGGGCCATATTCTGGTTGAGATGTAGAGATTCAAAATCTCTCTTTATAAGCTCATCCCATGTCAATTTAGACCTTCCTCTTCTTCTATTTATTGTGCTTGATTCAATAGCATTGCTTCTTATAGGTGTAGTAGTCGGTCTGCGTAACACATGTATGTACCATTTGAGTCGATAGAGTCATTTTTGAAGCAATCTTTTCTTGTCTTCCCACACACACATCTCAAAATGTGCATTTTATCCACATTCATCTTGTTGAGACCTCATTTCTTCACTGCCCAGCATTCACTCCCATAGACCATGGTTGGTCATATAGTTGTTCTATAAAACTTACTTTTTAACCTGAGAGGAATCTTCCAATCACATAATACTCTAGTTGCACTCCTCCATTTCAACCATCCTACAGTGATCCTATGATAATCATCATTTTGTACATCCCCATCTCTTTGAATAATAAAACCCAAGTAATGAAATTTATCACATTTTGGTATATCTACTCCATCCAACTTGAATCCATCATTAACATTGCGAGATTGGCTGAAATTGCAATGTGTCTACTTCATTGTTCTCGTGCTAATCATCAATCCATTTTATTCCAATGCCTCTCTCCAATGTTCAACTTTATCATTCAATCCATCTTTAGATTCGTCAATCAAAACAATATCATCAGAAAATAACATACACCAAGGAATATCATCTTGAACATTCTTAGTCAACTCATCCATAACAAGAACGAACAGACATGGGCTGAGTGTGGATCCTTGGTGTACCCCAACTATGATAGGAAAAGTTGGTGTCTCTCCTCCAGGAGTCTTTGCATTTGTAGTAGATCTATCATACATGTCTTTGATCAAGTCAATGTATTGGGTTGGCATACCCTTTTTCTTCAAAACCATCCATAATACTTCTTTGGATACTTGATCATAAGCCTTTTCCAAATCAATAAACACCATATGAAGGTATATTTTGCTTTTTCAATACTTCTCCATATGCCTCCTTATCACAAAATAGCATCTGTTGTTGATCTTCCAGGCATGAAACCAAATTGGTTGTTTGATATCTGCATTATAGATCTTACTTTCTGCTCAATAATCCTCTCCCAAAGCTTCACTATATGACTCGTCAACTTGATACCTTTGTAGTTTGTGTAGTTCTGAACATCACCTTTGTTCTTATATGTGGGGACTATAGTAATATTTCTCCACTCATTCATAATCTTCTTGGTCTTCATGATCTTGTTAAAGAACTTTGTTAACCACATAACTCCTTCATCCCCCATACACTTCCATACATCAATGTGAATATCGTCTAGTCCACATGCCTTTCTCATTTTCATCTTTTTCTAAGTATTATTGACCTCAAATGGTGAAACTCATCATGTGTAAATGATATCTCTTGCATTCATTTCACACGAGTCTCTAACATTATTTGTAGTATCTCCATTGAAGAGATTATGTAAGTAATTTCTCAACTGGTTCTTGATATCATTGTCCTTCACCAAAACTCTGCCATCTTCATTCTTGATGTATTTTACTTGACTGAAGTCACTTCCTTTCCTTTCATTATATGATACATTATATATATATATATATATAATCTTTTTCCCCTTCTCTTGTGTCCAACTTCTTATAAATATCATCAAAGTATCTAGACCTTGCCTCTTGAACAACCTTTTTAGCTTCTTTCTTTGCTTGCTTGTATCTTTGGAATGTTGCATCATCTTGAGATTTGGGCAAGCTCCTATAGATCTCCCTTTTCAATTTAATAGCTCATGTACTTCATCATTCAACCACCAAGTCTCTTTCTATGGAGGCCCACAACCTTTGGACTGCCCCAAAACCTCTTTGGAGATTTTTTTTATGCAGGAGTTGATGTTAAACCACATAGTGTTAACATCAGACTCCAAGTTCCAAGTTCACTCCTTGCTGAGTTTATCATAAAAAGTCAATTTCATTTCTCCTCTAAGATTCCGCCACTTGATCCTGCTATCTTGGTTTTTGTTAAGCTTGCCTTTATTGATCTTCATGTTAATATCTAAAACCACCAACCTACATCGGGTCGTGAGTTCTTCTCTAGGAATCACTTTACAATCCTTGCATATATTATAATTGACCTACCTCGTAAGGAGATAATCAATATGGCTACAATTGTTCCCACTCTTGAAAGTAATCTAATGAAATTCTCTTTTCTTGAAATGGGTGTTTGCCAAAATCATATCATATGCAACTAAAAAATATAAATCCTCTCTCCTTCTCCATTTCTACTGCCATATCCAAAATCACCATGAACTCGCTGGTATCCAACATTGCTACTCCTCACATGGCCATTTAAATCACTCCCAATAATAATCTTCTCCTCTGTCAGTTTTCCCTGCATCAATTCATCCATGTCATACCAAAAATCCTTCTTAGCCTCCTTGCTAAGTCCAACTTGGGGTGCATAAGCGCTAATAATGTTAAAAATATTTCCCCCAAGAAAAACCATGGTAGCTATGATTCTATCACCCATCATAGTGATCTTTACAACATCATCCTTCAACATCTTATCAACAATAATACCTATGTCATTTCTATGTTTATCAATACTTGTATACTAGATTTTGTATCATGTGTCTCCAATCTCTCTACAACGTTCCCCTATCCACTGGGTTTCCTACAAGCAAGTGATATTGACTTTTATTCTCATCATGGTATCCACTATCTCCAAATATTTCCCTATCAGAGAGCCAATATTCCAAGATCCAACTCTAATCCTTTTTTTTGAACTTGCTTCTTTACCTGCCTTCTTTGGAAATGTTGTCCTTGCGAATTTTTCACTACATCCAGACAATGATGCAGCTGGACTAGCTTCTTTACCCACACCCATCCAATATGTGGAAACCCTTGCACATTTTTTTCTACATTCGGGTGATGATACAGCGGGACTAGATTCTTTACCCACACCCATCCTAGATGTGGAAACCCGTGTCTATCCTTCAACACAACCATGCACCATTGTGTCAAAACCCATTGTGTATTTATCATTGTACCCGAGTGCCAATGCAGTGCGTTACTAGGTAGGGACGCTCCAACAAAAATTTTATAAGGACCCATGTCATAGAAAGAGTGACAAAGATTTTATGTCTGGTTGTCAACCTACCACCGACCCTCCCCATTTACCCAAGCTTGGGGTCGGCTACATTTACAAAAAATGTACAAAAACATGGGCGGAGTTAATCAACATTTATGCAAAATGTTAAGAAACAAAATTAAGCATAGTTGTCATACATATGCATTGGAGTCAGAAAAGTACCTCAACATTCTTCCAAGTTAGTATTTTATTTTATTTTATCTTCCTCTTCTTCGGTATGTTTGAATGCTTTCATACCCCTATAAGTTAAAGTAATACATTCAATTGAATTACTAATTGGTCATGTAATGATGCATACATTAATATACATTGATAGATAAAAAATTACTTATGCTGCAATTTCTACTTTCATTGTGTGTCCCCACTCCCTAATTTTCTACCTGAAGAATCAAGACAACACACATATAGCATCTTTGGGAAAACTACCAACAACTCTCAATGCTTATTACTAAGTGAAAAGAAGGCAAACAAAAGAAAACTCAAATTCCATCAAGAAATGTAATTCATAAGTCAAAAGTATAAGCAAAGAGCCAAAAATTACCAACATTGAAAGGATATATAATCATGGTCTTTCTCACATTACCAAAATATTAAAATGTAGTAGAGAAGTAATAACTTACAAAAACTCAGGTCTCTATCTACACAGGTAATCAATAATGAAACTAAAAATGTCACATTGGTTAATATGAAGTGTGCACTCAATGTATATAAGTAGCTACAAAACATAGGTATATATTAATATATTAAAAAATGAACTTATATTTTCACATATATAGAATGAAGTAATTAGGCATAAGATTTCACCATATCCAAAGTTATACCATAGTTGTATTTAGCCAATCATAACTAAATCACTCCACAATATCTATCAATAATACACTAGTATCATGCTCCTTCCTGCAGCATTCTTGTGAATATGGATCATCATAGTCGACCCTTCTTCTATAATGTCTAACCATAATGATAACCTCTTTCACTTAGGACCTAGAAAGTCAAATAGGTCCTTTGCAATATAAACAGGTAATAGAGTCTTTGGAGGAAGAAGTAGAAGGGGTTTCTCTATTGTGTGCACATACACTCATATCAGTTACCAATTATATACATAAATAGAAAGGAATCATAAATATAAATAGAATAGAAATTTATCATATATTCTGATATATAACTCTGACATTGGCTCAAGAAACCATGTTGCCTTCAGCATCTCATGTTGTGTCATGCTTAGGGTGTCCAAATGGCAGTGATGTTTGTTTCCATTCTGGATAAACAAACATGATAGTCACATGAACCACATAGTTGGGCACTATAGAACTATGGATATTGTCACATGGAATATGTGGGAAAGCCTCATCCGATCCCGTGACATAGAATATAGGTTCTACTAATTCATGATGGCATTTACTTAACACTTACAATTTTATATATAATGTTATATATACTTAAACACAACGTGTTATAAATTCACTTGGAAGACTATTATATAAAAAGAAGAAAGCATACATTGGGTGTGTCTAGAAAGTCTGTGGGATTATTCCCAAATGCCTCTGTCTGAGTAGGATCCACCTCATAAGAAGAGTGGTGTGGCACAAGCACTTTTTGAGGAAGTTGAGACTGAAAAGTTTGAAATTGTCTCATTGCTTCTTGTATTATGTTTGCTATTATGTCCTCCAACTGATCTTGCATTTTCTACTCAACTGTATCCTCTACCTCATCTTGTGACAATCCTCCTTCCTTGATAGATATGCATGTTTGCTCTGATGTCCCAAAAAAGGATCTTATCCCAACACCAGCTCTAATGCCCCTAACACAACCAAGATTCTCTTAAGTACTTAGAGCAACTATCAATTCATCCCTTTAGGCCTTAGAGATAAAGTTTCCTTCTTTTCTTGGCTCATAGAGTTGCGCTAATCATCATAAATAGTATGGTCAATAAAACATAACAATCAATGTCAAAAATGAACATGAGAGTTGAATTTACAATTTTGCATCCACCTCAATGGTTCTGGGGTTGGGTATTTCTCTAGATCATCTTGTCCTTGCATCTTTGCACTCCTCTTGGTGAAGTAGAGGTTCAATAATAGTGTAAGATTCATCAAACCTAGGAGTAGGATGATTAGTAGAAGAACTTGATGTCTCTATTGGAGACACCAGGTGTAACAGCCTGGACCCCACTTGTGTTTGTGCACATTCTTTGCACACATTTTTAGCATGTGTATAGACTAGTTGATCCAATACATATGTTAACTAAATAATACATTGAATGCATCTTATTAATCATAAGAATGTGTTTCAAACATCATCTCAATACCTTGAATTCATCTATTTACCTTGAAGCAACAAACGCTTCACACACACTCTTATCAAGATAGGTCAATTACTTAGTGGAAGGTTTCTTCCTCTTCTTGCTTATTATGTAATCTCTTGTTATATTTGTCTTAAATTCCTCAATGTCCTCCCACAACAATGCAACACATATTTATGATGCAATTTTTCATCAAGGTCAAAGATGCAATGCAAAATTTTGTATACTTAATGGAATATATCTAAAAAAGAATTATGCATATCTTTAATAAAAAAAATTTGCATATCTTTAAAAATAGAATATCCCACAACTACACCCTTCCATATGAGGTCTTTGATGGCATGATCAACTTTATGCCAAGATTCTACTATTATTTTAACTTTTCTACGAAGAACAACCACTAAATATTGCCTAAAATAAATGTGATTCTTCCTAATATGGTATCATGTTGCATCCAAGTCGATGGACAACTTTAGATGTTGTCCCCTTTGCGTTGATAACTTGTTCATCAGATTAATGTCGCTTTTATGTGCACAATTATGATGCTCCTTAGTAGACCCAACAAGATCCTCAGGGTGTACATTCTCAGGTTGGTCATCCTCATGGTTTTCATCCTTAGGGTTCTCATCCTCAGGGTGCTCATCCTAAAATAGTCAAGAAACACATATAGGGGATACATAATGTAAATTATAGAATTGTGGAGAATGTTTAATCCACATCTACATAATAAAACAATATAACTTACACTGGACTCATCCTCGCGGTGCACATTGTCATGATGCACATCCTCACGGTGCTCATCCTTACAATTAGATGCAATCTAAAAATTATCATATTAAAAATAGTCAGAGAAAGAAATATAAGTGATAGAAATTTGGAAATGCACATCTAGAATATGAAACATATATAACTGTGATAGATAAGTAAAATGCACATAAAATATAAACATTCAAGTAAAATTTATGCCTCTAGTGTTGGTTGGATCATTGATCAAATAATATTTCTTTTATGTGATCTCCATGTGTATATTTGTTAGTGTTAACTTCAACATTTACACTTGGCAAGCCAACTGAGAATGGACTAGAGTCGTCATAGTTGCCATAGTACTCTTCTTCATCTATAGGATCTATAATGAACTACCTTTTCCCATGGATTGTAAGATCATCAATATAGAGTACTTTCTTCTCTATTATTCCATGATGAATGGTTCATCCTTCTCGCCAATCTTTTCAAAATGCATTAATTTGAAATACAATTCATACACAAATCTTTTCTTATTATCAACCCATGTACACCTAAAGATGGCAACTCTAAAATCTATGTAGTCAAATTTCCATATGTCTTCAATGACATGTAATAAGAAATTTTAGCTTCATGTGGAGTCTAATCATTTGCACTAAAAAACAATGAAGACACCTAAAGGGTGACCCCACTATTTTGGATGGTACTCGTATCATCTTGGCATTTTGTGTAGTATGAAAATCCATTTATATCAAACCCTTCATAAGATAGTGTTGGTATGTATGCATAAAGATCCAATCATATGACGATTGGAATGTGGCATTAAATACCTGATTTGACAATAATAAAGGTAATTCCATCTATTTTGTTTGTCTCGACATGATATGATGACACAGACATAATAGATTTCTAAAGAATGATGTTACTCGTTGGCGTATGTCTTCAAGAACGTGACTTGAAAAATGAGATCATACAGATGTTAAGAGTATTTATATTCTTGTTATGTCCCTAGTCGGATATTACTATGGAAGCAAAATAGATAATGGCAATACACTAGACTAGATTTTGTGTTGACTGATGATAGAATCTCATTAGTCATGATATGTGATATCAAGTCAAGCACACGGGTATATGTTAGATAATAGTATATCGGATAGACCCACCATGAGAGTGATACATGGAGATTCTATCTCTCATAGTAATAGTGTTGATTGTGGTTCTTAGACTTGAAGTCACTACATTCATCACATGTCATTCATGTACTTTGACATCATCTAATGTGATCCAAAATAAGGGTTGCCATAAAGTTGGTGCTTTGGTGCACTGTGACACATGAGGATTGAGTGTGAGCGTTGTATATGGGATTTGTCCTTCCAACAGGAGATTGATATTCAGGGCCTTTTGATAAGAGAGACTGAGAAATGTAGGTTGTACTCATGTGATTCAATATGAGATATGTGAACTCGCATGAATCTTAGACAATCTTTTGTAGTTAAGGGAACATGTATTGAACATTGAGAGGATGGCGATTACATGCCTTGAGTTCAATCTAAATATCAGAGACAAAGGAATTATACGATCATGGGTTGTAGGTTAAATTTGTTATCCAACTTCTTGAATTACTTGGGTAGCAATGATGTGTTGCTAGACCCCACTCTTTGCTTTTTTATGTTGTAAGTTAGTTATGAACATTCACAATCAATGTAGTTTTGGACCTATAGGATCACACGCATAGGAATGCACTTGTATTAAAGGATTATATTCATAAATGATGTTTAATTTGATTACTAAGTTATTTAGGTATTCAATTAAACAAATGAGGTTCAAAATTGATTGATTGGACTCTGAATTGAATAGTTCAAGGGTTGAACTGATCGGTTGGCATGTCAGGTCAATGGAAATCAACATTAGTTGATCAATGGCTGAACCAGGGAGTGAAATGACCGTTCACATAGTGAACGGACTGGTTCACATATCCCATACGAATAGTTCATGGGATGAACCGCCCAATTTGATTGACAATTTGATTCGATCAAGGATTGGTGTTGACACCATGTTGTGCATTAATCGTACATTGATTATCAATATTATTCAAAATAGGAAAGTGCAAGAACCAACTGGTTCGCTTAATGAACAGACCGACTCTCACAACAACTGATCGGTTGGGTGTGTGAATTGACTTGTTCACCATGTCTAGGTTCTAGAAAATTTGTGAATCCATCTGTTGACTCTCACACATACTGGAATCCTGATCCTAGACTCTCCTATAAATAGTGTGCCACAAATCCATGTGGTGGACCATGTCGTGCATCGCAATATACTACGTACCCATCTGATCTAGGCGGTCGTCGATGTGATCAAACCACTGTTGCACATAGCCATACAGATGTCTGACATCAGGCATCACCCAAGAGTACTCCATCTATGTGCTGGTGGAGGGAGGTGGTGGAGAAGAAGGGGGCACCTCGGTATCATCAGCAGCTCTAGATTCCTCTACTTCTTCATCAGTGTTCAACACGACTTTCCAGTTGTCCTTATTCTCCAAAGTGATATGATCAGGATCTGGAATGTCAATGTACTGATCATCATCGAAGAATTGTTGAAACGTGGTGTCACTGTTGGCAACTCTTGAGAGCAACCCTACAGAAAGAAGGTATTGAATGTCTACCAGGTTTCTACCTGGTGCTTCCTCTCTACTAGTCAAATCAACATCAAGCTTCTGTGCAATCAGAGTAATCAAACCACCACACATGATGTCTCCAGCGTCCCTTTCCTTCACCTTCTTAATGTCTAGGAAATGTGTAAGAATATAATAAGCGGCATTAATTAGATTCTCATACATCATTCCCCATAAGAAGAAAAGATCTTGCTTCCCAACAACCCCCTGGGTTTCTTTCTTGGCAAACACTCTGGTACTAAGAAGGCAGTGTATGTACCGGAAGATATGATTATGGATAGTGGACGCTCTGGCTTGCTTTGCTTAATGGTTTTCCGCATCCAATATCTCAAACCAAAACTCGTTGCTGTGAAATATAGGCGGATAACTAATCGCCCCCATCATAATGGCATTCCAACAACTCATAGAAATGCCTAAAAGTAAGCTTAAAAGAACGACCCAAAAGCCTGAAACGAATGATACCATAGGGCTCCAACTTCTTTTGTGGGTCTTACTCCGTGATAAGTGTCATCAAAAATTCATAGACTAGGCGGGGGTAAGTGTTTGATATCATACGACAGATGTAGCTTAGCCCCAAGTCTTACAGGCGCATGTGAACTTCATCCTTGAAGGCCATAGTTGTATTGGGTATTGGTGGCTTTGAGAACATAACAATTTCTTTGAAAATTGTTGTCCTCTCTAGTTGTGGTAACCAATAGAGAGCGTGAGCAAGTCCTACCCGATAAAGGAAGGGATAGCAAGGGAGAGACAATTGTGGGAGAGCGTATCAACTCTAGAAGGTTGACATTTGAGAGGGACAACTCCTTCCTATTGGCTCTGGTAGCGCAATGTGGAGTTCTTGATGGTTCACATGGACTTCTCTAGAGGTGGGATACTTATACTACTAGGTGAACTCTGTCACTGGTGGCTAGACCAGGAGGCCAGTGGAGATGATTGTTCAAGAGTTGTTTTTTAAAAGAAGAAGAAGCATGATGCTACTGCAAGGATAATGTCATTGGACTTGATCCAGAACCAGGTATAACCTTACAACATTTCCTTCCTAGATACATTGTTGTTGATACAATATTGTTGTCCAGGGGAACTGGGCTTTAAATTTTTGTTCCCACTACCTTATCTATTGCCCCAATTTCACTACATATATAATAATATTTTTTTGGGTTAAAAGGATATTTTGAGCAATATTATTTGGTGTGTGAGATAGTTGAAAGAAGACTTTATCTTCAAATCACCTAATAATGTCCTATTGTTTGTCTAGAAAGCCATATTCAACTAGCTAAATGATATTATGTCTTGATAAAATTAATTTGATTTGGTAATTTAAATACCCACCTCATCTATGTTGTGTAAAACATACAAGTGTGATTGTTCTAACAGCTCACGCATAATTACTTCCACTCGTTCTCCTAAAGTCCCTTTGCAGGAATAAACATTAATTCTTTGCATTGCTAGTAATTTCATTATAAGGCATGAAGTCATTACAAAAGTACATAACCTCCCTAGACACGTAACCCTCAATAATAATCCCTTTGGTATGATAAAAGTTTTGAACATCACCTTTAAAAACTCTCATGTATTGTTAATTAGGATACCTCCAGTGCAAAAAACCAAACCTGACATTTTCACTTCCCTATTCAAATGGACAGCAAGATGTACCATGATATCAAAGAATAAAGGATAAAAATACATCTCAAGTTGGCACAAGGTGATAAGCACTTCTCTTTGCAACTTATCAAGATTCTAAGCATCAATAACTTTGTTGCATAGAGTGTTGAATAAGAAACAAAGCTTGGTGATTGCAAACCTTACATGCTTTGGCAGTATAGATGAATAGACATAGGTAATATTTTCTACATCAGAGTGTGATAATCATGACATTTAAGACTTGTCAACTTCAAATGCTTTATTCATACTAATTTATAGAAATTAGAGGAGTATCCATGTGGTACGTTAGCATTTAGTAGGGTTCACAAAATATCTCTCTTCTTGCCTAGACAAGATGGAACATGCATGAAGTAAATATGTGCAGTGATTGCTGCTAAATTCTATTGTTAATTCTTTCCTTATACCCATTTTGCGTAGGTTCATTATACATTTGATGTCATCTTTAGTCTTGCATGGTATATTCAATAGAGTACCAATGACGTTGTCGCGGACATTGTTCTCAACATGCATGACATCAATGTAATTCCTAACTATAAAAGAACTCCAATAAGGAAGATCCCAATATATTGACCTCCTCTTGAATACAGATTTGTCCCGTGTGGTAATAGTACATTGTGATCTCTTACCAAATGTGCTAACAATGTCTTTCACTCTTTCATAAATATCCTCCCCTAAAATAGATTTAGGAGCAATTCGTTCCTCAATTAATTCATTGAATGAATTGTTGAACCTCTTTGGTAAGGATCCACTTTTGGAAGAAACTTTCGATGACCACTATATACAGTCTTGTTGTCGTGTTTTAGTCATATTGAACTAGTTTTCTCCTCACATATAGAGCATGTTTTGAATCCTTTTACGCTATATCCTGACAAATTTCCAAATTCTAGAAAGATATTGATAGTAATAAATAATATAGAATGCAAATAAAATGTCTATGACATGAAGCATCATAGGTCATCATACCTTCTCTCTAGAGTTTCTTTAAGTCATCAATCAAAGAATCAAGAAAAACAACAATGTCATTGGCAAGTTGTTTGGGGCCATATATGAATAAGGACATTGTGATGTACTTATTTTTCATATATAACTAGGGAGGAAGATCATATCTAACAATCATAACATGCCAAGTAATATGTTGACTTCTTAATGTTTCATATGCATTCATCATGTTAATACAAAACCATGTCTTAAATTCCTAATTTCTTCACCAAATTTAGGGTAAAATAGTGGGAAATCAAATGCATGTTGTAGGATTGCATCGTAGTTTTTATTTAGCTCTGCATGCCAAGAAAAATTCTACACATCTATGGTATTTGCAAAGAAGTGTTGAATCCATGGTATTATAGGTAGATGTCACATCACCTTGGCATGAGAACCAGTTTTGGCCTTACCTAATGTTGTCATTTTGTACATTGACAACCCACATTTTGGACTATCTTTCAAATCAATATAGTCCTTTTGAAATAACATACAGTCATTCAAGCATGCATGTATCTTTTTAGCCTACATTCCCAGTGGGCACGTCATTTTCTTTGTTTTGCATGTTGAGATTGGAAGCTCATTTTTAGGAAGAATTTCTTTCAACAAAGACAACGAAGACATGAAGCTTTTTCTGGTCCATCCATTGTTAACCTTTAAAGTATACAATCTCAACACCACACTCAGCTTCATAAATTGAGTAGAACCTAAGTATAATGGTCTCTCATCATCATGCATAATGTTCCTAAATAAGGAAGATGGATAATTAATATTTACCCCACGACTATCTAGAATCACATCAATCATGCCTATCAGAATTGGTTCATTCACATCAACATTGTCGACAATTTCTTCTTCAATGCACGTGTTGCTATCGACATCTACTAATATCATAGTACGAATCTGTCCATGCCAATATCATTCTATATAGCCACGTACAATCCCACTGCACATAATATAACTTTTGATTTTGTCAACATTCTCGCCTTTCAAGTTGTTACTACATTCCCTACGTGGACAATAGAACCTATCTCCATGTTGTTTTCTATGTTCCTCTACAAATCTTATAAACTAACCCATACCAATAGTAAACTTTGGACTACAGTGATTTGGAATGGACATCCACTATGGAACCATTCTATGATTGTAGGGAAAATGAGTATTGAGTTAGGTGTCAGCTGCATCAATTTTAAAATGTTAGGATTTAGACATTAGGGTTTAGAGATTAGGGTTATGTTTAGGGACTACGATTTAGAGATTGGGCTCTATCGTATTATGGTGTAGTCATGAATGTGTACCACCTATCCCATTTTGAATCACTTCATCTCACTAGTAAGTGTGTAATGTGTATTCAGTTTTCATGAATATTTTAGCATCATTTCCCCATAGTTCTCCAAGTAAACTTATGTATATGGGGCAAATACCCACCGAAAATGTACTTAGAGAAAAAATGGAAAAGTGATGGAAAAACATCATGAAAACTGAATACACATTATACACTTACATCCTAAGTGAGATTAAGTGTTCAAGAATAGTCTCAAACTGGGGACTAGCCAAGATTTACTCCTAATGAGCAAATTTTGGATGGGTTTCTAGGACAATAAGATAATTCCTAGATTAGGATTTATGGTTTAGAATTTAGGTATATATAACAACTTCACTCTAAATCATATAGTTTAGGTAATTCATATCAATCCAAACTAATTAATTCTTAGGTGTGATTATTATTTTTTTATGATGAGGGAACCACTCTCGTATGAGCGCCACTTTGTGACCCCCGCAGGCAGCGTAAAACCCTGGGTGGACCCCCCGGTCCGTAAGGACTGCCCACCGAAACTGGTCACATCGTTGGCCGGCCGACGCTACGAACAATTCACTTCAGAGGATAGCTGGGAGTCGAACACGTACCTAGGGATGAGCATCGGGCCGAGTTATACCGGGTTTTTCCTTTCCCAAACCCAAACCCACATTTTAAAGCGCGCCATGAGCCGGGTTTGGGCCCGGATAAAATTGAAAAATGTCAGCCCGTACCCGGCCAATATAAGAATGTTGGGTTTCGGGCCGGATTCGGGTTTGCCCATATAACATTGAATGAGCATACCAAATTTTGCTAGATCTACCTTGCTAACATGAAAACTGAATTACTGAGATATGTATTTTGTGATAAACCTTCAAAAGATTGTATATACACTATATTTAAAGAGTAACAAATCATTTTCTCGTACATGTGAATGTATGACAAGTAAAAAAATCAATGGAGTCCACAATGTTGTGCCTTTTTGCCTCCTCATCCTATATGTATATACAATGAAATGGGTTTTGGAAGGGCAAAAGATCGTTTGTCTCCTACATGTAGGCGTATGAGTAAAAAGATGAGCATAATCTACTATGCACTAAGCAAAAGATCATTCGTCTCCTATATGTAGACATAATGAGATCAAAATAAAGAAATTAAGTATGTCTATTCATGTCAATGATGGTTATCTTATTAGTATGAATTCATTAATCATGTTGATTGATTACATAGTATCCATGTTGCCATTGGTAAGGTACATACTACATATTGCATCAAGAAATTTGTATGTTTTTCTTTCAGGACAAAGATAGATGTATAGGTATATAATGTACATAAAATATAATTGGCATTCAGGTTTTTGGGCCTGGGTTTACCTCCGCCCGTACCCAGCCCAAATAAAATATGGGTTTAAATTTTAGGCCCGGCCCACCCATATTGTAAATCGGGTTCGGGTCTGGATCGGGTTATGCGGGCTGGGTCATGGGTTGGATCGGGTCGGCCCAACCCGATGCTCATCCCTGCCCGTACCCCCTAGCAAGGGGCTTGTGACCCGCACCACCCGAGCTAGTCCTCCCCAGATAGGTGTGATTATTTATCCATACATCATTAAAATTAAAATAATTCACCCAATTAAACAAGCAGTTACACAGGATTCCATTTATACAAGTATGATTTCTCCAATTTCCAAAGTAAAATCCTAGTTACATTTACCGTTCAATCTAGGTAAATTCATATCAATGTGTAACTCATATCAAGTTAATGCAAATCAAGTTAATTAAGCAATTATAAAACAATGCATTCAACAAAGAACTATAGAACATTAATGTACTCAATAAATAATTATAATTAGATAGCCATGGGATATATTGATCAAATATGACAAACTCAACATGCATTTGGCAACATGGAAGTTTTCAAAGATAAGAAGTAGAAGTACCTTCCACAATAGTGACAGACGACATGATCATAGAAGTGGTAGAACAACAAAAGTAGGGGCAGAGGACTGGCAGAAACCTACCATAGCTGCCAGCAATAGAGTTGGAGGTTGTACAGAAACGTTGAAAATTTGCTCCTCAGACATTACATCATTGTCCTCCATATCCAATGGCCTTCATATTCTTTCTGATGGCTCTGGACCTCTTCCTATATGGAACATTGTACCACCTATGCCATGGCCTTCATGGTCTTGAGAATTGTGCCACAAGTGTAGATGATTCTATTGTTGTTTTATGTTTTTGATCTCAATGTTTCTGCTTCTTTATCCAAAGCCCAAACTAATGGACGATTATCTATACATCCAAAACAAATTGAAATATGTAGGATGATCCCACTAGTGGAGACAAACTATTTTTTTAAGACTTCTAATATAAGACAATTAGAGCATAAACTCATTCTAATGCTTGATTTTTTCATCAATGGGCATCTTGTCCCCTATGAGTGAATTGGTGCTCATTATCAACATTTGCTTCACTTCTAGGACCAGTGACAATGTCATAAGAAACAAGTGAAACTCCATATTGTTCTTCTCAAGTAAAGAGAATATATGACACATTTTATGTCTATTTCTTATCATATTATGACTTCCAATATCCAAAATTATGATAAAAAGTCATCATGTGATCCATGTCACAAGGTGTTGAGACTAGTTTGTAGACATCACGACGGACTATATGTATAGTGTTAAAAAGTCTTCATCTTTGTCTCTTTCAATCAGACACCACTATTTTTGTCTTCCACAACAAAACACACTGTCGATGCCATCTACAACATCGTTCATTGTCTAGACCCAGGATTCCTATCATTTGTTACTAGAGGTGTGCAATGGCGGTGGAGATGTCTTGATCCCAAAGAATGTGACATCTTTGGCAGGTGTGATGGTGCAAGTGAGGTTGGAAATGAGTGGTAATTAGAAGGTATGGGAAGTTGGTATCTCATACACAACATATCATTTTGATGAAGTCAAATTATTGTTTAGAGAGGGTCATACCTGGTAAGTGGAAAAGGATGTGAGAGAAGATATTGACAGGTTGTTTACCTTCACATACACCAAAAACTTGATGTCATTTACCTCCATAACCATAACCCAAGGGAATACGAGTTGTACCAAATTAACGTTATGGTTGGTGGTGGTTTCTCTTCGATGATGAATGTCTACTTTTCTTTACAAGTCTATAGCTAGATGTGGTGCTTGAGAATTCTTTTTGGTTAAGTTTAGTTACAAATTAAAATACTAGTAATTTTTTATTGTTGTTATATTATGCTTTCAAGATGTAAAAATTGACACATCATTTAATAGTTGTATTCTAATAACTATGAAATGTTGTTGTAGATTTATGCTAACTTACATGTTTTTCTATAAAATTTGTTGTCACGTTTTGTGAAATATGCACAATAGGATGTGGACGTGAACAACATAAATCAATTTCTTTGTGGAAGTTTGTCCCAGTTAAATGTATGGAATGGATTCTACATCTTTGATGCATAGATATGAAATTCAACGGCCACTGAATGGACAATTTAATTAATTTTTCTCGCAATACACTTGTATATTTCCTACTACAATCATGCAACATGTCTAGAATTTAATCATGCAACATTTATCTATTTTATAGAACAATAATACCTATCTCATCAATTATTTTCAAGTAAAAATATTACAAGAATCTATCATTGATTTTTTATATGAAAATGCTAAAACATGTTAGTAATTTTTTTAAGTTGAAGCACAACATTACCTATAGTGTTGATTGTAATTTAAAATTTTCCATTACATTCTTGTCATTATGATACCTAGTAAGAACCACCACTACAAGTGAGTAAAAAATACAAATATCACTATATAATATTTAACATCAATCTTATTTTGACATCTGATGATATAGAACAACATTGATTTTTCCCATCATCATTAACCTTTTGAACCAACACCACATGCCTTAGATGACTATCTCTCCAAGCTTAGTCTGTGATAGTCTATACACTCTAACTAATCTTTTGTTGTCCTCTATATATATCAAATCCAAATGGTTATGAACTCTTTTACTTCTAAATGTTGATAGATGTTTGTTGATTCTCTTACTTTAACATTGTTGCATAAATGACATAAAAGTTTTAAAAATATATATGAATGAATATGTGCAATTCTTAATCAATCTCTAAAAATGTAGTGATTTTAGTTGTTGTTTTTTTGTTTATCAATGCCATTTTCATGACTTATGGATCAAGATGATGATGCTTTGGATTTAACTTTGAGGACCTCTACACCAGTTTCTTTGCAGTTGATTCAAAAGTTGTCCCTAAAATTAGGGTTTTAAATTTTTTTATAGTTGGTTAAAAAACAATATTAAGATTCATACTCATAAATATGTACATCCAATGATGTCTTCAAAACCCGAGAGATTAACCTGATAGCATGCATCTAGGTTTTGGGGCTTTACAATCGTTTTAATTTATTAATTAAAATAGTAGATGAAAAACATGACATCAACATGAGATTACCAATTTATGTGACTTATTCTTTACGCATTAGGATGTCAAAGCTTGGCAGGGATACAAAACACAAAAATTTCAAGTCTTTCTTAACTTAAGTGAGTAGGCCATGTGAATTGAGAAACTATGGATTTCACAATTTATTTTCTTCACTAATATAATGATGTATATATGCAATTTCATGCAACTATTTTGTGCATACCCTTAATATGCAAATAAAAATTAAAACTATTGTAATATGAAAAGCTATATAACAAGTTTGACTTTCTTAGTAATTATTCAGGATATGTGAAAATTGTGTTAAATGAAGACATGTATTAATTTTTCTTTTCATATTATATTGGATAAGGGACCACAAGGTGTAATCCACCATGCACTCATACAATATCTAGGTTTATGATGTAGTATAGGTAACATTGTAAGACCCCTGACCTGGTTTTGGGTTAACCATGTTTTTTTTTGCTTGATTGGTTGTTGAGAACCTTTATTTAATCCTTTAGGATGATCTTGGAGCTTTTGGAGACCTTAAGTCTCAAGTTTGAGCTTGTTTGGATGATATTTGTGCTTTGTGTGCTAGTTTTGGTGCAAATTGCAATTTACCCAAATATGAGGGTTTACTTGCAATTTTTCCCCTATAGAGTGTTCCTTCTCTTTCTTTACATCATATAGAGGAGATAGAAAGAGGAGGGTGCCTTGTTTGTGCCTTGGATGAGTGGTGGCACCCTTAGTGGTGATTAAGGTTTTCTAGGGTTTGGTGTGTCTCGACCTATGTGTACCTTGTGGGTTGTTTCGACCTAGGTCGCTACCTAGGGCATGTTTTGTGGGTGTCTCAGTCAATACATCCCATGTAGGTGTTGTGGTTGTGACCAATATGGTTTTGGTTGGTCTTGGTTGAAGATAGTTTCCTTTATATAGAGTGTCTCAACCTAGGGCGTGTGTGGTGATCTTTTGTCTCGACCAGTTGATGTTTGGTGCCTTGTCGTGACCATGGATGGTGTTCCTTGGTGGGTCACGACCGCTACCATGTTGGGTGAACCAAGTGGTTGAGACTCAACCTAGATTGTATCACCATCTCAAGATGTGTGTGTTAAGTGGTTGCATGTTGGTTTCTTGGGTGGACAAGTGTCCCTTTGGTGCTTTAGGGTGTTAACACCTCATCTCTCACTCTACTTCCCTCCTTCTTTACTATATGAACCTTTTTCTCCCCAAGCAAGTGACCCTTTTCAAACATCCTCTTCCTCACTCCTTTCTTGGTTGTGGAGCCTTGAGGAGTAATAAGATCTTTTCTTTTGGAACTCTTGGCCTCTAGACTTCCCCTACATGTGGTGTTTGTGATGATCCTTGGCCATCTTCTACCTTGGTAAATGTATGTCTTTCCTTGATGGTTTTTTCTTTGGATTTCTTACCCCATATTCCTCTCCTACCTTGGCCTTAGACTATGTTTTTACATGGTGGCCTATCTTAAGAAGATAGCTCCTCGTCGCAAGGGTATTAGGCCATCTTTTGACAAGACAACACCCAAGTGAAAGGAAGTATCTCCTCTCTTATCTCCTTCTTTCTTTGGTTCGGCCTAGGGTTCTTCCATGACCCTTTTCTTGACCAATATTTGACCCTGATGTATTCTCCTTCTTGACGTGCTTTGTGGCTGAGAGTAGAGCTTTGGTGGAGCTTCATCATCCTTAGCAATCGTGTGCTTGGAGCTTGTGATCATTGGAGTGATCTTCCCTAAAGCGAGTTATATAACTCTTAACCTCATCTACTACTTGCACTCTATCTTGTACTTTCATGTTGATGTTTCCATATCTAAAGATAGTGTTAAGATGATAAATGATGATCTTGTAATATAGGGTTAGAACTTTGTAGTTTTATCATGAAGATAAATCTCTTTCTTAAACCCTAAATTCTATGTGCATGTTTTCTATGTCTTCTTGAGAGAATAATCTCACATGCAACTTGAGATTTGGTTTCATCACCATGATCTAGGTTCGATCATCATCTTTTCCTTGGAAGTTTTGGTTGTTTTCTCACATGTGTTGTGGTTCAGTTTCCTCTCTCCTAAGTAGATTTACTTGATGATCATCCTAGACCTTGTTGTAGGACTGGATGGTCTTGAATCCATGGGTTTTAATCTTGATGATGCCTGATCTTCTTGTTGTTTGGTCTTTGTTTTAGGTCGAGACATACGGCCATGTTTCTTCATGGGTCAAGACATTGTGCCTTGTGGTGTTTTGGTCAAGATGATGTTCCTGATTTGGGTCGAGACATGACTCTTATTGGTCTTCGGGTAGTTATGGTGTATTTGGCTTGAACGGGACGTTTCTTTCGTTGTTGGGCATAACACCTTATCTTGGCTCTGGCCGAGGTAGTTGGACGTCACGGTCGCGACATTGCCCTTGGTTGTGGTCGTGATGAGGCTTTGTGCTTCATTTTTGATGCCTTGTTTATGTATCGATGGACGTGTTGTTTGCATGGCCTTGGTCACAACACCCGTTCGGTAGGTGGTCGAGACATTCTCCTTGATGAAATCGCAACATCTGAATTGTGCTTAACGCAACGCCAGTTTGGGGCCGCGACGTTACTGTTGGGTTGAGGTCGCGACATGCTATTTGTGGTGGTCAAGACGTCATGTTGTGAAGGGCGGTTGAGACATCTAGCTAGGGTGCCTCACGGTCACGACCAGGATATTATGTGTCACGGTCGTGACCAGGGTGGAGGGGTGTCATGGTCGTGATATGATGTAGGTGTATGTTGAATAGGATGCATGTTTGGTTTTCGATCAAAATGCTTTTGGTTTTGGGTTGAGGTTTGATCATATTCTTGAGGTCATGACCTAGTTGCATGAGGGGCTAAGTCATGTGTATGTCAGATGGTTGAGTCATATACTTGACCACTTCATATGTACATTGATATGAGTAATGAATGAATTGTGTATGGTGTTGTTTGGTTGAAAGTTTACTCAATTATAATGATGTTGCTTAACCCTAAATGATCTAAGAATATGGGATATGGTGCACCTAGGGTTGGTGATGGAAAATAACTACAAAACCTACATGGCTAAGTGTGGATCCCTAACCCTAATCTAGATATATTTATGTGTTGCTTCTCTTTCTTGGAATGGATATGATGTTATGATGATTTCTCTTTCTGGCTTATGAACCTCTAACCATGCAGGTGATATGTTCTTAAATATCATAGCTAGTGTATGCTATGGTGACTACGATGTGCTACAGGTTGAATGAGCCTTGATGAGGTATGATGAGACATGTGATACAAGAATGATGTGACTAGGATCTTGTGACCTGGCAAAGGCTATATGCCTAGTGTGAGGTGATTATCCTCCAATGACATAATTGAGGGATTGATATCCCACATGTAATGTGACAGTTATGGTCTTATGAATGACTGTGTTATAAGTACCATGTGATGATAGTGTGATTAGTTCACACCTTATATGTTTTATATCTTTTGTAGTTGCATTGTTCCCTTGTCTTAGTAGAGTTTGCTTTGGATTTGAATGTTGTAACTTGATTGATGTTAAAAGATATCCAATGTCTTGATGAATCAACTGAAACCTAATCATGTAGGTTCCATGTGTCATAGATCCATTCCAGTGTCAGTCTTAGTGTTGGATTGTGAAAAGAGTTCTCCCTTAGTGGAAGCTCAGAGTTCATATACTATTGAGTATATGCATTTATAGGATTGGTTGTGGGTCATACCCTAGCTAGAGTGTGGTTGTGAACTATAGCTCAGTAATGTCAGTCAATATATTCTTTCACAGGTTTGGTTGCAGGCCATACCCTGGAAGGAGTGACTATGGGTCATAGCTCAGTTTCACTAGCGTTGTGCCTATATACCAAGGTAGGTCAGGTTGTTTTGTAGTTAGAATTGATAAGTCTTTGCGGTGTTTTCTTGTCCTGACTGGGATGTGTGGAGATTTTGTGGATTCCAGCTCTTCCATAGACCTTGTATGGCACTGATTTCGACTTAGCAATGGTCAGTTGGAGCATGAGTAATATACCTCATTTCCTCAGGGCATAATAAAAGATGTAGCATAGTTGTGTAGTGTATTTGTATAGGGACAAATGTGAAGAACATTGGTTGAAGCCTTACCTTACTTTTGTATAGCTTTATTGGTAGAAAATATACATGTTCTTTGTATTCCTTCTTAGAATATTAATTGTTCTATTGCGGATAATTGCCTAGTATTGCTTAACTTGTTTTACCTATTGGACACATATCGTTTAGTTGAATCAGCTTGGTTAGTAAATATTATCTATCTGCTTCAGTTTATCTATGCTTTAATAGATGTTGGCAGAGAGTTATATCTCTCACTAGGACATTTGGTCTTACCCTATGGGTTTCCACATCTTTTAGGTAGTCGTACACGATGAGGCGGAGACCGTGCTACTAAGGAATAGAAGTAAGAAGAGCAGTAGCTGATAAGGTTGAATGTGTTGCTGGTTTTTTGGTGTTAGAATCCTAGAGTCAACCTTGTACACTCAGGTCTTGGGGGTGTTTTCGATGTGTTTTGTAGAGATGTCACAGATATGAGGCTTTTTGCTTGTGTGTCTTTTGATGTATAATTATGGAAGTTGTACATGTATATGAAACAAACATCCCATGTAACAGGTTAATGACAAATATTTTTGTGAACGACCATGATGTAAGCACTCCTATATGTGTTATGTGATCTAGGTGTCTTGTTGTGGATGTATCTATAAAGGTTTTTAGTTTATGGTACTTTTATGAAATTGGTTTCAATTTCCTGTGTCTTTTGGTAATCTGCTTGCTTAGTGTTTTTTCTATGTTTAGTTTCGAGTAATCTCACTTTTTGTGGTGTGGGGAATCACAAACGTAGTGTGTGAGTTACTCTTCGGGTTCTCTGGACATACCAACTTTTCCTATTTAAAGAATATCTAGACATATGAACAAAGTTAAAATTAAATTAAATTAGTTTAACTTTTTTTTGACATGTCATGATAATCACGTAATGTCTCCATGTTCCCTATTAATGCTCGATTCCGCTTACTGATTGGTCTTGTTTGCGTGTCTTGTTGTATTAATTTAGATATATCAAGAGTAATAAGACTTGAATCATATGTGGAAATACTACAATTAGAAAAATTAGGAGACTTGCATTAGTAGGTTGCCATCCATACTAATGGTCTTAGTAATATATTTTAATTATTGCTCTTACACCCCTTTTAGATCATTACATAATAAATTCATTTTAAATGAGTAAATATTCATGCATTTTCATAATAAAATATGTTGGTTTTATTGTTCCACTTTTTCACAATACAATGTCAAGTGGTCTTGTGTAAATGAAGGTCTTTTCACTGCCTATAGTATGATTAATGTGTGGCATACTTGGGTGATATTCCAATTTTCATTTAATTACTCCCTATCCTCCTCCCACATGTTCACTACTTCGTTCCTCTTAACCATTATTCATAATATTTATATTTATTTTTATTGGTCTTCATACCCTTTTAATTTCCCATTCATCACTTTCATTACATCCTATGTTTTTTCACATTGTTAATTATACGTAATTTTGACAAAAACACATTGTATGCTATCCTACTACATGAATTGATTGTGATATAGTTTTTATCATTTATTATAGTTGGCGGTTGTTTTTCCTCTTTATTACTAAAACATGAGATTTTTTTATAACTCTTCATTATAAGGAGGAGAGGTGTTACAAAAAAGTGAAAGAGAGTGTTTAGTTATTGCCATGATTCCTTTTCTAGATAGTGCTCTTGGGTATTGAGTCAAAAACCTACCACTAAGACATGGGATTTATTATGGAAATGCTTGGGGGACTTGACACACGTTTAAAATGGCCAAATACCTCTCCCCCTAGAAACATGGCCTTTGTCACCTACAACGCTTTCCACACTACTTATCTCTCACACACTTTATCTCACTCACCACTACTCTCTCTCACACTCTCTCACTAACCAATACTCTCTCTCACACTCTTCTTGGGACTACACTCACCACATTTTACATGCAAGTCCCCCCACCCATCTCTCTCATGAACTACGACTCATAGACCACACTTTTCCAACAAGACACTCACCACTCAACCACCCAAGATTTCCCCCCAAAAACACATCTACAAATTCAAATCTGTCCTAAAACACCCCTTCCACTCCAGCACCCACAAAACCCTCCCAGCATTGAGCTCAACAAATCCCACGCTCAAAACCTTCTCTTACCCCAATCATGCTAAATGTATTGCATACCTTCTCATCACACCTTTAAAGCCCATCCACTCTCAAGTTGACGGCCCATTGAAGTTGCCTTCTCTCTATGCCCACTTCCAGATGTCGTGCCTCTTTTTTCACAGCTCCCAATCTCCAAGCTCTACACCCACTTCTAAGAGCCGCATCCCCTTATGTTATCCCCACTTCTAAGGCCCCTATTTTTGTCACCGCACCTCTCTCTACCTCCCCTTATCTACGATGCACCCATTCTCCAGTCAAAACTCCTTTCTCTGCCTCAGATCAATGGCCCGTGTCACTATAGAGAACTCAGATTATAACTTCCAAGACATGCCAACGCTTCATTCTACAAGGTAAACAAACAAGGTAGTCATATCAAGGAAGTCAAATACTGGAGAACGGGCCATATGTTCCTCTCCAACGACTGAGGACCTTTCAACAAAGAAGGTCACCAACAAGAAGGTTCATGTTGCCACTAATAAAATGGAAGCCAAAGATGATAAATCAGACTCAGAAGGTTGCTCCAAAAGGGGGGCATCAGTGGATGAATTGGCCCTCAACAAGCTATCAAGGACAAAGGCACCTAATGAAGAACATAAGACATCCAAGATTAAGAAGGATCATGTCACGAATACAAAGAAGAAGAGGATGTGACATCTGATACTAAAAAACAAAGGCTGGTGAAGTCAAGGTGTTTTTAATGATCTTCCACAAAAATTACATGACACCAATTGCTTAGAAAAAAGTCATCTTCTCAAGGATGCCATTCCAATCCCTACTCCAAATCAAAATAATTCATGTCAATGATGCAATTGTGATACATGATCCCACTCTATGTTATAACAAAGATGAGGGGGCGTTCATGTTTAGAGGAAAGATTGTGGACTTCACAACAAAATATATAAGGGATCTCCTATGTCTTCTAGTAAAAGGCAATGCCCCTCTTTGTGTTTTTAATGAGCCTCTTTACTTGTTGTCACACGTATAAACAAGGTTAAAGCCCTATTTATAAGCCAGAGAGGCAAAAGTATTATTACAACGCATATTGTTTAATACAATGTGCCTACTTTGTATTAATGTACACACATGTATATTGTTTTTTATGATCTAAATTTATTGTTATGAACCAAATTTAAAGGCTAAAGTTCTCAAAAATGGTATTAATTGCATATTGTTTGTTGTAATGTGCCCATTTTTGTGAAATTCTCCCAAAATCACAGTAAATGCACTTAAAGTGGTGTTAAAGGACCTATTGCTGCTATAATGCAAGTGTGTGTGCATCTACATACTAACACCTCTTCCTTTCAAAGGTAATGCCCCCTCTTTGAGTTTTTCATGAACCTCTTTGCTTGCTATATTGTGCCTATAGTTTGTTTCTATGCGCCTAATTTATAGGCTAAAACGTCCAAAACTGGTGTTAAAGCACCTAATTTATAGGAACAGTTATCTTAGTGTAAATCACATATATTAATGTGTTCAAATTTTAGAATCTATAAATGCACCTGATTTAATGTAAATGTGCCCAGTTCATTGTAAATGCACCTAATTTAATATAAATGTGCCTAATGTATGTGTTAATATTTCATGATCTATTAAATATCATAATTTAATATAAATGCACCTATTGCTTGTTGTAAAACACCTAGTTTTGTATTAATGCACTCTCATATATGAGCCAAATTTCTTGTTACATGTTTAATTTATAAACTACATTGCCGAAAGTGATGTTAAAGTGCCTATGGTATGTTGTGATGAGCCTAGTTTTGAATAAATGTTGTAAGGAGTGGGACCCAGAGGGGATCCACTCCCTACTAAAAATTTGAAAAACAAAACATCCATCCCAAACATACTCAAAAGGTATGCTGAAATGGGTATAAATTTTTCAAATCTTATAAATGGTATTCAAAACAACCAAAGTGTAGCAGCAGAATAAAAATAAAGACTATATTCAATTTTTCAAAAGATTACAAAAGAACATCATAATCTCCCACATAGGGTTTACATGAAAGATACAACATAAGGATCTAGTAGGGGAGAATCTAAATCATATCAATATTGTCTCCAAGCTTTAACTCCTTAATCTAACTCCAAGTCTTCATGCCATATCATCCAAGTCCTTCACCTAGGGTTGGAAGCATACCCCTATAAGAAGAGAAAAGTAGATAATATCAGCAAAGGTTGGTATGTGCGTACTAAATAGGAGATTGAGCAATTTAAAAGAATAAAGGACAATAAATTAAAAAGGCTTCCCATAGAAGAGTAAAATACTACCCAATCTGGCATAAAAAATATAAACAACAAAATAAGAATGAAGCAAAAGATTATATAAATGATTCACCTCTGACAATACTAGATAATAATAACATGTAGGTAGGAAATAACACATCTAACAAAAATATGAGGTGAGCGGGAACTATATACATCCATTCTATATAGGGAGTGGGTAGGAACTGTATACATCCACCCGAGCAGGACAGGATACACATCTGCTCAAAATATATTTTAATATTCCAGAATTATCAACTCTGCACTCAAATGTGGGAATGTTCACATCCACCTAAAATAACATGTGAAATTATACTATAAGTCACCACATGATGCATAAAAAAATAATAAGTAAGTATAAACAAATAAGGAGGATGAGAACATCCATCGTATAAAGTGGGATCAGTGGATCCATGCCATCATATAATGTGCCATATATATACATCCACTACCATGGTGGGAAAAGAAGAACAAACATAAAATAAGTCCATAATGCACAAAGCATAAGAGAGAGTCCAAAAGAATATTCATGATCACATGATCAATAACAAATAAGGTAGTATACATGAGCCATGATTTTCAAAAGAAAAGACATTGTGTATAGGCTAATGTCCATAGGACCAAGAGAATAATATTGATAGGTTATTACTCAATACAGAACAATAGGAGATGCAAACATACCTCAACTTTAGAGTCTAACAGTCCAAGTCACTTCTAGATCCAAGTCTAGGTCTCCAAAGATCCTATTAAACATATATGTAGATTTTGAGTCAATTTCATATCCATTAATTAACCCTAAAAATCACCTTTTTCTTAATGTGTGAATTAGGCTATGAAAAATATGCCACATTTAGATTACCTTTTTATGAACTCCGAACATATTTTATTTTATTATTCTGACTTATATATTTTTAGTTATGAATTTTACAAGTTATAATCTATTTAATTAGATCAATTAAAATCACATATTATAAAACATTTGATTTAGGTAATAAAACCAACGCCATTAGATAGGAACTATTTTTATGAATCCAATAACTATTTAAATTTGTATTTTTCAGATCAGTTTATAATTAGTTATGAATTTTATAAATCGGACCAATGGGAAAAAGGAGAAAAACCATGTCAGTGAAAAAAGCTTGCCATAACTCAGATATGTGTTTCCTATGCGGACTAATGACCAAAGGCCAACCGATTGGGTCAAAATCTAGTCAAAACCCAGCACGTCAAAGTAATTAGACACATCACAAAATAACCAGAATGTCTATGGTCATCATGACCAAAATAGTCAAAAGTGAGGGCAGAAAAAACAACCACCACAGACCTCTTTGCAGAAGAACTTCACAAGAAGAGGTCTACAGGGTCTGATCCAAGGATCACCCTCCATCCTTCCCTACAGATCTCCCAAAACAAAACCCCTACTCGAACTCCTGAAGACAAATCGGACCTAATCACCTCTGAATCGAGTTGATTGGTGGTCAAATGCGGGGAAATCATCATCGCGATCAGTGTGCTACAGAAACTAAGCTCAAAAAAGGGGGAAACCAGGTAATTACCTTAAAATAAAATTAGCAAAGCAAAGACCTTCGCCAGGACCCAAGGGTGTGAGACACGTGCTCCAGAAACCACCTCATGGCTAGATGAATGTCGGTGAACCCAAGGTGCCCACAGAGTGAATCTGGAGATGGGGGGATAGGTGCAGGGCAAACGAAAGTGAGGTGATAAGAATTTTCATACCCCTAGAGTCTGGTGATGCTTCTCGAGGGATTAGCTAAGCATTGGGGACACCACAAGGTTGCAGGGTTTGATGGAGACAGAAACTCGCTTAGAAGTGAGAGTCTCTCGTGGTTCGACACTTCCAGGATACCAAACCCCATACTATAAAGGATGGATAGATTCCACAAGAGGTGAGGAAGGTGAGGGGAAGGTTAGTGTGAACTAAAAAAGTGTAAGGAGAGAAATAGGGAGAGGGATGGTGACACTACTGTTCAAAAGGAGTCGGAGTCGGTCGGGCGAAAGAGAAAACAAACCACCATTGGATGGATTTGTGAAAACAAGGAAATCATCATAGTCGTCCAATGAAAATGAAAATGATTGCAGACTGTGTGACAATTGAAGTATATCTGAACAAGGAAATCAATGTGTGACAATTGAATATAATTTGAATCCAATTAAAACTAATGTTTTGAATGTATTATTTCCTTATTTTCTCTTTCTTAATTTGGGGGATCAAACATTGTCAAAATTAAATGAAATTTTGCACAAAGAATAATTAAAGCATGTAGATTCTGATTATGCAATTAGATTTGCCTTTTGAGAACTTTTGATGTGCTAAATAAATCAAATACCATTTTCTCTTTCCTCGTGTATTAATGACATTAGGATTATCCAAATTAGGTGAAACTTCATCCACAAGTTATATTTGATGTTTTGAATACAAATTTGCAATCAATTTTACATGTTGGAGAGATTTGTGCATTTATTTAATATTTTGAAGATTCTACACACTCTCTCCTGAATTCATCTTTTAATCAAACTTTCTCCAAATTGGATGAAAATTCACCGAAGGCTATATTCATTATGTAGATTTTGAATCCAAGATTATTTTCCTCATTTGGAGTCATTTAATATTTTATCTAATATTTTAGTAAAAACTCAAATCTTCTATATCCAAAATAAATTAAATTAACTATTATTATGTGAATAATGTGAAACTTGACTTCTAAGGCAATTGGGACCCAAGGAACATGATTCTTAACTTAGATTATACTTTTGGGATTTCTTTTAATGAGTTATTTCATAATTAATATTTTTGGCCATTAATATTACATTATTACTTAGGTTATCATATTATTTCACTATTATCATTATTTCTTATTCCATTATGTTCCATAACTTATTATCACCAAAAGAATTATATGGGATTATTTGCATGAATTTTATGTAATTCATTATTACCTCATGTGACCTATTTTATGTGTCTATTATTGGCCCAAGACCTAATGTGAGAACATTAGGTTGCATTAGGGTGATTTATACATGCATTATCTCATTAGGGTTATACTAAACATCTATTAGATCCAATCCTCAACCTTGCTTGGCTAAGTCAAAGAGATCAAACTTCGAAGGTAGGGTTCAAGACCTGGTATGTTACAAACGCACACACATATGTTGTCATAGATGAGCCCAATTCATAACAACGCCCAAAGTAGTGTTTGTTTGTTGTAATGCACCCAACTTAATGTAAATGCACCTAACGTATGTATTCATATTTCATGACTTGTTAAAGCACCTAAATTTACTATCACACGGCTAATTTATAGGCTAAAGCGCCTATTGTTTGATGTAATGCACCTAGTTTTGTATTTCATGCACATACATATATTGTCATAGATGATAATGTGTCTAATTGTTGTAAAATATGCTTAAAACCACAGTAAATGAGCCTAAAGTGGTGTTAAAGCACCTATTGCTTGTTGTAATGCAAGTGTGTGTGTGCCTATTTATTAACAACTCTTCTCGTCAAAGGTAATACCCCTCTTTGGTATTTAATGTGCCTCTTTGTTTGTGTAAAGCACCTACGATTTGTTGTTATGCGCCTATCTATAGTTTAAAGTGCCCAAAAGTGATGTTAAAGTGCCTAATTTTTAGGGTAAATTGTCTTAAACTCTGTTTATGCTTTCATATATTTTTTGCAAATATAGCCAGTCCCAAGCCTGGGTAAACGAGGAGGGTTGGTGATAGGTTGATAACCAGCCATAAAAATTGTCACTCTTTCTATGACATGGATCCTTACAAAAATTTTGTTGGAGCATACCTACTTAGCGATGTGTTGCATCAGCACCCTGGTGCAGTGATAAATATGCAAGGGGTTTTGACACAACGGTGTTTGTTTGTGTTGAAGGACAGACAAGGGTTTCCATATCTTGGATGGGTGTGGGTAAAGAAGCTAGTCCTACTGCATCAATGTCCGGATGTAGAAAAAATGTGCAAGGTTTTCCACATCTTAGATGGGTGTGGGTAAAGAAGCTAGTCCTTCCGCATCATTGCCTAGATGTAGTGAAAAAATTGTAAGGGTAACATTTCCAAAGAAGACAGGTAAAGAAGCAAGTTTAACAAAAAAGAATTAGAGTTGGATCTTAGAATATTGGCTTTCTGATAGGGAATTTTTTAGAGGTAGTGGATACCATGATGAGAAGAAAAGTCAATATAGCTTGCTTGTAGGAAAACAAGTGGATAGGGGAACATTGTAGAGAGATTGGAGACACAGGATACAAAATATAGTATATAAGTATTGATAAACATAGAAATGGCATAGGTATTATTGTTGATAATATGTTGAAGGATGATGTTGTAAATATCACTAGGATGGGCAGTAGAATCATATCTATCAAGGTTGTTCTTGGGGGAAATATTTTTAACATTATTAGTGTTTATGCCCCCCAAGTTGACCTTTGCGAGGAGGCTAAGAAGGATTTTTCAGATGACATGGATGAATTGATGCAAGGAAAACTGACAGAGGAGAAGATTATTATTGGGAGTGAATAAAATGGCCATGTGGGGAGTAGCAGTGTTGGATACCAGAGAGTTCATGGTGATTTTGGATATGGCGGTAGAAATGGAGAAGGAGAGAGGATTTTGATTTTGTAGTTGCATATGATATGATTTTGGCAAACACCCATTTCAAGAAAAGAGAATTTCATTAGATTACTTTTAAGAGTGGGCACAATTGTAGCCATATTGATTATCTCCTTACGAGGTAGGTCAATCATAATATATGCAAGGATCATAAAGTGATTCCTGGCAAAGAACTCACGACCCAGTGTAGGGTGGTGGTTTTAGATATTAACATGAAGATCAATAAAGGCAAGCTTAACAAAAATCAAGATAGTAGGATCAAGTGGTAGAATCTTAAAGGAGAAAATAAATTGACTTTTTATGATAAACTCAGTAAGGAGGGAACTTGGAGTCCGACATTAACACCGTTTGGCATAACATCAGCTCCTGCATAACCAAATTTTCCAAAGATGTTTTGGGGGAGTCTGATGGTTGTGAGCCTTCACATAAAGAGACTTAGTGGTGGAATGATGAAGTACATAAGGCTATTAAACTAAAAAGGGATATCTCTAGGAGCTTCCCCATACAAAGAAAAGAAAGAAGCTAAAAAGGTTGTTCAGGGGGCATGGTCTAAATACTTTGATGATATTTATAAGAAGTTGGATACAAGAGAAGGGAAAAAAGATATATATATATATATATATATATATATATATATATATATATATATATATATAATCGCTCATAGAAGATAAAGGAAAGGAAGAGACTTGAGTCAAGTGAAATGCATCAAGAATGAAGATGGTAGGGTGTTGGTGAAGGATGATGATATCAAGAACCAGTGGAGAAATTACTTCCATAAGCTTTTCAGTGGAGATATTACAAAATAATGTTAGACTTGTGTGACATGAATACAAGAGATATCATTTACACATGGAGAGTTTCACCATTTGAGGCTAGGAATGCTTTGAAGAAGATGAAAATGAGAAAGGCTTGCGGACCATATGATATTCCAATTAATGTACACAAGAGTATGGGAGATGAAGGAGTTATGTGGTTAACAAAGCTCTTTATCAAGATCTAGAAGACCAAGAAGATGTCGGATGAGTGGAGAAATAGTACTATACTCCCCATCTACAAGAACAAAAGTGAGTTCAGAGCTGCACAAAGTACAGAGGTATCAAGTTGATGAGTCACACAATGAAACTTTGGGAGAGGATTATTGAACAGAGGCTAAGATCTATAGCGTAGATATCAAACAACCAATTTTATTTCATGTCTAAAAAATTTCCAATAGATGTTATTTTTCTGATAAGGATGCTTATGGAGAAGTATATAGAAAGCAAAAAATATCTTAATATGGTGTTTATTGATTTGGAAAAGGCATATGACCGAGTACCCAGAGAAGTGTTGTGGATGGTTTTGAAGAAAAAGGGTGTGACAAACCAATACATTGGCTTGATCAAAGACATGTATGGTAGATTGACTGCAAGTGTGAAGACTCCTAGAGGAGAGACACCAACTTTTTCTATCACAGTTGGGGTACACCAAGGATCCACACTCAGACAATATTTGTTTGTTCTTATTATGGATGAGATGACAAAGAATGTTCAAGATGATATTCCTTGGTATATGCTATTTGCTGATGATATCATTTTGATTGATGAAACTAAAGATGGGTAAAATGATAAAGTTGAACGATGGAGAAAGACATTGGTATCAAATGGATTGTTGATTAGCAGGATCAAAACTGAGAATATGCATTGCAATTTTAGTCAATCATGTAGTGTGAATGATGAAGCCAAGTTGGACTGAGTAGATATAACCAAATGTGATAAACTTTGTTACTTGGGTTTTTATATTCAAATCGATAGGGATGTCCAAAATGACATTCGTCACAGGATCACTACATTGATGGTTGAAATGGAGGAGTTCAACTAGAGTATTATGTGATCGGAAGATCCCTCTCAGGTTAAAAAGTAAGTTTTATAGAACAGTTATATGGCCAGCTGATATGTGTCATTTATTAGCACACTCGTTCACTAAGATTATTATTTTTTACTTTCCAATTAAGGCTAGTATAGAAGGGTCGATCCCACATGACAACGTTTTAAAGATTGTATTATGTAAATCCAATTGATTTTTGAACTTTATTTTTTTTAATAAGTGAACAAGAAAGTAAAGATCTACTTACTGAATTTGTGATTTGATTACACTAATTGAAGAAATAAAAGTTGCATCAAATTAAAAGTTACACTAAATAGAGTATGGAAATGTTATGCTAAGAACAAAGATACAAAATGAATATTATTAGCACAATGAAATAAATTATTTAAGGACTGGAAATTAAATTGCAAACAAGAGAAATCCTAATGAAAAGAGTGGTTTCAAAATAAAGATTAATTAAGAGGGAAAAAATTGAGGCTATGGGTTTTATCACCATAGCCATGTGCAAAAAAATCGAAGAATCATTCGATGCGCAAGATAAAAGAAGGCATGTAAAACATTCATAAATGCATCACAAAAGAAGGACTCACCATGAACCCATTGGTCCTGATGTTCATAGATCTTAGTCTTATCATCCTTATATGGACTTTTCCAAGGTATCATCCAAATCCCATGTCATTTCATTAGTTGTTCTAAACTTTGATTTCTACGGTCACATTCTCCAAAGTTAACATATGATAAAAATGAAAGATCACTTTGCTTAAACCAACGAGTTCCTGCTAAAAAATCATCTATCCAAAGAATCATATAAACTTTCAATCTACAAACATATGGCTAAGAGGTTGCTCCCTTTTGCCTTGATAATAAACTACTCACTCATGATTCTTGAACAAGGAGAGATGAGGGAAGAAAGAATCTTAACCATAGACTAGTCTTAGAAAGGAAACAAGTCCTTATGCTAGCACGATTAAATGATTATATTCTTTGTTCCTTGCTCTAAGAATCCCAAGAAGGAGAAAGGAGAAGTCGAAATTCTAGATCTAGTAAAGAAACAACCAAAAAGAGAGGAAGATATTACAACTTTAGGAACCAAATACTTTTATTTCTAATCACTTGAATACAATTACAAACTAATAAGAGACAACTATTCGATCAAAGTTCTCTCTACCAAAAAAGTGATGATTCATACAAGTGGAGAGCCCCTCCTTTTATAGGAGAATGAAGGGGGAACAACCCTAGAAGGGAGTGAGGGAAAGCAAATGAATGACGGATGCTACAAGACTTGGTCAAGCGAATAGTTTTTTTCTTCAATAGGTAATAAAAAAATTATTAATTGTCTTCTTTTGACCATTTGAATTCAAACTCTCTTTGCTGCAAATTCTCATCACAGAAGTTTCGAGAGAATTTACGCTGTCAAGAAGATTTAAAGTACGCCCTTAAATATGATTTTCTAATAAATAATTAAATTCTCTTTCCATCGCATACTTGCACATTAAATTATGTCTTGGGATGTGAGAGTTATGCTCATTTTAGTGAAGAGTATATACTTAAATCAGGCAGTGTAGAAAATCTAAAAAGCATCCTATCCTTTCTTATCTTTAGTTAAATGCTTCAAAAATTCCTAAAAATTGAAAGAAATTTCATAAGAATTTAGAAAATGAATATCCAGAGGATGAAAGTGCTATTAATTCCTGAATTAAACTAAAATTACTAAGAAAATCTTAACTAATTATCCTAAATGACATAAAAAATAAATGATGAATATGCATTCATCAAAATACCCCGGACTTGAATCTTTGCTTGTCCTCAAGCAAATTAAATTACAAATAAAGTCCAATTTATACTCTCATTATGTCATTCCTCACCGTTGTAACATCACTATAATCCTTATCTCCAATTGTTGTCTAAGTAACCTAATCTCCTAGAATCATGTAGCATAAAGTTATATATTCCCTAATAAAACAATTAACACATCTTGCTTCAAAAATGAGATTTTGTAGAAAAGTAGACTTCATCTTACTTTCACTTTGACACTCTCAATTTTTATTTTTTGTAAGTTGTTGTACAAGAACGGGATGAAGTTTGGGGGCGTGAAAACAAAGGAGGAAGTGATGAAAAAATATTGATCCCTCCTCTATTCAACTCAGGATAAGAATTTATGGAGTTGTGGCTACATTGCTAACCATTTTTATTTTCATGTGCACTTTTGGAATCTTTTGATGGTGTGCCCTTTTGTGGGATATGGAATTTTTATTTTGGGAAGCACGCCACTCCAGACTTGATTTTTGTCCAGTGATGATTCTTTTCTTCTCTTTTCTTAGAAGAAAAATATAGGAAGAGATGTTCTTGTACTTTCAACATTATATATATATATATATATATATATATGTGTGTGTGTGTGTGTGTGTGTGTGTGTGTGTGTGTTTATTTTTAGAGAGTGGCATTGCTCAAGTTAGAATATTTCTATAATTCACATCATAAAAACTTTATAATAAGATAATCCATTTGTTAATAATAGTGAAAAATTAAGATTGGTTTTGATCGATTCCTTATGACTTGCCAACTATTCCAAGGAGTGATGTTATTTAGGGGTCCTAGGTGACAAAGTGGTTTCAAAAATGGCAATTTGTGAAATTGTTGCAAAGGATTTAATGATTTCAAACGGGGGTACAATGACATATATCTATTCAACTTGGCCAACTAGATAATGGTCTTTTTGCACTAAGGAAAACTACAATAAAAGGGAAAAAAGTAATGAAAGAAGGGAAAATATAAGGGGGTGGAATAAAGACATACCACCCACCTCCACCCCGGGCCTAGACTTTTACTCGTCCCGAGCAAAATCTAAATCGGAGATGAAGGGAAGAAGGTCACCCGAAGGCAATTGCTCATTTAGATCAGCAAAATGGCAGTTTGCTTAAGCAGTGGTGATTTCTAGGAGTTGGAAAGGGAAAGGAAAACAACTATAGATTAACAATTAAAAGAAAATTGAAGGTGAAACAAGCAAGCAAAATGTTGGGTTGCCTCCCAACAACATCTGGTTTTACGTCGAAGGCCTGACGCAAGGGTATCATGGAGATGGTTCAAGCTCAGGATTAGGAGGGGGCAGAGGGTCGTTCAAGTCTAGATCTACTATTAACAAGAGTTGGTGTGCCTCAAAAGTCAAAAAATCAATGGTAATGTACCATTTTAACCTATGTCTATTGACTTGGAACTCCCCTAAGAACTTGTCCAACAAGAAAATGGCTATGTGGATAGGCATGTTTAACAAGGTAAGGCTCATACCATCTTGATTTGAGTTTCCCAAGAAAAAGCCTTAATTGTGAATGGTAGACAAGAACTTGGTCACCCTCCCGTATATCTTTTCTCTTAATATGGCCATCATGCCATAATTTAGTTTTGTCTTTATATATTCTAGCATTCTCAAATGATCTCATCCTGAGCTCATCTAACTCTTGCATATGAAGAAAAGGATTTTCCCCGATTGTAGTTAAGTCAAAATTAAGAGTTTTGATGGCCCAATTATCCTTGTGTTCTAAGTTTATAGGAAGATGACAAGATTTTCCATAAATCAACTTGAAGGGAGTGGTGCCTATAGGGGTTTTGTAGGCAGACATATGCCCACAAGGAAATCATTAAGTGTCAAATCCCAATCTGTCCTAGTGTGATTGACTATTTTCTCTAGGATGGACTTGATTTGCCTATTTGAAACCTCAATTTTCCCACTAGTCTGAGGGTGGTAAGGAGAGGTGACCTTGTGGTGGACCCCATAACGTCTGAGTAAGGGTTTAAAACTTTTTTCTAAGAAGTGGGAACCTCCATCAGAAATGACAGTGTGAAGGACCCCGAACCTAGAAAAGATGATATCCTTGAAAAGTTTCTTTACCGGTTTGGAGTCACATGATTTGGTGGGGATGGTCTCAACTGATTTGGAAACATAATCAACGGCCACGAAAATGTATTTTTACCACAAGAAGGAAAGGGGCCCGTATAATCTACCCCCCAAACATCAAAAATATCAATTTCTTGCCAGGAGGTCATGGGAATTTGGTCTTTATTAGATATGTTATCGGTTCTTTAAAATTCATCACATGTCAAAACAAACTCATAGGAGTCCTTGAATAAGGTGGGCTAAAAGAATGCAGACTGCAACACCTTCTGAGTAGTCTTCTAAGAGCTCAAGTGCCCTCCACAAGGGCCAGAGTGACATTGATTAAGAACGTCATGAGATTCACTCTCAGTGACACACTTACAATAAATCCCATCCAAACATAACTTATAAAGATAAGGGTCATACCAACAGAAGTTTTTAACATCATGCAAAAAATTAGCTTTAGAGTGCCCCTTATATTCAGGGTGCAATACACCTGTAGCTAAAATTTTGACATAATCAGAAAACTAAGGAAATTGAGAGTCAACTTTAAGCAATTGGTCATCGGGTAAGGAGTCGTTATGGGTGTTTCACCATCCTGACATAGGCTTAGTCGGCCGATATGATCTGCAACAAAAATTTTGGAGCCCTTTTTTCTAGGATCTCTAAGTCAAACTCTTGTAATAAGAGAATCCATCTAATGAGCCTAGGCTTAGCATATTTCTTGGTCATGAGGTAGTGGATGGTTGCATGATCAATATAGACGATGATCTTAGATCCAAAACTAGGTATGAGAAAAATTCATCAAAATCATAAACAATGGCTAACATTTCTTTTTCAGTGACAGTGTAATTTTATTGGGCATCATCTAAAGTTTTGGATTCATAGTAAATCACATGATGCTTCTTGTCAAAATGTTGTCCAAGAATGGCCCCATAGTGAAATCACTAGCATAACACATGACTTTGAAGGGTAAATACCAGTCGGGGGCTTGTATGATGGGAGTGGAGGTGAGAGCATCTTTTAAACATAATAAACTAGTCATGCAATGTTTGTCAAACACAAAGGGAACGTCCTTTTAAAGGAGGTTGGTGAGGGTCTTGATGATTTTTGAAAAATCATGAATGAATTGTTGATAGAATCCAGTGTTTCCAAAGAAAGCATGAATGTCTTTGACGGAAGTGGGAGGGGGAAGTTTGGTGATAACAACAATCTTGGATTTATCTACCTCAATACCATAATTACTTACACGATGTCCTAAGACAATCCCTTATTTGACCATGAAGGGACACTTCTCTTAGTTGAGAAATAAGTGTGACTCCTCACATCTTTCCAGGATAAGGGCTAGGTGTTTGAGGCATGAGTCAAAACTGTCTCCATAAACAGAGAAGTCATCTACAAATATTTCCATAACGGTTTCAGTTAGCCCTATAAATATAGCAGACATGCACCGCTAGAAAGTGGTTGGGGCACTACACAAACTAAATGGTATCCTCCTGAAAGAATAGGTGCCAAAAGGGAAGACAATGGTGGTTTTTTCTTGGTCTTCAGGGTGAAAGGGTACCTGATAGAAACCTAAATAGCCATCCAAATAATAGAAATATTATTGATGGGCTAGGCGTTCTAGTATTTTATCCATAAAGGGAAGAGGAAAGTGATCTTTCCTAGTAGACTTATTCAATTTTCTATAGTCAATGCACATCTTCCACCCTGTGACAGTGTGGGTGGGGATGAGCTCATTTTTTTCATTCTTGACAACAAGGGTTCCCCCTTTTTTAGGGACCAACTAAACAGGACTGACCCATGGTCAGTCAGAGATAGGATAGATGATTCCTATAGTTAAAAGCATAATTACTTCTAGTAGTACAACTTCCTTCATATTGGTGTTAAGTTTTTGTTGGGGGTCTCTAGAAGGCTTGTACTCTTCTACCATGGGAATTTTATGGATGCAAATGGATTGATAAATCCTAGTCAAATCAACCATTTTGTAGCCGAGGGTAGTTTTTCTCTTCCTAAGTTTGGTCATGAGCTTGGCTTCTTATTCATCTATAAGATCAGAGTTAATGATAACAGGGCATAATTTATTCTCATCAAGGAAAACATATTTTAGTCCATCGGGAAGAGGTTTCATTTTTTGTGCTTCAGGGGGTTCATGTTTTCCTTCTAAGAGAGAGGCCATCTTAAGGTCTTCAAATTCAGCATCATGCATCTCTTCATAATTGTCAAGGTGAGCCCTATATTGATCTAATTGGTCATCTTCAAGGCCAAATTTAGATGAAGCCATGAGGGCTATGTGTAAAGGGTTTTCAATTAATTCCCATTCTTGTCTCAATTGAGACAACTTGTAAATGAAATCGAGGAGATAGACCTCTTCTTGAAAACTAGAATCCTTCATTCTCTCAAACACCCTAAACTCTAGGGTCTTTTCTCCTAACCTCAGAAGGATGGTTCCGGCCTCAACATCAGTTAAGGTGCGGAAAGTGGCTAGAAATGGGCGGCCAAAATGAGTGGATAGCGTAAGTCCTCTTTGGTGTCCATGATCACAAAGTCACATGGAACATAAGCATACTTCCCAACCTTAATAGGAACATCTTCGATGATTCCCATAGCCTTTGTCATGGATGAATTTGCCGATTGGATGGTCATAGCAGTAGGAAGCATATCAACAAATCCCAATCTTTTGTAGAGGCTATAGGGAATAATTGAAATGCTAGCTCCTAAGTCAGTAAGCCTTTCCTGTGTGCATTGTCACCTATATAGCACACGATTCCAAAGGAACCAAGATCCTTTTGTTTCTTAGGCATTTTGCCTTGGATGATGTCAGAGGTGATCCTATCCAACATAGTTTTTTACTCGTCAGTCGTATACTTCTTGGTCAATAGATTTTTTGTAACATCCTCAAATTCATAACTAATTTAAGTCATTAATGTGGGGTTTTCTAGTAAGTGTATGCCAAGGGACCTAATGAACCTAACATTGCTAGGTATGTAATTAAGTTCACAAATGGGTCCTTGAAGTACAAAATTGGGAATATAGTATGTAGCCCTCATAATAAGTGTTGATAATAATTTTAGTATATGGTTAATTAGAATATAAGATTGTGGGAGAAATTTTAGATGATTTTGATTTACTTATAGGCCTAGGTAATTAAATTTGTAATTATTCAACAATTAATCAAAAGATATTTTTGGAGTGTCTTTATAACTAATTTGAACCGGATATATTTTCCATAACAAGATAATGATAATAGATCAGTTATCCCAAAACTTTGAGTTCAAACGGGGTCATGTGGTGGTCTGTAGAATTATTTCTATAGATTGGACTTTTTGCAAAAATAAAAATAAAATAAAAAAGAGGGGGCGACCCCAGTCCTCATGGACTGGAGAGCCATGCCCTCTATTTTACAGACTGAATAGAGTCTGACAAAGAAGGGGCTCTGCCTGAGATTATTTAGCCAAGATTCTATAAAAGCTTCATGGATTCGGCGCATAAGCCCTCATGCACCTAGATCTAGGGTTTTCGTGAAGCATGAGAAGAAGAGAGGAAGATCTATGATGGAGAAGAAGACCAAGAGGGGCGGCAGCCATAGCATGGTTTTTGTTTGGGGATATGTAATCACATCCACCTAGGGCACAAATAAGATGTCGTCCATGGAGTATAGATCGCGCCGGAGTTAGGGAAGCAGTTAACTCAGGAGTTCGTGGCCAGAAGAGGGAGCTTGACCTCATCATAGGTCTTGGGCACAGCAGTACTCTATTTTGCTACTTACGCATGCAAGAACATAGAGATCGGGAGGTAGGCACCAGCCCTAAGGTCTGAGATGCACCTAGGATGGGGGCCGCCAGATCAAATCTTTACGGCCAAGATTGGCCAAGGTTAGGTAAGCTTCTAAAATCCATATCTTGATATTGGGAACTCCGATTTTATCAAATAAGGTACCCACAGAAATCTCTTTGAATGTACTATATTCTAAAAATATCCCCAGAATATGATTTTCATGTTTGCTATTTTTATATGTGTTGGGAATGCCAAACTATATGATTTTTATGTTTTGTCAATTAAAAATAGCAAACAAATTTAGAAATTCATGCAAATTTTACTACATGTGTATTATGATATTCTTAACATGATTTCAAAGCCTGATCTCTATTATATGAAGTTTTATTAAGGTTTTTTATATAAACCCTAATAAGGGTATTTTGGGTATTTCACCCATGATATGATTTTTAAATGACCTGATATTTTAATACATGATCATTCCTACATTATATGAATACTTTTCTAGAGATTTGATGAAGTTTCTTGTGCTATTATATTAGTATTTAGTTTTAGATGAGTAGCCATTATGAAAGAATAATAAATGATTATCCCGACACAATAAGTGATATATGTAAGTCTAATTAGGTCTGATATTAGTAATGTGATGGTATTCTACTTTGATTTCCTAATTGAGTCAATAAGTTTAGAATATGTAACTATATTTGAGAATTGTTCTCATTATATGAAGTATATGTTCATATTAGTGCATAAGACGATTTATGTCTTATTTGACTATAAAGATAATATTGATTATATAGTATGAGTTTTATTTTATTTTTACGCCAAGATTTTATGGTGATTTTAGATTAAAGTTATGTTTAGTCTAAATAAGAACCCTAAGTTGGTATATGTAGTTAGGAAGATGGGGTTTTGAGATTTAGAAATAGAAAGAGGGAATATAGGCTTGGACTAATAAAACTATGATGATATCCATGTTATTAAAGTTATGGAACTTAGAATCAAGACTTCCTTATCAATGCCACCTGTACAAGAGGTAAGTGGTACATGCCCATGAGTACTCATATTTTAAGTTCAGTATGTTTATATGTATCCTGATAAGACTTTTATAATTTATATGGTTCAATGTTCTAATATTTTAATGCAAACAAGAATATTCTCATATCTCCATCATTATGTAAGTTCAGATATCCAAAACCTCAAATAGAGACATGTTGCTCAAAATAGTTGTGACCCATGGACCAAGTCCATGAGAAAGTTAAAGAATCATGTTCTTACAAGATTTCTTAGAAATGTTTGAAATTAATGAATAAGATTGTAAGATAAGATATGCAAGTAATGTAGACATACTTAGTTGGTGGTTTGGGATAGCTTTGTATTGAGAATTTAAGTACACATATGTTATTAGGATTTCTCATATTTATAGGCATAACTATGTATTACGATTTCAAGTAGAAACATACCATTAAGATTTCATACATATGTATAGATATAACAACTAGATTCCTTATAATGAATAATATATAGAATTTAATTACAATATAAGAATATAAATTTCAGAATATTAAGACATGGTCTACTTTTAGAAATAAAGGTACTTTTGGGACCACAATGTATTGTAAAAATGAGTTCATGATGGCATTATAAGATAATGACACATTAAGTTATGATTAGGTTGCAATACAATATTTTATAAGATTTCTATTTTGATATTTAAGGTTTAATATGTAAGTTCATATGCAAAGTTTCAGGGTAACATCACATTTTATAAGAAGGATTGAACCATCTTGTCAGAATTGATATTTTACATATGTTGCACTTATGATACTTTCATAAGCTTGACTTAAGATACTTTGTGTACTTAGTATTTCTATATTCATGTCAGGTCCTTTCTCATAAGACATTAGACTCATTTATGATATATTGGTATAATGAAGTAATCTTACCAAATAAGAGTGTTAGAATAAAGTTTACCCAGATAATGAGATATATGCTCAAATCCAGCAATGAATTCAGTTTAGAACTTAAGAATAAGAAATTTAGATTCAGACTTAGACTACTAACTATGTGAGTAGCCAGATTTTGAATAAAGATACATGATAAGGGTTGTAGGCCCAATCTCAATTACGTAATAATTTGTGATACATATTCACATTTCAGTAATAGATTCAATTTAGAATTTAAGAGCATATATTCAGATTCATATTCAGATTCAAGATTCTGTACATGTTCAGTACTCAGTTTCAGATAAGCTCAGATTCAGAGTTTAGTAAAGATAGACTTAAGATAATTAATTCAAAACCTTCACATAATACATTATATAATAAGTCCTCACCAGAGAGTCACGGGATGATTCAGAGGGTGTGTTGCGCCAGACACTACGAGTGTCACAGAGGGCATGTTATGCCAACAGAGGGTGTGTTGCACCATAGAGGACACTTCGATGTCAACAAAGGGCATGTTGGGCCAACAGAGGGTGCATTGCACCATAGAGGACACTTCGGTGTCAACAGAGGAGGACTTATTGTATAATGGTGGCCACAAACAGATAAAAATCATAAGTAAAAGATACTTAAGATTAGAGCATGTCTATAATCTCAACCACAATTGTGATGAGAGGAATTTAGATAAGATATTTATGATCTAGACACTTTGGCATAGGCCATGAGACCCAGAGTATAGGTCTCCAGAAAAGATAGAGTAGAAAATAAGAGTTTAAGAAATGAGAGATAATATGTTTCTATATTTAATCAGAGTTAAATGTTTGTTTCATATTTATGATGTTCAAGAATCTTTTGTAATATTTCAATTCTTTAGCAATGTATATTTTAGAATACTCATGTCACTTACTCTAACAACTATTTTTCCCAATGCATGGTTGGGAATGTGATGTCCGCAGGTTTTGGAGTAATTGAGGAACAAAGGGATCAACAAAGGCCTAAGAGACTTTCAAGCTTGCCTAGTGGGGTGCCATCTACCTAGACGATCCTGAGTATTGACATCTTTTTATTATGAACTTATGCATAAACATGATGTAGTTTTAAGTTGACAAAAAGCTATGTACGAATCAGTTTTATAGTTTTGCAAAGTGTTTCATTTACTTTCATTGTAATGATAGTCATGTTTTTGATACCCCATATTTAAAAAAAAATATGCTTCCACTCATGTGATATGAAAATCAGGGTATTAAAATATTGTATCAGAGCAATTTGGTAAATGGCCAGTAGGCAAACATGATTCTCATAATCACCCTAGAGTGAAGAGGTAAGGTTAGGATTTAGGGATAGAGTCCAAAAAGGAATACCATAACCTAGAGTGATTAGGAGTCTTGACCTCAGAGTAGATAGATATCCTAGAGGAAGAAGTCAACGTAGTTTAGATCTAAAGTAGCAACCTAAACCTAGCTAATGAGATAGCCTCTCCATTCTCAATGGTTATGGCCAGCCAATTGAGAATGGAAGAGGGATGCCATAAGCATTAGGCTTCTATGCATATCTCCTTTCTTACTAGTGCATGTGGTATGGAACACATGTATTAGTAGGTTAGTGAGAGGTAGTATGTCAGGATCCCACATCTCTGGGTATGTGCCTGATCACCACATATCTAGGAATGTAGGAGTTACCTACAGAACCTAAGATTAGACAACCATGTAAACTTAATGTTAGACAGTCATGACAAGGTTGAGGTAGATGTCCTAAGTATAGATCCAAGTTTAGTTTCATAAACCCTAAGTATGAGTTGAGCAATAAACCAAGGTAATAGATAATGCTTACATAAATATTTTATGAAAATACATTACATATCTCTTTTCATGAAAAATTTTGAACATGTGTACCTCAATATGTTAATTAGCAATAAATGAAGAGGTAAGAAGGACCCTAAGGTGGGTAGTAGCCTAGAGAAATTTCGAGGACGAAATTTATTTTAAGGTGGATAGAATTGTAACATCCTCAAATTCATAACTAATTTAAGTCGTTAATGTGGGGTTTTCTAGTAAGTGTATGCCAAGGAACCTAATGAACCTAACATGGCTAGGTATGTAATTAAGTTCACAAATGGGTCCTTGAAGTACAAAATTGGGAATATAGTATGTAGCCTTCATAATAAGTGTTGATAATAATTTTAGTATATGGCTAATTAGAATATAAGATTGTGGGAGAAATTTTAGATGATTTTGATTTATTTAGAGGCCTAGGTAATTAAATTTGTAATTATTCAACAATTAATTAAAAGATATTTTTGGAGTGTCTTTATAATTAATTTGGATTGGATATCTTTTTCGTAACAAGATAATGATAATATATCAGTTATCCCAAAATTTGAGTTCAAACGAGGTCATGTGGTGGTCTGTACAATTATTTCTATAGATTGAACTTTTTGCAAAAAGAAAAATAAAATAAAAAAGGGGGCAACCCCAGTCCTCACGGACTGGAGAGCCGCGCCCTCTATTTTATAGACTGAATAGAGTCCGATGAAGAAGGGGCTCCGCCTGAGATTCTTTAGCCAAGATTTTATAAAAGCTTCACAGATTCGGCGCATAAGCCCTCACGCACCTAGATCTAGGGTTTTCGTAAAGCATGAGAAGAAGAGAGGAAGATCTGTGATGGAGAAGAAGACCAAGAGGGGCGGCAGCCGTAGCATGGTTTTGGTTTGGGGATCTGTAATCACATCCACCCAGGGCACAAATAAGATGTCATCCATGGAGTATAGATCACGTCGGAGTTAGGGAAGCAGTTAACTCAGGAGTTCGTGGCCATAATAGGGAGCTTGACCTCACCGGAGGTCTTGGGCACAGCAGCACTCTATTTTGCTACTTATTCATGCAAGAACACAGAGATCAGGAGGCAGGCACCAGCCCTAAGGCCTGAGATGCGCCTAGGATGGGGCTGCCAGATCAAATCTTGACGGCCAAGATTGGCCAAGGTTAGGTAAGCTTCTAAAATCCATATCTTGAGATTGGGAACTCTGATTTTATCAAATAAGGTACCCACGGAAAGCTCTTTGATTGTATTATATTATAAAAATATCCCCAGAATATGATTTTGATGTCTTCTATTTTTATATGTGTTGGGAATGCCAAACTATATGATTTTGATGTTTTGTCAATTAAAAATAGTAAACGAATTTAGAAATTCATGCAAATTTTACTACATGTGTATTATGATATTCTTAACATGATTTCAAAGCCTAATCTCTATTATATGAAGTTTTATTGAGGTTTTTGGTATAAACCCTAATAAGGGTATTTTGGGTATTTCACCCATGATATGATCTTTAAATGACCTGATATTTTAATACATGATCATTCCTACATTATATGAATACTTTTCTGGATATTTGATAAAGTTTCTTATATTATTATATTAGTATTTAGTTTTAGATGAGTAGCCATTATGAAAGAATAATAAATGATTATCCTGACACAATAAGTGATATATGTATGTCTAATTAGGTCTGATATTAGTAACGTGATGGTATTCTACTTTGATTTCCTACTTGAGTCAATAAGTTTAGAATATGTAACTATATTTCCTAATTTATGTCTTATATATATACGATTTCAAGTAGAAACATGCCATTAAGATTTCATACATATGTATAGATATAACAACTAGATTCCTTATAATGAATAATATATAGAATTTAATTACAATATAAGAATATAAATTTTTGAATATTATGACATGGTCTACTTTTAGAAATAAAGGTACTTTTGGGACCACAATGTATTGTAAAAATGAGTTCATGATGGCATTATAAGATAATGACACATTAAGTTATGATTAGGTTGCAATACAATATTTTATAAGATTTCTATTTTGATATTTAAGGTTTAATATGTAAGTTCATATGCAAAGTTTCAGGGTAACATCATATTTTATAAGAAGGATTGAACCATCTTGTCAGAATTGATATTTTAGATATGTTTCACTTATGATAATTTCATAAGCTTGACTTAAGATACTTTGTATACTTAGTATTTCTATATTCATGTCAGATCCTTTCTCATAAAACATTAGACTCATTTATGATATATTGGTATAATGAAGTAATCTTACCAAATAAGAGTGTTAGAATAAAGTTTACCCAGATAATGAGATATATGCTCAAATCCAGCAATGAATTCAGTTTAGAACTTAAGAATAAGAAATTTAGATTCAGACCTAGACTACTCACTGTGTGAGTAGCTAGATTTTGAATAAAGATATATGATAAGGGTTGTGGGCCCAATCTCAATTATGTAATAATTTGTGATACATATTCACATTTCAGTAATAGATTCAATTCAGAATTTAAGAGCAGAGATTCATATTCAGATTGAAGATTTTGTACATGTTCAGTACTCAGTTTCAGATAAGTTCATATTCATAGTTTAGTAAAGATAGACTTAAGATAATTAATTCAAAACCTTCACATAATACATTATATAATAAGTCCTCACCAGAGAGTCTCGGGACAATTCAGAGGGCACGTTGCGCCAGACATTGTGAGTGTCACAGAGGGCATATTATGCCAACAGAGGGTATGTTGCACCATAGAGGACACTTCGGTGTCAACAGAGGGCATGTTGTGCCAACAGAGGGTGCATTGCACCATAGAGGACACTTCGGTGTCAACAGAGGAGGACTCATTGTATAATGGTGGCCACAAATAGATAAAAATCGTAAGTAAAAGATACTTAAAATTAGAGCATGTCTGTAATCTCATCCATGAGTGTGATGAGAGGAATGTAGATAAGATATTTATGATCTAGATACTTTGGCATAGGCCATGAGACCCAGAGTATAGGTCTCCAGAAAAGATAGGGTACAAAATAAGAGTTTAAGAAATGAGAGATAATATTTTTCTAGATTTAATCAGAGTTAAATGTTTGTTTCATATTTATGATGTTCAAGAATCTTTTGTAATATTTCAATTCTTTAGCAATGTATATTTTAGAATACTCATGCCACTTATTCTAACAACTATTTTTTCCAATGCATGGTTGGGGATGCGATGTCCGTAGGTTTTGGAGTAATTGAGGAACAAAGGGATCAGCAAAGGCCTAAGAGACTTTCAAGCTTACCTAGTGGGGTGCCATCTACCTAGACGATCCTGAGTATTGACATCTTTTTATTATGAACTTATGCATAAACATGATGTAGTTTTATGTTGACAAAAAGCTATGTACAAATCAATTTTATAGTTTTTTAAAGTGTTTCATTTACTTTCATTGTAATAATAGTCATGTTTTTGATACCCCAGATTAAAATATATATATATATGCTTCCACTCATGTGATATGAAAATCGGAGTGTTACAGTTTTCATGTATTTGGACCAGGTGGGCATGTCAGCAAGGGCATCTAAGAAGGGAATGTCTACATGCAATTTTTCATAGTTTCCCTAAATATCACAAATTGTGTGTAAAGTCTAGTTTGTTTAAGGCGAGCTTGGTATGGTGGATGAGGCTTATAGATAGGATTTTCATATTTTTCAACTTCTACAGGTAGTACCTCAGGGTGGGGATAGTGGCTTTTGGCTGTGATGGGGTTTCAACGACCACAATGTCATCATCCTCAAAGTCTAAGGGCACAACTAGAGGTTTCTATGGAGGAGGGGGAGTGGAGTATACCTTCCCAGAATGGGTAAAGATAACCTTGAGTTCTTCAGGGTGTTTTGGATTGTTCTCAGGTTGTCTAGCAAAAGTGTCGGCGGGAGGCTTTTGTTGGGTGAAGAGGCGAGCTAACTGAGCAAAAGTCACCTTCTGGTGGGCTTATTGTGCAAGAATGATCTATTCTAATGTGGTAACCCTATCATCATTCGAGGGAGGGGGACATTCTATTTCACTTGAGGAGGTGGTAGATTGAAGTTTTGATGGTGTTGCCCTTGGTGGGGCCCTCAGCTCTAGAAATTACCCCTATAATTTCCTCGGTTCCTGAAGTTCCTTTGATTGTCGTAAGAAAATCATGGGGATGATCCACAATTATTTTGAGGGAAATATGGTCTTCGGAGGGGGAGTTGAGAGGTGTTTTTGGCACCTGAAGGATTCCCATATTGAAATCCATGATGGTTTTTGGCTTGGTTGGGATTGTAGTAAGTCTGACTTGGAATACTATGGATTGAATTAGGATCTTCTACTTGTTGACCGACCTCTATCTATGTAGGAGTGCTATAAAGGTATTGACATTCAAGGGTAGTATGATCATACCCTTGGCAAATCCCACATAGGAATTCAGCAACTCAAACATGTTGAGGTTGTCTCTCATAAGCATTGAAAGATGATTCAAGGTGGTCATGTTTCAAGGAGATCAGTTTAAGACTTTCAGCAATAAGTTAGATATCAGGATTTACCTCAGCCTTAGCTACCTTGAGAACCCCACTTGATCCTCGTGCTGCTTGGGTTTCATATGTGCGTTTGATGACTCCCCAAGCACTTTCTAGATTTTGGAACATAAAATTACCTCCATATGAGGAATATAGAAATTTCTTAGTGTCAGCATCAACACCAAGGTAGAAAATCTCAATGAGTTGAGATTGGGAGATGTCGTGGTGTCGGAAATGTCGAAGGAGTTCCCTAAATCTTTCCCATGCTTCTCCTAGAGTTTCTCCTGGGACCATTGAAAAAAGAATGATTAGTCCCCTAATTTCATAGGTAAGGGAAGGGGGGAAAGTTTGTCCAAGAACTTGGATTGCAAGGCCTCCCAGGTGGTGACCCGTTCTTCACCCTTCATGGCATTATACCAACTACTGGCTTGCCCTGAGAGAGAATATTTGAATAATCTGAGCCTAATGACATCTTCAAAAATGCATGGGATTTTGTGTGGGGAACAAAGGTCAGTAAAAAGTCAGAGATGATCTTGACAACTCTCACCTTTGTTCCCAAAGAAAGGGTTGGCTTGGAGCATTGTGATCCATTGGGTGCATATCTCAAATTGAGGGGTTGTGATTGTGGGTGGCACAATAGAGTATTGTGCATATCCTATTTTTTGAAAAGTCTTTTAGTTGTTTTTTTTGTTTGGCTTCCCTCTGAGCGGCTTCTAAAGCTACTTGTTTGGCTATGCAAGTTGTGCACATAGCGACTTCTTGAGTCGCTCTTTCGGTTGCCATGGTCTCTCATTGAGCAGTGAGTATCTGCTCAATCCTACGTGCTACCTCTTCCTCACTCATCATTTTATGAAGATTTTGTTCATTGAGACAATGAATTGTCCTTTCAGGTTCTAGATCAAAAACACGGCAACTCAGAATTGGCATTTTGTGGGCATCGCATGCACAATTATAATTGAACATTAACATTCGAGTGTACAAAAAACATATTGTTGGAATGAAAACTCAACAGAAAGAGGAATACACTTCCAAAAGGGGACTCAGAATGTAGAGAAAAAATGAAAGAAACTTTTTGTTCAAAAAGTTTTTGGGTGTTCAAAGAAAACAATCTGTTGTCCCCGACAATGGCGCCAAAATTGATACGCATCATTTAGCACACCAATTCACTAAGATTATTATCCTAGAATTTAATCCTTTTTTTACTTTCTAATTAAAGCTAGGATAGAAGGATCGATCCCATAAGATAATTTTTTAAAGATTGTATTCTGTAAACCCAATTGATTGTTGAACTTTATTTTTTTGAATAGGTGAACAAGAAAGGTAAGGTTCTATTTTCTAAATTTGTGATTTGATTACACTAATCAAAGAAATAAAAGTTGCATCAAATTAAAAGTTACACTAAGAAGAGTATGGAAATGTTATGCTAAGTCAAAGATATAAAATGAAGATTGTTAGAACCATGAAATAAATTATTTAAGGACTGGAAATTAAATTGCAAACAAGAGAAACCCGATTGAAAATAATGGTTTCAAAAGAAAGATTAATCAAGGGGGGAAATCGATGCTACGGGTTTTACCACCATAGCCATGTGAAAACAAGATGAAGAATCATTCGATAAGCAAGATAAAAGAAGGCATATAAAACATTTGTAAATGAATCACAAAAGAAGGACTCACCGTGAACCCATTGGTCCCGACGTTCACATATCTTAGTCCTATCATCCTTATAGGGACTTTTTTTAGGTCTCGTCCAAATCTCCATGTCATTTGATTGGTCGTTCTAAAATTTTATTTCCTCGATCACATCCTCCAAAGTTAACATACAATAAAAATGAAAGATCGCTTCATTTAAACCATCGTGTTCCAACCAAAAAACCATGTATCCAAGGAATCGTATAAACTTTTGATCTAGAAACACATGACTAAGGGGTTACTCCTTTTTGTCTCAATAATAAACTACTCACTCATGATTCTTGAACAAGGACATATGGAAGAAGAAAGAATCTTAGCCATATACTAGTCTTAGAAAGGAAACAAGTCCTCATGCTAGCATGATTAAATGACCATATTCTTTGTTCCTTGCTCCCAAAAATCCCAAGAAGGAGAAAAGAGAAGTCGGAATCCCAGATTTAGCAAAGAAACAACCCAAAAGAAAGTAAGAGATTACAACTTCAGGAACCAAATACTTTTATTACTAATCACTTGAGTAAAATTGCAAATAAATAAGAGATAATTATTTGATCAAAGTTTTCTCTCTACCAAAAAAGTGATGATTCATACAAGTGGAGACCCCCTCCTTTATAGGAGAATGAGGGGGGTAGCAACCCTAGAAGGGAGTGGGGGGAAGGAAATTAATGACATATGTTGTAAGACTTGGTCAAGCAAATAGTTTCTTTCTTCAATAGGTAATAAAGAAAAATATTAATTGCTTTCTTTTGACCATTTGAATTCAAACTCTCTTTGCTGCAAATTATCATAACAGAAGTTATGAGAGAATTTCCTCTATCAAAAAGATTTAATTGTACCCGAAAATATGATTTTCTTGTAGATAATTAAATTATCTTTACATCACATACTTGCACATTAAATTCCTCCTTGGGATGTGAGCGTTATGCTCATTTTGGTGCAGAGTATATACTTAAATCAGGCATTGCGGGAAATCTAAAAAGCCTCCTATTATTTCTTTTCTCTAGTTAAATGCTTCAATAATTCCTGAAAATTGAAAAAAAATTCATAACAATTCAGAAAAGGAATATCCAAAGGATTAAAGTGCAATTAATTTCCCAAATTAAACTAAAATTACCAAGAAAGTCTTAATTAATTATCCTAAATGATGCAAAAAAATAAATGATGAATATGTATTCATCACCAGCCATGCTCTATGGGAGTGAATGTTGGGCGATGAAGAAACAAGGTCTCAACAAGATAAATGTGGATGAAATACATATGCTGATATGGATGTGTGGGAAGACAAGAAAAGATCTTTGAGAAATGATTATATCAGGAATAAAGTGGGGGTGTTGAACTTTGAGGACAAGTTGCACGAGGGCCGACTCAGATGGTACGGACATGTGCAATGTAAACTGACTAATGTCCCAATACAAAGCAATGCTATTGAGTCAAGCACAATAAATAGAAGAAGAGGAATGCCTAAATTAGTATGGGATGAGCTTATAAAGATAGATTTTGAATCTCTACATCTCAACCAGAATATAGCCCATGATAGAGTTGAATGGAAACTAAGGATCCATGTAGCTGACCCCAACATAGTTGGGACTGAGGCTTAGATGATGATGATGATCTTCTTAATATAAATCACAATACTTCATGTATTTAAATTTTAGAATCTCTGAATGTGCATATTTTATGTATTTGTGCCAAATGTATGTGTTAATATTTCATGATCTATTAAAGTGCCTAATTTAATACAAATGCACCTATTTTTGTTGTAATGAGCCTAGTTTTATATTAATGCACACATTACATACCTAATTTATAGGCTAAAGTGCCCAAAAGTAGTGTTAAAATGCCTAAAAGTGGTGTTAAAGTGCCTATTGTTTGATGCAATGCTCCTAATTTTGTGTTAGTGCACACACATATTTTCATAGATGAGCCCACTTTATAACAACATCAAAAAGTGGTGTTTGTTTGTTGTAATGTGCCTAATTTAATGTAAATATGCCAAATCTATGTGTTAATATTTCATTATCTATTAAAGCGCCTAAATTTACTACTACATGCCTAATTTATAGGCTAAGGTGCTAAAAGTGGTCTACATCGCCTGTTGTTTGTTGTAAAGCGCTTAGCTTTGTATTGATGTACACATGTATATTATTGTATATGAGTCCTATTTATAGGCTTTAGTGCCCAAAAAAATCTTCCAACGCCTATTGTTTGATGTAATGTGCCTAGTTTGTATTAATGCATACACGTGTTGATAATGCCCAAAAATTTTGTTGTAAAGCGTCCATAGTTGTTGGCGATGCACATATTTTTTATTCTAAAGATCCACTATATGAGCCTAATTTATTGTCTAAAGTGTCCAAAATAGGTGTTATGGTGCCTAATTTACTACAAAAGCACCTAATGTTAACAATAGTTATTCACGACTCAATATTCTAGGATCTATAAAGTCCCTAACTTGATGTAATTATGCCTAATTTAATTTGTTAACACGCCTAATGTTTACTGTAATGCGCCTAATATTTTAGATGGGAGGATCATTTTTAAAAGCACCTGACAAAGGGACAAATCTCATACACACATCAAAAGTTTTCCAATCACGAGGACCCAAGGCTATTAGCGATTGTAGAGAAGTTCAACGCCCTTTCTCAAGAAAATAAAAAAAAGAATTGTGAAGGAACAAAGTGAAGTTATTGTTAGTCGAAATGTTTGGTCACTTCTTGTGCCCTAGTGGATATAGTTGTATCATGAACTGTCTATATCCTTATGCAGACGATTTAGATAACATAACAATTATGATTTACTTGTTGCTATGGAAGAACTTCTTTGTTACGATTTTGATATTTTAAATGAATGGAGGCAGATATATGAAAGCATGCACACTGATTCTTACGATAAAGAAGTAACAAATTACAAAATAATCTTCAAATATGACTACTTATAAATGTATCTGAACATGTTTCTTAATGTCATGCGCAAAAAAATTTGCAGTCTTGGCTTTTATAAATGATCCACTTCATTCTATGGGATTGCCCAAACAAATATTTGATCATCAATAAATGGTCTTACAATATCAAGATATACAACTAGCTACGTTTCCAGGTAAATATTTCAAGAAGGATGAGTTGGTTGAACCAAATTTCAAATGACTCACAACTTCAGAAGGTTTAGTACACGTCAATGAATATGCATTAGTGGATAATAGAAAAATCCAAAGTCTACTGGATGAATTACATCACTAAAGAATGAACTATTGATAGAGAAACAAATTATAGAGTAGATAGAAAAGTAGTATAACAAAATGTTACTGAAGACACAAAAAGATGTCGATGATCTTCATGACCACTATGATGAGTTGCACACTAGCAACATGGCGATGCAGCAAAGACTCTCGGAGATTGACAACTGCTCACAACCTTTTGTAGAGCACTGGACCAGACATGGGAAGAAAAATAAGTGGAAGATATATATATGAAATGAAGGGTCTCCTGAGCAGCAATAGTAATGGGGAAGAAAGTACATGTTCATCACCAAAATCTCCAAAGTAATAGAAGAAGCATGAAAAAGAAAGTCCACAATCTCCACAACAATAAGAAATGTTTAGTGAAACATCATGTATTTGTAGTTAGTATGTGCCTATTTTAACTTTGTATATGCATGTTTTAACTTTATCCTTTTCCTATTTCAATTTGTATGCACCTATTTGCACGTAGTATGAACAAACATCCACGTTCTATGCGGCTATTTACTTTTTTATGTGCTTGTTTTTAACTTTGTATGGAAATCTTATGAAACAGAATGTTAGAAGTCAACCCATAAGTGTAACATACTCGAATCTACAGTCATATGTAAAACCTACCTTTCTCTAGGCTACTTTAGTCACAGTGCATTAGGTCTCTTTTCTTCTGATTTGTAGTGTATTAGGCTTTATTAGACCTTATAATATCATAATTCATAGATATGTTCAACTTAGGGAGTTTAAAGATATAATAACTATAGTATATTCAATAATAAGAACTAAAGTGTAAAATATACCAAGTAATTGGATTGGCTCAATTTGTCACTATAAAATATTCTTAGAGGTATGATACAAGAGACATTGAGTTAATATTTGTTTTAATGTCGTAATTGAGTAGTTGAGAGTGTTAAATACATTATATGTATGCTTGATACATTAGCAATGAAATGTAATATCAAACTAAGTCAAAAGGTAAAGTTGATGTCAAATTTAGACTCCTCACATCAAAATTATCTAAAATACCAATTTTTAAATCCGTTGGAGGTTAAATGCACCCCTAATTGATTACCATGAGGGAAAAATAAATTTTAGTAACATTTAATCCTTTGAATGCATGTCACACTTTCTTTATCAAAGTTCTACTTCATTTCTCAGTTAGCCTTCATTGTTATCCATGTGTTAGTCCTGTGTCATGTGCCAGAACCTTTGCCGTGCACATCCCCTTCAAGTAGATATTGGTCAGGGGTTTCATCTTGCCCTCTTCTTCTTCTCTTCCCTTTCTTCTCCTCCTCTTGTTCCTCTGCTTCTTGGACGTGTTCAGCGGGCCTCCTACACCTGCACATTCAACTTGTTGCTGACTGGCATTCCTTCTCCTTCCCACTCTCTTTTTCTCTCCCACTACCTCCTCTCCTTCTATGCCTTGACCTCCAGTTCTTCTCTAGCTCCTCTTTGATTCCTCTCTTCCTCTTATCCATCTCCCTTGTTTCCTAAACCCTAGCCATAGGGACTCCCTGCTCTGAGTGGCAATGCACCAAGAAGACCGCCTTTTCCATCTTTAGTGGCAACCTAGAAGATGTGGTTCCCAAGGCAATTGTTTCTCCTTCATCTCCCTTCCTTTGTTGCTCAACAAACCCTAGATGACCCTAGCCAATCTCACTTGTTCTATCCCTCCTTACGCCTGGTGTTGATGTAGCAAAATGGCCTATAGTTGCTACAATCACCACGACTAAGGGGTATGATGTAGGTGGATAGTGATGATAGAGTGTCGTCTTGTTAAAGCCTATGCTAATGTTCTCCTTTGTTCCCAATTGTTGTAAAGATGACTAAGCACAACTGCCCTCCTTCTGCAACCATGTATTTGTCGCTTCAAGATCATCACCTCGACCAGCCAACCGACTGACCATCATCCAATAGAGACTGTTGCGATCGTCGACCACCTCCACAACAAACAAACCTATAACTACACTTCTAGGTCTACTCCATCTACATCAAATCCAACTCTGACTATATGCATGCTAACCCTAGCCACCTTCCACCTTCTCTTACCATGTGTCTACAACCAGGGTCTCAGGGTATGGCCGCCACCTCAAGTGTCCATAGGAGTACCTACAACCCCACTATCCTCCTCTTCTACTTCCTTGATCCCAACTGAACTAACAGACCATCTTGTTGGCTCTAGCCACTGCTAGCATCATTAGTGGAGTTTGACATGTTCACATGCCTCCATGGATGGCATAAATACTGAATCCAACATGCAATCATTGTCAAATAGCCTGAGAATCTAGGATGAAGCAACCTCATGTATCGAACCTTCACTGTAGAACTGCTTGTTTAATGACAACTCTAAATAATGTATGCATTACATTGTTGTGTTTCAATTTTAGAACTAGATCTAACACGAGAGATGGAATATAGACATGAAACATGAACTTGATTGACTTAGTCGACCCCTTACAATTATATATATACTTACCACCATGACATGAATATATGTATTATAGTATTAATCTATAAGGAATTTGAATCTAGTAGCTCTGACCCTATACTCTTACTATTTTAAAACCCATGAATAACATTAGGTAAGACAATATACAATATGTACCAAGTACTTAAATCTATATACAAGATTTGTTCAAATTATGTGATCGATTGACCCTACTACTTCATGAAAGTATATGTATGTTGGATTAGGTATATTAGTAACTAGTAAGTCTTACAAATTCTAATCCTCAATAACCATATTAGTGAATCATGATTATAATAGTAATTGATTCATTGCATTAGTACTTAGTAATGTGAGTGTATCTAAAAAGTATCATTGTGATTCATTTCATGAAAAGGAAACCCAAAATAGAAATATAGTAGTTATATAATCAAATATAATCAGCAATAAGAATATGTATATAGGGAATGTATATGTAGATGTTGACCAATTTATGGAATAAATAATGAAAGAGAGTAAGAGAATGTATAATATGACCAATCCTTAGCATCAAAATGATGATACTTCATACTATTGGTTTCCCATAATTGGAAGTAATTATGTATTTAAAATACAAGTATATGAGAGACTTGAACCCTAAATTCTTTCATGAGCATCTTAGTAAATGTACCTAATGCACAATGTATACTCAATACTAGTTGACTAAACTTGAACTATGTGATAAATGTAGAGAGAATAAAACTACAACATCTAAATTAAAGGAATGTATATTACCCTGTAACACATATATCTAACCTAGAAATATTTAGATGTAAGTATGTTTAAATATGGATATTAGAACTAAAACAAGTACCGAGTGAATCATATATCCACTTAAAAAGACTCAAACCCTTATATGACATTAGGTGATAGGGACTGGGATAAGAACAATATGAAAATTTATAATAAAAATGTATACACATGACCACTTTTGTTTGACTAACATACCTAATGTTTTCTTTGGATGAATACTCGACTGTGGGGATCACATATATCAATTGAGTAACATTTAGCTATGATGACCATGTGCGTACATCCTCTATTTTATTTTGGGCATTATTTGACTTAAGCCTATATAATTTTAATGAGGCATCTCTTGAACAATCAATGTTCTTCAAATCTAGTTGTTGGACATTTATATTTTCTTATTTGGATTCATATAAATTTATGTGGTTGTGGAATTATTCTTTTATAATGGGTCCTTGTACCCCTCCTTCTTTGATTTCCTTTTTATGAGAAATTGACTATAATGCTAGGTGTTGCCACTCTATTTATTAATGTTACATGCTTGACTAGAATATCTAGATTAGTGGTACTTATGTACAACCATACTTATAATGGGCATGCGTATTTCACCTGGGGTGTGTTTTTCCACCCTTATTTCTTGTAGGACATCATCATATGGTGTTATGGCCCTATTTTAGGTATATTTAGTCTACATTGTTATGCATGCAAACACATTATTATTTTATATGGAAATTATGTTTAACTGTTATGGCAAGATACTTTTATTCTCATACTTGTAGTCCAAATTTTAATATGTCTCATTTATCTTGTTACAATTCTTTTGAACTTACCTAATTGCTAATATCCCCCTCCTTGTGGGAACATATCTTTTTGAACTTTTAACCCAATATAATGCCTAAAGTGTTTATTATGTGTACATACTTAGCCTTTGATAACACGTACCTTGTTTCCTATGTTCTGAGTGATGTTCCCTCCACCCAAGTGTACATACATTAGAAGACAAGAAAGTACAAAGATTATATACATGGTATTGGACCAAGCTTGGAATGGCCAGGTTGCCCTTCGCAATTGGTCTTGCATGTGATTAGATTCATTAGATGTATAGTTATTTTTTCACCACCTTTTATGGTGAGTAACAATTGTAAATGAATGATTATGTGATCGCACTTTTTCATAGGCCAAAAGTGTAAACACAATTTTCCTAGTTAAAGAAACTGGACTTTGAATTTATACTCAACTAGTAGAGACGTCCACAACTCAATATAGAATCTTCACAGTAGTACGGGGTCCAACACAGGGATAAGGAGAATAACAAAATAAGAACGTGATATCTTTTCTTAGTCTAGCTTAACCAAAAGCAATCTTATGGGTGTTCCAATTAAGGAATGGGTTTAAACTAATTAAGTAGTAAACCTAAATTATGGAAGATCAAAAAGAAATAAAGATGAATCAAGAAATAGAGATAAAAAGGACTTGGGCTAGGTTTCACCAATCAAGCCAACCTCAGCCATGTAAAGCCTTCAATCCTATTTTATATATATTCTCCACTTGTTTTGCAAACAATCATAGGAAAATATCTATCATTTCCTTCTCTCGAGATCCGAGCTGATGTCTATCTTTCAGGGTTCCCCCTCTTGAGTTAATAATCGAAAGATCGATGGAAGACAATATGACTTTTATTATAGCAACTCCTCACTCTCGTGTATCATTACTATCATATACTCCAAATCTCATTGAATTCATTCTCTCGAACAAAATCCATATCAAATGTTTCAGGAAGGTAGCTAATCATCAATTGACACAATTTTAATAAGAGTAAAGGAACACAACTTTAAAGAATGTATGCCATAAAATAGGAAGATGAACAATTACATGGTTGGGAGGGCCTGACCGCTACTCCCAACCCAAGTTAGGGTTTTAGCCAAGCATGGCCAAAGAAATAAAAAGAATACAACTAAACCAAGTTGTGATGTAGAAAAGAGAAAGAGAAGATTGATAGAAGGGTAGATTGAATGATCGATCTACCAACCTCTCGGTTGATATCTTGGCAGTCGATAGTGATGTCAATATTACTTCTCCTCGTTTCTGAGCTTGGCTTGAAGAAAGAAGGTCCCTTGGATCCATAGTGATGATGAAGGAACCGATAGGGAGCAGGGTTGACAAGTTTGGATCACGGGATCTAGGCAGGTTGGCAGGTGTCATCTTGTAGCTCTGGAACTTGAGAAGGTTTGGCAATAGCCTCTTGGCTCTCTGACTCCATATATTTAAGATGCCTGGTACAACTGTGCTGGAGGCATATTTCTAGGGTTAAGGTTGTCGAACCCTCTCCATTGATGTCAATGGTTTAATGTCATTGGGTATGTCTATGTGTAGGTTGACAATGAGTCTTATTAACAACCTTTGTCGATTGATAGGTATGTCGATCTCTTCTCATTATCGAAAAAGTTCTTCCTTGCAAATGACATGTCGATCTTCCTGTCAGTAGGTCTATTGAGGTGATTCCTTGACAATGGTCCTTGGACATCGATAATGTTGTCGATGTAGTCTATCAGTGGAATAATTGATGGGACTGTCGAGGGTCCACTACTCGATAGGTGTGTCGAGAACTGGATTAATAGCTTCATACTGACAAGTGTCTATCAGTGTTGTGTCGACAGAGGTGAGTTTTGCCCTTTTTTTCAACACTCCTTCCCTCGACAGGTGGCTATCGAGGTTCTTCAATTCGTCAACTTGATGCTTGATAAGTTTGTCATGCTTGAATTGACAGTCTTTTCTTGATCCTCTTGGTCATACCTTCTTGTTGACCAATTGATCGACAAACTGAAGAGAGGTCTTTTGAACAATTAATCAGATTTCATCAACTTCACTTGATTTGTGTCCAATTCCTTCAAATATCACCAAAACTAACTTTGAACTTATTATTTAAGTAAACTAGAATAAAATGGGTAAATCTAAACATCTAAACATTATTTCTAATGACTTTTGTTATGTAAAAGGCTATTGAAATTGCACCAAAATTGATGTTATCAACTCCCCCAAACTTAGATTTTATGTTGTCCTCAAGCTAATGGAATCGTTATTTCCTTAATCAGTCAAACAAAGAAAAATCCAGAACTTACTGAAAACACAAGTTTATGCAATCCTCTTAACAAAACTAATCTTTATCCAAGATGTCATTATGTCTAAAACTTCTTTCTTTATTTGTTTTGCCTAATGCTTGTCTCAAGTATATCTGTCACTTTGTCAAAGCAACTTTTACTCTCATCTAGATATTTATGTGGAAAAATTAGATAGGCTTATGGATATTCCTTTCTTCCTCTAGGTCATTCAAGTCCTTTCTTCCTCTAGGTCATTCAAGTACATGTCTATTTAGATAGGCGAGTATCCCTAAATTCCAAACCAGGTGGTTTTAGAGCAGTGGTTTCACATCCTAAGTATCATTGCCATGGATCACAATACCTTTAAATGAACTCCATTAGAGTGAGGTAGAAGTTGTAGAGACTAAATAAAATTGACATATTTGCATTCATAAGAGCAGCAATACACTATTTTAATAGCTCTAATTCATAGGATGTCTCTCGGATTAGTTTTCAATCCTTACTCTTTGTTAATGTATCACTATACCTTTGACAAGCTCAAACTTTAATAATTATATTCTTTTTAAAAGAAACAATTGATGACATCATAAAAGATTTATAATGTTTTGCTGATAGGAAAATATAAAAATTGTATCAGTAACAAAAAGATTTTCATTTTAAAATATCTTGTATAAGGGAATAGTTCAGGGACAAACTAGAATCTTTGTAGAGGGATTTTTTCCATCAACTGTGGCTTCATTTCACAAACATGTTTGAATTGGTGAATGTAAACAAACAAATTATGAAAATAAATATTAAAGGAAAAGAAGTAAAGTTTATGATACAATGGATACCTACTCACGGGATTACACCCCCCAAACTTACAACACACACTGTCCACAGAGTGTGAAAAAGAAAGGGAAAAAATGTAAACACGTGAGTTTGTCAACGAAGGTCCATTGTTGCCCATGGGGACTCGAGCAATATTAGAGCATAATTTCCTCGAAGGCAATGATAATTATCATTGTGAGTTTCCTCAACAATTGCATGGAGAACTCCAATGGTGTACATCTAGTGTAGAACGTAGAAGCCACAATCATTACACAGTGGACGTTGTTGAGGACAATGATGCTAGAATCTGGTTACCTTCCATCTTCTTGGTTCTTGAGAAGAATATCCACTGTCAAATTCGTGGATCAGTGGAATGAGTGCCTTTGAACAAGCATCAGTAATACTTTCATATGTACTGCAAATTAGCACTGAGTATTTAGGGCCTTCAGGGTCAAAAGAAGAATATGAACTATTGTAGAGCATGACCTCCCTTTCACAAGTAGAGACAGCAAGCAAAGTCCAATGCACATCGTGAAATATAGATACAAAGATATAGTGGGGAATAGATTCCGATAGCCGTCGAAGCAGAAGATCTTTTTCACTTGAATTAGAGTCTTGGCAGATATCGGTGACAAGATTAGGACCAGCCATATAGACATCATCAACATCCTGGCAAATAAGAGATTGGTAAGATACCATGAGGTTATGAGATAAACATCCTCGTGATTGAAGAGTTTCTAAGAGTTCGTATTTCATGATCAAAAGGTCATATCTACTGCAAATGACGTGATTTCCACTAGGTTTGAAGTGGTGTATCAACATCATCAGTTGAGTAAGATAAAGTTCACAACATGTACTGCGATTAAAATTCTCAAAACATGGCTCGATAGTGGTAAAGGGTCCATATACTGGAAATGGCATAGGCTCATCGAGGAATTTTAGTATATATGTATATTCTTTAACTTGTGTAGTTGTTGTAACTGTAGCAGTAGGTTCAGTGACAATAGGTGATGGTGTCATCTATCCTTCTTCTGCTTCCTCTTTCTGCAAGACATCTCGAAAGGCCTCCTTCTCAGGTCGAGGAATAAGTGGATAAAGATCCCTTAGGTTTTCTGACAATTTAGGGTCCTGAAAGAAGCGACTGTCGTTGATGACTTCCATAGCATAACGTTCACAAAGAGGTGCAAAGCCAATTCGGTCCATGCTAGAAATAGCAGTTTCACAATTGAGGGCTTCCATGACCCAGAGAACTATGAAATCACTATTATTGTTCTCAATATTGTGCTGAAAGCTAGTGGTGCAATCACATAACTTGTCCAGTTAGGTTGATAATATGGAACTTCTCAAAAAACTCATTGAATTTGGATTAGAATATGAAGTAGCTTCTCGATAGCACGATCTCCAAATCACATATCAGAATGTGCAAGCATTTCAACACATGTGTTGAATAGAGTAGTTTGTCATTTGTTTAAGTTAGCAACGCATAAGAGCCACAATCCTCTAAAATGAAAGGGTAACAAGATCACCCCTATCTTCTTATATTCAAGCTTTGCCTATAAAGTCAAAACGGCTTGATCCTTCAAAAGACTCTTGAATAAGTAGCTTGCTAAGGAAGGAGTGGCATTATAATATGGCTAATCCTTATCATTGGGCATGACGTCTTCCAGAATAGTTTATGGGAGGATGGTGAACATTTTTATAGTGACTTTGGTAGGATTACAAAAAAGATTCTAGAAATCTTCTCATGAGAGCGTGATGGAGTCATTGTTATAGATAGTATGGCTACCATCATGTTGATCATCTAGAATGTCTTGTAAGACAAAGATGTCACGAACCTGCATTCCCATTAAGCAATCAAGATCAAATCCACTCATTTTCAGAGGAAGCTGAGGTGGAAGTGGCAACAGAGGTTCTGGAAAGATAGGTTCTGAAAGTCAAGGGGGTGCGGCTAATAGAACAATGGAGAGATAACCATTATCATCATTATAAGAAACTTCTTCATTATCGGAAGGGCTAATCGCATCATCGCTGAGGTCCATATGTGTTGTATATACCCCACTAGATATGTCATCTTCTGTATGTAGACTAAGAAGAGAGTGTATTGGGCTCAGATTGAGTAGTGCTTCATCAAGATTTTATTTCATGTCCCTTTCAAAAATATCATGGGACGATGGTAGAAATGGAGGAGGAATATTTTTGGATGGTCGGTCCTCAGAAGGGCTAATGATAGGTGATGTCTCAAAATGAGGTAGGTCATCTACTGGAGGATGTGGGAGATGAGGCGTGCGAAAGCCATTCTTTGACGAAGGTAGTAGATCCAAAAATAGATTCAGACACATGGGATATGGATTCTCGGAATCACCCAACAACCTAATCAGGAGAGTGGTGATGAGTGTCTTCACTCATAGTATCGGCAACTAAGAATTACCCTCGTCAGACTGGGAAGATGACAAAGATGATGCTTCAACAAAATTGCATTGACACACTTGTATTTGTTCTCATCGTAGGGCACGTTGGTCCTCTCAGCATTGCCTGGCCTTTTCTTGATAAGTCATATTGAGCAGGAGTTGGTTTTGGACCTTCAATATTTCATCTAGCTTGTTGTAAAAGAGTGAAATCACCCCTTTACTAAAAATTTGAAGAATCAAACCTCCATTCCCAACATACTCAAAGGTATGTTGAAACGGATGTAAAATTTTCAAATCTTTATTTATATACAAAAGACCAATGAGTATTGTAGCATAATATAAATTTCATGACTAAATTCAATTTTATAAAAGTGTACATCATCATTCTCCCATAAAGGGTTTACAACAACAATAGGATCTAGATAGAGGGAAGTCCACCAACTTTGTCTCCAAGAAACATCTCTTATAGCTAGGTCCATGCCAAAATCTAAGTCCTCCTTGATCTTTCTCAACTCCTTGATCTAACCCTGGGTGGTTGGGAAAGCACCCAGCAAAAGAAAGAAACAAGGTATGTGTCAAAGATAATGAACAATAAACAAGATAAAATGATAATGAAACTTAAGGTTATAGATTCATCAGAAGATGAGAGGGTCAAGAGAATGAGGCATAAACAAAAGATTCTTGCCATCAAACAAGTAAATAATAATGATTTTGCATGAATGATTAATATTAGACTAAATTAACTAAGTAGGGTTGAGGCACATACCGAACCTCAACTTATAGATGAGGGGAGAGTAATCACATTCCCAGTCACCTATAAAATATTTATATTGGAGAGAAATAACACATTCCCCAGGGGGAGAGTAAACACATTCCCCAGGGCAAAATAACACATGACCTAAACTATGGGTGGTTTTACATAACTACCACTATAGGTAAATAGTCAAATAAACTGTCATGCTCAAGAAATAAAGTGGCAAGATAAATCATCATATAATTGTGACATGGCAGTGGGGTTCCAAGACCCAAGAATAATATATCAAATCTGATTTTGAGGCAATTAGAACAATATATACCATAATAAAGGAAATAGGGTTCAATTAATGTCTCATTAGGGAAAATAGGATTTGGATTACAAATTTTCCAACTTAGGTGTAAGGAAAGCACATAACTTTCATATTGATTTAGATTATCAACTTTCACCACTTTTAGATGATCCAAGTCCAACTTTTCCTATTTTCAATGTATTAACATGCATTAGGGTTTTGCATATGCATTAATGTAAAGAAACCCCATATTTTGGACTTTTTGAACAAAACTCGAATTTAGACTCTGCAAATATCACCTTTGATCTAGTTAAGTTCTCCTTATTAAGAAAATATATAATTTTGTCTATTTTGGAGTTATGATGATTAAAGTGTATTTTTAGTGATTTTTATCAATTAAATTCATTTTTAGAAAACACCTTTCGATAAAACTCAAAACCAAGTCTCAAAAACATTTTTAATAGAAAGATGACATTTTTCCATTCCAAAACATATTTTACTTTAATTTTTGGATAAAGGAATCAAAAGATACAATTTTTGCAATATCAACCAATCATAGAACGACATGTCAGCACATTGGGCAAGAGAGGCAAAGAGAGAGATGGAAAAGAGGGATTATTTTGGTTGACATGGCCCAATCACGTGCAGTCATGTCACCAGTCAACAACCAACCTACTTCTTCCAAGACCAAAAGATAAGCGGGGTAAAAGACAGACTTGCCCTTGGTCGAAAAACACAAAGGAATAGGAAAGTGAGGGGTAGCAATGAGAATTCGTTAAGGTGAAGCATCCCCTCCCTTGCCAAGTGCCATGGCTACTTCAACAGTAGGTCGCATAGGGCCGATTTTGGGGGAAAACCTACGGAGCAATCACATGCTATTCTAAGTAGCTAGAAACGCCACAGAGGATCCAAGGAATCTAACCCCAGAGTGAATCGTCGAATAAAGGAACCATCGATCAATGGGAGGCACCGCAAGCTAGGAGAATGAAGCAGCTTGGTGGCAGCACCATATGAAGTTTTTGGTGAAATTGAAGCAAGGGAAAGTTAGAGTAGGATGTGGCGGAACCAGGAAGTTGTCTAGGTATTTATAGGGTTTGCTATAACGACTTCATGTAGGGTGTCTGTGAGATCCATGCTCCTCAAAATCAGGCATTTTGTGGATAATGGAAACCAGGTTCCAGTTTAGGGCTTGAATCATGTGGAATTATCTCCTAAATTCAACACAACAAAAATCACACAAAATCATTCAGAATCGAGTGAGAAAAACCCAAAATGCCATACCGCGGGTTGAGCGCATGTTTCCTTCTCTGGCATGAGCTAGAGGACAACCCGCTAGCCGTTGGATCGCAGATCCAATGGTCCAGATCATGGTGCAAGATCATATAAGCATGACATTTAATTTTATTCCAAATAGATTTCAAATAAAGTGCAAACATATTTATTTTCCTTTTTCTCTCTTCTCTTTTAAGGGTGCAAACAAACTCCAAATTAAGTCAAATTTGACATCTAGCCTATTTTTAATATGAGGAATCTTAATATGCAATTATATTTGCCTTTTGAATGTGTTAAATCAATAAAAACTTATTTTCTCTTTCCTCCTTCATTAATGGTTATAAGATTCTTCAAATTTGATGAAACTTCACCCACAAGTAACATTAAGTGTCTTGGACACAAATTTACCATCAATTTTGCATGTTGGAGTTGTTTGTATAGTTATTTAATATTTTGAAGGTTCTACACACTTTCTCTCTCTTGATTTCACATGTATATTAAATATTATCCAAATTATATGAAAATTCACCCAAAGGCTTTTTTTATGTATAGATCACAAATATAAGATTAGTTTCCACTTTTAGATTCATTTAATATTTTATTTCATATTTTGAGGAAAACTCACATTTTCTTTTCAAAATAAAAGAGATATAATTATTATCATTCCAAAATTATGAAACTTGGCCTCCAAGCCAAACCAAACCCAAGGAAAATGAATCTTAACTTATATTTAACCAATTAGTCTTCCTTTTATGAGTTTTATCCCATTATCCAATATTTCCAATATTAATTAATCCAATATCACATTACTTGTTTAAAGCAATATTATTCATTCCTTTTTCTCTTCCTTGCTCCATAAGGCTAAGGAATGATCTAGAATGAATATATTTTATTAATATGTTACATGAGTAGTAAGTTTTCATATTAGACCCTTATTAAAAACATTTACTGAGGTATTTGTGCATAAACCCATATGTTGGCAATAATAACGAACAAATATTCACCAAACCACTATTATTTCCACAAATTATACTTAAAGGCCAAAAAGGATAGAAAATAAAGAAAAAGCATGGGAAGAGTGTCAAAAAGATAATATGTCCAAGTTTTGGTATGTTACACTTGCACTGAAGGGTCACCATTTGTACAGGAATGGTGCCTAGCTCGCTGACCCGTGCGTCCATGGCTAGAACATGTTGCTCAATGTTCGTTATGGCCTTTTGGAGTTTAGAAAAGGCAGTCATGATTGTGACAGTGACCCTGTGTATAGTGTCAAATTCACGACCAAAGGCACCTCCCAAAGTATCTGCCTCCGATGAAGATGAAGAATGATTATCAGACCTAGGGTCCAGGTGAGAAGAAAAGGGCCGATTGGAACACGGGTGACGTCATGGTGGGCTATCATAAACATCATGCACTGTCTGTTTGGGTAGAGAGACATGTTTGCTAGTAGCAACTGTAACTGGGATGGATGCAGCGCGGTTGATGGTAGGTTTAGGGTGCTTGCTTGTAGCAGTAGATGGAGTGGCTAGGGGCGTTCTTCTTTAGAGAGTGGAGGGGAGTTGGGCAATGCTTGGGTGATACTCATAGTTCTTAGAGGTTATACCCGACAACTCTTCTTTGATCACTTTCTTTTGATATCTTAGACAGAGGCAGCTTAGGTTGTTTTGTAATGATAGGCTTTGGCTGGACCCGACCATATGACGTGCTTGGATGCTCTTGGTTTGTCTTCTGAAATTTTTGAACAAGCTCAATAATTTCCTCCTCAGAAAATAGTAACTGGTCTTTGTCATAATATATCAGTCAACGTAAAGGAATATAAATTTTGGTTCTCATGAACCTGAAGATGGTAGAATTGTTGCATCGTACCAAGATACCATCGCACATTAGGTACCTTATGGTGATAAAGTTGTCTCCTGTTATTTCCTTAAAAGCAATGCATGGGGGTGTCTGTATGCCTGAAATATAAGTCTTACAAGAGCACCCATATAATATTCTCTTTGCGGAGTAGAGCAAATAAGCAGCCAATAATCAATCAGAAGGCAGCTAATATTGATAGGGCATCTGTCCATTATCAAAGATAACACATATAATTCCTCAAGGTAGATGCTCCTTATTTCTTCTTTGGTGAAGAGGATGTTGGCTGCTATTTTGTGCATAAATCTCCAGAGACCAGACTGCACTATTGATGCCTTCGCGTGTCCAGATTGATACTTATTTTGTCCAATCAATTTCTCCCAATATTTAAAAGTATTAAAATTGGAATCCTCTTTCTCTAGGAGGCCCGAAGAAGCCCTAGTAGCTTCTTCCTATGAACTATAGAAAATTTTGTTCAGACTTTGATCTGTGAGAATGTAGTGAACGTTGTTGATCCTGACTTGTAGCTGTTTAGAGTGCACTTCCTTGGTAGATGATACCTCCTTGATAGATGACATGAACTATGTAGTTTCTTCTGTGTTGGCTTGTGGATTAGTGAAGCAGAGGTGGGCTAAATTGGATTTAGCCAACATTTCCTCGATTTGTGCCCAGATGCCTATTTCGTTAAGGGCGCTGGAAGAGATGAAGCAAGTGGGTTTGAAAATTGTTCTTTTCATTGCCTTGAATGCCTCTAGGTGGTCTTTGTTCTGAGGACTGAAGGTTCCTTGATAGAGGAGCTCCGACTGTGAACTTTGTGGAGCCTCTAGTTATGATGCAGTAGTCTTGGCCCGTTTGTCTGTTTCGGTAATGGGTTGCTTAGAAAGAGGTCACTTCTCCCCCTTCTTGGATGGGACAGTGGTTCCTTGGTGAGCCATTGCTATAAAGAGAAGAATAAAGTGTATTTATTAGGTGTGTATTAACTCTTTTGATTAGTATTATAAAGGCAGGCGTCGACAACGTGCACAAATCATAGTGGTTTTCATTTGAAAAAGGAGTATACTGTCGATATATTATAATGAAAATAGGTCGACAGCGTGATTTGTAAATGGTCGATAAGGTTATTGATCGACAGGTATGTCGTGGTGTAGGTCGATAGTATTGTTGGCCGATGTGTGTGTCTACCTTTCGAGTAGTTGAGAACATAGTCGGCATGAACACACAGATAAGGGTGTCGATCGGTACATCGGTAGGAGGCTTGTCAAGTTGATGTGTTTGAAGGTCGATAGTCGAGAAAACTAAGAGGAAGAGCTTCACTAGGATTAGAAAGTAGTAAAAAATTCTTAACACTGGAGTAGTGTATTTATAGCTGAGGTTAAGGTCGATGAAACTTAAGTCGATTGTTCAGATGTGGATCTAGACCCAACAATTTGTTGTCAGTCGACAGGGGTGTCGACCAAGAGGGTCAACATGTCTCAAATGTGTACATGTCGATCGTCTTGTGAACATTTTCGATCATTAGGTCGACATCTGAAAACCAAAACGTAGTTGACAAATCCATCGGCATGAAGCTTGTCGATCAACCGACTACAAGGATGACAGTCGTTCCAAAAGATGATCAATTCTAGGTGGTCGATAGTCTTGTCGACCTAAATATATTTATAGAATTGTCGACATACTACGATCGATAAGGTACTAACTTTCTAAAATGTAATATGTGATAAGGCGGATCATATTTTAAGCCGATAGGTCAAAGTAAAATGACTGTCTTCGAATCCTCATTTTAAAAGAAAAATGACTGTCCACCTTGATTTAGATCTGAAAATCCTTTAAGAAGTGTTTATATGAGAAGACATAAAATCATCAAAAACTAATCTAAATGACATAAAAGAAAAATTCTTGGGTTGCCTCCCAACTAGCACTTTGTTTATAGTCATGTAGCTTGACTCCATGAACATCTCATTCTACTTTGGGGCATCTGGGAACTCCAAATCTGCCTTTCTGGTGATGGCTTCATCTTCATAGTACCGCTTTAATCGGTGACCATTAACTGAGAACATTCCTGATTTCTTGTTGTGGATATCCATAATTCCTGAGGGATAGATGGTAATTACGGTGAATGGTCTAGACCAACAAGGACGAAGCTTTCTTGGGAGGAGATGTAGAGTAGAATTGAATATAAGAACTTTATCTCCTTTTGAAATATCCTTCTATTTGATATGAGAGTCATGCCAGATCTTGGTGTGCTCTTTGTAGATCCTTGTATTTTCATAAGCTTGCAGGCGAAGCTCTTCTAGCTCATGTAACTATAAGAAGTGTTTTTCTCTAGCAAGTCCAACATCTATGTTTAGGGCCTTGATTGCCCAATAAGCTTTGTGTTCCTCTAATGGGAGGTGATAAGATTTCTCATAGATTAGCTGATAAGGAGTGGTTCCTATGGGTGTCTTGTAAGCAGTCTAATATGCCCAAAGAGCATCATCAATTTTAGACAACCAGTCTTTTCTTGACTTTCTCACAATTTTATTGAGAATCTACTTTATCTGCAAGTTGGAGACCTTGACCTAACCTACAGTCTGAGGGTGATATGGGGTTTCTATCTTATGCCTCACCCCATATCATTTTAGAAGAGCCTCAAATTTCCTTTCAATGAAGTGTGACCCTCCGTCACTAATAACAGTATGTAGAACTCCAAACCTAGGAAAGATGATTTTTTGTGAATAGACACATGACTGTCTTAGAGTCACATGTTGATGACGGTATAGCCTCCACCCACTTTGAGATGTATTCAATGGCCACCAATATGTATTTGTTCCAATATGTTTGTCCAACAAAACTAGAGTTTAAGATTTTTAAAGTTGTCTTCTCAACGCCAAGATGTCCTCCATAGGGGGGCGCATGACATTTTTCTAAGATGGAATGAGCTTCATCGTGATCCACACAACAACGATATACATTGTTTGTGCACTTTCGGAAGAGAAGGGGATCATCCCAGAAATAGTTCTTGATGTTAGAAAAGAATTTCTTCTATTGATTATAGGTCATTCATGGAGGTAATTGTTGGCATGCCAGGTAGTTGTAGAAATTAGTGTACCATGGAGTTACTTGATCAGTAGTATGAATAAGAAGCAATGATTCATCTTAATAGGATTCGTTGATAGGGAGGGGATTGCTTTATTCCACCTTTATTTGAGAGAGGTGATCAGTGATGACATTTTTGTCCCCTTTTTGTCAACAATCTCATTATCAAATTCTTGCAAAAGAAGGGTCCACCTGAGGGGACGTGGTTTGGAATCTTTCTTATGCATAAGATACTTGAATGCCCCATGATCAGTATATATTGTCACCTTCCCACCTAACAGATAGGATCTGAATTTGTCGATGGCGTAGATGATGGCTAACATTTCTTTCTCAGTGGTGGTGTAATTAATTTGAGCCTCGTCAAGAGTTTTGCTGGTGTAGTAGATGACATGATGTTTCTTGTCCTTCTTTTATCCTAGGACAACCCTTACCTGCATAATAACTAGTGTCACACATTATTTTTGGGTTTTATGGCCTCAGAGTAGGCAGCGGAAACAAAAAATTTACTGGCCATTAACCCATAAAAGGAGACTACATTAATGACTATGTAATGAGAAGGATGGTTTTAGCGAAATATAACTACTCATGAGGCTTTCCCAGTGAAAATACCTTGCAGCCATGTGCGGTCTTCAATGCCATGTCTTGGATGGTGTTTTTGCAGCTCTTGGTCTTCACCATGGACTCTGGCCTCCACCATGGACTGCGGCTCACGTGTCCTCCTGAGCGGCAGACATCTCCTGCCTCTATAGATAGTCCACACGAACCACCTGGAACTCTTGTCATTCTAGAAGAATTGTCAAGAAGGAGATGACCCTCATGTTGGTGTACTAGAGCCAACCTGCTCTCCTAAACTCAAACTGCTTTTCTACAGTTGTCTTTCCCTCGATGTGCCTCCTTACTCGGGTAGCACTTGCTCGGGCTCTCTCGGTTACCAGAACCAGAGAGGACAACAACTTTGCAGAGCAACTGATGTTCTGAGTTGTGTATTCTGAGAAGCCCCTGGTACCCCTCAATTTATAGTAGAGGGCAGTCAGGGTTCCCAGTCTGTTCGGGAGTAGAAGGATCCAAAAATTCCCTGAATAACTTGCACTGCGGCTGGCGAACCAATTGTTTCATAACTGAAACGGTCATTTAGCAAGATGAGCCAATCGGTTCACTAGTGAATCGGTTAGTTGGGAGTGTGAACTGGTCAGTTCACTAAATGAACCAGTTGTTTCACTTCCCAGACTTTCCCATAATTGACTTTCTTTAATCGTTTCCAATTAATGTAAAGATTAACCCTTATTCCAATCGAATTGAACAAGTGAAACATGAAAGTTTTTCTCCAACTGGGAAAATCCTTATTTCCTTGGTTGGCATTACTCTGAGCCACTCGGTTCATCAAGTGAACCAGTCGATTGGCTCACACCAACTGATCGGCTCACCTGGGTGAACCGGTCAGTTGGCGGTCCTGACATTGCCAATGCAGTCTCCAATCGATCTGACACTCTAACCAGCTAGTTCAACACTTGAACTTGATAGTTCTGAGTCCAGTCAGTCAATTGTATGTTTAATTTAGTACTTAAACACCTTTAGTATCAATCTAAACATCATTCATGGACGATCTCCTCTTCCAGGGGTGTCCTATGTGTGTGACCATGTAGGTTCTAATTTATGTTGGTAGTGAATGTTCATAACAACTTATGACATCACAAGCAATGAGAGGAAACTAGTAACTCATCATTGCTACCCAGGTAACTCAAAAAGTTAGACAACAAATTCAACCTACAATCTGTGATTAATGTTGTTGTGATCGTATAGTTCCTTTGTCTCTATAATCCAGATTGAACTCGAGGCATGGAACGTCATCCTCTTCAACATTCAATCCATGTTCCTTGAACTACAGCAGACTGTCTAAGATGCATGTGAATTCACATATCATATATTGAATCACATGAGTATGGCCATACAATTCTTAGTGTCGCTTATCAAGGGGACTTGGATATCATACTCCTTGTAGGAGGGACAAATCCCATATCTATCACTCACTGTCAAGACCCCATGTGTCAAAGTCACCCAATCATCACCGTTATAACAACCCATGTTTCATGACTACGTTTGATGATGTCAAAGTGTACCCAATCACATGTGATGAGTGCAGTGATTTCAGGTCTAAGAACCACAATCACCGCCATCACTATGAGAGATGATTTTAACTACCATTCCATGGTATCCATGTATTACTCTCACAGTGGGTCTGTATGATATAGTGTTCTCTAACATGTATGTGTGTGCTTGACTTGATATTATATATCATGACAAATGAGACTCTTTCATCCGTTAACACACACTCTAGTCTTATGTATTACTATTGTCTATTTTGCTTCCACAATAATATCTGACTAGGGACATAACAAGAATGTATGTACTCTTATCATACATATGGTCTCATTGTTCAGGTCCTCAACCTAAAGACATATGTCATCGAGTCTCATCATTCTTTAGACATCTATCATGTATGTGTCATCATCTCATGAGTGAGACAAACATAATAGACAGAATTACCTTTATCATTATCAAATCAAGTATCATATGCCTCATTGCAATCATCATATGATTGTCTCTCTAGGCATACTATACTAACAAACTCCCATTTGCACTTAGAGCCAATCACCCACGAATCATATTCCAAGTGATATTAACATGTCCATCATGTTTCTGCTACACAAGTGCTTTTATAGCGGGTAAGCAACATTTGCTTCAAGTCAGTATATTGCATGTTTCACATTCGCTTGATGTACGACAACTCCTATGAAATGGAAGTGTCGTAGTATGCTATCTGAGATTCCTTTGCCTAACCATTAGCTCCATTGTTGTTACGGGTATTACTACTGAGTCATCAATGGTCGGAACCTCCCATAAGTTCATCCATATGAACTTCTGGATCCATACAGTATCCTTCACAGTGTTCGTAACACTAAGGTACTCGGCTTCTTATTGTAGAATTGATCAATTGTCTTATGTTGGAACATTTCCAACTAACAATTCTTATTCTGAGGTCAAACACAATTTTTTCATTTGAGAAGCTTGCATCAGTGCAACTCTTTACATGCAACTCTTCCTTATTACCATAACTAAAGAACTAATCCTTTAAGTACTTCATAAGTACACAAAGATGTCATTCATGGTATTTCAGTAACTCTTACTGGAGTTCGATAGATATCCATTCATCATGTCCAATACATACGAGATAGCTGGATATTTATATCATCTTGTCATACAAGATGATGATTTCATATCTTCTTGTCGTGTCTAATACATACAAGATGATGAGTTCGTATATTCTTGTCATGTCCAATACATACAAGATAATTAGTTCATATTTTCTTGTCATGTCCAATACATACAAGATAATGAGATGAGTTCATACATGATAGATCCAATTGCAAATGCATATGGCATCTATCCATGTGTTCCTTATTCTTCATAAGAATTGGGACACTTGGCTCTTGAGAGACTAACTCCATGGAACATGGACCAGTTCTCTCTCACCATGCTGAACTCATTCAGCGTCTAGCCAAAGTATATTCTCTTTCTTAGGTCAAGAAGCCCTCTTGATCTGTCTCTATAGATCTTGATTCCTATCACATAGGATGCTTCTCTAAAAACCCTTTAGAATGCACTTTGTTGCCAGATTTTGTAGTATAAGGATGATATCCCCATCAATATGTGGAATGCATATATATGCTCCCACTAAATTCTTGTTATCACACATTACATCCTCATTCTGACTCAAGTCAAACTCTTTGACTATCTTGTCAAGTTGAAGATCCAGTTCTGAGGTGCTTGCTTCAATCCAAAGATTGATCTATGCAGCTTTATAGAATTTATTTGCATTATTGGATTTATAAAACCTTTTAGGTTGTGTTACATACACATCCTACACAATATTCCATTTAAAGAATGCAATTTTAACATCCATATGCCTAATATCATAGTCACATTAAGCTACAATAGCAAGCATTATCCTGATGGATTTATCCTTGGTAACTGCGGAAAAGATTTCATCATGTTCAACACCTTGAACTTGTTAGAAACTCTTTGCAACCAAATTACCCCCCATGTCAGTCTTCTTCTTGAAGACCCAAAAGTACCCTATGGGTTTTACCCCTTCAGGTGAATCAACTAAAGTCGTACTTTGTTGATGCACACGGAGTCCATCTTGGATTTCATGGCTTCAAGCCATATCTCAATTTCTAGTTTTCATTAGCTTCTAGGTAGACTATTGACTTATCATATGATCAACTCACCACCTTCTTGTCTATAATATATCATATATCATTCAATCTCTGGGCGTGTTCTACTAGAATCATGAGTTCTGTGTGTTATTTATGGAACTTTGATATTCCACATCATTTTGTGATTCTCTTTATTCCCAATGTAAAGCATGTGCCCAAAAGGAAATTTGAAGTTTAGCTAGTAATCACACTCTACTTATCAAGGTGTGATTCCTTCTTTCTGATACACTTCTCATGATACACTATCATTTTGTTTCAGATGGATTCCATCATGATACATTATCATGATCTTCTAGAAGGTTCTCAAACTCTTGGTTAAAAGTATTTCCAAATCGATCATATTGAAATTTAATACTTATACCAAGATAATTATGTACTTCATTCTGATCTTCTTGAACACTTCAAGAGATTCATGTTTGTATTTCACTAAATACAAACTATCATATCTACTAAGGTCATCAGTAAATACATTGAAGTACTAGTGATTGCCTTCAACATTTATTCTAAAAGGTCTATATACATCAATATGTATAATCCTTAATAGAATAATCATCCTCCCACTACATCTAATGAAGAACCTTTGTCATATTGCACTTATGAATGAGATTAGCATGTCTCTATTGGTTCAACAACCAAAAGAGTCTAGATATACATCATATGGATTCCAAAAATTCAATCCCATTTATGCACTCTAGATGACATCGTTATAGGCATTCAAGTTTGAGTTATCATGTCATCCATTACATGTGTCACACACATTTGTCTGTTGAACTATCAAGTATAGTTTATGAGACATAGGCATTGCCAACAAAGATCATATCTTTCAAATGAAACATCAATCCATTATCCTAGCCCATACAAGATGTATGATGTTTTCATTGATGGCAGATGTATAATAGCAATTCACTAATTCTATTATATGCCAATGAATGTCATATGGTAGCAACTCTTGCTCTGCACAATTTCTAGCTTACTTCCTCTCAGGTCCTGAAGTAGAGATCTCTATCTCTTTCTTCTACCTAAGATCCTCTATAAAGAGGTCAGTTCCCTTTTCAATTTCAAATATGTGACAATGGTAGCATTTTGTTTCCTTATCTTTATAAGTGAAAAGGGCATATTCCCTTTTACACTTACCCCTTCTCCATATCTGGAGTGATGCAGATTTGGACCTAATCTTGGCTTTAGAACACTTCTTTACCTTGCTTCACTCTGCCAATCATTATCACAGGTTTTGTCCTTTCTTGATTCATGCTTTCGCATCAACATGCCAAGCACTTCAGACAGAGATTTGGCCAGGTTTCTCAACATTTGATAAACTGGCTATGTGATTCACACAACGATTTGTAGAATCATATGTTTGATCAACTCTTGACCTTCAAGAAATCACAGTCAATCTATATGCACAATCATATTGAGCATATGAAATTGTACTTGATCTCCATCTGTCTCACTATACTCAAACATCACTTTGAAGATGCTATACCTTTCATGCTTTACATGATTCTTAAGATGTATAACCATCTCAAGAATGTCCATGCTTCAAGCTACTTATGCAACTCATAGTTCATATAGCTCAACATAAGGTTCTCGATGTCTTAGGCATCATTGGCATACTTCAAGTAAGCATCTAATTTTAGCCTTAGGCGCATTTAGAGAGGTTCTTATGGCTCTGGTCTTTCAAGGACTTAGAGCTTTCGCTCACTACTGAGAACACTTCTCAAAAGGTCCTAAACCAGATTTGAATTTTATCCCATTTATGAACTGATCTCAATAATATTGTATTTGTGTTTGTCATTTGGATTCTACAAAAGAATTTGCAACTTTTTCAAAACATTTTTTATTTGTTTGATTTGATAAATTTGACGATATTCATTAGGCCTTTAATTAATTATCACTCCCACTATTTTTTGTACAAATTGATAACCCTCAAGTATCAATTCAGAAGATTGCAGCGTACAATCTTCTAGTGGCCAAGATCCAAAACAATTGCATCAAATACCCAGCCAACGATGGCACTCATAACCAATTATTAAGGTAGGCAATCATGTCAATTGCATCATATGCAATTCTTGGATAGATGATATGTGCAACTCTTTGCCATAAACATCTGCATGCCTCAAGGTGCTTGATCTGATCAAGGTCACCAAGTTAAGTCTGACCCAAAAGCCAACATGATGAATATGCACTCTATGAAGGCAGACCCACATATTCACCATCACATTTCCATGAGGTAGATAGTGCACCACGCGAAGGCGTTCCCACACTTAGTCGAACAAGTTTTTCATGTGTGCTGCTTTTGGAAGGCATCTTCAACTTAATATTGTGTTTGAGGGATTTTATATAAGTACATATACATATCCAGTCACCACATATATAGTATGTATCATATACATGCTATATCCCACAAGAAAACATGCAATATCGATAAAAGTGGTGATTATGGCCATCCTATTCTAATTCCTTGGAGCAACAAGAAATTACTGTCATCTAAGGTCTACATCATATGCAACCTGCGGTTGATGAATATCTTTGTGCTTGAACCATTCTAGGTTGATTGGCTCATCCAATGACACGATCGGCTCACCTCCTGGTCGATTTGTTGGTTGGTCTAGCCTCCGATGTCTGGACACCTCCAACAAGTGGTTGGGCCATCAGTCGGTCGATCCGACTTCTTCGCAATCCTCCTTGATCCTCCAGGTGGTCGGCTCATATGGTATCGAGTGTCTTCTTCTTTGATGTAATAGAAAATAAACTATACTACTTTTACATAATCTTTGGGAAACCTCGAGCTACATTTGAGGGGAGCAAAGGTAGAAGAGAAAGGATCTTGAGTTGTCTCAAGTTACATGTGGAATAGAAGGTAGAGACTTAGTATGCAAACCTAGATGCAAACAACTATAACCAACCAATCACACATAGGGTTTATAGACCATAACCATGCTACACATCCACCATCAAAACCATTTTAGGGAGACGTGTATCAATTGCATATATACCATATCATATATGTATATTAGTTTGTGGTCGCATTTGGTATTTAGTCAGATATGTACATTAGTCAATTTAAATATTCACATCGTATACCATAAACAAATCATGATAAAAGCAAAATCCAATCATATCAATTTATCCCAAAAATAGTACGTTGACATGGCTCTGATACCACTATTAGGTTTTATGGCCTCGGAGTAGGCAGCGGAAACAAAAAATTTACTAGCCATTAACCCATAATAGGAGATTGCATCAATGACTATGTAATGGGAAGGATGGTTTTAGTGAGATCTACATGGTCCTGGGGCTTTCCCAGTGATAATACCTCACATCCATGTGCGGTCTTCAAAGCCATATCTTAGACTATGTCTGTGTAGCTCCTGGTCTTTGCCATGGACTCTGGCCTCCACCACGGACTGCGAATGGCGTGTCCTTCTGAGTGGTAGACATCTCACGCCTCTATAGATAGTCCACACAGACCATCTGAAACTCTTGTCATTCTAGAAGAACTAGCAGGAAGGAGACGACCATCCTGTTGGTGTACTAGCACCAACCTGCTCTCCCAAACTCAGACTGCTTTTCTGCAATTGTTTTTCCCTCGTTGTGCCTCCCTAGTCAGTTATCACTTGCTCGAGCTCTCTCGGTTACCAGATCATAGAGGACAACAATTTTGCAGAGAAACTGATGTTCTTAGTTGTGTGTTTTGAGAAGCCCCCAGTACCCCTCTATTTATAGTAGAGGACAGGGTCAGGGTTCCCAGTATGTTCGAGAGTAGAAGGATCTGGAAATTCCATGAATAACTTGCACTCTGGAAGGTGAACTGATCATTTCATAACTGAAACGCTCATTTGGAAAAGTGAGCCGATTCTTTCACCAGTGAACCGGTTGGTTGGGAGTGTGAACCGATCATTTCACTAAGTGAACCGGTCATTTCACTTCCCAGACTTGCCCACAATTGACTTTCTTTAATCATTTCCAAAAAATAAAAAGATTAATCCTTATTCCGGTTGAATTGAACAAGTGAAATGTGAAAGTTTTCCTCCAACCATGCAAGTCCTTATTTCCTCAGTTGGTAGGAATCTGAGATGTTCAGTTCACCAAGTGAACCGGTCAGTTGGCTCACACCAGAAAATCAGCTCACCTAGGTGAACCGGTCAGTTGGCAGTCCTGACATTGTCAATGCAGTCTCCAATCAACCTGACACTCTAACCAGCTAGTTCAACACTTGAACTTGATAGTTATGATTCAGTCAGTAAATTATATGTTTAATTGAGTACCTAAACACCTTAGTCTCAATCTAAACATCATTCATGGATGATCTCCTCTTCTAGGGGTATCCTATGTGTGTGACCCTGCAGGTTCCAATTTACGTTGGCAGTGAATGTTCATAACAACTTATGACATCACAAGAAATGAGCAGAATCTAGTAACTCATCATTGCTACCCAAGCAACTCAGAAAGTTGGAGAACAACTTCAACATACAATCTGTGATTAGTGTTGTTGTGATCGTATAGTTCCTTTGTCTCTGACATCTGGATTGAACTCGAGGCATGGAACATCATCTTCTTCAACATTCAATCCATGTTCCATGAACTAGAGCAGACTGTCTGAGATGCATGTGAATTCACATATCATATATTGAATCACATGAGTATGGCCATACAATTCTTAGTCTCAGTTATCAAGGGGGCCTAAATATCATACTCATTGTAGGAGGGACAAATCCCATACTATCACTCACAGTCAAGTCCCCATGTGTCAAAGTCACCCAATCATCACCGTTATAACAACCCATGTTTCAAGACTGCATTTGATGATGTCAAAGTGTACCCAATCACATGTGATGAGTGCAGTGATTTTAGGTCTAAGAACCACAATCATCACCATCACTAGAGAGATGATTCTGACTACCATTCCATGATATCCATGTATCACTCTCACGGTGGGTCTGTTCGATATATTATTATCTAACATATATATGTGTGCTTGACTTGATATCATATAGCATGACCAATGAGACTCTATTATCAGTCAACATACACTCTAGTCTTTATGTATTACTATTGTCTATTTTACTTCCATTGTTATATATGACTAGGGACATAACAAGAATGTATGTACTCTTATCATACATATGGTCTCATTGTTCAGGTCCTCAATCTGAAGACATATGTCATCGAGTCTCATCATTCCTTAGACATATATCATGTATGTTTCATCATCTCATGAGTGAGACAAACATAATAGACATAATCACCTTTATCATTATCAAATCAAGTATCATATGCTTCATTGCAATCATCATATGATTGGCTCCCTGGGCATACTATACCAACAATTATTTCCAAGGGGAGGTCCCAATCAGGAGCTTGTATAATGGGAGCAGTGGTCAAGGAATCCTTGAGGGTGTGGAAGGCCTTCTGGCACTCTTTATCAAAGACAAATGGGGTGTCTTTTATCATTAGTTTGTACAAGGGCTTTGTGATTTTTTTAAAGTCCTAGATAAAATGACGGTAATACCCTGCATGTCCTAGAAAACTACATATAGAAGAGATTGGAGAGGGGGTGGAAGTTTAGCAATTTCCTCTATCTATTTTTTATCCACCTCTATACCAGCTTCGGACACCTTGTGTCCTAGGACTATTCCTTCCCGTACCATAAAGTGGCACTTCTTGCAATTGAGGACTAATTGCTTTTCTTTACATCTTTTAAGGATCTTGGATAGATTTTTTAAACAATCTTCGAAGGATGTCCCATACATAGAGAAGTCATTCATGAATACTTCCATGGACTCTTCTATTAGATCGGAGAATATGGCTGACATGCACCTCTGAAAAGTGATAGGTGCATTGCACAGACTGAACGGTGTGTTCCAAAAAGCATATGCCCCGTACAAACAAGTGGATGTGGTCTTTTCCTGATCTTCTAGATGAATGAGTATCTGATAAAATCCAAAATACCCATCTAAAGAATAGAAATAATAAGTATGTGCCAGTCTCTCTAGAACTTGATCAATGAAAGGAAGGGGGAATGATCATTGTGTGTTGTTTCATTCAATTGTATGTAATCTATGTACATGCACCAACCAGTCATTGTGTGAGTGGATTTTTCCTTCCCTTCTCTATCCTTTATTACTGTAATCCCACCTTTCTTGGGAATCCCATGGACTGGACTTACCTAGCTGTTGTCACTAATAGCATAAATAATACTTCCATCCATAAGTTTTATGACTTCCTTGCGTATGATCTCTCACATTTTGTCATCCAACTTTCTTTGACCTTAGACTCGTGCCATTTCATAATTTTTGAGGTTGATTCTATGCATGCACACTGTTGGGATGAGACCTTTGATAGCATCTATAGAGTATCTGAGAGTCTTTTTCTAGTGTTTTAGTTTAGATAAAAGTTTCTCTTGCAGATCGAAGGGTGGTTGTGCATTAGTGATCACCATATTTCTCTTTTCTTGGGTGAGAAATTCATACTTCAGACCTTTCAGAAGTGGCTTGAATTTTGGTAGTAGTTTAGAAATTGAAATGTCTTTTGGATCACGCTAAAGAGAGGCATATCATACCATTTCAGTAGCGCCATAAAACTCTTCTTCCTCATCTGTGGTTGCAAGTAAGCCAGGATTTTTTTGACCTCGGGATCGTCAAATCCTTATGTAGGGTTGTTTAATGTGTGCATCAGAGGATCAACTATAGCATCATGCTCTGCTATTTATGCAGACAACTGATTAAAACAGTCAGCAAAGTAATTTTTTCTATTGAAGAGGGGCCTCACATGTGATCAAGTATGTGGAAATCAATAGATTCAATCTCAACTCGTTGTGATTGACCCATCAGCCACATCAATTAATGCTCATGATGTTGAAAGGAAAGGTCATCCATATATCATTGGATAGGTGGGATCTTCATCTATGTCAATTATGACAACGTCATGAGGTATGAAGAAATTCCCTATCCTGATTGGTACGTCCTCCACCATCCCAATTGATTTAGTATAAGAATTATCTACTAATTGAATTCTAATATTGGATTTAATAATATCAGTGAGGCCCAACTTGGTTGTTAATCTATATGGCATCAGACTGATGTTGGATCCCAGATCTATAAGACCATATCTCATCGATGAATCTCCAATGAGGAAGGGTATAGTAAATTCACCATGATCTTTGTGTTTTGTCAGAATATTCAATTAAGAAAAAGGTGGATGTCATTTTTATAAGGCATACTGTCTTGACTTCTCCCCTCTTCCTCTTCTTCATGATGAGGTCCTTTAAAAACTTGGTGTATGTAGGCATCTCATCTATGACATCAAGGAGAGGAATATCAAGATGAAATTTCTTAATGGTGTCAAGGAATTTGGTGTATCTCTTCTCAAGTTGTGCCTTAATGAAGCGATGTGGATAAGGGGCTCCAGTGGGAAATTCGCTCACCTTTAATGAAGGAGCAGAGTTTGTAGCTCCTTTTGACTTTTTACATATTGGGGCCTCTTCTGGGTTGTTGATGCTTCCTTCAATGATTGGTACTTTAGGTTGTGAAATAGAAGTAGAACTCCCAAATCAAAGTGTGGCCATTCTTGTTGTTTCGTTCTTGGGATTTTGTTTGGTGTTAGATGGGAATTGTCCTGATGATCTTCCAATCGATGTAGGAATAGAAGCTAATTATTGATTGATCATCCTATTGTGAGTTTGAAGATCACTTATTTGAGTATACACCATGCTCATCTATGTTTGCATGTTTTCTAGTATGTCGTTGTTACTCATGAGACATTCCCCCATCTTTTATGTTAAAGACTCCAGACTGGAAATAGACTTTTGATGCTATTGAAAAAGGCTACCCCTCTACCCATTGAAGGTTCCCTTCTGCTGTGGTTGGGATCTGTATTGTTGAAATTCAGGTGGCATTCCTCTTCTGATGGCTTGCCCTCTTTTGATTATTTGAGAAGATTGATTTAGTTGAAATGAGTTTTCTGTTGCTGAGGTGTTCCCATAAGAGAATCTAGGATGATCAAGACGTTTGTAGTTCACAAAAGACACATTCTCAATTTTTGTGTCTTCCACTTCATGGGTGTAGATGCAATGATCAATACCATGACCCCCTTCTCCACAGGTGACACACTTTATGGATGCCTCGATAAAGCATCTAGAACTGACTTCCTTCATATTCTGGATGTCAGATGCCATTTTATCAAGTTTGTTGTTCATTTTTTCCAATAGCTTAGAGTCTAGGGATTCGTTGGAGGCGGACATGGCCTCTGAAGAACTCCTGTCAAAATCTTGATTGCTTGGAGAGTTGCCATTTTATTTATTATCTCTTTGGAGGTGTTGCCGTCGTGCTTCATGAAATCATTTCCAGCTACTGCGCTTAGAGACGTTCTCTCAGCCGATGTAAGGCTTTCATAAAAGGTGGTGACAATAAGCTCATCATCATATCCATGATGAGGATAGTCTCTTAAGTATTTCTGATATTTTTCCCATGCATCATGTAGGCTTTCAGTAGCCTTCTGTTTAAAACTGATAATTTTTAGCTTGCATCTTACCGTCTTCTCAACTGGGTAGAATTTGTTCACGAAAGCTTCAGACAACTTTAGCCACCAAGTAATGGCCTTTTGAGATAGGTACCATTATAGGGCTTTGTCCTTAAGGAAGAAATGGAAACCTTTCATGTAGATGACATCTTGCAGTACTTTGTTCACCTTGATAGTATTACATAGTTTGTTGAAGGCTTCTATACGGTGATAATGATTTTCTTTTATAGAACCCCAAACATTTGATTTTAGATCATACTGATGAATCTAGGCTTCAACTCAAAGTTTGTTTCCAGCATGCAAGGGAGAACTATGGGTCATTGTCATCATTGACACGACCTATGATTAAGGAACACAGAGAAGGCTTTTCCTTAGGGACATTTGTGTCAGGGGGACCTCGTGCCGCCATTGGATCTATGAGGAGAGTACATGCCTCTGGATATTCAGTGAGGAACTCCATGATTGGTTAGAAATGATAAGAGGCTACCTATAAGTGAAAATATTGAACAAATTAAAGGTTGAGACTGGAAACATAACCAATATTATAGTTGATAGGTAGTAGAAGAGATTTTCTATAAACTTTTTGTAAAATTTAGAAGCAATGACTAGTGCTAAGTAGACCTCAGGTTCTTAGAGGTTATTCAATGTCTTGTCCTTGACAACATCGCCAAAATTTGATCGCTCTTTTTCGTGGGCCAAAAGTATAAACACAATTATCATAGTTAAAGATATTAGACTTTGAGTTTATACCCGACTAATAGAGATGTCCACAACTCAATACGGAATCTTTGCAGTAGTGCGGGGTCAAATGCAGGGACAAGGAGAATAGCAGAATATGAACGTGAAATCTTTGCTTAGTTTAGCTTAAGCAAAAGTAATCTTATGGGTGTTCTAATTAAGGAACGGGTTTAGACTGATTAAGTAGTAAACCTAAATTATGGAATATCAAAGAAGAAATAAAGATGAATCAAGAAATCATGATAAAAAGGGACTTAGACTGGGTTTCACCAATCAAGACAACCTCAACCCCGTAAAACCTTCACTCCTATTTTATATATATTCTCTACTTGTTTTGTAAATAGTAATAATAAAATATCTATCCTTTCCTTCTCCCAAGATCCTGGCAGATATCTATCTAACGGGGTTCCCTCTCTCGAGTTAATAACTGAAAGATCAATGGAAGACAATACAACTTTTATTATAGCAACACCCCACTCTTGTGTATTATAACTATCCTATACTCCAGATCTCGTTGAACTCATTCTCTCAAACAACATCCATATCAAACGTCGAAGGAAGGTATCTAATAATCAATTGACACAATTTTAACAAGAGTAAAGGAACAAAAATTTAAAGAATATATGCCATAAAATAGGAAGATGAACAATTACGTGGTTGGGAGGGCATGAAGGCTACTCCCAACCCAAGTTAGGGTTTTATCCACACATGGCCAAAGAAACAAAAAGAATACAACTAAAGTAATTCATGATGTGGAAAAGAGAAAGAGAAGATCGATACAAGGGTAGATCGAATGATCGATCTACCAACCTCTCGATTGATATCTTGGCAGATGACAGTGGTGTCGACTGTCTTTCTCCTTGTTTCTGATCTTGTCTTGAAGCAAGATGTTCCCTTAGATCCACGGTCATGATGGAGGAACCGACAGTGAGCAGGGTCAACAGGTTTGGATCATGGGATCTAGGCAAGTTGATAGGTTTAGTCCTCCAACTCTAGAACTTGAGAAGGTTTGGCAGCAGCCTCTCGGCACTCTGACTCCAAAGATTCAAGATGCTTGGTACGGTTGTACTGGGGACATATATATAGGGTTAAGATCATCACACCCTCTCCATCGATGTCGGTGGTTTCCTATCGTTGGGTTTGTTGACGTGTAGGTCGACAATGAGTCTTATTAACAACCTTTGTTGATCGACATGTATGTCAATCTCTTCTCATTGTCGACAGAGTTCTTCCTTACAAATTCTATGTCAATCTTCCAGTCGATAGTTCTATCTAGGTGATTCCTCGAAAATAGTCCTTGGACGTCGATAATGCTATCAACGTAGTCTATCGGTGGAACAATTGATGGTACTATTGAGGTTCCTCTACTCAACAAGTGTGTCAAGCACTAGATTGATAGCTTCACACCGACAAGTGTTTGTCGGTGTTGTGTCGACAGAGGTGAGTTTTTCCCTTTTGTTCGACACTCCTTCCATCGATAGGTGGTTGTCGAGGTTCTTCAATTTTTCAGGATGATACTCAATAAGTCTGTCGTGCTTGAATCGATAGTCTTTTCTCGATCCTCTTGGTCAGGCCTACTTGTCGACTGATTGATTGACATACTGAAGAGAGGTCTTTTGAACAATTAATCAGACCATCGATTTCACTTGATTTGTGTCCAATTCCTTTAAATATCACCAAAACTAACTTAGAACTTATTATTTAAGTAAAGTAGAATAAAATAGGTAAATCTAAACATCTAAACATTATTTCTAATGACTTTTATTATGTAAAGGTATTGAAATTGCACCAAAACTGATGTTATCATTATGTAACTTTGTAATAGTTTTGTTTCTGTTGCTTTATTTGTAATGACCCTTACCTGGGTTATGAGTTAACCCTATTTTTTTGGATAAATAAGTTGCTTAGAACTTTAATATAATCCTCTAAAGAGTTTTTTTATTAGTTGACAAACTTATGTTTCAAGTGTGGTCTTGTTTGAATAATGTTTGAGCAATGTTCTCTTATTTTGGACCAAAATGCAATTTACCCAAGATAAGGGGTTCTAGTGCAATATGTCATATGTTGAACATACCTCATGTATTTTAGCATCATTATAGAGAGAATGATGCAAGGTGGTGGCTTGTGGAAAGCCTAAATTCCAAGTTTGAACTTATTTGAATAATACTAGCGACTTGTGTACCAATTTTGGTACAAATTGTAATTTACCCAAAATGTAGGCTTGATATGCAAATATCCACCTCTAGAGTGTACCTAATCCCTCATAGTATCATTTATAGGAGATATAAGGAAGGAGGAACCATTTTTTTATCATATTTGAGTATGATACTCTTGGTGATGAAAAGACCAAGAAAGTGTTGAATGTGAAACCCTAATTTGAGCTTGTATCAAGTTGTAGAATCCATATGAGAGTGCCTATCAACCAAGGAGCCATAGGAGGAGTCTCATATAGGTTTTTTAACTCTTATCCTTGTCCATGATGGGAAAAGAACCTCAAGGAGGTGATCCATGATGAGTTAGATGCTCCTTGTAAAAGTTGTATCAGTTTGCATAATTTATGAGATAAAGATGAGAAATTTTATCAAACAAGATAGCTAATGGTTGAAATATCATATCTAGATCATCCTAAAGTGTTTTGCATGTCAAGATAAATATTATTTCATTCAAGGAAAGGTGTAAACCATGCATGGACGTGGCATCTAGTAGCTTAAAATGGTGACACCTCATATACACACTTTTTCATGAACCTCAAGTATATATACCCTTCCCTTCACCTATTAGTGGCATTTTTTGAAATCTATCACCCCCTTACTCTTAGATATCATGCATAGAGTCTTGGTATCATGCAAAGGTGAATGATTATCGTGCATAGTGCCTTGGTATCAGCCATAACAAAGTGATATTACCCATTGCAAAGTGATATCGGCCAAGTGAGGGATATCGGCCATAAGTGAAGGATATTGGACACAAGTGGTGAGGTATCGTGCATGAGGCTAAGGAGATCAAGTCTTGGACCTTTGAGAAGCTCATATTCAACCTTGGGAACGTGAATATTTGGATCTTGGAGCTTTGAAGTTGCTCTGGAGGCGGATTATATAACTTGAACTCGATTATGTTATTATTTACCATCAATCTTGCCTTAGTTAAATGATTTACTTTCAAATAGAATTTTCTTGCATAATTGATGAACCCATGATTTCTAGTAGTAACCTAGGATTATTTTCCATGAACTATAATAGTAAGAACAATAGTCTATAGGTTGATGATGATGACATCATCATGGTTTAACCTGGTATTAGGTTGAAGCACCTCTAACTTGATATGGTGTTGAAGGATACACCTTATACCCGATATGATGTTGAAAACCCAAGATAGTGATGGTTATACACCTCTAGAATGATATGGTGATGAGAATAAATCTTATGCACGATATGATGACACACACATACACCTCAAAGTCGATATGGTGAGCACACATACACCTTATACCTGATATGGTGTTGAAACCCTAGATGGTGATATGGAATCTGATATACCTTAGAACCCCAAAGCCCTATCGTTTTGTGTAATGGGTTAATTGTGAAGGTTTCAACCAGTTTTCTAGCCTATCACTCAATACATTATAGGATTATCCCATGAAGGTATGAAAGAGTATGAGCATAAGGGTTTAACCTGATATGCTAACCCGATATGGCAATCCAATATGGTAACTTTATATGATAACCCGATATGATGATATGAACACAACTACTAGCATGATATGGTGATGAATCTATACCTCATGGACAATATGATTGATACTTACACACACCTTATGCACGATATGGGGTTAAGAACACACCTTATACCTGATATGGTGTTGAGTATATACCCTAACCTGATATGATGTTGAAACTCAACATGGTGTTGTGGAACCCGATATGTAAACCCTTAAGGTTGAGTAATCTGATATGGATGCATGGTATGGTGATGAGCATACACATCTATACCCGATATGGAAGCATACCTACACCTCTATACCCGATATGGGGGAAACACCTCAATCCAATACACTTGATTGAGTGATACAAATGTCAAATGAAACTTTAAGACATGAAGGGTTTAATGCATTTTGATAAGCATGGGCCAATGTACCTTGAGAGAAGGATTGAGCCAACCTAATGGAGTATGATGTAATCAATATCCTAGTGAGGATGAAAGAGAAACGTGTACTTTTTTAATACTCATGTAATTAGTATACATTGATACTCCTAATATGTGTGGAGTCTGAATTAGGGTTGTAATTCTTGATGAATGTACTTGAAAACCCTAGTCGGCTTGAAAAGGGAAACCTTAACCCTAATGAAGGGTAATGATATGATTTGAAACTACAATGGGTTAATAAAGGGAAACCCTAACCATATTGAAACCATGTTGTTAGCATGAGATAATGAGCATAGCTAAGCATGAGCTATGATGTTTCATATAATACCAATTATATAGGTCTTATGACCTAGAGATAGTTGTTGCCTAGTGAGAGGTAACACGTTTTTTAATGGGCCTAGTGAGCCATGTGAATAGTTGTTGCCTAGTGAGAGGTAACAAGATGTTTAATGGGCCTTGTGAGTCATGTGAATAGTTGTTGCCAAATAAGAGGTAACAAGATGTTTAATGAGCCTTGTGAGCCATATGATTAGTTGTTGCCTAGTGAGAGGTAACAAGATGTTTAATTGGCCTTGTGAGCCATCTTATTAGTTGTTGCATAGTGAGAGGTAATAATATATTTAATGGGCCTTGTGATACATGAGAATAGTTGTTGCCTAGTGAGAGGTAATAAGATGTTTACAAAAGTCTCATGTAAGAAATGATAATGTTCAAAGTAAACTAGGAAATGGAAACTCAGTAACATAATAATAATAATAATAAATGGTTACAATAATAATAATGAAATCTTGATCATATATTCTTTATGCTTATATACAAATAAGGGCTATAGTGTTTTGAATATGCTTAAATGAGATAAGAGGAATACTTGTATTACATAAAGGATGTGAATAAGTATGATGGCTTGGCCAAGGTATAATGTCTAGTAAAGGTGATGTGGTATTTAGTGATGGGTTTAAGGGATTGAGATCCCATAATGAAAGTGAAAGGGGAACATAAGGGTATCCCGGCTACTATGGGATCCTTAGCAATATGGATGTGATATCAGGATTGGCATAGTCCAATACCTGGTTGTGATCTCAGGATTGGTACAAACCAATACCTGGATGAACTCTATCAGGATTGGCATAGTCCAATACCTGGTTGTGATCTCAGGATTGGTATAATCCAATACCTGGTTGAACTCTATGATCTCAGGATTGGTATAATCCAATACGTGGTTGAACTCTATGATCTCAAGATTGGTATAATCCAATACCTGGCTGAACTATATGATCTCAGGATTGGTATAATCCAATACCTAGCTGAACTCTATGATCTCAGGATTGGTACATACCAATACCTGACTAAACTCTATCAGGACTGGTACAATCCAATACCTGGCTAAATAGAGATTGACATAGTCCAATACCTGGTTGTGATCTCAAGATTGGCATAGTCCAATACCTGGCTGAACTCTATCAGGATTGGTACAATCCAATACCTGGTTGAACTCTATCAGGGTTGGTACAATCCAATACCTGGTTGAACTCTTACAAGATCATTATAATCCAATAACTGGTTAGCAAATAGGTTGATGACAACAAATAGAAGTGAGAATGATTCATGGATATCATACCATGATAATATTATCACAGGATAAGCTTGAGATGTTGGCATAATATGATGGGTAAATGATACACATGTTCTTCTTATTCCTTATAAAGTGAATAGATGATTTACTGCTCTATCATAAATAGCTGCAATGCTTTAAAGATGAGAATGTTCTAAATTGCTTATCCTCTGCTTAGTTTAATACCATTTACTATAATAATAACATTGTTGGTGGAGAGTTATATCTCTCGCTGGGACAATTGTCTCACCCCGTGGGATACACAGTTTTTAGGTGGACGTGTACGAGGAGGTAGAGACCATTCTATAGAGAAAGGACAACAACAACATGGACAGCAGTGACAACTCAGGTTGAGTGTATTGTCTATCATGTCATGTAGATAGAAGTCATATGTGTCGTCTCTGTACTCTTAGGTCCTTGGATTTAGTATGTGATGGTTTTATGAACAATCTGAGATTTTGGCTTGTATGCCTCGATGTTTGATGTTACTTTAGTATATGTTTTGACAAAGCAACTGTTATATGTTAACCTCGAGATGAGATGGTACAGTGTATGTACAAGGTGAACCCCAATGTATATAAAGTTTTGAAATGGATCTCTTTGCAAAATGGTTTTAATTTTTAGTGATTTTTGTTAATCCACTGCTTATGATTATTCCACATAATTAGTAATGATTTGGTTGTTGGTTTGGTGGCGATCGTTACATTATTATTACATGACACTTGAAATGTGTCATCTGAGTGGATCCCCTCTTTGGTCCCACTCTTTACAAGATTGTATCAAATCCAAAAGCAGCCGGTAACTTGACTAGTTCAAGTTATCCTACATTGTTCAATCCTTGACTAATTTGATCATTTCCACTCCCCAAAACTACTTTTGTGTTTGAGGCTCAAATTTTAGTAACCTTTATCACCCCTACTCTCTTTATGCAGGTGGAACTATCATCACATAGGAATTGACCCTTGTAGTGTTCGATTATTAATTATCTCTTGTGGTCTAGGAGGCGAGCTTGAGCATTATATGGTGTAGGTTGAGACCACTCATATTTAGACTTAAACCTAGTTCACACCATAGACCCCTTTTCTTGTTGGTTATGTGGTACACTTTGCATACACCTTGAGTTATTGATCATGCATGGATGACAAATGAAATAACCCTGATGAAAGTTCTATATTTGAGATGATTCCCTTAATTCCAAGTGATAATTTTAATTAGCCCATTAAGGTTTGGTTGACCCTACAATCCAAATGGTTTTACCCAGAGCTCTCAATCTAGGAGCGAAACTATTATTCTAAAGTGTGAGATGTATCATATATGAAGGTTTGTTGAAGAGAATTATATGTTTTTAATAACCGTCCTTAACATTCATCTCTATCATCTTTGTAGTTTTCTTGTATTACCAAGTGATGGTGATGAAGTGTGGTTCAATCATATAGATTATCATGTCTTATGAAGATGCCATGGTCGTAAACCATGGTGATGAGGAACCCAAATTTCTTTTCTCAATCGTTAGATGATTATGTGACTTGACAATGTCTTTAGATGATATGTGTAAATTGTGGATAGAGAATGACATGGAGAATGATGGATGTAGAACCTTATCTAGGCTTAAATAGAAGTTGACATTGTGTAATAAGAGACCCTTGTTATAGATGTTTTGTATGCATGCTTAGGTGTTAGAATAATTAGACCCTTTTGCAAAACAAAATGATAATAGTATATGTATTGTGTTGTGGAAGGTGGCTGATTTGGTTCTTAGATTGATTTTTGTCACCAACTATAGCTTTTCATTGTAAAATCTTTTATCGTTAAAACATATTTTCACTATAAAGATATATGTACAAAACACCAGTTCTCAATTTTTTATCGATGGTTTTTAGAACCAAGTCATCATCACAAGAGAGTTATAAGAAGTATAGAAATCCTAGACTAGAATGATCAATTCAGAGACTCTATGCTTAAGTGTGTTGTGTATAGTGTAAAGAAGAAGTTTTAAATTTATATAAGTTATATTTGATCCACCCTTATTCCCATCTAGATGATTGGTTAAGTTATATATTAATCCTTTTAAGGGGTGGAGTTTTGTAGACCTTGATCATTAAGAGTGTACTTAATTTAAGGACTAATTAAACTAAATATAGGTTGAAACAAACAATATGTGGGTAACACATTTAACTACCACCTAACTAGGGTAAGTGGGTAAACCTTTACGAATTGGGTACCATGAATTTTTCTTTGATAATTAGAACAAGAATTGAAATTTAACTCTCCTTATCTAAAATGGTGAACATAAGTAGAGTATGAAGCGACAAAAAAATAATCATGATAACTTATAGAAGTGATGTTGGTGTAAGTGGATGGTGAGACCACCTTAAACAAAACAAAATATCACTATTTAGACAATGTTAGGTTTTGGTGTAACTTTCACAGCTCAACGACCTATATGATGGCACTAACGGATACTTGACATAGGGAGTGACAAGCCTCACCTTAGGTATGAACTATAAGTGTGAGACAATGTACTATGTTATGGTCCACTACATTAGATGAACTAGAAACCTATACTTTACATAGGATGTATCATTTAGTATACTTGACTATAGTTGGCTGGATTTTGGGGATGAAATACTATGTAAGGGGCGCAATGTTGGAACATACCCAAATCTAGAGTCATATGTTAAACCCCCTTTCTCTAGGTTGCTTTGGTCACAGTGTGTTAGGTCCCTTTTCTTCTAATTTGCAATGCACTAGGTTTTATTAGGGTCTTATGATAGCATAATTCACATATACATTCAACTTAGGGACTTTAAAGATATAATAACCATAGTATATTAAATAATAAGAACTAAAGTGTAAAAAATACCAAGTAATTGGATTGACCCAATTTGACACTGTAAAATATTTCTAGAAAAATGACACAAGAGACATTGAGTTAATATGTACTATAGTGTCACAATTGAGTGATTGGGAGGGAGTAAATACATTATATGTGTGCTTGATACATTAACAATGAAATATAATATCAAATTTAGTAATAACGTAAAATTGATGTCAAATTTAGACTCCTCACAACATAATTATCTAACATACCAAATTTTAAACCCACTGGAGGTTGAATGCACCCCTAATCGATTACCGTGAGGGGAAAAAACAAACTTATGTAGCATATAATCTCTTGAATGCATGTAATGCTTTGTTTACCAAAGTTCTACTTCATTTCTCAGTTACGCCTTCAATCTTCATTATCCATGTGTCGGTACTACATCTTGCACTAGAACCCTAGACACACACGACCAGCTTAAGTAGTCGTCAGCTGGGGTTTTTGTCCTACCCTCTTCTTCTCCTCTTCCCTTTATTCTCCTCCTCTTGTTCTTCCTCTTCCTGGACGTGTTCAATGGGCCTCCTACGTCTGTGGATCCATCATGTCGCTGACCAACATTTCTTCTCCTTCTCACCCTCTTCTTCTCTGCCACTACTTCCTCTCCTTCTATGCCTTGACCTCTGGTGCTTCTTTGCCTCCTCCCTAATTCCTCTCTTCCTCCCATCCATATCCCTCATTGCCTAAACCATAGCCATAGGTACTCCCTGCACCCAGTGGCAATGCAACAAGAAGACCATCGTTGCCATATACAGTGGCAGTCTAGAAGATGTGGATGCTAGAGCAATGTTTTATCCTCCTTCTCCCTTCCTTTTTTGCTTTGCAAACACTAGATGACCCTAGATAATCTCAGTTGTTCTCTCCCTCCTTGCGCTTGGCACTAATGCGGCAACATGGCTTCTAGTGGCTACAACCACCATGACCAAGGGGCATGATATAGGTGGATAGTGATGATATAGAACCCTCTTGTTGGCGCATATGATACTATTCACCCTTGTTCCCAATCACAACAACTGTGACCAGGCACAACTGCCCTCCTTATGCAATCATGACTTTATTGCTTTAAGATTGTCACCTTGACCTAGCCAGTAGATTGCTACCATCGACCACTAGACATTGCTACAGTTGTCAACCACCTCTACAACAAACAAACTATAACTACACTACCGGGTCTATGATGTCTCCATCAAATCCTCATCTGACCAAATACATGCTAACCCTGGCCTCCTTCCACCTTCTCTTACCTTGCGCCTGCAACTAAATCTGTTGGGTATGGTCGCCACCTCAAGTGGACAACAGAATACCTACAAACCCGCCATCCTCCTCTTCTACTTCTTGATCCCAACTAAATTAGTAGACCATCTTGTTGTCTCTATCCACTGCTAGCATCATCTGAGTTTGACATGTTCACATGTCTCCATGTATGGCATAACTATTGAACCCAACATGCAGTCATTGTTAGCTAGCCCAAGAACCAAGGATGAAGCAACCTTATGTATTGAGCCTTCACTATAGAACTACTTGTTTAATGACGACTCTAAACAAGCTAGGCCCTACATTATTTTATTCCAATTTTAGAATTAGATTTAACATGAGAGATGGGATATAGACATGAAGCATACACTTGATTGACTTAGTTGACCCCTTACAATTATATATATACTTACCACTATGGCATGCATATATGTACTATAGTACTAGTCTATAGGGAATTTGAATCCAGCAGCTCTGACCCTATATTCTTATTATTTTAAAACCCATGAATAACATTAGGTAAGACAATATAAAGTATGTACTAAGTGTGACGCACCGTTCGAACAAAACATCATTAACTAAGCGGAAGCGATCATTAACAGTGGATTACTGAAAATCACTAAAAATTAAAACCATTTACAAAGAGATCCAAATACAGGAAAACTCTTTTATCAAGAACCAATGTATTTTATTTACATCCTGGTTCATAAGTACATATACTGTATTGTCCCTTCTTGAGGATTACAAGCATCAACTGTTCTGTTAAAACTATACACAGGCAGCATAAGAACCTCAAGGCATCAAGCCAAAATCTCATATCGATTCATTAAAATTACTAACTACTAACTCCGAGGACCTGAGAGTACAGAGATGACACATAGGACTCTCTACACAAAATATGACAGCCAGTGTCTCCACCTGGAATATCACTATTGTCCCTATTGTTGTTGTTGCTGCTCTTCCCCTGTTGTAGAGTTTCTGCCTCTTCTTCCGCGTCTACCTAAAAAAAATGTTGGTGACCAACAGAGTGAGACCCAGTCCCAGCGAGAGATATAACTCTCTGCCAAAAACATTATTATTGTAGTTTAATAGAATAAAACTAAGCAGAGGAATCATATATATTCAACAACAGATAAATCAATGTCTAAACAGATTAGAGCAAAATTCTTATTCAAAGAATTTCAGCTATAACTTGATAAAGCAGCATGACACTTATCCAATAAGGTATGGAAGAACATGTATAACATTTATCCATTTAGCATATGCTAAGCAAGGTAACATCAACCAATGATTCTCATATTTCAACCTTAAGTAAATATGCTACACGGCTGATTACATTTTACGATCATACTTAAGCCCTGAGGAGAAGAGGTATACCGCTCATACTCCAACTGACCACTACGAAGTCGAAATCGGTACCATACATAGGTCAAGGAAGAGCCAGAATTCCATGACCTCATCCTCCTCAGTTAGTGTGAGTACAAAATGTAGGACATCTTGTTTCTCTGCTAAATAGCTTTATAGGGTATACTGGCAACTTTGCTATAGAGTTACAGTGGCGGCTGTACTCTCTTCGCCATCAAGAGATTTCATGTTTATCTCACATCAATCTGGCATTAACATCATTAGGAGATTTGTGATACATCCATCCCAGTATTAACATTATCAGGAGATTCATGATACATCCATACTAGCACATATAATAAAGGATTGAGAGATTTAATGTTTATCTCCATCAATTCCTCATTAGGGCGTAAGGGTATTCGTGCCCATAGCCCCCACATACTCAATAGTATGCCCTCCAGGAGATCCCATGGGAAAACTTATTTCACCATCACCAACTACTAACGATGATGGATCTATGGCCAGGGCTCTACATGATAATATTTCACTTGATTAATTAAGTGCATTATCATATTCTTTTAGCATCAGTCAGGTTTTCAAACATAAATTATTATAACAAATGCTACAAAGAATGTGTAATACTTCTATCAAGTACTTTTTAAAGCGTTATAAAACATTGGGATCTCAATCCCTTGTCACATCATGGGCATTCTCATCCCTTAACATCTCATCATCATGATTATGGAATATGGGTATTCAAACCCTCAGTTCATCAAAGAACACTTGTTACCACTTATCAGATAACTAATACCTTTAGGTCATCTGACCAAGGTAAACCGGATACTTTCTACACAAGCATGTCACATGGCTTTCAAGGCCCATTTAATCTCTTGTTACCTCTTACTAGGAAACAAATCATATTATGGCTCACAAGGCCCATAAAACAATTTCAATAATAAAACATCATAGCTCATACCTAGCTATGCCCAACATCTCATGATACATGCATGGTTAGTACACATGATAACAGTTATATCAATCACATATCTGCACTATGCAATGTAAGGGTAGCATCACTATTCCCTCATTAGGGTTACGGTTTCCCAATTCATGTCAATTAGGGATACTCATCCCATTACCCAAAATTAGGCTTATGATTTATCATCATATTGCCCAAGATTGGGGTTTCATGCACTATAACCCAAAATTAGGGTTTCACATACCTTCACCCTATATTAGGGTTAGGGTTTCATATAGAAATACATAGCATCACCCTAGATTGGAGTTTCACATCACATTACTGCATTAGGGTTTCACATGGCATCACCCTAGATTAGGGTTTCACACATCATTATCTTGAATTAAGGTTCCTTTTAACTTTTCCCCAAATTAGGGTTTCATGTAACTTTACCTGAAATTAGGTTTTCATGAAGCATCCTATTAAATTAGGGTTTTTCATTATATTACCCTGAATTGGGATTTCTCATATCATCACCCTAGATTAGGGTTACACCATTACCCTAGATTAGGGTTTCACCTAGCATTGCCCTAAATTAGGGTCAGGGCTCATCAACCTTCTCAATTAGGGTTTCATGATCTCTTTATCAAGGATCATACCCTAATTACATATTTCATTCATGTTGAAAGTGTTGAGACTTAACCACTGCATGATTATTATACATGTATGAATTCATATCTCTCTCATCCTCTCTAGTATGTTGATTACTTCAAGCTTGATTAGATTAGGTCAACCCTTCATTCCAGTACATACATTTAGGGTTAGCATAGTGTATTGAGATATTGCTTCCATAAGCATCAAAGTTTAACCCCTCTAAGGGTACTAATCACCCTAGTACCTTAAAGGTACAACCATTGTAATTATCTTTGATATACATCATTAACAATCATGGGGTTAATTGATCTTTCATTACATTAAGTCTTCAAACGGTTTTGGTTGCATTGAACCTCCAAACGGTTTTGACCCCTCAACCTCTAAACGGTTTGAGATCTTTTGCCCTCCAAATAGTTTTGAAACCGTTTGGGCATCTAGGGTTGAGACCGTTTTCCCTCCAAATGGTTTTGAAATTGTTTGGGCACTCAACCCTTGAAACCGTTTGATCACATGTACATTGAAACTGATTGGACCCATCAACATTTGAAACCGATTGGATAAATCAACCTTGAACTGATTGGACCTCCAAACGGTTTGAGACCATTTGATCTCAGATGGTTTGAAGATCGTTTGATTCCAAACAGTTTCAAGACCGTTTGGACTCAAACGCTCTCAAGACCGTTTGGTCCAAACTACCTTGAAACCGAAAGGATCATCTAGGTTTTCCTTCAACCAATCAATTAGGGTTTGCTTCATTGAATTATTCATCAATTGGATCATTGAGAATACATCAAATTATAACCCTTGGATCTCCAACCATCCATCACATCCCTTTACGTACAAACGGTCTTGAGACTGTTTGCACCGTCAACCATGAAATTGATTCAATTCAATTAGGGTTTCAACACTTCAACCCGATTAGAGTTTGTAATTAGTGGATTATCCATCACTGAACCTATTATGAGTCACTCAATTAGAACCATTGGATCAACATCCAACTACATCAGTAAGTATCTCCAAACGTTCTTGAGACCATTTGATTCCAAACTGTCTTGAGAACGTTTAGTTTCAATCGGTCTTGAGACCGATTGGTCTCAAGTTGAAACCGTTTAGACATGATATTTCTTGAGATGTATGCTAAGATGACATCATCATCTTCAAGCTTCAAACCTTCGAAATTTTCTGTGATCTTTGTGGTGATTTCAACAATTAATCAAAAGGAAATTCGGGAAAGAAAATGGAATCAACATATGATGAAGAAATGAAATCAATAATGATGTTTAAGGGTTCAAGTTATATAACCCACCTTAAAAGTTGAATCCAAGCTTAAATATTCACGTTTTTAATGGTGAATGAATCTTTCTCAACTTCCCAAGGTTCGTCCTCAAGTCTTTGAGTGAAAAGAATGGCTAAAGTTGAAGATTGAATGGAGAAAGGAAGAAAATAAGCATTGAATTTTGATTTCCACCATGAAATCAAGGTTGAAGATGATTAAGGAGATCACCTACAGGTTGGGGTACGTCCTCCTATTGCTCCTAAGATCCTTTTTTCTCAGCCAAATCAAGGAAAGAAAGAAGAGTCAAAAAAGCCTTTCATGTGGTGAAAGAATGGTGTGTGTATAAGGGAAATTCAAGAGAGAGAAAGTGTTATAAAAATCTTTCAATTCCCTAAACTGGTGCTACTTATCCCCCTCACTTCCTTTCATACGAATCCATCATCCTCCCCTTCGAAATTCTCTTCTTTATCCATGAATTAAAAGGAAACAATTAAGCACCTTAATCAATATAATAATAATATCCAAAAATTAGTGGATATTACTTTTTCTTTAACTAATGTGAGTGGGCTCTCCACTCACTTTAGATATTTCGGTGCCATTTCAAGGCACAAGGACGTCCATACTTATATAAATTCAACCATCACATTTTTGGTTGAAGGCACTTCCATTAATATATTTATTTTTGCAATAAATTGAATTAGGGTTTCAATTATGCTTAAATCTTGATTATTTTAATATCAAGATTCTCTCTCCTCCAAAGAGATTCAAATGAGATGCCACTCTAATTTTATTGTCTCTAATTGATACCAAGAAACATTAGGGACTCTCTAGAAGTGGTTTTTTGCATATTGAACCCTAAGTTTTGGGTAAATTGCACATTACACCAAAACTAGGTTTTAATGCACAAACATTGCTTAATAAGCTCTTTCTTGGTGCTCAGGCTTGGAACATAGGCTTGTGGAAGCCATACCTATGCATCATTTCCATTATTATGATGTTTCAACATTTGAGGAACATTTTATCATGTAACATTTGCAAGTTAACCCCTCAACTTGGGTAATTTGCACTTTAGTCCAAAATGGCAAAACATTGTTTTCAACATTATTCAAAAAAGACTAAAATTGAAACATAAGTTCCTCTTGAGCCTTAATTACTTTTCAAAAGATAAGAGCAAGCATATAATTATCTTTCTTAAACAAAACATCTAGGGTTAAAGCATAACCCAGGTCAGGGGTGTTACAAATTATCCACCCCTAACAGGGATTTCGTCCCCAAAATCATCAAGAGAAAAGAGAAGGGTACTTCCTCCTCATCTCTTCCTATAGCTCCCACGTAGCTTCTTCAATGCCACGGTGATGCCAGAGAACTTTCACAAGACATATGTCTTTCTTTTTCAGTGTTTTAATTCTTTTATCAAGGATCATCACAGGTCCTTCAACATATGATATGTCATCATTTAATTCTACCACCATATGTTGCAAAACTAACTCTTTGTCAGGATGACACTTTCTCAACATGGATATATGGAACACTGGATGCAACTTATGCAGCTCAGGTGGCAACTCCAGCTTATAGGCTACCTTTCCAATCCGTTCAATGATTGGATAAGGCCCCATAAATCTAGGAGCTAACTTTCCCTTCTTTCCAAATCTAAGGACACCTTTCCAAGGTGAGACCTTGAGATATACTCTGTCTCTAACTTGGAATTCTAAAGGTCTTCGCCGTTTGTCAGCGTACAACTTCTGTCTATCCTGTGCAGTCTTTAATTGTTGTTGTATTAATTAATCTTCTCAGTTGTCTGCTGCACTAGCTCAGGACCCAAAAGTTGATATTCTCTTGTTTCATACCAATATAAAGGAGATCTACAATGTCTACCATATAATGCTACATATTGTGCCATATCAATACTATGTTGATAGTTATTATTGTAAGCAAATTCTATCAAGCTCAGGTGTAGATCCCAACTTCCTACAAACTGAAGGACACATGCCCTAAGCAAATCCTCCAAGGTTTGTATGGTCCTCTCAAATTGTCTATCTGTATGTGGATGAAAGGTAGTACTAAACCTTAACTGTGTACCCAAAGCTTTATGGATTCGCTCCCAAAAATGACTCGTGAACTGGGGACCTCTATCAGAAACAATAGTAGTTGGAACCCCATGCAACCGCACTATCTCATCTAAATATATTTGTGCAAGCTTCTCAACAGTGTAGGTTGTTTTGACAGGAAGGAAATGTGTTGTCTTAGTCAACCTATCAACTATCACCCATATGGAATCATGACCTTTGATTGTTCTAGGCAAACCAACCACAAAGTCCATGGTCACATGATCCCATTTCCACTATGGTATCGACAAAGGTTGCATTGTTCCTACGGGCTTTTGATGTTCAGCTTTAACCTGTTGACACACCAGACACCGCATAACAAACTCAGCTACATCCTTCTTCAATCATGGCCACCAATACATATCTGTTACGAACTCGCCTCCCAGTAACCCCCAATTAAGGGAGACCGAAAGGTCAGAGCCGTTAACCAATAATCTGGATCAAAGGTTTGACAAATAATCAATAACAATTAATAAACTTTACCAACTAAACTAAAAATGGGTATAAAATAAAACTTTGCTTACCTTTTCCAAAACTGGGATATCTACCTCTATCCGCATCCGGAGTCTACTCTAACTAATCCTCCTTTGTACTTTAACTCTTAATCAATTTCACGTATGCCGCTTTACTGTTTGTCCTTTTCAAGCTTGTACCTAAACGCCAACAAACAAAATGACGGTCAGCATATCGGAATATGCCGGTATGTGGTGACAACCAAAATTTTGCACATATGGATAACAATATAATTATCACAATCAAGTTAATTAACAAGCCAATTTACACTTTTTAGTATGACATTCTCGACCGCTTTTGCCCTAACCCTGGCATACCCACCTTAGGGTTTCTTTTGCCAATGACTTAAGGCCACCTTCTCAATCCCGAGCTTGGTGCCTGGGGTCACCCTTTATAGTGCCTATTAGTCATTCAATATCATAGGCCACCTTCTCATTCCCGAGCTTGGTGCCTGGGGTCACAACTCATGGTGCCCATTGGTCTACCCATCTGGGCCTGACCTTTGGCATCATCCATCAGGGTGGCATGTAGGTGCGAGAATACATACTTCTATTATTAATGTGATAATCATAGTGACTTTATGATTTGCAAGTATGAACATCCAAACTGATAATTTGCATTCAATGTGGTTAACCATCCAGAAAATCCTCAGGAAACTAAGGCAATTATTCATAATTAACCACATACCTGTCAGGCAGACTTAGGTGCAGGAATAATCCAAACAAGCAACTAATCCAGAATCAAGCAAGCACACAATTCAGTCCTGAAATTGCATTCAATACCTTTCTATCAAAATCTATTCAAACCATCTTGCTACTTATGGTTTCTATTCCCTTTTAGGGTTTCTTCCTCTTTTTAGGGTTTACTTTGCAATTAGGGTTTTACTTCCCTTTACTCTTTTTAAACCCTAATTTTCTCATCTATCCTTCACGAAATTTATTAAGGTTACCTTTTACAAACACATAACTTTAATTCCAGATTAATGCAGAAATAACCATCAATTAAGTCCATTAATGCTTCTTTTACATTAAAGCTACCATTTTTATCCTTTTCAATCTATGACAAAGTCATTATGCTCGTTTATCATCAATTCGTAGTTCATTATGCTCTAATACTCATATGAACGTTATTTATCATTAATTCTACCTTTTATCCACTAGGAAATCCTAATTTCCACATTAAGGGTATTTAACCACAATTAGGAACTTTAATGCTCGAAATAGCTTGGCATCATCATGTCTTAACTTTATTCATGATTTTGAATAATTAAAGCCATTAAGAGTCACATTTACCAAATATTAGGGTTTCAAGGCCCATTAAAACATACTTATGCACATGAACACTCAATTAAACTAATTACATGCAAAATTCATCTTTTTCGATCTTAATGTATCTCTTTATGATTAACAAGTTAATATCAACTTCAATCATCAATTAAACCCTACTAATCACATTAATCATATCAAAATAGGGTTTCTTAACCTTTAATCCATTAAAGTTGATAATTTACACTACTCTTCGAATTGCAAGAGTAATTAGGCTTCAAACATAGTTTTATTGCATTCCTTGAGTTCTCTTGATCAAAATTCATGTATAATGTGCATCTATCTGAGCTACGGTTAAGGAGATATGAATTTAACAAAAATCACTTACTTTGGGCCAATAGGAGGCTACCACGTAGGCCTTGCCATGCGACGTTGCTCGGTTTCTTTGGGAAACATTTCAAAAAGACAGAATTACCCTCGGTTAAGTGATCAGTTTCTTTAGTTCGTGGAGGGCAGAAATGTCCAACATGCCTTCCCTTTCTTCAACCTCGTGCAACCTGCTGGCTACCACCCTAGCCGCCGAGCACAGCCCTAGGGGCGGCTCGTGCTCCCAGTTCCAGACCTCAAAGTCACGACGAATCCCTCCCTTACCTCTGTCCGGCCTCTACGCTCCTCAGAGTGCCTTCATCCTGTAGCCAGGGCAGCTGGTTTGGGCTGGCCAAGCCTACACTATGCAGTTGTCCAAAGCAGTCGTGTTGCGACCATTGTGCAAGGATGAGAGGCACAGAAAGACCATCATTCAAACCCTGGTTGTTGAGGGAACTTCAGCTCTCCATTGTGATAACTCCACTACTCCCATGACTCCAAGGATAACCCCACTTCTCTTGGTGAGGGTTAAAATGAAGAATAAGAGGAAGAAGGGAAAAGCTTGCTTGGTATTATCTTAAACTCGGCCCAAAACTCTACCCCTTATATAGGGGAGGGTATCCACGCCCCATGATATTCATCCAATAGGGAGCAAGTCCCTTTCCTAATAGGAACACGGTCTTTCTTAATTATGTGTAATTTTTTTCTCTTTTAACAATTCCTTGGTAACCCATATGCTTTGGTTATTAGGAAATTTGAGAATTACCTCTTTCCTTCTCTTTGTTCTTGGATTTTTAAACCATTGACACGAATTTCTATTTTCATTTAGCATAAACTATTTCCTCTTTAACAATACCACATAATCCATTAATAATGTATTCACATTATACTCTTATTTTATTTTATAGGTATTTTCTCTTTCCTCTTTCTTCATTGGGACTCCTTGGATCCCAAGAAACTCTATTATTTCGAAATACTTTTTATTGGATACTCATTATCCTTCTAGATGCATCTAAATGCATTATTCTTCATTATCTTATTAAAATATCTCTTTTTGAGGATTTCTCTTTATTTCTCTTTTATTTTCCTCATTGGTATTCCTTTTATCATTAGGAATCCTTAGGATACGAAAATCCACCAAGGATAACACAATTATACCTCTTTCCCCATATTTTCCACATTTTATCATTATTTTCAGTTTCTTTCTTAACAAAGAAATACTTAATTGTTCTTTTCTTTTCTTATTGCACTATCTATGCAACTTTGGACTCCTTGGAACCCAAGGAACCCAAGAGGCACGAAATCCATCTTTGGATTATATTCTTTTGCCTTCTAGAGGTTTCCACATCTTTCTTTTCTCAAAAACTCAATTATTCATTAATTAATTGAATTTCCTTGTTATTGGGCCCAATATCCAATAAAGCCCACAACACAATCATCAAGGCTATTTGTAAACGAAATTACATCATTATTTGTCCAATTATCTCCAATATGAGAGATTACATTTCTCAACAAATGAACCCAAAATTTGGGGTTGTAACATCCTTCCCCTCTTATAGGAATTTTTCCCTCAAAATTCCATAAAGCAAGCAAACAAACACGATAAGCCTTTCATATGTCCATCATGGCTCCCAAGAACCTTCATCATCTCATATTCTTCCATCTGAGTTCTTTTCTTACCTTGGTATATCGTACCCTCATAGGTGACTCAGGACATTTCTGCCTCTCAAAAGCTGAATAGGTTCAAGGCTCAACACATGGCTTGGGTACCTCACATAGTGCTCTAGATTGGACTCATGGAACACATTACACATCATGTTATCCTAAGGGGTAAGGCTAAACACAACCATCTCCACCAATCCATCTCAAATGGACCCATATATCAGGGACTTAGCTTTCTCAGCTATAGCCTAGGGGGTCGGATTTTCACATTACATACTTTCCTACAGTGAATTGCATGTTAGTCTGCTTTGCATCAGCTCACGCATGTCGTCTCTGGGCTCTCTCTCTCAGCCATTGCACGATCAAAGTGATTTCATCTGCACACATTGTGGTTCTTTTCTGACCTTCGTGAGGCCTCCTTCACCAACATCATCTTAATGAAGCGGTGACTGACACAACCTCTCAATAAAACTTCTTGCATCCCGATAAAGGCTATGGTGGTTAACATCACATCTTAAGAACTGTCCCTTTGTATCACCCTGAACAAGCACACTTGCTCTCATCAGACCCTTTAGTCTGGATCATACTAACCATTAGTTAGGGGTGATAAACTATACTATCATCGAGTTATTCATGTATCTACTTCCAACTCATGGAAGTGAACCCTTAGGTTATACTCGCATCATGGTGTAGTTGAACCATCTTTCCTTCCTACAAGTAGTTCAACCAAATCCATCCCTTGATAGCATTCTTTCTTCCTTATGTTATCTAGGTAAGGCGATCTACCATAACCCGTATTGCACCTTGACCTTCTTGGTCTAGGGAAGACTTACCACCATATCTGTAGTGATGAATTCCCATTCCCTCTCGGGGATTCTTTAACCTCTAAGTCAAAGCACTGGGTTACTGGTGTTCTTCCTTCACCCTTGGCTTGCATGGCCACATGCTACATGCAACTTCACATCAAGCAACCAAAGTTCTACTATCACTTACTATCTTTGTAGTATCACGGTGTTTGGTGATCTTAAAACCGTGATCTCCTGTATGTCATGATTCCTCAAGATCGATTCCTCGAAAACCCTAAACCACTCTCAATAGGGTTTTATTACCTTCCTATCCAAAGAAGTGTATCTGAGGTTCTCCCACCATCCTTTTATTGCATCAAAGACTAGGCTGGCTAACCAAACAACCATTAACTTGTTCAACATATCTTATTACATCTGAGTGTTAGCCAAAACACATCTTCTTTCTAAACTTAGGGTTAGCCGAACAACCTCAACTTCTTCTAGCCTCTAGCTAAACTAGGAAACTATATCTAGAGCATTCATTACCACTTCACCTCCTTAGGTGTTAGGTAATGCTGAAGACATACTCCTATGTGTATTCCACTTATCATCTCATCTCTAAGTCAATCTTCATCAGAACACTCTGAGCTCATCCTCTTGGTTATCAAACTCGACCTTGTATTACTTGCAAATTCCACCTAGCTCATGATAAAACATTCTCAAAAAATGATTACCTTAATACTCTTACCGTTTGTACCTATCCATGTATCATTCACTTCACAAGGGCACGTTATCATCTCTTTCCTCATTCCTCATGGCAACGTTCCAACTCACATCATCTTTTATCCTTGGTGTATGGCATGTGTACTACCCCATCTCTCCCTCCCATAACAAGAGGAAATAAGCATTTGGCGGTCCTCCAAACACAAAGTTTTTCCTGTTCTAAGAGTAGAGATGATACATCCCACATTGCCAGTACACCTTCAAATCTAAGTTGAAATGTGTAACTTATGTCTCTACATCACAATCATCTTGATATCAAAGTTACTTCCATGGAAAACGGATCTCGAACCTACTTGGGTTTACACATAATCCTTGGTCATCTCCTCTAGGTCTATAGGGTGCCAGCACTTTTAGGGTCATCCCTCTTTCCTTATGCATCCAGAGAGTGCCCTAATCATCTACCCTTTGGGTCCCATGAGTTCATGAAGGTGATCAAACTCCTAATCCATGGCCCTCATGCAATGATAGTTGTTACCTCCCGACCCTATGGTCATGTGCAACTAGGGAATTAGGCAACTCCTACTTCCATCGGTCTTATCCCTACCTGACCCTAGGACGGACTTAGGATTCTAACATAGTACATGTTCAACTTAGAACCTTACCCAATACTTCATCATCTCTCTCTGCATTCTTGAGTTGTCTTTCATCCTTTCTCAGGGATCATGGCGACCTGCCTACCTTGGTCAGGCCCCATATTGGTTACCTCCATGGTAACACATCCACATGTACTTAGAGATGGTTAACTATGGGTCTACAGGTTTAGTCTCATGCCATGTACTTTTCACTTAGCTTTCTCAAGATCCTATGAAACCTCTTTAGGTTACCTCAACCCAAAAAAATTGGTATACACCCAACCACAGGGTCCCTCTCCCAGGATGGGAGGAAACTACAACTCTTGACAACAAGATGACAGCTGTCCTTAGGGTTTACATTCTCATGAGCATGCTTAACCTAGCCGCCACTAAGGCACATGCAGACCACCTACTAAACCATGCTAGGTCGTACTTGTTCTCATACTCAACATTAGACCAACTTAGTTGTGAGGGGTTCATCAAACATACCCTTAAGGGGTTTCCTTTACCTCTTCACATGAGGAGTACCATACTCGAAACTGTAGAGACTCAAATCTCATCATGAGCATCGGATACACCGCTTCCCCTCTTAGGCCTAGGAACCCTAGGTTCACCTTTAGGTGTCCAACTACATGCTCTATCTCTTAACCACGAATTAGGCATGCAAAAGGCATGACATGCACTTCCTGTCATCCTTCTACTCGAGCAACACTTATGAGTTGGGTCCTCCTCAAGGACAACCAACAATGTACAAGGCCTCACAACCTGTTACTAAACCTCTCAGGTCTAAGGAACTCTGCTTCCTATCTCAGAAGGTAAACACCTATACCACAGGCAGAAGCATCATTCTCTCTCTAGGGTTCGGTTCCTCTAAAGGCAACCAAGATATCATCAGCCTCCAGGGATCATGCATGAGGCAACCACTATTATCCACTTATGTCGCATCATCCTCGACTCCCCATTGTTCCTCATATCTCAGGGTTTAGGCTTCCAACCTTCTTGCTTAGTTCCTACTTTCTCTCTCTCTAGAGCTAACTCCACCTCCAACCTTACTAGTAGAGGTCCTCTCTCCATGAAGGATCAAGCTCACAATAATACCTCTACGTGGGTGAAGCCTAGGCTCGAACTTATGTTGCTCAAGATTATCCATATCCCCTTATGCTTATCTCATAAGCCATCCATCATGTCCTTCTTGCCAGGGTTTTAACTTACTGCTCATACTACTGATGTACTCTGGGTGCAAGCTATATCCTACTTGCAACAGCCCATAAGGTTTCTATAAGTTCTTCTCTAACCTCATCCATGAAGGCTATCCTTCGCTCAAACATGCACGACCCTTCCCAGGGTTGGGTTGCCAAAGGTGCTAGGTCATCCAACCTCTCATGGCTCGTATGGAAATCTAAAGGCATGTCCATCCAAACACCCAGTCAACCATGATATCTAACTCATCACGTCATCTCTCTCTATCTCTAACTTCCACTTAGGTTTAGGGTTAGCATCATCCTTAGAGGATGTGCTAGGTCTCTACCTCCAAGACTAACTCTCTCTCTACTCATCCTCCTGCCAAGGAGGTCTATCCTCAAGTCTCTCTTGAGTGCAATGACAACTCGTGTCATACGACCTAAGCATGTATCTATTCTTTTTACGCTTACTCTATTAAGCTTATGTCCATGACTTCTTATTTACATGCTTTTTATTAATTTGGTGGAGGATTCCTTAATCCTTATCAACCTTACCCATACCCCAAGAGGGTGAGGAAAAAAGAGAAAACCTAATCCTTAATGTCCTTAACAGAATTTGAGTTGAGAAGGGATGAACAAGATGAGAGAGTCCTAAATGTATCTTATTTCGAGTCATATCCTAAGACATAGGCCAGGCAGTCACACAATCCGGGAGTCCTCGTATTCTGACTAGCGGTGCGGAGGAAAATATTGCCAGCCCCCGGACGTGATCCTTTTCTAGACACCTCAGTCTTTCAGACAATCCTCTAATAACTCCCTCGGTTCTACGGAATTTGTAACATTTAATAATTAATAAAGATTAAGTGAGGAACCTTCACTCTGATACCAATTGTTACGACCCCTCCTCCCGGTATCCCCCAATTAAGGGAGACCGAAAGGTCAGAGTCGTTAACCAATAACCCGGATCAAAGGTTCGACAAATAATCAATAACAATTAATAAAATTTACCAACTAAACTGAAAACTGGTATAAAATAAAACTTTGCTTACCTTTTCCAAAACTGGGATATCTACATCTATCCGCATCCGGAGTCTACACTAACTAATCCTCCTTTGTATTTTAACTCTTAATTAATTTCACATATGCCACTTTACTATTTGTCCTTTTCAAGCTTGTACCTAAAACGCTGACAAACAAAACGTCGGTCAGCATATCAGAATATGCCGGTATGTGGGAACAACCAAAAGTTTGCACATATGGATAACAATCTAATTATCACAATCAAGTTAATTAACAAGCCATTTTATGCTTTTCAGTATGACATTCTCCACCACTTTTGCCCTAACCCTGGCATACCCACCTTAGGGTTTCTTTTGCCAGTGACTTAAGGCCACCTTTTCAATCCCGAGCTTGGTGCCTGGGGTCACCCTTTATAGTGCCCGTTAGTCATTCAATATCATAGGCCACCTTCTCATTCCCGAGCTTGGTGCCTAGGGTCACCAATCATGGTGCCCATTGGTCTACCCATCTGGGCCTGACCTTTGGCATCATCCATCAGGGTGGCATGTAGGTGCGAGAATACATACTTCTATTATTAATGTGATAATCATAGTGACTTTATGATTTGCAAGTATGAACATCCAAACTGATAATTTGCATTCAATGCGGTTAACCATCTAGAAAATCCTCAGGAAACTAAGGTGGTTATTCATAATTAACCACATACATGTCAGGCAGACTTAGGTGCAGGAATAATCCAAACAAGCAAGTAATCTAGAATCAAGCAAGCACACAATTCAGTCTTGAAATTACATTCAATACCTTTTTATAAAAATCTTTTCAAACCATCTTGCTACTTATGGTTTCTATTCCCTTTTAGGGTTTCTTCCTCTTTTTAGGGTTTACTTTGCAATTAGGGTTTTACTTCCCTTTACTCATTTTAAACCCTAATTTTCTGATCTATCCTTCACGAAAGTTATTAAGGTTACCTTTTACAAACACATAACCTTAATTCCAGATTAATGCACAAATAACCATCAATTAAGTCCATTAATGCTTCTTTTACATTAAAGCTACCATTTTTATCCTTTTCAATATATGACAAAGTCATTACGCTTGTTTATCATCAATTCATAGTTCATTATGCTCTAATACTCATATGAACGTTATTTATCATTAATTCTACCTTTTATCTACTAGGAAATCCTAATTTCCACATTAAGGGTATTTAACCACAATTAGGAACTTTAATGCTCGAAATAGCTTGGCATCATCATATCTTAACTTTATTCATTATTTTGAATAATTAAAGCCATTAAGAGTCGCATTTACCAAATATTAGGGTTTCAAGGCCCATTAAAACATATGCACATGAAATATCAATTAAACTAATTACGTACAAAATTCATATTTTTCAATCTTAATGTATCTCTTTATGATTAACAGGTTAATATCAACTTTAATCATCAATTAAACCCTACTAATCACATTAATCATATCAAAATAGGGTTTCTTAACCTTTAATCCATTAAAGATGATAATTTACACTACTCTTCTAATTGCAAGAAGAATTAGGATTCAAATATATTTTTATTGCATTCCTTGAGTTCTCCTGATTAAAATTCATGTATAATGCGCATCTATCCGAGCTACGATGAAGGAGATATGAATTTAACAAAAATCACTTACTTTGGGCCAATAGGAGGCTGCCACGTAGGCCTTGCCATGCGACGTTGCTTGCTTGCTTTGGGAAACATTTCAAAAAGACCAAATTACCCTCAGTTAAGTGATTAGTTTCTTTAGTCTTCAGAGGGCAGAAACGTCCAACGCGCCTTCCCTTTCTTCAACCTCGTGCAACCTACTGGCTGTCACTCTAGCCGCTGAGCACAGCCCTAGGGGCGGCTCTTGCTCCCAGTTTCGGACCCAAAAGTCATGACGAATCCCTCCCTTACCACCATCTGGCCTCTGCGCTCCTCAGAGTGCCTTCATCCCACAGCCAGGGCGGCTGGTTTGGGCTGGCCAAGCCTACACTATGCGACCGTCCAAAGTAGCCATGCTGCGACCACTGTGCAAGGTTGAGAGGCGCGGAAAGACTATCGTTCAAACCCTGGTTTTCGAGGGAACTTCGGCTCTCCATTGTGATAATTCCACTGCTCCCATGACTCCAAGGATAACCCCACTTCTCTTGGTGAGGGTTAGAACGAAGAAGAAGAGGGAGAAGGGAAAAGCTTGCTTGGGATTATCTTAAACTCGCCCCAAAACTCTACCCCTTATATAGGGGAGGGTATCCACGCCCCAAGACGTTCATCCAAGAGGGAGCAAGTCCCTTTCCTAATAGGAACATGATCTTCCTTAATTATGTGTAATTTTTCTCTTTTAACAATTCCTTGGTAACCCATATGCTTTGGTTATTAGGAAATTTGATAATTACCTCTTTCCTTCTCTTTGTTCTTGGATTTTTAAACCATTGGCACGAATTTCTATTTTCCTTTAGCAGAAACTATTTCCTCTTTAACAATACCACATAATCCATTAATAATGTATTCACATTATACTCTTATTTTCTTTTATAGGTATTTTCTCTTTCCTCTTTCTTCATTGGGACTCCTTGGATCCCAAGAAACTCTATTATTTTGAAATCCTTTTTATTGGATACTCATTATCCTTCTAGATGCATCTAAATGCATTATTCTTCATTATCTTATTAAAATATCTCTTTTTAAGGATTTCTCTTTATTTCTCTTTTATTTTCCTCATTGGTATTCCTTTTATCATTGGGAATCCTTAGGATATGAAAATCCACCAAGGATAGCTCAATTATACCTATTTCCCCAAATTTTCCACATTTTATCATTATTTTCAGTTTCTTTCTTAACAAAGAAATACTTAATTGTTCTTTTCTTTTCTTATTGCACTCTCTATGCAACTTTGGACTACTTGGAACCCAAGGAACCCAAGAGGCACGAAATCTATCTTTGGATTATATTCTTTTGCCTTCTAGAGGTTTCCACATCTTTCTTTTCTCAAAAACTCAATTATTCATTAATTAATTGAATTTCCTTGTTATTGGGCCCAATAGCCAATAAAGCCCACAACACAATCATCAAGGCTATTTGTAAATGAAATTACATCATTATTTGTCCAATTATCTCCAATATGAGAGATTACATTTCTCATCAAATGAACCCAAAATTTGGGGTTGTAACAATATCCTTCAAGTTACGATACATTTTGGTGCTCCCTGGATGCATTTCATACATCGAAGAATGAGCTTCCTCCAAGACTAGATTCTTTAAGTCTTTGGCATCAGGTACTACCATCCTACCATGGTAACAGAATACTTGATCCTCTGACTCATGAAAGCCATCCCGTTTCTCACTACCATACTCTGACCTGATCTGCTGAACCATAGTATCAGCTTGTTGTGCTTCTTTAATCTACTGTCTCAGAGTAGGTTTCACTTGCATCTCAGCTAACAGCCCGACTAACAATGATACCTTAAGCTGTATATTGTTTTGTCTCAAGAAAATAAGCATATCTCTTTTAAAGCACACTAAGGAGTTCAACTGTGCTTTATCTAAGGTTGGTGATGATGATTTCCTACTTAGTGCATCAGCCACTACATTAGCCTTCCCTGGATGATAATCAATTGTACAATCGTAGTCCTTGATTAACTCCATCCAGCGGTGTTGTCTCATGTTCAACTCATGTTGTGAGAAGATATATTTTAGATTCTTATGGTCTGTGAAAATCTGGAATGTTTCTCCATAGAGATAATGTCTCCATATATTCAAAGCATGGACCACAATAGCTAGCTCTAGATCATGTGTCAGATAATTCTCCTCGTGTTTCTTAAGCTGTCGAGAGGCAAAAGAAATCACTTGATTATTCTACATCAACACACATCCTAAACCATTCTTAGATGTGTCACAAAAAATTATGTACCCCTTCCCTTGCTCAGGTAACACCAGCAAAGGTGCACTTGTTAACCTTTCTTTCAACAGCTGGAAAGAATGTTGACACTTATCATTCTATACAAAAGGAACCTCCTTCCTGGTCAACCTGGTTAGGGGTAAAGCTATAGAATTGAAGTTCTTAATGAACCTCCTGTAATAGCCTGCCAGTCCTAGGAAACTATGTATCTCCATCGGTGTCTTTGGTTGTTCCAATTGCAGGACAGATTCTACCTTCTTAGGATCAACACAGATACCTGAGGCAGATATTACGTGGCCTAGAAAAGAAACTTATGGTGACCAGAACTTGCATTTTCTAAACTTAGCATACAGCTTATGCTCTCTTAGCAAAGTTAAAGCCTGACGGAGGTGTTGCTCATGTTGTTGAGCATCTCTACTATATATCAAGATGTCATCTATGAAGACTACTATAAACTGATCAAGAAAAGGCTAGAAGATTCTATTCATGAGTTTCATGAATGCAGCTGGTGCATTAGTTAGTCCAAATGACATAACTATGAACTCATAGTGACCATACCTTGTCCTAAAGGTAGACTTAGGTATGTCACTCTCTTTGATACACAACTGATGATATCCCGACCTCAGATCTATCTTAGAGAAGATAGTTGCACCACGCAACTGATCAAATAGATCATCGATCCTTGGCAGAGGATACATGTTCTTTATGGTTACTTTATTCAACTGTATGTAATCAATGCATAATCGCATAGATCTATCCTTCTTCTTAACAAAGAGAATCGAAGCACCCCATAGTGAAGTACTCGGTCAGATAAAACCTTTCTCCAGCAACTCCTGCAGATGTTTCTTGAGCTCTGCCATCTCAGCAGGTGCCATTCTATACGGTATTTGTGTTATTGGTTGCGTGGCCGGGATTAGATTAATCTCAAAATCAATCTCTCGGGGTGGAGGGACACCTGGAAGTTCATCAAGGAACACATCTTCAAACTCCCTAACTATCGAAACTTCAAAAAGATTAGGGCTCTCCATTGTGGTGTCTACCACATGTGCTAAGAATGCAAAGCATCCTTGTCTCATCAGCTTCTCATCTACCATAATTGACACAAGACATGTTGGAAGAATCTTTCTATCTCCCTGAAAGATCCATGTGTCACCATCATCTACGAACACAGCTTGCTTGGAATCACAATCCAAGACAACCTTATACTTTTCTAGGGTGTTCATCCCAAGAATTATATCGAACCCGTGCATCTCAAGTGGTATAAGATCCACCTGAATGCGATGTTTAGAAAAGTAAAGAATGCAGGGAGAACACACCTCCCGTAGCACTACAGATCCAACTAATGGAGTTTCTAATAACAAACTATCTGCCCTATGAGCAACTGTCATATTGCAGTCATGGATCACTTTTCTAGTGACAAAGGAATGTGTAACACTCGGATCAATTAAAATAGATACGAAACAGGATGAATACATATCAGAATGAAATAGTTCCATCTGACCTGTCACAATTCGAGGATTGATTACTGCTTTGGGTTGATTCATCGTATAGAATCTCATTGTTTCTTGTTGTTGACCCTGTGCTCGATTGTTAGATGCCGACGAACCAGCTTGGGATGCTTGTCCACGTCCTCTAGCGCCACTCAAAAACTATCGCCTCTGAGAGCCTTGCTGACTCTACCTGAAAGGTTGAGTCACACTTACATCTCTAGCTCGACAATCTTTCATCAAATGCCCCATCTTTTCGCATATAAAACAGCCTCTGCTCTCCCTCTGTGGCATGGGTGGTCATGTTACTATTACTGATGCTGAGCTGTGGGCTCCCTCTGGTGGTAAACTATGGCCTCTACCACTACTCGACATCCATTGCGTCTGGGTATTGAATCTTAGTGGTACTATTGGTGCAGAAAATCTCGGTTTCTTGAAATTTTGAGACCTCTGTCCTTGAAACTGAGTATACACCTTCTTACTCTTAGTCTAGCAATTCTCAATTACCGATCTTTCTATACGTCTCATGGACTCCACAAAGGTGGCGAACCTCTCCCTATTCTCTAAGGCAGACATAGGAGTGGTCAAATCAGCGTTCAACCCCTTCTCAAAATGCTGAATTCTCTCTTCATCAGTAGCTGCCATATGCAGACAGAACCGCAAAAGCTCCATGAACTTAGCTTCATACTCGCTAATGTTCATTGGTCCTTGCCTTAACCTCTCAAACTGAGAGATATTCTCATCTTGATACGTCTTGGGGAAGTATCTACTGATGAATTCTCGTCGGAATTCTTCCCATCTAATTTTAACACCTAGCCTCTTGCCCTCTTCTATTGTCCACCAGTGGCCAGCGCTCCCTTTTAGAAGGTATACTGCATGCCTCACCTTCTCTGCTTCAGGAATATTGAGGATTCTAAAGGCCTTCTCCAACTCAGTCAACCACAAGTCAGCATCTGTTGGGTCAGCTATACCAGCATAATCTGTGGCTCCAACCCGGCAAAGTCATTCAAAAGTATTGTCGGCTCCTTATCCTTCATTATGGGCTGGTGCCCTCGATGTAGGTGGTGGCATCCTATCCGCCATATGTGTCATGGTTGCCATGAACTGCCCAAACAGATCATGGAAAGCTGAGTTTTCTAGTGCGGCTTGGTTAAGCTGGGGATGTTCGTGCACTGGTTCCTCCCTAGTTTGGTCCCTTGCACCTCTTCCTGGTGCAGCAATGCTGCTCTTAGTAGCATGTTCTTCGTGTGATCCAGACATCTTTAAGTTCTTCTTCTCCTCCTATGTGAGCAGAAGACACTATCAGATGAACTGGAAGACACCCGAACAGACTCAACAACCTTAATCCTATGTCTCTATAGACTCAGCGAACCTAGAGCTCTGATACTACTAAATTGTGATGCATCGTTCGAACAAAACATCATTAACTAAGCAGAAGCGATCGTTAACAGTGGATTACTAAAAATCACTAAAAATTAAAACCATTTACAAAGAGATCTAAATACAGGAAAACTCTTTTATCAAGAACCAATGTATTTTATTCACATCCTGGTTCATAAGTACATATACTGTACTGTCCCTTCTCGAGGATTACAAGCATCAACTGCTCTATTAAAATTATACAAAGGCATCATAAGAACCTCGAGGCATCAAGCCAAAATCTCATATTGATTCATTAAAAGTACTAACCACTAACTCCGAGGACCTGAGAGTACAGAGATGATACATAGGACTCTCTATACAAAATATGACAGCCAGTGTCTCCACCTGAAATATCACTGTTGTCCATGTTGTTGTTGCTACTGCTCTTCCCCTACTATAGGGTTTCTGCCTCTTCTTCCGCGTCTACCTAAAAAAATGTTGGTGACCAATGGAGTGAGACCCAATCCTAGCGAGAGATATAACTCTCTGCCAAAAACATTATTATTGTAGTTTAATAGAATAAAACTGAGCAGAGGAATCATATATATTCAACAACAAATAAATCAATGTCTAAACAGATTAGAGCAATATTCTTATTCAAAGCATTTCAGCTATAACTTGATAAAGCAGCATGACACTTATCCAATAAGGTATGTGTAACATCCCTGACCTGGGTTATGCTTAAACCTAGATGTTTTGCTTAATAAAGTTGATTATATGCTTCCTCTTATCTCTTGAAAAGTAATTAAGGCTCAAGAGGAACTTATATTTCAATTTTAGTCCTTTTTTAATAATGTTGAAATAATGTTTTACTTGTTTTGGGCTAAAGTGCAAATTACCCAAGTTGAGGGGTTAAATTGCAAATGTTAGATGGTGAAATGTTCCTCTAGTATTTAAGCATCATAGGAATGAGAATGATGCATAGGTCTGGCTTGTAGGGGCCTAAATACCAAGAAAGAGCATGTTGAGCAATGTTTGTGCATTAAAACCTAGTTTTGGTGTAATGTGTAATTTACCCAAAATCTAGGGTTCAATATGCAAAATACCACTTCAAGAGGGTCCCTCATGATTCTTTTCATCATGTAGAGAAAATAATTTGAGAGGGGCGCCTCATTTGAATCATTTTGGAAGAAAGAGAATCTTGATATTAAAATAATCAAGATTTAAGCATAATTGGAACTTTACTTCAAATTAATGCAAAAATAAATATGTTAATCGAAGTACCCTTCACCCAAAATGGTAATGGTTGAAATTAGATAAGGCTGTACGAGCATGTGCCTTGAAAAGGCACGAAAATATCTAAGTGAGTGGAGAACCCACTCACATTAGTTAAATCAAAAGTAATATCCACTAAAAATGGGATATTAGTATTATATGATTTAAGGTGCTTAATTTTCTTTTCCTTAATTCATGGATAATGAAGAGGAATTCGAAGGAGGGGAAGATGGATTTGCATGCAAGGAATTGATGGGGGAGAGGTGGCACCAATTTTGGAATTAAAAGGATATTATAAAATATTTTCTCTCTCATTGAATTTCTTATAAAAACACCTTTTACAACTCAATTGAGAGGCTTTTTCAAAACCACTTTCACTCTTTGCTTGAAAAACGACCAAGGGAGCTTTGTAGGATCAGGAGGACGACCCCCAATCTGTTGGTAAGCTCCATGACCTCTTTTCACCTTGATTCCATGGTGGAAATCGAAAATCAATGCATGATTTCTTCTTATCTCCATTCCATCTTCAATTCTAGTTATTCCTTTTCACTCAAAGCTTAAGGATGAGCTTGGGATAGTGGAAGGTGTTGCTTTCACCATTAAATACATCAAGGTTGAAGCTTTGAAGCTCAATTGAAGGCAGGTTATATAACTTGAACCCTTAAATGCTATTATTGATTTCACACCTCTATCAATTGTTGATCCTTTCTTCATTCTCGAAATTTTATTTGATTGATTGATGCAATCACCATGAAATCACAGAAATATTCGTGGGTTTATAGCTTGATGATGATGACATCATCATAAGCACACACCTCCACAAATATCTATTGCAAACGGTTTCAAAATTTGAGTCCAATTGGTTTCAATAAAGTTAGCCAAACGGTTTCAAAACCGTTTGGAATAGTTGACCACAGTTGACCATTTGGAGTTCATATGCTGATGTTGATGGTTGATGACCCATTAAATCCAATTGATTGGTTTCAAAGGGTTCATCAGTTAAAGGTCCATCAAGTATCAAACCCTAATCGGGTTGAGTGCTGAAATTCTCAATTGACTGATTGAATTTTTGGGTTGACTAACCCAAATGGTCTCAAGACCGTTTGGAGGTCAACTAAGACCATTTGGAAGTCTATGATGAAGTATGATTAAATGGTTGAAGATCTAGTGATATCAAATTGAAATGCAATCAATAGCTCAATTGATGATCGATTCTATGATGCAAACCCGGATTGAATTTCACAAATTTCAATGATGGGATTAGTCAAATGGTCTCAAGACCGTTTGGAGGTCATCTAAATGACCTCAAGACTGTCTGAGGTCAGGTCATGACATGGCTAAGTGGTGATTCAATGATTTCAATAGAATTAGTCCTACTATGTCAACAATTGAAGGTATCTCGATTTCAAACCCTAATTCAATTAGGTTAAAACCCTAATTGATGGTTTCTTAAAATTAAAACCCTAATTGATGGTTCAATTGAAGGGTGATTTAATGGTTCAATTGAGTTTAATTCAATGTTTCAATTGATAGGTGGATTCAACAGGTGAAACCCTGAAATCGATTTAGTTGATGGATATATTTTTGGTCCATTCGGTTTTGAGAGGGTTTGGACCAAACGGCCTTAAGACCGTTTGAGTCCAAATGGTTTCAAGACCATTTGGGACCAAACGGTCTCAAACTGTTTGGAGACCCAAGTTCATTCGGTTTCAAAATGTTTTGTCTAAATGGTTTTATATGTCCAATCGGTTTCAACTTGATTTGGCTAAACGGTTTCAAGCACCAACCTTGCTAATCGGTTTCAAACCGTTTGAACTTAATTGGTCAAGACCGTTTGAGGTCTAAGTGACCAAGACCGTTTGAGGTCTAAGTGACCAAGACCATTTGAGGTCTAAGTGACCAACACCGTTTGAGATTCAACTTGTCAAACCAATTGGACATCTAATGTGAATAAAGGTCAATTAACTACTTGATTATTAATGATGTAAATCAAAGGTTATTACAATGGTTATACCTTTGAGGTACTAGGATAATTAGTACCTTTGGAGTGGTTAACTCTTGATGCTTATGAAAGCAATGACTTAATATGTTGTGACAACCCTTCATTCAAGTTTATTGGACCTAATCCAATTAAGATTGAAATAATTGACATCCTAGAGAGGATGAAAGAGAGAGGAATTCCTACATGAATGGCAATCATGTAATGGTTAAACCTCAACACTTTCAACATGAATAGAGTATGTAATTAGGGTATGATCCTTAATAAAGAGATCATGAAACCCTAATTGAGAAAGTTGATGAGCCCTGATCCTAATTTAGGGCAATACTGAGTGAAACCCTAATCTAAGGGAATGATGTGACCCTAATATAGGGTGATGTTATGTAATGCTATAGTAAACCCTAATTTGGGAAAAAGGACATGATAAACCCTAATCTGATGTGAATAGTGCATCCTAACCCTAAATTGGGTAATAGGATATAATAAACCCTAATTCAGGGTAATGATGTGTAAATCCCTAATGCAGGGTAATGCTATGTGAAACCCTAACACAAGGTGATGTTATGTGAAACCCTAACACAGGGTAATGCTATATGAAACCCTAATACAGGGTGATGCTATGTGAAACCCTAATGCAGGCAATGCTATGTGAAACCCTAACACATGGTGATGCTATGTGAAATCCTAACACAGAGTGATCCTATGTGAAGCTCAAATACAGAGTGATGAGTTATGAATGTAATAAGAAAACCCTTGTATTGCATGGTACTAATGTATAATGGATATAATTATTATCATGAGTACTAATCATGTAGATATGTTGAGATGATGAGCATAGCCAGGTATGAGCTATGATACTCTGTATATTGAAAATGTGTTATAGGCCTTATAAGCCTTCATATGCTTTGTTGCTTAGTGAGAGGTAACCTAAAATTAATGAGCCTTGTGTGCCATACGATGTTTTAATTATTGAAATTGTTTATGGGCTTCATAAGCTATAATATGCCTTGTTGCCTATTAAGGGGTAACAAGAGGTGATATGAGCTTTTTGAACTATATGGAATGCTTGTGTAGCAAGAATCATGATTATCTTGGGCAGATGACCTGAAGGTATTAAGTTACCTAATAAGTGGTAACAAGTATTCTATGATGAACTGAGGTCTGAATACCCATATTCTATAATCAAGATGATGAACTTGTTAAGAAATAAAAATGTACCTAATGAGATGAGGGATTAAGATCCCAAAACTTCATTAAAAGGGTATGGCTACAGGCCAGGACTCCACAATACAATACCAGGCATTAGCTGTGTGATCTAAGCCTGAAGTGAGTATATGTTACGGCTATAACTCTATAGCGAAGATATCAATAAACCCTGGCAAGCTAATTGTAGTTTGATACGTGATGTCTCTGCCATATAATCTCGTACTGACCAAGAAGGTTGATGTTACTCTGCTTAGCATATCCTAGAAGGATAAATGTTATACATGTGCTTTAATTCCTCACTAAATAAGTATCATGCTGACTTATCAAGTTATAGATGAAATGCTCAGAATAAGAATATTGCTTTAATCTATTTAGACATTAATCTATCTATTGTTAAATATATAATTCCTCTGCTCAGTGTTAATTCAATAACTGTAATAATAATGTTCTTGGCGGAGAGTTATATCTCTCACTGGGGAAAATTATAATTGTATCACCCACGTGGGATCCACATTTTTAGGTGGACACAGACGAGGAGGCAGAAACCCTTCAGTAGGTGAAGGACAACAGCAGCACCAGGATTAGCAGTGAATTCTCTGGTGGAGACACTGGCTATCAAGTTTTGTATATGTGTGAATAGAGTCCTATGTGTCGTCTCTATACTCTCAGGTCCTCGGAGTCCGTAGTTGGTTTTTAATGAATCAATATGAGATTTTGGATTGATGCCTCATTGTTCTTATGTTGTCTATATACAATTTAATAGAACAGTTGATGTTGTAATCCTTGAGATGAGATGATATACGATATGTACTAGTGAAACAAAATGAGATCAAATTACTTTGGTTCTTTTCGAAAGAGTTATCTTTTGTGGATCTCTTTGGAAAAGGTTTTAATTTTTAGTGATTTTTAGTAATCCGCTACTAATGAATGCTTTCGCTTAAGTAAATTATGTTTTGTGATCGGTGTGTCACAATTTAGTGGTATCAGAGCTCTAGGTTCGTTGAGTCTACAGAGACATAGGACTAAGATGTTGAGTTTGTTCTAGTGTCTTCCAGTGTATCTGATAGTGACTTCTGCTCATATAGGAGGAGAAGAAAAACTTGAAGATGTCTGGAACACATGAAGAACACGCTACTGATAGCAATGTTGCTGCATCAGGAGAAGGTATAAGAGACCTGATTAGGGAAGAGCCTATACCTGAACAGCCTCAGCTGAACCCGGCCATAATAGAGAACCCAACTTTCCATGCATTGTTTGGGCAGTTCATGGCAACCATGACACACATGGCAGACAGGATGCCACCACCTGCACCTAGGGCACCAGCCCATAATAAGGGACAGGGAGCCGACAAGACTTTTGAGAGACTTCACCGGGTTGGAGCCATAGATTATGCTGGTATATCTGATCCAGCAGATGCTGATTTGTGGCTGACATAGCTAGAGAAGGCTTTCAAGATCCTTGATATTCCTAAAGCCGAGAAGGTAAGACATGTAGTGTACCTCCTAAAAGGGAGTGCTGGTCACTGGTGGATTATAGAAGAAGACAAGAGGCCAGGTGAAGAAGTTGGATGGGAGGTATTCTGATGAGAATTTGTCAGTAGATACTTCCCTAAGACGTATCTAGACGAGAAGATCTCTCAATTTGAGAGGATCAGCCAAGGACAGATGAATGTTAGCGAGTATGAAGTTAAGTTCATGGAGCTTTTGCGATTTTATCTGCACATGGCAGTTAATGATGAGGAAAGAATTCAGCATTTTGAAAAGGGGTTGAACGTTGAACGGACCACTCGTGTGTCTGCTTTAGAGAACAGGGAGAGGTTTGCCACTTTTTTGGAGTCGGTAAGGAGGATAGAAAAGTATGAAATTGAGAAACAACAGACTAGTGGTAAGAAGGTATACACTCAGTTTCAAGGACAAAGATCTGAAAGTTTTAAGAAGCCGAGATTTTCTGCATCGGCAGTACCATCGAGATTCAATACCCAGATGCAATGGACGTCAAGTAGGGGTAGGGACCATAGTATTGCTCCAAGTAGAGTCCCCGACATAGCATCAATCGGTGATTGGATCTCACAGACCCTATTTTGTGACTAGGGTCTGTTACCAATGTAGACAACCGGGACATCTAGCAAAGGATTGTCCAGACGGGAATTCAATGGTGACTCTACCTCCAAGGCAGGGTCAGCAAGGCTCACAAAGGAGGCAGTTTTCTAGTAACAATAGAGGACGTAGATAAGCATCCAAGCTAGTTCATCAACACCTAGAAATCAAGCATAGGGTCAACAACAAGCAACTGCGAGGTTCTATGCAATGAATCAATCTGATGCAATAGTCAACCCTCAAGTTGTGACAGGTCAGATGAAATAGATTCATTCTGATACTTCATTTCATGATTCTATGCGTTAAAAATAAGAAAGTAGTTGTTTTTTAACTTCATCTGACTAGTCCTATAAGGACATAAGGAATATGAGAACTTACATTTTACTTAGTATTCCTTAAAATGCTTTATAATATCTCTTATTTGTATGATAAAAGATGAGATATAGAAGTGATGCCTGAAGAAAATCCAGGAATGAAAAATCCTATGTGTATAATGATATGAAAAGTGAGGAACATGATAGTAAATAAAGTGCATACTACCTAATCTCAATACTTGTATACCCTGGCCAGGTATATGTGTGGGCTCTGATCTCCAAACCATGACATAAACACGATTAAAACTTAGCGGAAGCGATTCGATAATCAGCGGTAGACAAAAATCATGGGAAATTAAAACTTTTCGAGACAAGAGCTTGGATCCATTAAAGCTCCTTTCATTAAGAGAGATAAATTGTTTACATCTCAGGATAATTACTTCTTGAGTAACTATATACATCAAGATACAAAATCTCAAGATCACATAACAAAAGACTCCAAGACCTGAGAGTACAGAGGACACATAGGACTGACTCTAACTACACCATATGGCAGGATAATCTCCACCTGAGATTCTACTACTGCTCCTGGTGCTGCTGCTGAGACTGATCACCTGTAGGCTGGTTCCTTCGTCTCCGACGTCCACCTAAAAGTTGAAGTCTACGGGGTGAGACAATTTTACATAATTGTCCCAGCGAGAGTTATAACTCTCCGCCAGAAGCTTTATTATAACATCAAAGAATATCTTAAGCAGTAAAGCCTTCAATGTATACAATAACAGTTGCAACTATAACCAAGAACTCAACATTTATGAGGCATGAAGAAATATAAGCACCATCACAGTGTATCATCAGTAAACTAACTCGTAGTTATCTCTAGCAGGTATACTACGTGGTTGATTATGTTTTACAAACAACATTATGCCCTGTGGAGATGAGGCATACCACTCATACTCCAACTGATCGCTGAGAAGTCACATCAGTATCATACATAGGTCATTAAGAGAGCCGGATTCTCATGACCTTCACCTTCCTCAGTCAGTAAGAGGATCACTTGTAGGACATCTCGTGTCTCTACCTATTATAGCTCACCAGGGTAAACTGGTCCTTTGCTATTCTAGAGTAACAATGGTGTTCTGTACTCTCTTCGTCATAAGGAGATTTCATGTTTATCTCCACTGATACAGATATCTGTGATTTCTTCGTCATCAGGAGGTTTCATGTTTACCTACCAATGATACGACATGGTAATATAGTGAAGGATGGATGGATTACACATCTACATCACTTTCCTACACTAGGATGTAAGGTTCTACACATCCATGTACCCCACATACTCAAAAGTATGTGCTCCAGGAGTTCCCTAAGGAAAACCTATTTCACCATCACTTGATCTCTGACAATGATGGATCTATGATCAGGGCTCTACATTATACTTGATTAGTTAGGTACATTCAGTATTCTTTAACAACATACATTGTTCTCCAAACAATACAGTAGCATAACAGCTATAAAGGAAGAATACTAAATGTAACATGCCTAACTCATATCAATCATAATTTCTCATCATACTCATCACAAGTCATCTCCAAAGCATGACTTTGATGGTATTCATGGCTCTTACAGCACATTAACTCGTGGGATGCCACTGACTGGGCATCAAGTTACTTTTCTTATTCATAAGGCTAACAACATGCCTTCAATGAATATAACATCAATATCCATACCTAGATAAGATCACCTTCATATATGAACCTGCATGGTTAATTCAACTGATAAAGGTAATACAAAAATAAGGAATACATTTCCCACTCTTATCATAACAGTTAACTCCTCTGATTCTCGTCAATTGGAGTTTAATACTCATTTGCATGCCATTACCCTTGAATTAGGGTTTACTATTCACATTACATTGAATTGAACTCATAACATCATCATGTATGAGTATCATTATCATTGATGCTCTCTGATTAGTTAAAGATTCATCATTCATCATAATTAGGGTTTCTATGACTTCACACAGGTGGATCATACCCTAATTATGCACATTCATGTGTATTGAAGGTTCTTTAATTGAGTTTCCACCTAAAAGGTTACTTTCTCTCTCTAGAAGTACTTTCTCTCTCTAGAAGTACTTTCTCTCTCCTCATACTAGTATAGGGTGGTAACACCACTCTAAATCAGGTTGGATTAAGTCATCATAGGCTAACATAGCCAAAAACATCGCCACCATGTGATTAGGGTTTGATCTGATCAAGGTATTACTCAATTGACCCTTCAAGGGTATTTTGGTAATTTACCCCATTGATCATCGTCATGGTCAAGTCATTAGTCAATTAATCCCTTAATGTCCTAGGCTATCATTAGGGTTTAGATTAGGGCATAATTGATCCATTTATCTTCAAATGATTGAGTGAAGTCAACCTTGAATCACCTTGATCGATCTCAACCATCAACCTTCAATTGGTTTGAGATCATTTGAAAGAGTTGACCGTTTAGCCAATTTTGACTTCCAAGACCGTGAGGGTGTGTTGACCGTTTAGCCAACTTTGACTTCCAAGACCGCGAGGGTGTGTTGACCGTTTAGCCAATTTTGACTTCCAAGACCGCGAGGGTGTGTTGACCGTTTGCTCACCTTTGACCTCAAGACCGCGAGGCCCCTCACGGTCTTGAGACCGCGAGCCCTCTCACAGTCTTGAGACCACGAGCCCTCTCACGGTCTTGAGACCGCAAGCCCTCTCACGGTCTTGAGACCGCGAAGCTCACATGGTCTCAACCGCTTGGACCATCAACAAAGTTCAATGGTTACAACCAATGATGTCAACCAATGTTGAAGCCCTCAAAAGGTCAAAGCCATGATGACCACTTATGTATTAGGTCAATTAAGATTATGCTTAACCAATTGGTCATTCAATTGACCCTCAATTGTTGACCAATTAGGGTTGAAGTCGATTAAAAAAAAAGTCTATCAATGTTCAACCATCAACACTCAACAATGTGCATCAACACAAGGTTGAACCCTTCAATTGAGCTCCGATTGGGCCCAAACTTGACCTAAACGGTCTTGAGATCATGTGGGTGGACCCCACATGGTTTTGAGACCGTTTGCCCAAGATTTCATCAAAATCTAATGTGATTTGATAGGGGTTGAACCATGATTGAGTCACAAAATCAGAATTTTGATTAATTGATAACTTATTGCAATTAGGTCCTTAATTGATCAAATTAGCTTAACCCTAGACCTTCAAACGGTCTTGGGTGATTTTCCTCTCGGTCTTGAGACCGTTTGGATGACCCCCAAACGGTCTTGAGACCGTTTAGGTCAATCAACCCTAAAAACCCTAATTAAGTCACCATAATTTCAGTACTGATCTCATCTAGGGTTAGCCCTAGTAATCACCCTTCAACTCTTAGCTTGTTTGGAATTAGACCATAAAACTTGGTGAATTGTTAATTAACATAATTTTAAACAGTACTTTCATATGGTCAAAGCTTGGTCAACGACCTTACACGGTCTTGAGACCGTTTGCCCAAAAAGGCAATTTCAGACCGTTTGAAAATCAGGAATAAATTCAATTAAAGTTGTTACTTAAAAAGGCCATATATCCTAATTCCTTTGGAGTTAACCTCTCAATTTTTGAGGGTGATTATCCTACATAATTAGGAACAGATTTCTTATACGGTCCACGCTCTGTCAACGGGTCCAAATGGTCGTGAGGACCGTTTTCCCTCTCGCGGTCCAAAGACCGTTTGCTCACCTCGCGGTCCTGAGACCGTGAGAGCAAGTTAGGGAGACCGTTTAAGAAAGTGAAAAGCGGTGGGTTTTTCTTGGAAATCACGCCTTCATCTCCTAGATCAAGAACAGTACGGATATTCCACGGATTTGCTTGCAAGGTAGCAAAGAAAAGTAGGGAACATGAAGAACTATCATCTAACCGCATAAAAGAGATGTATATAGTAAAGCATGGGTTTAGAGTTATAAAACCCGCCTAAAGCTTGCTTCTTGAGCTCCAAGCTTTCGAGCTCCAAGCTTTAATGGCGTCCTTGAGCTCTCACAGGTTGGCCAAGGTGAAACCTCCAGGAAAAATTCAAGAAAAGATGGCTAGAAAGATAGGGTTTCGTGAGTTAGTCATGAAATTGACCTTGAATTCGAGTTTTAACCATGAATTTAGGCAAAAAGAGGGTCCCAAACCTACCTTGCTTCCCTTGGCCGTCCTCCTTAGCTCCAAGGCAGTCCTTGGTCGTCCTTGGTGAAATGAAAAAGTAAGGGAACGAAGGGTAAGTTCCCTTGCAACTAAGGGAAGGAGAGCTTATATACATGGGGTAGGATTTTCAACATTAGTCCATATGTTTTCCATAATTCCAACTAGGTCCTTCCTTCTTTACTTGCTCGTCCCTTCCTCTTTATTCTAAGGACAAACTTTATCTTCAGGTCAAGAAAAATAGGGCAAGGAAGATCAATCTATTACTAAGGTACATTCATAAAAGGGATATTGCACATATACCATGATTATTCAATCACAAGGTATATTTCATAACTTGTTTATTCAATTGAGGTGACATCTTCATCATTTCTTCTCTAAATGATGGCAAGAGTCTTAAAAGATACATTAGATGATATATTTTACACATAGCATCCCTTAATTTGGGTAAATTGCATTTTACCCCAAATTAGGGTTTCAAGCACCGGGATTACTTCCACAGTTGCACCTTGGTGCCCAAGCTTGGGAAATCCCTCAAACTTTATCAAAATCATTCTCATGATGTTTATACATCAGAGGAACATTTCAACATGTGCAAATTGCAAGCTAACCCTTTCAACTGGGTAAATTGCACATAGGTCCATGTATATCAAAACAATGCTACAACTTTAAATAAAAAGGAGCAAATACTGAAATATATGTTTCTGAGAAACTTAATTACATGCTCAGAGTTAATTGCAAAGATTTGATTACATATTTAGGCAAAACACCTAGGGTTAACTCATAACCCATGTCAGGGATGTTACAAATTATCCACCCCTTACAAGGATTTCGTCCCCGAAATCGATAAGACATATTAAGAGAAAAGGGCAGGATACTTCCTTCTCATCTCATCCTCTAATTCCCAAGTGGCTTCTTCAACACCACGGTGGTTCCAGAGGACTTTCACAAGACTTATGTCTTTCTTCTTTAACTTTTTAATTCTGTTATCAAGGATTGACACTGGTCCCTCCTCATAGGATATATCATCATTCAATTCTACCTCCATAGGTTGTAGAACTGACTCGGTGTCGGGGTGACATTTCTTCAGCATAGAAATGTGAAACACAGGGTGTAACCTCTGTAACTCTGGAGGCAGCTCTAGTCTATATGCTACCTTTCCAATTCGTTCAATGATTGGATAAGGTCCCATAAATCTAGGATCTAACTTCCCTTTCCTTCCAAAACGAAGGACCCCTTTCCAAGGCGAGACCTTGAGATACACTCTGTCTCCAACCTGGAACTCTAAGGGTCTACGATGCTTGTCAGCATAAGATTTCTGCCTATCCTGTGCAGTCTTAATCTGTTGTTGTATTACTTTAATCTTCTCTGTAGTCTGCTGCACAAGATCAGGACCTAACAACTGATGTTCACCAGTCTCGAACCAACACAGAGGTGATCTACAACGTCTACCATACAAGGCTTCATAAGGTGCCATATCAATACTATGTTGGTAGCTATTGTTATAGGCAAACTCTATTAAGCTTAGGTGTAGATCCCAACTTTCGGTAAACTGGAGAGCACATGCCCTCAACAGGTCTTCTAAGGTTTGTATGGTCCTTTCCGACTGTCCATCAGTCTGTGGATGAAAGGCCGTACTAAATCTCAGCTTGGTGCCTAAGGCTCGGTGTAACTGTTCCCAAAAATGACTCGTAAATTGAGGACCTCTGTCAGAAACTATTGTGACAGGAACTCCGTGCAAACGCACTATCTCTTGCACATACAATTGTGATAACCTTTCAGCAGAATAGGTTGTTTTGACATGTAAGAAATGTGCCGTCTTAGTCAACCTGTCAACAACTACCCAAATGGAATCATGTCCTTTGCTCGTCCTGGGTAGGCCAACCACAAAGTCCATGGTTACATGGTCCCACTTCTACTGTGGTATGGGTAAAGGTTGCATTGTCCCTGCAGGCTTCTGGTGTTCAGATTTAACTTGCTGACACACCGGACACCTCAGAACAAATTCTGCAACATCCTTCTTCATTCCAGGCCACCAATACAGATCTTTCAAATTCCGATACATCTTGGTGCTCCCTGGATGCATAGCATACATGGAAGAATGAGCTTCTTCCAGGATTAACTTCCTCAAGTTGTCCACATACGGTACTATCATCCTTCCATTATAACAAGATACTTGATCCTCTAAGTCATGGAAACCATCTCGCTTTTCATCTCCATACTCAGATCTAATCTGTTGAACTGCAGCATCACCTAGTTGTGCTTCCTTAATCTGCTCCCTTAGGGTAGGTTTAATATGCATCTCAGCTATCAGACCGGCTAACAATGACACTTTCAATTGTACATTGTCTTGCCTTAAGGAGATAAGCATATCTCTCCTAGAGCATACTAAAGAGTTTAGTTGTGCTCTATCCATGGTTGATGTTGCTGATTTCCTACTCAAGGCATCTGCAACAACATTGGCCTTGCCCGGATGATAATCAATTGTACAGTCGTAGTCCTTGATTAAATCCATCCAGCGACGTTGCCTCATGTTGAGCTCATGCTGAGAGAAGATATACTTAAGGTTTTTGTGGTCTGTGAAAATTTGGAATGTTTCTCCATAGAGATAATGTCTCCAGATCTTCAAGGCATGAACCACAACAGCTAACTCCAGATCGTGTGTTGGGTTATTCTCCTCGTGTTTCTTAAGTTGTCGGGAAGCAAAAGAAATCACTTGTTCATCCTGCATCAACACACATCCAAGTCCATTCTTGGAAGCATCACAGAATACTACATATCCTTTTCCTTGTTCAGGTAGCACAAGAACAGGTGCACTTGTCAACCTCTCTTTCAACAATTGGAAAGACTATTGACACTTATCACTCCAAGAAAAAGGAACATCTTTCCAGGTCAACTTGGTCAAAGGTAAAGCTATAGAACTAAAGTTCTTAATGAACCTTCGATAATAGCCAGCTAATCCCAAGAAACTTCGAATTTCTGTCGGTGTCTTCGGTTGTTCCCATTGTAGAACAGATTCTACTTTTGTAGGGTCAACACGAATTCCCGAAGCAGATATCACATGACCAAGAAAAGATACCTCCGGCAGCCAGAACTCACACTTGCTAAACTTAGCATACAGTTTGTGTTCTCTTAACAAGGTCAAAGCTTGGCGAAGATGCTGCTCATGATGTTGAGCATCCTTACTATAGATAAGAATGTCGTCTATGAAGACGACAACACACTGATCAAGGAAAGGTCGAAAAATTCTATTCATGAGTTCCATAAATGCAGCTGGTGCATTGGTTAGTCCAAACGACATAACCGTGAACTCATAGTGACCATACCTTGTCCTAAAGGCAGATTTGGATATGTCACTATCCTTAATACGGAGTTGGTGATATCCAGACCTCAAGTCTATTTTGGAAAAGACGGTTGCACCACGCAACTGGTCAAAGAGATCATCAATCCTCAGTAGAGGGTACTTATTCTTTATTGTTACTTTATTAAGTTGTCTGTAGTCGATGCACAACTGCATTGACTCATATTTCTTTTTAACAAACAAGACCGGAGCACCCCAAGGTGAAGTACTCGGTCGGATAAAACTTCTCTCAAGTAACTCTTGAAGCTGTTTCTTGAGTTCTACCATCTCGGCAGGCGCCATCCTATACGGAGTCTGGGCTATGGGTTTCGTATCTGGGATCAAATTGATTTCAAAATCAATCTCCCGAGGTGGTGGTATACCAGGAAGTTCTTCAAGAAACACATCTTCGAATTCCCTGACTATAGGAACTTCAACAGGATTGGAACTTTCCTTGGTAACATCTACCACATGGGCTAAGAATGCATAACATCCTTGTCTCAACAACTTATCAGCAACCATAGCTAACACAAGGCAGGTGGGCAGAATCTTTCTCTCACCTAGAAAGATCCATGTGTTGCTTTCGTCAGCAAACACAGCCAACTTGGACTCACAATCCAAGACAACTCTATACCTTTCCAAGGTATCCATCCCGAGGATTATATCAAATCCCTGCATATCAAGTGGTATAAGATCCACTTGAATGCGATGGTCAGAAAAGAAGAGGATGCAGGGAGAACATACCTCCTGCAAAATGGTAGACCCACTCAACGGAGTCTCCAACAACAAACTATCTGCCCTATGACTAACAGTCACTTTGCAGTTACGAATCACTCTATGAGTGATGAAAGAGTGCGTAGCACCCGGGTCAATCAGAACATATACAACACAGGATGTAGACATATCAGAATATAAAAGTTTCATCTGACCTGCCACTACCCGTGGATTGACCACTGCTTCAGGTGGGTTCATAGCATAGAACCTCGCGGTCGCCTGGTGTTGAGGTGGTGCTGATGATCCAGCTTGAGACGCTTGTCCACGTCCTCGAGCTGCTCCTTGATGTTGTCTACTCTGAGATCCCTGTTGATTCTGTCTCGGAGGCTGTGTCACACTGACAGGCCTAGAACGACAATCCTTCATCAAGTGTCCCACCTTACCACAGTTGTAGTAACTCCTCTCCTGTTGTTGTGTTCGGAGTGGTCCAGTAACTGACACTGATGCAGAACTATGAGTTCCTTGAAGCGGTTGACTCCGTCCTCTACCTCTGCTCGGTGTCCATTGAGTTTGAAAACTCGATCTGGGTGGTGGAGGGTTAGGTGCAGGGAATCTAGGTTTCTTGAAATCCCTAGATGAAGAACCCTGGAACTGTGGATATCTTTTCTGAGTTTGTCTCTTCTCAACCACAGATCTCTCTATCCTTCGGACTGACTCAACGAAGGTAGAGAATCTCTCTCGGTTTTCTAAGGCAGACACGGGGGTTGACATATCAGCATTTAAACCCTTCTCAAATCTTCTGATTCTTTCCTCCTCTGTGGCAGCCATGTGCGTACAAAACAGCAGCAACTCCATGAACTTAGCTTCATACTCGCTAATGTTTATCATACCCTGCCTTAGTCTCTCAAACTGACAGATCTTCTCATCTAGGAAGGTCTTTGGAAAATATCTATTGATAAATTCCCGACGAAACTCTTCCCATGAGAACTCTACTCCAGGTCTCTTCTGCTCTTCCATATTCCACCAGTGACCAGCACTACCTTTGAGAAGATAGACAGCATGTCTAACTTTCTCAGCTTCCGGGATGATAAGAATCCTGAAAGCCTTCTCCAACTCTGTCAACCAAAGGTCAGCATCGGCGGGGTCGGCAGTCCCGAAGTACTCGGTAGCTCCGACACGACGAAGTCATTCGAACGTCTTACCGATACCTTGTGCTTCAGGATGGACAGGTGCCCTAGGTGCAGGCATGGGCATCCTGTCAGTTATGTGTGTCATGGCAGCCATAAACTGCCCGAACATCGTCTGTATAGCTGGGTTACCCATGTCGGCTGGGTCAAACTGGGGTGGCTCTCTTGGTGACTCAGGTGTAGGCTGTTCTATTTCTGGAACCCTTACACCGCCTCGAGGTGCACTAGCACTACTCTCCGCCACGTACTCATCATGTGGCTCAGCCATTCTTATGTATCTTCTTCTCCTGAAGAGCAGAAGATTCTATTAGATAAGGAAGGAGTACTAAAGATAGACTCGACATCCTAAGTCCTATGCCTCTGTAGACTCAACTGACCTAGAGCTCTGATACCACTAATTGTGGGCTCTGATCTCCAAACCATGACATAAACACGATTAAAACTTAGCGGAAGCGATTCGATAATCAGCGGTAGACAAAAATCACGGGAAATTAAAACTTTTCGAGACAAGAGCTTGGATCCATTAAAGCTCCTTTCATTAAGAGAGATAAATTGTTTACATCTCAGGATAATTACTTCTTGAGTAACTATATACATCAAGATACAAAATCTCAAGATCACATAACAAAAGACTCCAAGACATGAGAGTACAGAGGACACATAGGACTGACTCTAACTACACCATATGGCAGGATAATCTCCACCTGAGATTCTACTACTGCTCCTGGTGTTGCTGCTGCTGAGACTGATCACCTGTAGGCTGGTTCCTTCATCTCCGACGTCCACCTAAAAGTTGAAGTCTACGGGGTGAGACAATTTTACATAATTGTCCCAGCGAGAGTTATAACTCTCCGCCAGAAGCTTTATTATAACATCAAAGAATATCTTAAGCAGTAAAGCCTTCAATGTATACAATAACAGTTGCAACTATAACCAAGAACTCAACATTTATGAGGCATGAAGAAATATAAGCACTATCACAGTGTATCATCAGTCAACTAACTTGTAGTTATCTCTAGCAGGTATACTACATGGTTGATTATGTTTTACAAACAACATTATGCCCTGTGGAGATGAGGCATACCACTCATACTCCAACTGATCGCTGAGAAGTCACATCAGTATCATACATAGGTCATTAAGAGAGCCGGATTCTCATGACCTTCACCTTCCTCAGTCAGTAAGAGGATCACTTATAGGACATCTTGTGTCTCTACCTATTATAGCTCACCAGGGTAAACTGGTCCTTTGCTATTCTAGAGTAACAGTGGTGTTCTGTACTCTCTTCGTCATCAGGAGATTTCATGTTTATCTCCACTGATACGGATATCTGTGATTTCTTCGTCATCAGGAGGTTTCATGTTTACCTACCACTGATACGGCGTGGTAATATAGTGAAGAATGGATGGATTACACATCTACATCACTTTCCTACACTAGGATGTAAGGTTCTACACATTCATGTACCCCACATACTCAAAAGTATGTGCTCCAGGAGTTCCCTAAGGAAAACATGTTTCACCATCACTTGATCTCTGACAATGATGGATCTATGATCAGGGCTCTACATTATACTTGATTAGTTAGGTACATTCAATATTCTTTAACAACATACATTATTCTCCAAACAATACAGTAGCATAACAGCTATAAAGGAAGAATACTAAATGTAACATGCCTAACTCATATCAATCATAATTTCTCATCATACTCATCACAAGTCATCTCTAAAGCATGACTTTGATGGTATTCATGGCTCTTACAGCACATTAACTTGTGGGATGCCACTGACTGGGCATCAAGTTACTTTTCTTATTCATAAGGCTAACAACATGCCTTCAATGAATATAACATCAATATCCATACCTAGATAAGATCACCTTCATATCTGAACCTGCATGGTTAATTCAACTGATAAAGGTAATACAAAAATAAGGAATACATTTCCCACTCTTATCATAACAGTTAACTCCTCTGATTCTCGTCAATTGGAGTTTAATACTCATTTGCATGCCATTACCCTTGAATTAGGGTTTACTATTCACATTACATTGAATTGAACTCATAACATCATCATGTATGAGTATCATTATCATTGATGCTCTCTGATTAGTTAAAGATTCATCATTCATCATAATTAGGGTTTCTATGACTTCACACAGGTGGATCATACCCTAATTATGCACATTCATGTGTATTAAAGGTTCTTTAATTGAGTTTCCACCTAAAAGGGTACTTTCTCTCTCTAGAAGTACTTTCTCTCTCTAGAAGTACTTTCTCTCTCCTCATACTAGTAGAGGGTGGTAACACCACTCTAAATCAGGTTGGATTAAGTCATCATAGGCTAACATAGCCAAAAACATCGCCACCATGTGATTAGGGTTTGATCTGATCAAGGTATTACTCAATTGACCCTTCAAGGGTATTTTGGTAATTTACCCCATTGATCATCATCATGGTCAAGTCATTAGTCAATTAATCCCTTAATGTCCTAGGCTATCATTAGGGTTTAGAGTAGGGCATAATTGATCCATTTATCTTCAAATGATTGAGTGAAGTCAACCTTGAATCACCTTGATCGATCTCAACCATCAACCTTCAATTGGTTTGAGATCGTTTGAAAGAGTTGACCATTTAGCCAATTTTGACTTCCAAGACCGCGAGGGTGTGTTGACCGTTTAGCCAACTTTGACTTCCAAGACCGTGAGGGTGTGTTGACCGTTTAGCCAATTTTGACTTCCAAGACCGCGAGGGTGTGTTGACCGTTTGCTCACCTTTGACCTCAAGACCGTGAGGCCCCTCACGGTCTTGAGACCGCGAGCCCTCTCATGGTCTTGAGACCACAAGCCCTCTCATGGTCTTGAGACCGCGATCCCTCTCACGGTCTTGAGACCGCGAAGCTCACATGGTCTCAACCGCTTGGACCATCAACAAAGTTCAATGGTTACAACCAATGATGTCAACCAATGTTGAAGCCCTCAAAAGGTCAAATCCATGATGACCACTTATGGATTAGGTCAATTAAGATTATGCTTAACCAATTGGTCATTCAATTGACCCTCAATTGTTGACCAATTAGGGTTGAAGTCGATTCAAAAAAAAAGTCTATCAATGTTCAACCATCAACACTCAACAATGTGCATCAACACAAGGTTGAACCCTTCAATTGAGCTCCAATTGGGCCCAAACTTGACCTAAACGGTCTTGAGATCATGTGGGTGGACCCCACATGGTTTTGAGACCGTTTTCCCAAGATTTCATCAAAATATAATGTGATTTGATAGGGGTTGAACCATGATTGAGTCACAAAATCAGAATTTTGATTAATTGATAACTTATTGCAATTAGGTCCTTAATTGATCAAATTAGCTTAACCCTAGACCTTCAAACGGTCTTGGGTGATTGTCCTCTCGGTCTTGAGACCGTTTGGATGACCCCCAAATGGTCTTGAGACCGTTTAGGTCAATCAACCCTAAAAACCCTAATTAAGTCACCATAATTTCAGTACTGATCTCATCTAGGGTTAGCCCTAGTAATCACCCTTCAACTCTTATCTCGTTTGGAATTAGACCATAAAACTTGGTGAATTGTTAATTAAAATAATTTTAAACAGTACTTTCATATGGTCAAAGCTTGGTCAACGACCTTACACGGTCTTGAGACCGTTTGCCCAAAAAGGCAATTTCAGACCGTTTGAAAATCAGGAATAAATTCAATTAAAGTTGTTACTTAAAAAGGCCATATCTCCTAATTCCTTTGGAGTTAACCTCTCAATTTTTTAGGGTGATTAGCCTACATAATTAGGAACATATTTCTTATACGGTCCACGCTCGGTCAACGGGTCCAAACGGTCGTGAGGACCGTTTTCCCTCTCGCGGTCCAAAGACCGTTTGCTCACCTCGCGGTCCTGAGACCGTGAGAGCAAGTTAGGGAGACCGTTTAAGAAAGTGAAAAGCGGTGGGTTTTTCTTGGAAATCACGCCTTCATCTCCTAGCTCAAGAACAGTATGGATATTCCACGGATTTGCTTGCAAGGTAGCAAAGAAAAGTAGGGAACATGAAGAACTATCATCTAACCGCATAAAAGAGATGTATATAGTAAAGCATGGGTTTAGAGTTATAAAACCCGCCTAAAGCTTGCTTCTTGAGCTCCAAGCTTTAATGGCGTCCTTGAGCTCTCACAGGTTGTCCAAGGTGAAACCTCCAGGAAAAATTCAAGAAAAGATGGCTAGAAAGATAGGGTTTCGTGAGTTAGTCATGAAATTGACCTTGAATTCGAGTTTTAACCATGAATTTAGGCAAAAAGAGGGTCCCAAACCTACCTTGCTTCCCTTGGCCGTCCTCCTTAGCTCCAAGGCAGTCCTTGGTCGTCCTTGGTGAAATTAAACAGTAAGGGAACGAAGGGTAAGTTCCCTTGCAACTAAGGGAAGGAGAGCTTATATACATGGGGTAGGATTTTCAACATTAGTCCATATGTTTTCCATAATTCCAACTAGGTCCTTCCTTCTTTACTTGCTCGTCCCTTCCTCTTTATTCTAAAGAAAAACTTTATCTTAAGGTCAAGAAAAAGAGGGCAAGGAAGATCAATCTATTACTAAGGTACATTCATAAAAGGGATATTGCACATATACCCTGATTATTCAATCACAAGGTATATTTCATAACTTGTTTATTCAATTGAGGTGACCTCTTCATCATTTCTTCTCTAAATGATGGCAAGAGTCTTAAAAGATACATTAGATGATATATTTTACACATAGCATCCCTTAATTTGGGTAAATTGCATTTTACCCCAAATTAGGGTTTCAAGCACCGGGATTGCTTCCACAGTTGCACCTTGGTGCCCAAGCTTGGGAAATCCCTCAAACTTTATCAAAATCATTCTCATGATGTTTATACATCAGAGGAACATTTCAACATGTGCAAATTGCAAGCTAACCCTTTCAACTGGGTAAATTGCACATAGGTCCCTGTATATCAAAACAATGCTACAACTTTAAATAAAAAGGAGCAAATACTGAAATATATGTTTATGAGAAACTTAATTACATGCTCAGAGTTAATCGCAAATATTTGATTACATATTTAGGCAAAACACCTAGGGTTAACTCATAACCCAGGTCAGGGATGTTACAATATGAGTATTGGAGATAGGGCAAGTATGGAACTCTTAGATTGTTGTCATTCTTATTACTCTGATCAAGTAGTCATTCTGAAACAATCTAGTGAGTATAATAAAACTAAATAGGGATTGCTAAGTGAACTTTCCCAATTACATAGGGATTGCTGAGTGAACTTTCCCAAATAACATAGGGATTGTTGAGTGAACTTTCCCAAATAACATAGGGATTGCTGAGTGAACTTTCCCAATGACATAGGGATTGCTGAGTGAACTTTCCCAAATAACATAGGGATTACTGAGTGAACTTTCCAAATAACATAGGGATTTCTCAGTGAACTTTCCCAAATAACATAGGGATTACTGAGTGAACTTTCCCAATTACATAGGGATTGCTAAGTGAACTTTCCCAACTAATGAGGAATTACTAAGTGAACTTTCCCAATTACATAGGGATTGTTGAGTGAACTTTCCCAATAACATAGGGATAGCTAAGTGAACTTTCCCAATTACATAGGAATTGCTAAGTGAACTTTCCCAATTACATAGGAATTGCTAAGTGAACTTTCCCAATTACATAGGAATTGCTGAGTGAACTTTCCCAATAACATAGGGATTGCTAAGTGAACTTTCCCAATTACATAGGGATTGCTGAGTGAACTTTCCCAATTACATAGGAATTGCTAAGTGAACTTTCCCAATTATATAGGGATTGCTGAGTGAACTTTCCCAATTACATAAGAATTGCTAAGTGAACTTTCCCAAACAAATAAAGGATTGCTGAGTGGATTACCTCTGTTAAATATATATGTTTCCCCTTTGATAAACAACCTTGGGTAATGATAGGAGTATGTTCATTTATGTTTCTTCCTTTCATTAACATGACAATCGAGTAAGAATTATGACATTTGATGTACATGGATTAGAAATAATCTGTTGATGGATACTTAGAAAAGTATCAGTTTGCTTTGGACTTTGGTTCCAAGATAATGATATATGGAACAAGAAATGTCCTAAAATAAAATAAATACCTTGTGCATGTATACCTTTAGTGGTAACAACAGAGAAATGAATATGATAAAAATGAGATGTGTTCTCAACACATATGATGAATACCAAAGTAAGGATTATGGTACCTCAGAAATAATAGATGATTTATGTTGGTTACCTGTATTGGCCAATTGTGAAATCAATCTAGTTACATAAAATAATATGGACATCATATGTTAGGGGTTTATGCTATGCATAAACATAAACATTGGTAAGGTTGAACTAATGGAAGGAACAATTATAATTATGGTGGAAAAGTTTATCAAGCTAAAAATATTTCCTTAGAATAACCCTGTGTGGAAGAACTTTGTGTGGATTAAAGATCTATGGTATCTCCATGACATTAAGATTTTATGTGGAGACTTGATGGTATAATAAATGAATAAAATTTGTCTCTCCTTTTCCTGGGATTTCGGGGACGAAATCCTTGTTAGGGGTTTATAATTTGTATCATCCCTAACATGGGTTATGCTTAAACCTAGATGTTTTTCTTAATAAAGTTGATTATATGCTTCCTATTATCTCTTGAAAAGTAATTAAGGCTCAAGAGGAACTTATATTTCAATTTTAGTCCTTTTTGAATAATGTTGAAATAATGTTTTACTTGTTTTGGGCTAAAGTGCAAATTACCCAAGTTGAGGGGTTAAATTGCAAATGTTACATGGTGAAATTTTCCTCTAGTATTGAAGCATCATAGGAATGATAATGATGCAGAGGTATGGCTTGTAGGGGCCTGAATAACAAGAAAGAGCATGTTGAGCAATGTTTGTGCATTAAAACCTAGTTTTGGTGTAATGTGCAATTTACCAAAAATCTAGGGTTCAATATGCAAAATACCACTTCAAGAGGGTCCCTCATGATTCTTGGCATCATGTAGAGAAAATAATTTGAGAGGGGTGCCTCATTTGAATCATTTTGGAAGAAAGAGAATCTTGATATTAAAATAATCAAGATTTAAGCATAATTGGAACTTTACTTCAAATTAATGCAAAAATAAATATGTTAATCGAAGTGCCCTTCAACCAAAATGGTAATGGTTGAAATTAGTTAAGGATGTACGAGCATGTGCCTTGCAAAGGCACGAAAATATCTAAGTGAGTGGAGAACCCACTCACATTAGTTAAATCAAAAGTAATATCCACTAAAAATGGGATATTAGTATTATATGATTTAAGGTGCTTAATTTGCTTTTCCTTAATTCATGGATAATGAAGAGTAATTCTAAGGAGGGTAAGATTTCTTTTCATGCAAGGAATTGATGGGGGAGAGGTGGCACCAAATTTTAGAATTAAAAGGATTTTATAAAATATTTTCTCTCTCATTGAATTTCTTATAAAAACACCTTTTACAACTCAATTAAGAGGTTTTTTTTAAACCACTTTCAGTCTTTGCTTTCAAAACGACCAAGGGAGCTTTGGAGGATCAGGAGGACGACCACCAACCTGTTGGTAAGCTCCATGACCTCTTTTCACCTTGATTCCATGGTGGAAATCGAAAATCAATGCATGATTTCTTCGTATCTCCATTCCATCTTCAATTCTAGCTATTCCTTTTCACTCAAAGATTAAGGACGAGCTTGGGATAGTGGAAGGTGTTGATTTCACCATCAAAGACGTGGAGGTTGAAGCTTTGAATCTCAATTGAAGGCGAGTTATATAACTTGAACCCTTGAATGCTATTATTGATTTCATACCTCTATCAATTGTTGATCCTTTCTTCATTCTCAAAATTTTATTTGATTGATTGATGCAATCACCATGAAATCATAGCAAGCTTCATGGGTTTATAGCTTGATGATTATGACATCATCATAAGTACACACCTTCACAAATATCTATTGCAAACGGTTTCAAAATTTGAGTCCAATCGGTTTCAATAAAGTTAGCCAAACAGTTTCATCAAACTGTTTGAAACCAAACGGTTTCAAAACCGTTTGGAATAGTTGATCATAGTTGACTGTTTTGAGTTCATATGCTGATTTTGATGGTTGATGACCCATTAAATCCAATTGATTGGTTTCAAAGGGTTCATCATTTAAAGGTCCATCAAGTATCAAACCCTAATCGGGTTGAATTTTGAAATTCTCAATTGATTGATTTAATTTTTGGGTTGACTAACCCAAACGGTCTCAAGACCATTTGGAGGTCAACCAAGACCGTTTGGAAGTCTATGATGAAGTATGATTAAATGGTTGAAGATCCAGTGATATCAAATTGAAATACAATCAATAGCTCAATTGATGATCGATTTTATGATGCAAACCCTGACTGAATTTCACAAATTTCAATGATTGGATTAGTCAAATGATCTCAAGACCGTTTGGAGGTCATCCAAACGTCCTCAAGACCATTTGAGGTCAGGTCATGACATGGCTAAGTGGTGATTCAATGATTTCAATAGAATTAGTTCTACTATGTCAACAATTGAAGGTATCTCGATTTCAAACCATCAATTAGGTTAAAACCCTAATTGATGGTTTCTTAAAATTAAAACCCTAATTGATGGATCAATTGAAGGGTGATTTAATGGTTCAATTGAGGTTAATTCAATGTTTCAATTGATAGGTGGATTCAACAGGTGAAACCCTGAAATCGATTTAGTTGATGGATATCTTTTTGGTCCATTCGGTTTGAGAGGGTTTGGACCAAACGACCTTAAGACCGTTTGAGTCCAAACGGTCTCAAGACCATTTGGAGACCCAAGTTCATTCGGTTTCAAAATGTTTTGTCTAAATGGTTTTATATGTCCAATCAGTTTTAACATGATTTGGCTAAACGGTTTCAAGGACCAACCTTGCTAAACGGTTTCAAACCATTTGAACTTAATTGGTCAAGACCGTTTGAGGTCTAAGTGACCAAGACCGTTTGATATTCATCTGGTCAAACCAATTGGACATCTAATGTGAATAAAGGTCAATTAACTACTTGATTATTAATGATGTAAATCAAAGGTGATTACAATGGTTATACCTTTGAGGTACTAGGATAATTAGTACCTTTGGAGTGGTTAACTCTTGATTCTTATGAAAGCAATGACTTAATATGCTATGAAAACCCTTCATTCAAGTTGATTGGACCTAATCCAATTAAGATTGAAATAATTGACATCCTATAGAGGATGAAAGAGAGAGGAATTCCTACATGAATGGCAATCATGTAATGGTTAAACCTCAACACTTTCAACATGAATAGAGTATGTAATTAGGGTATGATCCTTAATAAAGAGAGCATGAAACCTTGATTGAGAAGGTTGATGAGCCCTGATCCTAATTTAGGGCAATACTGAGTGAAACCCTAATCTAAGGAAATGATGTGACCCTAATATAGGGCGATGTTATGTAATGTTATAGTAAACCCTAATTTGGGAAAAGGACATGATAAACCCTAATCTGATGTGAATAGTGCATCCTAACCCTAAATTGGGTAATAGGATATAATAAACCCTAATTCAGGGTAATCATGTGTAAATCCCTAATGCAGGGTAATGTTATGTGAAACCCTAACACAAGGTGATGCTATGTGAAACCCTAACACAGGGTAATGCTATGTGAAACCCTAATACAGGGTGATGTTATGTGAAACCCTATTGTAGGTAATGCTATGTGAAACCCTAACACATGGTGATGCTATGTGAAATCCTAACACAGAGTGATCCTATGTGAAGCTCAAATACAGAGTGATGAGTTATGAATGTAATAAGAAAACCCTTGTATTGCATGGTACTGATATATAATGGATATAATTATTATCATGAGTACTAATCATGCATGTATGTTGAGATGATGAGCATATCTAGGTATGAGCTATGATACTCTGTATATTGAAAATGTTTTATAGGCCATATAAGCCTTCATATGGTTTGTTGCTTAGTGAGAGGTAACATGAAATTAATGAGCCTTGTGTGCCATATGATGTTTTAATTATTGAAATTGTTTATGGGTTTCATAAGCTATAATATGCCTTGTTGTCTATTAAGGGGTAACAAGAGGTGATATGAGCTTTGTGAACTATGTGGAATGCTTGTGTAGTAAGAATCATGATTATCTAGGTCAGATGACCTGAAGGTATTAAGTTACCTAATAAGTGGTAACAAGTATTCTATGATGAATTGAGGGTATGAATACCCATATTCTATAATCAAGATGATGAACTTGTTAAGAAATAAAAATGTACCTGATGAGATGAGGGATTAAGATCCCAAAACTTCATTAAAAGGGTATGGCTACATGCCATGACTCCACAATACAATACCAGGCATTAGCTGCGTGATCTAAGCCTGAAGTGAGTATATGTTACGGCTATAACTCTATAGCGAAGATATCAATAAACCCTGGCAAGCTAATTGTAGTTTGATACGTGATGTCTCTGCCATATAATCTCGTACTGACTAAGAAGGTTGATGTTACTCTGCTTAGCATATCCTAGAAGGATAAATGTTATACATGTGCTTTAATTCCTCACAAAATAAGTATCATGCTGACTTATCAAGTTATATCTGAAATGCTCAGAATAAGAATACTGCTTTAATCTATTTAGACATTGATCTATCTGATGTTAAATATATAATTCCTCTACTCGTTGTTAATTCAATAACTGCAATAATAATGTTCTTGGCGGAGAGTTATATCTCTCGCTAGGGAAATTTACAATTGTCTCACCCCTGTGGGATCCACATTTTTAGGTGGACGCAGACGAGGATCCAGGAACCCTTCAGTAGGTGAAGGACAACAGCAACACCAGGAATAGCAGTGAATTCTCAAGTGGAGACACTGGCTATCAAGTTTTGTATATGTGTGAATAGAGTCCTATGTGCCGTCTCTGTACTCTCAGGTCCTCGGAGTCCGTAGTTGGTTTTTAATGAATCGATATGAGATTTTGTCTTGATGCCTCAATGTTCTTATGTTGTCCGTATACAGTTTAATAAAACAATTGATGTTGTCATCCTTGAGATGAGATGATACGCGATATGTACTAGTGAAACAGAATGAGATCAAATTACTTTGGTTCTTTTCGAAAGAGTTGTCCTTTGTGGATCTCTTTAAAAATGGTTTTAATTTTTATTGATTTTTAGTAATCTTCTACTAACAAACGCTTTCGCTTAAGTAAATTATGTTTTGTGTTCGGTGTGTCACAGTATGGAAGAACATGGATAACATTTATCCATCTAAGATATGCTAAGCAAGGTAACATCAACCAATGATTCTCGTATTTCAACCTTAAGCAGATATGCTACACGACTGATTACATTTTACAATCATACTTAAGCCCTGAGGAGATGAGGTATACCACGCATACTTCAATCGACCACTACGAAGTCGAAATCGGTACCATACATAGGTCAAGGAAGAGTCAGAATTCCATGACCTCATCCTCCTCAGTCAGTGTGAGTACAAAATGTAGGACATCTTGTATCTCTACTAAATAGCTTTCCAGGGTATACTGGCAACTTTGCTATAGAGTTACAGTGGCGGTTGTACTCTCTTCACAATCGAGAGATTTCATGTTTATCTCACATTGATCCGGCATTAACATCATCGGGAGATTCGTGATACATCCATCCCAGTATTAACATTATCGGGAGATTCATGATACATCCATCCCGACACATATAATGAAGGATTGAGAGATTTAATGTTTATCTCACATCAATTCCTCATTAGGGCGTAAGGATATCCATGCCCATAACCCCTACATACTCAACAATATGCCCTCCAGGAGATCTCGTGGGAAACATGTTTCACCATCACCAACTACTGACGATGATGGATCTATGGCCAGGGCTCTACATGATAAGTTTCACTTGATTAATTAAGTACATTACCATATTCTTTTAGCATCAGTCAGGTTTTCAAAAATAAATTATTATAACAAATGCTACAAAGAATGTGTAATACTTCTATCAAGTACTTTTCAAAACATTATAAAACATTGGGATCTCAATCACTTGTCACATCATGGGCATTCTCATCCCTTAACATCTCATCATCATGATTATGGAATATGGGTATTCAAACCCTCTATTCATCAAAGAACAGTTGTTACCACTTATTAGATAACTAATACCTTCAGGTCATCTGACCAAGGTAAACCTGATACTTGCTACACAAGCATGCCACATGGCTTTCAAGGCCCATTTAATCTCTTGTTACCTCTTACTAGGCAACAAAGCATATTATGGCTCACACGGCCCATAAAACAATTTCAATAATAAAACACCATAGCCCATACCTGGCTATGCCCAACATCTCATGATACTTGCATGGTTAGTACACATGATAATCGTTATATCAATAACATATCTGCACTATGCAATGTAAGGGTAGCATCACTATTCCCTCATTAGGGTTAGGGTTTCCCAATTCATGTCAATTAGGGATACTCATCCCATTACCCAAAATTAGGGCTATGATTTATCATCATATTGCCCAAGATCAGGGTTTCATGCACTGTAACCCAAAATTAGGGTTTCACATACCTTCACCCTATATTAGGGTTAGGGTTTCATATAGCATTACATAGCATCACCCTGGATTGGAGTTTCACATCACATTACTGCATTAGGGTTTCACATGGCATCACCCTAGATTAGGGTTTCACACATCATTATCTTGAATTAATGTTCCTTAGAACTTTTCTCCAAATTAGGGTTTCATGTAACTTTACCCGAAATTAGGGTTTCATGAAGCATCCTCTTAAATTAGGGTTTTTCATTATATTACCCTAAATTGGGATTTCTCATATCATCACCCTAGATTAGGGTTACACCATTACCCTAGATTAGGGTTACACCTAGCATTACCCTAAATTAGGGTTAGGGCTCATCAACCTTCTTGATTAGGGTTTCATGATCTCTTTATTAAGGATCATGCCCTAATTACATATTTTATTCATGTTGAAAGTGTTGAGACTTAACCACTACATGATTATTATACATGTATGAATTCCTCTCTCTCTCTCATCCTCTCTAGGATGTTGATTACTTCAAGCTTGATTAGATTAGGTCAACCCTTCATTCAAGTACATACATTTAGGGTTAGCATAGTGTATTGAGATATTGCTTCCATAAGCATCAAAGGTTAACCCCTCTAAGGGTACTAATCACCCTAGTACCTTAAAGGTACAACCATTGTAATTATCTTTGATATACATCATTAACAATCATGGGGTTAATTGATCTTTCATCACATTAATTCTTCAAACGGTTTTGGTTGCATTGAACCTCCAAACGGTTTTGACCCCTCAACCTCTAAACGGTTTGAGATCTTTTGCCCTCCAAACAGTTTTGAAACCATTTGGGCATCTAGGGTTGAGACTGTTTCCCCTCCAAACGGTTTTGAAACCATTTGGGCACTCAACCCTTGAAACCGTTTGATCACATGTACATTGAAACCGATTGGACCCATCAACATTTGAAACTGATTGGATAAATCAACCTTGAAACCGATTGGACCAACAAATGGTTTTAGACCATTTGATATCAAACAGTTTGAAGACCGTTTGATTCCAAACAGTTTCAAGACCATTTGGACTCAAACGGTCTCAAGACCGTTTGGTCCAAACTACCTTGAAACCGAAAGGATCATCTAGGTTTTCCTTCAACCAGTCAATTAGGGTTTGCTTCATTGAATTATTCATCAATTATACCATTGAGAATACATCAAATTATAACCCTTGTATTTCCAACCATCCATCACATCCCTTGACCTCCAAATGGTCTTGAGACCGTTTGCACCATCAACCATGAAATTGATTCAATTCAGTTAGGGTTTCAACACTTCAACCCGATTAGAGTTTGTAATTAGTGGATTATCCATCACTGAACTTATTATGAGTCAATCAATTAGAATCATTGGATCAACATCCAACTACATCATCAAGTATCTCCAAACGTTCTTGAGACCGTTTGATCCCAAACGGTCTTGAGACTGTTTGCACCCAAACGGTTTTGAGACCGTTTGGTTTCAATTGGTCTTGAGACCGATTGGTCTCAAGTTGAAACTGTTTAGACCTGATATTTCTTGAGATGTGTACTAAGATGACATTATCATCTTCAAGCTTCAAACCTTAGAAATTTTCTGTGATCTTTGTGGTGATTTCAACAATTAATCAAAAGGAAATTCGGGAAAGAAAATGGAAACAACATATGATGAAGAAATGAAATCAATAATGATATTTAAGGGTTCAAGTTATATAACCTACCTTCAAAGTTGAATCCAAGCTTCAAGATTCACATCTTTAATGGTGAATGAAGATTTCTCAACTTCAGAAGGTCCGTCCTCAAGTCTTTGAGTGAAACAAATGGCTAAAGTTGAAGATTGAATGGAGAAAGGAAGAAAATAAGCATTGAATTTCGATTTCCACCATGAAATCAAGGTTGAAGATGATTAAGGAGCTCACCTACAGGTTGGGTTACGTCCTACTAGTGCTCCTAAGCTCCTTTGTGCTCAGCCAAATCAAGGAAAGAAAGAAGAGTCGAAAAAGCCTTTCATGTGGTGAAAGAATGGAGTGTATATAAGGGAAATTCAAGAGAGAGAAAGTGTTATAAAAATCTTTCAATCCCCTAAATTGGTGCCACTTATCCCCCTCACTTCCTTGCATACGAATCCATCATCCTCCCCTTCTAAATCCTCTTCTTTATCCATGAATTAAAAGGAAACAATTAAGCACCTTAATCAATATAATAATAATATCCAAAAATTAGTGGATATTACTTTTTCTTTAACTAATGTGAGTGGGCTCTCCACTCACTTTAGATATTTTGGTGACATTGCAAGGAACAAGGACGTACATACTTATATAAATTCAACCATCACATTTTTGGTTGAAGGCACTTCCATTAATATATTTATTTTTGCAATAAATTGAATTAGGGTTTCAATTATGCTTAAATCTTGATTATTTTAATATCAAGATTCTCTCTCCCCCAAAGATATTCAAATGAGACGCCCCTCTGATTTTATTGTCTCTAATTGATACCAAGAAACATTAGGGACTCTCTATAAGTGGTATTTTTTATATTGAACCCTAGGTTTTGGGTAAATTGCACATTACACCAAAACTAGGTTTTAATGCACAAACATTGCTTAATAAGCTCTTTCTTGGTGCTCAAGCTTGGAACATAGGCTTGTGGAAGCCATACCTCTGCATCATTTCCATTCTTACGATGATTCAACATTTGAGGAACATTTTATCATGTAACATTTGCAAGTTAACCCCTCAACTTGGGTAATTTGCACTTTAGTCCAAAATGACAAAACATTGTTTTCAACATTATTTAAAAAGGACTAAAATTGAAACATAAGTTCCTCTTGATCCTTAATTACTTTTCAAAAGATAAGAGCAAGCATATAATTATCTTTCTTAAACAAAACATCTAGGGTTAAAGCATAACCCAGGTCAGGGATGTTACACTAAGTACTTGAATATAGATACAAGATTCATTCAAATTATGTGATCTATTGACCATACTACTTTTTGAATGTATACATATGTTGGCTTAGGTATATTAATAACTAGTAATTCCTACGAATTATAGTCCTCGATAACCATTCAATGAATCATGATTATAACAGTAATTTAGATCAATTGATTCATTGCTTTAGCACTTAGTAGTGTGAGCATATGTAAAAAGATATCAGTGTAATTCATTTCATGAAAACGAAACCCAAAACAAAAATATATGTAGTTATATAATCAAATATAATCAGAAATAAGAAGATGTATATAGGGAATGTATCTGAATATGTTGACCAATCTATGTAATAAATGATGAAAGAGAGTAAGAGCATGTATAATATGACCAATCATTGGCATAAAAATGATGACAATTTATACTATTGGTTTCTCATAATAGGAAGTAATTATGTATTTGAAATACAAGTATATGAGAGTCTTTAACCCTAAATTATTTTAGGAGCATCTCAGTAAATGTACCTAACACATAATGTATACTCAAACCTATTTTACTAAACTTGAGCCATGTGATAAATGTAGAAAGAATGAAACTACAACACCTACATCAAAGGAATGCAAATTACCATGAAACATATATATCTAACCTAGAAATATTTAGACATGTGATGTTTAAAGATGGATATTAGAACTAAAACAAGTACCTAGTTAATCATATATCCACTTAATAAGACTCGTCCCTAATATGTCATTAGGTGACCGAGATTGGGATAAGAACAATATGAAAATTTATAATAAGAATATAAACACACAATCACTTTGCTTTGACTAACATACCAAAGTTTTCTTAGGATGAATACTAAAATGTGGGGACCAAAAATATCTACTGAGTAATAATTATCTATGATGACCATGTATCTACATCCTCTATTTTATTTTGGGCATTATTTGACTTAAACATAAATAATTTCAATGAGGCATCTCTTGAACTACTAATTGTACGGGAAATCGAGTTATTGGACATTCATATTCTCTTATTTGGATCCATATAAATTCACGTGGTTGTTGAATTATTCTTTTATTATGGTTCCTTGGACCCCTCCTGCTTTATGAGAAATTGACTATAATGCTAGTCCTGCCACTCTATTTATGCATGCTACATGTTTGGCTATAATATCTAGAATAGTGGTACTTATGTATAGTCATACTTATAAAGGGCATGAATATTCTACATGGGGTGTGCATTTCTACCCTTAGTTCTGTTTCGCAATGATCCTATGCTAATATTGCCCTATTTTAGGTATATTTAGTCTACATTGCTATGCATGCAAAAATGTTATTGTTTTATATTGAAACTGTAGTTAAATATTATGGAAAGACACTTTTATTGTTATGTTTGTAATCTAAATTTTAATATGCCTCATTTTTCTTATTATATTTTTTTTTGAAATTACCTAATTTCTAACATACTCATCCTTTGGGAGCATCTCTTTTTACACTTTTAACCCAATATAATGACCAAAGTGTTTATTATATGTACATACTCAGTCTTTGCTGACATGCACCTTATTTCCTATGTTCAGGGTGATATTCCTGTTGGGTTTTAGGGGAGCCAGAGAAGGCAGCAGAAACAAAATTTTCTCCTCCCCAAACCCAGAACAAGGAAACGCGTCAACGTTTATACAATAGGAAAGGGATGGTTTGTGGAATCATACCTTGTCCCGAGGCTTGCTCGGAGACAATACTTCATGCCTTGCGCGGTCTTCACCTCCGGTCTTAGACGGTGTCTGTGCAGCTCCTGGTCGCACCGGGACTGACGACTCCTGGTCTCACCGGGACTGTTGGGATTGACAGTTGTCCTCCGAGCGGAAGAAATCTCCCGCCTCTGAAGTAGTCCACACGGACCACCTGGAACTCCAATCTCCTTGTCCCACAAGGAATTGGAAGGAGTCGCACCCTCCTATCAGCGTACTAGTCGCCGACACACTCTCCTGCCACCAGTCGCTTTCTGCAGTTGTCTTTCCCTTGTTGTGCCTCCCTTATCGGGTAGCACTTGCTCGGGCTCTCTCGGTTACCAAAACCAGAGAGAACGACAACTTTACAGAGCAACTGGTTGCACTGAGTTGTTATATGAGAAGCCCCCAATACCCCTATATATGAGGGTCATGGGATAGGGTTCTCCATCCTGGGCAAAGCGGGACTAAAGCTGGAGTAGAAGGGTTCGAGATTTTCCACAAAAACAACCAACTGCGCAACCTGAACCGATCATTTCATTTATGAAACGGTCGGTTGGGGACCTGAGCCGGTCGGTTGACACCTCAACCGATCGGTTGGGACCCATGAAATGGTCGGTTCACTTCTGAACCGGTCGGTTCATGGTCCTGGTCAGTTCCCGATTGACTTTTCCTCTTTTGTTTCTAATTGGTACCAAATACCAATCCTTGTTCCAATCAAATTGGGCAAGTGAAATGAAAGGAAATTTCTCACCAATCCTACTTTCCCAACTTGCTTGGTTGGACCAGTTGAACTGATCATTTCAACACTTGAAGCAATCGATTCACCCTGTCCATGAGCCGATCGACTCACAACCTGAGCCGATCGGTTCACCTGCTCAGCCGATCGGTTCATCACATGAGCCGATCGGTTGGGAGTGCAGATTGTGCAGAAATAGTCAATTGCAGTTTCAATCAATTCGATACTCTAATCAAGTTGTCCAACACCTTGAACACTATGATTTTGAGCTATCAATTAATTGAGTGTTTAATTGAACTACTAAACTCCTTTAGTAATCAATCTAAACATTGTTTGTGGACAAAACTCCTTTTCCAGGTTAAATCCTATGTGTGTGACCCTGCAGGTCCTTTTCACGTTGGCAGTGAAAGTCCATAACACTTATGACTTCACAAGCAAAGAGCGGTGCCTAGTCACACATCAGTGCTACCCAAGTGAAATAGAAAGTTGGAGAACAACCTTCAATCCTAAAATATGTGAATGGTGTTACAGTGAATGTATAATTCCTTTGTCACTGATATCCCGAATGAACTCGAGGCATGGAACAGTCATCCTGTCAACGTTCATTCACTTTCTTGATCTCAGAGCAGATTGGAAGAGATATGTATGACATCAATATCACATACTAATTCACACATGCGTGCGCACACCTATCTCAATCCTACTCATCAAGTGGCCTTGGATATCAAACTCCCTTAGGAGGGAAAAATCCCATATCTATCACTCACCCCTCAAAATCCCCATGTGTCAAAGCCACCCAATCATCACCTTTATAACAACCCATGTTTCAGGACTGCGTTTGATGATGTCAAAGTGTGCCCAACGACATGTGTTGAGTGTAGTGATTTCAGGTCAAAGAATCACACTCACCACCATCACTGTGAGTACTGACTGTGACTACCATGTCATGGTTCCATGTGTCAAACTCACGGTGGGTCTGTCTGGTACACTTGTTCTCTAACAAGTACCTATGTGTTTGGTTTGGTATCTCTATATCATGACTAATGAGATTCTGTCATCAACCAACACCACAATCTAGTCTTGTGTGTCATTGCTGTCTATCTACCTTCCACAATGACATCTGACTAGGGACAGAACAAGAATGTACAAACTCTTAGCATCTGTATGATCTCATCGTCCAGGTCCTTAACCTGAAAGCATACGTCATTGAGTACTGTCATTCTCTAGACATTCAATTTGTTCTATCACTATCTCATATGACTGAACCAGAGAGAATTGGAAGCTTGCCTTTGATGTTTATCAAATCAATCTTAATGTATCCCACCAATCATCCCATGATTGGCTCTCAGGGCATACATACCAACAGACTCCCACTTGCACTGTGAGCCAATCACCCTTGAATCATATTCATAGTTATCTTCAAACATGTCCCACATGTTACTGTGCTCTTGTGCCAACATAGTGAGTTACGGAAACTCCTTGCCAAAGTCAGTATAAATTGCATGTCTCACATCTCTTCACTGTACGTCACACGTATGAGACGGAGTTGTCGTAATATGCGATCTAGTATTCCTTTGCTAACCTTTAGCCACATTGCATGATCAAGGATTCCATACTTGTCATCAATGACTGGAATATCTATAAGTTCATCTCATGAACTTCCAGATCCATATAGTATCCACTGCTATTCTCTAACACACAGATACTCGACATTTCCTTTTAAATGGTTTCATTGGAACACTTCCAATTATCAACAAACTTTCACTTTTATATATCCTATATATATATTGCGATTAATTTTCTATCATTTTCGGAAGTTCGCATCAATGTAACTCTTTACATTGAACTCTTCCTTATCTCCATAGAACTAGTACTTCACAAGTACTTATCAAGTTCTCATGGTATTCTAGTAACCCTTACTGGAAGTAGACAGACATCCACTCGTCATGTCCCACATACGAGTTATTAGGATGAGCACATCAAATTGTCATGTCCTACATACAAGATGATGAATGCATTTTGTTCTTGCCATGTCGATACATGCAAGGTAATGGGATGATTACATACATGATAGATCCATATCTATTCTTAGTGTTCCCATTCTTCGTAATAATTGGACACTTGGCCTTGGGATACTAACTCCATGTATCATGGACAAGTTTTCTCCCACTGAATCTGTGTATACTGAATCCTTCAGTATAGATTTCTAATGTATGCTTTCCTTTTTCAGGTCAAGAGGTTTTCGAGAACTATCTCTATAGATCTCTATTCCTATCACATAGGAAATGTCTCTATCTTCCTTAAAGATAATTTCCACTTTGGATTTCCATTCTAGAACATTTCCATTTCACATTAACATGTGGAATGTGAATACGCTCCCACTAAATCACAGATCCCTTCTTTATCTTTGACATATCAGTCAAACCCTTTGACTATATCATCAAAGTGAAGATCCAATTCTGAGTTGCTTGTACTCAATCAATCACATTGATTAGTCCATTATAACTTATAGACTTCATTTTCATTAGTGGATTCATAAACCTTATAGGTTGTGTCACGTACACATCCTTGTTTTATTCCTCATAGGAATGCGGTTTTAGTATCCATATGCCAAATGTATTAGTCATTAAGTTGCAATCAAAAAGCATCATCCTTCTCAAAATGTTATCCATGTGTCTTAACACTTAAGACTTATTCACACTTATGGATTTCATCCCAACGAGTGCTACCATCAAGGTCATACCTTATGGTTTACATGGAAGTCATTTAGGATGTAATGGTCATCTACCATAACTCAAAATTCGGTTCCTCTCATTCATCTAGATAGTTGACTCATCACATGACCAACTCATCATATAGATGATCGAGATGTATCTGTCAAGGATATAAGAACTCACAACCTTTTTTATTCTTAATGTCCTTTATTAGTATGGGGTATTCTTTATTTAAGAAGAATTTAGTTATTTGATAATCATTCTCTAACTTCGTAGAGTATGATTCCCCTTTTGATTTAGACATCACTATGCCTTAATCATGAGCTCACTATGATACATTGTCATAATCACTCATAAGGATCTCAAACATTTTGGTCTAAGTATTTCATTCATTGATCTCATCAAGAATTAACATTTTACCAAATTCATACTTCATCTATGATATTCTTGAACACTTCAAGATATTCATATTGGTATTTCTCTAAACACTTTTTGAAGTATTAGCATTTACTCCAATAGGTATGTAAATACATCACATATATTATACCTAATTGGATAATCATTCTCCCACTACCATTAGTGAAGATTGATTAATCATGTACAAGAGATTCATGTCTCTTACTGGTTCTCTAACTAAAAGAGTCTAGATTTATCCATCACATGGAAACTAGAAATGAATTTCTCATTATTGATGCTAATTTGATTGTTTGAGTTATCTATAACTTTAGGTATCATTTTATCTTATGCATACCATGTATCACAAGATAAACAAGGAATTACCACAAAGATCATATCTTTAAGATTGAAACATCAACTTTATTAATTGCCATCATTGTCATACAATATGCAAAAATAAAGTGTTTCTATCTATTGGCAATATATGAAATAACAGTTCTCAACTCTATTTCGTGCCCTTTAGGCTGAAATAAACACAGAAAGATATTCCTATCTATGGCAGAAACATTTGCTCCAATGATGGGTACTCCTTTCTTGGTCCTTTCACAAAGGCCATTACTTCTTTGCGGATCTTGCATATCATATATGATAGATCCATATTTTGGTATCATATACCTCAGATAAAGAAGCAGTTCCTTTCATGATACCTTAGGTGGAGATCTCCATCCCCCCTTCATCTTCTATTGTTCTTCCAGATATAGAAGGCAATTCCCTCATACACCCTTTCCCCATGTGCCTTGAGGCTGGAGACAGCTTGGATTGCTGGCTAGCATCAGAACACTTCTTAGCTTTGCCCTTGACTTTACCCTTAAGACTTACCCTTCATTGATCATATCAAACATTAGGGTTTTCCTTTCTTCATAAATGCCTCTACTATCCTCAACATGTCCAACAACTTTGTCAACGCTCATCAAAGTTGTTCATGTTGTAGTTTATCATGAACTGTATGCATCTCGCAACATTTGCAGTATCATACCAATAGCCAACTCTTGGCTCAGAGGGAATCCATCTTAGTCAGGTTTTTCCATATACCCAATCACATTGAGTGTGTGAATACCTTACTGGATCTCCTTCTATCATGACATACTAGGACAATGTCCTTGAGACATCATATGTCTCATGTTGTCTCTGCAACTCATAGTTCAGAGAACACAACATCAAGCACTCCTCATCAATGTCATCCTCGGTATGCTTCCATAAGCATACTTTCAGCCATTGATGTGGTGGGATTGAGTTCATCTGGTCTTGGTATAACTAGGACTTAGAGCTTTTGCTCTTTAAGAACACTTCTCATCATCCTAAGTAGTCGTGGAATTATTCCCATTTAATTTGTTGGTCTCAAAGACCAATCACAAATAAAGTGATTTGTTGATTAACCATTTATTTTAACAAAAGGAAATATATGCAATTTTATTCCAAAACTCTTTTTGACTTGTTTGATTGTTTTGAAAAGTTGACGATAAAATTAGGCCTTTAATTAATTATCGCTCCCACTATTTTAGTTCAAATTGATAGCCCTCACCATCAATTCAGAAGATTGCAGCATACAACCTTCTAGTGGGCAAGATCCTGAAATCCTCTAAGTCATGGACCAGCTAGGGCTGTCACCCACAACTTAGATCTCTCAGGTAGGCAACTCTTGCCAATTGCATCATATGCAACTCTTGATAAGATGTCATATGCAATTCCTTGCCATGATCATCTCCATGCCTCAAGGTACTAGATCCCATCTAGATTACCTTGTTAAGTCCGACCCAAACCAAACACGATGAATATGCACCCTGCTAGGGCATACTCACACATTCATCCTTCACACTTCCACGAGATAGACGGTGCACCACGCTAGGGCGTTCCCACACTTGGTCGATCAAGCTTTTCATGTGTGTCACATTTGGAAGGCATCTAAAACTTAATGTTTAATGAGGGATTTGGTTTTTATATACATATACATATCCAATCACCACAATACATAGTATGCATCATATACATGCTATATCCCACAGAAAACGTGCAAAACGATAAAAGTGATGATTATGGACATCCTAATGTGATTCCTCGAGCCAAGAGGAATCACATTCATCTAGGTCTACATCACATGCAACCTGTACAAGATGAACTCTGTGCTTTGTCTTTCTGGGTTTGATCAACTCATCACATGAATGATCGGCTCGCCATCAGACTGGTCGGCTAGGTGCCACCAACCGATCGGTTGGCTCCTCCAACCGATTGGTTCGCCTGGTCATCGTGCATCTCATCATGGCCGCCACCCGCTCATCTCGCTCCTCGAACCGGTCATCAACCGATCGACTCACTCCTTGAACTGATCGTCTCGAACGTCAACCGATCGGTTCACGCCTTGAACTGATCGTCTCAGTTGTCGTCAGGATGTCCTCCATTCTTTGACATAACAGGAAATAAAAATCTATCCTATTTTACATTGTAAAAAGAGAAACCTCGAGTTACATTCGAGGGGAGCAAAGGTAGGAAAGAAATCTCAAATTATTTCGAGTTACATCAGGAATAGGAGAAGGAAGATCGGTGTGTAGACTGAGATGTAAGCAACCACATACAACCATACACAGATAGTGTTTATTGGCCATAACCACGCTATACATCCACCACAAAACTCGTTTAAGGGCGATGCGTATCAAGTGCATTCATAATACATATCATATATGTAAATTGGGATTTGTGGATTTAGGATTGGACATGCATAAAGCCAATATTATTCGCATCGTATGCAATAAATAAAGGCGACAAACCAAAATTGATCATATCGATAATCCCTAAAGTATAGAGCAGTTGACGTGGCTCTGATACCACTGTTGGGTTTTAGGAGAGGCAGAGAAGGAAGCGGAAACAAAATTTTCTCCGCCCCAAACCCAGAACAAGGAAATGTGTCAACGTCTATATAATAGGAAAGGGATGGTTTGTGGAATCATACCTTGTCCCGAGGCTTGCTCGGTGATAATACCTCACGCCTTACGCGGTCTTCACCTCCAGTCTTGGACGGTGTCTGTGCAGCTCTTGGTCACACTGGGACTGACGACTCCTGGTCTAACTGGGACTGTCAGGATTGACAGCTGTCCTCCGAGCGGCAGAAATCTCTCACCTCTGAAGTAGTCCATACGGACCACCTGGAACTCCAATCTCCTTGTCCCACAAGGAATTGGAAGGAGTCGCACCCTCCTATCAGCGTACTAGTCATCGACACACTCTCTTGCCACCAGTCGCTTTTTGCAGTTGTCTTTCCCTTACTGTGCCTCCCTTATCGGGTAGCACTTGCTCGGGCTCTCTCGGTTACCAAAAATAGAGAGAACGACAACTTTTCAGAGCAACTGGTTGCACTGAGTTGTTGTATGAGAAGCCCCCAATACCCCTATATATAGGAGGGTCATGGGACAGGGTTCTCCATCCCGAGCAAAGAGGGTCTAAAGTAGGAGTAGAAGGGTTCGAGATTTTCCACAAAAACAACCAACTGCGCAACCTGAACCGATCGTTTCATTTCTAAAACGGTCAGTTGGGGACTTGAGCCGGTCGGTTGACACCTCAACCGATCGGTTGGGACCCATGAAATGGTCAGTTCACTTTTGAACCGATCGGTTCGTGGTCCTGGTCAGTTCCCGATTGACTTTTCCTCTTTTGTTTCTAATTGGTACTAAATACCAATCCTTGTTCCAATCAAATTGGGCAAGTGAAACGAAAGGAAATTTCTCACCAATCCTACTTTCCCAACTTGCTCGTTGGACCAGTTGAATTGATCATTTCAACACTTGAAGCAATCGATTCACCCTGTCCATGAGTCGATCGACTCACAACCTGAGTCGATCGGTTCACCTGCTCAGCCAATCGGTTCATCACATGAGCTGATCATTTGGGAGTGCAGATTGTGCAGAAACAGTCAATTGCAGTTTTAATCAATCTGATACTCTAATCAAGCTGTCCAACACCTTGAACACTATGATTTTGAGCTATCAATTAATTGAGTGTTTAATTGAACTACTAAACTCATTTAGTAATCAATCTAAACATTGTTTGTGGACAAAACTCCTTTTCCAGGTTAAATCCTATGTGTGTGACCCTGCAGGTCCTTTTCACGTTGGCAGTGAAAGTCCATAACACTTATGACTTCACAAGCAAAGAGAGGTGCCTAGTCACACATCAGTGCTACCCAAGTGAAATAGAAAGTTGGAGAACAACCTTCAATCCTACAATCCGTGAATGGTGTTACAGTGAATGTATAATTCCTTTGTCACTGATATCCCGAATGAACTCGAGGCATGGAACAGTCATCATGTCAATGTTCATTCACTTTCTTGATCTCAGAGCAGATTGGAAGAGATATGTATGACATCAATATCACATACTAATTCACACATGCGTGTGCATGCCTATCTCAATCCTACTCATCAAGTGGCCTTGGATATCAAACTCCCTCAGGAGGGACAAATCCCATTTCTATCACTCACCCCTCAAAAGCCCCATGTGTCAAAGCCACCCAACACCTTTATAACAACCCATGTTTCAAGACTGCGTTTGATGATGTCAAAGTGTGCCCAATGATATGTGTTGAGTGTAGTGATTTCAGGTCAAAGAATCACACTCACCACCATCACTGTGAGTACTGACTGTGACTACCATGTCATGGTTCCATGTGTCAAACTCACGGTGGGTCTGTCCGGTACACTTGTTCTCTAACAAGTACCTATGTGTTTGGTTTGGTATCTCTATATCATGACTAATGAGATTCTGTCATCAACCAACACCACAATCTAGTCTTGTGTGTCATTGTTGTCTATCTACCTTCCACAATGACATACGACTAGGGACATAACAAGAATGTACAAACTCTTAGCATCTGTATGATCTCATCGTCCAAGTCCTTAACCTGAAAGCATACGTCATTGAGTACTGTCATTCTCTAGACATTCAATCTGTTCTATCACTATCTCATATGACTGAACCAGAAAGAATTGGAAGCTTGCCTTTGATGTTTATCAAATCAATCTTAATGTATCCCACCAATCATCCCATGATTGGGTCTCATGGCATACATACCAACAGACTCTCACTTGCATTGTGAGCCAATCACCCTTGAATCATATTCATAGTGATCTTCAAACATGTCCCACATGTTATTGTGCTCTTGTGCCAACATAGTGAGTTACGGAAACTCCTTGCCAAAGTCAGTATAAATTGCATGTCTCACATCTCTTCACTGTATGTCACACGTATGAGATGGAGTTGTCGTAATATGCAATCCAATATTCCTTTGCTAACCTTTAGCCACATTGCATGATCAAGGATTCCATACTTGTCATCAATGACCGGAATATCTCTATAAGTTCATCTCATGAACTTCCAGATCCATATAGTATCAACTGCTATTCTTTAACACAGAGATACTCGACATTTCCTTTTGAATGGTTTCATTGGAACACTTCTAATTATCAACAAACTTTCACTTTTATATATCCTATGTATATTTTGCGATTAATTTTCTGTCCATTTCGGAAGTTCGCATCAATGTAACTCTTTACATTGAACTTTTTCTTATCTCCATAGAACTAGTACTTCACAAGTACTTATCAAGTTCTCATGGTATTCCAGTAACCCTTACTGGAAGTAGAAAGACATCCACTCGTCATGTCCCACATACGAGTTATCAGGATGAGCACATCAAATTGTCATGTCCTACATACAAGATGATGAATGCATTTTGTTCTTGCCATGTCGATACATGCAAGGTAATGGGATGATTACGTACATGATAGATCCATATCTATTCTTAGTGTTCCCATTCTTCGTAAGAATTGGACACTTGGCCTTGGGATACTAACTCCATGTATCATGGACAAGTTTTCTCCCACTGAATCTGTGTATAGCGAATCCTTCAGTACAGATTGCCAATGTATGCTTTCCTTTTTCAGGTCAAGAGGTTTTCGAGAACTATCTCTATAGATCTCTATTCCTATCACATAGGAAATGTCTCTATCTTCCTTATAGATAATTTCCACTTTGGATTTCCATTCTAGAACATTTCCATTTCACATCAACATGTGGAATGTGAATACGCTCCCACTAAATCACAGATCCCTTCTTTATCTTTGACATATCTGTCAAACCCTTTGACTATATCATCAAAGTGAAGATCCAATTCTGAGTTGCTTGTACTCAATCAATCACATTGATTAGTCCATTGTAACTTATAGACTTCATTTGCATTAGTGGATTCATAAACCTTATAGGATGTGTCACGTACACATCCTTGTTTTATTCCTCATAGGAATGCGGTTTTAGTATCCATATGCTAAATGTCTTAGTCATTAAGTTGCAATAAAAAAGCATCATCCTTCTCAAAATGTTATCCATGTGTCTTAACACTTAAGACTTATTCACACTTATGGATTTCATCCCAACGAGTGCTACCATCAAGGTCATACCTTATGGTTTACATGGAAGTCATTTAGGATGTAATGGTCATCTACCATAACTCAAAATTCGGTTCCTCTCATTCATCTAGATAGTTGACTCATCACATGACCAACTCATCATATAGATGATCGAGATGTATCTGTCAAGGATATAAGAACTCACAACCTTTTTGATTCTTAATGTCCTTTATTAGTGTGGGGTATTCTTTATTTAAGAAGAATTTAGTTATTTGATAATCATTCTCTAACTCCTTAGAGTATGATTCTCCTTTTGATTTAGACATCACTATGCCTTAATCATGAGCTCACTATGATACATTGTCATAATCATTCATAAGGATCTCAAACATTTTGGTCTAAGTATTTCATTCATTGATCTCATCAAGAATTAATACTTTACCAAATTCATACTTCATCTATGATATTCTTGAACACTTCAAGATATTCATATTGGTATTTCTCTAAACACTTTTTGAAGTATTAGCATTTACTCCAATAGGTATGTAAATACACCACATGTATTATACCTAATTGGATAATCATTCTCCCACTACCATTAGTGAAGATTGATTAATCATGTACAAGAGATTCATGTCTCTTACTGGTTCTCTAACCAAAAGAGTCTAGATTTATCCATCACATGGAAACTAGAAATGAATTTCTCATGATTGATGCTAATTTGATTGTTTGAGTTATCTATAACTTTAGGTATCATTTTATCTTATGCATACCATGTATCACAAGTTAAACAAGGCATTGCCACAAAGATCATATCTTTAAGATTGAAACATCAACTTTATTAATTGCCATCATTGTCATAAAATATGCAAAAATAAAGTGTTTCTATCTATTGGCAATATATGAAATAGCAGTTCTCAACTCTATTTCGTGCCCTTTAGGCTGAAATAAAATGAAAGATATTCCTATCTATGGCAGCAACATTTGCTCCAATGATAGGTACTCCTTTCTTGGTCCTTTCACAAAGGCCATCACTTCTTTGCGGATCTTGCATATCATATATGATAGATCCATATGTTGGTATCATATACCTCAGATAAAGAAGCAGTTCATTTCATGATACCTTAGGTGGAGATCTCCATCCCCCCCTTCATCTTCTTTTGTTCTTCCAGATATAGAAGGCAATTTCCTCATACACCCTTTCCCCATGTGCCTTGAGGCTAAAGACGGCTTGGATTGCTGGCTAGCATCAGAACACTTCTTAGCTTTACCCTTGCCCTTACCCTTAAGTCTTACCCTTCATTGATCATATCAAACATCAGGGTTTGTCTTTCTTCATAAATGCCTCTACTGTCCTCAACATGTCCAACAACTTTGTTAACGCTTGTTAAAGTTGTTCATGTTGTAGTTTATCATGAACTGTATGAATCTCGCAACATTTGCAGTATCATACCAATAGCCAACTCTTGGCTCAGAGGGAATCCATCTTAGTCAGGTTTTTCCATATACCCAATCATATTGAGTGTGTGAATACCTTATTAGATCTCCTTCTATCATGACATACTAGGAAAATGTCCTTGAGACATCATATGTCTCATGTTGTCTCTGCAACTCATAGTTCAGAGAACACAACATCAAGCACTCCTCATCAATGTCATCCTCGGTATGCTTCCATAAGCATACTTTCAGCCATTGATGTGGTGGGATTGAGTTCATCTGGTCTTGGTATAACTAGGACTTAGAGCTTTCGTTCTTTGAGAACACTTCTCATCATCCTAAGCAGTCGTGGAATTATTCCCATTTAATTTGTTGGTCCCAAAGACCAATCGCAAATAAAGTGATTTGTTGATTAACCATTTATTTGAACAAAAGGAAATATATGCAATTTTAGTCCAAAACTCTTGTTGACTTGTTTGATTGATTTGAAAAGTTGACGATAAAATTAGGCCTTTAATTAATTATCGCTCCCACTATTTTTGTTCAAATTGATAGCCCTCACCATCAATTTGGAAGATTGTAGCGTACAACCTTCTAGTGGGCAAGATCCTGAAATCCTCTAAGTCATGGACCAGCTAGGGCTCTCACCCACAACTTAGATCTCTCAGGTAGGCAACTCTTGACAATTCCATCATATGAAACTCTTGATAAGATGTCATATGCAACTCCTTGCCATGATCATCTCCATGCCTCAAGGTACTAGATCCCATCTAGATCACCTCGTTAAGTCTGACCCAAAGCAAACATGATGAATATGCACCCTACTAGGGCAGACCCACACATTCATCCTTCACGCTTCCACGAGATAGACGGTGCACCACGCTAGGGCGTGCCCACACTTGGTCGATCAAGCTTTTCACGTGTGTCACATTTGGAAGGCATCTAAAACTTAATGTTTAATGAGGGATTTGGTTTTTATATACATATACATATCCAATCACCACAATACATAGTACGCATCATATACATGCTATATCCCACAGAAAACATGCAAAACAATAAAAGTGATGATTATGGACATCCTAATGTGATTCCTCGAGCCAAGAGGAGTCACGGTCATCTAGGTCTACATCACATGCAACCTGTACAAGATGAACTCTGTGCTTTGTCTTTCTGAGTTTGATCAACTCATCACATGAATGATCGGCTCGCCATCAGACTGGTCGGCTAGGTGCCACTAGCTGACCGGTTGGCTCCTCCAACTGATCAGTTTGCCTGGTCATCGTGCATCTCATCATGGCCGCCACCCACTCGTCTCGCTCCTCGAACCGGTCATCAACCGATCGAATCACTACTTGAACCGATCGTCTCGAACATCAACCGATCAGTTCATGCCTTGAATCGATCGTCTCAGCTGTCGTCAGGATGTCCTCCATTCTTTGACATAACAAGAAATAAAAATCTATCCTATTTTACATTGTAAAAAGAGAAACCTCGAGTTACATTCGAGGGGAGCAAAGGTAGGAAAGAATACATCAGGAATAGGAGAAGGAAGATCGGTGCGCAGACCGAGATGCAAGCAACCACATACAACCATACACATATAAGGTTTATTGGCCATAACCACACTATACATCCACCACAAAACTCGTTTAAGGGTGATGTGTATCGAGTGCATTCATAATACATATCATATATGTAAATTGGGATTTGTGGATTTAGGATTGGACATGCATAAAGTCAATATTATTCGCATTGTATGCAATAAATAAAGGCGACAAACCAAAATCGATCATATCGATAATCCCTAAAGTATAGAGCAGTTGACGTGGCTCTGATACCACTGTTGGGTTTTAGGGGAGGCAGAGAAGGCAGCGGAAACAAAATTTTCTCCTCCCCAAACCCAGAATAAGGAAACACGTCAACGTCTATACAATAGGAAAGGGATGGTTTGTGGAATCATACCTTGTCCTGAGGCTTGCTCAGCGACAATACCTCACACCTTATGCGGTCTTCACCTCCGATCTTAGACGGTGTCTGTGCAGCTCCTGGTCACACCGGGACTGTCAAGATTGACAGCTGTCCTCCGAGCGGCAGAAATCTCCCGCCTCTGAAGTAGTCCACACGGACCACCTGGAACTCCAATCTCCTTGTCCCATAAGGAATTGGAAGGAGTCGCACCCTCCTATCAGCGTACTAGTCGCCGACACACTCTCCTGCCACCAGTCTCTTTCTGCAGTTGTCTTTCCCTTGTTGTGCCTCCCTTATCGGTAGCCCTTGCTCGGGCTCTCTCAGTTACCAAAACCAGAGAGAACGACAACTTTACAGAGCAACTGGTTGCACTGAGTTGTTGTATGAGAAGCCCCCAATACCCCTATATATAGGAGGGTCATGGGACAGGGTTCTCCATCCCGGGCAAAGCGGGACTAAAGCAGGAGTAGAAGGGTTCGAGATTTTCCACAAAAACAACCAACTACGCAACCTGAACCGATCGTTTCATTTCTGAAATGGTCGGTTGGGGACCTGAGCCGGTCAGTTGACACCTCAACCGATCAGTTGGGACCCATGAAATGGTCGGTTCACTTCTGAACCGGTCGGTTCGTGGTCCTGGTCAGTTCCCGATTGACTTTTCCTCTTTTGTTTCTAATTGGTACCAAATACCAATCCTTGTTCCAATCAAATTTGGAAAGTGAAACGAAAGGAAATTTCTCACCAATCCTACTTTCCCAACTTGCTCGGTTGGACCAGTTGAACTGATCGTTTCAACACTTGAAGCAATCGACTCACCCTGTCCATGAGCCGATCGACTCACAACCTGAGCTGATCGGTTCACCTGCTCAGCCAATCGGTTCATCACATGAGCAAATCGGTTGGGAGTGCAGATTGTGCAGAAAAAGTCAATTGCAGTTTCAATCAATCTGATACTCTAATCAAGTTGTCCAACACCTTGAACACTATGATTTTGAGCTATCAATTAATTAAGTGTTTAATTGAACTACTAAACTCCTTTAGTAATCAATCTAAACATTGTTTGTGGACAAAACTCCTTTTCCAGGTTAAATCCTATGTGTGTGACCCTGCAGGTCCTTTTCACGTTGGCAGTGAAAGTCCATAACACTTATGACTTCACAAGCAAAGAGTGGTGCCTAGTCACACATCAGTGCTACCCAAGTGAAATAGAAAGTTGGAGAACAACCTTCAATCCTACAATCTGTGAATGGTGTTACAGTGAATGTATAATTCCTTTGTCACTGATATCCTAAATGAACTCGAGGCATGGAACAGTCATCCTGTCAATGTTCATTCACTTTCTTGATCTCAGAGTAGATTGGAAGAGATATGTATGACATCAATATCACATACTAATTCACACATTCGTGCGCACGCCTATCTCAATCCTACTCATCAAGTGGCCTTGGATATCAAACTTCCTCAGGAGGGACAAATCCCATATATATCACTCACCCCTCAAAAGCCCCATGTGTCAAAGCCACCCAATCATCACCTTTATAACAACCCATGTTTCAGGACTGCGTTTTATGATGTCAAAGTGTGCCCAACGACATGTGTTGAGTGTAGTGATTTCAGGTCAAAGAATCACACTCACCACCATCACTGTGAGTACTGACTGTGACTACCATGTCATGGTTCCATGTGTCAAACTCACGGTGGGTCTGTCTGGTACACTTGTTCTCTAACAAGTACCTATGTGTTTGGTTTGATATCTCTATATCATGACTAATGAGATTCTGTCATCAACCAACACCACAATCTAGTCTTGTGTGTCATTACTGTCTATCTACCTTCCACAATGACATCCGACTAGGGACATAACAACAATGTACAAACTCTTAGCATCCGTATGATCTCATCGTCCAGGTCCTTAACCTGAAAGCATACGTCATTGAGTACTATCATTCTCTAGACATTCAATCTGTTCTATCACTATCTCATATGACTGAACCAGAAAGAATTGGAAGCTTGCCTTTGATGTTTATCAAATCAATCTTAATGTATCCCACCAATCATCCCATGATTGGCTCTCAGGACATACATACCAACAGTTCCCTCTACCCACGTGTACGTACGTTAGAAGACAAGTATGCACACAGATCACATATAAGGTATTGGACATAAGGATAATTTGGAATGGCCAGGTTGCCCTCTGCAACTGGTCATCCATGTGATCAGATTCTTTAGATGTATATATTTTTTATTTACCACCATTTATGGCAAGGAACAATTGTAAATGAATGATTATGTATCTTTGTAATAGTTTTGTTTTCGTTGCTATGTTATTATATGGCTCTTCAAATGTATCATTTGAGTGGATCCCCTTTTGGGTCCCACTCTTTACACATAAATCCCCTATAAGCGCAATGGAGATTGCGTTATTAGTTCGATTGCATGAATACATCTCACAAAGGGACGATATTATTGACACATCTATTCAAATATCAGTAGAATCACCTAATGTGAAGGACAATTCACAAAATTATCTTCATATCTAGATAGATAAAACACTAGTGGAACACCTTAATGAGGAAGATCACAAGTTTCTACAAGGGGTACAATCAAATTATACAATTTGTAATTCTCTATGGTCATATGGAGATATTGGAGTGACAGGGGAGGACTTGTTTCCAACACTATAATATCAGGAGCAGGTATATGAAACTGTGAGAAAATCACTATGGCCAAAACCGTATATTGTGCTGAGTAGTGCATTTGAAATAAACATTGCTAACTAATGCTTTATTTTTTATTTGCATAATATATACAATCCATCATCCATATTTATCAAGAAAACTCCATGCCAACTAAAGATAGTCCAATGCATGTCATATTTCATGTTAGCATGTGTCGTGCCATAGTTAGTGGTCATAGAGATTACATTGGAATGTACTTCATGAAGCAATTGGATGAGATAATATGCAAAGATACACTAATTATGTTACTTAACTCCATCATGCATTGGCATTTGATAGAAATTTGCATGAAGAAAATGGTTATACTTCATTAAAACAACTCATCCTTATCACATGATGCAAAAGAGAAGGTAGTGCCACATTTGTCAATGATCGTTCATGAGAAGCTAGCAAGACAAATAGTAAGTAACAAACAAATTGAAAATAGCATATCATAGGGTAATATAATAGTAAGGATTAAAACTGAGACAATTAAATTATACTTGAAGGCAAAGTGGTTGAAAGATATTTTCAAAACAAATTTGGAGCATGCTGTCAAATATTGGAAAGTGTAGTACTGCAGGAACTATCCACAACAACCAACTCATAACAATGATTGTGGTATTTTCACGCTCTATCAGATAAAGAGAATATTGGACGATGAGGAGATTGTAGGCGATCAAACTAAAACTGACACTATCCACATGTTGAGAGGGACTTTTGCAATGTGGATCCTGAAAGACAAGTACAAGTGAAGAAGAATGTTGAATGAACAATTAATTATAAACATTCATGTAACATTTTGTAAGCCTAACTTTATGGCATCGTGTCCTTTAACGGTTAATTTGTAGTAAATGTGCCCACTAGTTGAACTAAATGCGCCCAAAAGTGGCATGAAAGCGCCTAATGCTTAATGTAATGTGCCTACACGTCCGTGAGAATGCACCCATTTTGTGGGATTGAATTTACTTATAAAACATCCTCCATTATGTGTATTGAAACAATTTTCGCACAGGAAGTGGAAATGCGCCTAGTTTCATATTGTTTGCATCTTTTTTGGGTCTAACACACATTCAATAAAAAGAGTTGATTCAATTAGTTGAAAGAATATAATACTTAATGTATTGTGCCTACATTTTGTGGTACTGTGCCTACTTTATGGGATTGAGTTTAGTTACAAAACATACTCCATTAAGTGTATGGAAACAATTTACACACCAAAAGTAGAAATGTGCCTACTTGTTGTGGGAATGCACCTTTTTTGGGTTCAACGCACATTTAGTATAAAGGAATTAACAATTTTTGGTTCACGTCATTGATATTTTGTGCGCCAAAATCAACAATTTTGTTGTCTGAGGAAAATTGATCCTGATGCATCCAAAAGTGGTGAGGAAGCACCTAATGGTTATTGTAATGAGCCTAATATCAATGATGTGCATCAATAATAGTTTGTTCGAGGAATGCACCTATATTTTTTGTGCCCCAAAAGTGGGGATGCGTCTAGTTGTTGTGGGAATACACTTTTTTGCCATTCACTCAATATTTTTGCATGAAGAAAACTATGCACCAAATTTGTGTTGTAGCGCAACAATAAAAATGCGGCAATCAAAATTTTCAATAAGCGACCTTGCAATAACTAGTATGGTATTGAGATATAAATTTGTTACAAACCATTTGCAATATCAAGTATGGGATTGAGTTTAGTTACAAAACATCCTCCATTAAGTGTATTTACAGAAATTAATAGAGTATGTTTATAACACTTAAAAAATATGTTTGCTTTGACAAAATCATTCAATGTCCAAATTTGTAAAACGTGGTACTTCTTTTGAAGTTTTTGTGTTTTGTGCATTCTTTAATCAAAGGATTCAAACCTTTTCTTCCATGGATGACCAACTTGGTCGAACTTAATTAGATTTTGTATGTATTTATCAATCTATGGCCGATCAACCTATAGTGAAAAAATGATACTTATTTGTGAACCTACATTGCAAGTTATGTAATTATGTCAACTAAAATAAAAATGATAATTATAGTGTCCTCTAGACCAATGTACCTTTTTAGTTTGTCCAAACTTTAAATAATTACATCAAAATTTTCTTGAGACTTAGCAACAGACTTGACTAACAACTCGACGTTTTGTAGAACAATATTATACATGTTAACAAAGTTAGAATAGTCAACAATTTCGATGGAATCAGGTCTGGTAACACTTCACTTCACATCCTTACTCCATCTCTCAACCAAGTGGTACTCCTCATTCAAGTTGTCAATTCATAAGAAGATGTGGACAACAAACATGTGTCTACATATACTGCCTGATGATTCAAACATCAAACAATGGCAAATAGCTCCATGATTTAAGGTGTTAAAGACAACACTACATGACTTAGTTTGAGGCCAATTTTTTTTAATCAACAAGCTTCAAAGCAAATTCATTCCCCTGATGAGTATGTTTTATTTCTGTTGCAGTACTTAAGTTCTTGTAGCTCTCTTTGAGATTTCTTTAAATTTTTCAAGATATATCATTCGACAATTTGTCCTCAAATGTAGTCCTCATAATCAGAATTTTGTGTATATATTCATAGTCAACTTCAGCTTCCTTCTTGAACTCGACACTAATGACAAGTTCAATTTTTTGGACAAACTCCTTCAGTGTGGTTCTATCTTTAAAATATCTTTAGAAGTACATTTATTGATTCATTCCTTTGTGTTGTAGACATTCTGACCCAAGATAAACCTTTGTTGGTACCCACATCTCACGGATAGGGTACATCCACTGAACCAATCTACTTTATTATAAATTGTGGACTCTTATCAAATCAGACCACCTAGTTTTAAAATTAATGGTTGTGATTGAGTCATACACAGATCCTTTAATAGCTTTCTGGACTCTTTCCGAACTCTCAAACTTCTGGGGTAACTTCTTCATTATGTGCTACAACATAAGATATGTTTACTATTGGGAAATACTTCAACTATAGCATTGATAATGGTTTGTGCTTGGCATATAATTATGCCTTTTGGATGCACACTTGAAGTATTTTTCATAGAGTAAAAAGTCATAATACTTTAATAATTGTTGTCAACTATATACTTATATTAAAACTCAAACGTGTTACCTTCCATACATGGCAATTAAGTTTCGAATAGTCGAACAAAATTATTGAATTGTGTCTTCACATAAAAGACCACAACCAAGCAAGCTTGTTTGCCCATGTTGGTTGATACCAATGAAATGTGCAAATGACATTTTGCATTTGTTAGTTAGATACGTACTATTAAAAGACAGAACAATCCGAAAGTACTTATATGATGACCGTCCTCTGGAATCAGCCAAAAAAATATTCCTTAATACCCTCTGTCATCTACATCCATGACATAGAAAAAGATAGCGCGTACACTCTATATTTTTGTGAAATACTCTTGCACTGCTTTGGCGTCTCCTTTCGCTAGGTTCAGTTTCCTAGCTCGACTTAGAATATTGCACGCATCACTCTCTATAAAACTTAAATTGGAAACACGACCCGCTTCAACAACGAGTGCAACCATTGTCTGTGGCCTCGGTGTACTGGCCTGGTCATTAATAAGAAGTCTTTTCCGCTGCATGGAGGACTCACTCCTCATAGAAGGTAAGACAATTATATGATCCTCTCCAAGCACAACATGGTCACGATCATTACAATAATTGTCAATAATGTATTGGCCATTCTTTAAATGGATAACTAAATGAGAGAGACAATTCTTTCTAGCACCACACCTCAAGGAGTATGGCAAGTCGTCCTTAGACCTATGAGTCATTCCTTATTTCACACAAACCATCTTCATCCTAGATATTTTACTATTTCTATTTTTTTCCAAAGATAAAACTCTTGACACCAAAATCATTGGATATTACCATTTTTTTTTTAATAGAAAATCCTGGACTTCATCAATATTATTAAACACTATTCCAATGTAACAGATACTTGAATCTATAAGAAATAAAGTAAAACTGTAGTTAGTAATGTATCACAACATGAGTGATGCTAATGTGCCTACTTGTATACCAAATACGTCCATTTTATGTTAACAACTGTGCCTACTTGTATTTTAAACATTCCTATTTGTGTGATAAATGCGTCTGCTTGTATGGTGCATGCGCCTACTTGTATGTCAAATGCGCCTAATTGTGGATGTAACACTCCTATATGAAGATATACACCTAGTTGTAGATATAACGAGCATGCTATATCAAATGTGCATCTAAATGTAATGGCCTACTTGTATGCGAATGCACCTATCTTTATGGCAAATGGACCTAGTTGTGTGTCAAACACGCCTATTTATGTGACAAATGCACTGAATTGTATATCTATGTGCCTATTTTTATGACGAATGCGATTTCTTGTATGTCAAATACGTCTTTAAATGTAATGACCTACTTGTATGACAAACACACCTTCTTATATAGCAGATGCATCTCCTTGCACTGAAACACCCATTATGTGAACTGATATGTCTAATTGTGGATGTAACACATCTATTGTATGAAGATATGCGTCTTATTGTAGATACAATGCACATTCTATTAAAATAGACACACCTATTACTAAAATACACGAGCCCATTATTTGACTAAAGCGCCTGGTTGTTAATTTAATGCGCCCATTGCGTGAACTAATGAGCCTATTTGTATATAGAATGCGTATTAAAATAGACACGCCTATTTAAAAACATACTAGCCCATTATTTGACTACAGTGCCTGATTGTTAATTTAATGCGACTATCGTATGAACTAATGACGTATGTGCATTGTGTGTATGTATATGAGACCCACTATTTATAGCACAACGATTAATTTTATGTCTTGGTCTATTGCGCCAAGCATATGTACCTCATGCGACCGGAGCACTCTTGACCCTAAGCATCTTGATTATTGGAAATATGTAGATTATATCATTTGACGCACAGGCTTTAAATGGGCGAACCGTGGTGCAAACTGGTCAAATACCAGCGCAGCTGGCGGTATAGTCACCATAAGCACTCAAACTCGTGTGAACGCAATCCAGCGTTACGGCTTTTGCTAATAAATTGACCACGCCTATCAATTGACAAGCACAAACCAGACGGGAGTTTAATGTTCCTACGTAATCAAAGTGAGTAGGAACGTCATTATGTTTTAGATGCTCAAAGTTAACGGCAGAAGCCGTAAATAACTGAATAATATTAGCGCTACAGATACCGATTGAATAGTAGGCTCCATAGATAGTTAATCGGTATATGTATTCGGTATTTCGTTTTAAGTATCGGTAAAACATCATTTTTTCTTTATTCTCCCCATCGGAATTTTCTTACACTACCTGACAGGCTGACACTCTCAGGGCATAAACGCCCCAAAAGAACTTCTTCCCGCCATTCCCACTCCCGACACCCCAATCCCACAGCCGAGGAGAGCCTGCCTGACACTAGGGCGGTGACATTCTTTGAAGCGGAAGCGGCTGTCTTCCGTGGAGCCTTTACGGCGACGACTCTCCGTTTCCTCCTTTAGTGATCAATTAAGAGGCCGGCCTTCAGAGGAGAAGAAGGTAACAACGTCGTCCACCTCCTCCTCGCTCTCCACCTCTTCTACCGCCGTTCTTCTTCAGTCCTCTTCCTCATACTAGTTTCTTCTCTCCAGTTTTCCTCTTCCTCCTCCCTGTGTATTAGTTTCTCAATGCTTTCATTCTTTCCCAGACATCCTACTCTTATCTTTTCAGTCCTTTTCGTCCTCCCTCTTCTCCTCGTATTCCTCCTGTTATTTAATGTCTTCCTCTCCTTATATGTATCTCCTTCTAGTTTATTGACATTTCTCTTTCACCTCATGCCTACCACAGATTTACTACTTAATTTCGTTACTTCGTTGCTGATTTACTTAGTGTACTTATTTACTGATTTCTGTACAAACACAAGCTCTACTAATTATTTTGGTTTAGGGATTCACTGTTTAATGTTTATAATGTTTCCATTGTTTTTTTCAAATAAAAAGTTTATTTCCGCGGTTTACTATACTAGTCGCCATCATTTGAAATTTAATAGTATTACTAACATGTCACAAATTGCTTGAAGACATTCTAAACCAAGTTTTACTTTGGTTACCCTTACCATCGGACATTTGAATATGCTTAATTTTTTTTGGTCAGCAATACAATATATAGAGTCAGGCTAGAATACACTCGAGTGTATTCGGAGCAGAATACACTGAAGTAGTTTTTCATGATGCAATATTTTTTTTCAAAAATCTAATCCGTTGATCTTCTTAAACATCTTGTAAATAGCTCATACACAAAATTTGAGCACATTTGGACATTTATAGGTCATGTTATAAAGACCGCAAAAATTATACATTTCAAATTAGTTTCGCGCGTTGATTTTGTTGCCCTTGGATGAGTGACTTACACTCACCCAAATGGGCTCAAAATTTGTATGTAGCCTAGTTATAGTATGACGGTGAAGATCAATGGTTTACATTTTGCAAAAAAATAGTATTGATATGCAAACACACTTGAGTGTATTCGTGCGATCTGTACACTCGAGTGTATTCTAGCCTGACTCACAATATATATATATCTGTGTGTGTGTGTATATATATATATATATATATATATATATACACACACACACACACACGCACACGCACACACACACACACACACACATACATACATACATACATACGAGATTCTAGCAACCTAAAAAGCACACTGACATGGTTTTAAGAAAATCCAAAAGTCTGATAAAGATTAAATCCTAGAGCTAATATTCCTGCCATCACAACCATTACTTACATTTACAGTAATTTGCCATCTTATAGGAGTGTACAACTTCATGTTAAGACCTAAATCTCTCAGTTATGATTTATTTAGATCAGTATTGTGCTGTGTCGTTAACTCGTTATATAATCTCTAAAAACATTTAATAACACTCTAAACCTTAATTTTTTAATGTAAATCCTTATGTTACTTGATGAAATTTGTTTTGTTACTCTGTGTTGTGATCTATAAATTGCTAAAAACATATAAAGCAATATACTTAAATGTAAAAGTGTACTTTCAGATTGTATTGAAATAATTTATATATTGCAATAGTATGAGACAAATTTATAGTTGACAGATCGTCATATAAGGACCAATCACTAAGAGTTGGCCCTTCTAACTTATATGGATTGCTGATTTTCTGAACCTTGGTTGAAGGCAAATGCTATGCGGGCCTCACATGGGACAAACATCCATCCTCCCTAATGTGGTTGTGGGGAGGAAGAGTTGCAGGTAGAATTTTATGTATCACAAGGGGAAAAGTCTGATTTGAGTACATACTGCGTGATGCATAATTTTTTCCTCGAATTCATCCCAATTTCTTGGAAACCTCAAGCTTATTGATTGATATCAACCAGTGTCAAGCATGTGGTGAATAGGGATACATGACAGTTTGACTTCACATGGTGATTTAGGCTTTTACATGCTAGGTGGTTTTAGATTTTCAAAGTTGTTTTTGTATACATTATGTATGTTCGGTATAACTTAAGATATTTCATGTATTTATTACACATCATACGGTCTAAAATATCAAGTAGGAACAAGTTACATGCTAACATTGCATTAAGACTCTCGCACGTTATATATCAAGAAAGCACTTTACAGAAATTTATGTTTTTCTTTAGAAACTGTCATAGGAGGCGGTGGAGTCCAAAGGTGCCTCCCTTGTTTTGCATTTTTTTACAAGACAGAGGGTCCTATCTCAAAAAAGTGGACTGGCGTTAGAGATTGTGGAAGTAGGCCCATACTGCTAACGGTTAAAGTCAACAGTTGGGATGAAATTTTGCCTATTTTCAGCATCATTTTGTTACATGATTTTATTATCTCCACATATAAAATGCGGCTGTACATTTCCAATGTTGCATGTTATTTGTTAGCGCACTTCTGCACCACATAATTAAGGCTATAAATCATGTTCTATATTCTATAATCATTGTAGGGTCTTTCCTTTAAAGCATGGTGGAAAGTAAAAGGTGGGCTGTCAACTACACCAAACACGTTCATCAGAAAAGAAAGGTTTATCATGATGGCGAACTGGAGCTTAATTTTTTATCAAAAAAGGTAAATGCATGTTAAGGATTCAGGAACTTCAGCACCTGTTTTTTTTTTTCTTTTGTAGGTTGTTGATCTCATTGCATTTGGAATTCGAACAACAATATCTTGGTGCTTGATGACATCCCAAAACCACAAATCATTCGGGCCTTCAACCACTCAACCACATAAATCCTACTATTCCGTATTTCTTGTCAGTTATATTGTAAAACGGAAATTTCATAAAGCTCTTTAATAGAGTCTTTTGTGTTGCCTGTTTTATCATCCTAGAAATAACCAAAAAAGAACCACCGAATAGAGACAGGGGCAGCATCATCTCTCTCCCCTCTGTTGAGATTTAGGAAAGCCAAACGTACACACAATTAGTTGAAAAATAGAACAAAGAAACACAAACATTTCTAACAAAAAGTCAACATACCTAATAAAAATACGATATGTACTCTCAACTCCTTGATAAACCACAAAAGTCATTTTTTCATTATTCCAATAATAACAAAAACTAGCTCCTAGAAGTCTCCTAAAAAAATGAACATTTAGTCTTTTACTGTTGTTATTTTCTTCAAAATCAGTTTCAATGCTCAACAATTATTGTATTCAGCAGCGACAAGGGAATTTTTTTTGTAAATCCACCAAACGCTTAAATTGAGATTATTAAATAAAAAGACAAGGAAAACTTTGTAGATCCAACAGATGTTATGTAGCTATTACTATTGAATTATCAATGAGTCTGAATAACCACAAGTTAAAGCTAATTTATCATTTCAATACTCAATCAACTGATCAATTTGGTTTCACCTCTCATAGATCAATTATCGAGGCTATTTTTATGAAAGGAAGCTTATTGAGAAGTATACAGAAAATAAAAAACATCTTCAGATTTTCTTGATTTAGTAATGGCTTATGTTCGAGCTCCAAGGTAAGCTCTTCGGTTAGACTTAGGGAAAAAGTGCTGCGGTCCAATATATTGACTTAAATAAGGACATGTGTAATATTTCAATTGCTAGCGTTAGGAGTTAGGACTAATGTAGGGAGGATATTAAGTTTTCCTATAAAAATTGAGTACATTAATGATTAGTCTCAAGTCCTATTTATTTGTTTTAATTATGAATGAGATGCAAAAACCATGTATATGATATCACTTGATGTATGTTATTTGCAAATGATATCATGTTTACTGTAAAACTAAAGTTACAAACTAGAACTGTGGAGAAAATGCTCTGGAAATTGAAGGTTTTAAGAGTAGTAGCAACTATATGCAGTACATGGGTTGGTAGTCAATCGGTCCAACAGTCTAGGAGGTGGAGTCAAGTTGGATGGAGTTGATGCATAGTAAGTTTTGGTACTTGTAGTTTATTACCCACATAAGAGTGAAGTACAAGATGTTTCTCTAGGATCACAATTCACAATAAGGTGGATGAATTAGAGAGGATTATGTGGCCGAAAAGGTTCACTACGAATGAAAGGCAAGTTATTATAGCTCTATGTGCTCAACAATTCTCTATTAGTGTAATGTTTAACAACAAAGAATATAGGTGTTCATAGGTTAAATCTACAACAATTAGAATGTTATGCTGGATGTGTGCAAAGATGAGCAAAAATTACACTAGAAATGACAATATAAGAATTAAAATGGGAAGACCGATAACCGACACCCGTCCCCTTGCGCCCCTCTCGCTCTGGCGATTAGGGTTTCGCAAGTTGTGGACGCCCACCCCCTTAGTTTAAGGTTTTCCCTTGCAGGTTCAAGTGCGTGGCTGGTGCCTTGGTCCCGTCTCCATCATGGCGGAAGAGCTGGTGGATCGTTGTGTTGGACTTCGGTTGTCGGAGGACGAAGAGGAGCCTATTGACGTCAACCCGATAGGCAGCGGTGACGAGGAGGATGATCATACGGTGCTGGCGTTGGTTGGAAGGTTGCTAACCGATCAGACGTTTAACTTCAAGGCCATGGAAAGGACGCTGTCCCAAGCATGGAGCTTGCGGGAGATGGTCGTTTTCAAGCAGTTGGAGGGCGACACGTTTGTTATGCAATTCTTGCATTGGAGGGACAAGCAGAGGGTTATCGACGGCACGCCATGGAATTTTAATGGGCGTCTTCTACTGTTCAAGGAAGTTGACAAGGAGGAACAACCCGGACACCTGAGCATCAATTGAACCCCTTTCTGGGTCCGTCTCTATGGACTACCCATGGGATATAGGGGGGAGACGACAGTCCGAGAGATAGCGGGACGCATAGGAGACGTCCTCGCGACGGACAGAGACGGGTCAGGTTGGGACTCTTCAATTCGTGTCCGGGTGCTGCTGGACATCTCAAGACCCTTGAGGAGGACACTGTGGATTAGGGTTAAGAGTGGGAGCGTCGTCGACGTCGAGATCAAGTACGAGCGCCTGGCCATGTTCTGCTTTTTGTGCGGCATGCTGGGTCATGTCGACCGTGACTGCCAAAGCTACGTCGAGGGTGGAGAGCAACAACATCAATGGGGGAGCTAGATGAGGGCTTCTCCCTGGAAACAACGACGGACCGAGAGTGAAAAAGGGGATGGGAAAGGAGTGGCTCGAAGAAAGTTAACATTCAAATCTTCTGGGGGCTCGGGAGAGACGAGCAAGATAGAGGGAGACAGAGATAGCATTAGCGTCGGACAAGGAAGAGGAGGGGAGGGACGACGTCGCAAGGGAGGGGACGTTCGGGAGGGGCAGAGAGAGGACGTTTGGAGGGACGGCGTCACAGGGGATCAGGGTAGGGATGGAGGAGACGACCACAGAGAAGGAAGAGTCACGGCCTCTAGCGACGTTGAGGGGATAATGGAGGAGAGGACGATATCAAAGAAGGGGGACAAGGAAGGAGGAAGGGAGGACGTTTCAGGGGGGAAGGGGGTGTCGGGGGATGAGGACGGGGGGGGGTCGTCTGCTGGGACTGCCCGCGTGGAAGGAAGGGGAGGAGACGCACCGTCGGGGGAGGAGTCTACGGGGGCGTCACGACAGAAGGATAGGAGGTCGACGCGGAGGACGACGTCAGGGGGAGGGGCGACACGCTACACGAAGGAGGATCTCATGGTGTTTAGGGGAAGAGACCACATAGACGAGGTGGCTCCGAGGGAGGAATCGACAGAGCATGAGGAGGACATTGCGTTCAGCCTAGGTGGATGCCCGGGCCACAGCCAACAGTGTCCAGAGATGGTGGACGTTGCGTCATCAGCTTCGCATAAGGGTGAGCAGCGTTGGAGGGGACACGAGGCAGGAGAGGTGCATGCACAAAAAGCAACACATCAGCCCCGAACAGAGAAAAGAGGAGGGCTTGTTCATGAGAATATAGCCCAACCGAGATCAGATTACTATGAAGATGAAAGTATGACCCATATCAAAGACTCTAAGAGAGCCATCACGAGGGCACATTGTCCTCTGCATTTAAATTTGATTAATAAAATCAACTTTTAAAGAAGTCGGTTGTAACGACCCCGCCTCCCGGTAACCCCCAATTAAGGGAGACTAAGAGGTCAGAGCCGTTATCTCAATTTCCGGATCAAAGGTTCGACAAATAATCAATAATAATTATCAAATTCTACCAGACTATACTGAAAAACTGTACTAAAATAAAATTTTGCATACCTTTTTCAAAAACTTGGATATCTAACTTCTATCCACATCTGGACTCTATTCTAACTAATCCTTCTTGCACTTTATTTCTTAATTTTCACAATATGCCACTTTATTGTTTGTCCTTTTCAATTTGTACCTAAAACGCCGACAAACAAAACGTCAGTCAGCATAAATGAATATGCTGGTATGTAGGGGAAACAAAAAATTGTGCAACTAGGGTAACAACATAATCAAGCAATTATCATTTAACAACCAAGATTACGTCTTAAGCAATACTACTCAATCCTTACCTATCCCCTATCTTTGTGCTGTCCCTGCAACGGACTTGGATACTACCTCTCTCATATGGTAGATCCTTACCCCCATGGCCCTACCTCACAGGTAGCCAATACTTAGGGTTGCGGAGTTGCATGACCCTACCCAAAGGTAGCCCAATCCCTGACTCATGGTGACTTGATGGACCTACCCTATTGGTAGCTATGTACTAAGTCACCCAATGACCTGATGGACCTACCCTATAGGTAGCCATGTACTAGGTCAATCTATGAAACTACAGAGGGGACTAGGATCTGAGTTAGTAGGCATGTATCTTAGGTGATAGTCATATCCACATTATAGTTTGCATGAATTAAATTCATCCAACAGTTTAATTCAAGTCATCGATGAAAACTTCGGAAATCCTCGGAAAACTAATTCGGGATATTCATAAGCGTAATCACATACCTGTCTCTGTCTGGCTGACTCGAGTGCAGAAATAATCCAACTAAGCAAGAAATCCAGTAAACAAGCAAGCACACAAGATGATCCTAAAATATGCATCCAATTTTCCTATCATTAATCAGGCCATCAAAGTCTATTAAACCTAGCTCGCTTCCTAGGGTTTCTAGTCCACTTTTAGGGTTTCCATTGCAATTAGGGTTTCACTTCATTTTTATTATTTTAAACCCTAATTTTATACAATTACTCACAAACCCTAATTATGTCATCTACTCATGAAAGATATTAAGGTTACCTTTTAACAACATATAACCCTAATTTCGGATTACAGGCACCATTAAAAGTCCATTAAGTCTATTATGCCTCTTTTACAAGGATTAAAAGCCAAGCACAAGAAGATGAATGAAATAAATTTCGAATTCCTTAATAACCAAGGAATACTAAAGAATAAATTAAAAGAGAGAAGTTACACCTAAATAAGGAAAGTAGGTTTCCTAAAGATAAAGGGGCCTTGTTTTCCTTGTGGGCAAGCACGCTAGGGCGTTGCTATCCTCCCCTATATAAGGGTTGGACCCTTAGCCTCGAATCCAAGAGGATCTAGGGCATCCCAGACATCGTACAACTTTCTTCCCTCTTTGCCTTCTTCATGACCTTGAACGTTGGGATGATGGAGTCCTAGAAGCATACACGAGCGAAGGGAGCAAGGTCGAGGAGTACTTGGACGCTCTTTCGGGTCCAAGCAGCAATGCGGTTGCCCAGATGCGCGGGCTTCTCGCTCCAGCCACTTGCAGCATGCCTGCAAGGCCAACTGACGTAGTAGCGGCCGCAAACCTGACCCCAGCCACCTCGACTACGGCTTGGGGCCTCCGCGGGTGCGGCGGAGGGTGGCGAAGGTGAAGGGACCCTTGCCGGTGCCCTTCGAGCCCTAGGGAGGGGAGGTAGGACGACAACAGACCCCCTCATCCCGACGGAAGCGTAGGGTTCACGAGGAAGAAGGTGACCGAGGGGCGTTGGACAGTTTTACCCCTCCAGGGTATGAAGCGCCGAGCACTTAAGTGAGGGCAGGAGCGTAATTGCGTTATGTTTATAAGCGACTGCGTTGCCTGGGAAAGAGATGACGTGGCAGCCTGCTATTGGTCCAGGTAAGTTTATATTGCAAAATTCGTATCTTTTTATTGGTAGCTCGGATGGATGCGTATAAAATATGAATCTTGCTCAGAAAAATGCGAGGAATCCATTAAAAATAGATTTAGAAGCTAATTCCTCTTGCAATTCGAAAAGTAGTGGAAGTTATCAACTTTAATACATTAATGATTAAGAAACCCTAATTTGAGATGATCAATGTATTGAGAAGGGTTTTACGGATGATTAAAGTTGATATTAACCTGTTGTTTATAAAAAGACACATCAAGATCTAAAAGGATGAACTTTACACGTAACTGGATTAATTTAGAGTTCCATATACATGAATGAGCTTTAATGGGCCTTGAAACCCTAATGTTAGTAATTATGACTCTTAATGGCTTTAATTGTTCAAATTCATGAATAAAGCTGAGATATGATGGTTCTAAGCTATTTCGAGTATAAAATTTCCTAATTGTGGATAAATACCCTTAATATGGTAATTAGGGTTTTCTTGTGGAATTAGTGATAAATAGAGATAAGTTGCTAATTTGAAAGGAACCAAAGAAAATAATTGGGCCTAATGATTGTGGCATGACTTAAAAGGATAAAAATGGTAGTTTTAATGTAAACGTGACATAATAGACTTAATGGACTTTTAATGGCGTCTGTAATCCGAAATTAGGGTTATATGTTGTTAAAAGGTAACCTTAGTATCTTTCATGAGTAGATGACATAATTAGGGTTTGTGAGTAATTGTATAAAATTAGTGTTTAAAATAATAAAAATGAAGTGAAACCCTAATTGCAATGGAAACCCTAAAAGTGGACTAAAAACCCTAGGAAGCGAGCTAGGTTTAATAGACCTTGATGGCCTGATCAATGATAGGAAAATTGGATGCATATTTCAGGATCATCTTGTGTGCTTGCTTGTTTACTGGATTTCTTGCTTAGTTGGATTATTTCTGCACTCAAGTGAGCCTGACAGGTATGTGGTTATGCTTATGAATATCCCGAATTAGTTTTCCGAGGATTTTCGAAGTTTTCATCAGTGACTTGAATTAAACTGTTGGATGAATTTAATTCATGCAAACTATAATGTGGATATGACTATCACCTAAGATACATGCCTACTAACTCAGATCCTAGTCCCCTTTGTAGCTTGATTGATTGACCTAGTACATGGCTACCTATGGGGTAGGTCAATCAGGTCATTGGGTGACTTAGTACATGGCTACCAATGGGGTAGGTCCATCAAGTCACCATGAGTCAGGGATTGGGCTACCTTTGGGTAGGGCCATGCGACTCCACAACCCTAAGCATTGACTACCTGTGAGGTAGGGCCATGGGGGTAAGGATCTACCATATGAGAGAGGTAGTATCCAAGTCTGCTGCAGGGACAACACAGAGATAGGGGATAGGTAAGGATTGAGTAGTATTGCTTAAGACGTAATCTTGGTTGTTAAATGATAATTGCTTGATTACATTGTTACCCTAGTTGCACAATTTTTTGTTTTCCCCACATACCGGCATATTCATTTATGCTGACCGACGTTTTAGGTACAAATTGAAAAGGACAAACAGTAAAGTGGCATATTGTGAAAATTAAGAAATAAAGTGCAAGGAGGATTAGTTAGAATAGAGTCCAGATGTGGATAGAAGTTTGATATCCAAGTTTTTGAAAAAGGTATGCAAAATTTTATTTTAGTACATTTTTTCAGTATAGTCTGGTAGAATTTGATAATTATTATTGATTATTTTTCGAACCTTTGATCCGGAAATTGGGATAACGGCTCTGACCTCTTGGTCTCCCTTAATTGAGGGTTACCGGGAGGCGGGGTCGTTACATTTGGTATCAGAGCGTAGGTTCCTCATTTAATCTTTAATAATTATTAAATTTTACAAACTCTGTAGAACCCAAGGGAGTTATTAGAGGATTTTCCGAAAGATAGAGGTGTCTAGAAAAGGATCACGTCCGGGGGCTGGCAATATTTTCCTCTGAACCGCTAGTCGGAATGCGAGGACTCCCGGATCTGTGTGACTGCCTGGCTAAAGTCTTAGGATCTGACTCGAAATAAGATACCTTTAGGACTCTCTCATCTTGTTCATCCCTTCTCAACTCAAATGCTGTTAAGGATTTTAAGGATTAGGGTTTTCTCTCTTTTTCTCACCCTCTTGAGATATGGGTAAAGTTGATAAGGTTTAAGGAATCCTCCACCAAATTAATGAAAAGCACGTAAATAAGATGTCATGGACATAAGCTTAATAGTTTAATCGTAAACTAAATAATAGATACATGCTTAGGTCGTATGACATATGTTGTCATGCCCTCAAGAGAGAACTGAGGCTAGCCCTCCTTGACATGAGGATGAGTGGGGAAAGTTGGTCTTGGAGGCAGAGATCTCCATTAAAGGTAGAGACCTGATACATCCTCTGAGGATGATGCTAACCCTAACCTTAAGTGAAGGCTAGAGAGAGAGATGGCATGTTGAGTTAGATGTCATGGTCGACCATGTGTGTGGGTGGACATGCTTTTGATTTGGATACCCATGACGATATGAGCCATGTGAGGTTGGATGACCTAGTGCCTTTGGCGACCCAACCCTGGAAAGGGTCGTGCATGTTAGGGTGAAGGATAACCCCTTCATTGACGAGGTTAGTAAAGAACCTATAGAAACCCTATGGGCTTATATGAGCATGGCTAGCATGCACCCAGAGTACGTCAGTAGTGCGGGCAGTAGGTTAAAACCCTGGCCAGGAGAGTATGTTGGATAGCTTATGAGATAAGCATAAAGGGCTATGGATAATCTTGAGCAAACATAAGTTTGAACATAGGCTTCACCCATGTAGGGGTATGCTTGTGAGCTTGATCCACCTTCATGGAGAGAGGATCTCTAGTAGTAAGGCTGTTTGTAGGGTTAGCTCTAGAGAGAGAGAGCATGACCCAAGCAGGAAGGTTGGAAGCATAGACTCCGAGATATGAGGAGTAGTGGGGAGTTGAGGATGATGCGACCTAAGTGGATGGTTACGGTTGCCTCATGTATGATCCCTGGAGGCTGATGGTATCTTGGTTGCCTTTAGAGGAACCAAACCCTAGAGAGAGGATGAGGCTGCTGGTACCTGTGTGCCTATGGTATAGGTGTTTACCTTCTGAGTTAAGAAGAAGAGTTCCTTAAGACCATGAAGAGGTTTAGTGGCAAGTTGTGAGGCCTTTTACCTAGTTGGTTGTCCTTGAGGAGGACTCCACTCTGAAGTGTTGTTCAAGTGGAAGGATCATGGGAAGTGCATGTCATACCTTGTGCATGCTTGGTTCGTGGTTAAAAAGGTTGAGCATGCAGTGGGACATCTAAAAAGTGAACCTAGGGTTCCTAGGCCTAAGAGGGGAAGAGGTGTACCTGATGCTCATGACGAGATTTGAGTTTCTATAGATTCGAACATGTCACTCCTCATGTTTAGAGGAAAGGGAAACCCCTTAAGTCTAAGGTATGTTTGATGAACCCCTCACAGCTAGGTTGGTGACATGGGATGGTATGTTCTTGATCCAATGAGAACAAGTATGACCTAGCATGGTTTAGTAGGTGGTCTGCTTGTGCCTTAGTAGCTTGCTGGGTTAAGCATGCTCATGTGGATGTAAACCCTAGACATAAGGACGTTTGTGACCTTAGATGTAGTTTCCTCCCATCCTGGGAGAGGGACCCTTTTGTAGGGTGTATATCAGTTTTGTTGGTTTTGAGGTAACCTAAAGAAGTCTAATAGAATCTTGAGAAGCTAAGTTAAGGGTACATAGTATAAGAGTGAACCTGTAGACCCATAGATGATCATCTCTGAGTGCATGTGGATGTGTTACCATGGAGGTAACCGGTTTGGGGCCTGACCATGATAGGCAGGTTGCCATGACCCCTATGAAATGATGAACGTCAGACCATGAATGCAGAGAGAGATGTTGGAGACTTGGGTAAGGTTCTAAGTTGGACATGTACTATGTTAGAATCCTAAGTCTATCCTAGGGTCAAGTAGGGATAAGACCGATGGAAGTTGGAGTTGCCTAATTCCCCAGTTGCACATGACCATAGGGTCGGGAGGTAACAACTATCATTGTCTGAGGGCCATGGGTTAGGAGATTGATCACCTTCATGAACTCATGGGACCCAAAGGGCAGATGAGGAGGGCACTCTCTGGATGTATAAGGGAAGAGGGATGACCCCAAAAGTGCCGGCACCCTACAGACCTAGAAGAAGAAGACCAAGGATTGTGTGAACCCAAGTAGGTTCGAGACCAGTTTTCCATGGAAGTAACTTTGATATCGAGATGATCGTGATGTAGAGACATATGTTGCACGTTTCAACTTAGATTTGAAGGTGTACTGGCAATGTGGGATGTACCATCTCTACTTTTGGAATGGGAAGAACTCTGTATTTGGACTGCAGCCAAATGCTTATTTCCTCTTATTATGGGAGTGAGAGATAGGACAGTACACATGCCATACACCAAGGATAAAGATGATGTGAGTTGGAACGTTGCTATGAGGTATGAGGACAGAGATGATAACTTACCCTTGTGGAGTGAACGATATGTGGATGGTTTACAAACATCAAGAGAACTAAGATAGTAATCTTGTGAGGATGTTTTTATCATGAGCTATGGGGAATAAATGAGGTATACAAGGTTGAGTTCGATAACCAAGGAGATGAGCTCTAATTTTTCTTGTTCAATATAGACCTACAATCCTAGGTGAGATGATAAGTGGAATACATGGTGGTGTATGTCTTCAACATTACCTTACATATAAGGATGAAAGGTGGTAATGGATGCTCTTGTTGAGACGTAGCTGCCTAGTCTAGCTAGTGGAAAGGCTGGAAGAGGTGGTTAGGTGAATCCTAAGTAGTGAGATATGTTTGGCTAACACTCAGATGTAATGATATCTATTGATGAAGTTAGTGGTTGTTTGGTTAGCCAGCCTAGGCCTTGATGCAATAAAAGGATGGATGTAGAACCTCAGATGCACTTCTCTGGAAAGGAAGGTGATAAAACCCCGACTAGAGTGGTTTAGGGTTTCCGAGGGATCAATCTTGAGGAATCATGACATACAGGAGATCATGATTTTAAGATCACCATACACCATAGTACTGCTAAGATAATAAGTGGTAGCAGTACTTTGATGAAAAGTGTACAAAGATGCATGTGGCTGGTCACCATGCATGTCAAGAGGTGAAGGACGAACACTAGTAACCCACTGTAGTGATATAGAGGATAAAAAGTCCCCGAGAGGGAATGGGAGTTCATCGCTATGGATGCTGTGGACCAAGGAAGGTCAGGATGCAACATGGGTTATGGTAGATCGCCTTGCCTAGATGACATAAGAAAGAAAGAATACTGTCAAGGGACGAATCCGGTTGAACTACATATGAGAAAGAGATGGTTCAACTACACCATGATACGAGTTCAAAAGTTCTTGAGTATAACCTAAGGATCCACTTCCATACGGTGGAAGTAGATACATGAAGAACTCGATGCTAGTACAGTTTATCACCCCTAACTAATGGTTAGTATGATCCAGACTAGAGGGTCTGATGAGAGCATGTGTGCTCATTCAGGGTGATACATAGAGATAGTTCTTGTCCTCTGTAAGATGTGATGATAACCACCATAGCCAGTATCGGGATGTAAAGAAGCTCTGTAAGGGAGGTTGTGTCGGTCACCACTTCATTGAGATGATGTTGGTGAAGGGACCTCGCGAAGGTCAGAAAAGGGCCATAGTGTGTGCAGATGAAGTCGCTTTGATCGTGCAATGGCTGAAAGAGAGCCCAGGCGCGACATGAGTCGTGAGCTGATGCAAAACAGACTGACATGCAGTTCACTGAGGGAGAACCTGTGATGTGAAAAATCCGACCCCTCTAAGTTATAGCTAAGAGAGCTGAGTCCCGGCTGCATGGGTCCATTTGAGATGGATTGGTGGAGAAGGTTATGTTTGACCTTACCCCTCAGGATAAAGTAATGTGTGATGAGTTCCATGTGTCCAATTTAGAGCGCTATGTGAGGTACCCGGGCCATGTGCTGAGCAATGAACCTAGTGAGCCCCAAGGGAGGTTGAAATGACTTGAGTCACCTGTGAGGTTTATAGAGGCCAAGTTGTAAGAACTCAGAGAAAAGAATATGTGATGAAAAAGGTTCTTTGGAAGCGCCATAGATAGGGTAAAACCACATAGGGGTCAATGATGGACATGGAAAAGTCTTATCCTGAATTGTTTGTTTGCTTGATGGAATTTTGAGGACAAAATTCTTATAAGAGAGGAAAGATGTTACAACCCCAAATTTGCATGTGTTTTCATAATTGAAATATAATGATTTTGTGAATTTGGACTTAATTGAAAAGGTTGTACGCTTTGCTTCAAAGAAGGGATTTCTTTGCAAATCTCCCTTACATTAGGAATTTCGTGGTTCCTATTATTATATTAATCCAATACTGGATATAAAAGAGAAGAAAAAAAGAAAAGTCCAAATAATAGGAAAAGATATAAGATAATGCATATTAAGCAAAGTATTTATGAGAAATACTTGGAAATATCTAGAAAGTGGCATTAATGGCCACAATTGAGTAAAATTTGTTTACATATGATTTCTAATAAAAGAAATATGAAAAGAGGAAAAAGGAGATGAAAGATAATGAGAAATCCTTGCAAAAGAATATCTTAATATGCTCTGATACCATTTGATACCTTGGACGTTACATCGGTTGTTTCTTAACGACACCTGGAATAAAAAATATGGCAGCCATTTGTCCTAGTTTATTGCAGATAGTTTGGACTCTGATTTTTTTTCACTGACCTAATTATATGCCTGCTTATAATGACTTTTTAAAAAGTGAGACATTTGAATAAAACAGAAAAGGTTAGATTTCAATGAAATTGCTAAGATTGTAAGGTTTTCAGTATTATCTTATATCTCTGTACGGATATTGGTTAACAAGCGATTCATAATTATTAGCAGATTTTAATCATTGTTTGTAAAACGTTTCTGGGGTTTGGATAAGTAATTGTGACAACTCATTGAACAATTCAAACAAATGATTTACACTGGTTGATAAAAAGATCCATATTATAGAACTTTAGATTATGGTAACCTAGATTATTAAGCAATTAGTTTGGCGCTAGGTATAAGAATACACACTCTTTTATTGTCAAACTATATGTAAGTACTAAACTAAGAAATATGGTGACTACGTGCTTTAGAGTATTGGTCATAATTCCATATCAACTAAAAAATTGCTTTCATCTTAGACAGTACTCATCATTTATACACATGGATCGAAAGTTAAATCATAAAATGTAGACATCATCATGTGATAACATGAAATGCTTGAAATGCAGTATGCTTGCAATTATTGCATAATTACTAGATTCTCTGCAGTAATATATATTTTGCCCTACACTTTTTTTTCTTTTATCTTGAACTCAAACTGATATTCATGGCACACACAACATATAGGTCATGCTTTATGATGATACAGAGAAACTGCTAGACAGCAGGTTTCTGAAAAAAGAAGAGGTGGTTGAGTATGGTGGAGCTTTAGCTTTTGAATCTTATCTTGTAGACATTGGGGAGCCTATGGTAGAACAGAATTCATTAACAGAATCTGAAGTGAGTGGCACAGCTGAAAGGTCTACTGTTAAGGACTCTTCGAAGGAAAAAGTATCTAAAAAGAGTACATTTTTAGGTAATGCTTTTGTCTTAATCCTTCCTGAGCTTTGTATGTTTTATTATTATCAGTACTGTTATTATATGCACTACCAATTTCATAGGCCTAATTGTCACCTAGGTCTAAGCCATTATATTATGTATGAAACAGACTGACACTGAACAAGGAGCTACAAAATGTAATTGTGTATTTTAATGGTCTTAATCTGCATACTTTTTCTAAAATAATAAAAGGCTTCTTATTTGAGTGAATAAAACAAGTACATGGCACTCTCTTTTATAAGACAAGAGAGTAAGACATAGAGTAGAGCCAGGCAATATGGGATAAAAGAAAAGAGGCTAATAGACAACTAGAAGTCTAAAGCCAAAACACACTTAGTAAAAATAACACAATAAAATATATATACTAATACTCCCCCTCAAGCTGGAGCATAGATATCAATCATGCCCAGCTTGTCAATCGGAGTAGTGAATCTGGTCTTCGGAAGAATTTTGGTGAAGATATCTACAACTTGATCTGAAGTATGTGTATAAGGCGTAGAGATCTGACTAGCTAAGACAACTTCTCGCATAAAGTGACAGTCAACTTCAATGTGCTTAGTACGTTCATGAATGTAGGATTGCTGGCAATAAAAATAGTTGCTTTGTTGTCACAGTGCATGGGGATGGGTTTAGAATCAGAGATACCAAAATCTTTCAGAAGGCTGCGTACCCAGAAGAGTTCACACGTTGTATGAGCCATTGCTCTATACTCTGCTTCAGCACTAGAACGAGCTACGGCTGTTTGCTTCTTGCTGTGCCAGGTAACTAGGTTACCACCTACAAACGTGCAGTATCCAGAAGCAGATCTACAATCTATCTTGCTGCCAGCATAGTTAGAATCAAAATAACCAACAAGATTACAATGCCCATGTTTTCTTGTAGAGAAGTCCTTTCCCACCAGAGCTTTTCAAATATTTCAGAATATGGCAGACAACATCCCACTGACACTATCTGGGCTTATCGAGATACCTACTAACCAGTCCAACAACAGATGTGATATCAGCTCTAGTGATAGTAAGATATATAAATTTCCCAACCATGCATCGATACTGATGATGGTCAGGGTAAGGAGGAGATTCTCGTCATCCCAATTAGTGTTTGGATCCAAGGGAGTACTAGCAGGCTTGGCTCCAAGCAGACCTGTATCAGATAGAAGATCCAGAACATATTTACGCTGAGATAAGCATAAACCAGAAGATGACCAAGAAACTTCAATTCCAAGAAAATATGTCAATGTGCCTAAATCCTTTGTGACAAAATGATTTTCCAAGTAACGTTTTGTGGCCTGGATTCCTGCAGGGTCACTACCAGATAATATGATGTCATCAACGTACACAATTAAGATAACCAGGCCAGAAGTAGTTTTCTTGATAAATATAGAATGATCAGACTGAGAGCGGCGAAACTGGAATTTTTGAAGAATGGAGCTCAACTTGTCAAACCAGGCACGAGACTTTGCTTCAGGCCATAAATTGCTTTGCGCAAGCGACAAACTTTCTAGGACTCCCCCTCAAGCACACATTCGGGAGGTTGCTCCATGTATACCTCTTCATGTAGATCCCTATATAGAAAAGTATTTTTAACATCAAGCTGAAATAAAGGCCAGTCAGAATCAACCGCCACAGAAATAAGTACCCGCACCGAGTTAAGGCAGGCGACAGGAGAGAAAGTCTCAAAATAATCCACTCCATATGTCTGAGTGTAGCCTTTGGTGACCAGACAAGCTTTGAGACGCCCAATGGTTCCATCAGGTTGATATTTGACCGTAAAAATCCATCGACAGCCAACAGGGGAACACTCAGCAGGTGCATCAACCAACTCCCAAGTATTTCGTTCAGTGAGAGCTTGCATTTCAGATTCCATGGCCTGACGCCAAGCTGGATGCTTAAGAGCCTGAGAAGCATTTTTAGGAATAGAAACAGCACAAAGAGCAGAAGTAAAGTTTGCAAAGTTAGTCCCCAAGTGAGCAGTAGTGCATAAATTTTCAGTGGGATGTTGTGTGCACGTCCGAGTGCCTATGCGTAAACTGATCGGAATATCCATGTCAGAAAATACTTGAGGCGGAGGTGGATCTGTAGACGAGGATGGATGATTTGGAGGGGCCATGGAGGGAGTTGGAGCCTTCGGTCTTCTTTGATAAACCTTTAGTGGAGGAGCAGAAACACTAGTAGTATCTGGTGAATCAACATCAACAATCAGAGGTAGAGGTGTAGCCGCGAGTAAATCAGATGTCAGGGCGGAGCCAAAAAATAAATAGAACGACTGATGCTAAAAAAAGACTACATCAGCCGAAACCATTCATTTCTTAGTAACCGGGTCATAACATCGATACCCTTTTTGTGTCCTAGAGTACCCTAAGAACACATAGTTGATAGCACATGGATCAAGTTTGGTTATTCTAGGACGTAGATTTTTAACAAAACATGTACTGCCAAAAATCCGAGGAACAGAAAACAGAGGGGCTTCATGATATAGAATCTGATATGGCACTTGATTACCAAGAACAAAAGATGGAGTGCGATTAATGAGATAGCATGCAGTGGAAACAGCCTCTGGCCAAAAACATTGGGGAACATGGTAATGAAACAGAAGAGTGCGGGCAACTTCAAGGAGATGCCGATTCTTGCGTTCGGCAACGCCATTCTGTTGAGGTGTATATGCACATGATGTTTGGTGAATGGTACCCAAATTTCGATAGAAACGAATAACAGAGGTTTGCATGAATTCAAGGGCATTGTCAGTGCGAAAGATTTTCATAGTTTTACCAAATTGGGTACTTATATCAGCAAAAAAGAAGTGATAGTATCAAGAATATTAGATCTATCTTTTAACAAGAATATCCAGGTAGTTCTAGAGAAATCATCAATAAAACTCATAAAGTACTGGAAACCAGAAATGCTAGAAACTGAACATGGCCCCAAACATCAGCATGTACTATATCAAACAACTGTTTTGAGGCAATACAACTTTTCTTAGAAAAGGTATCTCTAGTATGTTTTCCAAACTGGCATGTTTCACAATGAAAAACTGAATCAGAAATATCAGGGATTAAGTGCTTCAACTTAGCCGGTGACGGATGTCCCAACCGATAGTGCCATTGGATGCCAGTCACAGAAGTAGTCAGAAATGCAGCAGTCTTCGATGTGTCCAGATAGTATAAGCCGTCTGGTCCCTCATGGCCCGAACCAATCTTCATCCTCGTGCGCAGGTCCTGAAAAATAATACCGTCTGAGTCAAGTTATGGAGCACCTTAGGCTCTTAACAATTCTACTGACAAGTAACTAATTTATTGGGAATTTGGGAACATATAATGCTGAACGCAGAGAAAGGTGGCTAGAAGTGTGGATATTCCCAAAATCGGAGATTGGTGTTTGCAAACCGTCGGCTAGAGTAACAGGAGGAATAGCAGTAGTTTTATGCAAACTAGAAAATAAACTAGGATTGCCAGAAATATGGGAGGTCACACCAGAGTCGGTCACCCATGTGTTTTTACCAGACTGTGTCAGGAGAGCAGTACTGCCATCAGAAGAAGTCTCAGCTGAGGAAGCCAATCGTGCTTGAAGTAACTTTTCAAACTCAGGTCTGATCCAATCAGCATATGTTAGGGAAGATGGAGAAGCAGTAGAGTCAGGCTGGTCTGAAGTGACATGATTTGCCCAAGCAGGTTTTCCATGCTTGATCCAGCCGCGGTCTTCATTGTGAATGGTTCGTTTTTAGAAGTTGCAGTAGCGCGGTTCATTAGTGTCACATGCAGAGGAGTACGAACGACGTCCGAGGCTTGTAGTAGATCGTCTACGACCGCGGTCACGTCCACGGAATCAATCGCCTGACCTAAGAGCAAGGGCTCTCCCTTCAGAGGAATCAGGAGGAGCTTGAGGTACAGAGGGAAGACTCTGTACGCGCTTCAAAACATCTAGTAAGGTAGACAAAGGATCACTGGACAAGATTTGATCAACGACTCCCTCAAAGGATGATGGTAAACCAATGAGAAACTGAACCAGCTGAAACTCGTTGCGTTGTCGTTGGATTTCTGTAATGTCTGCTGAGAGCAGATGGTGGACCTCAAACTCATCCCAGAGAGCGCACCACTGATTTTAGTAGTCTTCCACAGAGTCGGTATGAGTGTATTCCTGCTTGGTCAAGTGTTTGGAAATTTCAAACACTTTCTTTGGATTCTGCTGATAAGAGTATACGCGGGAAAGTTGATCCCACATGTTCTTAGCCGTCTTCAGTCGGAGTAGAGATTGGCTGATTTTAGATTCAACACTGTTGACCATTCAGTTCATAACGCCATAATCCTCTTTGGACCATAGATCGTAGGCCTGCTTTGTCTTGTCATCAACATTTGTAGCAGGAGCATCTGGGCCTTTAGTAGAAAGGTGGGAGTAGCACTCTTGAGCCTTGACATAGAGCTCGAAAGAGGCCGCCCATAAGTGATAGTTGGAGCCGTCTAGTTTGACAGTAGTGACACACAAGTTTCGGGGAAGATTGGTAGACGCCATGAGTAGAAGAAGTCAATACAGGCAGGGGAAACAGGCAGGAGCAGCAGGTAGAAGTAGTAGGCAGAAGGTTGACGCAGCAGTCAACAGAAGCATGCATCAGCAGAAACCCAACACATGGGCAGATCTAAGAACACCCGAACTGGGGGCAAAAGATAATAGTAGGAGGTTTGGGCATCAGATCTCAGGAACCCAGGGAGGGGCAGCAAAAGATACAAAAAAACCTACGCCAACATGGAGGAAGAACTAGTCCACCATGAGGTACATGCAGGCAGAGAGCGAGACCAGATTAAGCCGTCAATGTGCCAAAACTGGAAGTTACTGGAGATGTCCATAGACTAGCGGGGAAGAGAGGGAGTGAATGAGGTGGCTAACCAGATGGAGAGATGGTAGTGGATGGATAGGGAGGTGACGCAGAATAGGGAATGGAGGAAAGAGGGCAGTGGAAGGCTGGTTGGAGGGAGGTGGAAGGGCGGCAGGTAGGCTGTTGGGTGGTGGCGGGTTGGCTGGAGGACGTGGTGGTGGCTGCGGGCTGGTGGAGGTGGAGGTGTTGGTGGCGGGGCTGGTGGAGATGGGGAATGGTGGCGGGGTGGGTAGGGGAGGGAGGGAGGAGATGGCGGGGGAGAGGGGCAGGCTAGGCGGCGACAAAGGAGGGGGGGCAACGACAACTAGGGAAAAAAGGAGAGGGAGAGGGTGGCGGCTAGGGCTTATGGGACATGGGTTTTAGGGTTTGGGTTGGAGGGGCTTAGGGAGGATCAGGTTGCTCTGATACCATCTAAAATAATAAAAGGCTTCTTATTGAGTGATCTAAAATACTAAAGGTTATTTCTTATTGAGTGAATAAAACAAGTACATGACCCTCTCTTTTATAAGACAAGAGAGTGAGACATAGAGTAGAGATAGGCAATATGGGATAAAAGTACAAGAGGCTACAAAGACAAAGCAAAAAATACACTAAGAAAGAAACAACACAACACAATAAAAATATATATACTAATACTCCCCCTCAAGTTGGAGCATAGATATCAATCATGCCCAGCTTGTCAATCAGAGCAGTGAATCGAGTCTTCAGAAGATTTTTAATCCAGGACACAAATTTTTAACAAAGCAGGTGCTTCCAAAAATCCGAGGGGGGACAGAAAACAACGGAGCATCATGATATAGAATTTGATATGGAACTTGATTGTCAAGAACCGAAGATGGCATGTGATTGATAATATAACATGCAGTAGAAATAGCTTTGGGCCAAAAACTGTGGGGAACATGGTAGTGAAACAAAAGAGTGCGAGCAACTTCAAGAAGATGCTGATTTTTGCGTTCGGCAACTCCATTTTGTTACGGAGTATTGGCGCATAAGGTTTTGGTGAATAGTACCTAGTTTGTGACAAAAGGAACTGACTGAGGCTTGCATGAATTCAAGGGCATTGTCAGTGCGAAAGATTTTAATAGGTTTACTAAACTGGGTACGTATTTCAGAAAAAAAGGCAGTAATAGTATCAAGAATATTAGACCGATCTTTCAACAGGAATATCCAGGTGGTTCTAGAGAAATCATCAATAAAACTCATAAAATACCGGAAACCAGAGACACTGGGAACATAACATGGACCCCAAATATCAGCATGCACTATATCAAAAAGTTGTTTTGAGCCAATACATAATTTTTTGGAAAAAGTAGACCTAGTCTGTTTGCCTAACTGGCAAGTTTCACAATGAAAAACAGAATAAAAAATAGCGGGTAGTATGTGCTTCAATTTGGCCGCTGACGAATGTCCCAATCGATAGTGCCATTGGATGCCCGTCACAGAAGAAGTCAGAAGCGCAACAGTCCTCGGTACATCCAGGTAGTATAAACCGTCTGGTCCCTCATGGCCCGAACCAGTCTTCGTCCTCGTACGCAGATCCTGAAAGATAACATCATCTGGGTCAAATGTTACAGAACAACGCAGGCTCTTAACAGTCCGACTGACAGATAATAAATTAATTGGAAATTTAGGAACATATAATGCAGAGCGCAGAGATAGGCGGCCAGCAGTACATATATTGTCAAAACCAGATACAGGCGTTTGTGAACCATTAGATAGAGTAAACGGAGGAATAACAGTAGTTTTATGCAAAGTAGAAAATAAGGTAGGATTGCCAGTAATGTGGGAGGTCGCACCAGAGTCGATCACCCAAGTGTTTTTACCAGAATGGGTTAGGAGAGCAGTACTGCCATCAGTGGAAGTCTCCGTAGATGAGGCCAAACGCGCTTGAAGCAGTTTCTCAAATTCTGATCTGATCCAATCGGCAGATGGTGGAGCAGAAGAGGAGGTAGTAGTGTCAGGTTGCTCAGATGTGACTTGATTTGCCCACGCAGGTTTCCCATGTTTGATCCAACAACGGTCTTCATTATGATTAGTCCGTTTGCAGAAGGTGCAACAACGTTGTTCAGTAGCATCAACAGTAGAGGAGGACCCCCGTCCTGGACCAGAAGAGGATCGTCCACGACCGCGACCACGTCCACAGAAGGAGTCACCAATCCTAACAACGAGGGCTGTCCCGTCAGAAGTATCAGGAAGTGCTTAAGAGACAGAGGGAAGGCGCTGCACACGCTTCAGAACATCGCGTAGGGTAGGAAGAGGATCACTAGAAAGGATTTGATCAACTACCCCCGCAAAGGATGATGGCATGCTAGCAAGAAACTGGACTAACTATAACTCGTTGCGCTGGCGCTGTATCTCAGTAATATCTGATGATAGGGGGTGATAGACCTCAAACTCATCCCAGAGCGCAGTGCATTGATTATAGTAGTCCTCCACAGAATCAGTAGCCGAGTACTCCAGTTTGGCCAAGTTTTTGAAGATCTCGAACACCTTTGCATTCTGCTGGTGAGAATACACGTGGGAAAGCTGATCAACTGATTTTGGGCTCTGCACTATTGACCAGCCAGGTCATGACGCCATAATCTTCTTTAGACCAAAGATTATAGGCCTGTTTCGTCTTGTCACCAACATCTGGAGTAGGAGTCGTTGGGCCTTTGGTAGACTGATGCGAGAAGCGTCCTTGAGCCTTGACGCATAGTTCAAAGGAGGCTACCCATAAGTGATAGTTGGAGCCATCCAATTTGACAGTGGTGACACACAAGTTGCGGGGAACGTCTGAGGTTGGCATGACGAAAGCAGGCAGCGTAAACCAAGGGCGCATGCAGCAGTAGCAAGCAGAAGGTTGACGTAGCAGTCAACAGAGGCAGACAGTAGTAGAAGCCCAATACATGGGCAGATCTATATGCAGAAGATAGGAGATCCAAGCATCGGATCTCAGAAACCCACGTAGGGGCAGTAAGGAATATAGAAGAACCTACGCCAACATGGAGGAAAAATTACTCCACCATGAGGCGTAGGCAGGCAGAGAGCAGAACTGAGTTTACGTCTTCAACGTGCCAGAACTGGAAAGTGTCCGAAGCTATCCGGAGACTAACGGGAAGATGATGGGTGGATGGAGGTGGTCAACCGGATGGGATAGGAATAAGTGATGAAGAAGGTGGTGATAACAGAGAGTTAGGAGGGTGGTGGTGGGCTGTGGAGAAGAGGGTGGATGTGGCACGTGGAGAGGTGGGTGGCGGTGACAGAAAAGGGGGGGTCAAAAGGAGGCGGCGGGCTGGTGGTAGGGGTGGAGATGATGGTGGCGGCTTTTAGGGTGGAGAGGGGATAGCGGGGAGAAGGGCTGGTGGGGTGGAGGGGCTGGGGAGGTGAGTGGCAGCAGCAGCAGGGAAGGGGGGGGCGGCAGCATGGGAGGGGGGGCAGCAGGGGAAGGGGGGGCGGCAACAACAAATAAAAAAAGGAAAAGAGGAAAGGAGGGGGGTGGCGGCTAGGGTTAAGTGGGCATGGTGTTAGGGTTTAGGAGGGAGGGGTTTAGGGAGGATTGGGAGGCTCTGATACCATCTAAAATACTAAAGGTTATTTCTTATTGAGTGAATAAAACAAGTACATGACCCTCTCTTTTATACGACAAGAGAGTGAGACATAGAGTAGAGATAGGCAATATGGGATAAAAGTACAAGAGGCTACAAAGCTAAAAGCCAAAAATACACTAAGTAAGAAACAACACAACACAGTAAAATATATATACTAATAAGTGAATAAAACAAGTACATGGCACTCTCTTTTAAAAGACAAGAGAGTAAGACAGAGTAGAGCCAGGCAATATGGGATTGTTAGAGAGTCTATATTAGCCTATTTAGTTAATAGGTTAATTAGTTAGTGGGCTTTTGTATTTCAGCCCATTTAGATTACTTGCGTCTAAAGTCTTAGGGCGTCTCCCCTCTCCTATATAAAGGAGAGGGCGTCCAGTCTTGTATTCATCCCATTACATTGCGTTCAATACAATCTTATTCTTCACATGGTATCAGAGCGGTGAACAGTAATGACAGCGTGAACAGTAACGACGGCGTGAACAATAACTCCGGCGGTGAACAGTTTGCGGTGTGAACAGTAACTCCGGCGTGAATAGTATGCAGCATGAACATTAATTCCTACGTGAACAGAGCACGTTCGCTCCTGAGGGAAACCTAGCTGCCGCCCCTCCTCCCTCTCCTTTCCGGCGCGCATGCAGCCCTAGCCGCCGCCGCTCGTCTTTTCTAGAGAGCAACCGAGGGGAAGAACCCCCGCCTGCGTGCGGCCGCCGCTGTTGCCATGGCTTAGGCCGGTTGCCTGCTAGGCAATCCCGACCTCCATGGCCTCTCCTTCTCTTTCTTAAAGATTTAATTTTTCTTTCCGTACGTCGGCTATCTCCGTCCCGGTGCATTCAACAGCCATAACCGCCGACCTCCAAGCAGCCATCTCCGTGCCTTCGCCGCCTATCGACTCCACTATCACCATCTAGCAGCAGCGTCATAAGCGCCGCCAACGCAGAAGCAGCAACCATAATCGCCATCAAGCAGCAATCAACCGCCGTCAACCTGCTACCCGCCACCCAGAAAGATCTTGCTACTACCGACATCAATTCGGTATACCGAGCTCGGTACATGCACAATTATCGACGGCGACATCAACTCGGTAGTACCGAGTTCTGCACAGGCCATCTCCTGACGTCCTCAACATCAACCTTCATCGTCGCTCGTGGAGAGGCTCCGCCCTTGGCTCCGCATGCATCCTCTTGGCATGCAGTATCTCCTGAGCCGTGCAGGAGACCCTTTGTCATCTCCTCCGTTATGACCAAGTGCTCAACTGAGTGACATAATCCAACCATTTTTTTTTGCTACATCCCACAAGCTGCTGCTCTCAATCACCTTCCTGGTTATCTTCATCACTCAACCGTCACCTCCCATCTATGTCTACTCCCAGTTATTAATTTCCCCCATATTCATTATGCCTATTCGAATCTTACATTGACCCATTTAGCATATTCTCTCCGGTTATCGGTTTCATTCTCCACATATTACACCTCCATTTCACAAAATCCTCTCAAATCCGCCGATTCCTTTCCCACCCACCCATATCATGTGTGTATCCCTTTCCACAGTGCGGGGGGGGTCATATATCCATTTCTCCACACCAAACACTCACTCTGGTTGTATTTGGTGTGCGGGGGGGGATAGAGAGGAGAGGAAGAGATGAGAAGAGAGAGAGTGAGAGAATATGTATGAGAGAGAGAGTATGAGAAGAGACGATATATGTATTCATGCTATATATGTTCCAGGCTATTATCTTCATGGAGCTTCGTATTGTTCAGCACATCCGTTCTCTACTTCCAGACAACATTGAAGGATATTCATTCAGCGTCAACACCAAGCTATCCTCGTTCGTACCGCGTTATGTACGTCAGGTGTTGATGGTGTACTTCTTCAGCTGCATTCACATGAGACAGAGGGTGCTTCTTCAGATTTCAGAAACTCAGCAAGCCTGCCAATCTACTTCTGTAAGGTTGATTCATCCAGTTTATCTTCACTGAGCTGCTTCATCACGTCTTCTCCGAGCCGCATCTGCTGTATTAGTATCGCCTTCCACTGATCTACTTGGGACTCCTTGATGGATGATCTCCTTTCCCATCAAGCCCTCAAGGTTCATGCGTCAGAGTTATGGTACCTGTATTGTATCACCAACATATCGTCCGTTCGTGTTCGTGCCACGTTATGCACGTCTTCTCAGACAATTCGAAGATTCCGCTACTGCTACATCGACATTGAGCATCCACGTTCGTGCCGCATTAAGTACGTAATCCAATGAAGATGATGTAGTGATGGTGTTGAGGATCGTCTGCTCCAAGTGGCGAATTACTGCTGTAGTATCAGGTTCCATTCTTCAGATGCTTTTCATTCCATATGCACTCCAAAGACCTTCTTCAAAGCTCGAGGATCTCCAGCCTGCAGAATACGATTTCAAAGAAGAGAGGCATTGTCACCACATAGTTCAGGGGGAGTATCAATTTTTGTATGGGGAGTCATATTTATCATTTATCTTTCATTTATCATTTCTTTTATCGTTTTATCGAGTCTTGTAACCTCCAAGCTTTGGACATGTGTTTCACCCATGCTCCAGCTTGAGGGGGAGTGTTAGAAAGTCTATATTAGCCTATTTAGTTAATAGGTTAATTAGTTAGTGGGCTTTTGTATTTCAGCCCATTTAGATTGCTTGTGTCCTAAGTCTTAGGGCGTCTCCCCTCTCCTATATAAAGGAGAGGGCGTCCGGTCTTGTATTCATCCCATTACATTGCGTTCAATACAATCTTAGTTCTTTACAGGGATAAAAGAAAAGAGGCTAATAGACAGCTAGAAGTCTAAAGCCAAAACACATTAAGTAAAAATAACACAGTAAAATTATATATACTAATACTTTTAAATGCTACAAACCTGTTTAATGCTTTAAATCACTTACTCCTCAAATCTTTCATAGACACGCAATTAGCAGTATTATGATGCTTCTGCTTTAGCACAACTTCCTACTGCTATACCTTTGATGAAACTGATGTTACTAGCAGTGTTGTACAATACGTTTGGGAATGCATCACATAGGGTACATACAAATGCAGGAGCAGATGTGATTTTTAGGTTTTTTTTAAAGTTGTATATGTTGATAAGTAACGAATACATCTATGTGTGTGTTGATAGTGTATTACCTAATTGACTATGATTCGAAATTTCTCCTCTCCTGAAAGAAAAATCAGTAAAGGCTAGCTCTATCACCAGCAGTCCAAATAGACCGCATGAGCACGACAACCAAGCAAGGACAACATAATATGAGAAAGATATGTTTATATTACAAAATCAATATAATTTGTTTAAACTTTAAACATACATAATATCTCTATGCTGGTCTTTGTTTTTGAATATTAGTGTGAGATAAATGCACTCTCAAGAGGAGAACAACTAAATATGCTTTGAAATTTTAAGTGAAGTAAGCATAAATTATAAATAAACATACATTAAAAATATGAAATACACATAGGCATGTCCTATGAGGCTAATGACACAACATTAACCCTACCTGAGCAACCAATGACCCAAATATAGAATTCATTTTGGTAAATGTCCAATGACGTCCAGTAATCATTATTATTACCCAAGTACTATTACATAGTTACAAATATGATTAAACACAAATATTGATAACAAAAAAATATAACAGGTTCTATTTCAAACCTAAGCCCATATTTGTGCCACATATACTAAAACATAGTAATCATAGTCGTTAAAAGGGCAAGGCTGGGTGCATAAAAATATATATATTGCAGCCAATGTTCCTAACATACATTTGTATTAATCATCACAAGTATTTTCTCAATTCCAAGTTTTAGGACTCTAGCAGGGAAGGATCCAAGATTTCTGATTACAGGTGGGGTACACGGTACACCAGGGATGACTCTAAGCCTATATGTATTTGTTGTTGTTATGGATGAGTTGACAAAGTATGTTCACGATGATATTTCTTAATGTATGCTATTTGCTGATGATTTATGATGATTGATAAAATAAAGACAAATTGGATTTCAAAGCTGAACTTTTGAGAAGTACGTTGGAATCTAATGCGCTTAAGATCAACTGTGTTGCATACAAAGATATTGGAGGCAAAGCCACTTGTGTATTGTATTATGGACGTGGCACGCCTATGTATACAAACTTGGGTGTCGGCCAATACCCAGTTACATGGCATGTGACTAATCTCATAAGCGCATAGAATAGGAATAGGAAATAAGGGATAAGAATAATAAAAAATAAATACGACTTTTATTCTAACAATCCCCTCCAGTTGGTGCATATAGATTATAAGCACTATGCTTGTCACATAGGAACTTGACTCGATACTTATTGGACCTAGTAAGAAGATTTGCCGCTTATCTTTTGTACCTCCACAGATCTTCGAATAGGTACCTCCACAGAGAGTCGAGTAGCTCCTCCGGATCCCTATGAAGCTTGACTTGGGAGTAGCTGAAGGTTTTGCCCCAGGCATGACTCTTTCTTCAAGAAGATCAAGAGTATGAATCTGTTGTGAGATGATGATTCCATTTAGTGATCTAGCCACCTCAATACCCAAAAAGTCTTTTAGGTTCCCGAAATCCTTAGTATGAAATTTTCTTTGAAGAAACTGCTTAAGTTGTAAAATACCCTACTGATTATCTCTAGTGATGTCAGTCTCCTCTACATAGATGATAAGAAGAATGGCTCCTGAAAGCCTATATGGAAAGAAAACGAAATGATCAAGAGAAGATCATATAAGATCAAACTCTAGAAGTGCATGACTAACTTTTTGGAACCAAGCTCTTGGAGATTTTTAAGCTCGTTGAGTGACTTGTGAAGTGGACAGACGAGATGAGATTCCCCCTGAGCAACAAACTTGGGAGGTTGATCTATGTACATTTCTTAAATAGATCGCCATGAAGGAAATCATTTTTTATGTCTTAGCCACTGGGGAAAAGGTCTCTATATAATCCTTTCCATATACCTTTGTATAACCTTTAGCTACAAGACGGGCTTTCAAGCAATCAATAAATCCACTAGGCCCTACTTTGACAGAGAAGGCCTATAGACATATGACTTTATCCTTATCATTAGAATTAGGAACAAGAATCCATGTATGATTCTGGCGAAGAGCGGTCATCTCATCTTTCATGGCCCGTCGACATCCCGTGTGACTCATAGCGATAGATACAAAATTGTGTATGGTAATGTTAGATAAGGATGAGATGGAGGCTTTATATGATAAAGATGTATATTCATATGGAATAAAGTTAAGAGTCTTCCAACACCAACATCAACAACACAAAATTCTGCACCATGTTTTAGGTGCAGTTCGTGTCGACTTTTGGTCTATTGTAGAAGATCCATGGTGTACTTCACAACTGTGGATAAATGGATATTGTGTATTGTGTGCTACAAGCATACATCTTAACAAGCGCTTCCTTCGCTTTGTGTGTGTCTACAAGACAAAAGATTATAAATTATAGTCTAAATTATAGAAGTCATCATATTTCTTCAGTATCAAAAATAGTTAACATGTTGATGAGCAGAATACTTACAAACTCAAATATGCTCCACGTTCGCTCACAACGAGAGGAGGTGCAAAAAAGACTCAAGAATCGCAAAACCAACTTTTTTAGTGCAGAATTTCCGACACCATATAGCTCCCATCAAGACACAATAATATAAAGGTATTATATTCAATTATATTACATGCTAAATCAAATGTAATCAGTTATAATACATGAAAAAACTATAGTGCCTTACATGGTGACATGGTGCTCATACCATGAATAACTTTTGGATTCCCAAACAAGCTACGCCAATTTTTGTAAGCATCTACATCCGTATCTACTTTATCAATTAAGGATAGATCTTCCATTATTTTAAGAAAGCATTTCATGAAAGCTGCTGGAGCTACGCCTATGTCAGACTTATCTCCTAAGAGGCCTGGTCTTGTTGCAATACATGGTTGGGGAAGAAAGTTGTATCATGAATACAATACACATCAGATCTTTCTAGCGGTCATGAATACAATACACATCAGATCTTTATAGCGGTCATGAATAATGGTCAAAATAGGACCATACCTTCACTCGTCACAACCAAAATTTGACTGAATCTTGCAAACTTCTTTGGTGAGTGCTAAGGTGATGTATCCTATACTTGGCTTAACATTAGAGTCGACCATTCTCAGAAGCTGCACAAGTGGCATTGTGGCCCTCAGACAACTATCCACTGCCTCGTCGAAATTATGACACAACACAGTCTTGACAACCTTGGCCCGAGAATTTATTTTAGGCCATTTACTTGTTCTCTACAAGTCCGAAAGAAACAATGTGCCTAAAGCATTCCTAGCATAACGCAAGCTCTGAAGAGGAAGAAAAGCTATAGCAAAGCGAGTGATTGAACATCTCTTCTACTCCTTCCCATATGAAAGCTGTAGAAAAGCATTGTGGACAAGTGTATGTAGATAAATGAAGGACGCTGACTTTCTTACCTTTTTTATTATTCCTACGTAATGAGGCAACCATGGGAAGAGCTTATAAAGAGAGATTTTGAATCTCTACATCTCAACCAGAATATGACCCATGATAGAGCTGAATGGAAAAGAAGGATCCATGTAGCCGACCCCAACATAGTTGGGATTGAGGCTTAATTGATGATGATGGTGATGAATGAGTCAACCATGCAATGTCCTCCAACATGAGGTCAATGAAATGCGTGACGCATGGTGTCCAAATGATATTCGAGCTCTTTTCCTACAACAACTTCCCAGCTAGAACAAAATTTGTGGCATTATCAGTGACAACCTAAGTAACATGCTCCAGTCCAGTTGTTACACCCACATCTCACGATAACCTCTAATCATGAGATTAGGGCATAAGTTGAAGATTTAGCATAATACAAAGATCACTCTGACTTTTTCTTTGATCTCAAACTATTTGTTTAATCACATTCAATCACGTAAACTAACTTTGCAAGGGATATAAAGCCTTGATTCCTCTATTCTGTTTCAATAATAAAGATACATATCTCAACATTCATGTTGTTTCTCACACTTCCATGTACATACGAGTTTCAATAAAAATATTAGATCAATATGAGTTGCCACTAAATAATTAAAAACCAGGCAATACACTGCTACACTACAGTCCGCAGTACTATTCGGTTGAAGAAAAAATGCCTTAGAGACCCCCAGAACGACCGTGCAAGCTACCATGACCGTGCCATCTAGCACGACCGTGTTGCCTACCACAACCGTGGTGCCCTGAATCCATCACATTTGAGTATAAAAATGGCTAACACTCCTATTTCTTCAAAACGGCCGTGTGGCCTAGAATACCCATGCCACCATCAACCCTACACAGCCGTGGTGCCTACCACACCCATTCTATTCTAGCCTCCAACTCCAAATTCAATGTTCCTTTGCTTACCTCACTCGTTCCAGTCCTACACGATTGTTGTGCCCTCCTGCACTACGGACACATTGCCCAACACGACCGTGGTGAACAAAAATCCTATTCTAGCCAACTACGGTTTATACTTTTCAAACCCTAATCATTCACAACGAAAGCACACTTGGAGTTCTCATTAGGTTTAACACATCATAATTAAGCTACCATCCTTAATCAGATTTAAGCAATGATCAGTCTAATTAAGTATGTAATCATCCAAGTAAACCCTACTTTACCAATTAAGCTTAGACGCGGTCATAACAATTCTTCCCACCCTAAGAGGTTTCGTCCTCGAAACATAAATACGTAGGCAAAGTACATTCAAGGTTTCTTTTAAACTTCTGAAATCTTATATATCACTATATTCTTGTATTTCATATTTGAAAACTGTTTTCAACATTGAGTCCTTTATTTCTCTTTTAATTACAAAAAATTTAATACAAGACTTTTCAATGACAATAAAAGAAATTTCTATGTTACAATCAATAATAGAAAAGAGAAAGAGAAACAACCATTTCAATCCTTTCGTACTCTCTTGATGTGTTGCTTTAGTACTGGCAATACTATCCAACTATCTCAATTTATACGACTCAATTTGTACTATTGTTCAGTATCACCTCAAAGTTACTAAAGAGAGTTTACCTTGTTGTTTTGAAGTTTACTATTGTGCTACTCTAATAGAAAATCTCTCATAAGCTTCATAATTAGATATAACAACAATTGTATTATATTGAACTGGATTATTGGTATAAGTGACTAAAATCATAACACCCTTTTCAATTTAATATATTACTCGCACATGTACAACTGAAGTCTTATGTAAAACAAATTTACATCCTTTGATGGACCTTCAACAAATCATACTTCAAAAAGAACAGATTCACGTATTACTGAAAGCCATTTGATTTCTCGGGTCTCTTTCTTATTCATTATTTGTTTCCTATTGTTACTTATCCTTCTCATTCTGATCATATAGTAAACGTTCCTAACATTAAAACTTTCGAGGTAAGAATGGATTATTCATCATCCTTGCTTTATTTTAGATTACACTCTGCTCATGTTGCACTTCTCTTTTTGTTCAAATCACACTTCTTACATTTCAAATCTGTTTCTTATCCCCCGTTCTTAGTCATTTCCATATTGTTTATCTATCTTTCTCATTGCAACCTTTAAACCCTAGATTACTATTACGGTTAGTTTCTTCTCATATTATTGATTTTAGGATTTTATTTTATAGAGGTGTTTGTACTCTAGGTCAAATCACCGGTGACATCCCTTGAACTCATTAGAACCCTAAACATTCTAGGGTTTGATCCTTATCAATAAAATTATGTTATCGGGACATGATTTTACTCCCTTATTTAGATATGCAAACTTTAGTTCTCTTGAGGTTTACTAAAGTCTTCCTTATCTTTACCACTTGAATTTTCTTTTCTCTTACTTGACATTTATGATAGGTTACTTTCTTTATTTACACTACTAGGATTTCATCGTCATATTATGTGTCATTAACACATTCAATAGACGTCTCTACCATGGTGGTTATGCATCATATATAATTCATTTTCTTATCTCTTCATTCCCACATTGCTCTCATCAAGGAAGATACAAAACAAAAGATGATTTTGAGATTTAGAATTCTGATCTTCAAATATTCACTTAACACATTTCTTGTATCTAGGTATAATTAGTCACCATCAAGCAGACTAGACTATTTTGCATTTTCTCACATCTCACAATCTCTATATGTTATAATCTATATTACTCCATCATGTTTCAAACCCTTCTTTAATTTCCATCATCCCGTTACTGTATGCTACTCTTCCACCTATTATCTTTAACTTCTACTCATCTCTTATGATCATGTTGCTCATTCATGTGTATGATTATGTACTCCATGCCACATATGTTTCTTGTTATCCTTTACTAATGTAAAGTTGAAATTCTAAATCAATATTCTCCCTACTAGTTTCATCTTATGTTTAATACATATGTCCTTTGTTTCAAATCAAACGGCTCATGCAGGGGTCAAACATAGTTTCTCTTTCAATCAAGTTTTTATGTTATGAATATAATTTACTTTTATATGACTTGCTCATTTATTTTGCTACACATTTGTTATTCTTGTGAGAACTAGTTCCATTTCATCACTAGGAACCTATTGAATACATTTGATGGAAACTAGATTGTTACTCCATAGTGATTTTAAATCAAAAGGTAGTAAGGATGAATGCATTAGAGTTCATAATATAATGACACATTTTATGCTTTCTATTATATCTTGTAACCCTCTTTCTTTAATCAATCTCATCATCTCCAACATTTCTCTTTGTTTCATCTGAGTTTCTTATCTTAATTTGCATGTTAATCTGATTGTCTTCACTTTGATTCTTCTGAAAAATCTCTACTTCTATGTACTTGTTGTATACTTAACTCTTTTCTCCTATTTTCCTTTTTATATCAAATTGAAGAAAGTGCCTAAATTAATTAAACGATTCAGGTCTCTTTAACCATTCTTTCTTCTTCATTTTGTATGCTATAAACCAATTTGTGTCTTGAATCTATATTACTTCTTCCTTTATTCCCAACTTAGGGTTTCTTATCTGAGGCCCCTAAGTTGGATCTTAGATATCAATTCCAACTGATTCTTAGTTATTCCAGTCTTTCCCTTATATCTCAATATCTTAGTGTATGCACATACTCATTACATTCTAAGATTACCTCTCGATAGTTTAGTTACTATTATTGGATTAATAAATATGAGTCATTAGATCCCAATAACACATTCTGCCAGCCGGACCAGGCCGAACTTGCAGTCCTGAAGCCAAGAGCTACTCAGGATTGATCAACTCCTATTCATCTCAAACATGTGGAAAGAATATCCACTTAGGACAAACTCATTTAAAGATATACTTGATACAAAGCATGTTAACAACAACTAAGTAAATTCTTAGTGTACAACAATTTTAAAGAACCATTAATATATTATGAAAATAGAATATTTGAATTCAAATATATAAGATCTTTTCTATTCATTTCCAAATATAACAACGATATAAAATAAAAGTTGTATCACATTCTATCTTTATGCTCCTATTCTTTCATTACTTTCTGGTTTTCTAATCCTAACACTTCTAGGGTTTCTCTTTAACCCATCCTCCTTCAGAACACCTGGCCAGGGCATCTAGAGAAGAATAGACATAGTAACTTGATACTGGTCAACCTAAGTATTCAGATACAAGGCCACGATATCCAAAACTAAAATCTTCAGAGCTATTGACGCATCACATTCTAACTGCCACACCTATGACTCTTGACTTACTATCCTAATGGTCCCTGATGACTTAGCCTAAACTGTGATACCAAGCTGTTACACCTACATCCCATGATAACCTCTAATCATGAGATTATGGCATAAGTTGAGGATTTAACATAATACAAAGATCACTCCCGACTTCTTCTTTAATCTCAAATTCTTTGTTTCACCACAATCAATCACGTAAACTAATTTTGCAAGGGAAATAAAACCTTGATTCCTCTAATATGTTTCCAACAATAAAGATACATATCTAAACATTCTTGTTGTTTCTCACTTTTTCATGTACACACGACTTGATAATTGGATACATACTCCAATAATGAGGAAACAAAGTTACACATCATCATTTACAACTCTCTCATTACTCTACAAAGACCTAGGGTGACAAAACGACTGAACTCAACTAATAAGATACTTAGCTCTTGTGTCAGATCTACTCTGGCATTGACATTCTTCAAATCTCGCGTTTTTCCTAAAAAAATGTGAGTAGAGGGTCGAACCTACTCACTCAATGAATGGGTACTTCAAAGAAACAATTTAAAGCACACAATTGAGCAACAAAATATAAAGTAGAATAGTAACAAACTATAAAGGAACTAGTCATTCACAAACATATGTATGGCTGGTTACTCTAAATGACTTCAAAGAGTAAATAAATCATTGAACATTCTTGATCAATACAAAGGAAACTAGTAATTAAAAAACATACTAATAACAAGTTACTCTAAAAAATTCCAAGGAATAAATCAATAACCACACACACTTGATTAATCTCACATTCATCTGGTTATTCCCTGGACAGACATAAAGTGTACCACGGAATGTGAAAGCATCGTAGCAAGCTACGATGTCACTGTACAAGACTTAGAAACATGCCCGAGTTCCTAAGTCTGTCTTTGGAGTAAGACTCTGTTTGTAGTATGCCTCGCTACGTCTGGCTCTCGGCGGCTAATGAGAGTGGCCATATATCTCAACTCCTCTCAACCTGGGTACTCAGGCGGGGAGTCAAAGCCCTCAGACTTGTTTTGCACTAGTGAACCTACTGAAGATATCCACTGATCAACACAACTTTGCATCAGTGGATCTACCAAAGACGTCGACTGACCAGAAAACTTAGGTACTATTGGAATCCCCGGTTGGTTTTAGATACCAATCATTTAAGGAGTTCACCCTCACTGGTCTAGACCCTCACACCTCACTGGTGCGCTCCGACTTACCTCGACTTGGACAAAATTCCTCCTATCAAGAAGCACGCTTCCTTCCCACAGTGCAGGCCTCCTGTGAAGGATTCTACAATGTTCAGGGCATCTAAATGCCTAATTCACTCTTTAAATTAATGGTTTAATCATCATATCAATATTTTTTAGTTTAGCTTTGTAAACAATTCATTTAATAGATCATCTAGTAATATGTACCACAAACTGAACTGCTGAACAACACCACATGTTATACTGAGAAACACTGATATGAAAATTCTTGATTCGCTGAGTGTCCTATCCTTAGGGTTTCATTTGCCTCATTCACATATCAAATGACTCGCATAAGGATTTAACGAATCATAACTTTCACACATAAAAAACTGCTTTGGGCAGTTCACATACAACCAAACATAAACGGAACCCTGGAATGAACTGAACTAGTGTTTCCACGCCATTCACTGAAGTATCATACATCAAAACTTTGATAAATAAATCTATAATATTAAAATATATCACTTCTGTTGGATTTCATGATTTCTATTCGCACACTTACGACTTTCCACTCATATAGGTTTCACCCTCGTAACAGAGATATTAAGCAAACACTGATAATATCCAATGAATTCTAAGATAATATCTGACATATTTGTGGTAATCATTCAAATAAAACAATCACTTATAATAATGAGATTAAAAAGACAAGTTCTTCATTCAGTTATACAACAATTTTAGACAGCCGAAAATCCTAGATTTCGGTATATTCTTATAACTTCTGTAATAACTTTAGGAATTCTATTTAGATGATTTACATCCATTATTAATATGATTTTATCATTTGAAATTCATCTCAACAGGAAAACAATCCATTTCTAGATCATCTTTCGTAAGCGAAATCTGAAAGGCAAATTTAGGGTTTGTAGTCGCATACAAAGGAATTGAAGATTATTATGGATTTAATCTAATTTTGTGCAATCTACTGTTTAAAGGAAGTACCCACTCATCTAAAGTGTGAAAACACCTTGAAAACGTAACCCAAGATCTGAAATTCTTGAATCTATATAAACTCCTAGAAATTATCACTTTCTTCCTTCCAACTCGGAAACCCTAGGAATAGAAGATTATGGAGAAAGAGTGAGAAAAGGGAGAGATTTGATATCCTTTTGAATCAAATCAGAAGGATGGAATCTTGACATGTGAGAGAAGAATCACCAAGAAAAGCTATATAGAGATGACAAACTTACTCATAAACTCTAGGAAGAGAAACCCTAAATCACCATCTTCACCACTTTCTCCGTCCACTCCACTCTCCATCTCTCTCTAGGATTTCGTTTCTCTAGAGTGAATCATGAAATTTGGGAGCTCCTAATGTGTTAGGTTAATTATATAGAGCAATTAAGGTGCTTGGGTTAATTGCAAATTGACCGTTATCTACACTTTCTTTTATTTCAGCACAATTTTGTGTTATAAAAATGTTACTGTAAATCATTTATTGAATAGGTCTAAACTCCTTCAAAAATTATGAGAATTTAGCATATTGTTTGTTATACATTTCAGAGTTTCAGTAAAAATTTCAGATCAATCTGAGTTGCCACTAAATAATTAAAAATCAAAGAGTATACTGCTATACTGCAGTTTGCAACATTGGTCGGTTGAATAGAAAAATATCCTAGAAACCCTAGTTGCAGGGCCGTGCCACCTAGCACGGCCGTGCTGCCTACCACGGCCTAGGTGCCCTGAATCTATCGGATTTGAGTATAAAAATGGCCTACACTTCTATTTCTTTAAAACGACCGTGTGGTCTAGAATGCCTGGGCCACCATCAACCCTACACGGCCGTGGTGCCTACCACGCCCGTTCTACCTAAGCCTCCAACTCCAAATTCAATGTTCCTTTGCTTACCTCACCCGTTCCACTCCAGCACGACCGTTGTGCCCTCTTGAACCTCGACCACATTGCCCAATGCGATTGTGGTGAACAAAAGCCCTAATTGTAGCTAACTAGGGTTTATTGTTAACATATCTCTTTATTATCTGTATTATTTATTTATGTCATTCTCTTATTACTACTGTACCTCTATGTAATTTGCCCATTTATATAAATAAAGAGGAGATGGCTCTCAGCCATCTCGCGCTGCCCTACGCAGCCCTTACGACAACTGACATGGTATCAGAGCCTCTGTCTGATCCGCCTCTCCCCTAGCCGCCGCGTCACCAACAAGAGCAGCGCCGACCGCCGTCGCCGCCGGCAGCAGGGACCGCAGCCGCCGCCGCCGACAGCAACAACAGCCACCGCCGCCGCTGGGACAACGACTTCCAGCCGCCGCCGCCGCCGCCGCCGGAGTAGTTCCAGCCTCCCCGCCGCTGGAGTAGGTCCAGCCGCCGAAGCCCGGAGACACAACCGATCCCACAACGGTTCTTCCATCTACTGCGGTCATCCATAGCAACTGCCGGCTAGATCAGCAGGTGCCGTAGTTGCTGTTTGGGGTTCTCGGTTGATCTAACGGGTGTCTAAAACCTAAACCGAAGCACTCGTCACCTCCGGAGGGTGTTCCCAATCACATCTCCATGTGTGATTAGAAAAATCGATTGGAGGCTGTGGATGCGTTAGTATCGCATCTTTCTGTGGTGTGACATGTATCTCTCCGTCACTCAAGCTTTCACTGTGACGCGTATCAGTTCGTCACAAAGTCCCGTTAAATCATGGCGGATACCAAGGTGTCTACTATCTACTACGAGATGTCTCCTATCCCCTCTATAAAGTTGAATGAGAAAATTATCTTCTATGAATGAATGTTGTCCGTACAGTTTTGGAGTCTCGTGACAAGGCGAGGCATGTTGACTCTGTTCCCCCTGCTGCTACTGATAAAGAATACGCTGAGTGGAAGCGTCATGACAGTCTTGTGAAGACTTGGTTGTGGCAAGGAATAAGGTGACCGATACTGACGCCGTTTCGACAACTTGGAAATAGGTATTTACCGGTATACCGACGGAAATATTGACAGATGCAATCCTGGCCATATCGACGCCAAAATGAACGAATTATTTCATGAAATTTTACAGGTGTAATCTCCACACCTAAATGCATCGTTTTATGCAATAAAATTCTATATTGGATGTGGGGTAGGGGGGTCCATCATGTGGGAGGTAAGGAACCTGTCCTGTTTCGTTGGGATTTCGATGACAAAACATAGGAATTCAGATATGAAATTTTACAGGTGTAATCTCCACACCTAAATGCATCGTTTTATACAATAAATTCTATATTGGATGTGGGGTAGGGGGGGTCCATCATGTGGGAGGTAAGGAACCTGTCCTGTTTTGTTGGGATTTCGATGACAAAACGTAGGAATTCAGATATGAAATTTTACTAGCACAATCCACAAACTTAAATATACACAATTATGCAACAATATAGTGATATACAATTTACAACATCTCAATAACATATTTACTTACCAACTCACATCAGTTGTATGTTGAGTGACGCGCAGGTTGTCCTTATTGTAATGAGTTGATACTATTGAGATATTCCGCCCATTACATGTGCATCCTATAAAGTTGGTTATATGTAGTCACATGCTCCTCATAGACAGTATCGTTGACAAATTGCATCATCCCAATCTTTGGAAAATGTTGTTCTAAATCTCTGAGATATTGTGCCTTTCTTGGAGATGTAGGTCGAGGAGCTCGAGTGAGTGGACGTTCACTTCCTTGAGGAATATGTTGAATAGCTACAGGCACAACCATATGAAGTATTGGGACTGGAGAAACAAGAAGAACTGAATGACCACCACTCCATGTTTGCCCACCATCCTCAGAAAATGCAAGGGAGTTGTACTGATAACTTCCATGTGGGCCTGAGACATTTGCTGTATAGGTATATCCAACATGATGTTCTACTTCTGGTTGTGGTGGTGGTGGTGGTGGCTGATTTTGATATCCAGAATACCCATATTGAGAGTGAGATGGGTATGGTTGCCCAAATAGCATATCGCCAAATCCCAATGTTGAATCATGTTGAGATTGAGAATCAGATCCTGAAATACTCATGTTGCCAAATGAATCAACAATATCAGAATAATGATCATTGTTGTAGCCGTAGGAGCCTGTAGCCTGAGGTGGTGCAGCACCACTGTAGTCTTTGCCGGTTCGAGTTTTCCTCCTTTGAAAAGTTTTTTCACGCATGGGATATTCTTTTTCTGCTGGAGGAGGAGGTGCAGCTGTCGTAACATAAGGACGATCATCATACTGAGGATCAACAACAAGAGGATATTCAGGAGAGCGCTCACTGCCGCCGCCATCATTGCCGCCATCATTATCAGATTTTGATTTTGACCCAGATGTACTTTTTGAAGGAGACTCTGTGCTACCCAATGCTTCTTCTACTGCTCTATTGATCTGCATATCAACATTTTCATGCTCAGGCTCAGGCTCAAGTCTTTCAGGTGGAGTTTGGTCAACATTAGTATCAAAATCTCCTTCAAAGTGCTCTTCTATGTATGGATCTGGACGACCATCTAGATTATCAAGAATGGGACGAACTATCTCATTCATCCATTCCTCTAAAGGATCTTTTGAATCATCAACTTCTTCTATGCCTCTACGCCTGGATGGGTTGAATGTGTATGCGGTGTCAATGGGATCGTGGACGACAGCAAAATCCACTTCTTTGTAGTTGGCATCTCGTATTGCTCTAGCTCTCAACCGCATGTTGTAGTGAACATATACCAGATCTCTTAGCCTGTCTGCCCCCAACCTGTTCCTTCTCTTTGAGTGAATTAAATTGAAAGTGCTCCAATTTCTTTCACAACCTCCTGCAGATGTTGTTTGAGAAAGAATACGAATAGCCACTTTTCTTAGATGGGGGGCACCCGTTCCATTCCATACCCACCACTCACAAGGATCACCCTGATCACGGTCGGCAACTGCATTTGGATGACCAAAACAACCGAGGCCTTCACGAAACTGTCGCAACTGCAAAAATATTTAAGAACAAACTTCAGAATCAAATGATGAAACATCAAACAAGAATGAAGATGTTCATGACTTCATGTAAGTTATGTAATATATTTAGTTATATACCTCATCCATCACTATGGTGCGCTCTTCAGTAGAGGTGAAGAATTTGTTAGTTATATCTCTCACAGCAGACATTAGAGTCGCATCTAAGCCCAGTTTTCGCGAGTATTGGAACCTCAGGTTCAGATAGTAAGCTGTCACCAATTTCAAATAAGGAAATAAGATTTAGATTTAGTTAACTTATAGCAAGTTATAGAGTTAGAAACTTAGAACATAAATATGAATTTAGAAGAAATAAATTATATACCTGCTTTATGCAGTGGATGCAAAAGCATATCTGTCCAATGCTTGTCTACAATTGACAAGTATTGTGAATGGGACCTAGGAGCTGCTTGTTTAATACCTTCCACCATTACTTGCATTGCATCATACAAGTAAGGCATTGTTGCGGCTTTGTCACCATCTACCAGCCTCAACACTTTGACAACAGGTTCCATTATCCGCAACACCTTTGTAACCTTATCCCAGAAAGCCCGACTGGCAATTAGTTCTTCAATCCTTCTGCCAACCGGGGTGTTGTGCTCCTTCATGGAGGTCCACTCCACACCATTGAAAAGCCTCCTAAGTCCATCTTTTTTGGACTTTAATGAGTTCAAGGCCAAGTAATTCGTTGCAAATCTAGTCACCCCTGGTCTAACTAGATCACCTCCACAGTACTCAGATCGCCTCATAGCATTTAACAAGAAGGAATGGTTGTAGATGAAACCTATGATCAACCTACCATCAATTGTCACACCTTTGATGTAATCAATTGAGCCCATGTCCTTGAGGATCAAATCTATGCAATGGGCAACACATGGTGTCCAGTAGACCGGATATTTCTTCATTGTACTTTCACCGGCCTTCTTGAAGTTAGAGCCATTGTCAGTCACTATTTGCACTACATTCCCAACCCCTACCTGCTTGATGTATTTCTTCATTAAATTCTTGATGTAACTGTAATTCCTGACTGCACCAGAAGCATCAACAGAGTCTAGAAAAACAGTAGATCCACGGCAATGTACAAGAAAGTTAATAATTTGCTTTCTATTTCCAGATGTCCACCCATCACACATGAGTGTGACGCCATACTCAGACCACAATTGTTTCCGGCTTTCAATCTATACTTGTAGATCTTTCTTCTCTTTGGGAAGATACTTGTTCATCAACTCATATGCAGTGGGGGCTTTGATACCCCTACCCGACTCCCCTATGACATCCACCATGTGTTGTAGATATGGTTCGGTTGCAACATATGCGGGTATACCATGAGCAAAGAAGAACTTACCCACTGCCTTGCCCACCTTCTCTTTCGCACCAGTAAACATTGCTTTTAGGGTTTTTTGCCTAGCATCAGGCTTCCTAACCCCTGGCTCATCAAAATGCTTCAATCTTGCACTAGTAGAACGGAAGAGTGTATCAACGGTGCCTTTCTTTCTTTTATATTGAGCATGCTGATTTTCATCATCATCATCTAAGTCAACAACTGGGACACGTGCAGCCCCACTGCCTCCACCTGCACCAGATGGTCCATATCTCCTCGTAAGCCGAGCTGCCTCCTCCCTATCCCACTCACTTTTGCGGGAGTCTATGAGAGCACACCTATACATATGACGTGTATAAGCAGTATCACACCCTGGAGGATATGCAATATCATCATCTGATTCAGCAGAAGAACCTGTGGCCCTAACATCAAAGAGTGTATCTGTGTAAGCCTTTTCAACCTGCTTCAACTTTTGTTGTTTTTGCCTCTTTGCACCCATCAGTTTCTTGAAGTCATCCCTAACACTTGGAGGGCACTTCTGGCACATTGCCACATTCTTGTCACCACCAGTAATGTGACGCTTGAATCTAGTAATTCCTCCACCACCAAGTGTTTTCTTACAGTAGTTGCAGACAATCTTTGCCCTATTCCCAGACCCAGGTACAGGCTTGCAGTGACTCCATGCAAAATCTACATCCTTTGATGCATGACCAGCCGCACCCTCAGCATCACTTGAAGACAAAGAAGACATCTTCTCAAAACTCAAAAGTCAACACTGAAAAAGACAAAGACAAACAAGCAAAGCAAATGATATTAGTAACTTAGCATTTAATAAAAAAGTACTAGTAAGAAATGTACATTGTCGTATTAGCTATTAAGTCTATTCTCTATTCACAATACTAATATCAAATAAAAATAAGCCATTAAGTGAACAAAATCGGTTTCTTATATGTAATGTAGAATCAAAATCGATATTTTATAATGTATGATACTTGCTTGTAATTATAGAATCAAACACAAGATTTTTTAAGAATTTTCTTTTGAAGATAATTATTTTTTAAATATAAATAAAGTCTGAAATTATTTTTAAAGTTATAAAACATGACATTTACTAATTAAAAAGACAAGTGATATGCTTTCCACATGCTAGTTTCATCTTATACAACATCAACACACAATTCTAAAGAAAAAAATAAAAAAAGCGTTTTTTTCATTTTCAGCATTTTTATAAGTAAAAAATACGAATTATTTAGATATTTTGGGTATATTTTTGTTTATATATCTTCATGTTAGTCTTTGATAGAACTTCTTCTACTAAACCTAAATTAAATACCTATTATTAATGGTACTAATTGTAATATTGTATTATTACTATTAATTAATGAAATAACATGTTAATGTTAATTATTAGTGAGGTAATTAGTGATAAATCAGTAGATCGATATAATATAATCATAGATCTAGTGATAAATAACATCAATCATAAGTATTTTGGAGTAGATCTAGGATTTTAGGGGTATTTGGTGAATTTTTTAGGTGAGAATAGAATTATAAGAAGAGAAGAGAGAGGGGAGAGGTTGGAAATGATGGGAAATGCAAGAAATTAAGTAAACATACCTTAATTGGGGCTGATTTGAGCTCCAATCTCGAAAATCGCCCAAACTCCCCAAGGTTCTCCTCTTCAAACAGCAGCAGCAGACTCCGTCTCAAAAAAATCGGTGTATCGGGTGGTATGCCGCCCGTGCCGCCCTGTACCGATGTGTAAGTGGTGCATTTTGCACTGGTACCCTCGATATTTGGCAGTATTGGCGGTATACCCACCAATATGCCGATATATGCGATCCTAACGGCAGATTTGCACGTATCTGTACCGGTACCCGTCGATATCGGTATTTCAAGCGGTATACCGCCGATACCGACGAAATCTCATCCCTTGGGTTGTGGGGGAGTATGGAACCTGCGATTGCTGCAAGGTTCATGTTTCAGTTTTATTCTACAACTAAGGAGATATGGGACACAGTGAAGAAGCATTACTCTTAGGAGAAGAATGCTCTTCGCCAGTTTATGATCTATGGTCACCTTTTTGCAAAGAGACAGGGTGACAGGTCACTAGAAGAATATTTTGGAGCAATTCTGGCTATTGCCCAAGAGCTGAGTTACTATCATCCTGTGACAGTTGCAGAGCAGGTCAAAGACAGAGATGATTTGATTACTGCCAAGTTCTTGTCTGGACTTAGTTCTTCCTGCAGCCCTGCTCGGAGTGTTATCCTTACCTCTGATAAATTGCCCAACTTTGAGGAAGCCTACTCGAGGATTCAACAATCCAACTTTGAGTCTGTTGATCCTACACCGGTTGTATCTTCTGGGAAGTCTCATGCATCTATAGCTGCTGCAGTGCGAGGAGGACGACCTGGTATGGGCAGAGGACGCGGAACACGTCCCAAGTGTACTTTCTGTGACAAACTAGGACACACGGTGAAGAAATGTTGGAAGAAACATGGGAGACCTGTTGCACCACCGGTGGGGGCAGCAAATTATGCCACTACTACTGAGCCTTCTGCATCTCCAACTGTGAGTTCTAGCTCCTCGGGCATTACTCTCACCCAGGAGGAGTATGACCGGTTTATTCTTGCCACTCAACACATGAATCTAGGATCGTCATCTTCAGCAAACCTGGCATCTACTGCGGGTAATCAAGCTACATCCCTTATAGCTTCTGGTTCTACTTCTTCTTGGGTGGTTGACTCTGGTGCGTCACATCATATGACTGGTATGAGGAGATTGCTCCACTCCATTGACTCGTATATTCCTCATCAATCTGTTACACTGGCAAATGGTTCAGTAAGAAGGGTGTTAGCTAGTGGATCTGTTCCTCTAACACCTATAATTGATCTTAAATCTGTGCATTTTGTTCTTGAGTTTCCTTTCAATCTTCTTTCTGTTGCAAAATTGATTGACACTGTAAAATGTATAGTAACATTTGGGCCCTCTTGTTTTGTATTACATGATCTCAAGAGTATGAGGACGATTGGTTGGGGGTCTAGGAAAGGTCATCTCTACCTCTTCCATGGTGATAGTCTGCCTCGCCAAGTATCTGCTCCTGCTACAACCGTCCTGTTGAGTGGTTCCCCTTTACTATGGCACTGCAGATATGGACATCCGTCTTTAGAGAGCCTGAGGAAGTTGGAACCTGAGTTGTCCCAAGTGTCATCTTTAGAGTGTCAGTCGTGTTAGTTGGGAAAGCATCATAGATTGTCTTATCCCAGTCTTGTCAATAAACGAGCATCGTCCCCCTTTGAGTTGGTTCATAGTGATATATGGGGTCCTGTTAAAGACCAGAGTTATAATGGTTTTCGTTATTTTATTTCTTTTGTGGATGATTTTTCCCGTATGACATGGATCTATTTACTCAAAAGTCGAGAGTCTGTGTTGTCAATTGTTAAACATTTTCATAAAGAAATAAAAGTTCAATTTGATTGCAACATTAAAGTTCTTCAATATGATAATGCTTTAGAGTATGTTCAAAAAGCCATGTCTGGCTTTTGCAGTTCTGTTGGCATGATTCATCATACATCCTGTCCTCACACCCCTCAACAAAATGGGGTGGCTGAGAGGAAAAATCGCCACCTTCTTGATGTTGCCAGGTCTATCATGTTTCAGTCCAATGTGTTGAAGAAATTCTGGTCTGAGGCCCTTCTCACCGCCTGCTTCTTAATTAATAGACAATCCTCCTCTGTTTTCAAAGGGCACACTCCTTTCTCTGTGTTACGTCCCACGGATCAGCCCTTTCCTATTCCCCTTAGAGTGTTTGGCTGCACCTCCTTTGTCCACAATTTTGACCCTAAGGCTGACAAGTTATCCCCTAGATCGATTAAAACCTTGTTCCTTGGGTACTCTGGTACTAGCAAAGGATACAAGTGTTATTGTCCTAGTCTTCGCCGCATGTTTGTGTCTAGGGATGTTACTTTCCATGAGACTACTCCATATTTTTCTGGTGCCATGAGGAAGGGGGAGCATCTGAGTGAGGGAGTGCCACCATCTTTTCAGAGTGAGAGAGTGCCACCATCTGTGCAGAGTGAGGGAGTGCCACCTATCATTCATGATTATACTATCATTCAGGAAAAACAGTTAGCAGATGAATCTGTAATTGAGCATTATCCACATGTTTATAGCAGGCGAGGTAGACATAATCCAGAAGAAGTAGCGACACCAGTCTCTCTGCCTTCCCCATCGTCTCCTACTCCAGAGATTCATGCATCCGATCTTGACATTCCTATTATTGTCCGGAAAGGTACTCGTTCCTGCACTATTCGACATCCTATTGCAAATGTGTGTTGTTTGTCCAAATTATCTAAACAGGCTCGCGCATTTGCTATTGGGATTTGATTCTGTGGATATACTGAGGAATCATCATGATGCTATGAAGGACAGCGGCTAGAAACAGGCAATGCAGATTGAAATGTCAGCTCTATTACATAATGGCACCTGGGATCTTGTTGACTTACCTGTAGGTAAGAAGGCTGTGGGATGTAGATGGGTATTCACCATCAAACACAATCCAGATGGCTCAGTTGACATGTTGAAAGCCAGATTGGTGGCTAAAGGTTATACACAGACATATGGGGTCGACTTCTTTGAGACTTTTTCCTCTGTAGCTCGTCTGAATTCTGTGCGGATTATTATTTCTCTGGCTGCTACTTTTGATTGGCCTCCTTTTCAGCTGGACGTCAAAAATGCTTTCCTTCATGGTGATTTGCAGGAAGAGGTTTATATGGAGCAACCTCCTGGTTTTGTTGCTCAGGGGGAGTATTGGAAGGTGTGTAAACTGAAGAAGGCCATATATGGACTGAAACAATCTCCTAGAGCCTAGTTTGACAAGTTCAGTGATGTTGTTATGCAAATGGGCTTCTCTCGTTCTGTGATTGATCACTCGTTATTTTATTCTACTTCTTTCTGTGGATCTATAATTATTGCTGTGTATGTTGATGACATAGTGATTACTGGCAGTGATTCTGCTGGAATATCATAAGTGAAGGAAGGTTTGTAGGGACACTTCCAAACAAAGGATCTGGGTAAACATAGATATTTTCTGGGCATTGAGGTACTTAGATGTCATGCAGGTATCAACCTATCTCAGAGGAAATATGTGCTAGACTTATTACAGGAGACATGCATGACCGAGTCCAAGCCAGTATCTACTTCTATGGACTATCACATCAAGGAAATGGCTGATGATGCAGAGTATTCAGATCTAGGATATTACAGGAAGATTGTTGGTAAACTGATATATTTGACTGTTACACGGCCTGATATTTCCTTTGCTGTAGGGGTGGTGAGTCAGCATATGAGCTCACCACGACAGTCACATTGGACAGCGGTCTGTCGAATTTTGAGATACCTGAAAAGTGCTCCGGGAAAGGGAATCACTTATTATAAACCGAAGATGCCTGCTTCTACTTTGGTACTTACATGTTATGCAGATGCAGACTGGGATGGAAATCAGACTGACAGGAGATCTACATCAGGTTACTGCACTTTTCTAGGGAATCATCTGATCACCTGAAAAAGTAAAAAGCAAAATGTTGTGGCAAGATCTAGCACTGAGGCTGAATATCGGGCAATGGCACATGCATGCTGTGAGTTACAATGGGTAAAATATGTTCTTTCTGAGTTGAAGATCCCTATTTCATCTCCCATGGAACTCAAGTGTGACAACCAAGCAGCTATACACATTGCCAGGAATCCGGTCTTTCATGAGCGCATGAAGCATATAGAAGTTGATTGCCATTCTATCCGAGATTAGATCAAGAATGGTGCTGTTTTAACATCGTATGTCAAGTCTGAAGATCAACTGGCAGATATTCTGACAAAGCCATTAGGTCCAGTAGTATTTTACAATCTATGTAACAAGCTGGGCATACACGTGTACACTCCAGCTTGAGGAGTGTTAACATATCTCTTTATTATCTATATTATTTATTTCTGTCATTCTCTTATTACCGCTGTACCTCTATGTAATTTGCCCATTTATATAAATAAAGAGGAGATGGCTCTCAGCCATCTTGCGCTGCCCTACGCCGCCCTTACAACAACTGACATTTATATTTCTCAAGCCCTAATCATTCAAAATGAAAGCACACTTGGAGTTCTCATTAGGATTAACACATCATAATTGAGCTACCATCCTTAATCTGGTTTAATTAATGATCAGTCTAAATAAGTATGTAATCATCCAAGTAAACCCTAGTTTACCTATTAAGCTCAGATGTGGTCATAATGGCAATCTTTTCTATGACCTTATCCATAAGTTGGAAAAGAAATTATCCTGTATCTGTATGCCCTATGTGCAAATCCATCTAGTACATGAAAAAAGTTCCATGTGGTGAATTCACCACAAAATTTATTAGAATTCTTCCTCGCATGTTTGACCATCCATCTAACATGAATGTGCAACCATACTTCTTCCACTCCAGACGCCCATCTCACAAGTTCCCGCTGTTCTCATATTGGGCCTTTAACAAACATGTCCTCAAAGCTTGGTGCATGGGAGGTTTGAAAGTTGTAACCTCTCCCAATTTGAACAACCTCAAATGCAATCTCATATTGACTGTAGTTAGCAACATTGAATGGAAGACCAACGTGTAGAAACACAATGCTATCTCCTCATATGTTCTAGCTTATGCTTCTTTCTTGTAGGCATTTTCAATGTACTTAGCCTCTTTTCCTACCTTCCTAAGAGCAATCACCTCACGAGAAAGAGCGACATGTGTGCATGCATGGGCCTCGATCAATAACCCCTGACAACTTTCCAAGCTAAGGAGGCCTAGTACTAGTCTTGGGGGTACTAGTACCCACTTACTACGAAGCAATACCAACATCCTCGTGTTTACCATCGCAATCACACTAGGAGGCTTCAAATGCAGATTGAACGTTAGGGTTTGAAACTTCTTCGTAGCCGTCTCCATGTAGTCAAGTATCTTTTTTCTGATAGTAGCTGTAGTATTATTGCACTTTACTACATTTGAACCCTTGCCAATAAGATGATCCTTCACCTTCATGATCCCTCCATTGCACATATGGCCACAAAATCCACATTGCACCCTATCCTTATCACCCAGATCAGGCCAAAAAGAGTACTTCCACCCAAGATCAATTGATTTTACCTTATGTTATAGATCATTCATCAAAATCGAGTAGTGATTCTCCCCTATGCGACTGTTCCCAGTTGGTATGCTACTACCACCCATACTTCATGTTGCCTACTCATTAGCCATCCTAAAACAAACTGTGAAAGTATTGGGCCAAAGTGATACCCGTTCGGAGCGCGTTCTTTTTAATTATATAAGGTGTGAACATTTACATAATAGACCTAATACATAAAGGAAATAAGAAAGAGGTAGATAAGTATAAACTATTTTGTAGTACCCCCCTCAAGTTGGATCATACACATCATGCATGCCCAACTTGAAATTCATATATTTAAAATCTGAAGATGGAAGTGGTTTGGTGAAGATATTTGCCACTTGTTGTCCAGTGCGAACATGAGTAGTCTGAATCTTCTTGGCGAGCACTAAATCACAAACAAAGTGGCAGTCCACTTCAATATGCTTGGTCCGCTCATGGAACACCAGATTGCTGGCAATGTGAATGGCTGCCTAGTTATCACACATTATAGAGATTGGTGTCTCAACAGACACTCCCATTTCAGACGATATAGACATAACCCACTGTAGCTCCCAACAAGCATGTTCCATAGCTCAATACTCAACTTCTGTGCTAGACCGTGTCAACACATTTTGTTTATTGCTCTTCTAAGTCACCACGTGTGACCCAAGAAACACACAATCTCTAGAGGTAGATCGTCTATCTCCGACATCACCTGCCAATCAAGATCGGTATATCCAGTAAGCTTCAAGGAGGTGTGTGCGAGATCTTTCCCTGTGAAGTAAGTGAGACCCCGTCCCTGGCGATCTTTTAACATAACGTAGAATCTGGGTGACTGCCATCCAGTGTGACATCTTGGACACACTCATAGACTGGTTAACAACACCCACAATATATGAGATATCGTGACGAATACTGTCGAGTAAATCAATTTCCCTACAATCCTTCTATACTTTGCTGGATCAAAAAATCATTGTCATCTGAAATAGCTGCCTTAGTATGATAATTCATAGGGGTAGAGATCTGCAAGAAGGTCTAGAATATACTTCCGTCGAGGGAGGTTTGTGCCCTTCTTGGAACGTAGAACTTCTATTCCAAGGAAATAGCGAAGATTGCCCAGATCTTATGTCTGAAATTGTGTTTGCAGCCACTCTTTGAGCTGTAAAATGCCAGTAGAGTCATCGCATGTGATAACAATATCATCTACAGACACCAAAATAATAGTGCCATTTGACGACTTATACACAAATAAAGAATGATCAGTAGAAGACCAATTGAAGCCAAACTGTATAAGTGTAACACTAAATTTATTAAACCATGCCTGTGGTGACTACTTCGGGCCATACAAGGATTTCTTTAATTTGCATACCTTCTGACACTCCTCCTGAGCAACATACCCAGGAGGTTGCTCCATGTATACCTCCTCAAAGAGATCACCACGGAGAAAAGCATTTTTGACATCTAGCTAAAGAAGGGCCCAATTAGAATGAGTAGCAACAGAGATAAGGATCCACACAGAATTGAGCCGAGCAACTGGGTGTCTGAGTGTACCCCTTTGCCACCAAACAAACCTTCAAGATGTCAATAGAACCATATGGTTTCTGTTTATTAGAATGTGTGGTATTCAACCTAAAACCAATTGGCAATGGGTGAAGGGACCACACACCTTATAAGCCCAGGACCTTTCCCAGAGCTCAGCGGTGTGGGACAATTCTAACATCTCCCTCAAGTGCAGCCACTTTTGTGTGCTTGCACTTGTTCTTTTTTTAGGTAGGGTGTGGTCCTCACACTTGTCTCGTGGGGTCCGCTCTGATACCATATTAGAATGTGTGGTATTCAACCTAAAACCAATTGGCAATGGGTGAAGGGACCACACACATTATAAGCCCAGGACCTTTCCCAGAGCTCAGCGGTGTGGGACAATTCTAACACTGTTTAACAGTATAAACCCAGTGGCAACCTACAACTGACTTCCTAGGAGGAAGATCCACCAGTCCCAGATGGAGTTCTCATGAAGGGCTGCCATCTCACTGTCCATAGCTTGGATCCATCCATCATGTCGAGCCGCTTCTGTATAAGAGCGGGGAACAATTGTAGAATCAAGCTGAAGAGCATATGTGTGGGCTGCTGTTGACAGATGAGACAAGCAACAAAAACTCGAGAGTGGATGGCGTATAGTGCAAGACCGAACACCTTTACGAGCTGCAACTGAGAGGTGTAAGTCTGAAACAGAAGCATCAAGAAAACTCTCAGTATAAACACTTACCTCAGGAGTGTCCAACGACGAGGAGTCAATTTGCTAAACTGGTGACGCCACATCTTCTTGGTGATGCCCTGCTCGCCTCGTGTAAACCAGTGAAAAGGTTCAATAGGTGGAGGTGTAGGTGATGGCGGTGGTAAAGTGTGAGGAGTATCTAGGACACTCTCATCACACGACACAGGAAGCGGTGGCTCTCCCTCACGCTCAAATATATAGTAACTCTCAGGATTGTGCTCTTCCTCATGCTGTATGGAGTCACTAAAGAATGGAGTAGACTCATGAAAAGTAACGTCATCCGACACAAAACGGCGACGAAGACGAGGACAATAACATCTGTATCCCTTCTGTGTGAGAGAATATCCCAAAAAGATGGTGTGAACTGCGTGAGGAGACAGCTTGTCAGCACGTGGATCAAACACATGAACAAACACAGTCCAACCAAAAACTCAAAGGGGAACATGAAAAGGTTGCTTGTTAGGTCGTAAAACATACAAAGGGACAACCTCAAGTAAGACTGAGGATGGCTGACAGTTAATCAAAACTAGCACTGAGAAGAGCATTAGAGCTATATTTCTTTGGCACAAACATCTGAAAAAGTAGCGTACATGCTACATCAAGTAAATGACAATTTTTGTGTTCTACAACCCCATTAGTTGTTTGGTGAATCATGCCAACAAAATTACAAAAATTGGGAACATCCCTTTGAATGTATTCTAGGGCATTATCAGTACTAAGGATTTTTATTAATTGATGAAAAGTTTGAATGACTGACAAAACTTCATCTAGACTTACCCAATCATGCGAGAGAAATCATCAAAGAAAGACAGAAAATATCAAAATCCATTATAACTTGGCTCTTTAACAGGACCCTAAACATCACTATGAATATGCGGCCGCTTAGGCCCTAAGTTTCATTTGGTGACTTAACTAAAAAACTCTAAATAAAACCTCAAATAAAATCAACCAAATTAAATTCAACTTCTATATCGTTGGTTTTAGATCAGATATTGAAATTTTTCTACCTCAGATATAATTATGTTTTGAATGAGTGGCACACTATATTAGTACATTTTCCCTTAAATTATCAATGTTTCATTATCCTCTTTCATTTGTTCTTGTTTTTCTTCTATTTTGCTCTGAGATTACAACCTGTTGCACTTGCAACAGTTCTTATTTTGTCTTGTATAAAAGGGGAAGCTATTGCAGATTTCTCTTGGATATGATATTTTCTTTAACTAAGTATCAAATTTATGTGCTGCCTAGGGAGTAATTGTTATTCCCTACGACTTTTTCTTCTCTATTTATTACTGACTTGACTTCTTCATATTAGTTTGATGTTTTGATTATGTTTTTGATTTTTTTTTCTTTCTATTTCTACTTTGAACTACCATGTGTTGTGTAATTGTGGTTATTCCTATTGTGTTCATTCAGTAAATGTAGGGTCTATTTCTGCTATGAACTACATGCTTTAGTGTGTTATGTTACTTGTTTATTCTAGTACATCATATAAAAGTAGGGTTTTGTTGATTGATTTTTCTACTTGATGATTGGAAAATATGTATTTCTTATTCCATGATGCAATGATCTGTTGGTACAATTTGGCTGTTAGGCTGCGCAACTAGATAGTATGTTATGATTATATTTTTTTAATCAAATATATGTATAAAATATAGAATTTATTAAAAAAATCCAAAATTGCATATGCTCCCACATTCTGCTTATATTCTATGCGATACCCTGACCAAACACATACCGCATAACACATTTTGGAACAAGGTCTAAGATTGATCATTGTAGGCGGTTGTAGCAGAAGCACCTCGCTTTTCGTCTCCCATAGCGAGATTGGATCAAGAAAACAACAGAAATTAAGGCAGGCTGTTGGCAACACGCCGTGTATAGCAATGACACGCCATGTTGTAGTGTCAGCACGTTGTGTCAGTTGACAAAGACAAAAGACAGACTTTCTGACTCTCTTTGACACGTTGTGTTGAGCTCTTGACACACCGTGTCAGTTGGCGAAGACATGAGACATACTTTTTGAATCTCTTCGACACGCCGTGTCCCCGTCAGAGGCGTAAACTTTAGAAGCCGTCAACACGCCATTTTACTTAGGGTACACACCTTGTGTTTGTTGGAGGTGTAAACTCCAGTAGCTGTTAACACCCCATGTCACTTGGGATCACACTGTGTAACTTGCGATTCGAGCGAAACCTGCACCGTCAGAACAAACTCTGGACTGCCACATACCATGTTGCTTGTATATTTGGATGGGAATTGGCTCCGTTAGTGAGGTAAAAGATCTCAGAAAGACGCATTGGGGAGGAAGATAACCCCGAGAAGACGCATTGGGAGAGTGACGAGAATTTACACTGTCACTTGTATCAATAGATGATGTGAATCTGACACATCAATAACTCCTAAATGACTTAGACACTCATCCACGTAAGGGGACTATGTGGAGAGGAAAGAAGACGAGACGGGAGTTGTTCATCCTCTCGAAAGGATAGAACGAGAGGATCTCCTCTCCAAGCAACCACCGTGCTTTGGTGGAGACGAGGGAGACCGGCGGGCGAGAACCAAAGCTGGCAACGACGACGCCCGATGGTGGTGGTGATGGCGGCCGTGACGGGCACAACAGAGAGGAGACACACACATAGAGAGAGGAGGATGTGGCCGGTGCCTAGGGTTACAACAACATGACTTGTCTTATCAAGGAAGCACATATACATTTTAGACACGGACACAGACACGGACACAGGATACGCCAAATTTCTAAAATGTAGGACACAGATACGACATCGGATGAGGGGATTTTTATTTATTTATACATATACGTAAGTGTATCATGTATGAACCAAAATTTATCTTAAAATTTATCTAGATTAATGTGTCTATGAATGTATAATCTTATATGCATATAGATGTGTGTTTGTGTGTGTAGTAGAAACAACATGAAGTAGAAAATGAAACGCGTGTTTGTAGTAAAAATAGTATATTACAGAATACATGTTTGAGTTCGTATTATCATAGCCAATTTATTAAACTATGATGTATTTCATAATATCTGATTCATCATAGACTTTACATATTACTTTTTTCCAACAGGTTTGTCTGTAATTGTGATCAGATATCAGCTCCTGTGTTACATTTTCACAGTAATAATACATAAACAATAGCTGTATATTTGACATTTGCACTCTAGAATAGACCTATTGCAGCAGTAGCTGTTGCAGTGATGTGTCCAGGAAGTGTCTGGGCAGTGTCCAACTGTGTCCATGGTGCAGAAAAAGACCAAAACGATCTGGACACGTCCCAACCATGTCCAAAACGTTTTGGGCCGTGTCCGGGAAGTGTCCGTGTCTAAAACGAGTCCAACACGGATACAGGGGCTGTCTAGAAGTGTCCGTGCTTCCTAGGGTCTTATACCATGTGTAAGTATGGGCCAAAGTGATACCTGGCTGGAGCGAGTTCTCCTTTATTGTATAAGGTGTGAACATTTACATAATAGACCCATCAGGTAAAGGAAATAAGAAGTAGGTACATAAGTAGAAACTATTTTATACATAAACTTAAAGTAGACAAAACAAGAAATTTCAATATACACAATATACAAAAAACAATTATTAAATAAGTAAATAATACAAATAAAATTACTTAATGATTCAGCCTGTAGGTTGTGGTGTAATCTTAAAATGGGGAGCCATCACCAAGCACACAATCACTAAGCATGGAAGCATCAATTGTATCTGTTGCTTGATGGAGAATACAAAAAATATGAAATAATTTTGAGCACTATTGAGTCTAAATATAGTAAAAAGGAATAAATTTAAGCACACATAAGAAGAGTAGAAGAGGAATACAGTAAATAAGAAGAGAAGGATGAGGTCGACAACGGTAAAAATAAATAAAAAGAATACTGCTCTATTGTCATTTTGTGTGCTGACCACGAAGAGGAGGCAAGCGACGACAATAGTGCAGAAGAAGAACAATGCAGGGGAAGGAATGAGAAGGATACGACAGATGAAGAAGAAGAAGGTAGGGGAAGGAGGAAGGAGAAGAAGAAGGTAGGGGAAGAGGTAGGAGAAGTAGAAGGTAGGGAAAGCGTAGAAAGAAGAAGAAGAACGTAGGGGAACGGGAGGAAGGAAAAGAAAAAGAAGACAACATGGGAAGTACTGTTAGCCGTGTGCACAAGTCTTAAAATTTATAACTCGAGCACTACCCCACAAGTATACGGGTGCGTGTAGTATGTTCGAGATCGTCCAAGGAGCAGAGTACAACTAGGCGCAAGCATGCTAATCTTCAACAATATAGATCGATTTACTAAGATTGGTTTGGTTTAAAGTTGATCTATTTTGCAAATTAAAGAAAGCAATAAACACTAATCACTTAAAGAGAGATTTAGATCTGATTTGAATGATCCTGGTTATGGGATTTCACTTCCATATCATTACTCACACATAACTACGGAAAGTAACATACTAATTAACATGCAAAGGAGGCTGCTGTCATCATACACCTGTCGGTGATATGAGACAGTTCTAATCTCCACATAGTAGTCCCGTGCTTATGCTAAGATTCGAACCACAACCTAGGATCCTCAATATAATCCTAGCCACTCCCGTGGTCAAGGATATGTTGCCAAGTATGCTATTCCATGCCTCTCAACATGTCTTCCCAAATCATAGAAAGCATAAAACATGAAAACATGATGCCCAGCCATGCAATCAAGCTATTTAACACCATAGCATAACTTGGAGCAACTAATTCACTAACATTAATAAAGAAATCCGAGTCCACATGAGTAATGACATGGGAGCTACTCTCCCATGACATGGTGGTGAAACCCAAGCACATGCTACAATTTTTGAAGTTAAACATGATTAGAGAAGAAAAGAACAAGGGAAATCCTAGGAATGAGGAAGAACAAGGTATAACTTCGGCTTGAAGACGGAATTTCGCCCAAGCAGGTGCTTCTGCTCCAACAAACTTCTCTCCCAAGAGGTCTGAATGAGGTGAAAAAGCTCCTGCTGCAATCCTTGAAGAAGAATGAAGAAGAATGGAGGTTCTCTCCCAAGTAACTGCTTCTTCCTCCCCAAAATCGCCTCTCCTCTCCTTTGAACTGTTCTCTTGTCAAAAATGCTTTCAAAATGACGAGAGATAACCGTCCAATAAGTGAGTTTTCGTATTTCAAATGAGGGACGATTGTTTCACAAAACTGCAGAAATCGACTGGGACACATCGTGTTTGAGAATCGTACGCCGTGTCGCCTTGAGTAACTGACGCGTAAACTGCTCTGCTTGAGGAGTACACGACGTGTTGTCTGAGAGACATGCCGTGTAGTTGAGAGTTGGTGAAGTGCTGGGTCAAATCTGATCGGGTTGGACATGGCATGTATTATTCAACACACACCGTATATTTTGACAGAACTTCTGAGGACATCTTATGGTCGATTGGGCACGCCGTGTCGTCATAGGGACATGCTGTATCGCTGCTCTTCAGAGGGGAAACAAGATCATCTGTAAACTCACCCGCCGTGTGCTGATATGTACACTCCGTGATTCCTCCAAAACCTTCAAGATAATCTCTGTGAAGTATGTAATCTTATGGGGAATCCAACTAAGGTCAGATTTTGGTTGGATTGGCCCCATTTTCTCGTCATAATCATGTACATGTGGTCACAAACATGAAATGAGTAAAACAACTAAAAAGGTAGGGAATCCAGTATAATTAGAGGCAAAAAGAGATACAAATTGAATTGAAGTGTGTGCAAAAGTGGATGGAAAGTCTATATAAAATATGCAGATCAAGTACGAGCCCGCAGAAGGAGGAAGGAGAAGAGGAGGAAGGGGAAGAGAAAGCAAGGGAAGGCGACATCAAAGAAGAAGTAAAAGGCAAGGGAAGACGACAAAGCAACAACAACAAAAGAAGAAGAAGAAGAAGAAGTCGACATCAATAAAAAGGAAGGGGAAGGTGAGCAGAGAGCGAGGGGAGGAAGAGGATGGGAAGGAGGAAGAGGAGGCGGGGGAGGAGAAGAGGACGGGGTAGTGGTAAAAAAACTTACCTTGATGCCTAATTGTTGCGGCTCTGTGCTTCAGGCAAGGCTGCCTGCCAGCTTGCTGCTGCTGCTCAACGCAAAGCGGGGGAGGAGGAAGTGGTGACTTGTTACTGCTGCTCCACTCAAGGCGGGGAGGAGGAAGTGGTGGTATGCTTCTCCTTGCTCCATAGCAAGGTTGATGGCTTGCTGGTTGCTGCCATCAGGAGTATGTGTGAGTGAGAAATTAGAGAGGGGCATGAATGACTTATCCAACAAGTTGTGTTAATTTTATTTTTTTCTTTAAAATGAATCCCATTAGGCAGACCCAATAACCGCTCAGTGTGCCGCCTAGGCGGGACGCTCAGAATGCGTGCGTCGCCCAAATGCCTAAAAAGGCTAGGCGCCCGAGTTTTTGTGGTTGGGTAGTTTCTCAGGCGAGCGCTCATATAACACAGATAGATACTAGCCTTAGGGTACGCGTCAAATTAGCCGTTTGATTAGGATTTGAGTTTAGGGAATTGGTTTCCTATTAGGCAAGACTAATAGAGCCCTTGACGTATGGTTGGTCGTGGTCTGGCCCTAAAACCACAATTCAAATCAAGTTTGAAGTTTTTCCAAACTAGACATGATTGTTGGCAAGATCTTGGCCAAATTTGACTGTAAAAGTGGGTTAAATGGGTTAAGTTTGATCCAGAACCAACACCATGTAGCGTTTAACACTATCAACTTTAAATGAAGGTGGTGTGATTAACACTCAATTCAATTTTGATGCCCAATTATTGGTGACATTCGATCTATCATCTAATAGTTTAATCATGAAACAATGTAATGATGATTTGTTTCTTCACACCCACAAGCTTGATTACGTTGCTATGAGTTGCGACCGTTAGGAAGAAATGTGGAATAAAATCATTTTTCCGCTGGAAAACTCACAAGTGCTCGTCATGACTTGCCTGGAGGGGAACTAGACAACGACGTCGACCTAAAGGACACAAGGGGTTGTGGGAATGGTAGAGAAATTGGGTTAGTAGTCTTTGGTTCTTCCGTTTGAGGAAGATGCGGTCAGACTGCCCTACCTGAGCAGTATGTTGTCGCATGGCACAATCAGTACCTAAATGCTTGATTCTCAATTTTAATTTTACATTAAATTCAAGTTTATTTATATGAATCTTGGTGCAAAATTTTTGACTTCATGTCGACTTTGCTAGGTGTAGAAGTGGAAGTTTGTGGAAAGTTTGAGGAAGTTTAGATGCAAACTTTGATAAAACTTCAATGCCATTTTTGAGGAAAATGGTACAAATTCATAGGAAATTTTGATTGAAAGTTTCTAATTATGCTATAACTCTAACTTGCATGTGATGATTTAAAACAAAAATACAATTCTCGATTGACTAGGCTTGGGTAGGTAGAAAATCAATGCGGACTTGGAGTTGCAAGAATCAAATGTGCAGTAGAAATATATAACATTACTATCAACACCAAAATGTCACAAGAGCAGCTCCTCTTCTCCACTCCAAGGCAAAATAAAGTTGTAAGGAGTAGGGGAAGCACCATTTACTCCATTTATGGTCTTCAGGGCACAAACCAACAATGTTAGGCATGACCCGTCCTAGCTTCGGCCCAACTTCGCTGACTTCGACGAAACATTGACAACATCACCGAAATTGAGACAAAAGCCCATTGAAAAAGTCTGACTTCAGTGACAAGAGCCATTTGTCTGCCTGGAGTTGAGACCAAACCAAAGAACTTGGGATTCAACTTCGCCAAGGGGTTGAGGTTTGAAAGTTTGCCTAACTTCACTGAAGGTTAGTTTCATGATATGACTACATAATACGTTGTATTAGTAGAGCAATTTTTCACTATATCTAATGTAGAATTATCACATATATCAATATGGGGCGTGTGCACACACAAACACACACAAAGGTGAACTTAGATATGTCTGACTTTATATATAGAAAAGTACATGGATTGTTTGCTATTAGTATATATATTTTACTGGTTTTTCTTTTATTTATTGTGTTATGGGCTTTAGACTTGTCTTGTCTATTAGCCTCTTTCTTTTATCCCATATTGCCTATCTCTGCTTTATTCTTTACTCTCTTGTCCTATAAAAGAGAGGTCAATGTAATTGTTTTATTCATCCAATAACAAGCCTTTTATTATTTTAGATGGTATCAGAGTAGCCTGATCCTCCTTAAGCCCCTCCCACCCTAACCCTACCCATGCCTCATAAACCCTAACCAGCCCTTCCCTTCTCCTTTCTCCCTGCTGCCGCCGCCCCCTCCCCATCCAATCGCCGCCGCCGCCAACCCCCCTCCCCCTCCTCTCCTCCCCACCATCACCGCCAAAAGCCCTCCCAACTAGCCGCCATCCTCTCTACCTCCCCTAGACCCACTCACCGCCACCCCCTGCTCCAATCTGCGGTCGCATTCCCTAGCCCCGCCGCCACCCGCCGCCACCCCAACCTGCTCCAATGCGCCACTGCCACCCTCACCACCAAACAGCCACACCACTGCCATCACCTCTCCCCTCCTAACAGCCCGCTCCCGCCCACCTCCTCTCCCGCATCATCTCTCTTCGTCTAGTCCCCCCAACCACCCCTTCTCTTCCCTACTAATCTCTGGAAGTCTCGAACAATTTTCTAATTATTGCATGCTGAAGGGTTAATTGGATTTCGCTCTTTGCCTACCTACGCCTCATGGTGGAGTAATTCTTCCTCCATGTTGGCGTAGGTTTTTCTGTATCTTCTGCTGCCCCTACGTGGGTTTCCAAGATCTAACACTTCAGATATCCTCGTGCATTCTTCTACCCCCGTACAGGTGTTATTAGATCGTGCTTCAACAATACCTCTGCCCATGTGTTGGGTTTCTGCTGCTCTTTTCTGCTGACTGCTACGTCTACCTCCTGTCTGCTGCTCCTGCCTGCTTTTCCGTGTTGCATTCTATGTGACTCATGGCGTCCATTGATCCACTCCGGAATCTTTGCGTCACTACTATCAAGTTGGATGGTTCCAACTATCACACCTGGGCGGTTTCTTTCGAGCTTTATGTTAAGGCTCAAGGACGCTACTCCCATCTTTCTACTGATGGCCCGTCTGTTCCTGCTGCAACTACTGATGACAAGACAAGGCAGGCATAGGGTCTCTGGACAAAAGAAGATTCTGGTGTTATGACCTAGATGGTCAACAGTCCTGAACCTAAAATCAGCCAATCTCTTCTACGATTGCGGGCAACTAAGGACATGTGGGATCAACTTTCCACCTGTATTCTCATCAACACAATCTGAAGAAAGTGTTTGAAATCTTCAAACACTTGGCGAAAAAGGAGTACACCAGTGTATTAAAAGTCGGCCCAGGCGGCCGCTTAAGCAGCCGCTTGATCGGCCAAGACCCTCAACCGCCTAATTTAGCCCTTAAGAGCCCGCTAAACGTTTTGAACATAATCGCCCGCTTTTTTCCCGCCTCACCCGCTTTTTTTCCCGATTTTTGCCCGCTTTTTTTTTAAATGCTACTGTAAGCATTAACATTAATTAATTACATAGTCCAAGTAGTGTTGACTATAATATATGAAAATTGTATACATTAAATGCTCAATGATATAGATAGTCCTAATTTAGAATGTATACTTTGTGTGTAAGCTGTAATAATATGTTACTGCTGTAATGCATCTAAGTAAATATCATATTACTCCATTATACTTCTAATGCATGATTAGTTTTACTGATTTCCTTGCTGCTTTCAGTGATTAATGATTGGTACTACTGGATAGTACTACTTTAGTGATTACTTAAAATCAATAATTCATAGTTTGTTATATACAATTATTAATCTGCTTGCTGATTTTAGTGATTAGAGATCCCGATTAGTAGTAAAGTATAGATGAATACTTAGTTAATTACTGATTTACTGATTAGATATGTATAAAGTTCCTAAGAAATATATTTTTTATATACACATACATGTAATTTTGTATTAATATATATAAAATTTAGGCACCCGCTTTTTCAAAAATCGCCCGCTTAATCGTCCGCCTACCGCTTAATCGGTTACAGGGTGCTGTCCGCCCGCTTCCCGCTTCTCGCTTTCTAATACATTGGAGAACACTAACACTGATTCTATCGAGAATTAATACAATCAATGTTGTGCAATCTGGGATGAATTCGAGATCTACCACCCGCTTGCTGCTGATATTAAGGAAATCCAACGACAACGCAACGAGCTTCAACTTGTTCAATTTCTTGCTGGGTAACCATACTCCTTTGCTGGTGTGGTTGATCAGATCCTATCCAGTGATCCCCCGCCTACCTTGAGAGATGCTCTCAAACGCATATAGCGCTTACCTTCTGTAACTCCAGTTTCCCCTGGTTCCTTTGATGTGACGGCTCTTGCCGTTAGGTCCGATGACTCTTTCCGTGGTCGTGGCCGTAGTCGAGGACGCTCTACTACTGGACCTGGTCGCAGGTCTTACTCATCTAGTTCCGACTCTTCCTCGACTGAACAACGCTACCGCAACTTCTGCAAACGAACCAATCATACTGAAGATCGTTGCTGGATCAAACATGGCAAACCTGCCTGGGCAAATCAAGTCACGTCAGAACAGTCTGACACTGCTGCATCCTCATCTGCCCCACCTTCTACAGAATGGATCTGATCTGAGTTTGAGAAGTTGGTTCAAGCATGACTAGCTTCCTCTGCTGAGACCTCTACTGATGGCAACCCTCCTCTCCTGGCACAGTCGGGTAAAAATACATGGGTGATCGACTCCGGTGCAACCTCCCATATTACTGGCAATCATACTTTATTTTCTAAACTGCTTAAAACTTTTGCTATTCCACCTGTTACTCTTGCTGACGATTCTCAAAGACCGGTTTCCAGAATTGGGAATATCTGCACTCCTGGTCGTCTTTTATTATGTTCAACACTATATGTTCCTAAATTCCCAATAAATATGTTATCTGTGAGTAGCACTGTTAAGAGCCTACGGTGCTCCATAACTTTTGACCCGGATGGTGTTATCTTTCAGTATCTGCGTACGAGGATGAAGATTGGTTCGGGCCATGAGGGACCAGACGACTTATACTACCTGGACACGTCGAAGACTACTGCGCTACTGACTACTTCTGTGACCGGCCTCCAATGGCTCTAGCATTTGGGACACCCTTCACCGGCTAAGTTGAAGCACTTACTACGTGATATTTCTGATTCAGTTTTTCATTGTGAAACATGCCAGTTGGGCAAATAGACTAGATCTACTTTTACCCAAAAAACTTATATTGGCTCAAAACAGCCGTTTGATATAGTACATGCCGACATTTGGGGCCCGTGTTCTGTTTCTAGCATTTCTGGTTTTCGGTACTTTGTGTTTTATTGATGATTTCTCTAGAACTACATGGTTAGTTTTGTTAAAAGACAAATCTCATATCATTGATACTATCACATCCTTTTTGCTGAGATTCGTACCCAGTTTGATAAAACTGCAAATTTTTTTGTGCTGATAATGCCCTTGAATTAATGCAAACCTCAGTCAGTCAATTCTGTCAGAAAACATTTTGTGCATACACACCTCAACAGAATGGATTTGCCAAATGCAAGAATCATCATCTTCTTGAGGTTGCCCGCACTCTCCTTTTCCACTACCATGTCCCACAATGTTTCTGGCCGGAAGTCGTTTCCACTGCATGTTGTCTCATTAATCACATGCCTTCTTCTGTTCTTGGCAATTAAGTGCCATATCCGATTCTATATCCTGATGCACCTCTTTTTACTGTGGCTCCTTGAATTTTTAGAAGTACCTATTTTGTGAAATATCTACGTTCTGGTCTAACCAAACTGGATCCACGTGCTACCAAGTGTGTTTTTGTGGGGTACTCTAGGACACAAAAAGGGTACCAGTGTTATGATCCGATTACAAAGAAGTGGATGGTTTCTTCTGATGTCGTCTTTTTTGAGCATATGTTGTTCTATTCTTCTGTCGGCTCAGCACTGACATCTGATTTACTAACGGATACTCCTTTACCCCTGATTGATTATATTGCTCTACCGGTTACAACTGTTGCACCTGCTCCTCCCTGAAGGTTTATCAAAGAAGATTGAAAGCTCCAAATCCCTCCATGGCCCCTCCAAGTCCTCCATTCTCGTCGGCAGGTCCACCTCCGACTCAAGTATTTTCTGACTGAAGATATTCCTATCAATTTACGCAAAGGAACTCGGTCTTGCACTCAACATCCCATTATGAATTTCTATACTACTACTAACTTGGGAACTAATTTTGCAAACTTCATTTCTGCTCTATCTGCTGTTTCTATTCTTGAAAATGCTACCCAGGCTCTTCAGCATCCAGCATGGCGTCAAGCCATTGAATCTGAAATGCAGGCTCTTACCGATCGACATACTTGAGAGTTGGTTGATGCGCCTGCTGATTGTTCACCAATTGGCTGCCCATGGATTTTTACAGTCAAATATCATCATGATGGAACTATTGAGCGACTCAAAGCTCGTCTTGTAGCCTCTAGTAGTCGGCAACAAGATTGCTTATTATTGGATGATTAAAAAGAATACATTGGGCTCTCTTTTATAAGACAAGAAAGTGTACATGATTTAGAGATAACCAATATGGGATAAAGAGTAAAAAAGAAAAGACAATAAGTAAAATACACTAAGTAAAGAAAAGCAGTAAAGTGTATATACTAATACTCCCCCTCAAGCTGGAGCGTAGATGTCAATCATGCCCAGCTTGGATGTCATAGTAGCAAATCTCGTCTTTGGAAGAATCTTTGTGAAGATGTCAGCCACCTGATCATAAGTAGGGATGTAGGGAGTGGATATCTGGCCAGCTAAGACAACTTCGCGAACAAAATGGCAGTCCACCTCAATGTGTTTAGTTCGCTCATGAAAAGTGGGATTATCGGCAATAAACGTAGCAGCTTTGTTGTCACAATACATCGGAATAGGAGAGGAGTCAGAAACACCAAAATCCTTCAGCAGGCTTCGAATCCAGAATAGCTCACAAGTAGTATGCGCTATGGCGCAATATTCAGCTTCAACACTTGAGCGAGCAACCACAGTCTGTTTCTTGCTTCGCCAAGTAACAAGGTTTCCTCCCACAAACTTACAGTAGCCAGAAGTGGAGCGTCGGTCAAGCTTGCTCCCAGCATAGTCAGAATCAGAATAACCATGGAGTTTACAGTGACCATGTTTCTTATATAGCAGGCCTTTCCCAGGAGAGCTCTTCAAATATTTAAGAATGTGGCAAACAACGTCCCAGTGACATTGCCGGGGTTTATCCAGATATCTACTAACAAGCCCGGCAATAGAAGTAATATCAGCTCGTGTAACAGTCAGATAAATAAGCTTACCAACCATGCGTCGATACTGATGATGGTCGGGATAGGCATGAGAGTTCTCATCAACCCAATCAGTATTTGGATCCAGAGGTGTGCTAGCAGGCTTAGCACCTAGAAGTCCAGTTTTAGAAAGCAGATCCAGAACATATTTGCGTTGAGACAGATAAAGACCAGAAGAGGACCGAGAAACTTCAATGCCAAGAAAATACCGCAGAGAGCCAAGGTCTTTGGTAACAAAGTGTTTCTCCAGATAGCACTTGGTAGCTTGAATGCCTGCAGGATCACTCCCTGAGAGAATGATGTCATCAACATATACAATAAGGATAACAATGCCAACGGTAGTATTTTTGACAAAAATAGAGTGATCTGACTGGGAGCGTTTAAAAGAAAATTTCTGAAGAATAGTACTCAGTTTATCAAACCAAGCACGTGGACTCTGTTTCAAACCATAAATGGCCTTCCTCAGCCTGCAGACCTTAGAGGACTCCCCCTGAAGCACAAATCCCGGGGGTTGTTCCATGTAAACCTCCTCATGTAGGTCCCCATACAAAAAAGCATTCTTTACATCAAGTTGATACAAGGGCCAATCAGAATTAATAGCAACAGAAATAAGAATCCGTACAGAGTTCAGCCGAGCCATAGGAGAAAAGGTCTCAAAGTAATCGACCCCGTAAGTTTGTGTATAGCCTTTCGCAACAAGTCTCGCCTTCAGCCGTTCAACCGTGCCATCCGGTTGATATTTGACAATAAATACCAGCGACAACCAACTGGAGAACAATCTACAGGAGGATCAACCAACTGCCAGGTGTTGCGTTCAGTAAGAGCCTGCATTTCAGCTTCCATAGCTTGTCACCAAGCAGGATGTTTAAGAGCCTGAGAAGCATTTTTAGGAATAGATATAGCAGAAAGAGCAGCAGTAAAGTTTGCAAAATTAGTCCCCAGATGATCAATAGTACAAAAATTTCCAATAGGATTTTTAGTGCAAGTTCTAGTTCCTTTCCTCAAGCTGATAGGAACATCAAGATCAAAGAATACCTGCGGTGGTGTTTGATCTGACACAGAGGATGAAGATGTTGGAGGGGCCATAGAGGAAGTTGCTGTCTTCTGTCTTCTTTGATATACTTTTAGAGGCGGATTTTCATTAGGAGAAGCAGTATTGACAATATCAGTAATATCAGCAGTATCATCCATGATAGGTAAAAGTGTGTCCAGTAATAAGTCTGAAGAAAGAGCTGACCCGACAGACGAGTAAAATGACATATGCTCAAAGAAAACAACATCAACATATACAAATCATTTCTTTGACACAGGATCATAGCAGCGGTACCCTTTCTGAGTGCGCGAGTACCCTAGGAAGACACACTTAGTTCCTCTGGGATCAAGTTTGGTTAGACTGGGACGAAGGTTTTTGACAAAGCAAGTGCTCCCAATGATACACGGAGGCACAGAAAAAAGAGGCGCATCCGGAAACAGAATTTGACATGGAACTTGATTTCCAAGCACAGAAGAGGGCATTCAGTTAATTAGATAACAAGCAGTAGAGATAGCCTTAGGCCAAAAATGCTGGGGAACATGATAATGAAACAGTAAAGTGCGGGCAACTTCAAGAAGGTGGCGATTTTTGCGTTTAGCGACTCCGTTTTGTTGTGGCGTGTAAGCACATGAAGTTTGGTGTATGGTACCCTGTTTTCGACAAAGGAGGCTGACTGAGGCTTGCACAAATTCTAAGGCATTATCAGTTCGAAAAATTTTAATGGGTTTAGCAAATTGGGTTCGAATCTCAGCAAAGAAAACAGTGATATTGTCAAGAATAGTAGACCTATCTTTGAGCAAAATCAACCAGGTGGTTCTAGAAAAATCATCAATAAAACTCAGAAAATATCGAAATCCAGAAGTACTCGGCACAGAACAGGGTCCCCAAACTTCTGCATGAATAATGTGAAATGGCTGTTTAGAGCTAATACATGCTTTTTTGGAAAAAGATGTTTGGGTCTGTTTGCCCAGTTGGCAAGTCTCACAATGAAAAATAGAATCTAATACATCAGGTAATAATTGTTTCAGTTTCGCTGCAGAAGGATGTCCTAAGCGATAGTGCCACTGGATGCCCGCCACAGAAGATGTCAAGTATGCTGCGGTCTTCGGAACGTTCAGGTAGTATAGCCCGTTTGGTCCCTCATGGCCCGAACCAATCGTCGTCCTCGTGCGCAGATCCTGAAAAATAACACCATCCAGATCAAACGTAATTGAGCAACCAAGACTCTTCACAGTTCTATTGACAGATAGCAGGTTAATAGGAAACTTAGGAACATAAAGAGTAGACTGCAGAGGCAGGCAACCAGTGGTACAGATATCACCACTTCCAGTAACAGGTGTCTTAGAGCCATCAGCCAGTGTAACATGAGGTATAATAGAAGTAGTTTGCAGTTTAGAAAATAAAGCAGGATTGCTAGAAATATGAGATGTCGCACCAGAATCAATCACCCACGAATTTTTACCAGACTGTATCAGGAGGGCGGTGCTACCATCAGTAGAGACGTCAACAGAAGAAGCAAGACGAGCCTGGAGAAGTTTCTCAAATTTGGACCGTATCCAATCAGAAGAAGGCGGAGCAGAGGTAGTAGCAGTCTTAGGCTGATCCGTCGTGACTTGGTTTGCCCAGGCGGGCTTGCCCTTTATCCCACAACGATCTTCATTGTAGTTTGTCCGCTTGCAGAAGGTGCAGAAACAAGGTTCAGTAGATTCAGCGCTAGAGCCACGTCCAGGTGCAGTAGATCGTCCACGTCTGTGGCCCCGACCATGACCGCGGCCTCGGAAGGAGTCGCCAGTACGAACAACGAGGGCTGCTCCATCGGAAGTGTCAGGAAGATGCTGCGAAACAGATGGCAGACGTTAAACCCTTTTTAAAACATCTCGTAGGGTGGGCAGAGGATCACTGGATAGGATCTGATCAACAACTCCAGCGAAGGAAGAAGTTAGACCAGCGAGGAACTGAACAAGCATAAGTTCATTCCGTTGACGCTGAACTTCAGCGATGTCGGTAGAAAGAGGATGATACACCTGGAATTCATCCCAGAGAGCACATCAACTGTTGTAGTAGGCCTCAATAGAGTCCATGGTAGTAAATTCCTGTTTGGCCAGTTGCTTGAAGATTTTAAAAACCTTTTTGGGATTTTGCTGATGAGAGTAGACGTGGGAAAGTTGATCCCACATCTCCTTTGCAGTCTGGAGGCGAAGAAGAGACTGGCTGATCTTTGGCTCGACACTGTTGACCATCCATGTCATAACACTGTAGTCCTCCTTGGACCAGAGATCGTATGCTTGCTTCATTTTTCATCAGCCTCAACAGCGGGGACCGCCGGTCCCTTGGTAGATAGATGAGAGTAGCGCCCTTGTGCTTTAACATAGAGCTCAAAGGAAGCCGCCCATAGGTGATAGTTGAAGTTATCCAACTTAACAGTGGTAACACACAAAGTCCGTGGAAGATCAGGAGTCGCCATCGGAAGATGGAGATAGAGGCAGAAACATAGGCGCAGAGGGCAACAGAAGTCAGCAGCAACAACAGAAGTCAACAAAAGTCCAGTGCATGGACTAGTAGTAGAGGGCAGAAGATCCACGCATGGATCTTAGAAAAACCCACGTAGGGGCAGCAAATATGGAAAAAAAATCTACGCCACAATGGAGGATTAATCACTTCACCATGAGGCGCAGGTAGATAGAGAAGGAGAAGCCTTTTACGCCGTCAACGTGCCAGAAGTGGAAAACGCCAGGGCTGTCCGGAGAGTTTCGGAAAACAAAACGGAGCACGAAAGAGAGACCTGTGGTAGATTAGGCCACAAGGATGGGAGTAGCTAGGAGATAGGAGGTTGGTGGAGAGATTGGAGGGGTGGAGGAGGGTCTAGGAGATGGCGGTGAGGGCTGATGGTGCAGCGGCAGGGAGGACAACAGTTGCTGTCAGCGGCGTGGAGGAGATGGAGGGGTAGGCGGCGGTGAATGGAGGGTGGAGAGGGTGTAGGTGGAAGAGGGGAAGAAGGAGAAGGGATGAGGAGGAGAAGAGGGGCAGTCGGAGGCGCGTGGAGGAGGCGGGGAGGGCGGCAGGCAGTACGACAACACTGTAGCAGCACTGTAGCAGTGGCGGAAAAAAAGGAAGGGGAGGTGGCGGTGGCTAGGGTTGGTGGAGAAGATGGCGGCTAGGGTTGGGGTGAGGGAGGGATTAGGTTTAAGGTGGATCAGCCCGCTCTGATACCATCTAGAAGTCAGAAACAAGATTGCTTCTTATTGGATGATTAAAAAGAATACATTGGGCTCTCTTTTATAAGACAAGAGAGTGTACAGGATTTAGAGATAACCAATATGGGATAAAGAGTAAAAAAGAAAAGACAATAAGTAAAATACACTAAGTAAAGAAAAGCAGTAAAGTGTATATACTAATATAGCCAAAGGCTACACTTAGACATATGGCGTAGATTACTTTGAGACATTCTCTCCTTTCGCTCGCCTGAACTCGGTTTGTGTACTTATTTCTGTGGTAGTAAATTTTGATTGGCCTTTATTTCAATTAGATGTTAAAAATGCTTTCCTGTTTGGAGATCTGCATGAGGAGGTATACATGGAGCAACCTCCCAGATTTGTGATTAAGGGGGAGTCATCAAAAGTATGTCGCCTGCACAAAGCATATTATGGGCTTAAGCAAAGTCTCCGAGCCTGGTTTGACTAGCTGAGCTTCATTCTTCAAAAATTTGATTTTCTTCATTCTCAGTCTGATCATTCTGTGTTTGTCAAGAAAACTACTTCTGGTCTTGTGATCCTGATTGTCTATGTTGATGACATCATATTATTTGGTAGTGACTCGCTGGAAGCCAGGCCACTAAAAACTACTTGGAAAAACACTTTGTTACCAAAGATTTAGGCAAATTGAGATATTTTCTGGGCATTGAGGTTTCTCGTCCATCCTCTGGACTATGCTTGTCGTAGCAGAAATATGTTTCGGATCTCCTGTATGAATTAGGAATGCTTCTGGCCAAGCCTGCTGTTACTCCCTTGGATCCCAATACTAACCGGGACGACGAGAATTCTCCTCCTTACCCTGACCATCATCAGTATAGACGAATGGTAGAGAAACTTATATATCTCACTGTTACTCGGGCTGATATCACGTCTTTTGTTGGACTGGTTAGCAGATATCTAGATAAGCCCATAAGTGTCACTAGGACGCTGTGTGCCATATTCTGAAGTATATGAAAAGTTCTCGTAGAAAAGGCCTGCTTTATAAGAAACATGGACACGATAATCTTATTGGCTATTCTGATTCTGACTATGCTGGAAACAAGATAGATCACAAATCTACATCTGGATACTGCACTTTTGTAGGTGGTAACCTAGTCACTTGGCGAAGCAAGAAGCAAACCGTAGCTGCTCGTTCTAGTGCGGAAACCGAGTATCGAGCGATGACTCATACTACATTGCGAATTCTTCTAGGTACAAGGGATTTTGAGAGATTTTGGTATCTCTGATTCTAAGCCTATTCCCATGCACTGTGACAACAAAGCAACTATCTTTATTGCCAGCAATCCCACATTCCATGAACGCAGTAAACATATTGAGATTGATTGCCACTTCGTGCAGGAAGCTGTCTAATCTGGTCAGATCTCTATGCCTTATACACGTACTTCAGATTCACTACTCTGATGGACAAGTTGGGCGTGATTGATATCTATGCTCCAGCTTGAGGGGGAGTATTAGTATATATATTTTACTGTTTTTTCTTTTATTATTGTGTTATGGGCTTTAGACTTTCTTGTCTATTAGTCTCTTTCTTTTATCCCATATTGCCTGTCTTTGCTTTATTCTTTACTTTCTTGTCCTATAAAAGAGAGGTCACTATAATTGTTTTATTCATCCAATAACAAGCCTTTTATTATTTTAGATTTACAAAGGACCCCTCACTACAATGTCGATACAATGTTTATAACACTGAACACATGTTATTTTCTTTTTCAACTACTATTTGCTCTACTATTGTACACTTGAATGCTTGTAGCATATATATACTAATGTTTCCTTTACAAAATTGAATATATGCTTCAGAACATATATAACCAAAGTTATTTGAAATGATCTAATTTTTCGGTATTCATTTGTGTTGGAATTTTCTCAGGGAAAAATAAGTGGAACATACAACATTATGGCAACGATACGGAGAATCACTCAGATCCAATGCAGACTGGTACCAATGGTATAATTGTAATTTAGTTTTGTTGTTGTTTTTATTATCATTTAAGCTCTTACTTTATTTTATGGAGGATCTGTCATGACTAAGTTTGGACTTTGGAAACTAGATATTCTATGACGGTGGAATATATATCTTTCATAATGTGCATATGCTGATTGCAGTATGTATCCTTATTGACTTCACCTCCTTACACATTGAGGTATTCGGTTGTATGTGCAAAGTATATTGTAAATTTATAATGAGGTAAAAATGTAACAACCATTTGCGGATACCCTTCTCAACCATGCCTACTTATTGGAAATGGCCTTTAATTGTTTCTCTCCTAAGCTCATTGTAGATGCATGTTCTACTTGCCAATTGAAAGGAATGCTATTGTATTTGCTCTGTCCCAACTTGTATTATAGTCTTGGTATGCTTGGTGATCTCATCAAACAAACAGCTATTAGCAATGGAAATATCCATCCTTTCATTCTAGTGAAAAGGCAACATTGTGTACATTCAATATCAACTTGCCACCAAGATCCAACAACATTATTATACAAATTGTAGGAAGCTAGACTACCTAGTTATACTGAATTCTGTGCCAAACATTTTGGCCATTCTGCACAGGCATCAAAATGAAAAATTCCACATCAAATTCTTGCAAAAAATGTCATACCCATATCTTTTACCCTTTCATTCTAGTGAAAAGGCAACATTGTGTACATTCAATATCAACTTGCCACCAAGATCCAACAACATTATTATACAAATTGTAGGAAGCTAGACTACCTAGTTATACTGAATTCTGTGCCAAACATTTTGGCCATTCTGCACAGGCATCAAAATGAAAAATTCCACATCAAATTCTTGCAAAAAATGTCATACCCATATCTTTTTCAAGATATTCGAACCAAACTCCGATACTGAACCTCTGCATTGTATTTGGTATCTTTATGACCATATCTGCTAGCTATTAACCAACAAAGCAAAATTGTCAGTGAGATTTTTTTGTTCTAGATGGCTGCATGCAAAACAAGCAACTAGAAATATCAATATTGCCGTTTTTTTTCTTCTGTAAACTGATCCTTGTAGAAATCTTCATGATTTTTAGGACATGGCATAGAAGTTCCCACCGTCTAGTCTCTTTAACATGATGAGACCGTGAACTAGGGAACCTAAATTTTTTTGATAACCATCATTGACTATCTGTGGGGATTGAAGATGTAGATTTGTGCATTTGGGTTTGGGGGTTGCGCTGGCACCTTATGATGCATTTTGATGCATTATGATGCATGTTGTCTCATTAATCACATGCCTTCTTCTGTTCTTGGCAATCAAGTGCCATATCAGATTCTATAACCTGGAAGGCTCCTTCAACTGGCATCTTTTTCTAAGATTCTTTGGACGGGAATTCAACTAAGGAGTGTTTGTGCCCCTAGAACTACATCTGATGTTGAATTGTAGGGAACAAGGCAGACTACTTCAAGTAAGAGGGTGGTACACATGCCTCTAGAAGTCTCTAGTGAATAGGCAGGTGCAACAAATACAGTTGCTTTCAGATGTATGTTGTGTCTATCCCCAACATTCTTAGCCAACCTGTCGTCTGATTCAAAATATCTTGAGGGCCATCAAGGATGCTATCATGGTCAAAGATGGCCTATGAAATTACTGCTCTTTCTCTGGAAGAGGAAGGTGGGAGTGGGGTTGGATTGAGGGAAGGAAGGTGGTCTATTACCAAAGGTGGAGCTAGAGTGATCTTATTAGAATAGGTGCTCTGAATGACATCTGCATTCCTTTAGAGATTCCATCCTCTTCTGGGATAGGATATTTAATTGGCTGTCAATTCATATCCAACACCTGGGTGCCGAGTCTTCGAATAACTGATGTGGGGTGGTCACTGCTGCCCAGGCTTCTTTACCTTTTGCTATGGGTGTCAGGTACTTTTTGATTGGCTTTGTAGAATGACAGTGCAAAGAGGTAATCCCTGTCTGGCCTACTTTAATGGTTAATGGTACTTCGTTTGAAAAGCAAACACTTATAAGGAGAAAATTACTGAGGTGGTCCAGAAGCATAAACGATACGACTAGTCATTGTGTATTTTAACATTCCTCGTTAATATGGAGTAGAAATATCAATCATGCTTAGGTTGTCTAGTAGATGATAGAAGGATGGGGAAATCCCCTTTTGTGTAGGTTTTTCTTAATGATAGAAGGAAGCCACCCTTTCCTATAAATAGGATAAGGGGGAAGCAAACAAACACCAGACAAACCCTAATGGGTCAATACAAAATTTGGCCCATGTTACAAAAAGACTAAATAACTTAAGTAAATAGACTAAACCACTTAAGTAGACTCTCTAACAAAGGACTTTCTAGCTAATGTCCTAGAGAAAAGGTTTGCATCATCATACTGTCCCTCAAAGAAGAGTTGATGTCCAATTCAATAAAATTGTTCAGTGCATAAAAGTGACAAATTCACCTTGATTTTAGTGTCCTCTCATCAAAATAACCGCTAATCTCCAAATGTGCTAGTTCTTATAGAACATTTCTTGACTAGGTATCTTTTTGAGGTACCTAACAAGGTAAAAACAACAACCCAATGGTGTCTAAGTTCAAGTTACACGCTCATTTGATCCACAATGATAGTGATGTGTGGTGTTGTGACAGTTAGACTGCTCAATCTTCCAATTAAGCTTCTTGTGATATCTTGGAATTCTAGAATTTCCAACTAGTTGTATCTAAATGGATATTTGGTAATGACTTCTATTAGTATATATGCTTTATTGCGTTATGCTATGTTATGTGTTCTGTTATCTGCTTTAGACTTTTCCTGTCTTGAGCTTTTCCTTTATCCCATATTGCCTAGTTCTGTTTCTTACTTTCTTATCCTATAAAAGAGAGAGCATTGTACTTGTTTTCAACACATCAAATAAACACTTTTCTCTTCTATATGGTATCAAACGGTTACGATCCTCCATAACCCCCTCCCATCCAACCCCTAGTGCTTCCCTAGCCCTCCTTTAGCTGGCACCCCTCTCCATCCCCTCTCATACCGGCCGCCGCTCCCTATACCCACCCTACTTACTACTGCCACATCCCCCTCCCCCCGCCGCTGTAGCCGACCCCCCACCCCAACTGCTGTCGTCGCCGCCCCCTCTCCTTTCCAGCCACCAACCCGCCGCCACCATCCCCTTGCCCCTCCACCCACCAGCCCGCCGCCACTACCCCCACTCCCACCTGCCACCGCCGTTGCTTCCCCCACCTAACTGCTGCCCGCCGACCTTGCTGCCTCCCCTCCTCTTCCCTCTTTCCCTCCCCTTTCTTCCACCACCCGCCTCCCTTGCCTCACCGCTCTAGCCTCCCATCTGTCGTCTTCCTTGCTCTTATGTGGCTTCCGACACTTTCTAAATACAACATGTTGGTGATCTAATAGGACTATCCTTGTTGCCTACCTGCACCTTATGGTGGAGTAGCTCTCTTCCCGTGGTGGCATAGGTCCTTCACTTCTCTTTTGCCCTATGAGGGTCTCTCAGATCTGATGATCCAAATCTATTGCTACTGCCTTCTGCCCCGTTGTAGGTTTCTTCGGATCCAAATCTACTACTGCCCATGAGTTGGGTTACTGCTACTGCTGCTGCCCTTGAGTTGGGTCCTTTCTACTACTGCTTCTTGCTGCCGTATTTGTCCTCCTACATATCCTTTTGATGGCATTTGCTGAGTCGCTTCTGACGCTCTGCGTCACTACTGTGAAGTTGGATGGCTCCAATAATCACATTTGGTCTGCGGCCTTCAATCTCTATGTCAAAACTCATGATTTTTACTCACATCTCAATTCTGTTGCCCTGACCATACCTGCTGATAACGATGATGATAAAACTAAACAAGCCTACAATCTGTGGACTAAGGAGGACTATGACGTCATGACTTGGATGGTCAACAGTGGTGAGCCTAAGATCTTCCAGTCGCTTTGCCTTCAGACTGCCAAAGCCATTTAGGACCAACTCTCACATGTTTACTCTCATTAGCAAAACCCGAAGAAAGTGTTTGAAATTTTCAAACACCTGACTAAAAAGGAGTATTCTGTTACTGAATCTGTGGAAGATTACTATAATCAATGCTTTGCTCTCAGGGATGAGTTTGAAGTCTATCACCCCCTCTATGCTGATATCACAGAAATACAATGCCAACACAATGAACTTCAACTAGTGCATTTTCTTGTCGGCTTACCACACTCATTCTGTGGCGTCATAGATCAGATCATGTCCAACGACCCGTTGCCTACTCTACGAGATGTCCTGAAATGAGTCCAACAGTTCCCGTCTGTCTCACCCTTATCTCCCGATCACTCCAATGCTGCTGCTCTAGTTGTCCGTTGTGGAGACTCCTCCCATGGCTGTGGCCGAAGCCGAGGTCGTGATCGTGGCCGCTCTATTGTTGGACCTAGTCGTGGTTCTTCATCATTTGGTCCAGACCTATTTTCTCCTGAACAACATTACTGTCATTTCTGTAAACGCACAAACTATACTAAAGATCGCTGTTTGATTAAGCATGGAAAGCCTACATGGGCCAATCAGGTCACTGCAGATCAACCTGATTCTACATCATCCTCATCATCCCAACCATCTATGGATTGGATTCACTTTGAGTTTGAAAGGCTGCTTCAAGCCCGTCTCCATTCCTCCACTACTGATGCTTCTGCTGATGAAGGTTCTACTCTACTTGCCTCCTCCACACCTTATGGTAAAAATAAATGGGTGATTGATTCTGGCGCCACCTCCCATATTTATGAAACTTCTGCATTATTTTCTGAACTCCATAAAACTATTGCTGTTCCACCTATTACTCTTACTAATGGCTCCTAGACGTCTGCTTCTGGCATAGGAAATATCTGTACTCCCGTCAAACTCTTATTGTGCCACTTGGATAAAGATCTCCCTTTTCTCGTGATATTGGGGACCCATCATCCCTATATTGTTGTGGTGGAGAACTGGAAGGATTTCCCCATCTTTTGCTGTTGTCTCTGGGGTTTTTCTGCTGCTGTTTGTCGCTAACACAACGTGTTGCTTACTGGCACGACGTGTTGGCAGAGATCTGCTTCGTTCGCCGTCACATGTTCACAAAATCTTCCCAACGTCACGGCGTGTAATCTGTGTTCTGTCCTGACTCTGCCCCAAGTTCTTCAACTGACACGGTGTGTCACTCAACGACACAACATGTCTCTTGCTTCTTGCCAACACTGACTTTTGCTGTTGTAGTATCATACATGACGTGTCTCTGCTACTGCTGATTACTGTCTCGAGTTCTGTCAACTGACACAGCGTGTCGCTCCACAACCCGGGTTGTCGCTTGCTTCTTGCCGATGTTGACTACCGCTGATGCATCTACTGATGTGCAACACAACATGTCTTTTCACCGACACGCGTGTCTACTGCTATGCTGCTGTAACTTGGCGTGCTTCACCATCAACAATGATTCTATTACATGGCATAGGTATCTATACATGGCGATCCCTTCTTTATCCTTACCAGTTACTGACAACAATTATCTTTCCTTTTCAACACTTTTATTTGTCTTTTGTTCTTTAACACCCTACCCTTCCCAACTCTATATCTGTGTTGTATAGGAGCCCGCCTGGGCATCACTTGGGCGCCTAGGCTTAAGTCAGGCCACCTCAAACTGGGCGCCCAACCCCCTAATTGACCTAAGTTGTTGCCTAAGGCCTTCTGAGGCCCAAATTAAGCCAATTCAATGCTAATTTAGCATAAATTAGATCTGAATTTGATCAAATTGAGTCATTTTATGGTTAAATTGGGTCTGATTGATCTCAAACAACGTCAATTTAGGGTAAATTAGGTCTGATTTGGGGGAAAACATGCCTGATTTGGGGGAATTAGGTCCGATTTTCGTTTAGATCAACATAGGGAAATTTAGGGTTAGTTAGGTTTGATTTGGTCATGTTATGCAAATTAGGTTTAATTTTAGGCCAAATTATGTCAAATTTGAGCATATTAGGTCTGATTTGGGGAAAACAAGTCTGATTTTGGGGAAATGGTCTTATATGGTGAGATCAGGTCTAATTTGGCCAAATTAGATATTGTTTAGGTTAATATAGGGAAAATTTGGGGAAACTAGGTCTGATTGGAACATGATATACAAAATTAGTTTTTATTTAGGCCAAATCATGTCAAAATTCGGCACATTAGGTCTAATTTAGGGGAAACAAGTATGATTTGGGGGAAATTGTTCTAAATTGGATGATTTGGTCTTATTTGGCCAAATTTGTCTCATTTAGGTGATATATGAAAAATTTATGAAAATTGGGATTGATTAGGTCATGGTATACAAAATTAGGTCTGGTTTAGGCAAAAATAGGGTAAATTAGGTCAAATTGGGATCAAATGAGTTCAAATTAGGGCCAATCAGTTCTAGTTTAGGTCTTGTTAGTTTTGATTTTCCTAACTTCTACATAATCGTATTAAACATGTTTTGGCTACAAACATAATACATGTTTAGCTTTCTGATTTCTATATGAATTTTGTTTAGGTAAAACTTCCACAATTCAAACCATATCTAATGATTTTGTTGCTTTCTTCATACGATGCTAGCACATTGATTGCATATTTATCATGTATATATTTATGTGTAAGGATTGTATTTTTCAGGAATTTTACATATATCTGTTAAAATTAAAAAAATATAAAAACGCTTGGAAATGCATGGGCCTCTGCCTGGGCGCCTAGGCTGTCTGGGCGCCCCCCCTGGAACGCCTGGCCGCCTGGCCGCTTACACAACCATGCTCTATATACCTTTTTCCTACCTCCTCAATACTTGTTCTACCCCCCATATACACATAGAAAAATAATCAGATCCTATGGTTTTTTTGACCTGGTCCATCTATTTTCGGGTCGTAAAAGATCCATTTATTTTTCTATCCTGATATATGTAATCGGGTCATGCTGCACATTGCCTCGTGTTGTTGGTTACCTCCTCCACATAATTGCCTACATAGCCCTTGCCTCTACCATTGTTTTTGACTTTCCACCCCAACCACTTTCTTGACTCTTTTTGTGGTTGGCGTGAGGGGGCAAATAGAGGATGATGAGTAGATGGAAGAGATGAGATGGAGAGATGAAGAGAAATGAAGAAGACTTCTGTTCTGCTGTTCTATGGATCTTCATGCTACATGTACTATATGGATCCTTTTGCTACCATGTGGTATTCCTTTTGCTTCTATTGTTATGTATGCTGCTTTTCTGCTATGTGGAGCTTTCTGCTGCTATTATTGCTTATTCATCATCATCTCGACTGCAAATACAAATTAAGTTTAGATAGTGTCTTCATGTCAACGATAAAGCATGTGACAGATAGACTTGTTACATCATCTGATGAGAGACTGACCGTAATAAATGATATCTGATTTCATTATGCAGTTCTGAATTTCACACCTTAACTCCTATATTATGTAATTTTACAATAAATTGCATCCTAAAATTCAGCTTATTTTCCTTGTAGCTAAGACTATTTAGAGAAGGGCCGGGCTGTTTTGCGCATCAAAGTATTGTTGGATAGGGAGAAAAACATTACTTGTGAGTTGTGGTATGGCATGCATACTTGTCAAGGCATCTGGGCGGTAGGTTCAAAGCTAAGGCGCGCCTAGCTCGCCTAGACTTTTCCCGGCATGTTTTTTACTTTTTTTCAGTTACATATTTAAATGTTTGTACACATGATACTATGTGATAATGTAATTTTTATTCATTAAATGTTATTATAAGTCTAATCTAAAATGATAACTATAGGAGAATCAGGGGAAAGAGAATTAACAGGATGAAAAAGAAACAACAGTAAGAGGAAGATAAGTAGGAATCGGAGAGAAAATGAGATAAAAAGAAACATGCAAATGGTAGGAGTTGTGCAGCAAGAAGTCAGAATAAGACGAACACAAGGGCACAAAAGGAAATTGAAAGAGGAGAAAGAATTCAACAAAACATGATAAAACAGCAGTAGCAGGTGCTGAAATAGAAAATATAGAGGAAGAAAGAATAAGTCAGTAAAAATAAATGGAAACATGCAAACAACAATAGCTGTGAGAGGAGTTTGGGGGGAAAGAAATCAGAAAGAGAAGAACAAATATATGCAAATAGTAGTAGTAGATTTGGTAGCAGGATATATATGTCAAATCTGAAATAAGCAATATGCACATACTCAAATAGTAGTAGGAGGGGATATAGGAGGAATAACTCGCAAAAAACCCAGAGCAATAGATTTAGGAATAAAATGCAGGAAAAAGGATGAAAAAGAAAAAGAAGCAAGAACAACAAACATATGAGGAAGTAGAAATTTTTTTAACAACAACACTATGAGGACGTACTAATTTGGCCCAAATCAGACCTAATTTGGCAAAATTTGACATGATTTGGCCTAAACCAGATCTATTTCAAACACAAAATTACTCGAAGGTGATCTAATTTGACCAAATCTAGATTCGATTCATGCTAATTTAGCCTTTAAATGGCTTAATTTGAGTCTAAAAGGCTTTAGATGTCCACTTAATGCACTTGATAGGCTGGACGCCTAGTTTGAGGTGCCTTGCCTAGTGCCTAGCGTGCCTAGGCGCCGCCTAGACGAGCACCTTGATAACTAAGATGACATGGCACAGGTTCTCTCGAGCTGTGAAAAATTTCTTTTAGAATCCTATCACAAACATTCGGTGCTGGTGAATGTGAGAGGAATTGATCAATACTCAACCTCATCCACAATAAAAGGAGTAATGTAATTGTCCAAAAGACTTGATTTTTGTCTACTACATTATGAGATTGGGGGCAGAATATCTAAGAGAACCAGAGTTCAGAGAAGTGGATCTCTCAGTTTTGTATGATCCCATTGATACTGCGTACATATTTGGCGCCAATAATGCTGGTGAAGAAGATCCATTGCGAAAACTAAGAATGGATGAATGAGATTGGTGGTGCCCCAATTTTAGATGGGCTAGTGGCATGCCAGATGCAACAATTGAAGAAGCTTCTGAAGCTGCTCGTGTTGAAGATCAACAAGAAGCACGAAATGACCACTACCTAGTTCAAAGACTTGAGGAAGAGGATCAACATTTAAATGATGACATGGAAATTGAAAGTATTGTGAATGCTGACATTGGTGCTAGTGGTAGAGCTGCACCTGCTCCTACTGGTTCCAAAAGTGACTCTTCATCAAAGTTTACTTCCAAAACTATTGATAACGACAACGACGACGAGGGTGGATGGGAAAAATGTACAAATGAAGATGGTGACCGCCCTTATCTCATTGGCCCAAGGGTTGAATTCGCACCATCTAAGCCTACTTAAACTCAATACCCAATGGCTCAAAAGACATTTCAGAGGACACGTCAAGGCCAAAAGGAGTATGGTGGTGCACCACCAACGCAACCTCCACATGGTCCATCAGCTCCAATACCAAAGTGGTTATCATTCTAACTTCACTGAACCACCAGGGAGATTTTTGATAAGGAAACATTCTCTTCTCCCGCTTCTAGTATTTTTGAATTTGAATCTTTACAACCATAAACCACATGAATGCAACAACCTCCTTTGTTCCCATGGCTATGATTATCAGTGTTTCAAAAAGCGGTATGCGTTATGCGTTCGGAGAGGTCACCTTGTAGAGTATATGCGGTATGCGGGAGTATATGCGGAAGTATATGCGGTTTTGGATTTTTTAAATTAATTATTATATATATATATTAATCATGATTTACATATTTAATTTGTGCAATTGTGTATCTAAATAGTACAATTACAAGAATAATGGATGCAATTATGCAAATATGCAATCATCACAACTTAAATAAATACAAACATGCACTATAATCTAAATTTAAACAATGTAAATGTATAAAAGAAGAAATCAGAATATCTCTAACTAAAAATCGGGGTATAATCGGCCTTGTATGCGGCCGTACAACCGATTATGTGGCTTGGACCGCTTTTGGGACCGATTTTCATTATGCGTTTTTTTGGAGGACCACACCTTGTATGCGGCCGCTTATGCGGGCGCATACACCGATTTTTAAAGCACTGATGATTATAGTGGGGTTACTGCTTGTATTCCTTATGGACATGGATCTTTTGCTGCCACTGGTTATGTTTTCCTTGCTGAAGGTATACAAGCGGGTTAAATATGATAGGACATGGTGACCTACAAGGTTTTGTAATAACTGAAGACCATAATGTCTCTAATAACGGTGGGCAAAGTTGGCAAGAAGTTCGGCACATGTTGTATGTTCCACCGTTGACAGATCTAGCTGCATCATAATCATTGCCTCCTAGTACTATTAATGATGGACATGAGAAAGCACTTGAGGACTTTTATTCAAAACATGGGATGATGCAATTTGCATATGCTCAACTATATAAAGACCATGTTCAGACATATAACCGCATGTATAAGTACCATATGAGCTGGAGGGATTATGTAGATCAGATTAATCAAGTTATGTATGCACAGCAAGGACAAGGAGAAGGACAACAACCGCCACAACACTCAAGCTTCAACTAGTGTAGATATGGAGCGTACTACAATTATGTATGAGTAAGACTATTACCGTATATTATTACTTTTCTACTCCCTTTAATTGTAGTTGTAGACTTGTAGTAACTGGTATGTTTTAGTTCAAGTTGTATTGTTTCATACTTTATTGTTTTGTTGTAGAATTGTAGTAAGTTGTGAGTTCCTTAATACTCACTCACAGACCCACATTGCTTCTGTAAAACCTGTCATCCTGCTAGAGATCCTAGCATACTAGACCATACTATTTAATTTGTGTCTTTAAGTGTATATGTTGTGCTTGCAAACTACAATGACTTAATTCATTCCATTCACTATTGAATTTGACATCAAAATCCCATCGAAACAATTCAGCTTTCTTCACTAACTCATGAGGCATATCCAATATGAAATAGTATCTGCATATTTCGGTATTATCTATACTAGTAGACTGTTTTGGTAAAATTTCAAGAATTAATTCATTCATTTGGCCGTCTAAATGCCAGGAACACATACATGGAAATTTTTGTTGACATTTATCAAAGTTTCTGTTTTAGTGGCCACCGAAACAACATGGAGTTTGGACATTTTCTTCCTTGGTGCTTCCAAAGTGCCATGGTTAGAAAATTCTAGGTCTGTTTTGTCTAGTTTTATTCAAATGTTTGCAATCCAAGCTGTGCGATAATGTCTTGGAAATACACCATCAAAATATCAACATGTGTTCCATGGTCATGTCTCGCTCTCATACATTGTTGATATTAAATTGCCTAAGGAAATTTGACTATTTATTGTTGAGCGACGGTCTACTTGTATCACTTGTAAATTGTTAGAAATATAAGTCATATCATATATGGGCTGGAGTCTGTATGCCCATATAGAGTCTAGTCTAGTTAAGTCTAGTCAGGTCTGGAAGTCTCTAGAGTCATGTCCACCTTCTCCTATATACATGAGAGGGGTCTCTCTTGTAAACATAACATCATAACACAATACTGTGAATATATTGTCCATCCATTCTTTCCTACATAAACCTTTCCTTTTCTATACTTTGAGCCCTTTCGGTTGATCTGGTGAGAGTGGTCCATGATAAAGGATATCCTCTAAATTGAGCCACTCAGTTGTGTAAATCTTCCATGCATATGATAGAAGTAATAATCGGTTGCCTTGATTGCTAGTGGGCCTTTAAATCTTGAATGATATTTTATTAAAATAGTTTATTCCATTAACAAAAATAAAGTTTTGTATATGGTTTTTATTTATAAGCGAAATTGATGTAAAATGTCACATGCCCGTTATGCAGAATGGGATGCTTTGTACACAACCCAAGTAACTCAGAGAGCAAAGAGGTACCATGATGGTGTTTTGCAGCTTAAAACCTTGGGTTCATATATGAACAAGGTTCGTAACCTTTTCAATATCATTGAAGATGGGAAAACATGTGTATATTCCACTAGCTTCTTTATATGCTTGTAGAAATTCTTGAAGCTCTTTAGTACTCTCATATGCTGCCATGTCATATTTTGGAGTAATTTCCATTATCTAGTGAATTGTCCTAGATCATCTTATGTGGGCATGCCTGCATATATTTGAATTGTGAAGCCTGCATTGTCGACAAAAATAATAATTTTAGCTGGGAAAAATAATAAAAATCCTAAAAATAAATTTGTGTTTCAAAATAAAATGCATCCAACTTTGGGCATGTGACATTAGGACCAAAATGAATTGGGCAGTTCAACCAGTTGAACTGACTACTGATGATTGTAATGGTATGGGAAATGTGGGACTCACATGCCTCTAGTATAGGTGAAAAACATCCCCTACACCGATATCCAACCACATAACCCTATCCCGATTATGCCCTAGCATAATTTGGTGGCACAAGTTCTCATCTCCCTCGCCACAATGGCTGAAACTGGCACACGCTAGAACAAGTGTCATCTCCACCACTGAGATTGGCAACGGTGCCATATGTTGCTACTGTGTATTGATGGCTTCTGGGTCCTCCTCCTTGGCCCTGCTGAGGGTGCATCTATTTTTCTTCTTTCTCTACCGATGAGCCATCTGATTATTATTTGTATAATGGAAATTCGCTACAAGCTTATTACTGTCCCCGATTTCACATAATTTTTTCTTTCTTATATTATGATCACATTTGCCTCTTTGATTTTCCAATATAGTGAGGTTCTTCTATTAGATAATTTTGTTTAGGTTGATTCTTGATCACATTTTCGTACGATCGGTATATATAGTTGCTTGGCATTGGCTGCTATGTGAGATAATGTTTCTTAATCTGATTGTTTTCTAAAATAATGATGATACCATTATTAGGTCACTAGTTGAACTAATTAACCAAGAACCCTTAGCGTCACCGATTCAGACCAGTTTGGTTTTGGCAAGCTCACTTCGAAAAATTTAGCATATAATGAAGTCACAAGTAAGAATATTGAAGTATATTCTTATTATAGGAGGATTGAAAACCTAACATTCATATATACCATTCGTCTCTCCAAGGAAGTTGTCCTCACCATCTTAAGGTTGCAAGCATCATAATAACAACTCCAAATATACTATTCATTGCTACAGTACTGTGATGTAGCACAACGACCATTGTAGTGGATGTTGCTCCCTCTCCAGTTGGACTTGGGTCCCGGCCTTCTGGGACGTCCTTCCTCTCGGTCCTAGCTTCCATACGCTACTTGTGGCTAGCTACTACACCCCTATTTCTTTTCCAAATCAACATTGCATCAGGTTGCTGTCAGCAACCTTCTATTGCAAATAGAAGTCTGTCTTCAATAAAGGGTTTAAGAGACGTTTTCCTCCCTCAAACCTAGTCCATAGGGGCGCCCTTGACCCTACTACCTTGCCCTAGAAGGTCACAAACATAGGTACTACGAGGGAGCATTGTCATTCTCCCTAGCTAATGTAGCTGCAGCGCACTGTAGAACAACTACTATAAAGTAGAAGTCTATTTTCAAGGCCAACAAGTCTGATTTCAGGGCTCACGACTTCATAAAGTGTGCAAAAAATCTGATTTCAAGGTTTTCTATTGTCCCTTCGTCTGATCTCTTGAAGGAAAAGTATCCCTTGGTGAAGAAATAGTCTGAATCCTTGCTATAAAGGCTTATTTGTTTTCCCTTGATGTGCTATCTATTGTCATATCTGTTTGCTAAATCATTCAATATGTTCTCATTGATAAAAAGGAGATAGTAGTCTAGCAAGCCCCTTTTACTGATCAAAATGCCATTATCACTACTCGAAAACTTAGTGAGAAGAATTACAGACAATTCAGTCGTACTGTTAAAATATGGTTTAAGGGCCAAGTATGCATATAATATCTGATCTCTGAGCCACCCAAAGATCCTAATGTGCTGGAGCGGTGGGAAGAACATGATGGACATCTACTGAGTATGTTGTGGAATAACTGGGAGTTGCATATAGCTGATATGACAAACCATTTCGACACGTGCAAGGCATTGTAGGATCATCTTCAACATATGTATACAAAATGTATGATATGACAGTAGAGCTATATCCACTGCAATAAGGTGATAAGTCACTTACAAATACCTTGGCAAAGTGGCTCGCTTGGCTGATGATTTGCACAATCTGCTTCCTCTCTCGACAGACATTCAGAAGATGCAACAACAGTGCGGTCAGATGACAATGATCAAGTTCTTGGTTGGACTTTGTCGTGAGTACGAGGGTGCCCCTAGTCAAATTTGTCTGAAGTCAACCTTCCTTTGGCTCACACCTACTCTAGGTGTCTCATGCTTTCATAAAGCAAGATGCGGTTGTTGGGAAATACAGGCACAGAGTATAGCAGCGGAAACACAAATTTTATCTATCTGTATTCCCATAACAACAAGATCGTGTCAACTACTATGAAATAGGAGGATGGTTTAACGAGTTATACCTAGTCCTGCAGCAAGTCCAGTGACAACAACTCGCTTCAATACAACTACCAACTAGTTGCTCTTGGACGGTGGCTGTGCAGATCCTGGTCTTCCCCACGAATAACGAACAGAACAACTTCTGCAACGACTCTTGTGGTCTCGCCACGGACTGCAAGCTAACTTTGCTCTCCTAGAAGCAGTCAAAGGACTCCTACCTCTAGAGTAGTTCACACGGACTAACTAGAACTCATGTCGTTCAACTATAATAGAAAGGAAGGAGTTGTCCCTCCCATTGGTGTACTAGTCACCAACTTGCTCTCCCACAGCAACGATCCTCAGTTGTTCTCTCCCGTCGCTATCCCTCCCTTGTCGGGCAGGACTTGCTTGGGCTCTCTCGATTACCACAACCAGAGAGGACAACAATTGTCAGAGCAAATGATTCTTAGTTGATGTTGTTGTTGTGTTCTGGGAAGCCCCCAGTACCCCTCTATTTATAGGCGGGGTTAGGGTTAGGGTCCCTAGTATGTTTGGGATCTGTGTGAGAGTGGAAGAGATCGGAAGATCTTGAATTTTTGCAACCTGCGATAGTCGAAACTGCCGTCTGGTGACCCAGACGGTCGTTTCGCACTGCCAAACGACCGTTTGACAGTTTCCCAATCGCACACGAATTTGGTAATTTCGATTCCAATTAGTGTCGCATATTAATTCCTAGTACCCCAAGTAATGTGCAATCGAAACTAGTTCGGGAAACATCTAGAACCTTCGTTCAGGAAACATATCCTATATCTATCACTCACCGTGTATCCCCATGTGTTAAAGTCACCCAATCATCACCTTTATAACAACCCACGTTTCAGGACTACGTTTGATGATGTCAAAGCGTACCCAACGACATGTGACGAGTGCAGTGATTTTAGGTCTAAGAATCACAATCACCACCTTCACTATGAGAGATGACTATGACCACCAAATATGGTTTCCATGTGTCACTCTCAAGGTGGGTCTGTCTGATACACTGTTCTCTAACATGTATCTGTGTGCTTGGTTTGATATTGCCATATCATGATTAATGAGATTCGGTCATCAACCAACCCACACTCTAGTCTTGTGTGTTACTGGTGTCTATCTACCTTCCACATTAACAACCGACTAGGGACATTATGAGAATATGTATATGTACTCTTAACATCCGTATGATCTCATTTCCCAAGGCTAATACTTGAAGACATACATCATTGAGTAATATTATCCTCTAGACATTCATAATATTTCCTCATTATCTCATAACTGAGTGAAACAAAATGAATTGGAAGCTTGCCTTTATTAGTATTTGATCAAATCCATTATGGAATATGCCATGTCAAACATCACATGATTTGCTCTATGGGCATACCTTACCAACATCAATTGCCGCCACTTAGTTACAAGGTGACAAGTTAGTCTTAGTCACTCAGTTTGGCAAAGACACCACACCCAAAGGTCATGATCACGGTAGAGACATCACTAGAGGAGGAGGATTTGGTATTCGTGGAGCATTCCATTAACGTCCAGAGTGTACCCACTGTGGCGGGAAAGGGCACACAAAGAAGTCTTGTTGTGAAATGTATGGGCTTCCTTCTAAGTTTGCCAACATGGTGGCTGTAGGGGATTCTCAAGAGAAGGTGGCTCGTCGGATGTTCTTGTCTAAAGAGGAGTACTCTTTGTTGATGTGCCTTCATCTGAGCATGCGACATCCTCAATTGCTTCTCTTACACAGGGATTTGGTCCGTCAACTTGCATCTCAGGCATCGTTGTCCAAATCAAACTGGGTTCTTGATTCAGGTGCAACTGATCACGTCACATGTGTGACACCTAATGACGCTAACGTCACAAGGGCGAGATTACTCAAGAACTCTTAAAAAAGTAAAAGACGGTTGTTCGTTGTATTAGATAAGAGAAACCCTGCTCCTATATATAGGAACACAGGGAAGCGTACAGACTCAAACTAAACCCTAATGGGCCAAGACACTTAGGCCCATATAACAAAGACACTAATAACTATTAATAAACATATTCTCTAACACTCTCCCCTCAAGCTGAAGTTGGGAGAATCCCAAATCAGCTTGCAAATAGAGAGTCAGACTAAAAACAAAGAGACAGAAATAAAAAAGATAAACCAAGCCCATACAAGAAATTTCTCCCCCTCAATTTTACATTAAAACACTCAAACACTCAGAAACTCCCCCTCAAGTAGATACTCCATAGTAGGCAGCAGGTCGCAGAAGCTTCTTGATCATCTGGAGCAGAAATAGGCAATATCACAATCATCTGGAGCAAAAGATAGAATAGCTGACAACAAGGAATTAAATGTCGATACTGACGCCTTATCGACGACGTGGAAATAGATATTTACAGGTATACCGACGGAAATATCGACAGATGCAATCCTGGACTTATCGACGCCTAAATGAACGAATTAAATCATGAAATTTTACAGGCGTGGTCTCAACACCTAGATGCAACGTTTTATGCAATAAAATTCTATATTGGGTATGTTGGGGGGGGGTCCATCATGTGGGAGGTAGGGAACCTATCCTGTTTTCTGCAGATTTCGATGACAGATTTGAAATTTTACTAGCACAATCCATAAACATAAATAAACACACTTATGCAATAATATCCAATTTACAACACATAAATAGCATAGTAACTTACTAACTCATATCAGTTGTATGTCGAATTACACACTGATTCTCCATACAATATTGAGTTGATATGGTTGACATATTGCTCCCATGACATGTACATTATGTAAGGTTGGTGGTATCAAGTTACGTGTTGCTCATACACGTCATGTACAATACTATATAAGTGTATAATACTCGTTCGTATTATGTAATTAAACACGATATGTTTTAGAATTTTACAGTACTATGTCTCCATATGCATCATATCAGATTCTAAAAGAAAATATACACTAGGGCTTTCTATTGCTCTTCTTCAATGTGTGACTTTGGCAATTAACTTCATGACTGTCAAGGAAGTTAGGCACCATCACTGTTGTGACACCTTTTCTCTGTTGTTGTTTGTAGCACAGGATCTTGATATGTAGTAGTGAGTTTCTCCATGGATTATGCACAATAGCGGGATAAGTATAAAATCCATTATTACCATGCCCACCATATGCATGTCGTGGGGATGCGATAATTTAAAAGTCTAGTTACCATGTCAACCATGTCCATCTTGTGGGATATATGTAGCAAGTGCCATGTATAATCAAATATAAGACTAGAAAGTTACAAAATCTATGTTTTTTTTACAATATTTGTTTGTTGTGTTGCGAACTAGTACATTTTCTTCCTTTGTATGATAAAAATACTAGTTAGAAGAACATATGTATACTTATTAGCTTACTACTAAAAATGATAGCAAATTATACTTATATTTCGTGGATTATTTAGGTATATTACTATGATTATTATGTAGATTATGAGAAAGTGTTGTAGATCTACAAACACATACAATTAGGAAGACATAAAAATGCAGATGGCGAGGTCTTTGCCAATTTAAGGCATTTTGGGACGAATTTACATTTTAATTGAGATAGATGACGTGTGAATGAGAGAAATGGTAGAAAACATAAAGGAACACCTTAGATTAGACTTATCTGAGCCCTAGTTGTCGAGATCCCTTTGCTCCACCATTTCCTCCTCTCAAACAACAGAAACAGACTTAAGCATGCAAAAATTGATAAATCTGTCGGTATACCAGTAAATTTCGTCGATATTTAGCGGTATTTGGCGATATTTGGCGATATTTGGCGGTATATCATCGGTTTACCGATATTTGCAATCCCAACGACAGGTTTGTGTGAACCGATGACCGATGTCGTCGATATCGGTATACCGGTCGGTATACCGACGATATCATCGATATCTCCTTCCATGCCTGACAGGCACCAAGGTCTTCATCAAAGTCGTCGTCGTAGTAGCCAGAGAGTGCTGGGTCACAATAGCAGTAGTAGTCACGTACAAATAAAGTACGGACGGATCAACGTGCAAAACAGAGCACGAACAAGCCAGAGAGTGCTGGCACACAGTAGCAGTAGTCGGCGACGTGGTCAGATAAAAGACCAGTAGGCAGAGTAGCCAGCACATAACTCCAGTAGACAAAGCTCCATGTAAAATCAACAACAAATGTCTTCATCATCTTCCCTCTTCATGAGGTATCCATCACAATAGCAGACGTCAAAGTCCAGAGAGTGCTGGTCCACAGTAGATAGTCATGTGCAAATAAAGCACGGACATCAGAAAGTGCAAAAGCACAAAGCAACAGGTAAAGTGCTAATCACAACACAAGTAGCAAGAACGACGTCCGAATATGTGACTTCATAGCAGCAGTCGGGGTAGATGATGAATAAGCAATATAGCAGCAAAAAACACCAAATAGCACCAGAAGAAACCATGTATCAACAATAGATATTTGAGTGTATATGGGAGGGGGGGCAGTAGAAAATATTGAGGGATATAAAAAAAATTGGTTTGTTTGGTAGTGCGATAGAGTAGTGGTAGGTGGCCGCGGTTGGGTAGGAAGCAGTGGGCAGCGTCGGGTAGCAGGAAGTAGATGGTTTGCGGGCATATGGCTGTTGCAAAAAATAATAGGCCCGACGGTTGGGCAATAGGCGGTAGGCAGAGCTTGTAGTAGCAACTTGACAGCGGCAAGTGTTGCAGCATGGGCAGTTGGGCGGCGGTCTGCTTAGAGGCGACACATGGACATGTAGCGGCGGGCGCATGCAGAGAGGAGACAGTAGGGGCTGGCGGCGCTGGGTGTAGAGATCGGGAAGTGGATTGGCAGCAGCGAACAGATTAGTGGTGGAAACATGAACATGATCAATTGGTGGATGTCCAGCAGGCGGAAACCCAGCAGTAGCGGCAACGCGACAAGCCCTTCACTTGTGCTGGCGTCATTGGAATATGAAGCTCGCAGTGTACATGTTTGCAGTGGCAAGCAGCGGCTGTAGCCGGTTATCGGCGGCAGGCCAGCAGGAGCGGCAAGGTAGCAGTGGGCGAGCGAGAGTGGCAAGGTAGCAACGGGATGTGAAGACCAAAGTGGCAGGGAACAAGGAAAAGAATTCCCTGCGGGCAGCCAAGCTCCGCCAAGGGCGGCGGCCGCCCGCAAGGGGGCACTCCTACTTTGCTTTCTCTCTCTCACGTAGAGCGGCGACTCAAGATCGCTGCTCTGATACCATCTTAAAAAAGTAAAAGACGGTTGTTTGTTGTATTAGATAAGAGAAACCCTGCTCCTATATATAGGAACACAAGGAAGCGTACAGACTCAAACTAAACCCTAATGTGCCAAGACACTTAGGCCCATATAACAAAGACACTAATAACAATTAATAAACAAACTCTCTAACAAGAACAAAACCCGAGCTTAAAACTTAAGCACATCATCATACACATAAACCACATAGAGCTCACAAAACAAATTGTTTGCCAGAAGTCACAACCCTAGTTTCCATTCCATATTTGATTCAATGGAGGATACATGTCACGATGCATCACCGTCATAGGTTACGAACCTTTAATCGACAAAAGGGCTCAATACCACACCAACAGTCTCTCAACAAATACAATAGTTTCACAACCTTACAAAGGTGGAATTGCTATAGAGCATGCATGCAACAAAATACAACATTCATAACTCCTGCTCTAGAGGTCGTGCATGTATATTCAAGATCCAAGGGGGACAAAGGATACCACGAAAGCACAACTCATTAGTACCTGAGAGTACATGGACAACTATGACTCTGTCCCTATATGTTTTATCACTGAAGGAGGTCACACAAACGTCACCTACCTCCGATATTCCTCCACACAAACATCACCCACCTCTTGATCTGAAGGCCTTCTCCCTCGTCGATCTTCTCTGCCACTGCTTGGATTGTTGGATCGCTCACCTGAAAAGTTTGGAAAACCACAATGGTGAGACCTCAAGTCCCAACGATATGATTTAATGCCTGATACATATATTACTTGCTAGGGAGTTTATTACAAGGAACACAAGTAATGTAAAAAATAAGGGTTATTGATATGCGTGAGGGTACACGCTTACCCATCTCAATAGTGTCCCAACTACTTGCAATACATGTTAAATAACACATGTATAATTTCCAATATGAATACTCAAGCTTCCAAGGCACGACCGTGTTAATCGTCAATTAAACCTAACAATTACACTACACAACTGTTGTATGTTTTAATGCCTTGGGTTGTATGGAGAATACCACCCAAACAGCTGACTAGATGCTATTAAGTCACCCCTAGCCATCCGTATAAGATCTAAGAGAAATCCAGATTCCCTAGATCTCTCCTCACAGCCTCGGGTCGAAGCAGGTATCATAAAGGTAAGCATGCCGGCAACCCCATCGTGGATATACGCTTACGAGCTAATCCTCTACAACAGGCCTGGCCCGGGTACACAGGTCATGACACCACATTAACCAGATAGCTACCCTCCATAAAACATCACAAGACTCACATACTTCCCCCAAAGCAAAACCGTGCAAAGACAAGAGGATATCCACTCCTAAACGTCAGCATATATTCACTAATATATGGCTCTGAGCATCTTCTCACAGTTTCAGACTACAACAAGATTAACTCGTTACCCCACCCCTCCCGACAACCTAAGGAGATGGTTCTGTAGACTTAGGGATCTACTTAGATCTCTCTATTTATTTAGGTCCATTGCCCTGAGGATTACATCAACCAAGCATCAGATAGAACCTATCAACAAATCAATAAGAAATGAGCAGTAAGTAACATAGAAGATGTAAAGCGTCCAACAATCATGACCTAACTTCACGTTGTGACAAAGATGGCAAGTTTCACACTTCTAGGTCTAGGCCAACCAAGTGAAGAACGCGTATGAACCCCCACCCCCTGTTTTTCCATAAAGGAGCCACCTTTTCATCCTTTAGCAACATAGTATTGCGGAAATGATTTGGTGCATGCATAATAACAGACAACAGTTGTAACCAAATCATAAGATAACATCTTTTTAACATGCGTGTCATATGCCCCGCTATGGAGGAAACCCTAGGTTTCTCGTGCCATCTAAGGCTCCGTTTGTTTTGGCGTCCTAGTGCCGACACGACAAGCTAACTTGATTTGGGATTTTAATCGATGTTTGTTATGCAGACTAAAAGGTAAACATGATGCCGCACGATCAAGTTAACTGAAAAAACTCCTGATAACTTGCCGCTTGAAATCCTTAGGTAGGGAACATGTTTATTTGCCGCAAATGTCTATTTTCCACAAAACCCCTCTAACCGACTGCTCAATACATACAACGTTATTTTTTGTGAGGGCATAATAGACTTTGTTCAAATAACGGAAGATTAGTTACATGTGTACCAAACAACAAACATCTTGTTTAAGTTTATTTGTCGCTGCTCCAAACAATAGTCATCTTACACAAGGTTAACATACCATTGGTTAATTTACTCATGGCAAGTAAACCTATCACAAGCGTATGCCAAACACAGCCTAAAGTTTTATACTTGCTCATACATGATAGATAAGTTGTATCTATGTCACGGAAGGATAACAGAGGTACGTGACATTAACATGTAGGTACATAAACTCGTTAGTTAAGACAACATACTTAACACACCCGTTTTTAGCAGATTTAAGGCATACAACGCCATTGAGATGGGTAAGCATGTACCCTCGGGTACGCCGATAATCCTTATTTTGTTACCTTACTTGTGTTCCTTATAATAATATCCTTAGCAAATAATATATGTTTCAGATGTTATATTATATCGCTGGGCTTGGGGTCTCACCCCTGTGGTTTTCAATTACTGTTTAGATGAGCGTCCCAATTATCCTGGCAGCAGTGGAGAAGATCAACAAGGGGGAGAAAGACTTAAGATCAAGAGGTGGGTGATGTTTGTGTGAAAGAATTTTGGAGGTAGGTGATATTTGTGTGGCCTCCTCCAGAGATGAAACATATAGGGATAGAGTCATAGTTGTCCCAATACTCTTTGGTCCTGACGAGTTGTGCTTTCGTGGTATTCTTTGTCCGCCTTGGATCTTATATATACATGAACGACCTCTAGAGCTGGAGTTATGAATGTTGTAATTTGTTGCATGCATGCTCTATAACAATGCCATCTTTGTAAGGTTGTAAAACTATTGTATTTTTTGAGAGTCTGTGGGCGGGGGGTTGAGCCTTTTTGTTGATTAAAGGCTCGTAACTGATGACAGTGATGCATCGTGACATGTATTCTCTGTTGAACCAAACATGGAGTGGAAGTTGGGATTGTGACGTCTGGCGAAAATTTGTTTTGTGAGCTCTATGTGGTTTATGTTTGGGATATTGTGCTTAAGTTATAAGTTCGGCTTTTGCTCTTGAGTAATCATGCCCTTGTGACGTTAGGTGTCACAGGGAGTGTCACCTCTTTGAATAACATTTGTTCATTTGAGTGGCTAAGGAGAAGTATATATGTCTTCTCTATGTGTTGATGGGTCTATTGACCTTTGCATGCTTACCTTGTGTGGCTTCTGCATGTTTGTTTATATGCCTGCATAAACTGATTTGTGTATGCACTAATGGCGTCTTCATATACTATGATTGACATTTACTCTCATTATGTCAAAATTTTGAAAATGGTATGAATTATATGGTTTAGTTTGTTTTAGATTCATGTTTACTCTGTAGGTCATCTTACTCATAGTATGTCTTACTCAACATGCAACTGCTTTGTTGATTAAGCGACATATTAAACATATATTAAAAAGATCACTATTTACGCCCATGCATATATACTTATAAATTGAAATGTGTGTGTGTGTGTGTATATATATATATATATATATTTATAGAGAGAGAGAGAGAGAGAGAGTCAGGCTAGAATACACTTAAGTGTATCCGGAGCAAAATACACTCAAATAGTTTTCCTTGATGCAATATTTTATTTTAAATCTAATCCGTTGATTTTCTTAAACATCATGTGAATAGCTCATATATAAAATTTCAGTCCATTTGGACATTCATAGGTCATGTTATGAAGACCACAAAAATTATGCATTTCAAATTAGTTTCGTGCGTCGATTTTGTTGTCCTCGGATGAGTGACTTATACTCATCCAAATGAGTTCAAAATTTGTATGTAGCCTAATTATAGTATGACAATGAAGATCAATGGTTTAAATTTTGCAAAAGAAATAATATTTTTATGCAAACACCACTTGAGTGTAGCGTGCGATCTATACACTCGAGTATATTCTAGCATGACTCTCTCTCTCTCTCTCTATATATATATATATATATATATATATATATAGGGTGGCGATCCAGTGAGAAACATCCTAAAGTGAGAGCATGAGAGGCATTTGAATAACTAATAATTGAGAGCTGTTTTTAAAAATCCAACCGTATAGATGGTAAAAGTATCATTTCATTTACCTTCTCACAAAAAATCATTGGAATCAAACATTGTTGGCATGTCCATATGTACAATATACACTTTTTACATCCAACGGTCAGCCTGAAATTCAATTTAGAGCGTCGAAAAGTATTCTATTGTTGTGAATGATCTACAAATCGGATGGTGACAAAATTTTGTAGGAAGGTTAATATCAAGGTATACTTGTAATCTATATGGTTGGATTATGAAAAATTGATCTATGTGGAGAGTTATTCAAATGCCTCTCATGCTCTTACCAAGATATATTTCTCACTGGATCGTTGGGTGGCGATCCAATGAGAAACATCCTACGGTGAGAGCATGAGAGGCATTTGAATAACTAATAATTGTGAGCTGTTTTTAAAAATCCAACCGTATAGATGGTAAAAGTATCATTTCATTTACCTTCTCACAAAAAATCATTGCAATCAAACATTGTTTGCATGTCCATATGTACAATATACACTTTTTACGTCCAACGGTCAGCCTGAAATTCAATTCAGAGCGTCAAAATGTATTATATTGTTGTGAATGATCTACAAATCGAATGGTGACAAAATTTTGTAGGAAGGTTAATATCAAGGTATACTTGTAATCTATATGGTTGGATTATGAAAAATTGATCTTTGTGGAGAGTTATTCAAATGCCTCTCATGCTCTCACCAAGATATGTTTCTCACTGGATCGTTGCCATATATATATATATATATATATAAATTGATCTTTGTGGAGAGTTATTCAAATGCCTCTCATGCTCTCACCAAGATATGTTTCTCACTGGATCGTTGCCATATATATATATATATATATATATATATATATATATATATGGGACCCAACTAGGTAACATAAATTAATTACCTAGTGATTTTGGTTATAATCTGAGCATTCTAGTTACAATTTTTGCATTCTGGTTACAAATTTTCACTCTTGGTTACAGTTCGTGGCAGACATTTTCTTAGAAATGTCATTTTTACTATTTTGCAGAACACATTACAAAATTGACGATATGTTTAGAAAATGAGTTTTGTATTACACATTTGGTTGTCTCATTATAGTTTGGTGCCTTCATGTTATAAAAGTGGATCTACAGGTAGCTAACCTTAATTACCTAACTCGGGTAACGAATATATATATATATATATATATATATATATAGAGAGAGAGAGAGAGAGAGAGAGAGAGAGAGAGAGTCAGGCTAGAATACACTCGCGTGTACAGATCACGCTGTACACCCCAATGGTGTTTGCCTATCTAGACCATGTTTTTCCAAAATCTAATCTATTGATCTTTATGGTTACAATAATAATAGGCCACATATAAAATTTGAGCTCATTTGGATGGGTATAAGTCACTCATCTAAGGATAACAAAATCGATGCACAAAACTAATTTGAAATGCATGATTTTTGCCTCCTTTAGATGCACGACCTATAAGTGTCCAAATAAGCTAAAATTTATTATATTGTAGATTCTTAAGATAATTACGAAGATCAACGGTTTAGATTTTTCAAAAAGTTACTCTATCTTTAAAAACGACTGAGGTGTACGGTTCCTCCAGTACACTAGCTTGACTCTCTCTCTCTCTCTCTCTATATATATATATATATATATATAGTCAGGCTATAATACACTCGAGTGTATTCGGAGCAGAATACACTCAGGTAGTTTTTCATGATGCAAATGTTTTTTTCAAAAATCTAATCCGTTGATCTTCTTAAACATGTTGTGAATAGCTCATACACAAAATTTGAGCACATTTGGACATTTATAGGTCATGTTATAAAGACCGCAAAAATTATGCATTTCAAATTAGTTTCACGCTTCGATTTTGTTGCCCTTGGATGAGTGACTTACACTAATCCAAATGGGCTCAAAATTTGTATGTAGCCTATTTATTGTATGACAGTGAAGATCAATGGTTTACATTTTGCAAAAAATAGTCTTGATATGCAAACACACTTGAGTGTATTCGTGCGATCTGTACACTCGAGTGTATTCTAGCCTGACTCTCTCTCTCTCTCTTTATATATATATATATATATATATATATATATATATATATATAATGTATATATATAGGGTGGCGTTCCTGTGAGAAACATCCTACGGTGAGAGCATGAGTATATATATATATATATATATATATATATATATATATATATATATATATATATATATATATAGAGTCAGGCTAGTGTACACTCGAGTGTACCGGAGGCACCGTACACCTCAGTCATTTTTGAAGATGCAATAAATTTTTGAAAAATCTAAACCGTTGATCTTCTTAATTATGATAAGAACATACTATATAATAAATATTAGCTCATTTGGACACTTATAGGTCATGCATCTAAAGCAGGCAAAAATCATGTATTTCAAATTAGTTTTGTGCGTCGATTTTGTTGTCCTCGGATGAGTGACTTACACTCATCCAAATGAGTTCAAATTTTGTATGTGACCTATTATTATTGTAACCATGAAGATCAATGGATTAGATTTTGGAAAAACATGGTCTAGATAGGGAAACACCATTGGGGTGTACGACGTGATCTGTACACTCGAGTGTATTCTAGCATGACTATATATATATATATATATATATATATATATATATATATATATATATATATATATATATATATATATATAGGGTGGCGTTCCTGTGAGAAACATCCTACGGTGAGAGCATGAGAGGCATTTGAATAACTAATAACTGTGAGCTGTTTTTAAAAATCCCACCGTATAGATGGTAATAGTATCATTTCATTTACCTTCTCACAAAATATCATTGCAATCAAACATTGTTTGCATTTCCATATGTACAATATACACTTTTTACATCCAACGGTCAGCCTGAAATTCAATTTCGAGCGTCAAAAAGTAGTCTATTGTTGTGTATGATCTACAAATCGGATGGTGACAATTTTGTAGGAAGGTCAATATCAAGGTATACTTGTAATCTATATGGTTGGATTATGGAAAATTGATCTATGTGGAGAGTTATTCAAGTGCCTCTCATGCTCTCACCAAGATATGTTTCTCACTGGATCGTTGGGTGGCGATCCAGTGAGAAACATCCTACGGTGAGAGCATGAGAGGCATTTGAATAACTAATAATTGAGAACTGTTTTTAAAAATCCAACCGTATAGATGGTAAAAGTATCATTTCATTTACCTTCTCACAAAAAATCATTGCAATCAAACATTGTTTGCATGTCCATATGTACAATATACACTTTTTACATCCAACGGTCAGCCTGAAATTCAATTTAGAGCGCCGAAAAATATTCTATTGTTGTGAATGATCTACAAATCGGATGGTGACAAAATTTTGTAGGAAGGTTAATATCAAGGTATACTTGTAATCTATATGGTTGGATTATGAAAAATTGATCTATGTGGAAAGTTATTCAAATGCCTCTCTTGCTCTCACCAAGATTTGTTTCTCACTGGATCATTGCCATAAACTGGGTAACATAAATTAATTACCCAGTGATTCTGGCTATAATCTGAGCATTCTAGTTACAATTTTTGCATTCTGGTTACAAATTTTTACTCCTGGTTACAGTTCGTGGTAGTCATTTTTTTAGAAATGTCATTTTTACTATTTTGCAGAACACATTATAAAATTGACGATATTTTTACAAAATGAGTTTTGTATTACTCATTTGGTTGTCTCATTATAGTTTGGTGCCTTCATGTTACAAAAGTGGATCTACGGGTAGCTAACCTTAATTACCTAACTCGGGTAACGAATATATATATATATATATATATATATATATATATATATATATATATATATATATATATATATATATATATAGTTAGGCTAGAATACACTCGAGTGTATCCGGAGCGGAATACACTCAAGTAGTTTTTCATGATGCAATATTTTTTTTGAAAATCTAATCCGTTGATCTTATTAAACATCTCATGAACAACTCATACGCAAAATTTGAGCACATTTGGATATGTATAGCTCATGTTATGAAGACCGCAAAAATTATGCATTTTAAATTAGTTTCGCGCGTCGATTTTGTTGCCCTTGGATGAGTGACTTACACTTATCCAAATGGGCTCAAAATTTGTATGTAGCCTAGTTATAGTATGACGGTGAAGATCAACTGTTTACATTTTACAAAAAATAGTCTTGATATGCAAATACACTTGAGTGTATTTGTGCGATCCGTACACTCGAGTGTATTCTAGCCTGACTCTCTCTCTCTCTCTCTATATATATATATATATAGGGTGGCAATCCAGTGAGAAACATCCTACGGTGAGAGTATGAGAGGCATTTGAATAACTAATAATTGTGAGCTGTTTTTAAAAATCCAACCGTATAGATGGTAAAAGTATCATTTCATTTACTTTCTCACAAAAAATCATTGCAATCAAACATTGTTTGCATGTTCATATGTACAATATACACTTTTTACATCCAACGGTCAGCCTGAAATTCAATTTAGAGCATCAAAAAGTATTCTATTGTTGTGTATGATCTACAAATCGGATGGTGACAAAACTTTATAGGAAGGTTAATATCAAGGTATACTTGTAATCTATATGGTTGGATTATGGAGAATTGATCTATGTGGAGAGTTATTCAAGTGCCTCTCATGCTCTCACCAAGATATATTTCTTACTGGTTCGTTGGGTGGCGATCCAGTGAGATACATCCTACGGTGACAGAATGAGAGGCATTTGAATAACTAATAATTGTGAGCTGTTTTTAAAAATCCAACCGTATAGATGGTAAAAGTATTATTTCATTTACGTTCTCACAAAAATCATTGCAATCAAACATTGTTTGCATGTCCATATGTACAATATACACTTTTTACATCCAACGGTCAGCCTGAAATTCAATTTAGAGCGTCGAAAAGTATTCTATTGTTGTGAATGATCTACAAATCGGATGGTGACAAAATTTTGTAGGAAGGTTAATATCAAGGTAAATTTGTAATCTATATGGTTGGATTATGAAAAATTGATCTATGTGGAAAGTTATTCAAATGCCTGTCATGCTCTCACCAAGATTTGTTTCTCACTGGATTGTTGCCATAAACTGGGTAACATAAATTAATTACCCAGTGATTCTGGCTATAATCTGAGCATTCTAGTTACAATTTTTGCATTCCAGTTACAAATTTTTACTCCTGGTTACAGTTCGTGGCAGACATTTTTTTAGAAATGTCATTTTACTATTTTGCAGAACACATTACAAAATTGACGATATTTTTACAAAATGAGTTTTGTATTACACATTTGGTTGTCTCATTATAGTTTGGTGCCTTCATGTTACAAAAGTGGATCTATGGGTAGCTAACCTTAATTACCTAACTCGGGTAAGGAATATATATATATATATATATATATATATATATATATATATATATATATATATATATAGATTGGCGATCCAGTGAGAAACATCGTACAGTGAAAGCATGAGAGGCATTTCAATAACTAATAATTGGGAGCTGTTTTTAAAAATCCAACCGTATAGATGGTAAAAGTTTCATTTCATTTACCTTCTCACAAAAAAATCATTGCATTCAAACATTGTTTGCATGTCCATATATACAATATTCACTTTTTACATCCAACGGTCAGCCTGAAATTCAATTTAGAGCGTCGAAAAGTATTCTATTGTTGTGAATGATCTACAAATCAGATGGTGACAAAATTTATTTTTTAGGAAGGTTAATATCAAGGTATACTTGTAATCTATATGCTTGGATTATGAAAAATTGATCTATGTGGAGAGTTATTCAAATGCCTCTCATGCTCTCACCAAGATATGTTTCTTACTGGATTGGTGCCCTATATATATATATGGGATCCAACTGGGTAACATAAATTAATTACCCAGTGATTCTGGTTATAATTTGAGCATTCTAGTTACAATTTTTGCATTATGGTTACAAATTTTCACTCCTAGTTACACAGTTCGTGCCAGACATTTTTTAGAAATGTCATTTTTACTATTTTGCAGAACACATTACAAAATTGACGATATTTTACAAAAAGAGTTTTGTATTGCACATTTGGTTGTCTCATTATAATTTGGTGCCTTCGTGTTACAAAAGTGGATCTACGGGTAGGTAACCTTAATTACCTAACTCGGGTAACGAATATATATATATATATATATATATATATATATATATATATATATATATATATATATATATATATATATATATATATATATATAGGGTGGCGATCTAGTGAGAAACATCCTACGGTGAGAGCATGAGAGGCATTTGAATAACTAATAATTGGGAGCTGTTTTTGAAAATCCAACCATATAGATGGTAAAAGTATCATTTCATTTACCTTCTCACAAAAAATCATTGCAATCAAACATTGTTTGCATGTCCATATGTACAATATACACTTTTTACATCCAACGGTCAGCCTGAAATTCAATTTAGAGCGTTGAAAAGTATTCTATTGTTGTGAATGATCTAAAAATTGGATGGTGACAAAATTTTGTAGGAAGGTTAATATCAAGGTATACTTGTAACCTATATGGGTGTATTATGAAAAATTGATCTATGCGGAGAGTTATTCAAATGCCTCTCATGCTCTCACCAAGATATGTTTCTCAGTGGATCGTTGCCCTATATATATGTGTGTGTGTGTGTGTGCGTACACACCCACACACCCACATATATTATTGGTATATTTGCTTTATTGCATTATGTTTTGTTGTTTCTTTTGTTATGGGCTTTAAACTTGTCTTGTCTCTAGCCTTTTTCTTTTATCCCATATTGCCTATCTCTGACTATTGGCTTGCTCTCTTATCCTGTAAAAGAGAGTGTTGTATTGTGTTTTTAATTATCAAATAAACATTTTCCCTATTCTATATGATATCATAGCGATTCGATCCACCCTAACCTTTTGTCCCCACCAACCCTAGCCGTCATCCACCATCAACCCTAGCTGCCATCTACCATCAACCCTAGCCACCACCCAACCCTTCTCTCCGTAGTTGTCGCCAACCTGCCGTTGCCGCCCCCTTTCCCCTCCTTTTTCATTACTGCTGCTGCCCCTTCTCCTCTCTCTTGCCCCCACCACCTTCTTCTCTTTCCTCCCTTGCCGCCGCCACTTCTTCTCCTCCCTTTTTTTGTTGCCGCTGCCACCCTGCTGTCCCACCACCCTGTTGCCTCCGTCGTTGCCCTCCACCACCCCCTAATCCGTCATCACTTGCACTTGCTCTAACACTTCCGATGCTGCCTTCTCCACCAATATCTTGCCATTATCCCCTCTCCACTATCTAGCCACCTCATCCATCTTCATTTCTTCTTCCTTCTCCTTCTCTGCCTCCGGGTATCTTCTAAAATAGCACGTTGACGTTCTAAACGATCCATGTTTGCTATCTGTCTGCACTTCATGGTTGAGTAATCTTCTCTCCATGGTGGCGTAGGTCTTTCTCTCTGATGTCTACTACCTAGTCTATGGGTTCCTTGCATGGAATAAAATTTCGATCGAAATTGCGAAATTTCACTCGAAATTTCATTTTTTTTCAACCAGACATCGAAACCTATGATCAGACACGAAATGCAGGGAATGGGACGTAATTTCACAAAAATTTTGACCCTAGGTGCGAAATTTTGCAAAATTGGGTGAAATTTCGCAGCAAAAGGCCAGTTTGGGCCGTAATTTCGCGAAACGGTACAGAAACAACTTAAATTTCGAGAAATTTGTTCCTAAGGCTGCTAATCCTACATCTTGGGTATTTTGGCAATTGTTTTTGAATCTCTTGCATCTAAAGCCTATTTTCCTTAATTTTAAGGCATGTTTCCGCTATCTCTAGACCATCTATACATTACCTTCATCAATTTCTACCCTTCTATAGAGATATGGAGAAATACTTCGAAAATAACAAAGTTCTTTCTTGGATCTATGTATTAATGTCCCATGTAACCTAGTTAAATGTGAACAGTAGACTTATACAACTTGTAGTTCGTAACTTTGTAACTTGTAATTGTAAGTTATACATTCTAAGCTGTAACTTGAAGTTTTTAACAGTCTAACTGCCTAGCAGACTTGCCATTTTTGATCATTTGTGCACTCACTCATCAAGACATGGATCCCACCCTAACCTCTAAACATATAACTTTAATATATAATCTAGTGTATCTTTGTCTAAACATTGTGTATGCAAAATTTCATAATCTAATTCCTTCATTTTGTCATCGAAATTCTGTCAAACTTATTCAGCTTCCTTCACTTACAAATGTGGGAGACCCCCCACCCCACATATCCAATATGAAATATTATTGCATATTTGAGTAGATCTTGGCGTTTAGATCGTCCTGGTAAATTTTCATAATTTAATTCGCTTATTTGGTCGTCGAAATCGTTAGGGCCGTAAATATCGAAATTTCGTGCGAAATTTCAAAAAATTTCTGTTTCTGGGCCATCAGACACGACATTGAAATCGGACATTTAATTCTATGGTTCCTTGGATCTGATGTTTCATATCTCCTACTACTGCCTACTGCCCCGGTGATGGTTTTTGTTGTTAAACTGAACCAAGCCTTCTACTGCCCATGTGTTGGGCTATTACTTCTGGCTATTGAGTACTGCTACTACCCACTATCTGCTGCTGTGAGTTGCTCACTGCTACTGCTTCTCAGTTCTTGTCGACATCTGCCTCATGGCTTCTACTGACTCGTTTCGGACAATTTGTGTCGTAACTGTAAAGTTGGATGGCTCCAACTTTCACACTTGGTCTACAACCTTCGAGCTCTATGTCAAAAATCAAGGACGTTGCTCGCATCTTAGTCTCCGAGAGCCCGGTTGTACCTGCTGAAGAAGTTGATGCTAAAACCAAGCAAGCTTATGATCTGTGGTTAAAGGATGATTCCGGCGTCATGACTTGGATGGTCAATAGTTCTGAGCCTAAAATTAATCAATCTCTTCTGCGTCTGAAGACTTCCAAAGCAATGTGGGACGAGGTCTCACACGTTTACTCTCTTGAGCAAAATCCAAAGAAGGTGTTTGAAATTTTCAAACAAATGATCAAGGAGTATTCTATGACTGATTCTGTGGAGGATTATTATAATCAGTGTTGTGCTCTTCGGGACGAGTTCGAAGTTTATCACCCTCTCTCTGCTGATATCACTGAAGTACAACGACAACACAACGAACTACAACTAGTGCAATTTCTTACAGGCTTACCTCACTCCTTTTCTGGGGTAGTAGATCAAATATTATCTAGTGACCGTTGCCTACTCTATGCGACGTCATAAAACGGGCTCAATGACTCCAATCAGTCTCCCCGTTGTCACCCGACCACTCTGATACTGCTGTAGCTGTTCGCTCCATAGTTATTATTAGAATGTGTGGTATTCAACCCAAAACCAATTGGCAATGGGTGAAGGGACTCTAGAAGTCGGCAATAAGATTGCTTATTATTGGATGATTAAAAAGAATACATTGGGCTCTCTTTTATAAGACAAGAGAGTGTACAGGATTTAGAGATAACCAATATGGATAAAGAGTGAAAAAGAAAAGACGATAAGTAAAATACACTAAGTAAAGAAAAGTAGTAAAGTGTATATACTAATACTCCCCCTCAAGTTGGAGCATAGATGTCAATCATTCCCAGCTTGGATGTCATAGTAGCAAATCTCGTCTTTGGAAGAATCTTTGTGAAGATGTCAGCCACCTGATCAGAAGTAGGGATGTAGGGAGTGGATATCTGGCCCGATAAGACAACTTCGCGAACAAAATGGCAGTCCACCTCAATGTGTTTAGTTCGCTCATGAAAAATGGGATTACTGGCAATAAACGTAGCAGCTTTGTTAGCACAATACATCGGAATAGGAGAGGAGTCAGAAACACCAAAATCCTTCAACAAGCTCCGAATCCAGAATAGCTCACAAGTAGTATGCGCTATGGCGCGATATTCAGCTTCAGCACCTGAGCGAGCAACCACAATCTGTTTCTTGCTTCGCTAAGTAATAAGGTTTCCTCCCACAAATGTACAGTAGCCAGAAGTGGAGCGTCGGTCAAGCTTGCTCCCAACATAGTCAGAATCAGAATAACCAAGGAGTTTACAGTGACCACGTTTCTTATATAGTAGGCCTTTCCCAGGAGAGCTCTTCAAATATTTAAGAATGTGGCAAACAACGTCCCAATGACATTGCCGAGTTTTTTCCAGATATCTACTAACAAGCCCGACAACAGAAGTAATATCAGCTCATGTAACAGTCAGATAAATAAGCTTACCAACCATGCGTCGATACTGATGATGGTCGGGATAGGCAGGAGAGTTCTCATCATCCCAGTCAGTATTTGGATCCAGAGGTGTGCTCGCAGGCTTCGCACCTAGAAGTCTAGTTTTAGAAAGCAGATCCAAAACATATTTGCGTTGAGACATACAAAGACCAAAAGAGGACCGAGAAACTTCAATGCCAAAAAAATACCGCAGAGAGCCAAGGTCTTTGGTAACAAAGTGTTTCTTCAGATAGCACTTGGTAGCTTGAATGCCTGCAGGATCACTCCCTGAGAGAATGATGTCATCAACATATACAATAAGGATAACAATGCCAACAGTAGTATTTTTGACAAAAACAAAGTGATCTCACTGGGAGCGTTTAAAAGAAATTTTTTGAAGAATAGTACTCAGTTTATCAAACCAAGCACGTGGACTCTGTTTCAAACCATAAATGGCCTTTCTCAGCCTGCAGACCTTAAGAGGACTCCCCCTGAAGCACAAATCCCGGGGGTTGTTCCATGTAGACCTCCTCATGTAGGCCCCCATACAAAAAAGCATTCTTTACATCAAGTTGATACAAGGGCCAATCATAATTAATAGCAACAGAAATAAGAATCCGTACAGAGTTCATCCGAGCCACAGGAGAAAAGGTCTCAAAGTAATCGACCCCGTAAGTTTGTGTATAGCCTTTCGCAACAAGTCTCGCCTTCAGCCGCTCAACCGTGCCATCCGGTTGATATTTGACAGTAAATACCCAGCGATTGCCAACTGGAGAACAATCTACAGGAGGATCAACTAGCTGCCAGGTGTTGCGTTCAGTAAGAGCCTGCATTTCAGCTTCCATAGCTTGTCGCCAAGCAGGATGTTTAAGAGCCTGAGAAGCATTTTTAGGAATAGATATAGCAGAAAGAGCAATAGTAAAATTTGCAAAATTAGTCCCCAGATGATCAGTATTACAGAAAATTCCAATAGGATGTTTAGTGCAAGTTCTAGTTCCTTTCCTCAAGCTGATAGGAACATCAAGATCAGAGAATACCTGCGGTGGTGTTTGATCTGGCACAGAGGATGAAGACGTTGGAGGGGCCATAGAGGGAGTTGATGTCTTCTGTCTTCTTTGATATACTTTTAGAGGCGGCTTTTCATTAGGAGAAGCAATATCGGCAATATCGGTAATATCAACAGTATCATCCATGATAGGTAAAGGTGTGTCCAGTAATAAGTCCAAAGAAAGAGCCGACCCGACAGACGAGTAAAATGGCATATGCTCAAAGAAAACATCAGCAGATAAAAACCATTTCTTTGACACAGGATCATAGCAGCGGTACCTTTTCTGAGTGCGCGAGTACCCTAGGAAGACACACTTAGTCGCTCTGGGATCAAGTTTGGTTAGACTAGGACGAAGGTTTTTGACAAAGCAAGTGCTCCCAAAGATACGCGGAGGCACAAAAAAAAGGGGCGCATCCGGAAACAGAATCTGATATGGAACTTGATTTCCAAGCACAGAAGAGGGCATTCAGTTAATTAGGTAACAAGCAGTAGAGATAGCCTCAAGCCAAAAATGCTGGGGAACATGATAATGTAACAGTAAAGTGCGGGCAACTTCAAGAAGGTGGCGATTTTTGCGTTCAGCAACTCCGTTTTGTTGTGGCATGTAAGCAAAGGAAGTTTGGTGTATAGTACCCTATTTTCGACAAAGGAGGCTGACTGAGGCTTGCAAAAATTCTTAGGCATTATCAGTTCAAATTTTTTTTAATGGGTTTAACAAATTGGGTTTGAATCTCAACAAAGAAAGCAGTGATATTGTCAAGAATAGTAGACCTGTCTTTGAGCAGAAACAACTAGGTGGTTCTAGAAAAATCATCAATAAAACTAAGAAAATATCGAAATCCAGAAGTACTCGACACATAACAGGGTCCCCAAACATCAACATGAATAATGTCAAATGGCTGTTTAGAGCTAATACATGATTTTTTGGAAAAAGATGCTCGAGTCTGTTTGCCCAATTGGAAAGTCTCACAATGAAAAACAAAATCTAAGACATCAGGTAATAACTGTTTCCGCTTCGCTGTAGAAGGATGTCCTAAGCGATAGTGCCGCTGGATGCCCGTCACAGAAGATGTCAAGTATGCTGCGGTCTTCGGAACGTCTAGGTAGTATAACCCGTCTGGTCCCTCATGGCCCGAACCAATCGTTGTCCTCGTGCGCAGATCCTGAAAAATAACACCATCCGGATCAAACGTAATCGAGCAACCAAGACTCTTCACAGTTCTATTGACAGGTAGCAGGTTAATAGTAAACTTAGGAACATAAAGAGTAGACCGCAGAGGCAGGCAACCAGTGGTATAGATATCACCACTTCCAGTAACAGGTGTCTTAGAGCCATCAACCAGTGTAACAGGAGGTATAATAGAAGTAATTTGCAGTTTAGAAAATAAAGCAGGATTGCTAGATATATGAGATGTCGCACCAGAATCAATCACCCACAAATTTTTACCAAATTGTGTCAGGAGGGCGTTGCTACCATCAGTAGAGACGTAAGCAGAAGAAGCAAGACGAGCCTGGAGAAGTTTCTCGAATTCGGACCGTATCCAATCAGAAGAAGGCGGAGCAGAGGTAGTAGCAGTCTCAGGCTGATCCGTCGTGACTTGGTTTGCCCAGGCGGGCTTGCCATGCTTGATCCAGCAGCGGTCTTTATTGTGGTTTGTCCGCTTGCAGAAGGTGTAGAAACGAGGTTCAGTAGATTCAGCGCCGGAGCCACATCCAGGTGCAGTAGATCGTCCACGTCCACGGCCCCGGTCACGACTGCAGCCTCAGAAGGAGTCGCCAGTACGAACAGCGAGGGCTGCTCCATCGGAAGTGTCAGGAAGATGTTGCGAAACAGATGGTAGACGTTGAACCCTTTTCAAAACATCTCGCAGTGTGGGTAGAGGATAATTGGATAGGATCTGATCAACAACTCCAGCGAAGGAAGAAGGTAGACCAGCGAGGAACTGAACAAGCATAAGTTCATTCCGTTGACGCTGAACTTCAACGATGTCGGCAGAAAGAGGATGATACACCTGAAATTCATCCCAGAGAGCACAACAACTGTTGTAGTAGTCCTCAATAGAGTCCATGGTAGTAAATTCCTGTTTGGCAAGTTGCTTGAAGATTTCAAAAACCTTCTTGGGATTTTACTGATGAGAGTAGACGTGGGAAAGTTGATCCCACATCTCCTTTGCAGTCTGGAGGCAAAGAAGAGACTGGCTGATCTTTGGCTCGACGCTGTTGACCATCCATGTCATAACACCGTAGTCCTTGGACCAGAGATCGTAGGCCTGCTTCGTCTTTTCATCAGCCTCAGTAGCAGGGACCGCCAGTGCCTTGGTAGATAGATGAGAGTAGCGCCCTTGTGCTTTAACATAGAGCTCAAAGGAAGCCGCCCAGAGGTGATAGTTGGAGTTATCCAACTTCACAGTGGTAACACACAGTCCGTGGAAGATCAAGAGTCGCCATCGGAAGATGGAGATAGAGGCAGAAGCACAGGCACAGAGGGCAGCAGAAGTCAGCAGCAGCAACAGAAGTCAGTAAAAGTCCAGTGCATGGACTAGTAGCAGAGGGCAGAAGATCCACGCATGGATCTTAGAAAAACCCACGTAGGGGCAGCAGATAGAGAAAACAAACCTACACCAACATAGAGGATTAATCACTCCACCATGAGACACAGACAGATAGAGAAGGAGAAGCCTTTTACGCCGTCAACGTGCCAGAACTAGAAAACGCCAGGGCTGTCCGGAGAGTTTTGGAAAACAAAACAGAGCACAAATGAGAGACCTGTGGTAGATTAGGCCACAAGGATGGGGGTAGCTAGGAGATAGGAGGTTGGTGGAGAGATTGGAGGGGTGGAGGAGGGTCTAGGAGATGGCGGTGAGGGCTGATGGTGCAGCGGCAGGGAGGACAACAGTTGCTGTCGGCGGCGTGGAGGAGATGGAGGGGTAGGCGGCGGTGAATGGAGGGTGGAGAGGGTGTAGGTGGAAGAGGGGAAGAAGGATAAGGGATGAGGAGGAGAAGAGGGGCAGCCGGAGGCACGTGGAGGAGGCGGGGAGGGCGGCGGGCATGCGGCAACACTGTAGCGGTACTGTAGCAGCGGCGGAAAAAAAGGAAGGGGGGTGGCGGCGGCTAGGGTTGGTGGAGATGATGGCGACTAGGGTTGGGGTGAGGGAGGGATTAGGTTTAAGGTGGATCAGCCCGCTCTGATACCATCTAGAAGTCGGCAACAAGATTGCTTATTATTGGATGATTAAAAAGAATACATTGGGCTCTCTTTTTTAAGACAAGAGAGTGTACATGATTTAGAGATAACCAATATGGGATAAAGAGTAAAAAAGAAAAGACGATAAATAAAATACACTAAGTAAAGAAAAACAGTAAAGTGTATATACTAATAGGGACCACACACCTTATAAGCTGCAGGACCTCCCCAGAGCTCAGCGGTATGTGACTATTCTAACATCCCCCCTCAAGTGCAACCATTTTTGTGTGCTTGCACTTGTTCTTTTTTAGGTAGGATGTGGTCCTCACACTTGTCTCGTAGGGTCCACTCTGATACCATATTAGAATGTGTGGTATTCAACCCAAAACCAATTGGCAATGGGTGAAGGGATCACACCTTATAAGCTCCAGGACCTCCCCAGAGCTCAGCGGTATGGGACTATTCTAACAGTTATCAAGGTGGCTAGGCAGTCAGCATGTCCCAATGGGCGCTTAGCCCGCCTAGGCGGGTGCGTAGGCTGTTCTGGGCGTTTTTGTTTTTGTATTTTTTTAGTATGTTAATTTGCTTCTTATCATACATATATACTACATATAATACCATATAGGAAACATACAAAGAGGGCAGAATGAGGCTATGACAGCAGTAGCAGGAGATGAGAGTAGGAAGAAAAAGGGGAAGTAATATCAACAAGCCTGCAACAACAATTGGAGCAGGAGATGTAGAAAAGAAATAAAAGAAAATAGGGAAAAAAAGGGTTGGAAGAGGTTGTAACTCAATAGAGAGGAAATGGAGGATGGGAAACAAAAGAAAAAAAATATTAACCACATCAGCAACATCACGAGGAACATGTGATGTAAATGAGGAAAAAAGAAAGTACATCATCAACAACATTACGAAGCATAGGAGATGTAAAAGAAGATTTGAAGAAACAAATTTAAAAAAACACAGATGTAGTAGGATTTGGGAGTAGGAGGGGATATAGGAGGAATAACTAAAAAAAAGACAGCAGCAGTAGGATTTAGGAATAAAATGCAGGAGAAAGGACAAAAAAGGAAAAGAAAAAGAAGGAAGAACAACAGACATATGAGGAAGTAAAAAAAATTTAACAAACAAGATATGATGATTTACCAATTTGGCCCAAATAAGACTTGTTTTCCCCTAATTTTCCAAAATTTGACCCGATTTTGCCTAAATCAGACCTATTTCAACCATAAATTGACTCAAAGTGATCTAATTTGACCAAATTCAGACTGGATTCATGCTAGTTTATCCTTTAAATGGCTTAATTTGTGCCTAAAAGGCCTTAGACGCCCACATAATGTATGTAATAGGCTGGGCTCCTAGTTTGAGGCGCCTTGCCTACCGCCTAGGGCGCCTTGATAACTAAGGTCTTCTCTGAAGATTCCTTCTGTGGCCGAGGTCGTGGTCTCTCTACTGCTGGACCAGATCGTGGTGCTTCTTCATCTGGTCCTGATCAAACTGAACAACGCTACTATCACTTTTGCAAACGCACCATCCATAATGAAGATCATTGTTGGAACAAACATGGTAAACTTGCATGGGCGAATCAGGTCACTACTGATCAATCTGATTTGGCACCATCCTCCTCTCACTCATCTATAGATTCGATTTACGCTGAGTTTGAGAAGCTGCTTCAGGCCTGCCTCGCTCCCTCCACTGTTGATTCCTCTACTGATGGAGGCTTTGCTCTTGTTGCATCCTTTGCACGTTCTGGTAAAAATACATGGGTGATTGATTTTGGAGCCACCTCTCATATATCTGGCAACTCTGCATTGTTTTCTGATCTTCATCAAATTGCTTCGGTTCCACCTTTTACACTTGTTGATGGTTCCCAAACACGTTTCTGGCATCGGAAATATCTATGCCCCAGCTTGAGGAGTATTAGTATATGTGCTTTATTGCATTATGTTTTGTTGTTTCTTTTGTTATGGGCTTTAGACTTGTCTTGTCTCTAGCCTTTTTCTTTTATCCCATATTGCCTATCTCTGACTATTGGCTTACTCTATTATCCTATAAAAGAGAGTCTATTGTATTGTATTTTTAATCATCAAATAAACATTTTTCCTATATATATATATATATATATATATATATATATATAGTCAGGCTAGAATACACTCGAGTGTACGGATCGCACGAATACACTCAAGTGTGTTTGCATATCAAGACTATTTTTTGCAAAATGTAAACCGTTGATCTTCACCGTCATACTATAACTAGACTACATACAAATTTTGAGCCCATTTTGATGAGTGTAAGTCACTCATCCAAGGGCAACAAAATCGACGCGCGAAACTAATTTGAAATGTATAATTTTTGCGGTCTTCATAACATGAGTTATACATATCCAAATGTGCTCAAATTTTGCGTATGAGTTGTTCACGAGATGTTTAATAAGATCAACGGATTAGATTTTCAAAAAAAAATATTGCATCATGAAAAACTACTTGAGTGTATTCCGCTCCGAATACACTCGAGTGTTTTACTCGGGGGGGGGGCAGCAGCGGGTGGAGAGGAGGAGGAGGCAGGAGAGGGCGGCGCCTGGGGAAGAAGGCGGTGGGCAGCGGTGGAAGGGGGGGGGACGACGGGCTTACGTCATGGGTGGGCTTATGGGTGGGGAAAAGGGTAACCTGCTCTTGATACCCACCTCAGGCTAGAATACACTCGAGTGTATCCGGAGCGGAATACACTCAAGTAGTTTTTCATGATGCAATTTTTTTTTGAAAATCTAATCCGCTGATCTTCTTAAACATCTCGTGAACAACTCATACGCAAAATTTGAGAACATTTGGATATATATAGCTCATGTTATGAAGACCGCAAAAATTATGCATTTCAAATTAGTTTCGCGCGTCGATTTTGTTGCCCTTGGATGAGTGACTTACACTCATCCAAATGGGCTCAAAATTTGTATGTAGCCTAGTTATAGTATGATGGTGAAGATCAACGGTTTACATTTTACAAAAAATAGTCTTGATATGCAAACACACTTGAGTGTATTCGTGTGATCCGTACACTCGAGTGTATTCTAGCCTGACTCTCTCTCTCTCTCTCTCTATATATATATATATATATATATATATATATATATATATATATATATATATATATATATATGGTCGGGGTCCTGTAATCTATGTGATGTCTTTTGTATATGAATATACACAAAATCCTAACAATCGGTGTGTCGAGGTTCTCTCCCACATTTGCTCTAGTTGTTTCATGGTATAAGAGCATAAGGGGTGGAAACCGTAGAGAATTGTCACTCTCCTCTTGGGTTTTGGTCTTGGAACCCTAGGGATGTCGTCTCTTCCTGTAGGGTTTTGGTCTTAGAACCCTACATGATTGTCTCTCTTCTACAGATGATAGAGTTCTGGGTGTATCTTCTTGGTGGCATATGTTCATGACATTGTTATCACTGGTGATGATAAGCATGGCATTGCACAGTTCAAAACGTTTCTGCAAGGCCAATTTCAAACAAAAGACTTGGGACGTCTTATATACTTTTTGGGTATTGAAGTTGCCTAAGTCAAAGTTAGGGATAGTAATTGCACAGAGGAACTATGTCTTAGATCTACTCATTGAGACATGGATGCTGAGGACCAAACATATCGATACTCCAATGGATCCTAAAGTCAAGAGTTACTAGATGATCCTTGGAGATATAGATGGCTTGTTGGAAATTTGATCTATCTTATAGTCACTCGACCTAACATTGCCTTTGCTACAAGTGTAGTTAGCCAGTTCATTAATAAGCCTTGCACATCTCACTTGGAGGTTATGATACGCATTCTGAGGTATCTTAAGAAGTCCCCGTGCAAGGGACTACTATATCAGAATCATGGACATTTGCATGTGCATGGCTTCTCAGATGTTGATTGGGTTGGATCCAATATGGACAGTGTTAATATAGTTGTTTTATATTTCTAATATTTCATTATGTCATTTATCTTTACTGTTGGACTCTTATGGAAATTCTCAGTTGAGTTATTGTAAAAGAAGAGGTAGCATATTGCTCCTCTCACATATGCTGCATTGCAGCACCCTAATTATTTGTTCACATGGTATCAGAGCCTCCCGATCAAAGGGAAGCATAGCCAGCTCTAACCCTAACCAGGACAGGCAGTCATCACCAGGGAAAGCCGCCAATAGCAGCCAACCGCCAGCAGCAGCAGCACACTGCTACCAGCCCGCCGTTGTCTGCAACAGGCTGCCGTCGGGCGGGGTGCCACCACTAGGTAGCCGGTCGACATCTCCGCGCAACCCTCCTTCGGGTAGGGGGAGGTTGCCTAAGGCCGGATTTTTGGCCGGGAAGAGCGGGCAGCTTCAGATCTATCTGATGGATTTCTAAATCCAGACCGAGCAGTCCGCGTCTACGTAGAAATTTCTTAATCACATCTCCTACATGTGTGATTAGGGAATATTCACTTGGAGGTTGTTGATGCACCATAAACGTATCATGTCTTTGTTCGGGTGATGTGTATCTCTCCGTCACTCCGCTTTCTCAATGTGACGTGTATCTTCCCATCACATCTTTCTCAACGTGATGCATATCTTTCTGCCATAATCTTTTGCCTACGAGACGTGTATTTCTTCGTCTCCGTCTTCTTGTCACAGCTAAATTATGGAGGACAATAAAGCTTTTGTTGTCTACAACGAGGTGCCACCTATTCCTTCTGTCAAGCTGAATGGGAAGAATTTTCTGCTATGGATGAATGTTATCATACAGTACTAGAATTCAGAGAAGGCAAAGCATGTGGATTCTGATCCTCCAGCCGCCACTGACAAGGGATATGCATAATGGAAGCGTAACAACAACCTGGTAAAAACATGGTTGTGAAATAGTATGGAGCCTGGTATTGCTGCTAGGTTCATGTTCTACTCCACAGAGAAAGAGATATGGGATGTTGTTAAGAAGCACTACTCTCAAGAGAAGAATGCCCTACATCAATTCATGATATATGATCGTCTCTTTGCATAGCGATAGGGAGACAGATCATCAGAGGAATATTTTGGGACTATTCAGTCTATTGCCCAAGAACTAAGTTTTTATCATCCTGTTACTATTCAAAAGTAGATTAGAGATAGAGATGACCTATTTACTGCCAAATTCTTATCTGGGTTGAGTTCCTCTTTCAGTTGTGGACGGAGTGTTATATTGGCTGCTGATAAACTTCCTAGCTTGGAGGAAGCCTACTCCAGGATTATGCAATCCAACGTTGAACCAGTACAAACCACTGTGGCTCCTTCCTTTGGTGAGTCTCAAGCTTCCATTATTGCTGCAGACAAAGGAGGATGACGTACATGTGTTGGATGGGGAGGGTCTACCAGGCCCAAATGCACCTTCTGTGGTCGTCCAGGACGTACGGTTGAGAAATGTTAGAAGAAACATGGAAGACAGTTGCGTCACCTGCTGGGAGTCTTGGACAACCCACTTTTCTGGAGGTAATGAGTCATCTGAACCTTCTTCTTCTTCTACTACTACTACTACTACTACTACTACTACTGCATCTACTTCTGGAGCCCCTGGGATCATTCTCACCAAAGAAGAATATGATAGATTTATTCTGGCCATTCAGGATCTGAATATGGGAGCATCTTCCTCAACTCACTTGGCTTCTTATATTGGTAATCCAGCTTCTTCTTTACTGGCTTCTAATACTTCTCCTTCTTGGGTGGTTGATTCTGGAGCTTCTCAGCATATGACTGGTATGAGGAAATTGCTTCACTCCATTGACTCATATATTCCACATTGGTCGGTGACTTTAGCCGATTGATCTATACAGAAAGTATTAGCCAGTAGATCAATTTCTCTTACCCCTAAGATTGACCTTGATGTGTACATTATGTGCCTGAATTTCCATTCAATCTTCTCTCTGTTGCAAAATTAATTGATATTGTGAAATGTACAATGACATTTGGTCCTTGTTTTGTATTACAAGATCTCAAGAGTATGAGGACGATTGCTTGGGGGCCTAGGAAAGGTGATCTCTACCTCTTTCATGGTGCAAGTATGCCTCGTCAAGTATTTGCTACTCCGGCTCATGCTATCATGTTGAGCGGCTCTCCCTTACTGTGGCACTACAGATATGGTCATCCTTCTTTGGAGAGTGTGCGAAAGTTAGAACCAAATTTATCATTGGTGTCCTCTTTAGAGTGTCAGTCCTGTCAACTTGGGAAACATCATAGGATGTCATACCTAAGTCGTGTCAATAAGTGGACCCTTCGTCCGTTTGATTTAGTTCACAGTGAAATATAGGGTCCTGTAAAAGAAAGCAATTATAATGGATTCTGATATTTTATGTCATTTGTTGATGATTTTTCTCATATGACATGGATCTATTTGTTGAAGAGTCGAGTATGTGTTTTCCATTGTCAAACATTTTCATCAAGAAATAAAGGTTCAATTTGATTGCAATATTAAAATTCTCCAGTCTAATAATGCTTTGGAATATGTTTAAAATGCTATGGCTGATTTTTGTAATTCTGTTGGAATGGTACATCGTACGTCCTGTCCTCATACCCCCCCAACAGAGTGGGGTAGCTGAAGAGAAGAATCGTCATCTTCTTGATATTACCAGGACGATCATATTTCAATCCAACGTTCCTAAAAGATTTTGATTGGATGCTTTACTGACTCCCTGTTTTCTTATCAATAGACAACCTTCTTCTGTCCGTCAAGGAAGTACTCCCTTTTTAGTTTTGCGTCTTAATGATCAATCTTTCCTTGTTCCTCTTAGGGTGTTTGGTTGTACCTCCTTTGTTTACAATTTTGATCCTAAAGCTGACAAATTGTCTCCCAGGTCTATCCGGACCCTCTTTCTTGGATACTCCAACACCAATAAGGGTTAAAGTGTTACTGTCCCAGTCTTCGTCGTATGTTTGTGTCTAGAGATGTCACTTTCCATGAGTTCGAATAATATTTTTCTAGTGTTCCTAGTAAGGGGGAGCAATTGCGTGAACGCGAGGAAGTGCTACCATCACCAATCAGTGAGGGAGTGTTTCCACCACAATATAGTGAGAGAGTGCCACCTACCATGTCTGAGATAGAGCCATCTGGTGACAATCCTTAAATTCAACAATATTCTCAGGTGTATCACAGACGAAGCAGACCAAATCATGATGAGGTAGCAACTCCAGTCGATGAGCCTCCCCCATCTTCCTCTCCTCAAGAGAATCCTGAATATCCATCTGATTTCAATATTCCCATTGTTGTTTGCAAAGGTTTTCACACTTATACTATTCGACATCCTATTTGTGAATGTTTGTTGTTTGTCCAATTTATCTAAGCATGCTCGTTCTTTTGCTCTTGGAATTGATTATGTGAAAATTCCAAAGAGCCATGTTGAGGCTATGAAGGATGTTGGTTGGCTACATGCTATGAATTCTGAAATGTCTGCACATACTCAGAATGAAACATGGGAGCTTACTGATTTTCCTACAGATAAGAATGTTGTGGGATGCAGATGGGTATTCACTGTTAAACATAATCTTGATGGTTCCATAGAGAGATTGAAAGCTAGATTGGTGGCGAAAGGATATACGCATACATATGGTGTTGATTTCTTTGAGACCTTCTCACATGTGGCTCATCTTTATTCTGTGAGGATTCTTATCTCTCTGGCTACCACCTTTAACTGACCACTTTTTCAGCTCGATGTCAAAAATGTATTCCTACATGGTGATCTATAGGAAGAAGTATACATGGAGCAACCTCCTGGATTTGTTGCTCAGGGGGAGTGTTAGAGGGTGTGTAGGTTGAAGAAAGCCATTTATGGGTTGAAGCAGTCCCCTCGAGCTTGGTTTGTCAATTTCAGTATTATTGTGCTACAAATGGGATTCTCACGTTCTGTGACTGATCATTCCTTATTCTATTCTAGTTCCTCTGCTAGATCTTTTATTCTTGTTGTATATGTTGATGATATTGTTATCACTGGTAGTGACTCTGTACGCATATCCAAGGTGAAGGATGGATTGTAGAAGCACTTTCATACGAAAGATTTTGAGAAATTGATATATTTTCTAGGCATTGAAGTACTTCGCTGTCATACAAGTACTAATTTGTCTCAAAGAAAATATATACTGGATCTACTCCATGATACAGGGATGAGTGCATCCAAGCATGTGTCTACTCCTATGGAATATCATGTAAAAGAAAATGTTGATGATATTGATTATTCAGATCCAGGGTATTATAAGAAGATCGTTGCTAAGCAGATATATTTGACAGTGACTCATCTTGACATTTCATTTGCAGTAGGAGTGGTGAGTCAGCATATGAACTCACCAAAGCACTCACATGGGACAACAATCTGCCGCATTCTGAGGTACCTGAAAGGAGCTCCTGGAAAAGGGATCACATACTATAGACCTAAAACTCCTCCATCTACTCTGGTTCTTACTGGCTATGCAGATGTTGATGGGGCTGGTAATCTGAATGACAGGAGGTCTACATCTGGGTATTGTACTTTTCTAGGAAATCATCTTATCACCTGGAAGAGCAAGAAGCAAAGTGTTGTGGCTCGTTCTAGCACGGAAGCTGAGTACAGAGCAATGACTCATGCTTGTTGTGAGTTAAAGTGGGTTCAATCCGTGCTTTCTGAATTGCAAATTCCCGTGATATCTCCTGCAGAGCTCAGATGTGATAATCAAGCAACTATCTATATTGCCAAAAATCAAGTTTCCATGAACGCACTAAACATATAGAAGTTGACTGTCATTTTATCAGAGATCAAACCAAAAATAGGAAAGTGTTGACTCCTCATGTCAGATCTGAAGATCAACTTGCTGATGTTCTTACAAAGCCAATGGGTCCAACAATGTTTCCAAGTCTTAGTTGCAAGCTAAGGAGTGAGAAAAGTGTATCGCTTATCTCCCGTCTGGCGATCACTGCGGCGAGCTAGGGCTCCCCCCGCGTGCGGCGCTCAGGCTTGGGGGAGGGGGTCAGGCGTCCTACTGGGCCGTCACCTTCTCCCCCCGGGCCTCCTCCTCGACTTGCCTCTTCTTCCGGTTTCCTTTTGCAGGTGCCTCTCCGAGCTCCTCATCTCTCCCCCCTGGGCGGCGGCCGTGCGACCTGGTTGTGATCGGGTCTTCTCTTCGGCGTGTTTCTTGCAGGAGGTGGTGGTGCTCTTCTCCTGGCAGAGTCTTGCTCAGATCTGCCTTGAGGCTAAGGCAGGTGGCTGGTGGGGGTGTCCTCGCAGGGGTTCCGGAGGAGGCGGGTTTCCCTCCTCTGTTTCTGCCATGCAGGTTTCTCGCTTGGGTGCTAGTTTCTGGCAGGCTATCTGCCTTGTTCCGCCGTATATCGGCGTTGTTTCTTCCTTTGAATAAGGATTGTTACTCCTTCCTCTGTGAAGGCAGTGGTTTTTCTGGGGTTTCCCCCGGTAATTCAACCTTTGTACGGCTATCTCATCTTTGCTCTGGATTGATCTCATTACTCAGTTGTATGGCTTTGTTTGAGTTGATATACGAGCATAATACCGTCTTGTTCCAGCCCCTCTACCACTACTTAACGCTCAAGTTGAAGGAATTCTTCAGGAAAAGCTGCTTAAGACAGCCTCAAGGAAGAAGAATCAATGCAGAAATGTCTCTTTCTCGTTCCAATATGAGTTGTAGTGCCCTAGGGTTAATGAACGTGACGTTTGTATGTTCTGTTTGTATCTTTCTCCCCAATTGTAGATGCCGTATGGCTAACAAGTAATGAATCGATCCTTTTGCTCTAAAAAAAGTCTTAGTTGCAAGCTGGGCATACATGATGTGTACATTCCAGCTTCAGGGGGAGTGTTAATATTAATGTGTCATTTAACTTTACTACTGGACTCTTATGTAAATTTCTCAGTTGAGCTATTATAAAAGGAGAGCTAGCATATTGCTCCTCTCACACACATTGTATTGCAGCACCCTAATTATTTGTTCACAGACAGGAAATCTATTTCTGGCTACTATGTAATTATGAGAGGAAATTTGGTGTGGATTCGTCACCTGTTGAAGGAGTTTGGCTTCATGCAAGGTGTTCCTACGGACTTAAAGTGTGATAACCAGGTTATTGTCCACATTGCTTAGAATCCTATCTTTCATGAAAGAACTAAATATATTGAAGCTAATTGTCACTTGCTGTGAGAAAAGATCCAAAACAATTTGATGCAGTTGTCCCCTATTAGATCAGAGGATCAACTAGTTGACCTATTCACAAAGTCCTTGAATGGTTGTCGGATTCATTACTTATGTACCAAGTTGGGCACATATGATATACATGATCCAGCTTGAAAGGGAGTGTTAATGTACATATAGGGACTTGCAATTATGTAAAGTGTGTAATGCTTCTGTATATGAATATACACAAAACCTCGACAATGGGTGCGTTGAGGTTCTCTTCTGCGTTTGCTCCAGTTGTTTCAATATACATACATATATATATATATATATATATATATATATATATATATATATATATATATATATATCTGTGTTGTACAGGCGTCCGCCTGGGCGCCTAGGCTTAAGTCAGCCCGCCTCAAACTGGGCGCCCAACCCCCTAATTGACCTAAGTTGTTGCCTAAGGCCTTTTGAGGCCCAAATTAAGCCAATTCAAGGCTAATTTAGCATAAATTAGATCTGAATTTGATCAAATTGAGTCATTTTTTGGTTAAATTGGGTCTGACTTATTCCAAACAGGGTCAATTTAGGGTAAATTAGGTCTGATTTGGGGGAAAACATGCTTGATTTGGGGGTTTAGGTCTAATTTGGGGGATTAGGTCTGGTTTGGTCATGTAAGGCCTCGTTTAGATCAACATAGGGAAATTTAGGGTTAGTTAGGCTTGATTTGGTCATGTTATGCAAATTAGGTTTGATTGTAGGCCAAATTATGTCAAATTTGAGCAGATTAGGTCTGATTTGGGGAAAACAAGTCTGATTTTGGGGAAATGGTCTAATATGGTGAGATCGGGTCTAATTTGGCCAAATTAGATATTGTTTAGGTCAACATAGGGAAAATTTGGGGATATCAGGTCTGATTGGATCATAAAATATACAAAATTAGGTTTTATTTAGGTCAAATCATGTCCAAATTGGGCACATTAGGTCTAATTAAGGGGAAACAAGTATGATTTGGGGGAAATTGTTCTAAATTGGATGACTAAGTCTTATTTGGTCAAATTTTGTCTCATTTAGGTGAATATATGAAAATTTTATGGAAATTGGGATTGATTAGGTCATGGTGTACAAACTTAGGTTTGGTTTAGGCAAAAATTAGGGTAAAATATGTCAAATTTGATCAAAATTTTTGATCAAATCAGTTCAAATTAGGGCCAATCAGTTCTAGTTAGGTCTTGTTAGTTTTGATTTAGCCTAAATTGTACATAATAGTATTATACATATTTTGGCTACAAACATAATACATGTTTAGCTTTCTGATTTCTATATGGATTTTGTTTAGGTAAAACTTCCACAATTCAATCCATATCTAATGATTTTGTTGCTTTCTTCATACGATGCTAGCACATTGATTGCATATTTATCATGTATATTTATATGTGTAAGGAACTAAGAATTGTATTTTTCAAAAAATGTACATATATCTATTAAAATAAAAAATATATAAAACGCCTGGAAACGCCTGGGCCTCCGCCTGGGCGCCTAGGCTGTCTGGGCGTCCCCCTGGAACGCCTGGCCGCCTGGCCGCCTATACAACCATGATATATATACACACACACACACACACAGACACACACACACAAATATATATATAAACAAATACATATAACTATCAAGATCGCTAGACAGACAATCTTATCAAGTGAAAAAAGGAGGAAAAGAATGAAAAAAAATTGAACAATAAAATGTAATTTAACAATTTCAAAGAAGCATGTGAAACAAGATCATTAATTAATGAAACATTAACCATACATGGTAATGGTGGTGACGGATAAGAGGCAAATAATAACAAAAAGTGAATATTCAGAGGAATACCTGACTGTTGATTATGGAAAAGAATATTAAGTCGACGATGCATACATAACATTAGAGAAAAAGGGCAGGGGGAAAAGAATGATGCAACAACATGGACCGTGAGGAGACTGAGGGTTGGGGTTTAGTGTATATCTGGGAGTTCTTGTACATGGTTTGGTAAAAAAGAGCAAGTGACTTAGAAGAAAAAAATTGGGATTATTGGGGAAGTCACGATAAATAGTGAAAAAAATGTATAAATCGTGAAAAAACAGGTTAAATAATGAAAACTTGTGAAAAATCAGCAACTAGCATATTAATCATGCCTAAAATTTGGGGGCCTATAAAATTGTAGAGAGTCGCCGATTTTTTGTAAAAGTCAGAGACTTGTTATGAAAGTCATAGAGAATTATTGAAACTTAGAAATTTATTTTTGGGACAAAACATTGTTTTGATAAATTAATAATAACAACGATCTGAAGCCACGTTTTTTAGTTCCAAATAGTTATTAGGGGTTGTGTTCCACGTTTATTGCTTGAATTCATATCAAGTAGTCAACTGACATGCTACATTTTGCTTTAGTTACTATTTTCAAAAACCATCTTGAGTCAAGCGAGGATTTTTGTCTCAAACCACTTGGAACTTTTGGCTTTTAAGTTTGAATTGATTACATGACTGAACTGAATTTAAAGTCCCCAATGAAACACACTCCTAACCAAAATGGCTCACCACGTAAAAACTTTGTCATGATGAATCCTTCATGTTACAGGTTGAAAGAAATTAAGTTGTTGTGCAAGAGCTTGAATAGAGTCATAAAAGATGTTTAAGCGGCTGGCCCCCTACTTAATTAGAAATGATTTTTTTTAGATATTGTAGATACGAAGAGCGATCTTTTCTCACAGGAAGTGATGTTTGGCATCATCCCATATATCTTTGGCGTATCAAGCATATATGTCTAGTAATTTTTTGTTCCATGCTGCTCTACAACAAGCCTTTGACTTGGTTATTAACCATTTTGGGTTGTCTTCAGGAGGCTCCTCAATAAACTTGAGTTTATTGTGATCTTCAAGAACAGTATAGACAATGTTCATCCAAACAAGATAACTGTTTTCATTAGGTTTGACAACCGAAATGCACGCACTGTCATTGTAAAACATTTATTTGAACCTTTTCTTCAGCCATCGAGAATAGAAGGAGACTATTGGATATATGCATGATAGATGAAGATGATGCTACCAGAAAGAGATGGTAATCAGATTAGAATAACACTACCACAAGAATGATGCGCCATGGTCGGTACAGGAAGAGAATCCCCAAACTAGAGATGCACTCACCCATGCATTAGGGGAACTGCATGGGAGGTTAGAAACCTGAAGAGAGAAAAGTTGGCATTAAGAGTCAGATGTAGAAGCCTATATAACTCGTCATATTTGTGTTACATGTATGTATATGTCTGTGTCCGTGTGTTTGTCAAAATGCATGTAAGTGTGTTGTTCTTATATCTAGTTGTGTGGGAGAGTGTCAATTTGAGCACATGAAAATATGCCTATGTGTATACATGTTGAACACACACACGCATACACGTACAGACACGCACACACACACACGTACACACACACACGCATACATATATATATATATATATATACATACTATATATATATATATATATATATATATATATATATATATATACAAACATATATATATATATATATATATATATATATATATATTCGGAGCAGAATACACTCAAATAGTTTTCCATGATGTAATATCTTTTTTTTAAATCTAATACGTTGATCTTCTTAAACATCTTGTGAATAGCTCATATATAAAATTTGAGCCCGTTTGGACATTTATAGGTCATATTATAAAGACAACAAAAATAATACATTTCAAATTAGTTTCACGCGTCGATTTTGTTGCCCTCGGATGAGTGACACTCATCCAAATGGGCTCAAAATTTGTATGTAGCCTAATTATAGTATGACAATGAAGATCAATGGTTTACATTTTGCAAAAAAATAGTCTTCATATGCAAACACCACTTGAGTGTAGCGTGCGATCTGTACACTCGAGTGTATTCTAGCCCGACTAATAATTGGGAGCATCCAGTGAGAAACATCCTACGCTGAGAGCATGAGAGGCATTTGAATGACTAATAATTGGGAGCTGTTTTCAAAAATCCAATCGTATAGATGGTAAAAGTATCATTTCATTTACCTTCTCACAAAAAATCATTGCAATCAAACATTGTTTGCATGTCCATATGTACAATATACACTTTTTACATCCAACGGTCAGCCTGAAATTCAATTTAGAGCGTCGAAAAGTATTCTATTGTTGTGAATGATCTACAAATCGGATGGTGACAAAATTTTGTAGGAAGGTTAATATCAAGGTATACTTGTAATCTATATGGTTGGATTATGAAAAATTGATCTCTCATGCTCTCACCAAGATATGTTTCTCACTGGATCGTTACCCTATATATATATATATATATACGATTATTTCCGTATAGTTGACCACACTTTGGCCGAAAGTTATTGATTTTTTCCTGTATTTGCCCGATTTTTTTGAATACTGGTTTTTGCAGGCCAGCCAAAATACTGTTGAATCTCGAATTTGTTACTATGTGTATGACTAGCTGTTTTCTTAGGGGTTTATTTTATGGACACTTTTGTTTGTATGATAAGCTGTTTTTTTGGGGTTGGTTACTAATATTTTTATCATGTGACATGTTGACCACCCTTTAGATTTTTTTTCAGGTTACTTTACTAAGTGAAGATGGAACAGTTTTAGGCAGCAAGAATCTGAAATCAGGTGCTTTTCTGAAAACTGGAGTCACATTTGAGCTGTCCAACTATCTTGTTCAGATTGGTGAGTCTCGTAACTGTCAACAGCAAGGTAAGGAGGTTATTTTAAGTAGCATATATTCTTGAACCAACGAAACTCCTCTTATTAGCCTCTGACGATTTACTACACTGTCATATTTACCTTTTTTAAACAAAGGCTTTTTTTCTGAGTTTTTAGGGGAAAAAACTGAAGTATCTTACTTCATGAGACACTTCGACATTCATTCACAGCATTAAATTTGCAAAAAAATAATTTTAGAAATTTACAATTGATATATTCACAAAATGCTGCTATGCTCCAAGCAAAGGAAACTTTCTGTGGGTCTGTCTCAATGTTTCAACAACTGTTGTTTCCTTTCTGTTTCCTGGAGTCATACAAGAGTGGCACATCAACAGGTGTTCCAGCTGTTAAACTCAAACAACTCAACACGATCCAGAAGGAAAGATTGTTTACAAAAAGGTCACTGCATGAGGGTTAGTGCATGATTTGTTGTTCCGCTATCATGAACAGTAGTAGTCAGTTTCATCATTTGGTTGTAATCAGCATAAGTTTGATGACTCATCATCTTATTTTGAAGTTTGTATTAGATTGTAAGAAAGATATCTCCAAAGAACCATTGGAAGTAGGTAGCTCCGGGAATTGGAGAGGGCCTAAGTCTATGGAAACTGTCGAAAGGAAGCCACATCGTGATGGTTAGTGTATCTACATATATGATTAATTTCAGCTGTGTCATTCATGGTTTATTGCTTGCATATAGAAAGTCTTGCTAGCCATCAGCATCCGGTTCACTGGTTCAACCAGTGGTCTGACCGGTTCAACCGGTGACGTCAGCATGACGTCACTAATAGTTTAAAAATATATAAATATCTTTGATACTCATAGAAAATGTCCCTGCAAACGTTATGAAACATGAATACCAGCAAAACTGCTCACAATAACTTGATAAACAGACCAAATAACTAATATTATTCTATTGATGGACATTTATATACCAACATGTTTATAGTATTCAATATTAATTAACAAAAATGCAGAAAAAATACATTTACTTGTTAAGTGAGAGAACCGGCCGGTTCAGCTGAAACCGGACTGGTTCGCCGGTTCAACCGGTCGGTTCACCGGTTTGATGCCGGTCAGACTTCATTTCCGGCTTTGGGAGGGAACCGACCCAGTAGGGTGATCGGTTCAACCGGCCGGTCCGGTTCGGTTCTGATAACCATGATTCTATCTGTTTTGTCTTTGTAAACAATATTTTATAGAAATATTGATATTAAGAGACATTTTGATTGTAAGTTGTGCCTATGTATGGGCTTGGCTAAAAGCCCGTTAGTCATAGAATCCTTGTGTTACAGTCTTCTATATAGGAATCTGGTATATTTTCTCTTTCTAACTAATGGCCACTATTGTTTCAATTTGACAATCCTACGAAATTCTCAATCTTGTTTCTTCATTGTTTGATCTGATCTCTTATCCTTCATTAACTGCAGTTGGTAGTTTGTTATCTAGGTCCTACTCCAACCAGTTCCTTGTTCGACTTCATTCCCTCTTTGTTATGTATTTTCTCCTATTCTCCATCAAGGGCCATCTTCAGTGGGTGCAATGCAGATCCATAGTCGATGATTCTCGTCTCCTCATTGTCTCCGAGAAGTGCTACCACAATAGAAGACAGAAAGCTGAGAAGAGAGAGTTCCTGGAATTTCCAATCTGGTCATCCTCTAGCCTTGGCTGCGTATAGATCTCCGATGCCTTTCCATTGTTGGTCTGCATTTTTGGTGCTGGTCTTTCCTTTAGTAAGCGGATTGAGGCGTCTTCCATGCTTCATTTCATGCAGTATTCAAATCCTGTCTTTTAGTAGTACCTAATATTTTTAAAAGTAGATTTTCTTACAATTAATTTCACAACTTAGATGATGTCCACTTGAACTAAAGATGCTCTATTCATGGTGCGACCCAAGGCAAATTCATATCTCCAAGGTGTCGTTCTTCATGAACTGTAGTCTTGTTACTATCCAAGTTTTCATCAGACCCAATTGCTACAACACCTCATGTTAGTGGCTTTTGTGTTCTTTCAAGATGCAACTACCACCATCCAGTATATCACTGCTGTTAATGTAGTCACCTTTTGATGCTCTCGCAATAAATGCATCGCCATAATGCCATGGTGTTGGTGTGTATGCCCTAGAAGCCAATCATCAATTGCTACCTGCATGCCTTATACATTTTATATTATCAATGCAAGAAATATCATTTTATCGTGCTCATTTAGTTCTATGATGCCAATGAACATGATAGCTGTCCCTAGAATAATCGGTCAAAACTATATGACATAAAATATGTGACTAGAGCATCAGATCCTATTGGATACTAAGAAGGATATTCTTAAATATCCTTAGTTTGAGTATAAGTTTGGAAATGGGACAACAATTATACATTGAGAGTAGTATTTGTGGTGATTGATGATCATGTCTCATGGGTTATAGATATTAGATATCAAGTCAGATACATAGGTATTTGTTAGAAAATGTGTAGTAAATTGATCCACCTTGATAGTGATAAATGGTTTGTTACAATTAGCTCTCAATACAACAATAATGTTGGATCCTTTGATGAAAAATCATTACAATGGTAACATGATAATCACTGCACTTTGACTCCACTCAATATGGTCTTGAAAAAGATTGCTATAAAGGTGGTCGTAGGGGGTGCAGAGAGTCATGGTGCACATTGTGTGTAATGTAGATGGAATTTCTCCATCCTATATAAAATTATTGATATCCTAGGCCTCTTGATGAGTGGAACTACAGAAATGCCTGGTCATGTCCACTTGAGTTAGTATAGGATACTGAGCTCATATGTTTGTTGCTAATCTACTTGGAGATCAAGGAACTTGGACTAGAACACACCGATGATGACTTATATATGTCACCTACGATGGGAATCATGCAATGAGGTAACACTGGTTGAAAAAGGTCTGGTCAATGCTCGACTGATCCTAATACATGGGTCACAATGATGTCTTACTAGACACTACTGGTTTCTTGTAGGACTGTGATATTGGTTACAGAATCCACTTTCAGTATGCTTACAAGGTAACACATAACTCATATTGCATTGTCACCTGACTCTTCTGCTTTAGTTATCTTTTGCGGTCATGATAGAGGTCTAGGACGAAGACACTTTGTTGGTTGTACTTTTGGATTATTTTGGGTTTTTATGTTGTGACATAAAAATCATGTTAAAGAAAAGTGTTGGGAGAAGCATCGGTAGCTAGAGTGGGCCTAATAGGTTTCATATACTTCAGGAATACCTGATGCTGCATCATTTGCTTCTATACCACCAACTTAATGGGATAATGACAATTTGTTATGTAGATCTAGATCAATTGATTTGCATATGTATGTCTTCAGTCTCTACTTCTGGGTTCCAAGCAAATTTTTGCCCTGTGACTAGGTGGTTTTACTTGCCTTCACAGTCACTCACCTACAAGTGATACTTGGATCTTGAATTTTAGCGTTGCTTCTCATATCTCTAGTCAGTCATCTACGATCTAGGCGGATGCTAGTGGTTCATTATTTCAAACGTGGTCTTCTTTGAAACCACCCCTTGTTATTCCAAACTGAAGTTATCTTTTCCCTTGATATCCTTGTTTTACACCTCCAATAAACTTACCTATGCATGTGTTTGTGCACTCAACTATGTTGATCAAGATACTAGTCCAAGTCATGGAACAATTTGATCCGAATTGCCAAATTTCGATTGAAACTTCCAATTTTTCCCAATCGGACATTGAAACACGTGGTAAACGTGGGGAATGAGACATGATTTCACAAAAAAATCACATTTACGAGCAAAATTTCTCAAAATAGGGGGAAATTTTGCAGTAAAAGCCAAATTTGGGCCTTGATTTTGTGAAATGGCATAGAAACACAACTTGCATCTGGAGAAATGTCGTTCCTAGGGCCACTACTACCACATCTCAGGTTTTCAGTATTTTTCTTTGAATCTCTTGCTTCCAGAGGGTATTTTTATTGATTCAAAGGTATGTTTCTCCTATTCCTAGCCCATCTACACCTCCTTCTATTCTTACACTCTTCTATAAATATCTAAAGAAATACTCTGAGAATAACATAGTTTAAGTGCTAGATCTTTTGAAAATCACATGATCTACAAAAAAAAAAAACATAAATTATCAATACTTGTTACTTGTTACTTCCAATGTTTAAGAAAGCGGGAGGCGTGCGGACACCACCTTGTGGCCGTTTGAGTGCCAGGCGGGCGCTCAAGTGGCCGCTTTTTGAAAAAGCGGATTCTTAATTTTCTATATGATTGCATACAAAAATACACACATTTGTATATATATAAAATATTTTTTAAGAAACTTGTATACATAACTAAACCCTTGTGGCAGTGTAAAATTCACCCTACACAACAATATTGTTGCTTAATAGTTGCTTACCTATAAGCATTAAGATACATTTCTTATATATAACATTATACTAGTGTCATACTATCATGTAATAATGTAATGTAGTTAATAGTTAGTACCATTTATAGAGAAATTTATCACATATACTCGTATACTAGTATCAAGCCATGATACAATGCACTTAGTAGTTAGTGATATATAATAGCACTATACTTCACAGAAATCTGCATTGGTTTTGTATTACATTTACACACTGGTTGTTTTTTAGATTTATGTTCTATAGTTAGTAATTAGTACTATACAGCAGTACAATATTACTGATTTGTGACGATCACATAGTTTTATGTTACATATACATGGTATTACTTGCTATAGTAGACTTATTAGGTACATAGTCGTCACTATTGTATATAGCAGCAGAATCAGTGTAGTATTACACACTAATTAGCTACTGTACAGCATTTAGATACATAGTTATTTAATACAATAGTATCATATTAACATGTTAAATAATGTTATGCAATATCAATAGTCTAATATTACATACTGAAAATATCATTACATTTCGCTTTTGGGCCTAGGAAGTGGGTCTAGATCCTGCTTTTTACTTAAGTGGACTCAGGCGGGCGCTCAAAATCAGTGTCCAGGCAGGCGCTTGAGCGGGCATGAAGCGGCTGCTTAATGCAAAGCTGCCTGACCAACCGCCTAAGGCCTATTTGGAGCGGCCAAGGGTCTCATCCGCTTGAGCGGCCGCCTGGGCCGCTTTTTAAAACACTGGTTACTTCTTGTTTGTTACCGATTAGTTACTAGTTAATACTACTCAGTACTTACTAATTGCCACTCAACTAAATTAGTGGTTACTAATTGTAACATTGTTAAGCAAGTTGTAATTTTAAGTTTGTAACATGCAACTGTATGTTTTACGTTCTAAGTTGTGACTTGTGGGTTTGTAAGTTTGTAACAGTCTAACAAACTTGATAGTTTTGTTCATTTGTGCACTCACTCATCAAGTCATGGATCCCACGTCGACCTCTCAACATATAAACTTATTATATAATCTAAACACAACCAATGTTTTAAAAAGTGTAAAGAAATAAGCATGCAAAAAAAACCTTTGGTCAGCTTAAGCGCCAAGTAGGTGCTTAAGCGGTCGATTCTTTGAAAAAGTGGGTTTTAATTTCTTGTATACTTTTTATGCAAAATTACACACATGGATATATTTGATATATATTTTGGAACTTTTACATATCTAAACACTCCACTCAACAATATAAAACACCCAAATAGTTTACAACACAACTATAAAACAATGGTTATAGCTATAATATAGTAAACAATAGTCTTATCATAGATAAAACACCCTACGCAACTATAAAACAATAAGTGTATATACATGATACAACAACAATGTTGCATCATAGGTTTAGATAGCTAAATAGTAAACAATAGACTTATCATAGATACCTTACGAACTTAATTTTACATTTACAATTCATAACTTAGTCATTCATTACGTCAATACATTTGATCAAACCATGCATTCTAAATTAGATAATAGTTGCATGTAATATTACTTGGATACAATATAATAGTACCCTATCACGGCTTACATACAAAGTATACATTCTGATTTAGAACTGCGGCCTTATCATAGAACATTTGATGTATATAAGTTTGATATATTATAGTCAATAATACTTGGACCATAGAATTTACTTAATGCTATAATCTTAAAGCGGTATTTTCAGAAAAAGGTGTCTAAGCAGGAAAAAAAGTGGGTGAAGCTGGTAAAAAACGGTCGATTTGTTGTAATCCATTTAATTGGCACCCTGGCCTATTTGAACGGCTGGTGGGCTGGTCACTTAAGCCATTTTTCCTTTCACTAGTGTTTGTAAAATTTCATAATTTAATTCCTTGATACCATCGAAATTGTCATCAAAATGACCGTCGAAACAATTCAGTTTCCTTCATTTACAAATGTGGGGGACCGCCCCAAAAATCCAACGTGTATATTATTGCATATAGAAGAGTGTCTTGGTGTTTAAATCGTCCTGGTAAATTTTCATATATTAATTCGTTCATTTTGGCGTCAAAATGATCTGGCATGTATGTATCAAAATTTGGGACCAAATTGTTTTAATTTATATTTTTGGGCCATCAGATATGGCGTCAGAATCAGACATTTAATTTTATGGACATGGAACCAAATATCTATCAAAATTGCAAAATTTCAATCGAATTTTTATATATTTTTTCAATCAGACATCGAAATGCACAAACACAACGATTGGGGCATAATTTCACAGAAGTTTCACACCTAGGTGCATAATTTTGCAAAACATGGGGAAATTTCACAATAAAAAATTTAATTTGGGCCCTAATTTTTTGAAATGGCATGGAAACAAGTCTTACATTTTGAGAAATGTTAGGGTTGTTGTTGCTACATCTTGGGTATTTTGGTGATTTTCTTTTAATCTCTTGCTTCTAGAGGCTATTTTTCTTGATTCTAAGGTATGTTTCCCTATTCCTAGTCCATACACCTATTCTTACACTCTTATATAGAGATTTAAAGAAACACTTCAAAAATAACAAAGTTCTAGGTGCTAGATCTTGTGAAAATCACATGACTACAAACAAAAATTGTAGATCTATGAATAATGGTATAAAATATGTAGATCTATAATAATTTTAAAATTATTGCACATAATTATAGTGTATAAATAAATTGGCTTAAAAGGCTATTTTGAGAATGCATTTTTGTAGATATATCCTAAATGTCACATGTAAACTAATTGAACGCAGAACTAAACTTATACAATCACCATGAACTAGTTTTAGTATAAGGCTATTAATAGAAGCATAATTTTTGCAATTAATTAATATTTTAGATCAAAAAATAATAATAAAAAAGATAAAGGGGAGTGTAATATAATTAATATCTGATGATTATAACATGCGATATTAGTAGTTTAGTGGTCACTATACTCTTACGACTTTTGTAGTTAGCAGTGAAAACTAAAAAAAAACTTAGTACTTATTAGTTATTACTTATTACTTAGTAGTTACTATAGTACTATTTAGTACTTATCAATCACTATTTAACTAAACCAGTAGATACTAGTTAGTAACTAGGGTATATAAGTCATAATTTGTATGTTTGTAACGTGCAACGATAAGCTTTAAGTTCTAAGAATTGTAACTTGTAAGTTTGCAACAATTTTGTTCATTTGTACACTCGTGAAGACATGGATCCCACTTCGACCATTGAACATATAATTTTATTATATAATTTAGTGTCTTTATTTCTAAACATTGTGTTTGCAAAATTATAACTTAATTCCTTCATTTTACCATCGGAATCCCTTTCGGAATAGTTCAGCTTCCCCCACTTACACTTGTTTAAGTATTATTGAAATATTATTTCATATTTAAGTGCATGTTGCTATTCAGATCGTCCCGGTAACACTTCATGATTTCATTTCCTCATTTCGGTGTCAAAATCGTCAAGAACGTAAACATCAAAGTTTCGGTCAAAAATTTTGTAAACCCAGAAATATAACCATGTAGAGGCTATATGGTAAAGGAGATACAAAATGCTTGATAAAACAAGTAAATCTTTCTCTCTTTCTATTATCCATCTTTCCTCTCTCCTCTCCTCACTTCATCTCTTCTTCTCTCCTTTATTTCTCCCCACCATGGAGAATAATAGTGGTTAGGGTGGACAATGGCAAAGAAATTACCTTGGAAATTTGGCCATAGCAATGCTGGGGGGTTTGTAGATCAGGACCCCTTAATTAGGGGTCCCCCTGTCCCTCAGCCGGGGGGGGGTGGAGGGGGGAGGCAGTCGAGGGGAGGCCGCCCTTCTGAGGGATTAGGGGTGCACCCCCCCCCCCCACATCCAAGAAAGGTGTATGATGTTTTTCAGTGGAAGGTTAAGCTTAAATATTCCATAAATGCTTAACTAGATTGAGGAATAATACTGCACCAGAGCTTAGTAAGCGCACTGTAAGTCTCTTGGAAATAGATTGTAGAACCTGCTGCATTTGTCCACAAAGGAGGAATGGCCCATACACATTGCCGACTATTCCACCTATGATAGCTGCAGTACTGATGGGTATCAGCTATAATAATGTTGTTAAGTCCTCAAGCGAGTTCAAGAACATCAGAGGGGATAGTGCGGTGAGAGCAGCAACAGGGTGGCCTTGCTCCCACAAGACAACATCCCCATTCGGATATGTACTACATCCACCAAAGAAGCAACATAACAGTTGTAGGCTTGTTTACACTGCAAGCCAACTTTAATCATAGTGTTGCAGATGTTGGGGCAAGGATTGTGAGCTTGGGCAGGGACGACGGGTAGTGGGTAGGGGACTAGGGGCTTTGGCTAGTAGCCTAGTAGTGGGAGGCTAGCGGGTAGCAGGAGGCTTAGGAAGCTAGGAGGGATGTCTAGGCAGTAGATGGTGGTGGGTAGCTGTGGTTGTGGGTAGTGGTGGTCAGGTGGCAGTCGACAGAAGGTTACGGGGGTGGCGTCAATAGCAAGATTTTCGTGGGGTTACTGGGGGTGCAAAGGATTGCAGTGGTCGTAGGTGGGAAGGGAATAGCGGCGGGTAGTAGGGAGAACTGGACTACGACAGGGCATGATAGTGTAAATAAGGGTGCCACAAGGCTGCGTGCAATGCAACGTTTAGAGAGGAGCAATGAGTCCTCTCCTTTTTATTAATAAGAGAACTTGGAGAAATTACATAGGGGTCCAGCAGTATATAGAAATTACAAAATAGAATATAGCTGAATATAGTGAGATATATTAACACTCCCCCTCAAGCTGGAGCGTGCACATCGTGTATGCTCGACTTGTTGCAAAAATTCTGAAATGTTGATGGAATCAATGGCTTTGTGAGAACATCTGCAAGTTGATCTTCAGATTTGATTTGCGGAGTCACAACAGTACCATTCTTGATCTGATCTCTGATGAAGTGGCAGTCAACCTCTATATGCTTAGTTCGTTCATGGAAGACTGGGTTCTTGGCAATGTAGATTGCAGCTTGATTGTCACATCTGAGCTCTATGGGAGACAAAACAGGAAACTTTAATTCAAAAAGCAAAAATTGAACCCACTGCAACTCGCAATAGGCATGAGCCATTGCTTGATACTCAACCTTCGTGCTAGATCTTGCCACAATATTCTACGTTTTGCTTTTCCAGGTGATAAGGTGATTTCCTGGAAACGTGCAATATCCAGAAGTAGACCTCCTGTCATTCAAGATTACTAGCTCAATCTGCATATGCATAACCAGTAAGAACAAGAGTAGACACAAGGGTCTTGGGCTTATAATAGGTGATCCCCTTACCAGGTGCACCTTTCAGATATCTCAGAATATGGCAGACTGTTGTCCAATGTGACTGTTGTGGTGAACTCATGCTGACTCACCACTCCTATAGTAAAGGAAATGTCAGAGCGAGTAACTGTCAGATATATCAATTTACCAACAATTTTCCTGTAATATCCTGAATCTGGATAATCAATATCATCATTCGTCTCCTTCACATGATAGTCCATAGGAGTAGACACCGACTTGGATTCACTCATACCTGCTTCCTGTAGTAAATCCAACACGTATTTCCTCTGAGACAAATTAGTACCTGCATGAGATCTAAGTACTTCAATTCCTAGAAAATATCTCAGTTTGCCCAAATCCTTTGTATGAAAATGCCCCTGCAATCCGTCTTTCACACGTGATATGCCTGTAGAATCACTACCTGTGATAACTATATCATCAACATATACATCAATAATAATAGATCCAACAAGAGAGCTAGAATAGAATAAGGAGCTAGGTTTTAGAAAGTGCAAAGCGGGAAGCGTGCAGATTGACCCTTTTGAAGTGGGAAGTGGGCTTTAAAACGGACTAAAGCGGGCGCTTTTGAAAAAGCGGTCTACATTGTTCTAAAAAATGTAGAAAAATTTAGTGACAGTCATACTGCTAACATATCATTAATCAAACATCTAAATGATATTTCATTGCATCAGAATGACTTTTACATATAAAAAGGGTCCTATTTACAAAAAAAAGGTGTTATAAGCTAAAAACACTCAAACATCATGTGAAATATAAGATTGTATTGAATGCAATAGGATTAGATGATTACAAGACTGGACGTCCTCTCCTTTATATAGGAGAGGGGAGAAACCTTGAGACTTGTGTCCCAAGTAATCTAAACGGGCCGAGACACTAAAGGCCCACTAACTAATTAACCTATTAACTAAATAGGCTAATATAGACTCTCTAACACTCCCCCTCAAGCTGGAGCATGGGTGAAACACATGTCCAAAGCTTGGAGGTTACAAGACTTGATAAAACAATAAAAGAAATAATAAATGAAAGATAAAAGATAAATATCACTCCCATACAAAAGATGTTACTCCCCCTTAATCAATACTCCCCCTGAATCATATAGTGATGATGACTCTGCAGGCTGAAAATACTCGAGCTTTGAAGAATGTCTTTCTTTGAAGTGCATCTGAAGAGCATCTGAAGAATGGACTTGATACTACAACAGTAATTCGCCACTTGGAGCAGACGATCATCCATACCACGACCACGACAACTTCACTGGAATACGTACTTAACGCGACACAAACGCGTATCTCTTAATGATGATGTAGTAATAGTGGTGTCTTCAAAGCATCTGAGAAGACGTGCATAACGTGGAACGAACACGGACGGACGATATGCTGGTGATACGATGTAGGTACCATAACTCTATAACGCGAACCTTGGGGGCTTGACAGGATAGGAGATATCATCCATCAAGGAAAATCCAAGAAGATCAGGTACAGGTGATGTCGAAACAACAAATGCAACTCAGAGAAGACGTGATGAAGCAGCTCGTGGAAGATAAAACTCTGAGCTTCTGAAAATCTGAAGAAGCACCCATCTGTCTCATATGAATGCAGCTGAAGAGATACACCATCAACACCTGACGTACATAACGCGGTACGAACGCAGATACGGTGTCGACGCTGAATGAAGCTGGCTGGAGGTGGAGAACAGACGTGCTGAAGAACGTGAAACTCCATGAAGATAATAGCCTGGAACATATATAACCTGAATACATATATCATCATCTCATCTCATACTCTCTCTCTCATACATTCTCTCTCATACTCTCTCATGCTGGCTCTCTCTTCTCATCTCTTCGTCTCCTGTCTATCCCCCCCACACCAAATACGATGAGAGTGAGTGTTTGGTGTGCATAAATGGATACATGACCCCCCCATACTGTCTAAAGGGATACACACATGATATGGGTGGGTGGGAAAGGAATTGGTGGATTTGAGAGAATTTAGTGTATATGGAGATGTGTAATATGTAGAGAATGAAACCGATAACCGGAGAGAATATGCTAAATGGGTCAACGTAAGATCTGGGTAGAAAATTAAATGGATCTGATCCCGACCCGAAAATCCGATTAGGCTAAAACTTGGACTTGATTAGCAAAAATATGACCGATTAAGGATCCGAATAGAGATAGGCATCTTGTATATGGGGAGCAGTAATAGGGCTGTTTGGTAGCGGTGGAGAGTGATGGGTGATCGCCGGCGGTAGGGATAGCTGATGGCGTTGGGGCCAGAGGCATGGATGATGACGACGACGGTTGAAGGGTGTGATCGTCGGCTGGGAATACGGTTGCTGGATAATGGGGCAGCAACCCTGCAGTGGACGGACACAAAAGATGACGATGATTGTGTCGCTCGACTGATGTAGCACTCGACCGCAACAAAGGAGATGATACTGGTCTCCTGCACGGCTCCGGAGATATTGCATGCCATGAGGTTGCATGCGGAGTCAAATGCGAAGCCTCTCCATGAGCGGCGGCAAAGGCAGATGCTGAGGACGAAGGCGGGATGCGGCGGTAGAGACATTGGCTGCTGTGATTTGCAACGGTGGTGCTGCTTGCTGCTGGCCGCAGTTGATTGCTGCTGGATATGGCGGCAGAGGCAGATGGCTAAGGCGACACAGATTGCTGTTGTTGGCGGCCACGTTGGTTGCCGACGGCAGCGTGATGTTATTGCAGCGACGACGTGATGTGGCGTAGGTGACGATGGCGTCAGATACATGAAGGCCGAAAAGGAGATCACCGACGGTCAGCTTTGGATTTGGAAAACATAGATTGCTTGTTAGGAATTAGCGTCGACGTACAGATCTATGTGAAAGTGGGAAAAATAGGGCCATGGAGGCCGGAAGTGCCTAGCGGGCAGCTGACCTGTGCCATGGTGACGGCCGCCCGCAGGCGGGGAGAGCCAATGGTTTCTCTCTCGAAGAGAGGCGGCGGCTACGTCTAGGGCTGTTGTGGGCGCCTATTAGGAGAGGAAAGAGAGGACGGCTGCTAGGTTTTCCTCAGGAGCGAACGTGCTCTGGTACCATGTGAAATATAAGATTGTATTGAATGCAATAGGATTAGATGATTACAAGATTGGACGTCCTCTCCTTTATATAGGAAAGGGGAGAAATCCTGAGACTTGTGTCCCAAGTAATCTAAACGGGCCGAGACACTAAAGGCCCACTAACTAATTAACCTATTAACTAAATAGGCTAATATAGACTCTCTAACACATCATAAAACCGCATAGTACTCACTCAACAATCAAGTATCATACTAGTACTATGTATTTAATATTGTTTCAACAGTTGGGCTTAGAAATTATCATTTAATAAAAAAACTTAGTAGGTAGTAGTAGTTCGATACTAGTACTTTGTACAAGTATTGTTGACTAAGTAAGGTAGTCTTCAACATAATATAAATAGATGCGCATTTAAACAGTAAGAGAAATGCATGACAATATAGTAGATCAAGATAATTAGATATTACTCAGTAAATCCTAAGAGCAATAAATTACTAGACTTTACATAATAGACAATATAACAAATTTTACTACCTTATTTTGTTACAGTCTATAGATGGTTATGCAAAGTTTTTGTACAAGTATACAAAATGGCTTACTATTAATTTGTCAGTGGTAATAAACAACATCAAACTTACATGCCAATATCATACGTAATAAATCGTAAAGAACAATAAGTTACTACACTAAGTACATAATTGACAATATAACAATATTTCACGACATCATTTTGTTACAGTCCACAGATGGTTGTGCAAAGGTTTTGTACAGGTATATTAAATGTCAGACTATTGAGTATCAACGGTAATAAACAACATTAAATACACATGATAATATCAATTACAAACTTGACAGTACAAAGTACTAGTCTAGTTGTACAAAGTGTACAAACAACAGTAACAAAAGAAAGAATAAATGCTAATTACTAAACTTTCTTACACCTTTTGAGATACAACTACTGGAGGAGTATCACATCTCTGAAAAGTAGTGCTTTCATTTTTCAATAGATTTAGCGTGTGATTGGGCCACTCTAACAATACTTGTCATGAAGCGCCCTGAAGCGGCTGCTTAAGTGGGGCTGAAAAAGCGGTCTGAAGCGGCCTGAAGCGGCAAAAAGCGGCCGCTTTAGTCCAAAACGCTTTAAAGTCCGCTTCAGCTGAAATTACAACAGGACATCTACTTGACCGCTTAAGCGGCCGCTTCACCCGCTTTTTAAATCACTGATAAGGAGTGATCAGTCACAGAACGAGAAAAGCCCATCTTTAGTACAACATCACTGAACTTATCAAACCAAGCTCTAGGAGATTGTTTCAACCCATAGATGGCTTTCTTCAATCTACACACATTCTGACACTCCCCGTGAGTAACAAAACCTGGAGGTTGCTCCATGTACACCTCTTCCTGTAGATCACCATGAAGAAAGACATTCTTAACATCAAACTGAAATAGAGGCCAATTAAAAGTAGTAGCCAGAGAAATAAGAATCCGCACTGAATTCAGACGAGCCACTGGTGAAAAGGTCTCAAAGAAATCAACTCCATATGTCTGAGTGTAACCTTTTGCCACCAGTCTAGCCTTCAACCTCTCAACTGAACCATCTAGATTATGTTCTACTGTGAATACCCATCTGTAGCCTACAACATTTTTATCTGGAGGTAAGTCAATAAGTTCCCAGGTGTTGTTTTGTAGAAGAGCAAACATTCCCGTATGCATTGCCTGTTTCCAGCCAATATTCTTCATAGCATCAAGATGATTTCTTGGAATGACCACGAAATCAATTCCATGAGCAAATGATCGGGCCTGCTTAGATAATTTTGACAAACAACACACATTTGCAATAGGATGTCGAACAATACAGGAACAAGTACCTTCGCAGACAACAATAGGAATATCAAGGTCAGATGGTTCTTCAGAAATCTCTTCAGTAGAGGAAGATCGAGAAGGCTCAGAGACTGGAGTCGCTACCTCCTCTGGATCCTGTCTACCTCGTCTGCTGTAAACATGTGAATATTGCTGAATTAATGTACCATCTGCTGGTTGCTCTTCTTGAACTACAGTTTAGTCAAGAATGATAGGTGGCACTCTCTCACTTAGATGTGGTGGTAATGCTCTCTCACTAATGTCTGATGGTGGCACTCTCACTCTCACACAATTGCTCCCCCTTATTGGGAATACTAGAGATATATGGAGTGAATTCATGAAAAGTTACATCCCTAGACACAAACATACGACAAAGACTGGGACAATAACACTTGTACCCTTTGCTAGTGTTGGAGTACCCAAGAAAAAGAGTCCTAATCGACCTAGGGGATAACTTATCAGCCTTAGGATCAAAATTATGGACAAAGGAGGTACAACCAAACACTCTGAGGGGAACAAGAAAAGGCTGGTCCTTGGGACGTAAGACAGAGAACGGAGTACGTCCTTGAAGCACAAAAGAGGGTTGCCTGTTGATAAGGAAACATGCAGTAAGTAAAGCATCAGACCGGAATCTCTTAGGAACATTCGATTGAAACATAATTGTCCTGGCAATATCAAGAAGGTGACGATTTTTCCTCTCAGCTACCCCATTTTGTTGAGGGGTGTGAGGACAGGACGCACGATGTATCATCCCAACAGAGCTACAAAAATCAACCATAGTACTTTGAACATATTCCAAGGCATTATCAGATTGAAGAATTTTAATATTGCAATCAAATTGAACTTTTATTTCTTGATGAAAATGCTTGACAATGGATAACATAGACTCTCGACTCTTCCACAAATAAATCCTTGTCATGCGAGAAAAATCAACCACAAAGGAAATCAAATAGCGAAAACCATTATAGCTATTGTCTTTTACAGTACCCCAAACATCACTGTGGATTAACTCAAAGGGACAAGAAGTCCGTTTATTGATACGATTGGGATAAGACATTCTATGATGTTTCCCCAATTGACACTCTAATGAAGCACTTGGGATAACTCAGGTTCTAACTTTCTCAAGCTCTCCAACGAAGGATGTCCATATCTGTAGTGCCATAGTAACGGAGAACCACTCAAAGGATAGCTGGAGCAGGAGCAGATACGTGGTGAGGCAAACTTTCACCATGAAAGAGGTAGAGATCACCTTTCCTAGGCCCCCCACCAATCGTCCTTATACTCTTGAGATCATGTAATACAAAACAAGAAGGTCCAAATGTCACTGTACATTTCACAGTATCAATCAATTTTGCAACAGAGAGAAGATTAAATGGAAATGTAGGCACATAATCTACAAATTTAAGATCAATTTTAGGAGTCAGAGAAACAGATCCACTGGCTAACACTCTCCTCACTGAACCATCTGCTATGGTCACAGATTGGTGAGGAATATGTGAGTCAATGGAATGAAGCACTCTCCTCATACCAGTCCTATATTGTGACGCTCCAGAGTCAACTACCCATGAAGAAGTTGAACCAGAAGCTAGTGAAGAGGTAGCCTGATTACCAGTAATAGATGCCAGATTTGCTGAAGAAGATGATCCCAAACTCAGATGCTGGGTAACCAGAATAAATCTATCATATTCCTCCTTGGTGAGTGTGATGCCAGAAGAACCAGAACTCGAAACAGGAGGCTCAGAAGACTCAGTAGTGCCAACATAGTTTGTTGCCCCCACAGGTGGTGCAACAGGTCTACCATGCTTCTTCCAACATTTCTCAACTGTGTGTCCAGGTTTGTCACAGAAAGTGCACTTAGGACGCGTGCCACGTCCTCGGCCCGTACCTGTACGGCCTCCTCTAACTGCAGCGGCTACAGATGCATGGGAATCTCCCGGAGACGAGACTGCTGTAGGATCAACGGGTTCAAAATTTGATTCTAAAATCCTTGAGTAAGCTTCTTCCAAGCTGGGAAGTTTGTCAGAAGCTAGGATGACACTGCGGGCTAAACTGCATGAAGAACTCATGCCGGATAAGAACTTTGCTGTAATCAAGTCATCTCTGTCTTTGACTTGTTCTTTGACAATCACTGGATGATAGAAGCTCAACTCTTGAGCAATAGCTTGGATCGCTCCAAAATATTCTTCTAAAGGCTTGTCTCCCTGTCGTTCTACAAAGAGGCGGTCATATATCATAAACCGACGAAGGAACATTTTTTCTTGAGAGTAATGTTTCTTTACTGCATCCCATATCTCTTTGGCAGTAGTGTAGAACATGAACCTAGTAGCAATTCCAGGTTCCATTTTCCCCTACAACCATGTCTTCACCAGACTATTATGACGCTTCCATTCAACATAGCCTTTGTCAGTAGAAGCAGGAGGATCATAATCAACATATTTTGCCTTGCCTCGGGATTCCAACACTGTATGGAAAACATTCATCCACAAGAGATAATTCTTCCCATTCAGCTTGATGGAGGGGATAGGTGGCATCTTGTTATAGATGGTAGATGCCTTGGTGTCCTCATGATTCAGCGGAAAGATAGGGTGACAGAGTGATACACGTCACATGAAGGATTGAGCGACGGAGAGATGCACATCATGTCAAAGAATTAGATGCGTGTCTGACACATCCACAACCCCCAAACAAAAAAATCCCTAATCACACATGGAGGAGATGTGATTAGGAATTTCCTACGTAGCGATGGACCCTTCAGTTTGGGATTTAATAATCCGTTTGATCAACAGGAGGACCCTGCAACCACGACCTTCAGAACCGGTCGGCGGGCGGGGGGGGGGGGTGCACCTGCCCTTGGCGGCGGCTGCCGCGCTTGTCCTTGGTCGGCGGTTGATGTGCCTGTCCTTGGCCGGCGGCTGCTGTTGCTGCCTTGGGTCGGCGGCAGCGGCTGCCCTTGGCTGGTGGCGGCGACTGCTACCCTTGGCTGGTGGCGGCTGCTGCTGCTGACCTTGTGACGGCTGTGGCGGCTACGTGGAGTGGCGACGGTTGGAGAAGATGACGGACAGGGCGAGATCATCCCTAAGAGTGTTTCCGCTCTGGTACCATGTAAACGAGTGTGCCGCAAGGCTGCGTGCAATGCATCGTTCGGAGAGGAGCAATGAGCCCTCTCCTTTTTATTAATAAGAGAACTTGGAGAAATTATATAGAGGTCCAACAATATATAAAAATGACAAAATAGAATATAGCTGAATATAATGAGATATATTAACAACAATGTTCAAAATTTCGACGAAATGGTCGAAATTTTGACTGAAATTACTGTTTCCATGGCAATTGGACATCGAAATTGACTGATGAAACTCTTGAAACAGGCAGATCATCAATTTTTTTCTACTTTTTTATATACTATGTACTACCTAGAGCATTTTTTTTTTTGCATAGTTTTGTGTCTTTAAGTCTATATATTGTGCTTGCAAACTATAATGACTTAATTCATTGATTTCACCATTGAAATTTGACATAAAAATCCCCATCGAAACAGTTCAGGGTCATTCACTCAAAAATGACGAGACCCCACCCCCTACTTATCCAATATGATTTATTACATATTTGAGTAGATCTACACTAGTAGATCATTCTTGTAAAATTTCATAAATTAATTCATTTATTTTTCCGTCGAAACACTAGGAACATATTTATCAAAATTTCTGTCGAAATTTGTCAAAATTTCTGTTTCTGTGGCTACCGAAATGGCATCAAAATCGGACATTTTCTTCCTTGATTAACAGATAGCTTGTAGGCAGGCAGGTAGGGGGGATAACAGTGGGTAGTTGAAGGGTGGAGGCGCGTGGATTTAGGAAAGGGGTTAGCAAGGAAGAAGGGGTTACCGCCCTCCAGCTAGGAGTTTCTTTTTTTCTCTTTTGTTTGACGCAAGGGTTTAGGATCTTTGCATGTTGCCACGTCAAAGAGCAAATCGACGACTAATAGATGATTTGCAGTAGAGAAACCGTATTCCTACATATAGGAGAGGGGGCACAGTTACAGATGACACAACCCTAATGGGCCAAGACACTTGGGCCCATATACTAACGAGATAATGAAGCTATTAAATATATAACTCTAAACAGAGTTCATAGCCTAACTCTTTTATTGTTGAATTAATTTGTACAGAAAACCAACCAAAATGAGTGAGCGTATTTGATTTTAACTAACATCACTAAACAACATAGAGTAGATAAGATCAATTAAATAATAAACTGTTTACATGTGAAAGCAAAGAGTAGCCGACCTTAGTCCCCAGAACAGGAGTTAGTTGTTCATAACGTATATATACATGGAAGAAATCACATACAACTTCATTTGAATATAAAGATGAGAAATGGGAATAGAATGAAGACTGATTAATTCTGCATTTGGGGAAGCAAAATCATAGTCTGAATGTTATTCAAGATCCAATCCTTTTATGTCCACGATACAAATACCTAGGGTTGACTTAACGAGTTTTAGCCACCATCTTTGTTTGTTATGTAAGCTAGTCTGCTGATGACTGCTAAGCCTTTTAAATACTCTCTAACAAATAGCACTCCGATATTTGGGTGTGAAGGCCTAGATGTCACTTCAAATAACTTTACGTGTGCTTTGGTACTGCGACATGGTTGTGTCCGTGTGGTGGAGGCTGTGGACTAAGCCAACAAGACAGTTGCAGAAATCCGAGGTAATGTATGCCTTCGGAGGAACTTTCCAAAATTTGCATGCAGGCATAAATGGTTGTGTTGGATTAATGGGGATCAGACACATTTCGTGTTTACTTTGGGGCTATTCCACACTGATGCAGACTGTTTGCTTTGAACTCTGGTTGTCAGCATAGAATGTCACACTGGAGCTATACTATGTCAATAGGATATGAGCCATGTTTGTTTGCAAACCGATTTTATTTCCTTTAGGAAACGCCATGTCATTAACACGAATTTCTGTGTGCTGGAAGCTCCGAATGGTGTCTGTTTCCTCCAATTCACTTCCAACTATATCCAAATTATGCTCAATCAATTTATATTCGACCCTTATTCTAGAATAGGCTTCTTCATGCACATATCATGAATACACATCATTAGACTAGACCAGAATAAAGTGCAAGTCCTACAGTAAATGGACAAATACAAGTCTTTAAGTTGAGGAAATGCAATCTACGAAAAAATCAAGAATTGAAGAGTTAATACAAGCCCAGGCTAATAGCCCACATGTTACAATCACAGATCATGCGAAAATCTTGGACATTTTCCTCTCCTATCTGTAAGGTGTTGGTTTTGCAAGTTAACACTAAAAATATATTTCTCATTTATTTATTCACACATATGTATGATGTGACGGCTTTATATTTTCCTCTTTCAGTCAGTCAGATTCTTTTAAATCTTCAAGGAAGAAAAACCCTAAATCAGAAAGAGATTCCAGTTGAAGTCCAATCAGAACAGGCCAAACAAATTGCTTTAGATATGCATTGTCAAAGCAATAACATTGAAGCACCTCACTGTACATATGTTGGTTCAATATCTGAAGGTGGCTCCTCAGCTGAATCAGGAGAAGTCCAACTATCAAATGCTGCTCAGACTTTTTCTGTAAACACCTGCTCCAGATCTCCGACTACTGAGGCAGCATCTGCTCAGAGTACTACTGTTTCAATGGATCATACCCAACAGGAGGCGCCAAAAATATTCCAAGTTCCACCATTGTTCACTCCTTCACCCGGGTAAAGTGGCGTGCCTTTGTAATAACCACATGTTCCCATTCCTCTCATTGAGTGGATTCAGATTTGTTTTAATTGAATCATTAATTCTGAAAGTATCTTACATTAAACTGATCTTACTGCAGTTGCCACATTTATGCTGCTAAGCTAAATATGCATAAGACAACATTCACTGGCTATTCTATTACTCAGTTATATATATATCTGATTATTTGAGGACATGGCAAGCATCCGTTTCCAGCTTTTAACTTTTGATGAGTAAACCTAAACCGGGAAACATCTGACTCAGAACTTTAAAAGTTCTTGAACTTCCAATAACAGATCGTATGATTGCATCAGGTTTGACACTGCGCCAGACGTATGCCGCATAGTGGCCACACAGGAATTCTCTTCTGGTAACCGTTCTTTCTCTTCAATGTGATTACAGCAAATATTGCAGGCATTGGAAGTAGGATTTTCCGTTGCAACATAGCTACCCCCATGAGACAGTTACTGCATTGTGTGACAACCTAATGAAACTGTCATATATAGAAATTAATGGAACCAAAATTTCTTCAGGAGCTGCTGTTCGAAGCTATGTGGAAGATGATATCTCCAAAGAGGTTAGCTTCTTTAGTTTACCATCACTTTTTTTTCATGGTAATTTCCTCTGGAAGATGATACATCATACTTCTTACTTGCTTTGGACACTTGTTATTAGATCTATAACTTGGCTGCATGATGAGTTTTTTTTCTTTCCCATTTAAGTGCAGAGTTGCACCATGAAATCAAGTGCTGAGGAAGGAACTGACTGTATGAACCCTATAGACCCACCACGTACAAACAGCTCCCCTGATATTATACATTCTTCAAAGGTGGCTTCCGGGGATTTTCCCACCAAATCTACAACAGAATTGGAGGGCATGCCCACTTTCGATCTCGGCTTTTAAGTGAGGTAATAAATGGAAAGAATAGCAGCAGCAAAGATTGTACCTGGTACTGAAACTGCTTAGATACTGGTCGAATGGGGATCAATTGTATATACACAGTTGTGCACTTTTAGATCCATTTCAGAATAGGCAGCTATATTCATCGTTGATTAAGATATTTAAACCTGAAACATGGATGACATGAGTTGATGAATGCAACAACGAAACTCTGTCCGGTACAATTACATTCATGCATACCAAGTAATTTGGCAATTGGCTAGAAACATGCCTGTCAAATAGAAACCACAGTGATGGCAAGTATTACTAAATTTTTACTGTTATGAGACTTGCTACATCAAGGATGAAAGATTACTAGCTATATAAGATCCCAGACTTGGATGCTGTGAAGTACGGGGAAGCAGTTCCTTGGTGTGGTTGGGCTTTATGGGATCAATGATCATGCCAGCGTGAGGACATCTCCCACGTTTGCAACGTGTCCTGGCAGGTGTCAGAGAGTTGGTGAACCAAATAACCTAACAACCAAAGAGGCTTTAACCTGGCCGCCACTATTTCTTTTTGGGACGGGGGGATACATGCCAGACCATGGCATTAGGGGCCTATTGTCAACATTTGAGGCAATGTAGAACAAGTGTACAGAGGGGAATTGTTCATGGTGTCCTTGGAAACGCTTGTTGTGATTGTTTTCAACATTCCGATGTTGCTGCATTTACTGTGGAGGGATTCAATCTTGTCATTGTTGTAAATATTGTTGCCCAGCTTCCTCAACTTCCTCCCAATCTCATGAATATCTACTTCTCAAGGGAGTATTGCTTACCGTCCAACATGTTCATCAATTTGATCAAACATGGCATCTCAATTCATGGCTTGGTGGAGGATGATCATGTACTTAAGTGTTGATATCTAAAACAGAGTGAAAGTGGGCAACATACATTATAAGCCTTGGGATCAAATAGTTTGTTTGAAGGAAACTACCATGCATGGCTTACTACCAAATATTTCATTGGCTACTTATAGAGATTTTATAGTCATAAAATGATGTGAAGAGAAGGGCATAGAAGTATATAATTCACATGAGATATACTCTTGTGCCCCTTGGTCTACATGACCTTGAGGACAAAACACATTGAAAGTTGTGCTTACACTCGTAGAATGAAATCGTAATAGTAGACGAAGCATAATCTAGGGTAACAAAGAGGAGTGCCATATTTGTTGATCCTCAATTAGTGTAGTTTAGTTTATGTAGATTAATAGTGTTCCTATATTTCCTCATCATTGTTATTTACATTAATGCCAATCGCTTGTATTATGATTCATTTTCTCCACGTATATTATTGCTTTGTATTATCTATTTCTAGCATGGCTCTTGTAATAGAATTTATGAAGTGGATTTTCTATATGGTATTAGATAGGAACCCAAAGAACAGAATATCACATCTTTCTCACTACCTCTCTTTATACATGTACAATTTGACAGACCATCTTGTGGTCTTCATCTAAGATCATGATTCACCATCCTTTGTGCTTACGCCCCAGGAAGTGGCAAACACACTATGAAATGGCTCTAGAGGTGTTTATGCCCTATGATATCATCTAAGGAGCCTATGGCACCACTACTACACTTATGATGAAACCTAAGGGAATGTCACCTCCAATAACTGCACATGAAGAGGTCGTCATCCCCTATTGTGGCTAAAGGAGGATCACCATATGTCTTTGGCCCAAGAGTGAATGGCATTCACCTCTCTAGGTCGGGCAATATCCATTGATCACTTTTCCTCTAAAAGAGGATTTGAGACTTCTAGTGGTGCAGTATGTAACATCTTGCAATGGTGACTACTTCCTCATAGAACTTATTTTCGTTTCCACCATTTTGAGGGATTGTAGGGCACCCATCCCTTTTCCCTATGCGTAGAAGGGTTAATAGACCCTCTGGGTTCTTGCAATTTATGTGACCCGTGTAGGTGTACTCTTTCTTACGACATCTATTTATATATGTATAAATCATCTCATCATCTATTGTGACTGATTTTCCCTTGTGTTATTCTATCTCTACTAAATTAAATGGTTAGAATATCAAGATGGGGTCTCTACCTTTCTGGTTAATGCTCATTTTGCGGGTCATCTCACTCATATGACCAAATTTCCTGTATATAAAAGTGACACAAATGAAAGCAAGCTACACACTTGGGAACAACAAATGGACCCAAACACCCAAGTCGCCTCCTACATGGTTAACATCATCAAGTTCTATTGGATGCAATCTAAATTTCACTATTACCACTACCTTCACTTATTTGCTAATTTGTTATCTGCTACTTGTTATTGTGTTATTTCTTTCCTTTCGTCCCTATTTTGGGCGTCTTTTATATAATAGCTTTCCATCCTATATAACGAGAGTTGTATTGTATCTTTTATCTCGTTCCAATATATCATATTTTACTTCATGGTAACAGAGAAGTACGGTCCGCTATAGTTATTCGTAACCTTGCTTCCCTACCATTATCACCAGCCCATTGCCCTATGTTCATGTTGTTTTCCAGCCTCCATACCCTTATTAACGCCCAACCTCCTCCTAATCCCTTGTCGTAGTCACCCATCCTCTTCGTCATTGCCACCTAACCTCCTCCTTACCCCTTGTCACCACTCAACCTCTTCCTAGCCCTGTGTCGTTGCCCAAACACCCTATTGCAACCATCATTGCCACTTGTAGTGCAACCACCTGGTGTTGCCTTCCTATCCAACCACCCACTGTTGTAGGCCCTTCCCCCTACTACCTTCCCTCTGCATAGCCCTTCCCTTCCCCCCTGCCACCCTCCTTCCTATTCCCACTGCCTAGCCACCCAACTACCCTCATGCCCTCCTTATTCTTGATCCTTTCTTCCATCTCTCCCAAACATGAAATCCCAATGTCACTCACCTTGGCATATTCCTATTCAACTTTGTTATGTAGACACCTAATAATTGTCTTCTACCCTCTCTCCTATACTAAGGGGTTTCATCTTCCGTTGGGGTTGCACTCCATCTTTTGATGTGTTATATGTTTGGCTAATAACAGGAAAACATTTCCTTGGTCTCTTGATGTCTACTTCTCATGCTATAAGGGCCATATGTTTATATTGTTGCTTTGTGTATTTAACAAACTAGAATATGACAAATGAAGTCATATAAAATAGGTTTTAATTCACTATTAATAAAATGTAAAATAGATCTTTGAGTACACTACTTTTGTGCTTATAGCGTATACTTGGTTGGTGCACGAAGACTTCCTAACTAGAGACTTCGTGACACCCAAGTGATATTTGCCTAACTATATGAGAAAATTTATGCCATTTTGCATTGATCCCTTGACATCAATGCCTATTCCCATGATAAGGCCTCTCATGTGATTGATACTTCTCCATCCATACCAAATACCAAGGTTGATGCCACACTTAAAACTACATTTTCCACCTATAAAAGGGATGATTCCCCGGTTAAAAGTTGTTTTCTAAATAGTGTTGAACCCATATTAGTTTCTCATTTGTACATTTGGACTTTGCCAAAGCCATGTGGGGGCATCTAGCTATTAGAAATGCACATAAGGAAAACCCTAAGTGAGTTGATGAAAACTATAACAACTCAACAAAACCTAAGTTGTCTCCTAGCGTTAACTTGGAAAACCATTATGCCTCCTTAAAATCCCTCTATGAGGATCTTGAATAACATCACCCTCTGACTACTGATCATAATATTTTACAAAAAGAAAACCAAGAATTTCAACTTGTCCAATTCTCCTGCAATCTCCCTTACTCATTCTTTGGCAAGCTTTGGGTAGTGATCCACTTCTGACTGTTGATGAGGTACTGAAATGTCTGCAACACCTTACCACCATGTCCTCATCTGTTGTGACCCCTTGTTATACTCTTTTAATAGCACTAGTTGTGGTAGCAGTTCTTCTCGAGGACGTAATTGACTACTAGAATTCATGAGTGTGTTTGAGGTCAGCTCACCGATCCTCGTTATTATTCCTATTACAAGTGCACCAATAATGTTGAATAGAAAATCTAGCTCAAACCTAGCAGATTGACGTGAGCTAATCAAGTTTTCATACTACAATTGATCGAACTAGGGAAACCTCTTCTATTGCTCTTGAAGGTCATGTCATACTATCCAAGGTTGATATGAATAGACTATAAGCATTGTGGCTTCCACTACTTCTAAACTGATGGTGTCTACCTTTTTATCTACTCCACCCTATGGCAATTAAACAAATGGGTCTAAATCAAGCATTACCTGTGACATTGGTTTGTTAACAAATATTACCATGAAGAAATCTTTTCCCCTGCTCCTCTAGGCAGATTGATCCTAGTGATAACATCCAATTTTGTGGATGTTACACGCCTATTGTATCCTTCATTTTCCTTATTATTATAGGTTTTATGTATAATTCCTGTATTTACCTGTACTTAGTGTCATTTGCTCTCATTACCACTAAAGTTGCAATTTTCTACATGAAAGCATTGATTTTGGAACATAATCATCCAAGCAGTTGTTCTCACTCAACACTCAACCGATCAAACTCAACTAAACTCCATCAACTAATGAAGGTTCCAGTGGTGTCTACCGATGATGCCCCTACCTTCCTTCTACTGGTGGTGTTGAGGGGCATTGGCTACTGGTGGGAACTACAGTGTCACCTATCAACAAGATTCCAGACCCCCTCTATTGATGAGAATACTGCCCACCCCAATCGACGAAAGATTTGCCATCATCAACTGATGGAACCTCAGGATAGCCATATCGCGATGGCGCTACTGAACCAACACTATTGATGGAATGCCTGTGATGACAACCAACACTAGAATTAGTTAAGCATGTGCCTTGAGACGTGTGCCCTGACACATGATGTGTGAGTAAAGCTCTCATCCTTTTGGTTCCTTAGGTTGGCTTCCAATCTCTATAAATAGGGACCCCCACACTTCTAAGAAGGAACATCTTCTTCTACACAAAGTGCTACCAAACTGCACTGTCATTTGTGCTTTTTATTGGTTGAAGGAGGACAACAATTTGATGTCCATCAATTCGCAACCCTTGGAGGTGTCTTCCTTCTTCCTTTAGTAGGAGGATGCAGATGCCTTTGTGACCACAATTTGAGCAAGGTTGAAGCTATATCCAAACTTTCACCGCCTAAGCTGGTAACATGGGTGAGAAGCTTCTTAGGTCATGTAGGACATTATAGACACTTCATTAAAGACTTATAAAAAATCTCCATGCCATTATCAAGTTTCCTTGCAAAACGTTGGATGAAGCCCAAGTGAACTATTCTACTACCGATAAAGAAATGCTAGCAACCATCTATGCCTTCGACATGTTTTGATCTTATCTACCAGGGTCTAAAATGATTGTGTATACATACTATGGGCTATAAAGTTTCTCATGACAAAGAAGGATACGTAACCAAGGTTGTTAAGATGGGCTCTCCTCTTGTAAGGATTTAAGAATGTTGTAGCCAATCATCTTTTTAGAATCCAATTGGAGGAAAAAAATTCTTTACCAATCAATGATAGTTACCCAGACGAGTCACTCATGCTCGACAACACTATTAATCATGTTTTTTGTGATTTGCATATATCTGAGACTATTTAAGCTTGCCAACAACTACTTCCCGACATCAGCAACAATGAGAAGAAACTCTTCTCGGATCTAAAAAAACTACTGCTGGGACAACTTGTTATTGTTTAGAAGGTATACCTAAAGAGGAAGTGTTGAAAATTCTACACGAACGCCATGCTTCACGATATGGTGGACATTTAGGAGCGCATAGAACAACAACCAATATGATATAGTTAGGGTTCTACTAGCCAACTCTATATAAAGATTTTCAAGCCTTTGTAAAGTCTTGTAGTGAGTGTCAAAGAACTGGAAACATATTTAAGTGTAATGGAAGCTAAAGTTTGACTACATAGAAGTTGAAATTTTGATGTGTGTGAAATTGATTATATGGGGCATTTCTCTTCGTGGGTAGAAGCAGTGGAAACTCCTCGTGATTCTAAAGAAGTGTGAAGCTTTTTAACAAAGTCATCTTCATCTTACCAAAATGCGAGGTCCCCAAAACTGTCATAAGTGATGGTGAATCACACTTTGCAAGAAGGCAATTTGAGGTGCTTAGAAGAAAGTATGGAGTAAAGCACAAAGTTGCTACACCTTATCATCGTATCCATCAGGCCAAGTCAAAGTAGCTAACAGACAGATCCAACAAATCTTAGAGAAGACAGTCAAGATGTCATGAAAAGGTTGGTCTAGTAAACTAGATGGTGTATTGTGGGCGTATAGAACATCATACAAGAAACCTATAGGGACCACTCATTGTAGGTTGATATATGGAAAAAAGTGCTATCTTCTATTGGAAGAGCATAAATCTTTGACAACTATCAAATTCTTCAACATGGATCTAGACATGGCAAGAAAAAGAAGATTTCCATAGCTCCAAGAACTTGAAGAGTTGAGACTGTGTGCTTACAAAAATGCACGTATCTACAAGGCACGAACGAAAGTGTGGGCATGATCCACAACTAAGAGGAGAGAATTTTAAAGGAGACAAAGTCCACCTTTTTAATTCTTCCATTAGTCTGTTCCCATGAAAATTAAGGTCAAGATGGCTTACACTGTTCACTGTCACAAAAATCTATCCATCATGCGGGATAAAACATTATAATGAGAAATCTTGGAATTTTCTAGTAAATGGCCATAATTTAAAGAGGTACTATGACAATGAAGCATTCACAAGGAGAGATGATCTATAGCGTGATGAACCACAAATCCACCCTTGTAAAATAGAGAAAGTCAAGCTAATGAGTCAAATTAGTGCTCCTTGGGAAGCAACCCAAGATCTTTTACGTAATTTCCATTTCTCTCAGATTTAGATGTTCACTTACCCTTTTATAGCTTATTCCTTATTTGCATTTTCAATATCTAGTTTCCCCTTCTCATGCAATTTTGTATTCAATGCAATTTTTGTTTTGTTAGTACTAGTGTATATAGAATAAAATTTAGTTTATGGCATAAAGATTCAATTGATTGATGATAGGTCCAATTGATCATGTGAAGTTCAATCATTAAGCAAATAATTTACAAATCTATTAAAACAACAAAGTAGATATTTCATCAGTTCATTAAGGTGGGACTTACATTAGAAGAGAGACCCTTAGTTGACACAAATTGTTATTTCATCAGTGTGTAAACCCTCAAATTTTCATCTATATCTAGTGTTTCAAAGTTCTTTATCTATTAAACCCTCCAACTTTCTTCAAATAATGTGGCTTAGAATTTCCATAGAAAGACATACCCCGATTCCACATTGGAAGATGTCCACGTCATTTCATCGGTAGGGACTATCAGAAGATTTCATCAGATCTTTGAGTCTAAATCTCCATCACTACTTGAGAATCAAAATGACCATCAGTTTATGAAATCTAGTGTTTCATTGGTTGCTGACATGGGGATGCCATCAGTTGACAACCTGACATTTTCCTCTGGTAGACGCGAGGACAGTGTTCCATTAGTATGCTTGAGCTTGCCTTTTATATCAGTTGACAAAACTTGTCATTTTTTCCATCAATGTGTCAACCGACGGAATGACGGGATCAAATAGCACTAAAACCCTGAGGTAATAAGCAAGGAGGGGCCTACATACGTACCCTCCTCACAATTATGATGACCCTATTTTTTAGGATTTTCGTACCAAATATAGTATATGAGGTCAACATATATTCTAGGTTAGTTCATCCCAAGTCAAGGTGACTTTTCTCAACCATGGATTCTTTTGATCCAAAAGTATGGTTTTAATGCCATTAAAGGATCAATAATAGTTATCCAAGGCCATTTATTACATGGAGATGATTTATACTAGGATTAGTAGATTTTGAGGACATATGAAGTCAAGTATCCAAATGACATATACATGAATTCATATGTTTGAGTAACAAACATTAGTATGCATCATGACCATACTAAATAATTTGAAGTTGTGTTGATGTTAAAGTTAAATTGGTATATAGTAGAAGTTCAATATACATATATATGTACTTCTTTTGAGTATCTTAATAGAAGGGCCAAATAATAAAGTTTGGGTATCAAAGGTTGATCTAAGGTGTAATACACTAAAAGGAATCTTGGATTGATGATTTAGAGGCAGAGAATGTCCCTACATGAAGTTATTGAGGTTTCAAATTTCATTTAACTTTGATATACGTTTGAGTTTGGCTAAGATCACTGCTTTAAATGACTAGTGGCCAGGACTTGGATGTGTCATATTGCCAAATGGCTCTAGAGCGCACTGGTTCCATGGTGTGTGCATGGCCTTTTCCAGATAATGATGCATCACTTGGATGAGTGACTGCGTGGAGTCTTGACAGTCTTGAGATCAACATCTGATTATGCTTGAATCATATTCTACCTCTGATTTACTCAGAATCGAAGATGAAATCCCACCCTTACGTGCCAGTTTGCTGATCACGACAGTCCAGAATAGTGGTTAGTAGTTATGATCCACCGTCCTCGAGGCTACTGAATGACTCCCTGATTGCAGCCAATAGATCAAGGAAGGGAGAGAACAATCTGTCCTTCTCTAGTCCACCTCTGTCATTGTGAAAATCTTTGCCCATGTTGATGTCTAGAAGAGAAGATAAGAGCGGGATATAATCACCACATGGCATGGGAGAGGATGTGGGTAGGACCTGAAGGGCGTGGCTTGTCGGTTCCATGATCTGCAAGTCCACCATGACCCGAGGAAGAAGATACAATTGGAGATCATCGTCAATATGTCTCTACAACCTTCAGACAACTTAGTCAAGTCCATGAAAGTCCCCTGATGGCGCACATGACCTTGTATGATTAGATTAGAGTGTGGTAAGGAAACCCCTGGATTCACTTCATTCAGTACCTCCATGTTTTGTCTCTACTGCCACCATCTAGGACATCAACATGGATAAAGTCCTCTAAGGTTCGATGGCGTGATGTCTGGGGGGGGGTTCAGATCTGTTATCCAAGCCCTAATGCATATAGGAGGTGTCATGAAGGTTGTGCACCTTGACAGATCTCTATAAATTCTTGGCGATGCTCAAGCATGATCTGTAAAATAGAGAAATCATGATGATGAAAGAACACTTGAGATCATTTTTTTCTGTGTGAGGGTTAGAGAAAAAGGGGTCTCTCCGGGTTCAGAAAGCTAATCAATCGAGCGGGCCCTGGAATTAGCCGACCTCAAACCATTTAAAAGGTAATTACCATTACTATTTATAAAAAATTCTAAATTCTTGTAAAATTCATAGATTATAGCCCCCTTGCTCAATAATTTCCCAAAAATACTAGTAGACTCAAAAAATGAACACTTGATTATAGCATTCAAATCAGGTTTTTGTTCCTTAACTGTTAATGGTTTCTAATATAGAAGGCAATGCACTTTTATAGCATTCCTCTAGTGAAGTAATTAGCAAATGTTGCACATTAACTTTGAGAAAAATAGTTTTGAACTCTAATATCATTGGGAAACTAATTATAGACTCTGATCTTAGTACTATGCCAAAATACTAGGCCATTTTCATTAAATCATGAATAAGTACTTTTGAACTCATATTAATCATATATATTAGACTAGCATCAGAAAAATATCAAAATGTGACCAGATCTAATTTATGACATTTAGGCCAGTGTATAAATATCATAGACACGTTTAAGATCAGTGGAACATAGGTTTGTCCTAAAACCCTAATTAGGACCTAATAATACCAAGAACAAAGTGTACTTGTAATAATGATGATTAATTGATATTGATCTAGTTTTGACAAAAAATATTGATCAGGTTATGACCAGAGATCTAGATGATCAAACATATAAATAGGAATTTTTAGACTCAGGTATGGGTTTTATTTAAGTATATGACTAGTTATCTTGTGTAAAACTTAGCTATGATGTATTGCTTAATTGAGAATATTGCTTGGATGTACTACGAATATAGTATTAATCTTCGGCATGCCACTAAGAACAATAAAGAAATGGAATCTTCATAGCTACTGGTGGCAAAGTCAAGAATTTTAATCAGGGAGGGCACCGGGACACCAACATAGTAATTGTACAAAATTCAAAATTTTATATATTGAAACCCAATATGCACCAAATATAACTAAGAAAAAACAATTGGTCAAAGAGAAAAAAATCATAACAAATGTCCTGAACTTGTTTGCTACAACAGTATTTTCCTCAAAACAACATAAAAATTAGATTAATTTACTTCATGGATATTATTTAGATGTACAAAATCATCACTCTCATTTTACATGTGTGGCGACATATTTATGTCAAGCTCATAGTCCTAGCCAAAATTATGATAACACATATTGTGCATGTTGTACCAAAGATATAAGAGGTCGTATATGGCCAAAAACTTTTTCCACACTAGACAAGAACACAACAAGAATTCCAACAAGTGTGACCATACATTTCACTCTACAATCTACATCAGGCTCATTACATATTTCATAATCAAGTATCATTCATCTTTCTTAAGTGTCTGAAATACATAAGTTCATCCCTACTTACAATCCTACCAAAAAGATAAGATTTGTTTGTGACTTTTTATATAAGAAAACATTAAGCCTTATAAAACAAATACACGAGCGATGATTATAGGTAGTACTTGTTTATGAAGATAAGAATGGCATGTGTAAAGGCAATGTATATGGGGAGCCGCACATAGATTTAAAAAAACTCAGGAGTCACACCTGAGAAAGGTAGGTTGTAAGATATAGTACGAGGAGGTATTAGCGTGGTTAAAGTCACAATGTGTGCGATAAGCAATAAGTTATTCAAATATTTATTTATTCGGATCTAATATCGAATTATCTGGACTTCCCGTTAGGCAAACAATAGGCAACGTGTCAAGTCACAATTTTATCAGAATAGGAAACGTCGTTAACCACTCAATCATGATTTTATAAAACAGCGAGTAAAGCGGGTAGGCACGACGAGTTATTAGCTACCCGAGTCTAACGCATATCAAATTAACCTCAGAATCCTCAAATATACTTTGGCTATTTGAGCGGCAACATGTAGAGCACTTGTCCACCCGTGCTGTCATGTGGCTACGACACTGGTAGAGTGTTTATATTCTCTCTCTCCCTTCATGTCTCTCTATCTCTCTAACTATATGGTCAATACATCCCCATAGCTCTGGGGATAGAGATCCCCATAGACCAAGGGGTGGAGAGGGCCCAACATAAAAGTAAATATAAAGTGTTCACACCACTTAGTAGTACATTCTCATAAAAAGACTAATATAAAAGAATGATTTCCCTAATGTTTGCATTAAAAAAATTTGTTTTGCATTTTTTTTCTTTTCTCAAATTATTCGAATATGCAACCATGTATGTTTTTTACCCACATATACAACACCTTGTGTGTTGATCTGTTGTTTCATGTATATTTTAAGTTCAGAACTAGTATGAGAGAAAAGATGGGAAGTGAGTAGTTTTACATGTACTGTTGTAGCTTCTATGTAATGATTCTAGTTAGTATGCATGTTTAAATTTTTATGGTTGTCTATTTAATGTGTAATTGTAAGTTTGTAATAATTCATTTTCTAATAATATACATGTTGAATGTTGAGAAATATTTTGGTATATTCCTATAGTTGTTTGTTCATGTATGTTTTTGCTTCTACATTGCAATCTGAGTAACATTTTTGGAGTTCGTCCTTTCAGCCCCACAAGGTTTTCGGAAGGTAAAATTTAGGGACGTTACAGTTGGTATTAAAGCATGAACGATAGCTTGACCTAAAAATTTCTCATCACGAAATACAAAATATAATTCAATTATTCACTTGATACCTTATGAACTTGTTAAGTTGTTCTACAAAAACTAGGTATGACTTACCCTCTAGGTTAGAACCAAGATATTTGAAAATTAGGCTTAAATAAGTGTATGAAACCCTTTCCATATAGAGTTCATATGTATTGGCTCGCTACACTAGTCTACACATTGTTCTCACCATTTTCACTAGGTGTCATGACACTGGAGACTCTACTGTATGTGGGGCACTCAATTTTGTTGATTTGGTTTTTCTCGAACTGGCTTAAAACTCGGAAATTTTCTTCTGATGCTTGTTTTATCAGAGAAAAACTACATAATATCTCACTATATATGTAAGTAAATATTAAAATGTGTCCTGATACACATGAGAGTAAGTAGTCATGAAACCTCAATGAAAGGGAGTGACATCAATCTAGAAGAGATAATAGTTCTAGAGTAGATATCTGAGATGACCAGGCCATGGGAGAGATAGAATAGAAAATAGAATGATACGTGATGTAAGGGTATGTATAATATTTTTTGAGTCCGATATGTAAGAATGTAAGTTTCTTCATGCTAATTTAAGTTAGGCTTTGAGGTTTCAATCAATATTGATAATATGAGCAAGTCTTCATGATGAAAGTATGTAGGCTTTTATCACTTAAGGTAAGCTAATTATGATAAAGTGGAATACTTATGACTCTCAAGATCTCTTATAATGGGGAACATCTAGCATTAGGATGAGATACATTGTGAGCTCCAAAGAGAGTGAGACCCAGAGGGAGAAGGTCGGAGGACCTAACCTCCAATGTATGAGAAATATGAAATATGTCCAAAATGATGTCCTAAGTTAGATTACTCCTGAGTATATGAGTGGAGTCCTTATGTATGATTCCTATAATTGATACATACCCTAGATATGAGAGTTGGGTAAGAAAAAATATTATGGGTAGATGACCCATAATGAGATTGTTAATTCTTTGATTGAGTTAGGTCCTAGTTTGACTAACTTATGTTTGTGAAGCTCGTCATTAGATGCAAGTGAGGTGATATACAAAACTTTGATTTTTAGAGTAAAATGCATCAAGTATTAGATACTCGCATATGTTGTTCCTTCCACTCCTGTATGATACTAGATACCTCACTTGACCTATATAGATGATTTATATATGAGTAGTCACTCATATAAGCTTGACCTATTTTTATCCTAATCATGTATGCCATATCTAAGTTTGAAATCATGAGAAGCTTGAAAAGGTATGTTCTCTTTCCCTTCATATCATAAATAAAATATATAAATTTCAAATAATGATCTTGAAATAAAGTTACCTTCTGATCATAGGTTACACGATCAATCCTAACCTTAAATCTTTCAACTCTAAGCTTCTAGTTTAAAAATAACTTTCACAGAACATGGTGAAAATCTAATATATGAAGATGCAATTTTTTCCCTCTAGTGATGCAATTATTGTATATGTTGATCATAAAACATACTAATGATGTTAACTATAATAATTCCAATAATTGATGACTTGAAATCTTGATATCATTTTACATGGGATAAGTGGTTGAAAGATGAAATCTAGAGTAATACCTTATCAACTTCAAAATTTTGATAAAAATCCCTACTTCTTTGTGAAGTATGGGATGTAAATCCTAAGATAAAAGAATGTCATGTCATGACTAATACATCATGTAATGCTTCAGTTCCATAAAAAAAGATGCTTTAACCTATTTAAGGTGGGGTGGGTACACCCTAGGCGTGCAAAAAAATCCTAAGATGACAACTTAGTTCACATCTAGAACTATGATAGTCGTGGCACCTAGAAGTGGTGGCCTAGTGATGGTAGAGACTCCTTGATATCATTGTATGTATAGGGCTAGTACATTTCAAAGACAAAATTCCAAATAAGGTGAGGTGGATGTGATGATCCTGATTTTCAGGGTTTTCAGACCCAATATACTTTTTGAGGTCCATGGATATTATAAATTTGTTAATCCCAAGTTAGAGTGACTTTTTTTCAACCATGGATTCTTTTTATCCAAATGTATGGTTATAATGCCATTAAAAGATCAATAATAGTTATCCAAGGCCATTTATTTACATGTAGAAGATTGATACTAGGATTAATCGATTTTGAGGACATATGAAGTTAAATATCCAAATGAAGTATAAATGGATTCATATGATTGAGAAACGAGTGTTGGTATGCATTGTGGCCATACTAAGTAATTTGAACTTGTTTAGATTATGTTAAAGTTAAATTTCTATATAATATAAGTTATATATATTTATAAATGTACCCCTTTTAAGTAGCTTAATTAAAGGGTCAAATAATCGAATTTGGGTACCAAAAGTTTATTTTAGGTGTAATACACTAAGGGGACGTTTGTTTACCTAGATACAGCTGGATTGGATTGTATTTATAAAACCATTAACAAGAAGATTGAGTTTTGTTTACTGGAGCCATAAAAGGAAGCAATCCATGGGTCCCCAGATAAGTAAGGACTGCTGGATTATCATTTACATCTCAGAATGTCCGGATGCCGTGATGCAGCAACAAATAGGGCACCTAAACAACACATTCGTCGTGCACCTATTGCTAATTACACTGTGGCAGCTACTACCAGCCTGTCACTCAGCTTGTTGGTCTAGTCTGAAGAGAGGATGCCATCCACCTGAAGCAAACATAAAAGTTACTATTGTGGTATTGCTTAAAACCAGTAAATGGTGGATATAGGATGGCAAAAATCCTATAATCTTCAAGATCCATCTGAATCCCATAAAGCAAACGTGCCCTAAGAGAAATCTTGAGTTGATGATTTATAAAGTATGTCCCTACAAGATGTTATTGAGGTTTTAATTTTATAAAGCTATGATGTATGTTTGAGTTTGGATAAGATCACTACTTCAAATGACTTAGTTGACAAGACTTGGATGTGTCACGTGGACAAAAGACTTTGGAGCAAACTGGTTCCGTGGTGTATGTGTGGCCATTTCCAGCCAACAATGAATTAGTTGGATGGCTAACTACGTGGAGTCCTGGCAATCTTGAGATCAACATTGAATGATGCTTAAATCATCTTCTACCTCCACTTTACTTAGATATAAAGATGAAGTCCCATCCTTATGTTCCATCACAACGATCATGGGAGTCGAGAAGAGTGGGTAGTAGTTATGATCCACTATCCTCAGACCTTCTGAATGACACCATGATCGTAGCCAACGACTAAAGGAAATAAGAGAACAACATATCCTTCTCCATTCCATCTTTGTCATTGTGAAATGTTTTACCCATGTTGATGTTTCAAAGAGAATATAAGAGTGTGATAGAAGTACCACATGACATGGGAGAGGATGTGGGTGAGGGCGTGTCTTGTCAGCTGCATGGCCTCCAAGCCCACCACGATCTAAGGAGGAATACATAGTTGGAGATCATTGTCAATGTGTCTCTACAACCTTTAGATGCCTTAGTCGAGTTTGTGATGATCCTTTGATGGAACGTGTGACCATAGATGAGTAGATCAGAGTGTGTTGAGGAAAACCCCCATACTCACTTCCTGTAGTACCACCATTCTTTGCCACTTCTACAACCATATGGGACATCAACGAGGATCAAGTCCCCTGAGCTTCGATGACACAATGTCTAGAGGGGAACCTCTGATCTGTTATCTAGACCATGATGCGTATATGAGGGTTCATGAAGGTTGTGCACCTTGACGAATATCTACTAATTATCAACAGTGCTTAGGTGGGATCTACAAAATAGAGAAATTATGGCGATGAGAGAATGTTGAAGATCGCTTTCGTCAGAGTGAGGGTTACAGAAAGAGGAGTTGCCTAATTGTAAAACCCAACCAGCCGAGTGGGCCCTTGTATCACACGGGAGGAGTTTCCATGTTCATAAACCCAACACATCGAGTGGGTCCTTGAATCGGCCGACCCCAATCCATTTTGAAGGTAATTACCATTACTATTTATATAAAATGATGAACTCTTTTAGAATTCATAGAATGTAGCCCTCTTGCTCAATAAATTCTCCAAAATACCCATCGAATACAAAAATGCACAATTTATTATAAGGCAGTCATACCGAATTTTCTTTTATTCTTAAATTTTGATGGTTTCTAATACAGAAGACAATGCGCTTTTGTATAGTTCCTCTAGTGAAATAATTAACAAACTTTGTATATTAAATCTGAGGAAAATATTTCCACATTCTATTATCATTTGAAAACTAAACAGAATCCAATATGAGTATTATACCAAAATACTTGGCCCTTTCTTATTAAATAGTGAATAAGTACTTTCAAAATCATATTAATCACAGAAATTAGACTGAGCATAAGAAAAAATATGAGAATGTGAGAAAACCTAATTTATGACATCTAGATCAGTATAAAAATATCATAGACATGTTTAAGATCAGTGGAACCTAGGTTTGTCCTAAAACCCTAATTTGAACCTAAAATACCAATAATAATAGTGTACATTTATTAATGATGATTAATTGATATTGATCAGGTTATGACCAGTGACCTAGATGACCATGGATATAAACATGAATATCTAACTCAGGTACGTGGGTTCTATCTTAGTATATGACTAGTTTTCTTGTGTGAAACTTAGCTATGATGTATTTCTTATTCTTAATTGAGAATATTGCTTGGATGTACTATGAATATAGTATTTAACTTTTCCATGTCACTAATACCAACAAAAAATGGATTGTTTGTAGCTACTAAGTGTTTATACTCTCTCACCCCCTCTCTCTTTTGGTCTCTCTAAATATAAGGCCAACACATCCCCATAGGCCTAGGGGAGGGGAGATCCCAATATAAAAGTAAATATGAAGTGATGACACTACTTATTAGTACATTCACATAAAAAAGGCTAATATAAAAGAATGGTTTTCCTAATTTTCACATTAAACAACATTTTATTTTACACTTTCTTTTCTTTTCTCAAATTATTCAAATATACAAGCATATATGTATGTTTGTTTCTACCCATGTACACAACACCTTGGTGTTGATATGGTGTTTAGCATATGTTTTAGATTGAGTGCTAGCATGGAAAAAAAGATGGGAAGTGAGAAGTTGTATTGTTTTACCTATTGTCGGATCAATGAGATCTATAGGGGGGTTAAATAGAGCTTAAACACTTAAACAAGATTCGTTAGACCTTCAAATTACTTCAAGGGATAAGATTGTAAATATGAAATTTGATGTGCAACTAAACATACATAGCAAGTATGAGAGAGATTGAATGAGATCTAGAACAAGCTATGTATAGTGGTTTGGAACTCCAAACTAGGAGAGTGTACATCTACTACTTAGAGAGGCCAAACTCTAGGATTTTGCAGCCATTGCATACTTATATTCCATTATAAGACATATAATAAGACCTTCCTTTGCAGGGCAAGGATACCTAGCGTTTCTTTCTTAAAGATCAAAAGGAGCCAATAAACCTTACAAGGTCTTACCTATCCATAGAGAAAGAGTCTTCAACCTCTACAAGGGCTTACCCACTTTTGCAACAAGCTGGACACCTTCGCCAAGGATCTCCCCTCTTGCAAGAAGTCTCCCCTTGAAGGAATTACCCATTATTCTCAAGGATATTCAACCATCACCTTCTCTTTCACCAAGGAGATGCTTTCACCAACTTTCCTTGAAGAAAGGGATTGGAAAAAGAAAGATTTGAGAGTTTCACAATGATTACAAGGAAGTAGCTCTCTTGTAAATAACCTATCTCACTCAGATTGACATTTTGATTAGTAAGCAAGAGAGAGAAAGGGGCACTTAGTAGACAAATCCACTCAACTATAGCTAAGAGCATAAGAAGCAAACTTGGGATGAAGCCCAAGGGTCTCTATTTATAGTTGGTGATGGGTACTAGCCACTAGAAGCACTCAGAAATGAATTCTAGTCATTTGGGGTATTGCAACATATCTATTTTGATGTTTGCAAATACTTTTTTTGCACTATTGGTCGAGTTTCAATAAAGCAAACTCGACCGATAGCACTATGCGAGAAAGTAAATTTTAAGTGTAGTTCAAGTTAATCCTAGATGAAACTCGATCGACGATTTAAATTTGATTTGATCAATGCAGGGTGTTGGTCGAGTTTGTCCTAAGGAAATTCAATCGACACTAGCGATTCCCAAAATTCATCAAGCGTGTCAGTTGAGTTTATCAAGGATGAAACTCGGCTGACAAAACTCCCTACAATGAATTTTAGAAATTACCATTAGAGTGCTTAAACATTCATTTTAAGTGCTCTTGATTTTTTCTCATCTTAATTACAAGTCATAGCATCAAAACAAATGATTACAAAAATTTTCCTAATAATTTTAGGGTGTTTTCCACAAAAGTGTTTTTGCATTGACTTTGGCTTGTATTGGGTCAATCTAGGGCTTGACTGAATTGATCCTTTTCATATACCTAATACCTAAAATTAGTCTCAAATAGACATATTAGATACATATGAATGGACGGTTAAGTCATAATCAAAATATGGACAAAGTATAATTGTTAAGTCAACATTCTCCCCCTTTTAAAGATGACAAACCATTCCTCAACATAGTGAAAAGGACTTGTAATCTAAACTTTTACCTAGTGATCAATATATGGATACATGAATGTACAATAGAATATTCTCCCCCTCAATTCATTCTTACCTTTGCATGTATGGTTAGTTTCTCTAAAAATCATAACCATATCACATATATACTATTGAGTCCTCTTACATAGTCACGTGATATTTCAGAGAATTAACTAGAAAAGGATCACAATTCAATATGTACTAAACTCATTTCCCCATCTTTGTCATATAAAAAAGGTAGGGGGTAGAAGAGCTAAAATACATGTATTATCCATAGACATAAATGATACAAGCAACCACCATATGCAAGCACCGACCAACAAACCAGAGAGAACAAACATACTTGAGTCATAATAAAAAATATGGAAAAACATACCCATAACTCATGAGATATAACCAAGCATAGAATTATGGTACACATAATCTAGATTACAACACAAGATATGTCCTCTCTAGATGAAAACTACAAAACATCAAAGAAAGCAATGAGATATGAAAAATAGTACACCTCAGATACAATGCCCAAATGTTCAATACATGAAAGTCTAAAATAAATAAATATATATATATATATATATATGAACATCTAAGGACTAAGAACTAAATATTAAGGGCATCTATGTCAACAAACTCGTCATCATCAGGCTGAAAGTCTTCATCATCATCAAAGGGTGCATTAGGGGTAGCAGGTGTAGTCTCACCACCATCTCCATCATCATCAGAGCCATCAACACCATCCTCGTCATCATCCTCATTCTCATCACTGATTCAGCCCTATTTTAGGGCTTCATCTTATGTCATATTGTATTTCAATCACATCTATACCTGTTAGATTACATGTTATTCCCCTTAATATGCATATTTTTGTAAAATGCACTTATGGACATTATTTGTATGTTTTTCAGGCATTTAGACCACACTTGATGGAAGAGAGAGAAAGAGTGATCCTAGGGTTTCTCTACCCTTGGAGAGACCCACAGTAAAGTCCTATGCTCCCTCAACCTACCCCTAGTGGCCAAAGATCTATTGAAGCAAAGATGTCCAATAAAATCCAAAGAATCAAGTCAAAGTGCTGATCTAGAGACCAGCACAACCGTGGTACCATAGAACGGTCGTGCTAGGACACTTGCAAAATCAACAAGTTCAAAGCTCGTTTTGTGCAAAAATTTCCATGGCCATGGTACCACAGAACGGCCGTGGTGCACTGACTCCAGAACGGTTGTGCTGCCCAGCATGGCCATGGTACATGTAGAGAGAATGGTCGTGGAGTTGAGAACAAGCAACTGAATTCGAGCCACCACAGCCGTGGCACCATAACCCCACCACGACTGTGCCAGTTTCAATACAAACGTGACCTATTCCCTGTGATTTTTCACCTAAATCACCACGATCATTCCCATACACCACGACCGTTCTCACCCCTCCCCACCACAGTAGTGTTGACCACCACAGTCGTGCTACCTACAAAAACCTGGCTACTTTTGCACTGCTTTTCCCATGCTACCCTACTTGACCTAGTGCTCCCCCCACACCTATATATACCTAGGTGGCGACTCCAACATGAGGTTAGCTACCTTCCACCACCTCTTAGCTCCCCATTTTCACCCCTTAGCTATTCCACTCCATTTCCACCTCCATTTCACTCTATTTCACCATTTCCACCATCAAAACTAGTTTCTTTCCATCTCCACCCACTCCCACCATCATTCCATGCCCCTACACCTTGGAGGAGAGAGGAGGATGCCCTGCATTAGCTGAAATGGAGTCTTTCTTCATCTACACCGAGCTCCATGTCTTCTTCTATCTCCTTCTCTTCTCTTTTTGTATTTTGCATTGTTATGAGTAGCTAGGCCCCTTTGGTGGGCTGTTTGAGGTGTAAAATGTTACTTTGATACCATGTTGGGGGAAAATGATATGTAAACTTTGTAATTCCATTTGTTAATGATTATGTTCTAATTCTATCTCATTCTCCATAAATTGCTTGTTGGTTTGTGCTTGAAATCAATTGAGAATTTAGGGAAATTGCTTATATGTGTGAATTTTGGGATTTGTCCCTAGGTCCAATTCTTAGATCCCTAGCTAGCTACCCATCGTCCTACATCATAATAAATTCTCCTAACCCTAGTTGAGAGATCTAAGTAGCTAGTTTTAATGAAATTGGTGTGTTTAGCATGGAGCTTTCTCAAGGCTAGAATGTAGGTGATGGGAGGCCTAAACCTCCCTTCCACCCCCTTTACTAATCTCAGCCCCTAATCATCCTAAGATAATCTAACCTAGAAAATTAGGCTTGTATAGACTCTAGTTGAATTACACCCAAGACTTAACCCAATTGAGCTTCACAAAGGTAGTGGGGAGTGTTAGGGACTAGTTCCCCTATACACAACCTAGCATATCCATGGAAGTTAGTAGCTTAGGTTAATTCATTAGACTCTAACTTGTTGTTTGGTTTGGATAATCTAAATGGAATCATAATGTTCATATGTCACCCCAACCTAAGTGATAAGTGCATCCCCTAAATAGCCCACATCTTCAGTAATTGATTTAAAAATGTAGTTTCCATCTTTCTTAGATAGTGTTAGCTTAGTTAGCTCTTTTCTTGCTTAGATAACTTCTTTCCCTGTTCTTAATTTGTTCTTGCTAGCTTAGGTCTTTACTTGTTCTTTTGCCTTGTCTTACTTGCCTTAGTGTAGATTGTTCTCCTATTGCCTTTTCATAACTAGCTTAGTCTCTTCCTACTTAATTTGTCTTAATCTAGTCTAGGGTTATCTTAGATTTCATTCCTACCTTTAATTTTTTTCTTGCTCACCTTAGTTTAACAATCAAAATTACATTTAAACCCTTAACCCTAGTCTCTGCAGTAGGAACCTAGCAAAAACTAACCTAGCTCTAGTGCCCCCTTTTCTCCCTGTATATTGACCCTATACTTTCCTCCCTCCTATACTACGACATGACCCCGTGTGCTTGTGGGATAGTGTTTTAGTAGACGTAGGTGTGTTGGTCTAGGTTTATAAATTTTGAAAGTAAATCCACCGTGTGTTTCAATATTGTGGGGGCACATCTAGTCAAATATAATCGGTTAGTGTGCGTACCTCTGGTGGACGCACCAAGCTTTCTGGCACCGTTGCTAGGGAGAAGGTGCTTGGCCTAACTAGTTAGTTTTGCTTTGACTTTTCCTACTGCCCTCATCATTGCTATTCTTTATTCATTATTCTTTGCATTCTTTGTGTATATTGGTTTACTAACTTGTTCTCTTTTGTTTGGTTGTGCTTTGTGCATGTGACAAGCCAATCAGGAGAAAACAAGATGGAAGGCCAAAATGCACCCCACAAGCTGCTTCAAGACTACTTCATGCCTAGCAACTACAAATCGCCAATTGCTAGCAGGGTTGATCAAATGCTAGGGGAGCAATTCTCTAATCCTCCAGGTCTTCTTGGGTTCCTACCCATCTTCTACAACTTAGAGAGTGAGAACCCCTACAAGCACTTGGACTCCTTTCTTGAAGTATGCTCCATCTACAGGACACCGACAACTAGTGATGATACAATCAAATTGACCTTGTTCTCTTTCTCCCTCAAAGATATATCCAAAGATTGGTATGACTCAAGAAGAGACATCATGAGTTGGGAAACATTGAAGAATGCCTTCTTGAGACAATTCTACTCTATAGCAAGGTTAACACAAATGCGACATGCCGTGATAAGTTTTATTCAAATGGGCAATGAGTAGTTTCATAATGCATGGGAGAGATTTAAGAAGATTTTGAGAGAGTGCCCACACCATGATATCCCTTTGTGGAAGCTAGTTCAATCATTCTACTCCAGTTTATCTCTAAAGGACCAAAACACAATGGATTCTTCTTGTGGATGAGTTTTCATGGCTAGGCCACCCAAGGAGATATGGCCTTTATTTGAGCAGTTGGTTGAAGGATCAAGAATTCGAGCTTCTAGCATGATGAATGACAGGGGCTATGACTTTGGTGTGACACCTCCTACTCATAATGACTCAAAACTGCAAGTGATAAAGATTCTTGGTGACATGGTGAGCTTCATGAAGAACCAGGTGACAAATGTTCCTTGCCACCTGGTCAATTCTATTGAGTTCTGTGGTGAAGAAAAGAAGACACCTCACTCCTATAGCTACCAAGAGCCACAAAGTCCAAAATATAGCTCAAGGTTTGAGGAAGAGGTTCTCTCTAGATTGAAATTTTTCGATGATGTTCAAAAAGATGTTGCAAGGCTAGAAGAGAACGTAGAGCAGCTATCTTCCATAGTTTCTCTCCAAGAAGAAAAGTTGTCTTCAAAACCCATCATGAGCTACCATGAAGCAAGTGGACCCATGCCCTATTCTCAAGTTTTCTATAGTCCACCTCCCATGTAAGTACATCCCATCTACTATTTCCAAGGCGATCCCAAGCCTTATATTCCACCTCCCCCTCTATCACCACCATTTTTCCAACAATTCACCTTCCAACCTCAATTCTCCCCTCCACCTAAATTTCAACACCAAGTGTTACCTCCACCTCCTCCACAACCACAACTAGCCCCCTCTCCACCATGAGCAAGGAAGTGTTGTGGTAGTTCTAAGGAGTGGGAAATCTCTTGAGCAGCCCGCAAGTCAAAGAAAGATTGGCAAAGAAAAGCAAAGGGAGCCAAGTGGTGATATTGTGATTGAAATTGCTGAAGATGATTTAGTGATGCATCCTGCTGATTTTGGGATACCATGTGCTCCACCTCATACTCCATATGCAATCCTGCCGTCCCTAGTGTTCCACCTCACATTGATGCAAGCAAAGAAAAAGCCACTGATCCTCCCTTCACTGAAGCACTAGATGAGCCACCAGAAATGAAAAGGAGGTAGAAGCACAATGTGGATATTCTTGAGATGTTTAGCCAAGTGAAGGTGAACATTCCACTCTTGGATTCTATCAAGAGAATCACATCATATGCCAAGTTCCTCAAGAACCTATGCACTTTGAAGACAAGGTCAACAGGGAGAATTTCAAAGAAAGTGAAGTTGACTGAACAAGTTAGCTCCATCATACAACATTCACTTCCCGTGAAGAGGAAGGACCCAGGAGCCCCAATCATACCTAGCTACATTGGGGGACATCACATAGGCTAATCCCTACTTGATTTAGGATCTAGTGTGAATTTGATGCCATATAGTGTCTATGTTGAGCTGGGTCTAGGCAAGTTGAAATCGACACAATGCACTTTCCAATTGGCAGACCACTCCATCAAAGTGCCTAGAGGGAGAGTGGATGATGTCTTGGTGATGATTGACAAGGAAAGAGGAGTCGTGTTCCCAGCTGATTTCATTATTCTTGACATGGAGCCAGATGATAGGAAGATCCCCATCATCTTGGGGAGACTGTTCTTATCTACAGCTGATGTTGAGATACATGTTCGTAGCGGCATAATGACAGTCTCATTCATAGACATGAAGATAAAGATCAACATATACAAGTCTTCAAACCGGTGAGTTTGAGATGAGGATATTGGATATGGTCACTTCAAGAGTCCTATTGATCATTCGAGAAGAGGAGATCAAGATGAAGGATTTGACGACAACCTTGGTGATCAAAGGAGTGAGGAACACAAATTGAGTGCAAATGAGGGATGCATGTTTTGCAAGAATGGACACATGAGAATGCTAAACAGATGAATGAATGAAGAATCGCTAAGAAGCCAAGCTGAAGGCAAGAAACTCAGTGCTTGTAGGAGGCAACCCACCTAGGTTTGGGGAATTTTTCACCCAACGTCTCATTTTTGATACTTTGGCTTTATTTTTACACAAACCTAAAAACACACACATGCACACTTGTTCTTGATAGTTTTTATTTTAGTTTTGATGAAATGACAAGTGAAACAGGTGCAATTTGAGAAATGAGGCACATTCAGTGAAAAATGGTGGATACAACATCAAAGGGATCGTTCAAGATTATTGGATTATGAATGATGAAATGATTTGATGATTTCTTAAGATTTCTGAACTAAAAAAGCCCAACACGACCGTTCTGGTATAGAACGACTGTGCTGGAAAAGGTAGCTTTCAATAGGGAAAATGTAAGATTTGGCCTCCGACAACACAGCCGTGTTGACATCCAGCTAGAACGGTCGTGCTAATTAAGTTGGATTTCAATAGGGAAAACTCGAGTTTTGGACACGGGCAGCATGACTGTGCTAGCCAGAATGGCAGTGCTGGCATCCCGCTAGAACGACCATCCTGGCCCGAATCTAGCACTTAAGTCGCCTAACTATACCCGAGCCAACACGACCCATAACACATTTATGCGACACAGAACGACCATTCCGTGCAGTCTGGTGATTAGGGCAACCCTCCTTCACCCCCAAATCAACTCCTCTTGCTCCAAAACTCTGTATTTGAGTTCTACTTGGTCCCCAATCATCTTCCCTAACCCTAGACCTCATTTTCCACCCTCCATCACCACTGATTTCTTCACCTCCCAGGAAAATCCGCCCCTAGAGTATGGAAGCACGTTTGGTGCTATTTGTGTTAGTTTTTCACCGAAGAACCTTGCAAATATGAAGAGCAACGACAAGGCAATCAGGAAGGGAGTAGAGAAGACAATGGACATCCTCACCGGAGGCAAAAGCCTCTCCAAGTGGGCCTCCCGTTCACAATATTCCGACAATGCTTCATCACCGTCAAATTCTATTTCCCGATCCTTTGGACGGTTGACATCAATGTGTGCCTCCCGACACCGCTCCTCTTCCAGTGGCCACACTTCAGATCCAAGCTACAACACCTGAATAGGAGGAGGAGGAGGAAGAAGAAGAACTAGATAACATAGTGGATTATGCTAATGTTGATGCACCTGCTCGTGAGAGGAGGGCTTAGAAAACAAATTATGCATCTTCCTCGTGCTTACCGTCACGACCAGCTCCAACAAGACACTCCACTTCCTGGGCTCAACCTAGTGCAAGCTATGAGAGGGTGCCTTTGAACTTAGACACAAGTTTAAGGTCACACACTTATGCAGACGAGGAGGAAGATGGTACTGAAAGCAAGGAGATGGAAGATGAACCAGTGGACGTTGTGTCCAGGCTAGAAGAGGATAGGTTGAGATGGGTGGGAAAGCAACCAAAGGGAACCACCTACGGAAGGGGAACGACAAGAAAATCCATATTGAGGCCTCTCCACCCCGAGTGCTTGACAAGGAGGGTGATCCCCACTAGGTATGCATCTATGACTACTGTGCAAGCCCTAGGGATCAACTACAGATTCAAGGGTCAAATGCAACGATGTGGGCTGTAAAAGATCTTGACTGAGGTTGAAGAATGCTACTTGGAGCTGACTCATGAGTTCTTTGCAACCTTAGAGAAGGTACAATACCAGGGAGAAGATGCCATCAGGTTCAAGCTGAACAACTCTGCACATGGGCTTAAAGTTTCCCAAATAAATGCTATCTTCACCCCCAATTCAGAAATGGCAGAGAAATTCAATGAAGGAAGACTTTACAAGAGTGGTAGAGCAAACTACTCCAAGATGTGGAAGATAATTACTGGTCAAGCTTCTTTTTCTATAGGAAAATTAAAGACCAACAAGATTTACAACCCCTTCATGAGATACCTACAGAAGATCCTAGCAAACACTTTGTTTGGCCGTTATGATAATTAAGGGTGTTACTCACAAAAAGATTTGTTTGTTATGGCCACAAATACAAGTAGGGGATTTGTAAACATATGTGCCATGGTGATTGACCACTTGAAGACAATTCCCTCCAAGAGTAAAAATCCATTCATCATGGGAGGGATTATCACCATAATGGCAAAGGCAGTGGGCTACAATCTAGATGGGCTTACCAAGGTAGAAGGAAGCAAATATGTTGATCTAAAATATCTTGCTAGGTCCCGAATGATCTCCCTCAGAGATAGCAAAATCTTCTATGTAATAACCCTAGGTACCCTGAAATCACCTTGGAGCTCCCATACCATGCCACCCCCTACTCATGGATGTGGGGCCACAAAAGAACTTTTCTGAGGTGATAGCACAGTATGAGGAGGAGCACCTAAGAGAGGGGTTTAGTGCGCCAAATGTGGACTTATAAGAAGAAGAAGGAGAGACAAATGTGCCAGAGCAGTAGCACATTTTTGAGCAGCCACGCCGCACACGACCGAGAGGGGATGACTTTGATGAGCAACCACCTCCAACAAATGCATACGACATGTCAGCCATTCATGCATAGTTGGAGGCAATTCAGAGGACATAAAAGTCCATGTGGTTACATCAGTAGCAGATGCATCATTAGATTAACCACATGTACCACTATCAACATGCGCAGGTGCAGAAGAACCCCCAATGAGGGGAGGATTTCTGGGGATCACTTTCTGGTTACTAAGAGACATACCCATCTCCATAGGCAGACTACTGGGGCCATTACTACCAACACCCCACCATAGGGAGGACCACCACCTCCACAACCATGACTTCTATCCTATCATTCCTAAGCTTTAGTTTCATGCCGAGGACAACATGATTTAAAAGTTTGGGGTGGTAGGGCGGTAACCCCTCAGTTCTCATCTTACTTTGTTGATTCCATGTCTCATCTGATTACTTTTTGTTTGTTTTTGCAATCTAGATTAGAGTTCACCTGCTCTACATACTTGCATGCCATGTTTGCTTTCTTGTCATTTTTGCATAATTTTCAAAAAAAATTGCTCTTTTTGCCATGCATTGTATATCATGTAGATTTTTGGTAATTTTTGCATGTTTTAGCTAGGATTGGCTTGTTTATTGCTTTAAGTTCAATAATATAGGCTTTAATGTGATTGAAGGCAACTTGGCACTGTTTTGGCCAATTTTGCCCAAATCTGAGATTTCTTACCTAAAAGTGTGTTTCAACCCAATCTCTACTTTTTGGACTAAAAAAAGGATGACCTTTGGCAAATGCAAGTGAATTATCATTGTTTGTTGCTAAATGGTATCGATTCTTGTCTTTTTACATGTGCATCACTTCTCTTGTGTTTGTGAATGATTTGGTTGAATCGTGACTTGAGCAAGCTATGAGCGCTTAGTGCCTATGAAATCACTTGATAGAAATATCAATTTCAAGATGTTCATTCATGTTGTGCGATATTGTTTTTTTTGTTGGTAAAACTCATGTTGCTTTTTTTGTATTTCTTTTTCTATAGTGTCTGTACACAACTTGCCACTCTCAAAAACTGAGAATAGCCCAAACTTCAAAGAAAATAAACAAATGAACAAGAAACCAGCCTGCCACGACCCAATGATCTTTAGGAAAAAGAGAGAGCAAAGAAAGATCCGTCTCATATCCAACCAGAGAAAAAGACTCAACCATCACTGAATGAACCAGTGAGAGGGGAGCAAAGAGGGTCCCATCAACAGCCTATGATCCACGACTCTCTAAGAAAGAATCTCATCTTCAGTGAAAGGGGAGCACAACAGCACAAGACAAGAACCCGAAGGCACAGCAGAGAAACAGGAGAAGACTCCCACAAACAGAACCAAGAACACCATGTCTGTGCTAAGACATCAAAGAACCTACCAGCAGCAAGCAGATATACACTCAGAACCAAAATAACATCCAACAAACCCATCAACAGAGCAAGCAGCTCAGAACCAGAAGAACATCTCAACCAACAGAAGAAGCACCCATGTCAACAGAGCAAGCAGGAGTATCACTGCACAAGAAGACTATACCATCAAGATAAACCCCATGAGAGGGGAGCAAACCAACCAAGGCAAGGCTACAGAATCAACCATCACTGCATAGAAGCGAGAGGGGAGCAGCTCAACCACACTAAAGGGAAAAGACAGATCTCAACCAGCTCAGAACCAAGATATAACATCCAACAAACCCAACAACAACTCGGTCAACTGATTATGAAGAGGGTACCAACCACCTCAGAGCAAGGCCTTCTGTGAGATGAACCATGTCAACCCAGAACAGAACACGAAAATCAACTCCAGCTGATCAGGAAGAGAGCGACCAAGAACAGAGTAACCAAACAACCAGACTAGGCACAAAAACAAAGTCGCAAGAGGGTCTTCAGCAACTAGCAAACAACTCATCCAGCAAACTAGAACACCATCACAGAAAGAAAAAGATAAACCAGCAATCCAAGCAGCACTGAAATGAGAGGGGAGCAAGGCTCTACCATCTCAGAGCAAAACAAGAAGCACCAAGGACACCAGGACTCTATCATCGCTCTAAAATCTAAGAATATTATACTCGGCTTCAATAATCTTCCAAACAACCTCCTCACTTTTACTTAAGTTATCGTGAACTCTTATGTTCCTCTCTATCCAGACATGATAGAGAATAAGGAGACTGATAATGCTAGAATTCTTATGGTACATCGTACAAATCTGATCCCAATTAATAAGAGATTTGTCTATAAGGTTACTATTCTCAGCCTTAATCCAGAGCTTCTTAGTAAACTTGCAATTGAAACAAATGTGATATGTGTCCTCATACTCCGAAATACACAAGAAACAGACAGAGACAACAGGAATACCTCTTCTTCTCAAGTAATCCGAAGTAGGTAACTTATTGTGCAAAGCTTTCCACGCATGAAATTTACTATTCTGATGAGCCTTACTCTTCCATATATCCACTGAAAGTTATGCATGGAGATGCCTTTATACCTTATATTCTCCCAAATATTTTTAAACTTCACACTATCATTTCCATTGAACAACCAGATATCATCATCAGATCTGTTGTTAATAGCAACATTTCTCAGAACATCCAAAACAAACTGAGAGCAACGAGAATTGCTGATATACCAGGAACCATCTTTAATAATACTACTCAGCCAAGCATCATCAGGTAAGCCAGATCTAATAACCATATTCCTATCAAGCACTTCATGGAGAAACTTGCCAGAATACCAAGGATCTTTCCAGACTTTTAAACTTTTGCCAGCTCCAATCTTAATATCAATGAACTGCAGAAGGGTTTTCTTACTCCTAAGAATAGAGTTAAACATCCAAGAGTAATTATGAGATGGTTCAATGGTCCACAAGGTTTCTTTCCTTAGATATTTACCATTAATCCATCTAACCCAGAGGGAATCCTTTTTCCTAGCAATGTCCCAAGTGTTTTGGATTAAACAAGCCTCAGAAATGTCTTTACTCCTTCTAATGCCTAGACCTCCTTCCTCTTCAGGCAGAGACACAATATCCCACTTAATGAGATGCATGTTTTTGTTGTTATCAGAATAGCCCCAGATAAAATCTCTACAAATTCTATCAACTTCATCAAGAACAGAGCAAGGAATGGGAAATACCATGACCCAAAAGAGATGCATTGAAGAAAGAGTAGATTTAACAAGTTCCACTCTCCCAGCCAGAGATAGAAGGTTCGACTTCCAACTTTCAAGCTTCCTTTTGATTCTGTCAATTAACTTTTTGCATTGAGCCTTTCTAATCTTACCAGAGAAAAGAGGGAGACCAAGATATTTAGTATCCTCCAACACACCCAAAGGGATACCAATAACATTAGAGATCTTGATGCCATCCGTGCCAGGGCCAGTGAAGACAAGACTTTTCTCTTCATTCATAATGAGACCAGACATCTTCCCAAATTTATCCAACAGCTTTCTAATATTAATGGCATTAGGAACAGTAGCTTTAGCAAAGATCATTAAATCATCTGCAAAGATGATATGAGAGCAGTGGCAATCCTTCGAAACAGAAACAGGGACAATCTCATTTTTCCTCACACTATCTTTAAACAATTCAGATAAACCTTGCATGGTGATAACAAACAGATAAGGAGCAATGGGGTCCCCCTGTCTAACCCCATTCGTACGGAAAATCGGCAGAGTGGGTTCTCCATTGACAAGAATTTGATAAGAGGTAGTCATAAAGATATTCTCAATCCAACTAATCCATTTAGGAGGAAATCCCATTTTAAACATGATAGAGAACAAATATTTCCAACTAACAGTATCGTACGCTTTAGAAATATCAATTTGAGCACACATGTTAGAACACTGCGTCTTCTTAAAATCGCCAAGAATTTCATTAGTAAGCAACACCACATCTTTAAGGCCTCTACCTTTAACAAAAGCGCATTGATTTCTGTCAATAATATCAGGCAACATAGCTTGAAGTCTGATGGTCAGAATTTTAGAGATAATTTTATAATAAGTGTTGCACAAAGCAATAGGTCTCCAGTTACTTATATAAGTGGGGTCATTACCTTTGTGCAACAGAGTGATGAAAGTTTTGTTAGCTACTCTCAGGAGATGCCCATTTGAAAAAAATTCAGAAATGGCCTCAAAAACATCATTACCTATGACATCCCAAGCATACTTATAGAAATAGCCGTTAAACCCATCTGGACCGGGGAATTTATCAGCATTAAGGCTCTTAACCACATCATCTACTTCTCTTCTAGAGACAGGCCTGGTCAACATCGAACTTTGTTCAGCAGTAATCTTCAAACCACTCCAAGCAGTACCCCAAGCCTCTCTCGCACAATTTTTACAGAACAGGGAAGAAAAGAAATCAGCAGTAGATGATTTAATCTCTTCACAATCATTGGACATGACCCCATTGATATTAAGAGCATTGATGGTATTTCTGTTCCTCCTAGTTCTGAGCAAAGAATAGAAGAATTTAGAGTTGGAATTCCCCTCTTTAAGCCATTGAACACGTGATTTCTTTCTATAGAACTCTTCCTCAACATCCGCAGCTTTTTTGGCTTCCTTTCTCCAATGGTTAGCTTCTTTTCTCAAGTTCTCATCAGTAAGATTTAAATCATCTAACTTCTGAGCAGACAGAGCTTTGTCTTTAAGACTAGAAACATTATCAAAAATATTCCCAAAAATATCTTTATTCCATTTTTTCAGAATGAACTTAAAGTTCTGCAATTTTCTATAAAGCTTAAAAGTAGAAAAGACATCCACCTCAAGATTCCAGGCCTCTTTAAGAATATCATAAAAGTCACGGTGCTTGGTCCAACTGTTGATAAATCTAAAAGGAGATTTCCTAGTCCTTTGTTCCCCGATAAATAGAGCAATTCTTCTATGATGACTTATTATATTAGAAATGCTCTCACCATGGAAATTATCAAACTTACTGAGAAAAGGACTGTTATATAAAATTTTGTCAATTTTAGATGCAATGAAGTGATCACCCTCTTGCTTGTTGTCCCAAGTATAATAAGGGCCTTTGAGGTCAAGCTCAAATAGACCATTATCTAAAACAAACCCGTTAAAATCATCCATGGATTTTGAAGAAGGAGGCAGGGTACCAATCTTTTCTACAGCCTTTCTAACAGCATTAAAGTCACCAATAATAACCCAAGGTTCAGCACGTAAAGCAAGAGCATTCAAACTAGTCCACAACTTAACCCTATCATAATCATCATTGTGCCCATAAACAACCGAAAGATAAAACTCATGATTATCTTTTATAACTTTAACATGAACAACTTGGTCGCATTCATTAATAAAGAACACATCACAAACCTCACTTTTCCAAAGCAAAAACACTCTTCCAAGAGCATGAGAATTAGAGTTAGAAATCCATTTATAACTAGGAAAATATTTTCTCATAAACTTGACCATCTTTCTACCCCTGAGTTTAGTTTCATTCAACAGAACAATATCACAGTCCGCTTTATTGATCTCCTTTTGAACGTCTAGGATATTATTATTAATACCTCTGACGTTCCAAGAGGTGATAGATAAGGTCGAATTCATTTGTAACCTGGGGCTGTTGGACTGGCAGCCTCAATGCTTTCAGAAATCATCTCAAGCCCTTTTGGTATTGGCGAGTAGACTGAAGATTCTCCTTTATGAAGTATCCCAATGATCAACTTTGTCTGGCATCTTGGCGGTTCTTTGTTAAAATTATTCCTGGAAATGAACATTACTGATGAGGATGAAGCTTGTGAACTCAGAGCACTCTCTGGTGAATCCTTACTAAAAACTTGTACTGCTTCAGGGGTTATTGGATCAACACTCAAAGAGTTGCGTACATCAATGGTCTGATCCGCATTAACAGAATTAACCTTCTCTGTTTCCAAATCAGCATTAACTTTCACGGATAGCTCTTCATCTTCAGTGATAATTTCTTCCTGCTGAACAATATACTTGCCTAGACGAATATCCTCCTCATCCACTACCTCTTGAATGATGAAATCAGAACCATCCTTACTCATGTATGTCTTTTCGTCAGTAACATGAGCTGCATTCACTTTTTTAATTTCCCAAACTTTGTTAACAGAATTAGATGGATGGGCAGACTTCTGTGTAACCTCCCGCATAGGTGTGCAATCATCATGGCCAAGAAAACCACAATGGCCACATTTGTATGGTATCCAATCATACTCCAGAGTAATATTATGTTCATCACCTACATCACTCTTGAACATGTCACTTCTCGGATAATTAGCATCTTTCCCCATTATGACTTGGATTCTCGCCAGATTTAAGCACCAGAGATTAGTAGTTTGAACATCCATTTTAACTGGAGAACCCAAGAAAGTCCCAATCCTATCAAACGTTCGTTTATCCCATAATTCCATTGGCAGTCCCCGAATGGTGATCCAAACCGGCACATCCGACAGAACTAATTTCTCTTGGCTATCTCCAGGTTTCCACTTCTTGAGAAATACAAGTCTATCACGAACATACCAGTCCCCTTCCAGAACAGCATTGAGATCTTCAGAATCAGAGAAACGAACCAGGAAAAATCCATCACCTCTGTCAAAAATTTCGAAGAATCCTTGCACATTCCAAACATTCGAGAAGTGATTCACTAGATGCGGGATATGAGGCCTAAAGTCTAGCACGTACCCTAGCAAACATCTGCTCCATTTCTCAGCATTCTCTACAGCTTCCTTTTCCAGATAGATAATCTTCCCATCAATAACCTGGATCTCTACTCTTTTCAGATCTGACACAGTCCCGGTAGAAGAAGGCTTCAGACACTCCCATGAAGTCAGATTCCTCTTTGGAGCATTGGGCGACCCCTGACGGCCTCCAGCAGAGCTACCAATCCTGTTGAAACATGGCGGAGACCGGCGAGGATCCTTCTCCGCCGCGTTTGTCGTCAAAATTGCCTTATCGCCCACTATAGACCAGAGCTCGGGAGAGGCCATAAAAGAGCGTAAAACTTGTGATATTGTTAGATGAAGTGTTTGATTAATTTTCATGCCGGAGACCTTATGTTGAGAATCATACCAATGACCCCCCTTTGACCCGACTCTTCACTCACCATCTTCTTACCCCTCTACCTCATGAAAGGATGCCAAAGTACACATATCAGTCGTGGCCACCTCCAAAAGTTTGGGGTGGCCACATCTACATCTCACCGCTTCACTCTCATCACCATATGCCCTATCTACTCCAAGGGAAAAGAAAAAAATGCAAACAAAAAATAAAAGATGCTCCTATTTAAGAGCATCTAAATAAAGAAAAGATGAGTGCTCTATGTAATAGCACTCCAAAATCTTACCGTAATCCTTTCTTCCATTTTCATATCCATTGAGCTAGGAAACATCAAGCCTAGCTCATTTTGCCCTTTCCACAGCCACATGGCTCATTTGGTGTGATTTAAAACATAAGGTTGAAAGCGTGACGGTGAAAAGAACACTCCTAGTCATCCTTGATTAACACCATTATGAAACGGTCTACCTGGAACTACATGAAAGAAATATGGATAGCTTGTGTGTTTTATGCACTATATTTGAAGTTCATATGTTGCGTGCTCTTTTCATGATTGGTTTGTGAAAGTAGGAGAGGAGAGAGGTGGAATGCATGTACTTAGTCACTATTGATCCCATTCAACATCAATCATCCTTTGCATTGCATTTTCCATTTCTTGATCGTGGAAAAATTATAGAGAGATTGAGTTGGAGCATACTCGAGGACAAGTATGTTTCAAGTTTGGGGTGATTATTCAACCCTATTTTAGGGATTCATCTTGTGTCATATTGCATTTCAATCTCATCTATACCTGTTAGATTACATGTTATTTCCCTCAATATGCATATTTGTGTAAAATACACTTATGGACATTATTTGCATGTTTTTTAGGAATTTAGACCACGCTTGATGGAAGAGACCCTTGGAGAGACCCAAAGTGAAGTCCGATGCTCCCTCAACCTACCCCTAGTGGTCAAAGATCCATTAAAGCAATGACGTCCAAGAAAATCCAAAGTATCAAGTCAAAGTGCTGATCCAGAGACCAGCACGACCATGGTACCACAAAACAGTTGTGCTAGGACACTTGCAAAATCAATAGGTTCAAAGCTCATTTTGTGTAGAAATTCCCACGGCCGTGGTACCACAGAACGGTCATTGTGCACTAACTCCAGAACGGTTGTGCTGCCCAGCACGACTGTGGTACCTACAGAGAGAACGACCATGGAGCTGAGAATGAGCAACTAAATTTGAGCCACCACGGCCGTGCTACCCTTAACCCACCATGGTTGTGGTGTCCACCATGGCTGTGCCAGTTTCAGTACAAAAGTGACCTATTCCCTGTGATTTTTCACCTAAATCACCACAGTCATTCCCATCCACCACGACCGTTCTCACCCCTCCCCACCATGGCTGTGCTACCTACAAAAACCTGGCTACTTTTGCACTGCTTTTCCCATGCTATCCCTACTTGACCTAGTGCTTCCCCCACACCTATATATACCTAGGTGGAGGATCCAACACGAGTTTATCTACCTTCCACCACCTCTTAGCTCCCCATTTTTTCCCTTAGCCATTCCACTCCATTTCACCATTTCCACCATCAAAACCCTAGTTTCCTTCCATCTCCACCCACTCCCACCATCATTCCATGCCCCTACACTTTGGAGGAGAGAGGAGGACGCCTTTCAGTAGATGAAGTGGAGGCTTTCTTCATTTACATCGAGCTCCATGTCTTCTTCTATCTCCTTCTCCTCTTTTTGTATTTTTCATTGTTATGAGTAGCTAGGCCCCTTGGGTGGACTGTGTGGGGGTGTAAAATGCTAATTTGATACCATGTTGGGGGAAAATGATATGTAAACTTTGTAATTCAATTTACTAATGATTATGTTCTATTTCTATCTCATTCTCCATAAATTTATTGTTGGTTTGTGCTTGAAATCAATTGGGAATTTACGGAAATTGCTTATATGTGTGAATTTTGGGATTTGTCCCTAGGTCTAATTCTTAGATTCCTAGCTAGCTACCCATCTCCCTACATCATAATCAATTCTCCTAACCCTATTTGAGAGATCTAAGTAGCTAGTTTAGATGAAATTGGTGTATTTATAATGTAGGTGATGGGGGGCCTAAAACCTCACTTCCACCCCCATTACTAATATCAGCCCCTAATCATCCTAAGATCATCTAACCTAGAAACCTAGAATCGTTTAGACTCTAATTGAATTACACCCAAGCCCTAACCCAATTGATCCTCACAAGAGTAGTGAGGAGTGTTAGGGACTAGTTCCCATATACACAACCTAGCATATCCATGGCCAGTTAGTATCTTAGGTTAATTCATTAGACTCTAACTTGTTGTTTGGTTTGGATAATCTAAATGGAATCATAATGTTCATATGTCACCCCCAACCTAAGTGATAAGTGCATCCCCTAAACAACCCACATCTTCACTAATTGCTTTAAAACCCTAGTTTCCATCTTGCTTAGCTAGTGTTAGCTTAATTAGCTCTTTTCTTGCTTAGATAACTTCTTGCCCTATTCTTTCTAGCTTAGGTCTTGAATTGATCTTTTACCTTGTCTTGCTTGCCTTAGTGTAGATTGTTCTCCTATTGCCTTTTCATACCTAGATTAGTCTCAACCTGCTTAATTAGTCTTAATCTAGTCTAGGGTTAGATTTCATTCTGGCCTTTAATTGCTTTCTTTCTCACCTTAGTTTAACAATGAAAATCACCTTTAAACCCTTAACTCTAGTCTCCGCAGTAGGATCCTAGCAAAAACTAACATAGCTCTAGTGCCCCCTTTTCTCCCTATGGATCGACTCTATACTTGCCACCCTCCTATGCTATGACACGATCTTGTGTGCTTGTGGGATAGTGTTTTAGTAGGAGTAGGTGTGTTGGTCTAGGTTTATAAATTTTGAAAGTAAATCCACCACATGTTGCGATCTCATGGGGCACATCTAGTCGAATATAATCAGTTAGTGTGTGCACCTCTGGCGGACGCACTAGTCACCATCACCAACATCATCATCCATCTTTGCATCCTCAAGAGAAAAAGAACGAGGATTAGGCCATCGAAAATGTTTCTCTTCCCAAGAGACGCCACACTCACACAATGCCTTAGCTTTCTCATAATTGAGTATAGAAGCCCAATCAAAGTAAGCAAGAATGGCAGTAGAAGGGCCAATAGGAAGGCCAAGTGACTGAGTATCAACATGGGTCGGTCCCCTAGAAGAGGTAGGGTGTACAATGGAAGTAGCAGACTGGTAAGTCGGGTGGAAATGACTATATGCATAAAAGGCATAGTCAGTAGCTGGGTAGGGCAAGTAGATGGGGTAGGGATGGGTGCAGGACAAGTTCATGTTTGACATTGTCTGAACAAGATCCTGATGGATGTGCTCCTAGACCTACAAGTTGTATGCCTTTTGGTGCATCATGTAGACCAAGAGGGTTTCATTAGACATTGAAAGGAGGCACGGTCATGTCTAGGAGGAGGATGGTGGAGGTCGAAGCACCAGTGGTAGAGGAGGTGGGGTGAAAGGATTTCTTGACCGTGGTGTCACTGATATAAAGTCCTCTTCGAATGACTTTATAGTCAAGGTCTTTGAAAAGGGATTGACCAGTGTGATCTTAAAAGACACCACAAATCAGGTTAGGGTAGGGAGAGTGGGAGTCTCTAGTATTCTTCTTTGTGTCAAAGCAAATCAGGTGGTGGAGGATGTATCTTGACCATTTGACACGAATATCTTGTAGAGGACAATACATGATCATAGCTGAGTTTTTGCAATATCTATTTGATTCTTTTTTGAATGGATGTTTGAGTCATCATTAGTCTGACTATCATCATATGCCTTACTACCAACACAAGAAAACTAGTAGCTTAAACATATCTAACATCATTAATATGTCTAGTAGCATAACATGGATATTAATATTAGAATGTTTAATAAAGTGAACAAAACTACACGAGCTAACATCATAAGAACAACTAACTGCATAAGCATGTTTAGCAATTTAAGCATTTCTAATTACAAAGGCATGACTAGAAGAATTAGACATAGCTAGTAGCATAATATTAATTATTAGTTGTCAGTATATCTGACAACATAAGCATGTTTACAACATAAGAACATATACAACATAAGCATATCTATTATGTCTATGTAAGGAAAGAAAACAAGGGTTATCATCCAATATGAAGCATTGTGTATAACCCTAAACAGATATGCTACACAGTTGTATTACATCTTTTATTACACCCTGGGGAGTTTGAGTCATACCACTCAAAGTCCAACCGACCCCTACGAAGGGCTATTCAGTTTCGTACAAGATCTAGGAGTGTCAATGTCCTAAGATCTCACCCTCTCAATCAGTACGAGTAAAAAGGCAGTGACATATCAGTCAATGATGCCACTACAACGACATATAGTCAAGCTGCTAACAACTAATCCACCCTTAGTATGGGTCACGACACTAGAGAACAGGCTCACACATGGTCGTTGACATCATGTATTTATACTGCTTCCTTTCACATATCACAATATCTGAGGAATGACCAAAGTCATCCTCCATAACCTGCAATTGTAGATGACAAGGATATATCCTCAACTTGCCACCCCCACATACTCAATACTATGCGCTCCGAGTTTCCTTTAGGAATACTCGTTTCATCATCCATCAAGTTCTGACACTGAAGATGGTTCTACGGCACATGGCACTACATGATTAGGATTTCACTTGATTAGTTATTGCCAATTGGGTGAATTTAGGCTACATCAAACATGTGGACATACAAATCCTAATTCATCTCTAGAAAACATTGCTATATAACAACTTTAGAAGATATAAAACATATGAGACATAATTTCTCATCTCGACATCACATGAAAATATTCACTTGTCAATCAAGACACTATACTTGTCATCACATCATCATCACATGGTACTATTCTTTTTCCATTCATGAAACTACACTTGTCATCATATTATCACAGGATATAAATCCTTAGTACAATATTATAGGGTATCGACCCTTGTCAATATAAGAGGATTAAACCTCATTCAGGGATCAACCATGCCCTAAGGTCATCAAGACCATCATATCATTTCTTTCAAGTTCATCATTATCTTTCTATGACTTATAACAAGGCTCAACAAACATCACCACACATGTGATAAATAGGCTCAACATAATTTGCATTAAAGAACTAAAAGATGTACATAGGATAACATATCAGGATTATCTTACCAATTAAGAGCATTCCTTTATTATATTAACATATAAGGAAGCTAGGTATGATTGTCCATCATCACACTTATAGTGCACAAGTTTAGCATAAGAAAGCATAGATCATGAAGCTATGCTGACCACCAATCAACACATTAGAGTTCCATCAAACGTTAGGAAGGATATTACATCATTATATTAATCATTCAAGAAAGGATAACTTGATTAACCACCATTCTCTACTTGAATTAGGGTTAGGTTTAGCAAGGTAGGTTACTTAAAGTTATATTTCAACATTCATTCACAAACCTTAACCCATAGCATCCCTATATAAATATTGGATGCATAAGACACAACCTCATCAACACATTCCATACCTTTCTCAAGTATGGATCAATGCATAACTCAAGATGTTACCGTTAGATTATAGTATACTAACATTCCACAAAAATAAGAGAGAATCCATTGTTGTATTATTCCACTAAGGAAGGCTGGTCATAGTTACCCATCATCATTTGAGTTCATTAGGATTAAGTATAACAAGCTATATCCAATTAGGATTACATGTCAACATGATATGGTCATTATCCATTCTATTCATATGAGGAAAAAGGTAAGACTACCTTATTAAAGGCAAACCTCCATGGGTTCCATCATCATTCAACCCATATCACTATACCACAACATCATCCAGAACCATTAGATGTTGAAAGGGTAAGATCATTTGTTATTTACATAAGTAAAACCTTAACAAACCATATGTAAAGACCGAGTTGTGACCTAGAAGTAGTTACTATTAAACTCTAAACATCCCTTATTTTATAACATAAAAGGGGAACCATAGATTGTGGGGTTAAAACCCACCATCAATTTTATATTCTAAGCAAGTCATCATGTCAACAATCAAGCTCCTTAAATTGATCACATGAGGGAAACCATCAAATTTCAATTATTAGAACTCACATGTAATACTTATAGGTTTCAATCCAAACCATTGGATGTTGAATCATCCAATCTCAACCATTGGATTAAGTCCATTACTCAAATCTATTAGATGGAAAAGTGTTAGATCCTAACCATTAGATCAAGTTCATATTTTAAAACCATTATTTGGAGTATAGGTCTATCCCTTGAATCATTTAACCCAATAAAATATTGGGTTAGGGCTTAATTGAAACTACATACAAATCCTTGACTCATCATTAGTTGTCATGTCTTGATCTACCATTGGTTGTGACATATTAGGTCACCATTGATTGATAGGATCAACACTATATTCATTTAACACCATCAAATATTAGGCTAATGTCATCATTGGTTGATAGCATCATTAGAGAATCAAACCATTGCTCATTGAGATTCCAAGAGAGTCTAACACTAACCTAAGGTGTGACTATCAGTTCACATGTCCGTTCATCACTCTTGGTCACCACCTTCGGTTGTCATGAAGACCACACCATCGGGTCATGTGTTTAGAGAAGAAAATAATCTAGAAACCCTAATATGGAACATCAGTTGATAGGTGCTTAGCACCATAGGTGGTGATACCAACCTGAAATAAGTCATATACTTCCTTAGGAAGAACATGCACATGATTAAAGGTTCATATAGAACTGGAAAGAAAATAAGAAACACCATAAAATTTGAAATCCCAAACAAGCTTAGCTTCTTAATGTTTAAATCACCATTTTAAAGTAAGAACATGAGCTAACAAGCTTATAGTAAACAATATAAGTAAAGAGGGTTATAAAACTCGCCATTAATGAGAAGAACATACTTCTAGTAGCAAGAAAATCGAGAAAAGAAGGCAAGAAAACCCAAGTTTCAGATCTGAACTTGGCCAAGTAGGCACTTTTCTCCACAAAGAAGAAAAACCCTAGAAGAAGAAGAAGCAAAAAAGGTAGATTCTTGAGTACTAGAGAAACTTATACCATGGAACAACAAGTTTATGACCTGGAGAAAGGTAAGAGGAACAAGAAAAGAGAAAGAAATGGAGGAAAGAAGGGGATACTTACTTGTTTAGGTCAAGATCACCAAGAAGGAGATTTAGAAACCCTAAGGGAAGCAAATCATAACCCTAGATGCTTATACCAAGAAGATCCACACCTTCTTCTTCCTTGGATAGTAGATCCATGGACAAATAGATGAAGGAGGATGATCTTAGTAGGAAGGAAGTGGTAGAGAGTAAAAGTTTCATTTGGGATCTTAAGGATAGATATATAAATGTTGGAGGATAAGGTAGAGAAGAAGCATGAGGTGTACAAGTAGCTCCCCATGTGTCCATGGCCTTAAACTATTAAGGATATATAAGAAGCCACACAAGAATCTACCCACCATTCATGGATATCTTCTTTGCCACCGTTTATTGGTTTTCCAAGACAAACAAATAAACACTTGGTTGATAGCTCCTAAAGGTAGCTCATCCATAAAGGGGTAAACCCTAAAATACCCTTGAAGAAAACACCTATAAACCAGTTACAATTGAGTACCCATGGATCAAAAATCTAATGAATGATAATAGAACATTCAAGGACCATAATTCAAGTACTTCTCAATTGGTTAAATTGCATAAAAGTCCAAAATGTGCATAAAATTGCATAACTTGCACAAATAGTACCCAAATTGGACCAAATTTGAAACTTAATCTTGTCACATGATACCAAAATATATCACAAGGTTAGATTATGGTTATAAGAATTCAATTATGGTATTTAAGAATTTTCAACCATTTAAGCAAGGTTAGGGGTCTCACAACTGTAGTATCATATCACAATGGACTCCACCTGGAACACAACAACATAATGGTGTATCAGAAAGAGGGAATCACACATTGCTAGATATGGTGGGATTAATGATGAGTTTTTCTGATCTTCCAACTTCTTTTTGGGGTTATGCTCTAGAAACCACAACATTTACACTTAATCGCACACATCTAAATCAGTTAAAAAGACACCATATGCGATATGGACTGGGAAGCGTCCTAAAACATCTTTTATGAGGATTTGGGGGGTGTGAAGATTATGTGAAGAAAATGTTTTTTTAAAAGCTTGGCCCTAGACCAGACAAATGCTATTTTGTTGGATATCCCAAGGAAACCAAGGGATACTACTTGTATAATCCAACTTACAACAACGTGTTTGTTGCCATGGATGTTGCATTCTTAGAAAAGGAATTTATTTCCAAAGGAATTAGTGGGAGAAAAGTAGAACTTGAAGAAATTCGAGACCAATAAGAAAGAATTTAACCTACAAAGGTACATGAGGAACAAAGAGAATCACAAACCTTTGTGGAATCTTAAATTCCTCAAGTAACATAGGAACCTCACAGATCTAGTATGAGATGCCTTGAGCCAGAAAGATTTATTTATCTTGTGACTGAACAAGGAAATGAAGTGGTCATTGATGATGAGCCAATTACCTACCTATAAGTTGTTAAGGGACCAGAATATGAGAAGTGTCTAGAAGCCATGATCTAAGATCCATGTACACTAACAAGGTATGAACCTTGATGGATCCACTTGAAGGGGTAAAGCCCATAGGGTGCAAATCGGTCTTCAAGAATAAGATTGACATGGATGATAATGTACAAACTTACAAAGTTTGATTGGTTGCAAAGGGTTTCAAACAAGTTCAAGGCGTTGATTATGATGAAACATTTTCTCTAGTTACCATGATTAAGTCCATCAGGATCATGCTTGCCATTGTAGCTTATCATGACTGTGAGATTTGGCAGATGGATGTTAAAATCACATTCCTTAATGGGAGTCTTCTTGAGGATGTGTATATGACACAACCCGAGGGCTTTATAAATTCATAGGATGCAAATAAAGTCTATAAGCTAGAAAGGTCAATATATGGATTGAAGCAAACACCTCAAAGCTAGAATCTCTATTTTGACGAACAATCAAAGAGGCTTTAGTAACAATTAAGATGAATTGTGTGTTTACAAGAAGCTTAGTGGGAGCATAATTGTATTCCTCATATTGTATGTGGATGACATACTATTGATGGGGAATGAAATCCCTACTTTATAGATGGTAAAGACCTGAATAGGAAACACATTCTCTATGAAGGAGTTAGGTGAAGCATCCTATATCTTATGAATCAAGATCTATAGAGATAGATCTAGAAGGCTTCTTGGACTAAGATATAGCACATACATTGACAAAGTGTTGAAGATGTTTAGAATGGAGAACTCAAAGAGAGGAAACCTACCCATGTTTCATGGTGTTACTATCTCTATAGCTCAATGTACCAAATCTTGTAAAGAAAGGGAGTGCATGAATGAGACTCCATATGCATCTACAATTGGATCTATCATGTACACAATGTAATGTACTCATCTTAATGTCTCATATGCCTCGAGCATGGCATGCAGATATTAGTCAGCAGTGATGCCCACTAGACTGTCATGAAGAACATCCTTAAGTACCTGAGAAGAACAAAGGATATGTTTCTTGTTAATGGCTGTGAGGAAGAGTTGGTGGTAAAATGTTACACTGATGTGAGCTTCCAAACTGACAAAGATGATTATCAATCACAATCAGGATCTGTGTTTTTCCTCAACAACGATGTTGTAAGTTGGAAGAGTTCCAAGCAAAAGACAATTGTAGATTCTACAACATATGCTGGTTATATTGTTACATCCAATGAATCAAAGGAATCTATATGGATCAAGAAGTTTATTTTTGAACTTGGAATGGTTCCAAGCATCATCGACGCAATTGAGCTATATTCCAACAATAATGGGGATATTACACAAGCTAAAGAGCCCATGTCTCATCAGCGGTCTAAGCACATACAAAGGTTGTTCCATCTCATACAAGAGATTGTATAATGAGGAGATGTGAAGATTTGCAGAGTGCCAACTGAAAGCAATATTGTTGACCCCTTAAAAAACACTATCACAATAGAAGCATGATGGTCATGTTAGATCACTTGGGATTAAGTTCATGGGTGATTATCTCTAAGTGCAAGTGGGAGTCTGTTGGTATGTCTGCCAAGAGACACAATGGTATGATGATTGTAGTGGCATAACTTGTAAACAATTTTATTAATAATAAAGGAAATCTTCCATTTTTTTAGTAATGAGATAATGATGTTACACAATAAATGTCTAAAGAATGATATTACTCAGTGATGTATGTCTTTGGGATGAGGACCTGATCAATCAAATCATACAGATGTTAAGATTATATACATTATTGTTATGTTCGTAGTCATTTGTTATTGTGGAAGGTTGATAGACAACAATAACACTTAAAACTAGAGTGTGTGTTGGTTGATGACAAAGTCTCATTAGTCGTGATATGTGATATGGAACCAAACACATAGATACTAGTTAGAGAATAGTGTATCAGACAGACCCACCTTGAGAGTGATGCATGGAACCATGATTGGTAGTCAGAATCATCTCTCATGATGATGGTGGTGATTGTGGTTCTTAGACCTAAAGTCACTACACTCATCACATGTTGTTTGATGTACTTTGACATCATCCACCGTGACCTTGAATAAGGGTTTCTATAAAAGTGGTGCCCGGGTGCATTGTAACACATGGGGATGATTGTGAGTGATATAGATGGGATTTGTCCCTCCTACATGAGTTTGATATCCTGGATGCTTGATAAGAGAGACTACAAAAAGCATGGTCATGCGCATGTGAATCAATATATGATGTTGAGTTTACATATATCTCAGATAGTCTGCTCAAGTTCAAGGAACATAGATTGAATTTTGAAGAGGATGATGATTTCATGCCTCGAGTTCAATATAGATATTAGAGACAAAGAAGCTATACTATCACTATAACACCAATCACAGATTGTTAGTTGAAGTTGTTCTCCAACTTTCTGAATTACTTGGGTAGCAATGATGTCTTGCTAGCTACCAATATTTGCTTGTGATGTCATAAGTACTTATATACATTCAGTACCAATGTAGTTTGGGACCTATAGGGTTACACACATAAGAATGAACTTGAAATAGGGGTTTATTCATGAATAATGTTTAACATTTGTACTAATGTGTTAGGCATTCAATTTAAACAACATTGGCAATTTGCACTCTAAAAATGACCAATTCTACAAGTGAACTGATCGACTCAGATGCATGAACCGATTGGCTCATGTTGTGAACTGGCCATTTGGTAGATCAATGAGATTGTATCAAGGATTGGTACTAATGTCATGTTGTGCATTAATCAAATATTAATTGCCAAAAATAAATGTGAATAGGAAACGTAATGAAACAACCAGTTCAAGTGTTGAACCAATCATCTCATGTACAAACTGACCGGTTCAACATTTGTAGTTTGCAAAAATTCATGAAATCTTATCCCATTCGTGTCCCACTCCGATTGGGAACCCTGGCCCTGACCCTTCTATACATAGAGGGGTAATGGGGGCTTCTCCAGATAAAATAATAAGATCTAATAGTTGTTGTCTTCTCTGGTTGAGGTAACCAAGAGAGCCTGAGCAAGTCCTACCCATCCAAGGGAGGAACAACAAGGGAGAGACAATTGTGGGAGAGCAAGTTGATGCTAGCATGTCAACTAGAAGGGACAACTCCTTCCTATACGTTCACTTAGAATGATAGGAGTTCCCAATGGTTCATGTGGACTACTCTAGAGGCGAGGAGGTTCTTCCTACCATTAGGAGGACTCCGTCAACCACCATCCATGGTGCTAGGCCAGGAGGATGGTGACGAAAGCCATCAAGGTGCAACCCGACAAAGTAACATGATGCAACAAGCATTGTCACTGGACTTTCTCTAGGACCATGTGTATGTCTTGCAACCTTCTTTCCCATCTCATAGTTGTTGAAGTGAACTACTATTCAATGGGGAATATGGCAAGTAATTTTTTTTGCATATCTGATGCCATATTTCCCAATAGATTGGAGATAAAGGAGGTACCCCCTATGATACATGACTAATGATTGTAGAAGACGAAGGTACACCTGAAGAACCTATTCTCTTTCTCCTATTGGGCACCAAGGAGAGGAAAGACATTGAAGATGGCACCAAATGAGGAAGAGAACTAAAGAAGCAGGGTGCCCAAGCTAGGTTTAGAGGTTGGGGAAGGTCAAAATGGGCTGGATAGGGCTAGGAAAGGGAATTGGGTGACCTAGGGTTCAAGGACGAATGGAAGGAGTGATGAATCAACCAAGTTTTCTCTATTTGAGAGGGATAAAATTGGCTGAATATATATATATATATATATATATATATATATATATCCACACAATAGTGTTTTCCATCGAGTTTCAAATTTGGGAAACTCCGCTGACACTGCTGTGTGTTCCGTCCTTGGGTATATTGTCGATCAAGTTTCCCTAGAGCAAACTCGGCCATAAGAAAGCCTGTCCAAAAGATATGAAATTTAATTCTAGGATACTAGAGTGATATATAAATTTATTTTTATAGACTATCATGCATGTGAACATATTAAGGCACTTTCCACTCATCATTGGCTACTGTTTTGCGGTAAAATAAGAATTTGTAGAAAATAGCTAATAAAGTAAAAATAAGGCATTAAAACTAGGTATATGTAGCAATAACAAGAATAAGGTGAGAAATTTATGAGCAAAAACATATAGATATGTGACCATCTTGATAGATGGCATATCATTATCATCAAGAGAAGTAATAAGAAATTTTGATCTAATGAAGGTAAATTTCTCTCTAACTATAGGTTTGGTGAAAATGTCTGCAAGATGGTTTTTCGTGTCCACATGAGTGATATAGATATCTTCCTTGGTAATGTGGTCAAGAAGGAAGTGATGGCATACCTATATATGTTTGGCTCTACTATGTAGTATAGGATTGTAAGAAAGATTGACTGCACTGGTATTATCACAAAAGATAAGATATGCATCATAATGAACATTAAAGTCTTGGAGCATTTGCTTCATCCATATGAATTGGGCACAAAACTCCCAGTTGCAAGTACTCAGTCTCAGTAGTTGAAAGAGCCAATGTGCCTTGTTTCTTAGAAAACCGAGAAACTAAGAATGGTCCTAGGAGGAAGCAAGTGACACTTGTGCACTTTCTATCAATTCACCTGGCATAACCAACATTACCATAAGCAGTAAGAGTAAAGTCCCTTGACTTGTGATACCATAGTGTTAAATTTTGGGTTTTGTCTAGATACCTTAGAATCCTCTTAACCACTATAATATGGGATTTTCTAGGGCTTGATTGAAATCTGGCACACAATCTTACACTAAACATAATATCAGGTCTAGAAGTAGTTAAGTATAACAACCTACCAATCATACCTCTATATAGCTTCTCATATACCTTCCCACCTTCCTAGTCTCTATCAAATTTGGTGATGTTTGATATGGGAGTGTCCATAAGGTTGGTGTTATCCATTTCAAAGAACTTCAAGAGTTCAATTGTATACTTACCTTGATTGATGAAGTTTTCTTCCTTTATTTGCTTGATTTGGAATCCAAGGAAGAAAGTTAGCTTCCCCATCATATTCATCTCAAATACACTCAGCATAAGAGAACTAAACTCTTTGCTAAGATCAAGATCAATTCCACCAAATATGATATCATCAACATATATTTGAATGATAAAAAGTTACCAGAATGTGTTTGCAAAAAAGGGTAAAATCAACTTTGCCCATGACATAGTCATTTTCTAGTAAAAAGTGCTTTAATTTCTCATGCCAAGCTCTAAGGGCTTATTTGAGTCCATAAAGAGCTTTTTGTAGAAAATAAACATGGTTAGGAAGTTTATCATGTTCAAAGTTGGGAGGTTGAGCCACATAGACTTCCTCCTCTATTCCACCATTTAAAAACACACTTTTAACTTCCATTTGGTAAAATAAGAAATTTTATCGCTAGAAGAGGCAAGTAACATTCTAATAGATTCAAGTCTAGAAATAGGAGCATAAGTTTCATCAAATCAATACCTTCTTGTTGAGTGTATCCTTGAGAAACTAACCTTACTTTGTTCCTTACCATTTTGCCTCTTTCATCTAGCTTGTTATGGTAGACCCATTTGGTGCCAATGATCTATCTATCACTTGGTCTTGGAACTAAGGTCCACACTTTGTTCTTCTCAAAATGCTCTAGATCCTCTTGCATTGCTAGGATCCATTCATCATCTTTAAGAGCTTCTTTGGCGTTCTTTGGCTTAAGTTGTGAGATGAAAGGGCTATCAGCTTGTTCTTTGTTGGATGCAGGCCGTGACTTCACCCTTTCAAAAGGATTACCTATTATGAGCTCTTTAGGATGATCTTTAGCAAACAGGTAGTTAGATCCTTCTTTTATTCTTCTTTCTCTTCTTCATATACTATCACCTCTTTTCCTTTGTCAATAGTGTTGGGATATTTTAATCTAGTAATCACCTCATCTACAACTTCCTCATTTACAATATTCTTGGAAATAGAGGGGTTTGTTTCAACAAATTTAACATTGATAAATTCTTCTACTTTAGACAATTTGATGTTAAATACTCTATATGCTCTACTAGTAGTGTAATATACAAGAAAGAAAGCCTTGTAAGATTTCACATCAAACTTATCGAGTGAATCCTTGGTGTTTTAAACAAAATAGGGACAACCAAAAAAATGAAAGAAATCGACTGAGGGCCTTCTACCATGCCATATATCCTAAGGGGTTTTCTTTAATGAAGGATGAGTGAAAACCCAATTTTGCACAAAACATGAAGTAATAATGGATTTGGCCAAAGACTTCTTTGGAGTATCATACTCTAGAAGCATGGTCCTAGCCATTTCCTATAAATACCTATTCTTTCTCTTTACAACCCCATTTTCGTGAGGTTTACGAGGGGACCGGATTCTTCACAAAACCTTTCAAACATATCATTTTCAAATTCTCCCCCATGGTCACTATGGACATAGATGATCAGGCAAGAAGCTTCATTTTCAGACCGTTTGCAAAAAGTACAGAAAACATCAAGAGTATCATTTTGTGGAACTAAGAAGAAAGTCCAAGTAAAGTGAGGAAAATCGTCGACAATCATGAGGCAATACTTGCTTCCACAAAGCAATTGAGTTCTCATTGTTCCAAATACATCAATGTGAAGAAGTTTAAGAGATCTCTCAAGTCTCAATTGAGTGGTGTGTAACGCCATTGGTAGGGGTGCAACTCCACAGACGGGAGCACACGGGTGGATTAGACTTTTGATATTTATATTGACCTAAACTCAAATGACCTACTTCTACTAAAACACTAATCCACAAGTGCATGGGGTCGTGTCATAGTATAGGTAAGGCAGCAAGTATAGGGTCGATCCACAGGAAAAAAGGGGGAACTAGAGCTAGGTTAGTTTTTTTATAGATTCCTACTGTGGAGTCTAGGGTTAAAGGTTGATTGGTTGATTGGATTAAACTAAAGTGAGCAAGAAAGCAATTAAAGGAGATAATGAAATCTAAGTTAACCCTAGACTAGATTAAGACTAATTGAGTAGGAAAAGACTAAGCTAGGTATGAAAAAGCAATTTAAGATAAGGCATGCAAGAATAGAAAGAGAGAAATTAAAGGGCTAAACTAGCAAGAACAAAGTAAGAATAGGGCAAGAAGCTATCTAGGCAAGAAAAGAGCTAATTAAGCTAACACTAGCTAAGCAAGATGGAAACTAGGGTTTTAAAGCAATTAAAGGAGATGTGGGAGGTTTGGGGGATGCACTTATCAATTAGGTTGGGGGTGACATATTAACATTATGATTCCATTTAGATTAGAAAACCAAACAACAAGCAAGAGTCTAGTGAATTAGCCTAAGATACTAACTGGCCATGGATTTGCTAGGTTGTGTATAGGGGAACTAGTCCCTAACACTCCCCACTACCCTTGTGAGGCTCAATTGGGTTAGGGATAAGGTGTAATTCAATTAGAGTCTAAACAAGCCTAAGTTTCTAGGCTAGATGATGTTAGGATGATTAGGGATTGAGATTAGTAAAGGGGGTGGAAGTGAGGTTTTGGGCCTCCCATCACCCACATTCTAACCTTGAGAAAGCTCAATGCTAAACACACCAATTTCATCTAAACTAGCTACTTAGGTCTCTCAACTAGGGTTAGTAAGATTGATTAAGATATAGGAGGATGGGTAGCTAGCTGGGGATCCAAGAATTGGACCTAGGAGCAAATCCCAAAATTCACACATATAATCAATTTCCCTAAATTTCCAATTGATTTCAATCACAAATCAATAATCAATTCATGGAGAATGAGATAGAAATATAAAAAAATCATTAGCAAATGAAATTACAAAGTTTACATATCATTTTCCCCCAACATGGTATCAAAGTAACATCTTACACCCCAAACAACCCACCCAAGGGGCCTAGCTACACATAACATTTCAAAATACAAAAAGAAGGGAGAAGAAGATAGAAGAAGCCATGGAGCTCGGTGTAGATGAATAATTCCTTCACTTTAGCTACTATAGGCCATCCTCCTCTCTCCTCCAAGGTGTAGGGGCAAGTAATGATGGTGGAAATGGGTGGAAACTAGGGTTTTGATGGTGGAAATGGTGAAATGGAGTGAAATGGAGGTTGAAATGGAGTGGAATGGCTAAGGGAAAAAATGGGGATATAAGAGGTGGTAGAAGGTAGCTAGGGGTGGCCAACCTCATGTTAGAGCCTCCACCTAGGTATATATAGGTGTGGGGGAAGTACTAGGTTAGGTAGGGGTAGTACGAGAAAAACAATGCAAAAATAGCTATGTTTTTATAGGTAGCATAGCTGTGGTAGTCACCACGGTCGTGGTGGGGAGAGGTGAGAATGGTCGTGTTGGATGGGAATGACCGTGGTGAGAAATGGTGAAAAATCACAGGGAATAGGTCAATTTTGTATTGAAAATGGCACAACCGTGGTGGTCACCGTGACTATGGTGGGGCTAGGGTAGCACGACTGTGGTGGCTCAAAATGCCCAGGTTGTTCTCTGCTTCATGGTCATTCTGCCTCTAGTGCTACACGGTCATGCTAGGGTGCACGACCATTCTGGGTCAGTGCACCACGTCCGTTCTATGGTACCACAACCGTGGGAATTTATGCACAGATTGAGCTTTGAACCTGTTGATTTTGCAAGTGTCCTAGCATGATGTTCTATGGTACCACGACCGTGCTATTTTCTGGATCAACACTTTGATTTGATTCTTTGGATTTTCTTATACATCTTTTCTTCAATGGATCTTTGTCCACTAAGGGAAGGTTTGGGGAGCATCAGACTTCACTTTGGGTCTCTCCAAGGGTAGAGAAACCCTAGAAACACTCCTTCTCTCTCTCTTCCATCAAACATGGTCCAAATGCTTGAAAAACATGCAAATAATGTCTATAAGTGCATTTTACAGAAATATGCATATTGAGGGAAATAACATGTAATCTAATAGGCATAGATGTGATTGAAATGCAAAATGACACAAGATGAAGCCCTAAAATAGGGTTGAATCATTCATGCATCAATCTGACATGTCATATAAACCTAGTTTTCAATTTTAGGTCCGTGTGGTTCTAACCTAGCAACTCTAAGGTTCACATATCAAAACTAAATATTTACCTAGTACAACTTTAAACATATTAGAGGGGTAAGGAGGGTAGGTCCACTAAACCTTTTTTTTGTTACATGCCAAATCTTTCTAGGGTAAACATACTAAGGGAGACAAGATTAAAATAGTTAGATTAACCTATTGCTAATGACTTTGATACCATATTGTAAGGAGTGTTACCTGAGACAGGATCCACTCACTTACTAAATCAAATAAATAGGAAACATCCCATATATCAAACACCACTATAAATTTTTTTGCAAAAGGGATGATAATCAATTTATTCAAAATGTATGTATCATGATATGAAATGTAGCAGTAGAATACAAAATATCTATCTATTACAAAACTTAGTATCATCACTATCCTTCACCATGCAAGGTAATACATATGAAAACAAAAACATTGGTTCAATAGAGGGTTATCTAAACTATATCGAGTCTGTCTTTGAAGCATCAACTCCTTATGCTAGGTCCACATCTGCATATAATGTCTTCTATACCCTACACCTGGGTTGTGATACCTCTAGATGGGTTGAAAAGCAACACCCAGGAAGAGGAAAATAAAAGGAAATGACGTAAAAAAAAGTTGAGTATGTGTAGTAAATAACAACTAGGTACTACTTTAGAAAGTTCAAAAGAAGAATATCAAATTGAAGGATGATTAAGAGAAATAAGTTCCAAGAGAAATATATCAGGCCAAGAGATGAGACATGTCTATACTAAAGAATATCAAGTAGGGAATCTTGCCTTTAAAAATTTCCATTAACAATATTATAAATTGTGCATGTAATAAACACAGACTAAAATCATTTCAAGTAGGGCAGAGACACCATGGATCTCAGCCTAAAATAAAAAATGGGTGGAGATAGCACACCCTAGGTGGAAAAGTCATGCCTCTATAAATAATGGGTGGAAAAGCACACCATTGGCAGAGGTAGCACACCCCTGTATATATGGTTGTACGCATGTACCACTAAAGGTAGTCTAAGAATGCACAAAAATAGGGAAAGACAAAAATAAGTTTAGTCAAAATGAAATAATGGGATGAGAGCATCCAAATCATGTAAGGTCAGAAGGCCCACAAAAATTGTCCATGAAAATAAAATTTTCATAATGATGAAAAAGAGAATATCAACTAACGCCTCATATAGGAAATAAAATTTAATCATGATAATAGTGCCTAGAGAATAGAAAAGATACACATCCCTAAGATAGAGTTTACATAACTTTAAATCCATACCTAGGTTCAATACTAAGTCTTTGAAGCACCTATTAAATATACATGTAGAATTAGAGTTAGGTTTACATTATTCATATAAATCCTAAAATTGTCCTTTTATTATTAGTGAGTTAAGTCTTCAAAACCATATTATGTTGTGGATCATATTTTACTGAGTTCATATCATATTTGACCTTATTTTTCTAGACTTATAGATAGTTATAAATTTTGAGGAAGTCCAACCAATTAGATAAATCTGTGAAGTTTGAAAATTTGTTAGATTGGAGTTAGGTGAACAAATCCATATCATAGGATACATTAAAATTTTACAATTCTAAAACATATTTTGTTTTGACTGATAGATTAATATATATGGATTTTAAAAATTACAACTAACTAGAAAATTCCTTCAAAATTACATTTTTATATCAAATTAAGTGTGAAACTGATGCCATTAAATGGAGGAAATTAGACTCTTCAACCTCACATACAATGATCTCGTAAACGTGAACAATGTACTCCACAAGTCCTTCTGGTCCTGGAGAACCAAGATGGATACAAAGACAACAAGAAATACTAGGGAAACCTTCTATCAAAACAACCAGGAAGGACAAATAGGAACCAATCATGGAGACCACTACAACAAAAATTAAAACAAAAAATAGGCAATTGAGCGTATATCAATTGCTTATGATTTTAGAATATTGTCTAGAAGTTTGGTAAACAAACCAAATAGATAAAACTCAGGCCAGAAAACCAGAATAAGAGAAGTTGTGGAAAAGTTTGTCGGTAAAATAGAAAGAATCCAATACCACATGGGGGAAGGTAGATTACCCGTGATGTGATCAGGAAACATGGTATAGGAAAAGTATTGAGGGCCTCCTTCAGACCCGTCTGTGATGATTTGGTGTGGTGAGAGGGTGCAAAACCCACCCTTATGAAGAGTTGATGGACGATGATAACTAGGTATAGATGGGTATAATGGAGACAAAGAAGACGATCAAACACATCCTACGATGGGTATTATATAGGTTAACATGCATGGGTTTCTTTGGAGTGAGGCATGGCGGTGGAGGGTGGTCACTATCTATGATCTAGAGAGTGCATATCTTGGGCTATATATATTACTATAATCAACTAATCAAATAGGATATTGCAAATACAAAAGGATAAGGATGAAAAATAAATACATCAAAATGTGAAAATCATTGGAGGGATGCAGGAGAAAGTAAGGAAAAGTTAGTAAAGGAAAGAGAGGAAGGGAGAGTAAGAGAAGGTATCAAAAGTAAAGAGAGTACCACAAAGAAAAGGAAAAAGGACAGGAAAATAAAATGTGATAGGAATAAAATTAGAAACCATGTCAAATAGAATGTATTAAATTAAATAATTAATAATTAATATTTCCAATGGTATATTCTCGTCCAAAAAAGTTCAAATAAAGTACAGTTTGACACATATGTTAATTAAGACATGTAGAATTCAAAATTTACATTAATTTTCATTTTCAAAATGTTTAATATGTCATTTACTTTATTTGAATACTTTCAGTATTATCTTGTTAATTTATTTTATAAACTATTTATATATACTAGTTTTATCCAACTAAAATGGAATTTGGTAATTGGACCAATGAATACATGAGAAATAAATTTGACATTACTTTCTTCTTTAAAAATTATGTAGTAGATCATTTCATATACATGAACATTTTACTTATTTGGGTGTTTAGGATCCTTTCAAAATTTCCACTCATGAGATAAGTAAAGAATATATTACATTTACTAAAATTCCTCAATATCTCTTCACTATCCTTAACTATGTTTATTTCTAATTTCTTTCAATTAATCATAACTTAGTTTCCCAATACATGCTAATTGTTTCCATAATATTAATAACATCTTCTAATGATAATTAAAGAGGGGAAATTGTATTTTCTTACTTCTTTCTACTACTAACATTTACATCTAATTATTTAGTTTATACCAGTGTGATGCTATTATTTTCATATGTATTTATTAAAGTGTTTCTATAATAAATTTTGCATCTTATTTCGTTTATGATAATATTTTTATAGACTTAACATGCATGTGAACATTGTTTCCCATTATGTTACTGGACAATTTTATTTATTAGAATCCATACAAGTTGGTTGATATTATTAATTTAATATATTAGATGTTTTATTTTTAATAATAAATTCAATATTTTTGACCTTATCTTTCGTTTTCTTTTTAAAAAAAATTAAGGCATCTATAAACTCCCAAAAGATGTGAAACTTAGCCTACAAGTAAACTTAAACATGAGGAAACCAATTTTACAATTAATTCTTCCTGTTGTAATTTTTTAGAATTTTATTTAATATTTTGGGCTTTAATATATATTCTCTCTCCTAAACTACACTAGAATAAATTGACCAAATATTGTGTAAATTCACACATAAACTGGCTTTGGTATGTAGATTTCAGATTTGAGGTTTATTTCCAATTTTGAAGACATTTTAGTAATTTATTGAACACTCTTGGGTCTTAATTTTATTTTCTTCTCTATATAGAATTAAAATAGTTATCATTATGCAAGAAATGTGTAACTTGGCCCCCAAAGCATCTACGACCCAAGAAACACATTTTTTCCATTATATTTTCTTTTGAGATTTCCTTTTATGAGTTATGGCACCATTAGAATTTTTTACATATTATCATTTTTATTAAAATATTATATCTTTATTATCAACACTTACTTAATTTCGATACATTTTTAAAAGAGCTATATATTTTTATTTTGCATGAAATTCTACATTCTACTTATTTTACCTTTTATGTTTGTTATTTCCATATTTATTTAAATATTATGACAAAATTATATTTTATGGGCATAAAATTACCAATTGTTACTCCAAATAATATTATATATTTATTTTTAGCCATTATGTTAGCAAAGAAAATATATGTAATATATTTTATGATTTTTATTTATGTGTTGGCACATAATTAAGTCATTATGTATATATGTTTTAAATTTCACCCTTGTTTGGTCAAATCTAGGAAACCAATCCTATTAGATTTCAAATTATGGAATAGGGTAAGATTCTATGTTTTGGTTGGTTACAACTGCATTTACCAACAAGCCAATGTCTGATAGAAAAGTTAGAGGCTTTAGTATAGACAAAACTTGGGATCATCTGATAGGTGAAATGGTTCACAACCCCATATAGTCAAAGGCTTCCCAAATGTACTCTGGCCTAATGCGTGTCATCCATAATAACATTCACCTATGTCATTTTCAACCGAGCACACATGAAGAATTATAAGTAGAGTTGACATCCACATCTTGTGGAGCATAATGGAGAACAAACCAGTAAACATATGAATATTTCTAGTTGATAAAATGATATAGCAAGCGGTCATGGGGATCTAGAGAACTTTGCATGGGAGGCCTAGTAATTATATATCTCACATGATTGGGTATCCTAAAGTGCTCACCAACTTCATAAAGTTTAAACGGGATATATACACGAACATGAGATACTTGATGTCAAAAAGTGTCATGGAAATTAAGAAGAAGAAGTTACTCTATAGATTTAAGAATACAAATGATCTATTACCCTTTCCAGAGATGAGCTCCTACGACAAGAATAAACACATCTTTTTTATGGGATATATTTTGAAGATGAAGTAGGGTCGCATTCCCCTCCCTCAACCCAGAGATCCATGAGCGAAAGAGACAACCCATGTAGAAGGTAGTCAACTGTCAGAACCTACCAAGAGGAGAAGGATCATAATCAAGATCCCTAAGAAGGCCACAACATGACCAACTAAGGAAAAAACTTCTTCCTCTCAACCTAAGAAAAAAGGTCCAAAAGAGAAGCCGGTGATACTCCACTTTTCACCGATCCACTCTTGACTATCCAATCAGGAACTCATCCATAGGAGGAGCAGAGATCCATTCCCTCTACCGCCATAGTATTGGGGTCACTAAGTTTAGCCTGAGGAATCAGACATGAAGATGCCCCCAAAATGAGGACACAACCAGAGACAATATCAGAGGAATATGTAGCTGACCAGACAATGAAAAGGGTGAGTAGAAGAGGCTAATTAAGAGATTCCAATTGATGAACCAACTCAACCAACATGATTTTATAAGAAATATGCACCAACATGTTGGAGATAATGAGCCATGCTCCCCTCCAATAGAAATGCCTAAGAAAGAAGAAGGCTCAGGCCCACCTACTTTCACAAGATGATATTAGCCAGCCCCAACATAGTGCTTGTAACTCTAGTGACAATTAGACATAATGTTGAGATGGTTTTCACATTTACTGATAACATTTCCAATAAATCTTTGGATATGGAAGTAGTGCTCACACATGTGAAGGAGGTGACGACACAAATACAACCACTAGTTCACCTACCTCAACAATTGGAGCTTCTAGAGGCCAATCAACATCAGATCATGGAGACCATGGTTGACATGGACAAGGAGATCGTTGATCTACAAAAGGACTATGATGAATTGAACAAAGAGAACAACATGTTGTGTAAGGCCCTTGTAACGTCATAGAAATTGAGGCCTGGAATAAAATGATATTATAAGGAATGATTGGACTACCCATATCACCAAGGTGCACCTCTTTTTCAGGGAGCTCATCAATAAAGAACTCCATAGTTAAGCGTGCTCAATTTGGAGTAGTACTAGGATGGGTGACCAGTCGGGAAGTTGATCGTGACTTGTGTGTGAGTGAGGACAAAGTGCATAGTTAAGGATAGTGGTGGTCTGTGGGGTTGGTCATCATTCCTAAAAACCTTACTAGAGCCTTGGACTGTGGGCCCGAGCATTACAAATGGTATCAGAGCCAGTTCCCCTCCAGTAGGAGGGGCCCACATGGGCTTATGACATGCCCATCTTTGAGCCGTGCAGTCGACACATGTTGGAAAGGGCTATCTGAGTTGATGGAGCTGCCCATGCACTTATCAATTAGGTTGGGGGTCACCTATGAAAATTATGATTCCATTTAGATTATCAAACCAAACAACAAGAAAGAGTCTAGTGAATTAGCCTAAGATACTACCTAGCCATGGATTTGCTAGGTTGTGTATAGGGGAACTAGTCCCTAACACTCCCCACTACCCTTGCAAGGCTCAATTGGGTTAGGGCTTAGGTGTAATTCAATTAGAGACGAAACAAGCCTAGGTTTCTAGGCTAGATGATCTTAGGATGATTAGGGGTTGAGATTAGTAAAGGAGGTGGAAGTGAGGTTTTGAGCCTCCCATCATCCACATTCTAACCTTGAGAAAGCTCAATGCTAAACACACCAATTTCATCTAAACTAGCTACTTAGATCTCTCAACTAGGGTTAGGAAGATTGATTAAGATGTAGGAGGATGGGTAGCTAGCTGGGGATCCAAGAATTGGACCTAGGAGCAAATCCCAAAATTCACACATATAATCAATTTCCCTGAATTTCCAATTGATTTCAATAAAAAAATCAACAATAAATTCACGGAGAATGATATAGAAATAGAACATAATCATTAGCAAATTAAGTTACAAAGTTTACATATCATTTCCCCCCAACATGGTATCAAAGTAACATTTTACACCCCAAACAGCCCACCAAAGGGGCCTAGCTACATATCACAATTCAAAATAAAAAAAGAAGGGAGAAGAAGATAGAAGAAGCCATGGAGCTCGGTGTAGATGAATAATTCCTCCACTTCATCTACAATAGGTCATCCTCCTCTCTCCTCTAAGGTGTAGGGGCATGGAATGATGGTGGAAATGGGTGGAAACTAGGGTTTTGATGGTGAAAATGGTGAAATGGAGTGGAATGGCTAAGGGGGAAAATGGGGATCTAGGAGGTGGTAGAAGGTAGCTAGGGGTGTCCAACCTCATGCTACAGCCTCCTCCTAGGTATATATAGGTGTGGGGGAAGTACTAGGTCAAGTAGGGGTAGTATGGGAAAACCAATGCAAAAGTAGCTAGGTTTTTATAGGTAGCACAGTCGTGGTAGTCACCACGGCCGTGGTGGGGATAGGTGAGAATGTCCCTGTTGGATGGGAACGACCGTGGTGAGAAATGGTGAAAAATCATAGGGAATAGGTCAATTTTGTATTGAAAATGGCACAGCCGTGGTGGTCACCGCGGCTATGGTGGGGCTAGGGTAGCACGACCGTGGTGGGTACAATGTCCGTGGGGGCTCGAAATGCCCAGGTCATTCTCTGCTTCATGGTCGTTCTGCCTCTACTGCTACACGGTCATGCTAGAGTGCACGATCGTTATGGGTCAGTGCACCACAGTCGTGGGAATTTATGCACAAATTGAGCTTTGAACCTGTTGATTTTGTAAGTGTCCTAACACGACCGTTCTGTGGTACCACAATCATGCTATTCTCTGGATCAACACTTTGAATTGATTCTTAGGATTTTCTTATACATCTTTGCTTAAATGGATCTTTGGCCACTAGGGGTAGGTTGATGGAGCATCATACTTCACTTTGGGTTTCTCCAAGGGTAGAGAAACCCTAGGATCACTCCTTCTCTCTCTCTTCCATCAAGCATGGTCCAAATGCCTGAAAAACATGCACATAATGTCCATAAGTGCATTTTACACAAATATACATATTGAGGGAAATAACATATAATCTAATAGGCATAGATATGATTGAAATGCAAAATGACACAAGATGAAGCCCTAAAATAGGAATGAATCATTCATGCATCAATCTGACATGTCATATAAACCTAGTTTTGAATTTTAGGTCCGTGTGGTTCTAACCTAGCAACTCTAAGGTTCACATATCAAAACTAAATATTTACCTAGTACAACTTTCAACATATTAGAGGGGTAAGAAGGGTAGGTCCACTAAACCTTTTTTCTGTTACATGCCAAATCTTTCTAGGGTAAACATACTAAGGGAGACAAGATTAAAATAGTTAGATTAACCTATTGCTAATGACTCTGATACTATATTGTAAGGAGTGTTACCTGAGATAGGATCCACTCACTTACTAAATCAAATAAATAGGAAACATCTCATATATCAAATACCACTATAATTTTTTTTTGCAAAAGGGATGATAATCAATTTATTCAAAATGTGTGTATCATGATATGAAATGTAGTAGTAGAATACAAAATATCTAACTATTACAAAACTTGGTATCATCACTATCCTTCACCATGCAGGGTAATACATATGAAAACAAAAACAATGGTTCAATAGAGGGTTATATAAACTATATCAAGTCTGTCTTTGAAGCATCAACTCCTTATGCTAGGTCCACGTCTGCATATAATGTCTTCTATACCCTACACCTGGGGTTGTGATACCTCTGGATGGGTTGAAAAGCAACACCCAGGAAGAGGAAGATAAAAGGAAAGGACATCAACAAAAGCTGAGTATATGTAGTAAATAACAACTAGGCACTACTTTAGAAAGTTCAAAAGAAGAACATCAAATTGAAGGATGATTAAGAGAAATAAGTTCCAAGAGAAATATATCAGGCCAAGAGATGAGACATGTGTATACTAAAGAACATCAAATGGACCTAGTCACCATTGGCAGAGGTAGCACACCCTTGTATATATGGTTGTACACATGTACCACGAAAGGGAGTCTAAGCATGCACAAAAATAGGGAAAGATAAATATAAGTTTATTCAAAATGAAATAATGGGATGAGAACATCCAAATCATGTAAGGTCAGAAGGCCCACAAAAATTGTCCAAGAAAATAAATTTTTCATAATGATGAAAAAGAGAATATCAACTAACGCCTCATATAGGAAATAAAATTTAATCATTATAATAGTACCTAGATAATAGAAAAGATACACATACCTAAGATAGAGTTTACATAACTTTAAAGTCATACCTAGGTTCAAGACTAAGTCTTCAAAGCACCTATTAAATATATATGTAGAATTAGAGTTAGGTTTACATTATTCATATAAATCCTAAAATTGTCCTTTTATTATTAGTGAGTTAAGTCTTCAAAACCATATTATGTTGTGGATCATATTTTACTGAGTTCATATCATATTTGACCTTATTTTTCTAGACTTATAGATAGTTATGAATTTTGAGGAAGTCCAACCAATTAGATAAATCTGTGAAGTTTGAAAATTTGTTAGATTGGAGTTAGGTGAATAAATCCATATCATAGGATACATTAAAATTTTACAATTCTAAAACATATTTTGTTTTGACTTATAGATTAATATATATGGATTTTAAAAATTACAACTAACTAGAAAATTTCTTCAAAATTACATTTTTATATCAAATTAAGTGTGAAACTGATACCATTAAATGGAGGAAATTAGAGTCTTCAACCTCACATACAATGATCTCGTAAACATGGAGAATGTACTCCACAAGTCCTTCTGGTCCCGGAGAACCAAGATGGATACAAAGACAATAAGAAATACTAGGGAAAACTTCTATCAAAACAACCAGGAAGGACAAATAGGAACCAATCATGGAGACCACTACAACAAAAACTTAAACAAAAAATAGGCAACTAAGCGTATAACAATTTCTTATGATTTTAGAATATTGTCTAGAAGTTTGGTAAACAAACCAAATAGATAAAACGCAGGCCAGAAAACCAGAACAAGAGAAGTTGTGGAAAAGTTTGTCGGTAAAATAGAAAGAATCCAATACCACATGAGGGAAGGTAGATTACCTGTGATGTGATCAGGAAACATGGTATAGGAAAAGTATTTAGGGCCTCCTTCGGAGCCGTCCATGATGGTTTGGTGTGGTGAGAGGGTTCAAAACCCACCCTTGTGAAGAGTTGATGGATGATGATCACTAGGTATAGATGGGCATAACGGAGACAAAGAAGACGATCAAACACATCCTAGGATGGGTATTATATAGGTTTACATGCATGAGTTTCTTTGGAGTGAGGCATGGTGGTGGAGGGTGGTCACTATCTGTGATCTAGAGAGTGCATATCTTGGGGTATATATATATATATATATATTACTATAATCAACTAATCAAATAGGATATTGCAAATACAAAAAGATACGAAAGAAAAATAAATACATCAAAATGTGAATATCACTGGAGGGAAGCAGGAGAAAGTAAGGAAAATTTAGTAAAGGAAAAAGAGGAAGGGAGAGTAAGAGCAGGTATCAGAAGTAAATAGAGTACCACACAAAAAAGGAAAAAGGAAAGGAAAATAAAACGTGATAGGAAGAAAATTAGAAACCATGTGAAATAGAATGTATTAAATTCAAAAATTAATAATTAATATTTCCAATTGTATTTTCTCTTCCAAAAAAGTTCAAATAATGTAAAGTTTGACACATATGTTAATTAAGACATGTAGAATTCGAAATTTACATTAGTTTTCATCTTTAAAATGTTTAATATGTCATTTACTTTATTTGAATACTTTCAGTATTATCTTGTTAATTTATTTTATAAACTATTTATAGATACTAGTTTTATCCAACTAAAATGGAATTTGGCAATTGGACCAATGAATACATGAGAAATAAATTTGACATTACTTTCTTGTTTAAAAATTGTGTAGTAGATCATTTCATATACATGAACATTTTACTTATTTGGGTGTTTAGGATCCTTTCAAAATTTCAACTCATGAGATAAGTAAAGAATATCTTATATTTACTAAAATTCCTCATTCTCTCTTCGCTATGCTTAACTATGTTTATTTCTAATTTCTTTCAATTAATAGTAACTTAGTTTCCCAATACATATTAATTGTTTCCATAATATTAATAACATCTTCTAATGATAATTAAAGAGGGGAAATTGTATTTTCTTACTTCTTTCTACTACTAACATTTACATCTAATTATATAGTTCATACCCATTTGATGCGATTATTTTCATATGTATTTATTAAAGTGTTTCCAAAATAAATTTTGCATCTTATTTCGTTTTTGATAATATTTTCATAGACTTAACATGCATGTGAACATTGTTTCCCATTATGTTACTAGATAATTTTATTTATTAGAATCCATACAAGTTGGTTTATATTATTAATTTAATATATTAGATGTTTTATTTTTTAATAATAAATTCAATATTTTTGGCCTTATCTTTTGTTTTCTTTTCTTCAAAAATTTGAGGCATCTAGAAACTCCCAAAAGATGGGAAACTTAGCCTACAAATCAACTTAAACATGAGGAAACCAATTTTATAATTAATTCTTCCTGTTGTGGTTGTTTAAAATTTATTTAATATTTTGGGCTTTAATATACATTCTCTCTCCTAAACTACACTAGAATAAATTGTCCAAATATTGTGTAAATTCACACGCAAACTGGTTTTGGTATGTAGATTTTAGATTTGAGGTTTATTTCCAATTTTGAAGACATTTTAGTAATTTATTGAACACTCTTGGCTCTTAATTTTATTTTCTTCTCTATATAGAATTAAAATAGTTATCATTATGCAAGAAATGTGTAACTTGGCACCCAAGGCAACTAGGACCCAAGAAACACATTTTTTCCATTATATTTTCTTTTGAGATTTCCTTTTATGAGTTATGGCACCATTAGCATTTTTTACATATTATCATTTTTATTAAAATATTATATCTTTATTATCAACACTTAATTAATTTTGATACATTTTTAAAAGAGCTATATATTTTTATTTAACATAAAATTCTACATTCTACTTATTTTACCTTTTATGTTTGTTATTTCCATATTTATTTAAATATTAGACAAAATTAATATTTATGGGCATAAAATTACCAATTGTTACTCCAAATAATATTATATATTTTTATTTAGCCATTATGTTAGCAAAGAAAATATATGTAATATATTTTATGATTTTTATTTACATGTTGGCACATAATTAAATCATTCTGTATATATGTTTTAAATTTCACCCTTGTTTGGTCAAATCGAGGAAACCAACTCTACTAGATTTCAAATTATGGAATAGGGTAAGATTCTAAATTTTGGTTGGTTACAACTGCACTTACCAACAAGCCAATGTCTGATAAAAAAGTTAGAGGCTTTAGCACATACAAAACTTGGGATCCTCTGATAGGTGAAATGGTTCACAACCCCATACAGTCAAAGGCTTCCCAAATGTACTTTGGCCTTACGCGCGTCATCCATAATAACGTCCGCCTATGTCATTTTCAACTGAGCACACATGAAGAATTATAAGTAGAGTTGACATCCACATCTTGTGGAGCATAATGGAGAACAAACCAGTAAACATATGAATATTGCTAGTTGATAAGATGATATAGCAAGCGGTCATGGGGATCTAGAGAACTTTGCATGGGAGGCCTAGTAATTATTATCTTACATGATTGGGTATCCTAAGGTGCTCACCAACTTCATAAAGTTTAAAGGGGATATATACATGAACATGAGATACTTGATGTCAACAAGTGTCTTGGAAATTAAGAAGAACAAGTTACTCTATAGATTTAAGAATACAAATGATCTATTACCCTTGCCAGAGATGAGCTCCTACGACAAGGATAAACACATCTTTTTTATGGGAGATATTTTGAAGATGAAGTAGGGTTGCATTCCCCTCCCTCAACCCATAGATCCATGAGCGGAAGAGACAACCCATGTAGAAGGTAGTCAACTATCAGAACCTACCAAGAGGAGAAGGATCATAATCAAGATCCCTAAGAAGGCCACAACATTACCAACTAAGGAAAAAACTTCTTCCTCTCAACCTAAGAAAAAAGGTCCAAAAGAGAAGCCGGTGATACTCCACTTTTCACCGATCCACTCTTGACTATCCAATCGGGAACTCATCTACAGGAGGAGCAGAGATCCATTCCCTCTACCACCATAGTATTGGGGTCACCAAGTTCAGCCCGAGGAATCATACATGAAGATGCCCTCAAAATGAGGACACAACCAGAGACAATATCAGAGGAATATGCAGCTGAGCAGGCAATGAAAAGGGTGAGTAGAAGAGGCTAATAAAGAGATCCCAATTGATAAACCAACTCAACCAACTAAAGAGTTTATAGGAAATATGCACCAACATGTTGGAGATAATGAGCCATGCTCCCCTCCAATAGAAATGCCTAAGAAAGAAGAAGGCTTAGGCCCACCTACTTTCACAAGATGATATTAACCAGCCCCAACACAGTTCTTGTAACTCTGGTGACAATTAGACATTATGTTGAGATGGTTTTCACATTTACTGATAACATTTCCAATAAATCTTTGCATATGGAAGTAGTGCTCACACATGTGATGGAGGTGACGACACAAATCCAACCACTAGTTCACCTACCTCAACAATTGGAGCTTCTGGAGGCCAATCAACAACAGATCATGGAGACCATGGTTGACATGGACAAGGAGATCATTGATCTACAAAAGGACTACGATGAATTGAATAAAGAGAACAACATATTGTGTAAGGCCCTTGTAACATCCTAGAAATTGAGGCCTGGGATAAAATGATCTTATAAGGAATGATTGGACTACCCATATCACCAAGGTGCACCTTCTTTTCAGGGAGCTCATCACTAAAGAACTCCATAGTTAAGCGTGCTCAACTTGGAGTAGTACTAGGATGGGTGACCAGTTGGGAAGTTGACCCCGACTTATGCGTGAGTGAGGACAAAGTGCATAGTAAGGATAGTGGTGGTATGTGGGGCTAATCTTCATTCCTAAAAACCTTAATAGAGCCTTAGACGGTGAGCCTGAGCATTACAAATGGAATTGAGGCTTGGGATAAAATGATCTTATAAGGAATGTCTGGATTACCCATATCACCAAGGTGCACCTCCTTTTCAGGGAGCCCATCACTAAAGAACTCCATAGTTAAGTGTACTCAGCTTGTAGTAGTACTAGGATGGGTGACCAGTCGGGAGGTTGACCCCAACTTGTGTGTGATTGAGGACAAAGTGTGCAATTGGGCCAGTCGTCATTCCTAAAAACCTTACTAGAGCCTTGGACAGTGGGCCCGGGCGTTACAACCCCTAACCTAGTTTAGAGCTATACCATGTTTTCTTTGCTTAATGATATGCTTTAACCTTAATCTAATCTCTTGGGATACCTTAATATCATGTGAGATTCATATCTTTCTAGTTTGGCCCGGTTTGACTGATGTTTGAGCTATCTCTGCTAAATATGTGCTAGTTTTGGACCAAGTTGCAATTTACTCATGTTGAGGGTTCATGTTGCAATTTGTCACATGAGAGTGTGTTTCTTGTGCTTTAGCATCGTGAGAGAGGAGATGATGTTATGGGGTGCCTTGTTTGGGCCTTAGATGATGAGGTGGCATCTTGAGATAATATCAGGGTTTTGCATGAGTTACATGTATCATGGTAGCAACCATATGTGTCCCTTGAGTGTCGACCTATGTAGTGACCTTGTTGGTGGGTTTAGTGAAGTGTTTCGACCGCATCACATGTTTTGGAATGCTTTATTTCTGTCATAATACTTTGGATTCATGTTTTGGTCACTAAGGGTTTACTCCCTTTAGTCTATTTCAGTCGAGACCCATGTGTTGAGGGTGGTCGAGACATCTGTCTGTTGATGGCTGAGACTCATATGTTAAGGATGGTCGACAACTATTGGTTGGTTGAGACCTATTTATCGTGATTGGGTCGTAACACATGGTCACTATATATGGGCCATGGTCGCTACATTCCCTCACCTAAAGTGGTCGATACATTTAGTTGAGTTGGGTCACTACGTTATGTGTTAACCCTTACATGTTGATGTGAAGATGAATGATTATCATAATCCATGATGCTTAACCCTAATACACTCCAAATATGTGGGAGGTGATGAATCTAAGATTTGGTGATTGAATAAAGTATTGGAACCTTAATCAGCTATATGTGCGAAACTCTAACCCCAATCTTAGGGTATGTTATACTTATTGAGTTATTGGATGAATGGCATGTGATTATACTTTCTCTCTCCTACTTGTGTGATTCTGACCATGCAGGTATGTTATACTTGTTGAGTTATTGGATCAATGGCATGTGATTATACTTTCTCTCTCCTACTTGTGTGATTATAACCATGTAGGTAAATGGATATCAATGTCATAGTTAGTGACTGCTATGGTGTATGTGATGTGAGACATATGATGTGAGGGGTCTTCTAACCTGACAGAGGCTTAATGCCTATTGTGAGGTTTTATCCTCCAGTGATGTGATTGAGGGATTGACATCCCATAGTGATGTTACATTTATGATGTCCTTGTAATTGACAGTACTACAAGTATGAGGTGATGATGTGACAAGTTCACACCTTATACATTTTATATCTTCTAAAGTTGTATTATTCCCTTATCTTTGTAGGGTTTGTTTAGGGTTTGTACGTTGTAACTTCATTGATACTAAAAGATGCCCAATTGGACTAATTATTCAAGTGAAACCCTAATCATGTATTTACCCTATACCATAGATCCATCTTCACAGTACTTGCTGGATGATTAAATGGGTTCTCCCTTAGTGGAAGCTCAGAGCCGTATACTATTGAGTATATGCATTTCATAGGATTGGCTGCAATCATACCCTGGAAGGAGAACAGTCGAGGCTCTATCTCAATAATGTGATACAATGTATATACATATGATATGTTTTGAGGATGGATATGGTCATACCTCGGTAGGATTGCGGCTGCAGTTGTAACTCAGTTTCACTAGTGTTGTTCCTATATACCATGGCAGACTAGGCTGTTTTGCAGTCAGACTTTATATATCATTGTGGCAGACTCAGACTGACTGAGGGTGTGGAGATAATAGGAGTTCATATCCTCATAGATCTTGTATGGTACTAATTTTGACTTAGTAGTGATCAGTTCGAGCATGAGTGGCATACCTCATCTCCTCGGGGCGTAATAAAAGACGTAACACATCCATGTAGTGTATCTGTTTAGGGTCAAATACAAACATCATTGGATGACCTCTTGACTTATCTTTGTATTGCTTAGTTAATAATAGTTATACATGTTCTTCATATTTCCTCTAAAAGGATAAGATGATCTATTACTCAGTTGTAGTTGCCTAAACTACTTAGATGATAACAATTTCCTTGCTCATATCATTTAGTTGAATCTACTCAACCTGATACTATATATTACCTTACTACTTTAAGTTATATGTGGTAGTAATAGAAGTTGGTGGAGAGTTATATCTCTCACTGGGACATTTTGTCTCACCCCATGGGTTTCCACAACTTTTAGGTGGACGTGTACACCGATATAAAGATAGTGTGGTTGAGACTAACAACAATAGGATTTATAGCTATTGGATCATGGATATGCAGCTAGTGTCTAGTAATAGAATCTGATGTGTTGTCTCTATACTTTTAGGTCCTTGTGAGTGTTTTATAGACATACATCGGTTAGAATTTTTGGTAGTATTCCATGGTGGTACCGATGTGAACATGTTATTATATGTAACATGTTGTGGCTAGCTAGCCAATGAACAATGATATGTAACATCTTTGGGCATGAATAAAATACAAGTGGCACATGTTTTATGGCTTTAAAAATGACGTGTTTAGTCTAAAATGATGTTATGAGATCGATTTTAATTTACTCTATTTTTGTGGTAGTTTGTTCATTAGTGATAGTTCCGTTCTTTGTTTTGACTAATCTCGCTTTGTGTGGCGATGGGCGTCACATGTTGCACCAAAATCACGACTTCAATGATCTCAAAAAGTGAAAGGGGGCACCTTCAACATAGGAACCACTTGAGGAACTGAATATGTTACAACCCATACTTTTTTTAGTGATAGTTTGAGGGTCTAAGATAATCCTAGTGTTAATTGTGCATTAATTGATATTTTGCATGATTAACTAGTTGGTTTGTGTTTTATTTTAGCTCAAACTTGTTCTTTGATGATTCACAAACATGTGTTGCACATACATTGGCATTTTAACCTTAGTTGATATGGTAATAACACACACACTTGTTTGTGGAAAAAGCTTCAAAGATACTTGACGAATTGGTTAAATCAAAAAATATAATTTGAGAATTTTGGAAACCTTTGTTGTATAAGTGTACAATTTAATTATGAATTTAATGCAAAGAGAATGAGTAAAACTAGACCTAAAATGAATGAATTATTGTATTTTGGCAATCACACAAAATTTTCATTGATTCGAGACCAATGGCACCAACTGACTTGTCTGCCAACTTGGAATGAGTTGTCCATCCACCTAACACATCCAAACATAAAAGAGGCCATAAATATACATTTTTAGAATTCAATAAAATTATTTTGTTTGTTTTATTTCAAATTTCCACACAACTAGAGCCCTAAAACATAGAAAATATGAACTAGAAGGTGATTTCTAGGGTAATTATTGGGAAAATGTGAATAACTAAAAACCTACCCATAGATCCACTGTAGTAAGTTAGTTTTAACCATAGATCCCTTATCTATTACTCTTTCATATTTCTCTAAGTCATTTGTATGACTCATTCAAGGTTCTCTTTCACCTCCCCTTTTCATCTTCTTCCTCAAGTAGAGTCTGTTTGGAGCAACAAGCCTAACATTAGGATGTTTGAAGGTGGTTTGAAGCTTTTTGGTCAAATACAGGTTCAATAGGCAAAAGTTCAAACATACCAAGCCTTAATATGAAACTAATAAGCTAGGATCAGATCTAGGTGGATGGATAATCACCATTAAACCGTAATTTTCTACAATTCAAGCCAAAAACATCACATGTCTTGTATGTTGATGTTTGATTCTATTATATTGAGTCCAAACATGAGATTTTAGTTGGATAATTAACTGTTTAGATGTTTGTGATGTCTCATTTTTGCATTCAACTCCAGAATAAATTACCTACTTATTGTGTTGAATCTTAATAGTAGAATGAGAAGCATTGGAGCCCCATGTTTTATTTGATTTTTACAATAATGAATCATACTATGAATCTAAGTTCTAGTTGACGGTTGTTGTTGAAAACTTGCCTAAGTAGATATATGAGTAGTTATTTCTAGTATTTATTAGTATTCTTAGCTCAAGGTTTTACTTTATTGATGTGAATGATTCAAATTAAGTTCAATGTTTAGAAAATTAAAGTAGAAGCCTTAAGTATTGAGTCAAGCTAAGAACAATACATTAATAAATATATCAGTGGAATTAAAGTATCAACTAGACATTAGATGCCCTAAACATTGTAGAATCCATCATAGAGGTCTACATCGTGAAGAAGGAAACATGCTTATTGACTAGTAGAGTCCAATATCAGGTGTTCAGAGCACACCAAAGAAGTATGGGGAACTAAGCCCAGTGAGGATAGTCTCCTTAATATATCGAGGTAATCAACATCAACAAGAGATTCTGGTGATATGCAACACAATTCCTTTAGTTTAGATTGTGCTCAGTGAGTCAGCCCTTGTGAACCACTCATGTAGGAAGTTGAGCCAAGTTCTTTGACTCCCCGCTTGAGTGCCCATGTTTAGAGGAGCAGTCCAATTTATTCAATCAATTATTTAGCTGCAGAGGCCAAACTTGGCGAGCCTCCTTGCAGACCGATGAGATAGTTTAGTAGACTTAAAGTCTTAGGTCTATGATAAGTCTTATACAATGAGATTGTATCTTGTTGCAATACTTCCACATGTTTTGGTACACTTCATGTGGGTCCAGTCATAATAAAAGAAATAAAAGAGTAATCCAATGTATTTAGTTGTTTTTCTTATTGCATTTATTGTAAAAACCCCTATCATGTTTTAAATTTCAACTGCCATTCCAGTGTCCTTATGTATTTTAATTTAATTAACAATATGTATATGAACGATCATGGCTTAATGATGACTTCCATGCATTGAGCCAATAGCTTGGACACTATACTAAAACATCTTTTTAGGCACAGATCTTGATCAACAATAGTCAAAACCTAGCTTTCATCAAAAGTAGATCAGTTGAGGTCTTGAGGGGAATAGCTAGTTTAGGTAGATGGTCTATTATCCTTCCTGTAGTCTTGGGAATGTGAGATTAAGGAATAAGCGCAATTTTGTATTAATTTTTACTTAATGTATATTAAATCTATAACTCTTTTCTTCAAGCTAAATGTGTTGTTAAAACCAAACTTAGTTGTGAACTTGTGATATTTATGCTTAAATTTGATGTTATTTTTATAGTTTGTAAGATGCTTCATTAGTTCTATAAGTTTAAAGAAAGAAAATTTAAGGTTGATTTTCTAGTTAGTAATTAAAATGGGATGATTAGTCTAATCTCACCTTGACAGGCTTAAACCCTAGTTAATGGGTTTGGGTCATGTTAGAGTGCTAAAAGACAAATGAGCTAGCATTAAGAAGAAAGACACTCTCCAACTTTAGAATAGAACACTGACTTCCACAACGATGCAAACATGGAATTGGCAGTGTGTGATGCTGGTTTGTAAATGCCACCACCGGAAGATTATGCCACTATGTTCCTCTTAGACAACAATGAAGAAGAATACTTTGTGCACAAGGCTTGCGACTGACAAATCAATGAATCCAAGATCAACACAATGGTCTCCCCTAGACAATTGACAAACACATCTAAGACACCTGGGGATAACATACCTGACAAAGCTATAGGATATGATGTTGTCCCAAGTGACAACTAAGCATGTGTAAAAGCTCATGCAGAAGAAGAAATTGTGAGAATGAAGCAATCCTCGACCCTACCCCTATGCCAGTGGAAGGAGAAGTAAGGGAGATGAAAAAAGAAGAAATGGACATGATTATAGGAATTCTTTGTTTACAAATCTCCATTACCTCCCACTTACAAAGATATATGTGGAGAGTTCACATCTGACTAATCCGTAGTACAATTTGAAGAAGGTAGGGTACATCTAAGAAACATGTCTATGGGAAACTATGAAGTGGGCTCCTCAAATTATGAGGAAGGAAACATAAAAATAATTTAAAAATATACCCTCACAAGGATAGAGAAGCTAGTCTTCCCTAAGCTTGAAATTTATCACAACATCAGTAGGTCAATCATTCCACCCCTACCCTATAAAATGGCATTCACCTCAAAGATGATTCTAAGGTATGTCCACATCATGGATGGCATCATCGATGATGAAATCCCGATACTGTCGTGTTATATGAGAATCAAGAACATATATTGACTAGGGAAGACCTATGAAAAGCATTCAAAGGCTAAGGCCTCTATCAAAAAATGATTCTTCAAGGTCCTCTATGACACCATTATTGAAGAATCCATGCTTAAAGACAAATAGGGTCTAGTTTTCGATGCTATGTCAAGTCTTTCTACATGACTCTATGAAGGAAAATCTAGAGCACCCTCAGTCAATGAGCTTATTTTAGCATTGAAAATCACCTAGAACATAATGTTGGTCACTCTACCTTCCAAGGATAAAGATTAGTCACTGACTTAGTTGAATGGAAAGTAGTCACATATAACTGCATTATAAGAGACATGTCATGCAACATACTATTTTTTAGGATTTTGAGGCTCATAACATATAAAAGATCTCAATAAGATTTGAGAATCTGATCAATAGATCCGACACCTGGTATTTCCCAGACTAGAAGGGTTTCACAATCAATTCTAATCTCCCTCTACAAATTCCTAATTTTGAGGAAAGTGCTTTCATTGTCAAAGGTCGTGAACAGAATATTCTCTTGGAACATATTGCTAATAAAAACTTCCATGGGCATCGAGGAAAGTATGTCATGGAAATCATCCATGAAAGGAGGTTCTTATGACCCATGAATGGAGACTATCCTCAATAGATGTACACAACAATTACCCTCCAATGAAGAAATCATGTTGTGAAACACTCAAACTACCTAGAAGGAACCTTCCCAGCAAGCTCATCAAACTCTAACCCTAGCACAACACACACTTGCTCAGCCAAATCTAACACCGAAAAAAACTCAACCCACAACAACACCTGATCCAGAATAGATTCCAAAATAAAATCAAGAGACTCCTCATGAAGATGTTACCATATAAATTGATCTATAGATAAGGAAATAGTCATAGCAACATTTGGAAACTTCAATTAAGATGCATGTTATTTCCTAACACAATAAGACCTAGACATTATCATGGAAAGACTATAGCTTGAAGATGATGACCTTGTAGTCTTCTTTGAATGAGAGGATGTAAAAGTTCTAGGTTTGGACCTCTGAGATATTCTTACAGTCAGAGGATACACAACATTGAATGTAATGATGACTTGCCAACTCTTGTTAGGTGACAAGCTCAAAGACATTTAAATGGGTGTTTACGAGGTCATTAGGGACATAATCCTCAAAAAGGGATTTAGATTAGAGGAGAGACTGATTGATTAGCTAAATAAACACATCCCTTGACTCATTTTCCTATTCGTTCTTCATGACGAACATTGAACATTGTTGTCCTTTGACACAATGGCCAAAAAAATCATCTTATACAACAACTCCAATGTTCTCAACAATATGAAGAGAACCACGGACAACACAAATCCCACCAACATTAGAGAATAAAAGGGTAAAAAGTGTGCAAAAAACATTATTTAGTTAATTAGGAAATATGGCAGGTGTTACTCAATAGAAAATAGAGATCCTGGAAATGTATATTTCTATCATATAAGCCCAAAACAGATAAAAAAATCCAATGTATGCAACATCCATGTGTTGTTATGGATGCAAGTGTTGGGAACTATAGAAAAGAAGGTAGAAGCATTACAAGACAACTGTTATCATCATTTACGTGGTGTTTATCCTGTCTAGTTGCTTCACTGACAATGCATGATTGAGGGACTATAAGAGCAAAACTCAAACTCGTGTGTTTAGATCTAACCTCTTCCTTTGAAACTCTAGGGACAATGTGTAAGATAACTTTGAGTGGTGAGAACATGCAAGATCGATACGTTCTTGTTCCCAATTTTTTAGTCTCACATCCTTTCCTTTTCATCATATGCATATACCATATCTTCCACAATTCTAAATTTTTTGAAAATTTTGTTAGTTTGCACATTCTAGATCTTCATTCATGGATTAATCTTTAGTTTGGGTGATTCTTCATGACATGAAGGATAAAGTTTTAGGTTTAGGAAATTTTTGGTCCAACGTTATTAGAAGTTATATTCATGTGTACACATTAATTGCCTTCAAGCTAATCCTTAGTGTTTTATCATGTCAACTGACGAATCTGGGCGATAATTCCACATTGCTTGCTAAGTGATAATGTCTATATCATAAGTACTCTAAAATAATAAAGATTGCTAATAAAATGCTAACTCCCCTGGTAAGTGATCATCTGGGCCCCTGAGTATAGGTTGGAATTATGTAGGTTGTACATCAAGGAAAAAGCTATCCTTTCCAGTTGCAAAACCTTAAAAGGGATTAAAAAATAGGCTTGGAAGCCCATGAAACTATAAAATCATATCATCTCAAAAATCCAAAAAGAGAGAACAAAACTAGAGAGAGGAAAACAACATGAGAGTTGTACCTTAATACAAGCCAAAAGGGTGCTGCCCAGTTGGTGCGTAGTTGCACTCAGGAATGCAAATATGTCATGACCATTAGTACTGCCTAGAATCTATACAAAATAACCTCGTGTTCTTCAAAGGAGTTCATAGAAACCATTTTCTGTTACACCAGACTTTTGGTGGAGTGTCTTAGAGGAGAAGAAGTTACCTCTCAGCCTAGACCTGCCTTACACAATCTCTTGAAAAGTTGAGAGTGAAAGTTATCTAGTATGAAATTTTATGTACAGTACGCCTAGGAAGTGAGATTCAGAATGGATATCATAAAGGAAGAACCTAACCTTTGAGAAGGGGACTAACATATGAAAGGTCTAGAAACTCCAAGTTTTTGATAGAGACTCTAGGGAAATAACAATCAAACAAACGAACAAACAATAATCCTAGTGTAGAGCTAGCATAAAGACATGATCACAATACAAAGTTTAACTGAATTGACAAAGCTTATTTATGACCTCATATACTGATTCCATTTATTAACTTAAGGAACAATTAGACTTTAGATTTGGAAGGTTTATTACATCCAATTTTGTGGATGTTATATGCCTAATTTATCCTTTATTTCCCTTGTTATTCTAGTTTTTAAGGGGATAGTTCCTATATTTACGTGTACTTGTTGTCATTCGCTCCTAGTACCAATAAGTTTGAAATTTTCTATATGTTTGATTTTGGAACACAATCATCCCATTGGTTGTTTGCACCCAACACTCATCCAATGAAACTCAACTAAACACCCTCAATTGACAAAGGGTCTACTAGTGTCTACTGATGGTGCCCCTGCCTCCCATATACCAATGGTGCCACAGGGAACCATCTACTAATAGGAATGCCAACATCACCTATCAATGGGACTACAAACACCATTACCGCTGAGAGGAGTGTCTACTCCAACCGATAAAGGATATGTCATTGTTAAGTAATGAGACATCAGGGCAACTATCTACCGATGGTGCTAATAACAACCCTCTACCACTGGAATGCATGTGATGGCAACTGCCACCAGAGTTATTCAAGCACGCGCCTCAAGACACATGCCCTGGAGATTGAGGAACAAGTAAAGCTCCCATCCTTCAGGTGCCTCAGGTCCACAACAAATACCTATAAATAGGGACCCCGAGCCTTCTAAGAAGGCATGCATTCTTCAATACAAAGTGTTGTTGAACAACATTGTCATTTCTCATTTCTATTGGTTGACAAAGGATGAGAGTCTAACATCCACCGATTAACATCCCTTGGAGGTGTCCACCTTATTCCATTGAGAGAAGGAATATCATAGAGGCCTTTTTCATCTACAAGGAGATGAGGTCTTCATCGACATCTAGTACCATTACGGCTATTGCTCCATTATGTTGCATCCTCCTTCCTCCCTCTGTCCATTTCCATCCCTCATCCTTATTTAGCCATGGAAGTTGTTGCTTGCAAATCAGTTTTATCACTTGAAAATATGAGTGGCTAGACCCTATAAATTGGGTTGGGAGTAGCCACTAAGGCTATCCCAACATGTGGATATTCATATTCCATTGAATGTAGATAGTACTACTAATGTTTTTCTCCTCACTCTTGTTCATGAATAAATCACTTGCATGATTAGCTACCATCTCATGATGCTCAATTTCTAATCCCTCAAAAGAGTAGTACTAGATCAAATATAGAGTTTGAGAGTGATGTAAATGCATGAAAATGTTGGGCCACTAAAGATAATGATCGTATTTTTGTATATTTTTTGTTTGTTTGTCATCTCGAGAGAAATAATGCTTAGAATCTAGATCTCACCTAATCTTGAGGGAGGATGAAATAAACACTAATTATAATTTCTCATAAACTATTCTAATGGCATATATTTGGGTTATAAGTGTATGCATGTTGTTGAGTGCACTTAGTTACAGAAATCAAATCCAAGTTCTATCCAAAACTATCAAATCCTTTAAAATTATATATACTCTATTTGGTCTAGTTAACTTAGTTTTCTTTGGTTTGTTCTTCTTGGTTACCTTGTTCCATAAGGGATTCCATATCCACCATTTGATTTAACTTAGATTATCTAAGGCCTCACATCATTAACAAATTATTACCTTTGTCCCTATGCTTGAAACTATTTACTACACAAGATCCTATATTATTGTTGTAGACATCTGGGTATCAGGTATAAAGTTGAAGTTTTAGTACCCCTGATTGGTCTCCATATGGACACATGAATGATAGGTGATCACCTAGTCCCTAGCTAGTGGCATCAGGTACTCTTAGTTTGTCCTTATACTCATATTTATATGTTCCTAAGTTTGCTATCAATTTACTGTCTATGAGCAAGCTTGTACACAGAATATCATTTGATTACCTTCATGCCTTTCATTGTGTATTATAGGATCTATGCACAAGGATGAAGAATGGTGGGGGCATGAAGGATCTAATGGTGTTTACTACCTCAATACGCTACCTCACCTCTATGATATGGGCTTATCTTCTTCGGTTTCACATATCCATTGGCATCTGTTCATCTGACATCCTTTTGTTAACAAACTATTTTATGTTCTTCACAGGTTTGTTATCTTTTTTTTTAATGTTAGTCATATCAACTTGGAAAACAACCCTATTCCTATTTTCTTACTAAGCCTTTCATTCATAATCATTTGATATAATAAAGTTTGGTGTGTGGGGTCCATGTAAAATTTCAAATAGATGTGGTCTCCAATACTTTATCAACTTCATTGATGATTTCTCTAGAACTAGTGGTGGATGTACCCTTTAAAGGATGGATATGCTATTTTGTCTCTAAGAAATGCTTCTTTCCTGGAATCAAAACTCAATTCTTCAAAAACATTACAGTTTTACGCATTAACAACACACTTATATACATTATATAGGATCTAAACTGCTTATGTCTTGATATGGGTATTCTCAATCTAACTTCTTGTCGTTATGCTGCCCATAAAATGGCATCATGAAAAGAAAAAAATGTGCATTTACTTGATATTGTTCGTACTATTATGTGTCACACCCATCATATATGTTTTAGGCCTATTGCCTTGTTGATGTCTTTTGAAAAATCACATGTCTTCTTTTTTTCTCTAAAATAAAACTTTGTTTCAGATCTTGTGTTGGGATGTGCCTCTCTTTCCACTGTCGCCCTGATTTTCTCATGCACTTGTTTTGTGAGAAACCTAAAACTTGGGTGTGATAAATTTACTCGTTGGTCCACCACGTGCACCTATCTCGTACATCTCCATGATAAAAAAGAAAAATGTTTTGATCATGTTAGCAACCGAGGACTTGTCACTATCCTATCAATTTCTTTGAGAACACATGGTCCTCTATGCTCAAGGTCACCCTCTTAGGCCACAACTTGTTTTTGTGCCTGATGAAGTTCCTCTTCCCATGACATTCTCCCCTTCTCCTAGCCTCACCAAGCCTTTACAAGTCTATTAATCTCGTAAATCTAAAATTGATACAGATTTTGACCCCCCCAAACTCTTTCACTCCAACTACAAACTCCCTCCACAATGAAGGGAATATTGTCTCTACTCTTGTTTCTAATGCTTCTAAGTTTGACAAATCAATTGCCTTGCACAAACCTAATAGGAAGTGTGATACACGTGATATTTTTCAGTATTTCACCTATGACAAATTGGTCCTTGTGATTTTATCCTTTACAATATATGTGTATATTATTTAGGCTCCCAAATATGTTGATGAGGCTATAGCTCATTATGGATGGAATGCTGTAATGGGTGATGATATCTCCGCTATCTAAGAATGTCATTCATGGGATCATGTTGATCCTCAATCTGACTGCTCTCTTGTTGATTGTAAATGGGCGTTTGCTATCGAATACCTTTTGATGGAATAATTGAACAATGCATGGCTCACCTAGTGGCTAAAGGCTACATTCAATCTTATGGAATTGAGTACTTTGAAGACGTTCTCCCATGTGGCATCACTCCACTCTGTGCGTATTCTCATTTCAGTTGTTGTTAATCTTGGATGGTCCCTAAGGTTATAAATGAGTACAGATAGACCTGTGTATCTACAAAGTCATACCCGCCAAAAACCGTCACAGACATATTTTTATATACCCAATTACTTGCCTACCCGCATACCCGTGTACCCGTATTTGGGCGGGTACAATAATAGGTATGATCGTACCCATATTCATTGTACCCATGTGCCCGCATTAGTATATAGAAAAATAAAAATATATTGTATAAATGATATTTACTTATATCATATATTAGAGTCTAACAGCCAAAATATTTCCTCTATGATAATACGGTTAGCATTCTAACCTAATACAGTGTTATAAATCAAATATCCCACTGGCCCCCTTTCATTTCACGCACCAGCGGCACAACTCCAGCCTTCTCACGGTGGCACGACAGCACCGCGCCTCTGACTCCAGCCCTACAGCCATGACACCTTCAATACTGGCCTCAAAGTGTGTAGCCTCCAACTCAAGCACCCAACGGCACTGTCCAGGATCATCCAAGATCCCACCAACACTGCCCAATCGCTTCTGATTCCAGGAGCCCACCGGCAATGCCCAACCACACAAACTGACTCAAGGCACGTAGATCACGTCACAATCCCGATCCAGGCGATGTCCATCCTTCTAGCATTCTAATCCAAGTGAGAGCCATGCTCCCAAATCATGTCGTCGTCCAGGTGCTCCTATAACTCCAATCGTCATTGACTTCTTCCTCAAACAAATCACAAAGTCGAAACAAGGTGTAGTATGCATAGTATCGTCCGTTTGTTTCCTTATGCAGTTATGCTACTCTTTTTTTTGTCTCTAATTTTCTAGTAGGCTAGTTGATACTAATATTTTGTTTCATGCTTCTTCTATAGTTAGCAACATTGTGGATTTTGTAACACTCAAGTCGAACTCATATTTATCCTACTCTTTTTACGGATTAGTACCAATGCTAGAACAAAACAACACCATCCGCTAGTATAGAGAAACCATATTAACATTGAGTTTATTATTTAACAATGAACAGAGATACTGATCTAATCCAAATCTTGCAACTTTTAGGCACAAATTTAGCCATACTGGGCCTAGCCATGTATACATAACTTAGTTTTGGTATTTTAAAATGTAATTTTTTTTGGAGAACCGTGCATTCGTACCGTATGCCCACATGATATAAGGGTCCAGGTTTGTTGCGTGTCTTTTTTTTGAATAATGTGGGTCTGGACCCACACCCGCTAAACTAAAAGGGTGGTCATACATGCAGCGTACCTACATCATTTACATCCCAAATGACCCATCATGTAGCTCGATGTCATTAATGATTTCATGTATGGTGATCTTAATGAAGAGTTTTACTTAGAGAAACCTCTTAGATTTGTTGCTCGGCTATGGTCTGAAATAAAGCCTGAAGGCCTCATTTGATAAACTCAATCAATTTTTTATGAACCCTGGGTTCTCCAAATTAACATGTTGATCATTCTGTCTTTGTGAAGAAAGTATTCATCAGAAACATTATTCGAATTGTAAATGTTGATGATTTTGTTATCTCTGACAATGATTTATCTAAAATACATGCCAACAAAAGGTACATATTAGGCCACTCTATCACTAATACCAAGAAATATTGCTATACTTTCTTGGCATTGAAGTAGCCTACCATGGTTCCTATATTTGTCTGTCACAAAAGAAGTATGTTCTAGATTTCCTTAAAGAAACATGTATGATGAGGACAAATCCTGTTGACAGTCCATCAGATCCTAGTTAGAAATGTGATCAATGTTAATGTTAGTCGTGCATTATGACTACTATAGTTGGGTTTGTTAGTCATTACCTAGACAACCCTTGATAATTTCATTGGGATGATGTTTATCATATTCTAAGATACTTGAAAGGTAGTAGGAGTAAATATCTATAATACCTCAAATAGCATCACACTAATATTATTGGATTTATAGATGAAGATTATGCATGCAATCTTACTAAGTGCAAATATACTTCTTCCTATTTTTCTTATGTTGGTGGAAACCTTATAACTTGACACAATAAAGATAGTATGTTGTTTTCAGATCTAGTTCTTAGGAAAAATATGGAGTTGTGGCTCATAAAACATGTGAATTTCCTTGTGTCAGATCCCTTGTTAACGAGTTGGGATTGCATGTTACTACTTTCACACATATATTTTTTGACAAAAGAATTGACACTTCCATTGTCAGGAATCTATTTTTCCTTTTATAAATCAAGTATATTGAAGTAGATTTTCTATTTATTAGGAAAGTTGTGAAGAAAAAAGACATCTGTACTCCTTATATATGCTCAAAAAACTCGATTGCTAACCTATTCACTAAAGCACTTCCAAGAAAGATATTTACAGAGCTGATTAAAAAGTTGGACACGAGAGATATTTATGGGATTAAGAGAGAAAGATTCCCCCCCTCCCATGCCCGTGGAGGAGGCCGAACACCTGAGAGGATGGTAAATCAAGGCGACAACTGGTAAATCAAGGATGGACACGAGAGATATTTATGATCTAGCTTGAGGTGGGTGTTAATATATCCACTTCTTTACAATTGTGTTACCATTAGTCATTATTATGTTGTGTCATTTCTTTATTCCCATATTCATGGGATATCTTTCATTTAAATCTCATCATCCTAAACAAGGAGATGTATATTTTATCTTTTATCTAACTCGAATATATCCTATTTTATTTCAACTAAAATTACAACACCATGTACTTTAATATATGATTCTAACATTAATTTATTTGGATGATTTCCCTAATGAAATCATGTATATAGTTAAATGGTTAATCCAAAATGTATAACATTTTCACTTTCTTCTTTCAGGACCACCATTTTAGTAAATTTGGCAACTAGTACATTTTGGTATTGTAAAAAAAGAAAAAGAGCCGTGAATCCCTAGTTTAGTGGATTAAGCTTTCACGACCCTATGCATAGAAAGGTCTATAATGTCTGACTTGTAAACTAGAAAGATGATCTTGTGCGTTGATGTTCTTTCAAAGAATAGTGAGAGCATATGGCATGGTGAGTGTATAGACAGAAAACACCAAAACTATATATAATTTGTTCTTAATGAATCTGGAAATGCCTTGAAATATGATGTCCCTTATACCATCTTGAACATTTGCCTAATATTTCAAAATATAAATAGTGTTATTCTTTTGTAAAATGTAATAGCTAATGCATAAAGAAACATTCTTATGTTCCCATCTAGTAAGAATAACAATTAATATGATGAATAATTATTTGAAAGAGATTTATCGTCTATGCTCTTACTCTTTGTGTGAATTTAGGTGAGTTATGATAATCCCTCACAACTATTGATTGACTTAGTTGACTTAAATATATTATTTATCTCAAAAAGGGAAAAATGAATCAATGTTTAAGTTGTAATGGGCTTAGAAGTCAACAAAAGAGTTTGGGGGTAAAACTTAACAAACTACCAAAAATGTAGGGTATTAAGAAATCTTCTATGTAACATATGTGTTGTAAAATTTAATTAGAATACCATCCACTGAAACTAGTGACATGAACTTTTATGACATGGGTGCCCATGCGTATACCCTACCCGATCACTGTCTCAATATCCATCTCTTATTCAACATTCAATTATCATGAAGGAGAACAATGGAACACTTATAATAAATGATGATTCAAATGAAAATTGTACATCTTATATTGAACTTTGAAATTCTAAAATTTACACTTTTGCTTATTTATGGACTCTGGTGACTATTTGATTTCTTCATCGATACTTTCTTTGGACTTCTTTCCAAATATATGGTAGACATATTTTGGGGCAATTACATTATTGAGTAGAATTTTGAGACCATATAGACATCTCACTTATTGATGTTAGATTTAAGGAATTTGGGGCATTCAAAATTCTTTTGGTTTATAATACTCTACTCATATGCTCTGTTATATGATCAATGACTTTTGTGTTCTTTTTGACAATTTTCCCAATACAATACATGTTATGTGTAGCTAGTAGACATTGGTCTTCGAAGCATGACATGCATATTATAGATATATATATGCATATGTTGGCATATCGATCGTAGTGAGGATGAGCATGTCATCATAACTATTTTTGTGAACATATTAATGATAGTTTTTATTGATATGGAAATTTAGTTTGAGAATATATTGAATGGTGGCTTTATTATGATTGATTGGTTATTTACAAACAACTTTGTGAAATGTTTTTAATTATTCATAAAGAATTTTGTGAAGATTATTGGAAGGACTAAAAATGAGGATCCTTTTCATATAAGAAGTTCTATTGACTCCGCAATGTCTAATAGACAAAAAAAATCTGACTTTGTAAACTAGGTTGTAGAATACAATTTGCTAGAAGTTTATTAGGGCCACTTTCCTTGCAAATCTCTTACCTTTAGATGTCTAAAACGTTATTTGCTAGTGGTTATTTTATTGGACAGAAAACGTGGAAGTTTTTTACCTTGGGAAATAAGGCTATATGATTAGTGTTTGATTGTATATTTTTGGTGTGAGGGATTATAGGGTTTGAACTAATAATCAATTGCTTTCTTTGTCGACTTTGACTTTGGATGGTTGTCACCTCAATGGGGAGGCTTGACCATCTTGATTTAATTTTCTTCATGGGAATAATGCTTTGATTGACGAACATGATTATACAGAAAGGAAATGTCCGCCAAAATTGTCGTTGTGTTGGAATTGTAATATGGAAATTATGGGAATTCGATAGGCAAGTTGATTAGGTATTTTAGCCTAAACATCCACTCTTGTTTTGTGACGGTGAGTCGCATACCAATTTGGGCAACGCAAAGCCTTTCCGCTACTTCAGATAATTAGATAGGCAAACCAGTCAAACAAGTATACTAATGTTTTTGACAATCACACGCTCTAACTGTGTGAATGATTTCTATCGTACGTCTAGTTTTTAAGGAAGTACAAGACAAAGAAGGGAATGAACAACGAAGCGAGAATATCAAAACGTGCAATGGGACTTGAGATTTTATAATGCATCGTCACCCCTCTTTTTCACGCACAGAAAAAGCCGACTCCCCTTTTCCTTTTGCCTCACGCATAGCCATTGGAATAGGTTCACGATGAGGCAATGAACCCTTCGATGGCTTTTCATGGTGAGAAGGAGAGGGGCTAAAACCTCCTTTCCTTCGAGTCTGGGCAGCCCAGCTTGCCCTCCACACCAGGAGGACGAGGTGCACAAGAGGTCTTAAATGGCGTCGCCGAAGCTAAGGGCCACTACAGATGCTCGCTAGACACCATGCCTTGCGGCCGTGGGGCTGCGGAGGGCACAAGCCTCGCGCGGCCGTGGTGCTGCGGAAGCGGACTCCCGTGACTTGACATAGGAAACGGTGACCCGTGCTGGGTTTTGACTTTTGCGGCATGCACAACCCTTGAGGTAGGGTCGGAGCCACACGCTGAAGCTCTTTTTTCAAAAAAATATTTTCGTTATTACTATAACACCATATATGGATTAAAATGTTATAAAAATATGTTATTACCGTATAAAATGTGAATTTTAATCTCATTATTTAAATTAATTTTATTGCCCTTTTTTTTGCATACTGCTTAAGAGTTAAGCTCAATATATTTGAGATTCATGTGCCTTATTCCCTTACAAATCATAAAATGTACTAGTTTCTAATATGGATGTCATCAATTACTATTTTAAGTTTTAAAATTGTGACATTATATCTTGATTCTTCTCCTACTAAATTTTGTTCAATAATTTTATATTAATTGCGTCAAGACTTATGCAAATTATCACCACATATTTGAAAGAAGAGCTTTATAGGGACTAGAGGAGCTATATAGCCTTAAAATATGGAATTAATTATACAGTATGAAGTTTATAAAAATATGTCATGCTTCATGTTGTGTATTAATTGGAATCTAATGAAACATTATTGATTAATTAGTTGAAAACTATTATTAATTATGACTTGAGTCAATGCACACATTTATAGTTATACCCCATTGTAAAAAATGATAATCATATATTGACAACTAATCACCTCCTATTTTTTTTCAAACTTTTATCAGTTAAACACTCTCAAATTAAGAAAAGATCTATATAACTATATGGAAATAGATTCAAATAATATTTCTTGTTACATGATATTTCAAAATTCTCTTATATAATATTTAGATATTATAAGGTTAATCCAACTACCAATAATTACAACTGTACAAGAACCTAGAAGAATAATGACATATTTCTATCTATAAAAGAAAAGAAAATTTTTTCCATTAATAAATTTTATTTTTGGCATAAGGTAGAAAAATAGTAGGGAAAAATGAAAAATGTGGAGCTACGAGGAGAAGAGTGGTAAGAAAAATTCATCTTGTATATGCAATTTTATTCAAATGGAGAGAGAAAAATAAGGATGACATGTAACATGAAAGTGAATAAAAACATATTATTATTTCTTTCATATCCTCTCTTCTTTAGCTTATATATACATGGATCTTTCCTCTTCATTCTCTTCAGTTTTCATTCCTCAATTTTCTTTCTAAATCATTTGTTGTTTACACAACTACATTGGATATTTTTCTTCTTCTTCCTTTCTGATATTTTCTTCATACTAATCATTGTGTCAAGATCTTAAATAAATTGACATTACCAGTAGATTATACTTATGTACTTTATAATATAAGATTTGACTACTACATAATCTTTTTGAGTCTTTCAATACGATGCCATCCACTAAATGGTGACGTTATATTGTGATGCTTTCTCTCCACTTAAATGATGAGTCTGCTCCCATTTTTCATATAATTGGTATTATTCTTATATATTGCTAATATTATACACATAACACTGGTCAAATGACCACAAAATATGATTATATCATTGATCATCTAGTTGTTTCATTTTAAAGATATGGTCAAGTAATGTATATTTATGACCTTAGACATCTAATCAAATACATACTTATTTTGTAAAGAGTGAGACCTGAGAGGGGATCCACTCCCTACTTAATTGAAAAATAAGTCCAATGAATATCATGCATACTACAAAGTAAGTAGGAACATATGGATTTCATTTATTACTCAAATGGTATGTATTACAAAGTGACATATTAAGTAAGAAGCAGAAATAAAACTATTATAAAGTTACATGGCAACTCATATATAATTGTTCCTTACTATAAAATGTGGTATGGCAAAGTAAAAAGGATATACATCTCATAAATCTAATCACATACAAGACCTATTATAGAGGGTAACCCAGCCATTGCAAGCTATCCTTAACTCCAAAACCTTGTATGTGGTCTTCATGCATCCTTGTCTTCTAATGTACCAACACTTGGGTGGAAGGAAACATCACCTAGAAAATAAGAAGCAAAGGCATGTAGATTAGCAACGACTGAGTATGTATATATAATATACAATTGGGCATTATATTGGATTAAAAGTATACAAATGAGATGTTCCCACAAGAAGGGAACTATTTGCAATTAGGTAAGTTCAAAAGAAATATAATAAGAAAAATGAGGCATATTAAAATTCAGATTACAAGCATGAGAATAAAAGTATATTGCCATAACTATTAATCATAATTTAAAATAATAAGCTTTTGCATGCATAATAATGTAGACTAAATATATCTAAAATAGTACCATAACACCATTGGATCATCGCCTAAAAAGAAATAAAGATGAAAATGCATACCCCGGGTGGAATAAGCGTGCCCTTTATAAGTATGATTGTACATAAGTACCACTATTCTAGATATTCTAGTCAAACATGTAGCACACATAAATAGGGTGGCAAGATTAGTATTTTAGTCCAATAAAATTTAAAATGTCAAACATACCATAAGGGTCCAAATAATCCATGTAAAGAAAGTAATTCAGCAACCAAAAAGATATATTAAATCAATTCAGGAATTATAAATGTCCAAGAAATTGTATTTTCAAAAGAACTAATAGTTATTAAAAGAATGTATGCTTCAGTAAAATAATACTCAAAATAAAATAGAAGAAGTACATACCTTGAATGTCATATCTATTTATACATAAGTGATCCTATGGTACAAGGTCAGGTCTTCCAAAGCCTAAATTCAAATTATAAGTTCTTTTAGGGATACTAATGATTCATATAATTCCTTAAACCTTAGAAAAGACCCTTTTGAAAAACTCTAATTAGACCCTAAAAACCACACCAAAAGGATGGGCTAATTTTTCAGATCTCATATATATATATATATATATATATATATTCTAATTAATCAATGTTTAATTATGATTTTACAAGATTAAGTCAATTTTTGAAGAATTAATAGAAGTATATGGCAAAATGAGCAATTTGGCCTCTCATCCAGTTATCAACTAACAAGATGTGACAAGACATATTCATCATTGACTAGAAAGGCAAGTTCATGCATCCGATATTGAAATAAATGTTCAAAAGATGGAATTACCCTCAAGGTCAAACCATAGACAGATGGGATACTAAGGGTGAGAGAGAAAATTCACATGGGGGTTTGTCCTCCACCTGACCTTCGAGCCATGGTCAAAGCAACTCCGTTCGAGCTTTCTATACTGGGATCAAAACCCATGTACAACCACCCTTGCATGAATGAGACTCAGGGCATCATGTTCCTGGGTTTGGACCAGTCTCAGCATGACGTTTCTCAGTTCTAGGGGACCTACAGGGTGGAACATAGAGAGATCCCTCCTGAGGCAAGTGAAGTAGGAAACCAATGAACAAGAAGGACAACTGAGAGTCGAGACTCCATGAGACATCACGGTGAAGGTGATAGCCTAAAAACATTATCAAAATAAGATATTCACCATCGAGAAACGCAGTGGTTGCAAAACACAAAGATGTTAGATAGAATGGGGAAAGGTTGGAGCTTTGAATTTAGTTCGAGCCAGATCCACAAAGGAACTAGGACATCAGAAGTCTTCCTCCGGATCGGATAGACCCATTCATTATTTTTATAGGGTCGGACTACATCTAGAGATGCCCGACGGTGAACACAGGTGGCGGCCCAAAAGCTGCATGTAGGTGGAGTTTGTGGGGAGAGATATCTACAAAATGTCATGACGAACTAGAAATTTAGAGATGACGAGGTGATTGCCAATATTCTTACCTCTCATGTAATTTATCTAGGGTTCTAGGAGTTACTGTGGACCCTCAATGACTATTGGAGAAGATGGTCAACCTCGATCGCCCAAATCAGTGCATCTTAGGAGCAATTAAGCAAAGGGAATGAAAAGGAGTATATTACGAAGGGACCTTGATGATTAGGTCTCCCCGCATGATGGTTTTGGTTGAATTAGTGCTATGTTGTCTAGGATCGCGGAGGCAACTTGATAGCTTTGTTGGCTAAATGGACATCTATAAATCCCTTTGTTTTGATGATGACAAACATTTCATTCTTATTGATCTAACGAGCTACTTGAGTGTGCAGGATTAAGGTGGATGACAAAGCAACTAGGGAAATCCATATGCTTACATTTATGTTTTTCATGCAATGTAATCGCTTTGTAAAAACTTGTACAAATATATAATGTACAAGTACTTAGATTGCATGTAAATCAAGCGTTAGATCTTTCCTAGCTAAACACCACATTTAGATAAGTCATCCCCTTCATACAGGATCACATTTGCACACTCATACATATAATTAGTGCCTAAATTGAAACATTGAAACAGGATCAATCTCGGTCGACAAACTCCTCGACCGAGACACTCCCGGTCGACAATCTTCTCGACCGAGAAAAGATCCAAAGTAGCCGTTAGACACAACAGACAAGTTAGTTGGCAGTTGGAGAAAGACGTTGCAAATCACTTGTTCCAGAGTGCCTGTCGGTCGACAAAAGTTCGACCGAGTAGGTGTCTCGGTCGACCATTCCTCGACTGAGACGGTCTCTGACAGCAACTGCAGAATTAATTAATTAGCCGTTGTTAAAGCAACAACTTTGTACCTAACGGCTAGTTAAGCACTTAGAAACCCCTAGAAGTTGTCTAGAACGTCCTTAAGCATCCTTATGTCATTCCTATAAATAGGACAAGCCATAGGACACTCAAACACACTTGTTACACTTGAAAAATACTTGAGCATACTTGAGCAATCTGTTGTGAGCAAATTGAGCTTTGTGAACATTGGCTACTTCCTTCTTTAGCTCATAATTCATGTCCTATAGGCTAGTATCTCCTATCCACTGTAATCACAAGTCCACACACTTGGTTAGGAGATCTATACGCTTGATCTAGGCAAATCAAGCCTTGGGCTATACAGGATAAGTTGTAATTTCTTTTTTCTTTCTTGTTCCCTATTATTGTTTGTACTCTCCTTGCTACTCCTAGGTTGGAGGCTGCGGATTGGAGAGGGTGAAGATCTTCTTGGTGAAGAAGGAGACTTTGAGCTACTTCGGAAGGTTGGTGCAACGAGAGATTACTTCTAGAGAGGAAGGCTACTTCAAGGGGGAGCTTGGAGTTACTTCATAGAAGGCTATCTCAAAGTTGGTGCACCTACTTCAAGCGAAGGCTGTTCAAAGGGTGCAAAGGAAAGTATTGTATTTTGTATAAATCCTCGAGAGGTAATAAAATAAATACTTTCAAATCCCGGTTGGGTAAGCAACCGGGTAGTGGACTGACAACTATAGTATTTGCTATAGTTGGAACCACTCTAAACACCTGTCTCTCTCTTTAAATTTCAATAGTGGTTGTTTGAATTCAATAAATTGTTAAAACTATTCAAAAACTCTATTCACCCCCCTCTAGTAGTTTTTCAATTGGTATCAGAGCGGGCTTCAAGGAACCCTAACAAAGTCTTGAAGAAATGGGTGATGGAGTACTCAACAACCTCAATCTCGAAGGGACACTTGTTGCTAGGCCTCCAGCGTTCGATGGAACAAACTACCAATATTGGAAGAGAAGGATGCAGTTCTACTTCCAAGGCATCAATTGGGACCTATGGAGAATGGTGTCAACTCCATATGAGCTCCCTCAAATTCAATTTGCAGAATGGGATGCAAATACGGTAAAGCTAGCTCAGATGAATGCAAAAGCTGTAAGCATTTTATATTGTTCTATATCGGTAGGAGAATTTAATAGAATATCTAATTGTGACACAGCCTATGATATTTGGCATAGATTATCCATAACCTATGAAGGAACAGTCCAAGTCAAAAATTCCAAAATTAGCATGTTTAAACAAAAGTTTGAACACTTTCGTATGGATCCTGATGAATCTATTAGTGAAATGTTTGCAAAATTTTCTACTATTGTTAATGGTTTAAGTGCTCTAGGAAAACCTATCCTTGAAGAAGATCAGGTATCAAAGATCCTTCGTTCACTTCCTCCAAAATACAAGCCAAAGGTGACAGCCATCGAAGAAGCAAACGACCTCACTCGACTGAAAATGGAGCAACTTATTGGCAATTTAGAAGCTCATGAAGCAACCCTAGAAGAGGAAGAAAGAAGAGCACGTGAACTTCAACAAGGAAAGAAGAAGGATGTGGCTCTAAAAGCTTCAAAGGCTGTCACACAAGAAAGTGAGGAGTCAAGTGAAGAAGAGGGAGAAGAAGTCTTGATAGTAAATGGTAAGAAATATAGAAGATTTAAATCTAACAAAATTTCCAGCTCTTCTTCTACCCCTCCTAGGTGCTTTGAATGTGGGAAGAAAGGACATTTAAAAAATGAATGTCCTAAAGCAAAGAAAGGAAAGAAAAGCTCACACAAGAAGAAGGGAGAAAAAGCCTATAAAGCTGCATGGGACGAGTCAAGTAGTGAAAGCGGAGAAGAAACGCTGGATTGTCTAATGGCAAGAGAAGATGATGAAGATTCTCAAGAGGTAAGCCTACTTGATCTTTCTAAAGAAGAGTTAGTTACTAGTCTACAAGAAATTCATGATAAGTATGTTGATGTCAAAAAGAAACTAAAAAAGGTTATCAAATCAAATGATGAGCTAAGTGCTAAATTAGATACTCTTTCTTCTGACAAGAATAACATTGATCGTGAAAATTTGTCTTTAAAAACATCCTTGGATGATTGCACTAGAAAGTTACTCACTTTAGAAACAAATGTTGATCTTCTTTCTAAAGAAAAGACTGACTTGTTATCTAAACTAAAAGATTTTCAGACTCAACCCATTTTGTGTAACCATCTAGACTATGATAATGTTATAAAAGAAAAAGATTCATTGCTATCTGAATTAGATCAAGCAAGAAAAGATCTACACAAGAAAACGAATGATATTGCTCAGCTGCAAAGAGAAATTTATGAGTTAAGAAGAAAAGATATACTTGATAACATCCTAAGCATTGGTAATGTTTTCAACGGAAGAAAAGGTTTGGGATATGCTCCAAAGAAAAATCAACCCAAAAGAACTCAAACTATATTTGTACCCAAGAACACAACGGCTAGAAAGAGAAATGAAGTTGATTCTATTACTTGCCATTTTTGTTTATGCCTTGGACACTATTCCTTTTCATGCCCTTATAAAACTAAGGATTCCGAGTTAGTTTGGGTCCCAAAACCTCAAACTTAGTAGAATCAAATAGAATTTAGTTGAGATATGACCAGAAAGTTTCACCTTGCTATTTATATTGTCTTATCTCAACTAAACAAAAGATTTCATGCTTATTGTTAATTCTCTGCATTATTGTACTGAAACAGAAACTTTGTCGGTCGAAGTATTGTCGACCAAACCATTAATCGGTCGAACAATTGTCGACCGACCGAATGTCTGTAACATATCAAAATTTACAGAAATTATTTCGGTCGAAAATTGGTCAACCGAGCTACATTTCTGTGTTTTCCAGTTTGAAATACAGTAATCTTCTCGATCGACAATTTGTCAACCGAGACATATGTCGGTCGAACAATTGTCGACCGACTGGACTTCTGATTCAGAATTTTTATACAAATCTGTACTTAAATGTTTCTAACCATATCAGACCATCACATGGGTACCAAAATCTACATTTTAATGCAGGAATGGGTGGTTGACAGTGGATGTTCCAAACATATGACCGGAAACAAAGATGCATTCCAAACCTTTGAAGAAAAGAAAAGTGGAACAGTCACCTTTGGAGACAATGGTAAGGGCAAAATCGTTGGAATAGGTAATGTTGGAACAAACCTCGAAATAAAGAATGTTCTCCTCGTTGATGGTTTGCACCATAATTTGATAAGTGTTAGTCAATTATGTGATAGTGGTTATGATGTGCTATTTAATAAAACTTGCTGCAAGTTATTGATAGAAAACACTACAAATGTTGTTTATGAAGGAAATAGAGTTGGAAATCTTTATATTCTTAAACCTAACTCTATGAAATCAGTAGTGGGAAAATGCTTGCTTGCAAATGAAAACACCTTACAAATATGGCATAAAAAGCTAGGACATGCTAGTTCACATGTTATTAAAAAATTAGTGAAATATGATCTTGTTCGTGGATTGCCTACTTTATCTTTTGATCAAGTTGAAAACTGTGAACCATGCACAATGGGAAAGCAAATCAAAACCTCTTTTAAACCAAAACATGTACTTAGCACCAGTAGGTCCTTAGAATTAATTCATATGGATTTATTTGGACCCATGAGGACACAATCTATTGGTGGTAAAAGATATTGTTTTGTTATTGTTGATGATTATAGTAGATACACATGGGTACACTTTATTGCAACTAAAGATGATACTATTCATGTTTTTATACAATTTTGTTCCAAAATTGAAAATCTATTACAAAGCAAAATATGTACCATTAGAAGTGATCATGGTGGAGAATTTGAAAACCATACATTTGAAGAGTTTTGTACATCTCAAGGGTACACTCATAATTTTTCTGCTCCACGCACCCCACAACAAAATGGTATAGTTGAAAGGAAAAATTGATCACTGCAAGAAATGGCTAGAACTATGATGCTTGAACATAACACACCCAAAACCTTTTGGGCTGAAGCTGTAAACACTGCATGCTATGTGCTAAATAGAGTAACTGTTCACTCTCATTTAAAGAAAACTCCATATGAACTAATACATTCTAAGAAACCTAGAGTTGACTATTTTCATACCTTTGGCTCCACATGCTATATCTTAAATACCAAAGATGATAGAGATAAGTTTGACTCAAAATCACACAAAGCATTCTTTTTGGGATATTCCACTTCTAGCAAAGCTTTTAGAGTATATAACACTATATCTAGAAAAGTTGAGGAATCTATTCATGTTTCTTTTCATGAAGAATCCAAATCTGAAAATCTAGAAATCATAGATCTCACTAATCAATTCGAAAATTTAAACATACCAAACGATAGTGAGAAAGGTGCTACAAATAATCACCAAGCTGAACCACAACCTACACCTAGACTTATTAAAGATCATCCTCAAGAATTAATTATTGGAGATCCTAATGATAAAGTCAAAACTCGTTCTTCCTTTAAAGATGTTGCAAACATGGCTTTTGTTTCTATCATTGAACCTAAAAAGATATCTGAAGCTCTTAAAGATGACTATTGGATAATAGCCATGCAAGAAGAATTGAATCAATTCACTAAAAATGATGTATGGGATTTAGTTCCTAAACCACAAGATAAAACCATAATAGGAACTAAATGGGTTTTTAGGAACAAGCTAAATGAGTCAGGAGAAGTAATAAGGAATAAAGCTCGGTTAGTAGCACAAGGATATAATCAACAAGAAGGAATAGATTTTGATGAAACGTATGCACCGGTAGCTAGACTTGAAGCTATTAGAATGTTACTAGCTATTGTTGCACATAAAAACATCAAACTCTACCAAATGGATGTAAAAAGTGCATTTCTAAATGACATCATTCAAGAAGAAGTATATGTTGCCCAACCACCTGGTTTTGAAATACCGAAAAAAGGTGACTATGTTTATAAACTTAAGAAAGCACTTTATGGTTTAAAACAAGCACCTAGAAATTGGTATGAAAGGCTCAAGACATATCTTTTTGATAATGGTTTTTCTATTGGAAATTCAGATTCTACTTTATTTTTCAAAACATATACATCTAATTTCCTTGTTGTGCAAATATATGTTGATGATATTATTTTTGGAGCTTCTAATGATTCATTGTGCACACAATTTAGTGATATTATGCAAAAAGAATTTGAAATGAGCCTCATGGGTGAACTAACCTTCTTTCTTGGTTTTCAAATTAAGCAAACACCTACCGGAATATTCATAAGCCAAGAAAAATATACTAAAGAACTCTTAACACGTTTTGGGATGGATCAGTGCAAACATGCTACTACTCCTATGGCTACTTCTATTAAAATTGATAATGATGAAAATGGGGAACCTATTGATGATTCCTTATATAGAGCCATGATTGGTAGTTTGCTTTACTTAACTGCTTCTAGACCGGACATTATGTTTCCAGTTGGTCTTTGTGCTCGATTTCAATCGCAACCTATGCACTCTCATTTTCTAGCAGTTAAACGAATTCTTTGTTATCTAGCCGGCACTACTTGTTTTGGTTTATGGTATCCAAAAGGACAATCCTTGGATTTTAAAGCTTATACTGATGCGGATTATGCTGGTTGTCGCCTTGATCGCAAGAGTACTAGTGGTGGTTGTTTCTTGTTAGGAAGAGCTTTAGTATCTTGGTTTAGCAAGAAACAAAATACGGTTGCCCTATCTACAACTGAAGCTGAATATATGGCAGCTGGATCTTGTTGTGCTCAAGTACTTTATATGAAACAAGTATTAAACGATTATGGTTTTACTCTTTCATCTACGCCTATTTTTTGTGACAACACGAGCGCTATAAACTTAGCACACAATCCTATTTTACACAGCCGAGCTAAACATATTGAAATCCGTCATCATTTTTTAAGGGATCACATCTCCAAGAATCATGTTTTCCTTCATCATGTTGATACAGAAGATCAATTGGCTGATATTTTTACAAAACCGCTTCCACTAGATCAATTTAACAAAATTAGGAAGCAATTACTTATCACTCCTTTGGAAGATGTTTTCTTTGATATTTGTGCTACTTAAACAAAAACTCTTAATTACATCATGATATTTTGGCTTCTAAATGGACATCTTTTTCATTAGATTTGATGGGACATCTCATTAAGGGGGAGTTTTTATTTATAAACGGATATCTTTTTGAAATGACAAAGGGGGAGAAATAAATACAAAACTAAAACTTAGAAAAACTCAATCAATGAGTTTCATAAATAAACTCTTGGCTTTACATTGAAAGTTGCTATATTCCCTAGTGAATTGGATTTCATGTTCCATAATTCAAGGGGAATAATAAGCGCACATTTTATAAACAAGAGGAAAAGCTACAAAAGGTAATCTAAAGGTATGAAACTCATATGGTTTATATTTCCTTTATTTTTATATTTAGGAAATGTTTGTCATCTTCAAAAAGGGGGAGATTGTTGGCTAAATGGACATCTATAAATCCCTTTATTTTGATTATGACAAACATTTCATTCTTATTGATCTAACGAGCTACTTGAGTGTGCAGGATTAAGGTGGATGACAAAGCAACTAGGGAAATCCATATGCTTACATTTATGTTTTTCATGCAATGTAATCGCTTTGTAAAAACTTGTACAAATATATAATGTACAAGTACTTAGATTGCATGCAAATCAAGCGTTAGATCTTCCCTAGCTAAACACCACATTTAGATAAGTCATCCCCTTCATACAGGATCACATTTGCACACTCATACATATAATTAGTGCCTAAATTGAAACATTGAAACATGATCAATCTCGGTCGACAAACTCCTCGACCGAGACACTCTCGGTCGACAATCTTCTCGACCGAGAAAAGATCCAAAGTAGCCGTTAGACACAATAGACAAGTTAGTTGGCAGTTGGAGAAAGACGTTGCAAATCACTTGTTCCAGAGTGCCTGTCGGTCGACAAAAGTTCGACCGAGTAGGTGTCTCGGTCGACCATTCCTCGACCGAGACGGTCTCTGACAGCAACTGCATAATTAATTAATTAGCCTTTGTTAAAGCAACAACTTTGTACCTAACGGCTAGTTAAGCACTTAGAAACCCCTAGAAGTTGTCTAGAATGTCCTTAAGCATCCTTATGCCATTCCTATAAATAGGACAAGCCATAGGACACTCAAACACACTTGTTACACTTGAGAAATACTTGAGCATACTTGAGCAATCTGTTGTGAGCAAATTGAGCTTTGTGAACATTGGCTACTTCCTTCTTTAGCTCATAATTCGTGTCCTATAGGCTAGTATCTCCTATCCACTGCAATCACAAGTCCACACACTTGGTTAGGAGATCTATACGCTTGATCTAGGCAAATCAAGCCTTGGGCTATACAGGATAAGTTGTAATTTCTTTTTTCTTTCTTGTTCCCTATTATTGTTTGTACTCTCCTTGCTACTCCTAGGTTGGAGGCTGCGGATTGGAGAGGGTGAAGATCTTTTTGGTGAAGAAGGAGACTTTGAGCTACTTCGGAAGGCTGGTGCAACGGGAGATTACTTCTAGAGAGGAAGGCTACTTCAAGGGGGAGCTTGGAGTTACTTCATAGAAGGCTATCTCAAAGTTGGTGCACCTACTTCAAGCGAAGGCTGTTCAAAGGGTGTAAAGGAAAGTATTGTATTTTGTATAAATCCTCGAGAGGTAATAAAATAAATACTTTCAAATCCCGGTTGGGTAAGCAACCGGGTAGTGGACTGACAACTATAGTATTTGCTATAGTTGGAACCACTCTAAACACTTGTCTCTCTCTTCAAATTTCAATAGTGGTTGTTTGAATTCAATAAATTGTTAAAACTATTCAAAAACTCTATTCACCCCCCATCTAGTAGTTTTTCAAGCTTTTAATTGTGCATTTTGGGTCTTGGCCATCTTTCATAACGAGTAATGGCTCGTAGGAATCAATATTTGATGAAGAAATAGTTGGCGAAGAAATTGTGGAGAAATGATGATTGTATCGAGAGAAGGTAGGTGAGAAGCCATTGCATATAGCTGGTCTTCTACAGTTGCGGGAAAGATAGAGTTGGGAGAGAAAGTCTTCCATCCTGACTACCCGACTTGGGTCACCCCGCATGAGCCACGGGTCACATTTGATGTGTGTGACAACAAAAAAGCCCAGACTTTGGCCCAATTAGAATTAGGATTGAAGTAATACATTTCATCCCTACTTAGGTTTTATCTTTTAAAATACTCTTAGGGTGTATTTGGCATCGTATTAAGCCCAAGATTGGTGGGTTACCTAATTTGGGCATGATGAATACAAATTCAAATTTTATTTTGCAATTTTGAGATTTTTTGTTTTACACTTATGTCATTAATTCATTTTCACCTAATTAGGGTAATTAGCTAAATTTGATAATAAAATAGGGTGAAACCTATAATAATATCTTCAATTCCCTCACTCTAAGATTCTAGGTTTGTAATAGGGTATATAATTTTAGCGGAGATCATAGTTTACTAATATTGTTCACTAACTCCTTTAACTCAATAATTAGAATTTAGACCATCCTAATATATCATGTCCATGGGTATTAATGAGTCAATTAGGGTTATAGAATCCCAAATAAGGTATGATATATTCTAACTTATATAAATGGATGACAAGAAGGTAGTTAATTTAAAAAGGAAAGAAAAAAAGGATTGGATATCTACATAATCGAATGGGGGATAGAATAAAAGAGGATTAACCAAGATGCCCAAAATTGAGTATGTTATAAATTTGATATCTTACATTATATCATATTGTTTACTTTATATTTTTATATTTTATATATAGTTTTTTAATGTTAAATGCAATATCTAGGTGTATTTTTTTAGTTTTATCTAAATAAGTATTATTTTTCTCATCTATATGTATAGTCAATATTTGTCAATACTCATTCTAACCCAGTCCACGTATGGTAGATTTTTGGATCTGCCACTACTTGAAGGTGCGCCCATGCTTGCTGTAGTTGGAATTCGGTGGTGTACTTCTCTACTAGAAGCTAAGGCCAGTGCAACAATGTCACTCTCTTCCTCTCTCAGCAAAGTAGAACAAGCAATTGGCTTCCTCTTGCACAGACAATATTGGGTCCCAACACTACTAGATTGGGCTCCAAGTGGGATTATCCCACACACTTGGTGGATATGTGGGTATGACCAGCCTAGTGGACCATGTGTTTTCTCTGTCTTTCCATAAGTTTGTGATTAGGTAAATCCTACTTAGTTCCAAAAAAGGAGTGTTATCTTTGTAAAGGCCCAAAAAAGTAGAATTGTTAGAATGTTACAAAATAATATATACCCTTCTGATCCAAGGAACATGATCTGTAAGTTCATACCATTAGATTTGGTATTTGAGACATCTATTATATGACTATATATATATATATATATATATATATATATATATATATATAGGGACATGTTGGTAAATGATATAATTGATTGATAAAATATTTGATTTAACTATATTGCATGTTGATCAACAGAAGATGTCTTTTATAACTTATCCTTAGACTTTTGGCAAGTTTATGTGGATTGAATCCTAAAGCTAATGAAAATCCAAACTTGTCAAGTTATACGAGCCATGAGTTAATGGGTCGAGTTAGGATGATTTAATATTACATTAAAACATGAATATGGTCCAACAACTATTATTCTAAAATCTAATACATGACATTCCTTTGATCATGTTGATTTTGTTCAATGACTGCAAAAATAATAAGGAACTAAACTAAGGTATGTGCGATTATCCTCCTTTATAAATATTTAGTCCATTGAAACTAGAAGAATAATATGTTTGATACAATATGTTTCTTTTCTTTAAGTATTTAATATTATTTTATAAATTGATTGGTCTGGTTACATGTTTAACCTACATTGTTCCCTGTTAATAGTTTTTTTTGTTTTCCATATGTATTTTGATGAACCTTTCACATACATAAGAGCCCACGTTTGTTATACATTTTGGTTTCCCTTCCTAGCTAGAAGGGATATGTCTTATATCACCTACCATGGTCCTTCTTTGAATAGTTTTGAACATGCCTTCAGACACCTTTGATCATACTTTCTTGAATAGAAATGGACATGTATTTTGACACATGTAATTGTCCTTCTAGAATAGAGGTTGACATTATTTGAATATATGTGATTTCCCTTCTTCAAATAGGGACATGTCTTTGTATACCTAATTATAATTGAAGAAGTCACTTTAAAAGGAAGATTCTTCTATGTCAAGGCCTTTGAAAATAATGAATTGTTTTTACTTTTTATGTAAATATTTCCAATCAATATTTTGATATTGTACAATTATACTACCTTATTGGTAGCTATGTTGTTTATTTGCACAACGTACTTAGCCCATTTTTGCTGAATTTTTCTCCTATATTATGATTTTCAAGTTTAAATTTAGTATAGATACATGAATAGTGATGTGTAGAGTGAGAAAGAGTTAGGTAGATGGTTGTTGTAGATTATGTATATCACAAACCTACATGTTTAGCTACAATGTATCTTCCATATGTAATAAATCATGTATTTTTTGATATATATGCATTGTAGATTGTTTTCGATGTTTGTGTAACTATTCATGTAAAACTGATATGTGTTTTCCATTTTGTGTGTTTTTGATGCTGCTAGTAGCATTATCACATTCGTGTGTTGAAGTTGGAGATGTAACGAATATAATGAGAGATTATAGTAGGAGTAGATGCCATGGATATCAACTCTTTCTAAGAGTTCTATACCAAGAAGATTGGACAATCATGAGTGTCACTTGGACCACATCCAACTCATGGGGAAGCATGAGTCACAATGTTCCCTTTTGTAGGAAGGAAGTTGATGTGATAGATTATAGCACAAGACATTCACTTAGGAATAACATGTCTTTTCACAATATAGATTTAGGATCAAACCCAAAGGACAACCATTTTTAAGAATAATTTTAATTTTTATCCTAATTAATAAACACTAATTGACAAGGATAGATCATGTTGATGGTTGATTCACTAAACTAACAAGAAAGAAACAAAATCTAACTACTGAAAAGAATGATGTTTACACTGATAAAGTTACCATGTTGATGGGTTTCACTACCACCACCTACTTAATAAAACTAATCTTTACAACTTTCTCAATTATTGCTTTTAGATTAGGCCCATGTAAATACATACCCTTTGAGGATACATATTGCACAAGGATTGATTTCTCCATGTGCTCAAGGTCTCGCTACCTACGAATAATGAGCTAATCAACCTATAGAACCGCTATGTGATTTCATTTGGGGTTCAACACATCCATTTGATAATATAATCTTAGATGTCATTTCTCTACATCTAGTTTTTTACAAAACATGTAAATTGATCGATCAAGTCAAATAGCAAGCTTTAAATGATTAAAAAAATCTAAATATCCATACAAAGACAAGCCTGGTAATAATAGAATGAAATGTGGGTGATGGGGCTATTCCTAGTGCCCTAGTTAATGGTATACTCCCTACTTGTGTTCAAGATACAAGAGAAAAGAGATAAATATAGGCTCATGGAGAAAGTAGTGGTGTAAGAAGAAGCTTGGTGGTCTCATCACAACTCGCAAATGATAGATATAGTCTTTGGTGCTCATCTTTGGAAAAGTGCATCTCCACATCAATTCTTCAGATTTCATATCCAACTTACCTTGCTTACAGATAGGGTTGTGGATATAGGCCATGAATGTTTGTCCTTAAAGTTTAGCTAGTATATTCACAACATGTTCCTGACTTTCAAGCTCATCTGCATTAATCTAATAGTTATAAGTTGTTTGGTATATATTTTCATCTCCATCTAGTTTATCAATTGGTCCTCTAGTCTATCAATTTAAGTGATCATAAATATATATCCTTGCATATATAATTGAATTACACTTCCAACCCAACTTGTATCGTCAATTTCTGAGTTACGATGTGGAATCTACAGTCACTTTAGTGCAAACTATACTTTCTAGTTGGTCCACCTAGTGATTAGTCGTCGAGTGACAAACATCTGAGTTAGTGTATTTTTTTTCAATTTAATGATTCATTAAACTAGGATAACCATTTGGTTGACTAGGAATTTCATATAACTTTTGAATAGGGTTGGTGAATAACAAAATGAATCAACTTGCATGTAGCGTTGTTTTCTGTCTGATTTGTCAATTGGTCAGCTCAAGAGTGAGTTGGCCAAGCAGTTATATATATCAATGTATATGTTCATTTTTTAGGTGATTGAATTCTTAAAAAACCGAACTTCAAAATTTTCAATTTTGAGTTTGGATGCAAGAGATAGAGACATTTTATTGACCATCTATACTTTATTGATCCTCACTCCTACTGTCAGAGTTGGGGAGTGAGCATATGCAATATTTAGTCATGATCTTGGGATTTTTTTAGAGGTGTAACAACTTCTCTCTTCTATGTTTATCATCCTACAAATGAAATACAAAAAAATTATTAAATGTCAAAAATTGCATTGACTACTAGAACCTAAAACAAGTGAAATATGTAGTGAAACACACTAGAAACATGCAAAACTAAGTATAATAATGTAACTAAAAACATGATGAATAAACATTCATGAAAACTTTGAGCTTTAGAATTGCTCGTCCTTGAGTAACACAAATATAAAACACTCTCCAAAAAACACTTTGAACCAATGTACATACCTCATACTCACATCATGCTTGAATCCCTACCATCAATATGGACAAGCAAACCAACCTCCTGATATCATGGAGAACAACCTACCATATCCTTATTTTAGACTTCACTTCACAATACCAAATTCTCACCACCATCCCTAATACCATATATGTCATAGGACTTTATGAAAAATCACAAGTATGTGCATAATCCAACAATGGGGTATGGTAAATGTATATCAATAGAGAATGTAAAAGGCCCCTAGGCAAAAAATGGAGCAAATGAGGGTATGGAGGGAATAATGCATCTCTCTCTTCTGTTTGATTTAATATTATATTTTATTTATGCAAACACATATATTGCAATTTTTTGTGCATATTGTCATATTTTCTTTATTTTGGGTACATAGAGAGGGCTATGGAAGAAGCAAATAGAAATAGGATGGTGTGTCACCTTGAGCTTAGGGTTTGATATACTTCTTGGTTTTTTTTTTGTGGATGGATGGTATGAACATGGTTTGAATCATGTGCAAAAAAAAATTTATGATTGAATACCTCAGATCATTTCTCTAAGAATCTTTGATGTTCATCTAGGTGGCCTTGGCAACTCCAAGAAGGTCCAACTTAAAGAAATATGAATGAGGTATGGCACCTTGAACATGAGATCTCCATTGTGAAAATGTGATCAGGTGGCCGTGGTAGCTCAAATGGACTTTGAGGATGCTTGAATTGATGTTGATTTTCACCCTATAATCCATCCAACAAGATCAACAAAATATTTCTCCAGGGATAGATTGTGGATAGCTGCCCTGGAAGTCCTTCAAGTGTATTTATTACATGCCCCATGTTTTTAAGTCATTTTGAATTAATCCAATGACTGTGCGAAGTTTGTTGTACATTTCTAACTTGCGCAAATCAATTGACTGGAGGCAATCAATAACCATACTTTTTGCATATATAATTCAATTACACTCACATCCCAACTTGAATTGTTCAATTATTTGGATGTTGGATGTCCTGACATTGTAGTGGGGGCTATACATTCTAATCGGTCGGCCCAATGGATGAGTCATTCAACCAGACAAAGATTAGTGTTATCGTGATTTATCCTGATTTGATGAGTTTATTGACTAAGATAACTAATCTGTTGCTAAGAAATTTTTTAGCTTCTAAAGTGGGTGAAATGGTCGAATCACAAAATGAAATGGTCGACTCATGTGTAACATTGTTTTTTGCCTGATTTGGAAATCAGTTGACTTAAGAATGAATCGGTTGACTGGATATATATTTGTGTATATATTCATCTTGTAAGTTATTGAATTTTTCATAAAGTAGCTTTTAAATCTCTCAATTTTGAGTTCAGGTGGAAACTTTAGAGATGTTTTATTGACCACATATGCTTTCATTATCCTCACTCCAATTATCAGAGTTGGGGAGTGAGGAAATGCAATTGTTGGTCATTTTATTGGGTTTTTCATGGAAGGATAATTAATTCCCTCTTCTACTTATATCAACCTACAAATCAAATTCAAAAAATTCATTAAGTAACAAATATATTGCATGACTACTATAGCATAAAACAAGTGAAATATGTAATGAAATGCAATAGAGAAATGAAAAAAAAAATTGTAGCTAAAAATATGATGAATAGATATTCATCAGAATTATCCATGACCAACCTACGAGGCATCAATGGTAATTTGATTCATAGAGTAACTGACATCAACCTACTAGGTGTCAATAATACTAGTTCATCTCAATTTAGTAGTTCACAATTACTATGTATTGTGTTCCAATCTTATAAGAAACTCTTTAAATGGAGTTAGAGGCTTTTATACTCTATGGGTACCGTACCCGAATGACCTAGACATGGAGATTTACATATGTCTAGTGATTGATAGGAAAAATATAGAAACCTCAACGAAATTGAGGTAGTTAAGTTGGTAGTTTAATGGTCAAGTGTTTAACTTAATACTTGTATTGTAAGTGTTGTTTTAATGGATTTCACTTTATGATTGTATCCAAGTGAGTTCATGGGCCAACTAAAGATAAAAAATTAGTTTATTCATTATGGAAGGTCAGTCAAAACATTAATACTTAGTTCAGTTGGATAGTTAGTTTAATAGTCAAAATAGATTGTATAATATGAAAGTTTTCAAGAGAAAATTATAAGAATTTTGACGTAAGCACTTGTTTTTTCTTAGAATACACATGGCACATTATTTGTATATATTAGTATATCTCGTATTTAAAATTGCATTATTGTTCTTCTTTCAAATTCATTTTCTCAAGAATATTCAATACCTAGTATTTTGTTCATTTAACTATTTTATTAAAATACTCATTCGTTGTGCAGATATCTCGCCCATCTACTCACAACAACTTCTGGTAAAATATGAGCTCATAGAGATCTAGATCCATTACAAAAGTTCCACCACATAGAACGTATCTATTACTCTAGATTCCTTTAAAGAAGAAAATAGAGTTGTACATGGTATTGTTGTAATAATATTTCTTTAATGCTAGAGTGTATATTGAATTGTTAAGATTGGGAGCATGTATATGACAATATTAGTGTGTATGATTTGAATTTCCGCTTTATGTTGGTCATATGGTCAAAGAAATTAGTTTTGTTTCCCACTATGAATTAGTTTGTGTGATTGTGTGTTTGATAAACCAAAGAGTTTTACATAACAAAAAAATTCAATGATGTTGTTTATCATGCTTAATCTCTAGTCTATGTTAATATCGTAATTAGTGGAAATTATGAGATGTGGGTGTAACATGTATGCTTCCATGGTGGTTATGGATTGTGCTTGGGATTTGTGTTATATCATGAACTTCAGGACTCTTTGATCCAAATCACCAAGTTTTTTATGACAATTTTTTTAGAAATAAAGGTTCTAAATTATGGTTTAAAAAGCATTTTCATTGGGTTAGCTTATAAAGGATGGGTAACAGTGGCATGTGAAATATATTGAAAATTCATTTAAGAAAAGTAAAGTTAGATGGATTCATTATGAGGATTTATTCATTCTTGTAAGATTAAGTGAGTTTTTGTTATCTTAGTGGTCAATAGAATATTGATAAGACAAAGGAACTAAATAAATGTGTATCGAATATGTTTTGGTAATATTGAAAGTTCTTTTGATGACTTGGAGATTTTAATATAATTTTGGTAATTATAGTTTTATAAATGAGTTTAGTAATAGTCCTTAATGGGAGTGTTGTTTAAGTCATTAATGATTTCCTTTGGTTTAATTATTTTGGTCAAAATGAAGTGTATATTATACTAAATGAATGATAAATATTATGGATTTTTGAATTATGATTTGTAAGTTATGGAAATTAGGAAAGGTATGTATGTTTTTATCAACATCGATGATTGATTGATAGACTTTGTAGAAAGTGTTGGATTTATAAATGATCACAACTTGTTTTGTGACATCTCCTAGTATCATGTTTGGACGCCTCAATAAATTTATTATTGGTTATTTTGACCATTGGATGTTTTAAAAAGCCCCCTTTTAACCTAAAGAGAATTTTGTGGAATCCTCATCAATCACAACTTGAATGAAGCTTTGAGTAGAGTTTTACATCTGATAATTCGTCGCTTCCTATTCTAGTGGAATAGAGAGGAAACAAGGGAATGTGATCCCTTTTCACTGTCATTCCCTCATTTTCTATTGTATATGATGTAATTATTAACAAAAGGCAATTCCATTTATTATATTTTCTTTAATATTGAGATTTTGAATAGTTTTTAATAAGATCATAAGAATGTTTTGACTCTATGACATATGGTTTGGGTTGATGACCTGAGCATGAGATCATATGTATACTTAAGAGTATGTGTCCTTGTTATGCCCTCATTAGTTATTAGTGTGGATATTATAGGACAAAAATGATAGATAATACTAGTATTATGTTGAATGATGACAATGTATCTTTAGAAATGATAGTTGGCATCAATTAAGATACATAGGTACTTGTTAGAGAACAAGTTGTATTGGAAACTTCCATTTTGAGAATGACACACTAAAGTCTAGCAGTGAGAGTCATAACTCAATGTGCCCTGAAGTCAATTCTCCTTTCTTCCCTCTTGACAGTTAGCTAGAGGAATTCATTTTCTCATTCTTAAACTATTGTAGACAAGAAGTCAAGCCTAGGGAAAAAGAAAAGAAAGCCAATTAGAACTTCCCACTATGTGAATTCAAAATCCAAGTCAGAGAGAGAATCACTGAAGGGCTAGGCCACCTGCCTGACTATCTATTGTCTTAGCAGGCCTTAACCTGGAAAAAGATGAATCTCCACATGTGGCCACTTCTTGTGATCGAGTCATCTTTGGCTTCAATACCTAGAACTAAGACAAATTATAATGAAGAAGGATGAAATGGTTCATCATTACCAAAACCATACTTGTTCCTACGAAAACTCAGAATTTTCTTTAGCTCAAACTCTAGTACACTGTAGTAGCAAGGAACACTCTAGTTCTTTGTGCCATGTCTCATAAACAAAGTACGCCATGTCCAAGAATCCATTATTCAATGTGCAATTCAGCGACTTGCATACGCCATTTGTATGGGGGATAGCACCACATATCGACCTCAATACCCACATTTCAAACTTCATCTTGGAGGATCAACATACATTGAGCCGGTATGTGAACCATTACAATGATCACATGACATGATGTGTACTTAAAACACCACTCAACATGACTCTAAACAAGGGTTCCCATATAGTTTGTGGTTGGGTGCACTGAAACACTTGTGGGTTACTATGAGTGATGTAGATGTAATTTGTCCCTCCATAGGAGTGATATCCTGGACAATTGATCAGTGAAACTATCAAATACATAGTAATGCTAATGTGAGTCAATATATTATTTTGAGCTCACTTAATCCCAATGGTATGCTCTAGTTCAGGAAACATAGATTGAATGCTAATAGGATGAAAACTCCATGCCTAAGTTTCAATATGGATATCTATGACAAATGGATTATACAGTCATGATAACATTGGTCACTATAGGTTAAATTTGGTCTCAAGTTATTTTGAATATGTGGGTATCAATCACATGTTTCGAGATGCCACTTATTTCTTGGGAGAATCTTTGATATCACTACCAACACATTGTGCAACCTACATCGTCAAATGTATAAGGATTCATAAGGGAATTAAAGTTGATAATCTTACATATACTTATAATGGTTTTGAATCATATATAGGTTGATTTTGTACCCAATCGATTGGTAGGTTAATCATGTTAACTTACTGGGTGGTTTTGAAAATGGATGGATTAATTGTCAAATGATTATTGGTTGACCACATTGGGAAAGTGGTCAATCGACCAACTGGGGTATCCTAGTCAGTCCATTGCATTATAAACAAGAAACAATAGGGAATAAGATACATGTCCAATTTGGAATCAAATTGTTCAATTGAAATCAGACCATGCATGACAAATCGGTCGATTGGGTGACCCTACCAATCCCAATTGGTCAATTGGTTAAAAAATCGATCAACGGGGAGTATGTTTGAGCATTCCTAGTTTGATTTTATTTGAGTCGCGATTAGGAGAAGAGTTGGATTTTTTGGAAATACAAGCCCATGATTCTCCTATATAAAGGTGTCGATGTCCAAATGTAGAAATACATATTGAGACACAAGTAGTCCAAGAGTTCTTCCTCTTGGTGAGAGAAAAACTCATCCATAGGATGACGACCCGTAATAGGATGAGAAGGATGTCAAGCGATGCTTGCATGTTGACAACTCTAAAGTATGCTTCTAGACCAATGTGGTGCACCAAGATTTCCCTCATCTATGTGAATTACATTGATCCCAAGGTCCTTGGGTGGAAGCTTGAGGATAAATGACTTGTTTAAAGAGAAGACAATTTGTTGCTCCAATGACAAGGCAACAATAACAACAACAATTGTAGATATGTATCTGAAGTGCAAGTTCTAGATTGACATAAGATGTGTCTAGTTGTTGGACACTAGTGTGATCTAAGTTATATTCAACATCCTTTCTATGTCTTTAATATACTTACATGTTATGTCTACAACAAATCTATTGGATGAGACTTTAGTTGGGATTTTTTTTATTTTTCTATTATTCCCCCTTCCCTCAAAACCCTAAATGGTATCAAATCCAATTTGGAAGCTTTTAACATCATTTTGGGTTTTGAACAACATGTGTTGATGAACAGATAATCACAATGTGCATACATGTTAATCACCAATTATCATATATAAGAAGATATATGTATAGTACATAAACTAATGTGAGCAATTTAAAACCAATTGTTTGTATGTGGATTTGGAAACTAGGTTGTTGTGGTGATTGTCATATGAAGCATGTAAATTTTTGGTTCAAATTATGCCCTCTCCCTCTACATTATCCATGTAAAATTATTCTAAAATTTATTAGGATGATGTTTGACATCACCGTTGGACCATGGTAGAGAGTAGGATGTGATTAGAAGCACACGCCAATATGGAAGATCCTTGACTAGTTCGCAATGAAGATAAAGAGGAGAATCCTCAAAAACTGAATACCTATCCAAATAGGGTGTCAAACCAATTGATTGGTCTGACTGGTTGATCATTGGATCTTTCTATAAAGGAAACTCAAGGGTTACAGAAATATGTGGATCTTTCAGTTGTTTGTTTCCAACTCTTGATGGTTCAAGATATTATACGAGTTGACATATCTTGTTTTATTGTATGTGGTGATTATTATAGTATATGAAAAAATAGGTGATAATGTATATGTAATGGTGATTGGATACAAATTAATATCATGTTGTATCCCTCAATTTAATATTATATTTCAAGTTACCTTCAACTATGAAATACACATCAAAAACCTTGATAGACTAGGTGAGAGCATGCCAAATAACACTATCTATATTGGGTAAGTGTGATAATAAGTATATGGATTTGTCAAAGTAGGTTCATAGCTTATTGTATTGGCATTTGGGATTGAATTAACTAAAGTGATTTGATAGATTAAGAACCTAGAGGCATAAATATGATATATATCTCATAAGATGATTTATGAAAGGGATTTTTGCACCCATCTATCCAAGAGTTTCATTGGATGCAATTGGTAACCTTTACTTACTTATATAGTTCATTTGTAAGTAGTTAGCCAAAGTTGACTCATAACTTGATGTATTATGGATCTTAGTTCACTAGAAGTTTGCTCATTATAATCTACTAAGTCAATGGTGGGTTGTAACATACTCAGATCTAAGTCTATACTCTAACCCTCCCCTTTGTCTAGGCCATTTCCAACTATGACTTTTTTTAAATTTCATTCCCATGATTTAGATTAACTTGGACAAAAAAATGGAGTTTAAAATCATAATAAGACGATGGATATCCTTTTTTCATAAATTTTTAGGATCAATTAGGTATTTCAGTATATATTTGAGCTAGTGACACAAATTTACCATCTACTATTTCTCAACTCTAACTTGGCACTCTACAATACACCTAGGACTAGAGAATGAAGTGAAATAGACAACATTAAATATTTTAGCACATTGAATAAAGGGAAATAAAATGCATTAAATGTACATGATCAACCTAATAGAGGGATAAATTATTAGATAGGATCAAAAGGTGAAATTGATGGTATAATTGGATTCCTCATATTCTCATTATCCTAGTCATCAATTTTTGTGTCAATATAACTTCATTTGCACAATTCAATTAATTGATTGAGTGCACATAATAATTACATTAATAAGACAATTCAAACTATAGTGATTTTCCTTATCCATGTATAGGTGTCACTCTCTTCTATCTCTTGACCAGGTCCCTCATTTGGGCAGCAGTCATGAATGGTTGATCTACCTTTTAAGGGCAATGCTTCTGCTCTCCTCCTCTTATCCACTTTTCTCCTCTTCTCTTTCGCTTCCCCTTATTATACCCTCATCACCTTTGCTCAACAACCATATACTAACCCTATCCATCGTCATCCTTCTCCTTTCCATGCCCAGTGGCTGACAATGAAAGATTTTTGCCAGACTAGTTGCAATGGCCGATGTGGTCTCATTACTGAATCCTACCAGCCTCCCTCCCTACTTCACCTCCAAGCCCTCCGCAACCTATGCAACCAACTCCTGCCGTCGGTATGCCTAGGGATTTCCTACTTCTGACAATTTGAAACCCTAAAGCCTCGAGGCTCCCAGATTTGCATCATGTCTCTACTCTACCTCCTTACCTCCTTCATTGTACCCTTCCTCTTATCCTCTGTGTGCTAGATGCCATGGTAACAAGGTCGACACCACCGGTTTCGGTAGTCGTCAATGATATGGACAATTGCGACCAACAAAGATCTTGACGGAAATACCTTCCACCATCTGCTCTTATTTCTCTCTTCCTCGCTTCCTTCTGTTCTTTTCCTTGACCTAGTCACAACCCACCTCTTCTCCTCTAATTCCAGTCATTATCGACCGTCATAGTGATCTAGTGCTCCCTCCATCAACGACGACATTATTAAGCCCATGACTGCACAATAGTGCCATCAGATCCAGTAGACCTTGTCACCTTTTCCCACTCTTCTCTTCCTCATCTCCACATTTTCCTTCACCCTTAACCTCTCCTCTACCTTCTCTTCCTCACTATTTCTTCTTCCTTTCCATTTAATCATCATCCTCCTTGGCAGTGTGGGTGCCGCCTCCTATCGATGATGGGTCTTGATTCACAATAATATGTCGACCTTGCCTCCCTCATCTGACCCTCATAGCTCTCTTCAAACCTCGACCTGCACCCAGATCTGCAAACACGATGGACCACTCCATCCATCAATCTTGGCAACATCAACCCAAAACAGGAGTTGTATAGGTAGAAATGACTGTTCATGGAGACCTCTTGGGTTGCTAGTCTGTGACCTCAACACCACATACAACCCCATAAAAACTATGGTAGCTAGCTCTATATCTTGCCCACAAACACCTCCTAACTCACCACCACCATCCAAGATTCTCCATTATTCTAAGACATCACGTGAGGGACGATGATATAGTAGTCAAGTCTAACGATCTCAACTACCATGAAGGGCTCCACCTACCCTTACTAACACACCTACAACTGGACGAAGGCTCAATGTCATCAAAAATGAATTTGCAAATCAAATCCTTGGTTGATGTTTGTGAGACCCCACGATCTTTGCCATCAAACATGCTGCATATGAGCAAGCTACAACCAACTCCCTTATGGCTGTTGAGTGGTATATTTATCCTTACTCCTTGTTTCCTTTTATTTGATCAAATATGTGAATATTGGTTACAAGGGATTATAAACCTAGATATATATGCATACACCACCTATATATATTATGGTATGTATACAACATAGAATTGGATAATATATTTATGTAGATCCACCTATGCAGGAACAAACTATTAGAATGCATGATACTCATTTTCATTTATCCATATATAACCTACTTGTATTTAGAACATATCCTAGAATTCAAAACTAAGATGTCAACATACACTAATATGCATGCTAAAACAAGATGTTAGGAGTAATATACAATCAAGTGGCATTAAAGAGAGTATAATATGTTAAAATATATATTGAAGGAATCTACATTATTATCGAGGGATATATTTAATCTAGACTAGACAAAGATGAATACTAAAACAAAACTAGATATCTAATGAATCATATGCTCACTTGGTAGAATTAAAAGCCCAAATATGACAACAGTTGACTGGTTCTAGAATATAAAAAAACTAATATATACAATAGGAATGAATACACATGTTAGTTTTTGTTTGACTAACATACAACATATGTTCCTAGGATGAAAACTTGACCCCATGGACCAAATATATAGATTGAGGCCTCATTTCACTTTGATGTAATTCTTTTAAATTTAATTAATTGCAAAACCCCCCCTCTTGTGGGTATGTCTCTTTCTAGACCTTTAACTCAATATAATGCCCAAAGTGTTTATTATATGTACATACTCAACCTTTGTTGATCTATACTTGTTTCCTATGTTCTAGATGATGTTCCCTTCCACTCAGGTGTAGGTACATTAGAAGACAAGGATGAAGGGAGATCATATACATGGTATTGAACTTAAGGATATATTGGAATGGTATATTGCCCTCTGTAACAAGTCTTGTGTGTGATTAGATTTTTTAGATGTAAACCTTTTTACCTTGTTATACCACCTTCTATGGTGAGGAAAAATTGTAAATGAATCATGGAGTATCTTTGTAATAGTTTTGTTTCCACTTCTTATTAACTATCATGCTCTGTGTTAGATGTACCATTTGAGAAATAAATGAAATTCCTCCTTTCCCTTTTTATATGGAATTGGATGGACTTATTTCTCTATTAAATGAAGAGTGGATCCTCCATCGAGTCCCACTCTTTACAAAATGGTATTAGAACCAAAAATAGTCGGTAGCTTGACTGTTTCAAGTTATCCTAGGTTGACCCTTAATCAGGTATTTAGGTGACCCTTTACATGTAATTGATGTACGTAATATTGAATAGTGGAATACCAAATAGGGCTTCAATCTCAATCTAATTTGGTGATTTCCACTCCCCAAACCACTCTAGTTTGGTAATTTCCACTCCCCAAACCACTATGTGGTCGAGACTTGGATTTTGGGATGTTAAGTCTACACCCTTAATGGATAATAAAATTTCCCTACATAGGGGTTGACTCTTAAGGTTAATAGACTTAATATCCCCACATTAGGGAAAGATAATTCACAACTAAAATGTAGGTTGGATTGAACACTCATATATAGGCTTAACCCTAATTTCTATTTGGTACATTTCCTTGTTGTTTTTCTATCATGCCTTAGAAACATCCACTATGAGGATTGAGCATGTGTGAGGGATAAGCATAGAACTCAAACAAAACTTCAAGAATGGTGATGATTTTCTTGATTCTAGGTGGGTGACTTAATTATCTATGTTATGATAGGCAAGCCTTACCCTCAAAATTGAGTATGTCCACATAGATCTGTCCAAATCAATTTAAGGGTTGGATTCCATTTTCATGGAGCTTGCATGCCCCATATATAAGAATTTGTTGAAGAAATCTATAAGTTTTAGTAGATAAACTAAGGTGTTCACCTCTCTCATCTCATATAGTGTGCTTAGCTTATCTAGTGATTGAGATGAGTATCTTGACTACATAGTATACCTTGCCTTGTCAAGGCACTATGGATGTAAACTAGCTTGTGATGGGAAAACCCTAAATCGCTTCCTATAACAATGGGTGATATCATGACTTCTGTAGGCCTTTAGATGAGGTAGTGTGAAGTATGATTAAGAGTGACATGGGGAATGGTGGATATTGTTCCTAATTGGGGTTTGACATAAGTTGACCATGCCTAAATAAAAATCCTTCTTCCTCCTATGCTTATGTATTAGAGATGCAGTTGTATGTCATTTAGGTGTTTTAAGTTAGACCCTTTTTGTGTAATGAAGTGATGATAATAGTGGTCTATGTGTTGTGTCATGGACAATGGTTGATGTGGTTCTCAGATCAATTTTGGCATCATTTTGATTTCTATCATATAGTTTTTATTATCAAAAGTTATTTTTCTTATTAAATTATATGTATAAAAAGAAAATCTTTTAGATTTTGTCGATGGTTTTGCAACCAGGTCAACCACTACAAGGAATTTTGAGTTTTTGTGGAACCCTTTAGTGAAGAAACACTTGAGTGACATGATAATCTGAGACCCTAGGCCTCACTTTTGTGTGGAGAATATGATGATGAGTTTTATGTATAAATGGCCTAGTTGATTTACCATATTGTCCTTTAGATGGTTATCTAGAATATATTTAATCTTTTTCTTAAGGGGTGGGATCTTATTCCCTTAGGATCATATCTTAACTTAAGAAAAAAATCAGAAGTAATAATGGTTGTAATAAGACACACTTGAATAACTCTTAGTAATAAAGCCAAACAAATGAATCTACTATATAATCTAGATTAGCGAGTGAGCCTTGTTAATTATATCACCAAAAATGTTACATGATAAATTTTACATTTCACCTTCACTCACCTTTGAAATAAGAACTCAAGACTGATACTAGTAAGTTAGGTAGAAATGAACTACATCTGAAAGCTTAAATAATGCTCTATACCCCATTTCGTAGTAATTAATTGGTAATGATGACCTTACACTAGAGGATAGGTTGAATACACTAAGGATGATGAAACTCACGAGTGTATAGCATTCCCATATGATCTTCATAAGCTAATGCAAAAATGAACTAAGTATATCTTAATTACAACATATGTAACTTATTGTGTTCCCTAAAACATCAGTGGTTAATTCCTGACATGCAATATACTAAATTGCATAAGAATGGCACAACATGGTTGCTAACAAAATTCTAATTTTACACCTTAACCCTAACATGTCTAATAGTTTGTATATAATGATTTGGTAGTTAGACATAGTAAATTAACTTTCCTGGATAATTCTATAAATTTATCAAATCTAAGATATGATCCTAATATTGAAAGGAAAAAGAAGACTTCTATGAGTGGTATACCATACTTTTTATATGCACCAAGTATTCAATGGTAACACTGAAAGGAAAAAGAAGACTTCTATGAGTGGTATACCATACTTCAAGGAAAATAGTAACACTGATAGGAATCAAGGTGACTGTGTTAGAGGATTGATGTTTCTAAACAAGTTTACTCGCCAACTTAATGGTTGCAATCTGAATGGTCCTTTTGGGAGATATATTATGATGACTGATCACTCAATCTTAAGTGTTGGAAAATGAAAAATTTAGAGAAACCTGGTGATCCCATGATTGTAGTGATGTGGTACTTGTAAGATATAATGAAAAACCATAACAATGTAGGTAACCTTGATGCATGTAACATTGCTAAGATAATCTATGTCTTGGCATAAATCTTCGAAGCTCAACCTTGGATATGAAAAGGTCATAAAGACTCACTGCATTAATAATGTAGGTCCCTCATGGAGATGTGGCTATAAGTAGGATATGGAGTGATATAACTCTACCTAGGGATGCACTCTAGTGTGATAAAAGGTGGTATCATATGACCAACAATGCTAAGTAAAGTAGAAACCTATGAATTGGTTAGAAGGTATAACATAGTACCATGCCAAGGTATGGTGGATTTCGGGGATGAAATCCTCTTTAAGGAGTGGACTGTTGTAACATACTCAAATCTAAGTCTATAGTCTAACCCTCCCCTTTATCTAGGCCATTTCCAACGATATTGATTTCAAAAATTTGTTCCCATGATTTAGATTAAGTTGGAAGAAAAAAATTGGAGTTAAAAATCATAATAAGATGTTGGATATCCTTTTTCATACAGTTTTAGGATCAATTAGGTAATTTAGTATTTATTTGGGCTAGTGACACAAATTTACCATCTAATATGTTCTTGACTCTAACTTGGCACTCTAGAATATAACCAGGACTAGAGAATGAAGTGAAATACACAACATGAAATATTTTAGCACACATAGTAAAGGGATATAAAATGCATTAAATGTACATGTATCACCCTAATAGAGGGATAAATTATAAGATAGGATCAAATGGAGAAATTGATGGTAAAATTGTATTCCCCGTATTCTCATTAGCCTAGTAATCAATTTTCATGTCAATCTAACTATATTTGCACATTCAATTAATTGATTGAGTGCACATCATAATTTCATTAATAACATAATTCAAACTATAGTGATTTTCCTTATCCATATATAGGCATTACCCTCTTCTACCTCTTAAACATGTCCCTTGCGTGGACAACAACCATGAATGACCAATCCACCTTTTACGGGAAGTGCTGCTTCCCTCCTCCTCTTCTCTGACTTTCTCCTCTTCTATTTCTCTCCCCCTTTATATACCCTCATCACATTTTCTCAACAACCAGATACTAACCCTAGGCATTGGTGTCCTTCTCCCTTCTGTGCCCATCAGATAACACCTAAAGATTGCCTGCGGATTGGCTGTAATGGCTGATTTTTTTTGTGACTGAATCCTACCGACCTCCCTCTCTAGTTCAACTCCAAGCCCTCCACAACCTATGCAATCAACTCCCGCCGCCAGTATGCCCAGGGATTTCCTACTTCCTATGATTTGCAACCCATAAACCTCACAGATCCAAGATCTACATCGTCTCTCTACTCTACCTCCTTGCCTTCTACAATGTCCCCTTTCTCTTCTCCTCCATATGCCAGACTCCATGGTAGTAAGGTCGACACCACATCTTTGGGTAACCGTCAATGGTATGGACAATTGCGACCAATAGAGATCTCAACAACAACACCTTCCACCATATCCTCTTCTTTCTCTCTTCCCCACCTCCTTCTCATTTTTTCTTTGACCTAGTTGCAACCCACCTCTTGTCCTCTAATTCCAGTCATTGTCGACATTCATGATTATCCAGTGTTGCCTCCATGAGTGATGGCACCATTGAGACTAGGACTGCACAACATCGTCATCGGATCCAGTAGACCTTATCACCTCTTCCCACTCTTCTCTTCCTCATTGCCACATTTTTCCTTCACCCTGGACCTCTCCTCTACCTTCTATTCCTCCATGTTTGTTCTTCCTTCCCCTTTAATTGTCATCCTCCTTGGCAGTGTGGGCACCGCCTCCTCTCAATTATGGGTCTTGATTCACAATAATATCATGACCTTGCCTCCCTCGTCTGACCTTCATATCTCTCTTCAAACATTGACCTACACCCAGATCTACAGACAGATGGACCACTCCATCCATCGACCTTGGCAACATAAACCCAAAATAGGAGTTGCAAGAAGAAACAATTGTTCATGGTGGCCTCCTGGGTTGCTAATCTGTGATCTCACCACCACATGCAAACCCATAATAGCTATGGTAGTCATCTCTATAACTCGCCCACAAACACCTCCTAACTCACCACCACCAGCCATGATCCTCCATAATCCTGAGACATCGCGTGAGGGACGATGTTGAGTAGTTCAAGCCTAACAATCCCAATGTCCATGAAGGGTTACACCTACCTTTACTAACACACCTACAACTGGATGAAAGCTCAATCTCATAAAAAACAAATCTACAGATCAAATCCTTGGTTGATGTTTGTGAGAACCCACGATCATCACCATCAAACCTACACCATAGGAGAAAGTTACACTCAACTCCCTTATGGTTGTCAAGAGGAATGTCTATCCTTACTCCTTGTTTCCTTTTAATTGAATAACTATGTGAATATCAATTAGAAGGGATTAGAAACCAAGATATATATATATATATGCATATACCACCTATATATATGATGATATAGAAATAGAATTGGAGAATATATTTATGTAGATCTACCTATGTAGGAACATACAATTAGAATGTGGGGTACTCATTTTCATTTATCCATGTATAACATACTTGTATTTAGAAAATATCTGAGAATTTAAAACTAAGATTTCCAGATACACTAATATGCATACTAAACAAAATATTAGGATTAATATGCAATCCCATGGTATTAAAGAGAGTATAATATGTTAAAATATATATTGAAGGAATCTACATTATTACCAAGGGTTATATTCAATCTAGACTGACCAAAGATGAATACTAAAACTAAAATAGAAATCTAATGAATCATATGCTCACTCGATAGAATTAAAACCCCTAATATGACATTAGTTGATTGAGTCTAAAATAAGAAGAATGTTGATATATATATATATATATATATATATATATATATATATAATAGGAATGCATACACATTTTAGTTCTATTTGACTAACTTACATAATATGTTCCTAGGATGAAAACTTGACCTTGTGGACCAAGTATATGGATTGAGTAAAGCCTTGGCTATTAAGATCAGGTATGTACATCCTGTATTTTATTGTTGGCATTATTTTACTTAAACCTAAATTCCTTTTATGAGGCATCTCTTGAACTATCACTTTTACTTGAAATTCATTTGTTGGACATTCATGTTTATTGACTTGGATTCATACAAATTCATGTGGTTGTTGAATTATTCTTTTATAATGGGTTGTTGTATCCCTCCTACTATGATTACTGTTTTGAGTGAATTGACTAAAATGCTAGTCTTGCCACTCTATTTATTCATGCTACATGTATGACTAAAATATCTAGAATAGTGGTACTTATGTACAACCATACTTACATAGGGCACATCTATTCCGCCCGGGGTGTGTGTTTCCACCCTTATTTCTTTTAGGCCATGATTTTATGGTGTTATGGCCCTGTTTTAGGTATATTTAGTCTGTATTGTTATGCGTGTAAATGTTTATTATTTTAAAATGGAATTATTTCTAACAGATATGGCAAGGAAATTTTATTCTCATTCTTGCACTCTGAATTTAATATGCCTCATTTCTCTTGATATAATTCTTTTGAACTTACCTAATTGCAAATATCCCCCTTCTTGTGGGAATGTATCTTTTTGGACCTGTAACCCAATATAATGCCAAAAGTGTTTATTACATGTACATACTCAACCTTTGCTGATCTATACCTATTTCCTATATTCTGGGTGATGTTCCCTTCCACCCATGTGTAAGTACATTAGAAGACAAGGATGCGGGAAGATCGTATACAAGGTATTGAACCTAAGGATTTCTTAGAATGGTATATTACCCTCTATAATAGGTCTTACGAGTGATTAGATTTTTTATATGTATACCTAATTACCTTGTTATACCACCTTTTATGGAGAGGAACAATTATAAATGAGTCATGATGTAACTTTGTAATAGTTTTATTTCACTACTTATTAACTATCGTGCTCTATGTTAGATGTACCATTTGAGAAATAAATGAAATTCCTCCTATCCTTTTTATACATAATTGGATGGACTTATTTCTCTATTAAGTGAAGAGTGGATCCCCTATCAGGTCCCACTCTTTACATGGGATATTAACTTGATCAAAATAGTGGAAGTGTTATTAATTAAAGATAATTTAATATTGTCAAATCATATAAATTTTTAGACCAAATTATTGACTCATGTAGATATTTTATATATAGATCTAATGGAAATCACACATAATAGCTTCTCATTGTGATTGATCCTTGAGAAAGGAAAGTGAAATGGTAATAACTTCCATGACTAGTATAGCATAGTGAGAATTATTCTGACTCTTGAGTATAAGCTCTATGTTGGAATACCGGAACTAGAGGAACCCTGCTCCAAATGTAGCTACAACAGAAAGGGAAGATTATCATAAGAATATCAATGATGTTATTGATATCAAGTGCCTCATGCTATGTACCACAAATCATATGTTCAAAAGCAACATGAGAATATGGGAGTTCTAGATATGGACACACATCTTAGAAATATGTTCCAAGAACAAAGAAGGAAAGAGTGGTATGATTTATCTAGTGCCCCATTTAAGTGCAACATGACTAAATGTGATCCATTTGGGCCATATATACTCAAGTTGATTGGGTATGTAAAAATCCTATGGAGATTGGTATTCCCCTTAAGAGGAATCGTCTGCTGATTTAATCTTGGAGAATCCTACAGTCAGTTTGTCATGAAATACAACATGGACACTTTTATTTGACCATTGTCAGAATTTCTTGGCATGTTGTGAATTACTGAGACTTTGGTTAAAAAAATATCTATCAAAGTTTGTGTTTATGGTCAACAAAATAAAGGGTAAGTAAAAGGGTAAAGGAAAAGCTAAGAAGAGTTCTAAATCTGGAAAAAAGCCAACTCTTCTGCACTTAAAGATAAAGGAGTAAGCAAGTAAAGAAATTGTCACCCTAGTCACTACACTGGACATTGGAAAAAGAAATTTCCCTCTTTACCTTGAGGAACTAAAGAAGGAGGAGAGGATGAATTTGTCAACTTCATATGTGTGTGTGTGTGTGATAGATAAAAGCTTATATATTTCTTCATCTTGGGTAGTGATTTTCGGATGTGGATCTCACATATGTTCTATTATACATGATTTGAAAAGAAGTGAACTTTTAGGTGTACCTCTACAAGTTTCTAATGAATCAAAGTTGTTTCCACAAATGTAGGTACCCATAGTTTAGCTCTTCTTAGTAGGATTTTCATGTAGTTAGAGAACTATTGTTACATACCTACCATAAAAAAAATTTAGTATGTGTCATGTTTGGATAAGAAGGATTTTAAATTGCAAAAAAGGAATGGTTGTTTCTATTTCAAAAGATGAGATATTCTATGAAAGTATCCTAATGTGTTATGAAATTTGTTGGATATTAATACAAGTGCATATAACATAAATACCATGAACTTAAAGGTATATGACTCAAAAAAACATACATTTAACATTATCACCTAGGTAACATAAATGAGAAACACATTTCTAGACTCCATAAGGATGATCATCTAGACTCATTTCATTTTGAATCAAAAGAGACATGTTGATCTTGTTTGTTAGGAAAGATGAACAAAACACCCTTCATTGGTAAAAGTGAGAGGGTAATTTACTTATTAGGTCTCATCTGTATGGATGTACATGGATATTTTATCACAAATACTAGAGGTGAATATCACTACTTCATCACATTCGTTGATGACTTCTATAGATAGGGATATGTATATGTTATGAAACACAAATCAAAATCTCTTGAAAAGTTAAAGGAATTCATTAATGAAGTACAAAACCAAATTGACAAGAAAATTAAAACACTAAAGTTTGATTAGGGAGGATAATATCTAAGGAAGAGTTTGAAGCCCTTATAAGAGACATGGTATTGTATAACAATTTATTCCACCTAGAACACTGACACGATGTTGTGTTAGAAATAAGAAATCATACCTTGTTGTATGTGGTGTGATGAATGATGATTTTAGTTAATATTAGAACTTCTTGATGGGGATATTCTCTTTAAACATCCACAATTACACTTGACCACATACCTTCTAAATCCATTTAAATGACACTATATGGAATCTAAAATGTCCAATATGTATTCTATAAATATTTGGGGATATGAAGCTTATGTCAACAAGCAGTTCTCTAAAAAGATTGAACCCATATTGGGTAAATGTTTCTTTTTTGGATACCCTAAGGAACCTAAGGGTTATTACTTCTATATTGCTTCTGACAACAATTTATTTATTGACAGAATTGGTGTATTCCTTGAAAAAGAATACATTTCCAAAGTAACTAGTGGGAGGCATGTAGATCTTGAAGAAGATTAAGGCCAACAAGATAACATTTATCCTGTAGAGGTAGATGAAGACAAAGAGTATCACACGACATTTTTAAATTTCAAATTCCTCATGTAACAAAATAACCTCAAACGTCTAGTAGGACATATCTGGAACCAAACAAATTTAGATTTCTTGTGACTCAAATAGATGATAGTCGATCATAAATGATGATAAGAGAACAACCTACAATGAGGCTATTGAGGGACCAAATTCTAGTTGATGGATTGAGGCCATGAGATCTGAGATGGACTCCATGAACACCAATAAAATATGGACTGTGGTGGATGCATCCGACAAGATAGAACCCATAGTATGCAAATGGGTCTTCAAGAAGTAGACGGGCATGGATGGTGATGGATAAACATGTATAGTATGATTAATTGCAAAAAGATTTTAGACAAGTTCAAGGTTGTTGAATATGAAAAAATGTTTGCATATATTTTCATGGTTAAATCTACCAGGATCATACTTGTCATTATATCTTATCATGACTATGACATTTGGCAAATGGACCTTGAAACATCATTCCTTAACATGAATCTCCTTAGATATATGTACATGAACATCCTAAAGGTTTTATCGGTTCAAATAGAGCCAATAATGTATGTTAGATGCAAAGATAATTCTATGGATTGAAGCAAGCATCTAGAAGTTGGAATCTTCATTTTGATAAGACAGTCAAAGAGTTTGGCTTTATCAAAATAAATATTAACCTTGTGTTTACATGGAAGTTAATGGAATCATCATTATATTTATCATATTATATGTGGATGATATATTATTGATGGGAAATACATACCTATGCTACAATCAGTTAAGACTTGATTGGGAAATACCTTCTTTGTGAAGGAATTTAAGAAAGAATTCAATATTATAGGATATAGTTGAAGAATCTATATTATAAGAATCAAGATCTATAGAGATGGATCTAGATAGAATCTCATCCTAAGTCAGAATACATACATTTACGAGTTATTGAAGAGGTTCAACATGTAAGATTGTGAGAGATGTTACTTACCCATGTATGATGGACTAGGTCTCTCTATATCCCAATAGCCCATCACTTTGTAAAAGTGGTCACACATGAGTACAATTCCATAAGCATCTACAATTGGATCTATCATGTATCTAAGGTTATGTACATGTCCATATGTTTGTGATGCTTTATGAATGATGAGAAAGTACCAGTTGGATCCTAGTCAAGGTCACTAGATCAAAGAGATGAATATATTGAAGTACTTGAGAAGAAAAAAGATTAATTCTTGATATACAGAGATGAAGAAGAGTTCGTTGTAAAGGGTTACACTAATACAAGCTTCTCGACTGATAAGGTCAATTATTGATCAGAATTAGTATTTGTGTTTTGCCTAAATGTAAGAGCTATAAGGTGGAAGTGTTTCAAGCAAGAGATATTGGATGATTTTATAGTGGAATCCTAGTACATTGTTGCATCCAATTCAACAAAGGAAGTAATATGGATCAAGAATTTCATTAGTGAACTTGGGATGGTCTCAACCATTGAGGACACAGTTGAGATTTATAGTGATAATAATGGAGCCATTACACAAGATAAGAAACACAGACCACATCAACGTTCCAATCACATACTATAGTAATATCATCTCATACAAGCGATCATACAACAAGGAGAGTACCAACTAGAATCATGTTAATTATGCCTTGAGAAAAACACATTCATAGAAGAAGCATGATAGTCATGTTAGATATCTTGTAACTCGATCATACGTGACTGCAATTAATTCAACTACAATTTTGTTAGTTGTATTCTATCCTAGGTGTATATCTAATTGACCTCTTTACTTTATGAACTTTTAAGTTTTGTGTGTTTTCCTTGACTTATAGTGTATTAGGATACTAGGAAACTATAATTATAAGATTTAACTAATAAACCAATTATTTGATACTTAAATGCAAGAAATTAGGATAATATCCTAAGCTAATTCTAATCATGCAATTTTTCCACATTAACAGTTTTACATTTAAAATTATTTTACCTATGGATAAATATGGGGTATGAAGAGTCACAAACAATATTTGAACATTTAATGATTAAACATATTATAACTTAGCTTAGACATCAATTTAAGTTCAGATATATCTAGGAGAATCAAAATTTAAAAATAATGACAACATATGATTCTCACTCCTCAATTAGCCAACCCACCAAACTTGGGTTTAATTGGATAACAATTACAACCCCTATTGGATTAGGAAAGAAAATCTGCAAATAAATTCCTTAAGGACTAAGGTTTTTGTCATTTTAATGATGACATTTGGATTTTCCAATTTTGGGTGTTCTATCACAATCTGGGTAGTTGGATCCATATCACAGAACCATTTGTCAGTCTCCTACCTCGGGTATGAGACAACACTAGTCTATGTACAGCACCACCGGACAACGGCTTTGGTAATCTTACTCATTCTCCCTCCCCTCTCAACAAAATTCCAAACTAAAATTTGGATCTAACCAGCCCTAGATATGGTCCTATATCCCTATATATGTAATTTTCCTAATTCTAAGCACAAGCTTCTCAAATCTCCTACCCACAGAAGCCCTAGTATCCCATCCTATAAATACCTAACTACTTCTAAGGTTCTTCCCCATCGGATGCAAGTGTTCTCTGGTGTCAATTGCAACATAAGACACATCCTTTTTTTTCCATCAAAATGACCTTGGATCTTTGGAATTCTTCTTCGCTTTATTGGAAAGCTCATATGTCTCTTCTTCTTTGTATTTTTCTTGTTGCAATAGCCAATCAATGTTTGTGTGTATTTTCCCCAATTCATGTACACAATTGTTGGATGTTGGAAAATGGCCATAGCGGGGAATCATATGGGAAGGAGACCCCCCTCATATGAGTTTTCACTTTTCTATCCCCCACTGGTATTATGTGCCTTCAGTTTTTACGCATGGAAAAAATGACTTTTTGGCATTACTATTTCAACTAACTTGCCAATTGTCTTCACATCCTTGTGAATATATCACCATGTCATGTTCCAAGGTCTATAAGAATAATACAAGGCTAATGTGGTCCATTTCATATCAATTTTTATAGTCAAATCAATTATGGCTATAAAACTTGAAAATTCTTTAAATTCTTGCTTAAATATCCAAAAATTACAAAAATATTTCTAATAATTGTGAGATTTTTCACTATTTGTTGGTGTAGTTTTGAACACCTAATTCCAATGTTTTCAAAAAATGATTTTATGGTTTGTATCTCTCTTTTATCAAGATTTGAGATGATTATATTAAAATATTTTTAATCAAGAACTTAATCCTAAACATATGACCCCACTGAACTAACATCACGAGTTAATCTATGCTTTGTAAGGTGTGATTTCAATAGTTTCATGGTATAAGGCATTATTGAACCTTAATCTGTGTAAATATAATATGTGTAGGTTTTAAGGAATTCTAGACCTGAAAGGGTAGTAATTTCTCTCTGATCCCAACATCTAAGTAAAGTAGTGTGCATCATCCCAATTTATCTGCTAATTTTTAACATGACTAATAAACTATTTCTCATATGAGTCATATCTTGAATGCACCTAGGTTACTATTTGATCACTTTGAGAATCCTTTTTCTTTTGGGATTATTTCCCGTAATTGTTATTAAAAATCACATGATTATATTTGTGATGGTTCTTTGCTCTAATGCTTCTACTTATGTGTTTGTTTTCATCCTCTTTATTTGAATTAATGTGATATTGACTAGACCTACTTCTTGCCTCTACATTTGTGCATGTACAATAGACTAAACTTATTTATAGTAGTGGGACCATAGTACCACCGTAATATTAGGGTGTTCCTTTCCACCTTGAGTGCATCTTTTCATTCATATGATGTATATTTTGTGTACCTTTCCGCATAGGGTGTGACTTTCCACCTGACTTATTAGACATGAGATTTTATGGGTCTCAGTCTTTCTTCACTAATGTTAGTCGAATTTTTCTAACATACACTGCTTATCTTTGTGATATTATTTATGACAAGTTTTATGTAAATAATCCATTTTGGTATTTATATTTTTTTATTAAATGCCTCATCTAATTTACATGTTAAATTATTTGATACTTTTATTTCTTAGACATCATTTAGTGAAATCTCCTAAATTGATCCTTCATTTTCCTAAAATAATACCATGTTTTTAGTACTTTGCACATACTCAGTTTTATGTTGGTGTCCCTTATTTTGTTTGTTCCCTCTTATGGGTGTTGTTTTCAACCCACCCAAAGGTTGAATGTTCAGATGACCAGGAAGTAAGAGTTTCTCCCTAGGACTGACTTTATGAAGACTTCTGAGATGGACATGTTTCCCATTGAAATCGATCCCTTTAGATTAGAATTCTCATCTTGTAAATGCCCTTTGTGGCCCTTCTTCAAACTTGGAAAAAAATGTAAGAGTTAGATTTACCTTTCTACTAGTATAATATTATGTTGTATACCAATCTATTTTGAAAACTATATCCATTCCTTTTGCTCGAGTACTTTGATTCTGTGATTTTGTATGAATGGGGTCGTATACTTTATTTTCTCATATTAAGTAAGGAGTGGAGTCCCTCTCGGATCTCACTCCTTACAAGATTGTATAAGAGTTTATTTGCATTTGGTAAACTAATTAACTCATAATTTTTCTTTAGTATGTTTTCCAAATAAGTTGTACTTATGTTTCAAGAGAACCAACTTGTTAAGGACACCAGTGCCACCCCTAAGTTTGACCTTATGGACAAGTACACCACAGTGAGGAACCCTCATTTTGTCATGTCGCCGATGTATCCCCCTTCGTTGAACTCAAGTTATCAAGTTCAACATGCGGCTCGGGTTGTTGATGACCCCACCTCTTCTACTCTAATTGGCATCTATCCTGAGCAGGAGTAGTCTTTCTATGATAGTTTCTCACCACAATGATGATGGGAAAGCTGAACACCCATCTTGATACTAAAAAGTTTAAGAGTACTCGTTAACTGACTTTGTGAAAATGTGCCACTCTACTTCAAGGTGAAGGTGAAGTTGAGATGGTTGACAAGGCATATGATTGAGTTCTAGCCTTAGTGGACTTTGAGGGTATGATATCTCCTCCTCAATAAAAGGTCCGATTCGCCTCTTATGCATTGGATGGAATAGCTCAAGTCTAGTGTAATCGAATAGTAAGATCTCGTGATACTTCTACTTTTTCTTGGGAACAATATTTGGCATTCTTTTATGAGAGGTACATCTATATTAAAGAAGGAAGCACAATTCTAGACTTTGAACCAAGGTTCCCTGTTTGTCCCTACTTATGTGCAAAAGTTCCTTTTCCTTGAGTGTTATGTTACTCATTTAATTCAGGATTGTAAGGCTACTCTATTCTTGTAAGGTCTAAACTTCCATGTGGGTCACGTTCTATTCCCACAAATTCCTCTCACCTTTCAAAAAATGGTTTATAAAGCCCTCACAATTGAGTGCTACCCTAGTTTTCAAACTTCATCAAATAGCGACAAGAGGAAGAACTTTGACCTTATCAACATCATGATAGGTGTAAGCACTGTTCGTGTCATCCTCCTCCTGGGAAGTGATACATTGGGAACCATGCCCCACTTACAGAGGGTGTGTCAGTTTTCTTCCATGAGTGTGGTCAAGATGGACACTTGAGACCCTAGTGTCTCCAGCTTCAGCAATGCACAATTTTTGCCCAACCACCAGCACAACAACATCCACGTCACTAGCCTCCAGGGGGCAACGTAACGATTGAAGGGAACCTTGTATTGAGAGATGCTAGGTCGTATCTTTGTTTTGGATGTTGTGGGGTGTCTAAGATATTCATGCAGAACTTGAAGGTAACATGCACATGAACTCATTTTCTATGCAAATACCTTTGTTCAAAATAAGCTTATGATCTGTTTTCCTAGAACATAGAAGGATAGTAACATCTATGGATCAAGTGAAGATTAGGATATGGTAGAACCTTCTATACCTATGACTTATAGGTTATTTGAGGAGAATACAAATTTCATGTAAGGGAAACTATTTTTCTTGTTTTTCATGCCTTTTAGACACTAGGAGGTGGTGCAGACTCTTGGGATCTGACAATAGTGAAACAGTTAGTTGAGAATTTATGGTTGGTGACTTTGCCTATTGTTGATTTTGGTGCCAATTTTTAGATTTACAACACATATTCTTCAATGTTAGCTTATTTTCATTATTATATGATACAAAAAAGTTCTAGACTTTGTCAGTGTTTTCAAAACAAGTCACCACCATATGAAGTTTTAGGTAAAGGAAAAAGATTGAAGGAACAACCTCCTTTGAGTTAGGTCAACCCTGATTACCTTAACCTAGTATAGAACCTTGATTGGTAAGAAGTTTTGGACACATTTGGCTTACATCTTGCTATCCTTATAGGGTGGTTAGTTGAGTTTTATAATGATCCTTTAAAGGGGTAAATTCTCGTAGCCTCTAGTATTTAAGAGTTGAATTCTAATTTATGATTCTTGGACATAAACACATTAACTAACTCCTAAATGATTTTTTAAATAAATGACACATGAATATAACTACTTCCTAATTGGGTAAATGATCACTTAGCCAGTGGACCATCATGGGTGGTAGGTAGAAAAATACAATATCCTTGAGAAATAGTCGCACCATTACAAATCATAAAACTACCCTCATAGTATAGGTAAATAAGTAAAATGATGGTTAACAAAGTTGGTTTAGGCTACTTAGATTTCAGGGACCAAAACTTCTCTAAGGGGTGGAGTGATGTAACATACTAAATCCTAGGTGTATATCTAATTGACCTCTTTACTTAGTGATTTTTGTAGTTTTATGCTTTTCCTTGATGTAGATTGTATTAGGATATCAGGAAACTAAAATTATAAGGTTTAACAAGTAAAAAATTTCTTTAAGACTTAAACGATAGAAATTAGGATAATATCCTAAGTTAAGCCCAATCGTGCAATTTTTCCACATTAATGATAGGACTAAATTTAAATTATTTTTATATATTTTTTCTATGGATAGGTATGGGGAAGGAAGAGTCATAACAAGATTTTAACATTTAATGATAAAGGAATCCATAAACAAATATATTAAGTTTTACTCGCCATGAAATAAGTTTTGATATATCTAGAAGTGTCAAAAGCTGAAAAATAATGAAAAAATAAGATTTATCACCCCTTAATTAGACAACCACTAGATTTTGGTTTATTTGGATAATAAGTACATCCCTAATTGTATTAGGAAGGAAAATATGCAAAAAAATATCTCAAGGACTATGGTTTTGGTCATTTGAATGATGCCAGTCAGAATTTCTTGTTTGGGAGCACAACCTCAATCTGGATAGTCATATTTGGATTGCACGTATAAAGGCTCATATCCTACCTTGATTAGGAGACAACACCGTACCACAATATCGTAGGCCAAAGACTCTGGAAATCCAACTCATTCTCCCTCCCCTCTCAATAAAATTTCACAAATAAGATCTTTAGATTCCAAATTAAATTCGGGATGTACCTAGACCTAAATATAGTCATATTTCCTTATATCCACGATTTGTCTAATTATAACCCCAAGATTATCGAATCTCCTACCACCAAAAGCCCTAATATCCCACCCTATATATACCTAACTACTTCTATGGTTTCTCCCCATCACATACAAGTGTTCTTTGAGGAATGAGATGCGAGAGGGGATCCACTCCCTACTTAATTTGAGAAATAACCCATCCAACCTAAACACACTAAAATGGTATGTTGGAATATGTGTATTTTTTCATTTCTAAAATGATGGTATAGAAAACCAAAGTATAGCAGCATAAATAAATGTAATGACTTAATAAATTTCAAAAGTTCACATATTTTTTCCCACTAGGGTCTTACATAAAAGAACAACATGGGGATCTAAGTAGAGAGATATCTAAACTATCTCACATCTATCTCCCAAGAGTTATCTCCTTCATCCCTATCAACATCTACATGCCATGTCCTCCATCTACTTCACCTATGGGTTGGAAGCATACCCCACAAGAGAAGACAAAATGGAAGTTGTCAACATAAAGGCAAGTATGTGCATATTAATTGGGGATTCAACAACATTAAGAAAAAGGACATCAAATATAATAATGATTTCCATAGAAGAGAAAAATACTATCCAAGTGGATAAAAAGAGAATATGAATTGCAATAAGATGATAATCAAGAAAAACATTGCCATTGATAAAACATAAGAGGTGCCAAAAAAGCACATATAAATAATTTAGGGCACAAAACTCATTACAAAATAATCAACATGCATGCATGTGAGATATACATAGCATTGTTGAAATATAAATAATAATGGCGGCTAAGGCTCATAACCTTAAAATCTAATAGAATAAGGCACATAACCAAACACCCAATAGAAAGTGGGCATAAAACCCTGGTATGGGGAAGAGAAACTCCTTCCCAAATTAACATGGGCACATAACCCAAGGTATGGGGCACATAACCTTCATAATAAAAATAAAGTGAACATAACACCATAAAATCGATGCACTTTTTCAAGCATGTAAAATGTAGATGCAAGTGAAAGTTCAGTCATATAAATAGAATTAATGAGGTTGCCATCACATAAATGGACAATACACAACATCAACAAAAAATGTGGGCAAAATTAGGGTTTCATCTCACAATAAGGAAAAACTTGGTTCAAAATTTTGTAGATACAGTTTTGTCAAGGAGCAAAGTATAATTTATGAGTCCATCATAGAATAAGAGTTCAAAGTCATCAAGATTAGACCATGATAGGAAATTAAGTCAAGAAAGATACTATTCATTAACAAATACTTCAAAAAGGCTCAAGAGAAAGATAAATGTGATTTTTAGCTCAATATGGATAGGAGATTTATCATACGTAATGAGAGAGAAAAGTTAGATCAGTTTCTCAATATAAGTCGTAGGGGATGCAACATACCTCAAGATGTTTGTCAACTTGTCAAAGTCCAAACCCTAGTTCAATGTCAGGGTTCTTGTTCACCTAACATAGATTTTTATGTACAAACCATTAATTAGTATTCATATGATAAACCTTACATTACTACTCTGATTATGCTCTTATTTAGGTTATGAAATATATTTATTTTGATAGGAGATATTTTTTTGATTCCAAGAAGTATTTTTGTGTAGTTTTTAGATAACTAGGGAATTTATTATGAAGTATTGAAGTTAACCCAATTTACTAAATTTCTCAAAAAGATAAATAATAGCAAAAGATGATAATGTCCTTGTATTAAAATCTAAAACAAGGGTGCTAACATGGCATATAAGCCTAAAGTGCATGTGAGGAAAATCACAACTAAGATCAAAATGAGCCATGAAATTAGGAAACTACCCTTGGCGGGAAAAAATGAAAATAAAAGAGAGGCAAGGGCGGATAAGGGAAATCATAAAGGGGGATCATCCCCTTCCCCAACTCATGCCATGGAAGCCAGTGTGGCTTCAGGCTGCTTGACAAATTTAGCACGCCACACACCCTCAGACCCTGAGCATGGTTAGGGTGGCTTTGTGGTCTGACAAAGGTAGAGAACTACTAGTCAAAGTCCCAATTCATCAGGGGTGATACAACTGCTAGAACCAGGAAATGAAGCACACAAAAAGGGAAAAAAGGAAGTTTGATTAATACCCACAGACATGATGAACTTGGTGTTATAACATCTTTAGATATCCCTATCAAAGTTGGACCCAATGATTTCATGGTATGAGAGTTCCCAGGACCTATTTCCACAATAACAACTCTGCTTCTTCCACAATAGAGGTTGGGGTGGTGGTTTTAAAGGATCAGACATAGAGGATTGCACAAATAGCATCATGGCTTTCAGTAGGTGATCCAGGGTCAAAGAATTGCATAGGGATGACAGTACATCGAGATAGATGATTTAGTTTGTAAGATCCATTGTGAGATTGATGGGAGCATCGAAGATGTTGATGTTGGATTAATAGGGGGAAAACATTGAGAAGGTATACATGAGGCTCTAGGGTAGTGCATATATAGATCATGGTCTGACAGTGGCTTCCCAATTCCACTAGGATATTGGGGAATAGGGGTTCTCCATTAATAGGCATGAGAAGGGTCGTACTAGGGTTCTATGTCTGCAAAATCCTTTCAGGAATTCAATGCCAAAAATATGTTGTTGAATTGATGTGAGATGATGAAGATCTCACTAAGAGAAAATCAGGCTCAAGAATATAGGAACACCAAACTATAAATGGAATAGAAAAGGAAAGAGGCAGAGGAAGGAGACAATGCATGCATCATCAGATCAAGAAGTAAGGGTCAGAAATAAAAGCTAAAATAGTGAATTTGTGAAAAAGAGTGTGACAGAGAAAATAATGTGAATCTTAGGAAAACCAGATGAAATGATTAAATAGTTACAATATTAGGCATTTCAATTCTAATTTTCTTTCCTAATCCTATTGGGTTATCAACCAATCACCAATTAAGATGAAATTATATATAGAGGCCTATTATGGCATGTAGTATCCATATTTTCCACTATTTTTCCCTTTTGAGGTCATTGAACATTTTAATTAATACTTTGTAGCCTTATCTCAATTTTTCTTTCCTTTTTGAAATAAATTCATTTAATTTTATTCAATTAATATGAAGCTTGGCACCCGACATAATTGCAAACCAAGGAACATGTATTTTTACCATTATCTTTGGGTTTTGAAGATTCCCTTTTATAAGTTCGAATACAATTATGTTTTTAGGCTCAACAACTTGATATTATTATAAAATTATATCATTAAAATCATTATTTATTATTTCAAGTCCCATTATCTTCATATTGTTACCAAAAGAGTTTCCTTTTATTATTATTCATGAATTTTCATATTTTTCTATTTATCATATTAAGTCTAGTAATTCAATATTTATTTATATAATGTATCCATATTATTGGACTTGAAAACACTAATTTTTATTCCAAAGCATATTATACCCCTTAGTAAACGTATTTTAGTCATTATGTGCATATTAGCTAGAAAAAGGAACATAGGTCACATATATAATGGTTTTAGTTTCGTGTTAGCACATAATTAAATATCTGATGTTGATTATAGAACCATATGCCACTTAATATGTTATATTTGTTTCCAAACCTAAATATGTAATGATATTACCATTGAGTTATTAATGTCACATTCATTAGCTATGTATATGAGGGTATAAATTTATCCTTGTTTGGTCAAGTCCAAAGATCCATGAATACTAATCTCCTAAGCATGGAATAGGGTAAGATCCTAGGTTTTGGTACATTACATGTTCTTCGGTGTCGATGCAACCCAAGATGTGTCTTTGCCACCGTTAGCCCAAGATTTGTCCTTCATCAATGCCCAATAGCTTTGGTGGTAAACACATATGGCCCTTCTTCTTTGTATTTTTCTTGCCTCGATCACTAATAGAGGTTTGTATATATTTTCCCTAATTTGTGTCCACAACTACTGCATGATGGACATTTTCCATGGCACGAGGTCATAGGGAAGGAGCCTTCCCTCGCACAAGTTTTTCCTTTTCTACCCCTAGTTGGTTCTATGCGAATTTGGTTTTGCACATGGGAAAAAATGACTTTATGTCATTAATATTTCAATTAATCGAGCAATTTCTTTCATATGCTTGTGACAATTTTGCCTTGCCATATTCTAATGCTTGGGACAATAATAAGGCTATTGTGGCTCTTTTCATATCATTTTTTACAATTAAATCAATGAAGGTTACAAAACGTGAAAAATCCATAAATTTTTGGTGGAATCTCTAAAAATTATATTAAAAAATTAGAATCATGAGGTTTTTTTGTATTTGATGTTGTAGCCTTCATCACCTAATTCCAATGTTTTAAAGGAGTAATTATTAGGATTTGTATCTCTCTTTCTCTATTTTATCAAAATATGAGAAAGTTATAATAAATGTATTTTGAGTCAAGAAATTAATCAGTTCTTGAATTAGGAACATATGACCCTCTTAACAACACTAATATAAAGAATTAATCTAGGGTTTTATAAGGTGTGATTTCTAGGGTTTCACGATATAAGACATAATTGAACCCCAATTTGTGTAAATATAATAAGTATAGGTTTGAGGAAATTCTAGACTTGAGAGGGTACTAATTTGTCTTTGATCCTAACACCTAAGTCAAGATATGTGCATCCTCCTAATTTATTTAGGCCTTATTAACATGAGTAACTATTTCCCATATGAGGCCCATGTTCACAATTGGATCCTTTTGAGAATATTATTTCCTAATTGATTATTTCCCAAAATTTTATTGAAAATCATGTGATTATATTAATATTGGTTCTCTAACCTAATCGTGCTACTTGTATGGATGTTCTATCCTCTTTACCTGAACAAATTTGATATTGACTAAAACTACTTCTTGCCTCTACATTTGTGCATGCATAGTGGACTAAACTTATTTTTAGTAGTGTGTAACTCTGTACGCCATAATATTTGGGTGTGCCTTTCCACCTTGAGTGCCACTTTTCACATATATTATGTATATTTGGCATGCCTCTCTCCCCAGGATGTGCCTTTCCATCCTTATAAGACTTGAGATTTTATGGATATTAGTCCTTCTTAAATAATGTGGTATAATTGTTTTAAACATCCACTGCATATCTTTTTGATATTATTTATGAAAGATTGTATGAGGAATCCCTTTTGACATTCATACCTTAGTTATTAAATGCCTAATCTAGTTGACATGTTAAATCATTTGAAACTTCTCTCTTCTGGACATCATTTAGTAAATCTCCTAAATTGATAAATAATTCGTAGTTTTTATTACTTTGCACATACTCAGTTTTATGCCGACGTCACTTCCTTTGTTTATTCCTTCTTTTGGGTGTTGTTTTCAGCCCACCTAGAGGTTCAACAATATGAGGACCATGAATTAGGAGTTGTTGCCCAAGAATGGCTTCATGAATACTTCTGAGATGGACATGCTGCCCATTGAAATTGACCCCTTTAGATTAGATTTCTCATCTTGTTAGATGCCCTTTGTGTCCCCTTTTCAAACTAGGAAAAAAATTCAAGAGTTAGATTAACCTTTTTGCTAGTGCAATACTATGTTATATACCAATTTGTTTGAGAAAATATTACACATGCATTTTATTTGAGGACTTTTATTATGTGATTTTGTATGAATGAGTTGTATGATTTATTTTCTTTAATTAAGTGAGGAGTGGATCCCCTCTAGGGTTCCACTCCTTACATGTATGTCATGACATCCATCATGTAATACTTGTATAGGGATACATTGTATGATTTGATTATTAACAAATGGTGATTCCATCCGGCTAGAGTAGCCCGGGTGGTAAGAGCTTGGTAAGTCCCAATGAAGGACCCGGGTTCAAACCTCACCGAAGGCACTTTACGAAGGGCAATACATGATAATTTGGCATAGGAGGGGTGACCAGACCACACCCTCTCATTCCTCGAGAGTTTACCATGTCGAGCTTGCTTGGGATGGATTCTCTCGGTCACCAAAAAAATAAATGGAGATTCCACTTATTATGTTTGTTTTAGTATTGAGATAATGAAAAAAATGTAATAGGATGTCTTGACTCTATGACATGGTTTGAGTTGAGGACATAAACCTGATATCATATGTATATTTAAGAATATTAATTCATTCTTGCTATGATCATGTTGGTTATTATTGTGGATATTGTAGGAAAAAATGATATATAAGACTAGTATTTATGTTGAATGATGACTATGTCTCTTCAGTCGTGATATTGGATATCGATTTGTATACATAGATACTTATTAGACAACAAGTTATACTAGAATACACATTTTGAAAATGATACATCAAAGCCATGTCATGGAAGTCAGAGTCATCTCAATGTGATAGTGGTGAATATGATCCTTAGACTTGATGTGATTGCAATCATTACATGATATTCTGTGAACTTGAACACTACCAAATTTGACACTAAACAAGTTTTGACATATATGTAGTGATTGGGTTCATTGTGACACTTATGGATTATTGTGATCATGTAGATGGAATTTGGCCCTCAATATTTGTGATGTCTTAGACACTTGATAAGTAAGACTATGAAATGCATGGCCATGCTCAAGTGAATCAATATATGCTATTAATTTCACACAATCTCAATAGTATGTGTAACATACCGAAATATGGGATTTTTGCCTTTTTGGCCATCTTTCCATATTTTACTTTCATTTATATCCTCTTTGGCCTTTCTGTTTAATTTGGAAAGAATATGATGGTTTAATGAACATTTGTTCACCTTATATTCTAATATTTGGGTTTTATGCACAAATACCTCAGTGAAAGCTTAATAATGGGTTTAATATGTAAAATGTCCACTTAAGTAATAAATAAAATAAAATATTTCGTCCTAGAACTTTCGAGTGCTTTTTAGAATATGAAAAAGAAATAAAATCCTGAAATATATGCAAAGGAGATGATAAATGTAATATTTGGAGATAATATGGGATATAATGGTTAAAAGGAGATAATGAGGAATATATTGTCCCAAAAATCATAAGTGAAAACCCATGAAGATAATTTGGATGTCAATTTCGTTTTATTGACTTAAAATAAACTTAATGGCCAAGTATCATCTAATTTGGATAATAAATAAATATATAAAAGCCTTTATTACAAGATAATGGGAAATAAGCCAATAAGGTGAAATAAAATATATAATGTCCTCAAATTGGAAAAATAACTCCAAATTCGTAATCTATGTATCAAAATTAGTCTATGTGTGAATTTCTATTTAATTTGGTCAATGTTTAATATTTTATTTTATTTAGGAGAGAGAAAATGACTTACAGACCAAAAATATTAAATATATGTCAAAAAAAATTAATTAATGGAAAAATTGTGTTCCAAGCATTCAGTATTGCTTATAGGCCAAGTTTTATATTTTTAGAAAGTTTCTAGTACCTCTAATAAATTAAAAGGATAAATAAGTGGTAACATTTTAATGAATTAAATAAAATAATAAAAGTCTTCAAAAAAATATAATAATGCCAAATTCTTGTTTTACGTGTTAAAATATACCTTTGGATGAATTTTGAATCAATTTGGAAAATATTTGATAAGAAGACAAATTCAAGAGAGAGAAAGTGTGCAAAACTTTCAACTCAATATTTAAAATAATAATCAATTTCAACAAATGGAAATAATAGAAAAATCTATCCACTATACTTAATAAGACTTGCGGGTGAAGTTTTATAATTTTTGTATAATCATAGAGTCATAAATAAATGAGGAAAGATAAAATGTGTTTTGAATTATTTAACACATTAAAGATTCTCAAAAGGCAAAACTAATTTCATATTTGAATTCTACACGTCAAAATCAGTCAGAATATAAAATTTGGTAATTTTTGGATAACGTTTGGGCCTCCAAATGAGGAGAGAGAAAAACATTAAATCACTTTAGTCGAATTTGAATGGGAATCAAATATACAACCGTAACTTTGCGTTGATCGTCAGTCGTTGGATCTCAATCTGAGGATCCATGCTTTGTCTTCTTCCTCGGTCCATTTTGGAAATAGGTTGCTTGGTTGGCAAGTTTTAACTCTATTCATCTCGAGTTTTAATCAATAAAATTCAATAATTTTTTATCCTATGAATTCCTTGCGTAAATCCGCACTACTTTATCCCAAAATTTTTGCGTTTTGACGAAGATTCGAGAAATCCCCAAAGCTTGCTCCCCAATCTTCGACGGCCCACTATAAAAATCCTAACCCACATTTCTTTACTTATATATACCCATACTCATACGTGCGCCGGCACCTTTGCGACACAACCCACTATTCAATTGTGCAAATAGCTGCTGTTTCGACCCCCGTAGAGCCACCGAAAGCCCTGGACTTGCGGCACTCTTCTCTCCCTTCACTCTCCATCATCGGCGCAATAAAAGATATCATCGAGTTCATCTTACTCTGAGCTTTCTTTCGCATATCTTAACGTGGGATTTGGTCATGTATCTTGAAGGGTCCTCACATTTTTTACCTTTTTGCCCTCTGTTTCTCTTCATGCAGCTTTGTTCACGATTGGGTAGTTTGGTTTGACCGCGTTGACCTTGTATGGTCTGTGGTGTCTCGGCTACTAAGGAGAGGACAACAGGTGTGCGGGCCCCACCACCTGGCCCCACTCTGCTCTCCCTCTCTTCTTTATTTAATAATCAAATTTTTTATTTTCTCATTGGCTGATATTGTAAAATTGATATCTTATTACTTGTTTGTCCAAAAATAGAAACAAAATATGTTTTGAAATCGGGAGAATGAGATCTATCTAAAAAAAATAGTTTCGTGGTTTGATTCTGATATTTTCGAATATGTATTTTTAAGGATGAATTTAATTAACTAATAAATATGGAAAATACCCTAAAAAGTCAGTAACTCGAAAATATACAAATATATATGTTATTTTGATCATAAGAACGTAAATAAGATAGTAGTGAGGTTTTTAGAGCCTAATTCGATCGTTTGTGGAAAAATTCAATGGTTTTGAGTTTTTAAGCCTTTAATGAATATACATAGATCTAATACATGGATATAATGATGAAATTTGGGCAAGTAGATCTGATCTCATATAAAGGTTATGAAAAGTGGTTTTATGGCTCTAATGATAAGGAATGTGCATAATACACTTCAGTTGGGAATTATTTATTCCTTAACCTATGCTTTCCATAATGAGGCTTATTTGCACCTTGTATTCTTTTCTCTTGAATCTATTTCTATACTTGCCTCATAATCATTTTGGAATATTGTTCTTGGGTCTTGGTACCCCTTTGCCATGTTCTTTTTGGATGATGCTATTACTTGCCATTGTTTTTAGCATGTTGATTTTATTAGACTAATTAACTAGTGTAGTGGTACTTGTATGTACAACCACACATAGTTGGGGAATGTGTTATTTCTCCCCTGGGGAACGTGCTACTCTCCCCCGTACATGAAATATGTGCAGGTGACTGGGAATGTGTTATTCTCCCCTCACCCTTTGGTTGAAGGTACGGTAGGTTCCTCAACCCTACATAGTTAAGATAGTCAATATTAATCATACATGCAATCCTTAATTATATATTGTTTATGGCAAGCATCTATTGAAATATTCTTTTATATAAATGGCCTCATTCTCTTGATGTCTCATCTTTTGATGAACCCATAGCCTGATTTACTTGTTATATTTATCTTATCACCTTTAGTATAGTTTAGTGACACATACTTTTATTTTCCTTCCCTCTTGTTGGGTGCTTTCCCAACCACCCAGGTGTGGAGCAAGGTGATGGATAAGGCATGAAGATCTTAGGGTTGACATAGACTAGCTGATGGATATGTTGCTTGGAGACAAAAGTGGAGTAGTCTAGACTTCCCTCTATCTAGATCCTAGTTGTGAATGATGATGTAACCCTAAAAGGGAGATCTTTGATGTATTTTGCACAATCTTTTATGAAATTGAATTTAATCAGAAAATTTTTATTCCGCTGCTATCCAAATTGGATTTTGTTTACCATTGTTATTAGTAGAGGGTGGTTTATCCCACTCTTTACAGTATGCTATGGTTCAAGAAGAATATATTGAATGTAATAGGATGATAGCTCCATGAATCGGTTTCAACTTGGTATCTATGACAAAGGGATTATATAGTCATGCTAACATTGGTCATTTACATGTTAAAGTTGTTCAAACTTATTCTAGTTACTTAGGAAGCAATAATATGTTGTTAGATGTCACTCTTTTCTTGTGAGGTCTCTGATATCACTACCAACATGATGTAGAACCAATAAGATCGCATCCATAAGGATGTACAAGAAAATTGAAGTTTGCAACTAAACATACGATTAGATTAGTTTTGAATCATGTACATAGTGACTTGCTACTGAATCATAAAATGTTTAAGCTAGTCATGATGAGTGGATGGTTTGCATTAATGGATGTGTTATTTATAAAATACATGATTAGTCACTAGTTTGAGGAAGTGACCAATCGTTCGACTGGGTATCCCAATCATATGAATGGACTGAAGTAAAAAAAACAAGAACAATTTGGAATCAAATTGGTTATCAGATCGGACTAGAAAATTGATTGATTGGGCAAGCTAATCAATCGATTGTGCGACCCAAAGAGTCCCAATTTGTTGGTTGTTTAACAAATTATTTGATTGGAAGTCTTTTTGAGTATTCCTAATTCGATTCTATATCGATTTGTGATTAGGAACATGACTGTATTTATGGGAAATTCAATCCTATGACTCTCCTATATAAAGGGTGGATTGACAAAGAAATAAACACACATTGAGACACAAATTGTCTAGGATTTTTTCCTCTTCGAGAAAAAAAAACTCAGCCCATTGATGACAACCGACAATAGGAAGAGAATGATAGCAAATGACACAAGCACACAGACAACTTTGAGTTCTATTTTTTTTTGGCAACCAAGGTGGTGTACCAAAAGTTCTTGTATCTCTATAGATGATGTAGTGGACAAGGTCCTTGGGTGAAGGATTGCGGATAAGGAACTGGGCAACCAAGGTGGTGTACCAAGAGTTCCTGTATCTCTATAGATGATGTAGAGGACAAGTCCTTTGGGTGGAGAATTGAGGACAAGCAACTTCTTTAATGAAAATATGAATTGTTCTTGTGACGACATAATCGACAAAAACAAAGACTTAAGATTTAGATTTAAAATTACAAGATATACATTGACATAAGATGTGTCTAGTTGTTGGACAACTAATGTGTGATGATGTATATTCAATATCTTTTCTATGTCTATAATATACCGACGCCTTGTGGTCATGATAGAGAGATCCATTTTTAAGAGTTTTATTGGGAGAATTTTTGAAGTTCCTTTGTGTCCCCTTCCCTCAAAAACCTACATGGATCTCCATTGTCATTTCCCCCACCTCCTTGAGACACATTAAGGCTGCAATGTCCACAGAGAGAAAAGGCCATCATCACCTTTTTTTTATGCCAAAACATGGTATTATGTAAGTGTACATGTTTAGGTTTTTTGTGGGACATGGCTGGCATGGTGGTGATGCAGTGTTGAGTTATTTTTTTGGATGGTGATGTCCTAGTTGTGTTTTTAAAGATATGGTGCTTTCCCAGGGAGAGCGAGATGAATATGATCATCTCTCAATTCTATAAAAAAAGGATGTGATGTCAAAAAGTTGAGTTGGGACATTGTGCATTGAGCGAGTGTGAGAGAGAGTGAGGGGTAAGGGTCATACTTATCCCAGTTGGGTATGGCCTAAGAGGGTGCATTTCAACCAAGTGTGACCCAGCCTAGGACCCTCTAGGTCAGTATCTAGCATAGCCCCATTCAAAAGTCAAGCCCAATATGGGCATGTCCTAGAGAGATAGAGAGGGATCTCCCATCTATGTGTGGTTGATCACCACCTCTTGATCAAGGATCAATGACCAGAATAATCATATTAATATGTTTCTTGCTAAATTCATAATAATTAATAGGAATGTATAAATGACATAAATTTATATACCTTTTCATTAAGATATTGAGGCTTGTATCTAGATGACCCTACATTAGGGGTTTGAAGCTATTTATGACTTGATATATATGAATGACCACATACTTGTATTCTTATGTTGAATTTATAATTTAAGATGATATGCTACAAATTATCCCTTTTGATCTTGATAATAATCTATACAATAAATAGTGCATTTGATCTCATACCTTTTTTCCATATTACTTAAATATGTTGAAAGAACCTTAGTCATATTGGAAGACTCTAAGTTAATATTACCACATATACACAATAAGTTGATGATATTTATGAGAAGAAAACCATGAGTTAATGGACTAGTGTAGGATGACCCTATCAACACATAGTAGTAATGTCACTCAATGTGAATACAAAATGAGTTTCCATATCTTATGCCTTTTGAACAAGTTTGAGTGAGATAAATAACTTCAATATCGATATGACTCTGAACTAGGGTACATCAAATTATCCTCTGTGATGATATCTAGTCCATCTAGACTAGAAGTTGAATATGTTTCAACATAAAATGTTTGGTATTACATCCTATTGTTCAGCATGTTCCATTGCATGAACTACGTGGTCCCTATAAATGACATTCAAGATCATATATTATGTTGTTAGACCTTAACATTAATAAGAAAAAATTTCATTGTAGAACTTGTGAATTTCCTTCTTTGGTTAGAAGTGTCCATGCCTTTGTGGCATTTGTCATTTGTCTTTCTTATTAGAAATGGACATGTCCTTGCGATGCCTAATATATTGGGGAAATTTGGTTTAAAATGAGTTTTTGAATAAGAATCTTTTGAAATGTTGAATTGTTTCATTTTTATTATATAATCATGCCAAGTTGTACTTTGGTATTTTCTATTATGATTCCTTTTTCAGTAGCTATGTCTTTCATGGGTACCATGTACTCAGGACATTTGTGCTGACTTTTTCTTCCATTTTATGATTTTATTTTCAAATATAACATACAAGTCTGGATGAAGTGGTGAGTGTTATGATCAAGTGTCAAACGGAAGACTTTGTAGATCTTGTATAATGTCATACATGTTCATATACAAATTTATCATTAATTTGTTATCAAATTTTTTAATAAGGAAGGGAAAATATTCAATATACATGTATTGTATATTGTTTGGTAGTTGTGATTGTTCATGTTCGAATATGCATAGCCCTTTGTTGTGTGTGATACACTTCCATATTATTGATGGTAAATATTTTAGGTTGAAAAGCATTGAATATTACCATTTGTTAAACAAAGTACCTCCAAAAGTGAGTGATATTTTCACCGAAGAACGATTTTTCTATACTTTTTTCAGTCTCCTTTTCACCTGTCAACTAATAACTTACACCTCATCTTGATTCCTGGAGTGAATCCAGTGCCATGGGTAGTCATCGTTGACATATTAGTTAGTATATGATCCACCATTTATTTGACTATGTTTATGTATTTTCATGTTATAAGGATACTTTGTGAGGTACTTTTTCATCATCAGCTTATTGTATCATGTGTAAAGTATTATATTTCATATAATGTAATTGTGTAAAATTGTCTAGAAGGAGAGTGAAAGATGAATCAAATTACCATAAATTTTTGTTTGTAAAAGATACAAAGTCATGAATGCGTCAAGAATGTAGAAGAAAAAGCTATTTTAAATAACACATCCTAATGAAGAATTTAAAGTGAATACTATTCTACACGTATTATGTTTCTTTATATAGTTACTCAAACATTAGGATAAATATGTAGGTATCGTGCCTTGTATATTATTTCAAAATATAAACACATAAGTACGAGGAAAAACTAGGGACATTTTAGTTGTATTTGTTCCAATCTCAAGTTTAATTAGAGTTTGATTATAATACTTTCAACTGTGAAATATCAATAAATATCCAATAAATTAAATTTATAGAAAAATTATTAAAATGAAGAACAAATGGGAACATGAGCGTAAGAAAATTAATGTATATGATATATTAGAGCGAGTAGAGCTTGCACAAGGAGGCGAGGAGGAGATAGAATGGAGACACCACATGAAATGGTGTCTCTAAGAACAGAGGTTTGAGACACCAATTCATTTGGCTGTCTTCAATGTATCATCTTCCCGTATTGATGTCTCTCCTTTCTGCCTCCCCCCTCCCCCTCCCACAATGTCAATTGAAGGTATTATTTTAACTAAAACTTGCCCATTTGTTTGCCTATAACTAACATTTGATATGTATCGTTTATTATTCTCTATGAAAAAGAATTGAAAGGGTAACATATTTCGAGCTTATGTTTGGGAACACCTTCAGATAGTAATATTTTAAATGTCCTAATCTTGAGATGGGGACTAGCATAGTCTCCATCTAGATGAAATGTTATTTGGAAATTCAATCTACTTTCAGTTGAAATCTTGTGTTACACACAGAATAAAGAAAATTAGTCCAAATTGAATCCTGGAATCCTACTCACAATAGGATTTTGCTGCTGTGGGCTCAAAACCCAAATGGGGATTGAAACTGGACGAATTGATCTTCTTAGTCCAGTTTCACTTCACCCTTGCCAAATGCCATGCCACAGTTCCACTTCAGCATTACCAAATGCCATGCCATAGTGACATCAATATAGCAAAAGATCACTTTGGGTTCAAGTTCAATCTCATCCCAAACAATGCTAGTCATTACAATGGAAGAACTAGTTTCCAGCTTTGCTTCAACAAATAATGTTTACAGGAATCTCCTCCACTATATGATGTGGTGTTTCTTCGTAGTCGTTTTCTCTTTGTGATCAACTGAATTCTGAAAGAGAACGATGCTATTGGTGCTCTCTCTATGAAATAAGATGGTATTGTGTCGAAACTGGCTTGGCCGTATAAGTTTGCAGTCAATAATCTTCCATGTTCCCAAACGAATCGTCCTTCTTCGATCTGCGCTTGCTAAGCAATGACTTTAGAAAGTGTCTACCTTTGCTTGGAAGATGCTCACCTTCTCTGCCATCCTCTTTAAAGCGGATGGATAAGGATTTGAGAAGGGATGGTGTTTTTTGCAACTCCGTTGGCATCTGTATGCAAAAGTAACACGCCCATGTCTAAATATGGCAATAGAAATAGAATTAGAATTAGACAAAAGCCATGCTGCACTCTTACCCGGGGTGCAACGCTTGGACATTTCGGTATGTTGGGTCTTGGTGCTCTGAACCCAGGCTGATTCAAAATTTGACTTGAGGTTGGGTGGTCAGCACCTTCTCCAATCTCTAGCATGCGGTAGGTGCGGGTTTCAGTAAGTTTTATCAAAGAGAGATGCTACAATTTCTGTTCACGAGTTGTTACCTGCATAAAGATTTCTCGGTTGAGGGGAAGGTGAACGGGAACCATTAGGTGACTGGCCGTCTGTTGGTTCGGGAGACAACGAAGACGGTACTTGTGATTCTCTGCTGCAGAAAAAAGAGGCGCCATAAGAATAATTCTTTCCGAGAAGTCTGCTCTTGCTCAAAGTGTTTACATTTCCAGGTTATCCATCTCAAGTAACTACTGGAAGTTACATAGCTATTCAGGAATTAAAAAAAAAAAAAAAATGCAAAAGATCGTATATATCCTCACAGGTAAGTTCGTCAGCAATATTTGTGATTCATTCACCGTTGCTGATAAAGCCGGTGGTGATCACATCCAGATGATCACAGTAATCTCTCAATTATAGATCATTTGAAATGATAAGATTCGTTCTGAGTGGATAACAATCAAACTGATTTATCTCACGATCGGTTTGACCGTACGGTGAAAACAGGTTAGTCTGAATGAATATTTTCGACGGGACACGGATCTTGCAAAGGTAGTTATTTGCTAGTAGGACTAGAAATAGACGGGAGTAGTGATCTTTTGTCTAGTTGCTTATGGAGGACAATTGAGGAAGCAGAGCCTTACCCAAAGTCAAATGAATACTGACAGTCCATGTTTGTCAAAAGAATCGCTGCAACATGAAGACGGAGCTTTGAGCTTAACATTTATGAATATGTTACCATGGCATTGAACAAATGGTGAGTAGAATCGTTCAATTACCATCTTGGAATAATCTTGATTCCTCGTATGCTTCTCTCTCGTGGAACTTCGCATCACCCAATATGGGTATAACTCCATCCCCTAATAACAGAGACAAAGAGATCTAGTGAAGGACAAATTATTATCAGGATGCGTAAATCCCAGAATGGTGGACAATCGCTCTTGTAAATTCTATGAATATGGGGATTCAAGAGAACCTTACCTTGTATAATATAGTGTTTATGAAGTCTAGGAGCTGGTTCCTGTATCAGGGTATGTTCAGCGAGTCCACTTTGTTCGGTTTTCTCTTGGCATGTCCCCACTCTCTGTCAATCAAGGTATTAGCTCCATATTAGCCTCTCAGCAGCTACTTTAATGTGTTTATCCCTCAGGTATATGAATTCCAATCTAATTGCAATGAAGATAACCGACAGAGTTACTCACCTGCTCAACCCATGACAACTTGATTTGCAGTTCAGATGACATTTCTACCTTCTCCTCGAGAAGATTGTTAAATTTCAAGGCCATGGAGGCCAAGTGATCAACTGTGTTGACCAATGCTTGTTGGACATAGTCCTTCAGGTTCTCCAAAAGTCTTTAAAGTTTTAGAGATGTCAGAGGGCAGACTTATAACTGAATAGATGAGACAAGAAAAGGATATATTACTCACGCTCGTTTTTCCTCTTCCTCTCTGTACGACACCTCGAAATACTCTGCTGCAGAGTTTAGCTGTGAACGGAGGTTCCTCAAGTCCTGCAGGAGCATATATGGATATCAACGCAATGGCAATACCATATGGTCTTGCAAAGAAAATTGCTTGTCTTGATACCATGCAAATACCTTGAGGCTGTCGGAGAAGTAGAGGTCCTCGTCCATTGGGAAATCTCGATGCGCAGGTGACGCGCCTTCATTGCTCTGAGAGGCGCAGGACGGAGAAAGAACTTCCATATCTGCAAGGTATTGGACGGAAGTATGGTGTTGGTGCAAACATGAAATTTTGATCTATGGTGCTGCAATTTTAAGTTGTGTCGGAATGAAAGCTAACTGATTAACATGAACATTACCATGTTTGATAGATAGAAATAAATTCTTCGTAGCGTCACTATGAAGGAGTTGGACGCATGTAAGGGTGCACGACCTCGGGGTGGAACCACTTAATCGTTTAGAATATCCGCCCGCAGGAAAGATGACAACCCTGTCTATTGCGCTTCGTGAATAGTTGGACGCGTGTCGTCGTTGATGAATGCACTTCGGAGTAAGTCTACACTAGCAACACCAATAAAACGTGTTGCCACGTGCAATATAATTAAAATAATCTAAAAATATTTAAAAATTGCTTGTTCTGTCTAATAATTTTGATATGTAACTTGTATGAAAAAATTATATACACATCTAGGCAAATTAGTAGGTAAACCGATTACTATTTTTTTACTATAATTGTTTTTTTAGTCAGAAACAACTGCACTATCGTATAAATAATCTATTACAACTCAAAAGAAAAGAACATCTTGATTCACAGTGAGCATTGCATTATTATGTAATTATCTATGTACAACTTAACACAATCAACTAACCCATAATGGACCAACGAAGTAGCTGGAATAAAGAACACCTTAATTAACAACCAGTTGACTCTATATTTGACTAATTAATACTCAGATAGGCTGTTTAAACACACATACAAATTGGACCAGTGAGCACACATACACTTCAGACCCTAAATTATATTCGTCATCGATATAATGATTAGTATTATACTATAAAAGACACATGCAGACTACACTACTTAGCATTTAGATAGACTATTAGAACAAACATGAACAAATTGAATATTGGAATACACAACGACTTTGATGGATATGGTTAATTCAGTTCGGTTAAATGGTTCATTTGTGGTTTGAAATTTTATCCATTAACCTAATCGAATACAGTTGATCAATTCAGGTATGGTTAATTAATTAATGGTTAGTACATTCAGTCAAACAAACAATACTGGATACTATTAGTTAGAACTACTCATAAAATTAAGATTTTTTTAATATAGTAGTAATGCATACATATATAACACCATATAGTTTATGAAAACTTGATTAGTATATAAATATAGAAGTTTTTTGAAATAGAAATACAATTATATAGGTACATATATGTGTCAATTTTTATCAATAGATTACGATTATTCATAAATTTGATTAACCAAATGAAAAACATCTTTAACCAAAAGATTAATTATTTAATCGATTAGTCGAAATAAATTAATTAAATTGAGTGAAATAATCCAATTGTCCAAAACTTTAACCATTCAGATTTGGCCATTCGGTTAATAGGATGCTAAACAAATCCTACTTACCTCTAGACTAATGTCAAAGATATGCTCATTAAGCGTGTAACTATACTGGTAAGAAGAGCTAACACATAGACTTTTGATAGTAGGAGAAATGATGCAATGAAACTTCTCGAATTAAAAAGAAGAAAAAATGACAAAACAACCATACAGACTGCTAGGATTGACAGACGCACCACAATTCTTCTTTTTTATAGGGAAGTAAGACATAGACTTTTGATAGTCGAAGAAATGGCGTATTGAAACTTCTCGAATTGAAAGAAAAAATGAAAAAAGAAATGGCAAAGCAACCAGACAAACTACTAGGATTAACACACACACACACACACACACCATTGGTATATGTGCCCAGAGAACCAATTATATGATGATTGTAATGGCATAATTTATAAATGATTTGATTATTAATGAAAGGCAAGCTTCCAATTTATTCTATTTTAACCAGTTATGAGATAATGAAGTAACATAATAAATGTCTATAGAATAATATTACTCAATGGCATATGTCTTCAAGTACGTGACTTGAACAATAAGATCATACAAATGTTAAGAGTGTATACATTCTCAGTATGTCCCTAGTAGGTTGTTATTGTGGAAGGTAGATAGACACCAATATCACATAAGACTAGAGTTGTGTTAGATGATGACAAAATCTCAGTAGTCATGATATGTGATATCAAACCAAGAACACAGATACATGTTATTGTGTTATATGATGCCATTACCATGGTAGTCATGATATGTGATATCAAACCAAGAACACAGATACATGTTATTGTGTTATATCATGCCATTACCATGGTAGTCATGATATGTGATATCAAACCAAGAACACAGATACATATTATTGTGTTATATGATGCCATTACCATGGTAGTCATAGTCAGCTCTCGTAGTGTTGGTGGTGATTGTGGTTCTTAGACCTAAAGTCACTACACTCATCACATGTCATTCGATATACTTTGACATCATCAAACATAATCCTGAATAAGGGTTACCATAAAGGTGATGATTGGGTGACTGTGACACATGGGGACTAATTGTGAGTAATGTAGATGGGATTTGTCCCTCCTATAGAAGTATGATATCCTAGGTGTCTTAATTAATGAGACTAAGAAATGCATGGCCATGCGATGTGAGTCAATATGTGATATTGAGCTTACATATATCTCAAAAAGTATGTTCTTGTTCAAGGAACAAGATTGAATGTTGAAGAGGATGATTGCTCCATGCCTCGAGTTCAATCTGAATATCAGTGGCAAAGGAACTATACAAACACTATAACACCATACACATATTGTAGGTTGAAGTTGCTCTCCAACTTTCCATTTACTTAGGTAGCATTGATGTGCGACTAGGAACCACTCATTGCTTATGATGTCATAAATTGTTATGAACATTCATTGCCAACGTAATATGGGGCCTATAGGATCACACACATAGGAATTGATCTATAAGAGGAGTTCTGATCTTGAATGATAGTTGCATTGATCATTAAGGTGTTTAGATAATACAATTCAAGCAACAAATCAACTAATTGGACTCTCAACTGATCGGCTCATGAGATGAAATGACCAGTTGGAGTGTCAAGTTGATTGGATATTGAATTAGTTAAGTTCTTCCTGATCTGGAGAGCAAACTGACCGGTTCACCTAGTGAACTGATCAACTTGGCTCAACCAACCAATCTGTTGGGGATGACTAGCTCGCAGGATGAGTCATCCAGTTCGTGGAGAAATTTGATTATATCAAAAATTAGTGTTGACGTCATATTATGCATTAATTGTATTCAGATTCGCTAATTGATATACGATTGGGAAACATGGCGAAATAACTGGTTTGGCAGGTGAACCGGTCAGCTCATGTGTGAATTAACTAGTTTAGTTGTGAACCAAATGATTCGGCACTTGTAGGTGGCAAAAATTCATGATTTTCTGGTCCCTTCCACTCCCACACATACTAGGAATCTAGACCTTAACCTCTCCTATAAATAGAGGGGTATTAGGGGCTTCTCAGACGCATCAATTACCTTTGATAATTGTTTATCTTCTTTAATTGTGGTAAATGAGAGAACTTGAGCAAGTCCTACCTGATAAAGCGAGGGATAGCAAGGGAGAATAATTGTGGGAGAGCAAGTTGGTGACTAGTACACCAATGGGAGGGACAACTCCTTCATGTCTATTCTAGTAGGATGACAAGAGTTTTAGGCGGTCCGTGTGGACTTCCAGAGAGGTGTAGAGGTTGTTGTCTGCTGCTAGGAGGACAACATCAACCTACTGTCTATGGTACAGATCAATAGGCAGAACAGACGAGTCCCAGTACAACTACAAGACAATTGTGCATCTACAACGATGAGGAGATGTCACTGGACTTGCTCCAAGACCATGTATATCCTCACAACCATCCCTCTCATCATATAGTTGTTGATGTGATCTGTTGATTTATGGGAAATATGGTAGTTAAATTTTTATTTTTGTTGCCTATTTTGTATCCATATTTCCTTACAGTGGTATCAGAGCCACGTCAATCTACTATATTATGGGATAATCGATATAATTGGATTTTTTCTTTTATCGTTCAATTATTGTATGCAATGCAAATAATTCTATCCAATCAAATACCATACATAATCCCAAACTTATATATATGATATATATATATATGCAATTTGCATGTGTTGTCCGAAAAGTGAGTTTTGATAGTGGATGTGTAGTGTGCTTATGGCCAATAACCCTAATAAACTATGCATGGTTGTGGTTGGTTAATCTTGTTTTATCTCAGTTTGCATACTGAGTCCCTATCTTATCTTCCAATTGTAAAAGTATTATTTTCTCCTGCCTTTGCTCCCTCGAATGTAACTCGAGGTTTCTCAATAATCATGTAATAGTAAGACAGTTTACTTTCCAATTACCACAAAGATGAAGACATTCAGACCAGGCAAACCGACCATCTCAAAAGTGAGCAGATCAGATGGAGGACTGAGGAGAACCAAGAGGATGAGATGAATTGATTGGTTGGTGGATCCAATCAATTGTCTTGAGGAGCCAACAGGTGGTGGACCGCATGTTAGACGATCGGTGAGATGACTGAATGACCACCCAGGAGGTAGTCGATCAGTTCAAGGGTTGAATCGATTAACCCAGTTTGGCAAGTATGGATCTTCATCAACAACAAGTTGTTGCATGTAATGTGAACCCTAGGTTGTGGTAATTCCTTATGGTTCTAAGGAATTACATTAGGCTGGACATAACCATATATTTTTATTTTTTATATGTTTTTGTTGTGGGATAAGCATGTACATGATACGTACTATATATATGGTGATTAGATAAAGTATATGTATTTATAAATACATACTCCCTCAATGAAATGTTAAGTCTTAGATACTTTCTAAAAGTGGCATACATGAAAGCTTGATCGACTAAGAGTGGGTATCCTAAGGGTGGTGCGTCGTCTATCTCATGGAAGTTTGATGGTAATGATGCGAGCTCGTCAAGCGGGGTGCATTATTATCGTGTCGGCTTTTAGGTCAGGCTTAACTATGTGGTCTTAATGAGATTAAGTACCAGAAGCATGCAGATGATTATGACAAGGAGTTGTGCATATCATCTATTTGAGAGTTGCATATGATGAAATTGACAAAAGTTGTCTACCTTAATAATTGACAATGGATGCCGGTGTTGACTGGGTAATAGTTGAATTATTTTGGATCTTGTCTCACTAGGATATTGTATATTGCAATAGTCTGAATTGATATACAAGGGTTATCAATTTGAATAAAATAGTGGGAGCAATAATTAATTAAAGACCTAATTGATATTGTAAAAAAAATTAAATCAAATCAAATCAAAAGGTTTTTGAAAAAATGCAATTTTTTTCTTGTAGAATCAAATGGAAAACAAATCAATATTGTGATCAGTCCTTGAGAAGGACAAACTTAACAGGAAAAATTTCCACATCTGGTTTTGAACTTTGAGAAGGGTTATCAATCAAGAGTGTAAGCTCCTTGATAAACCAGTGCCAGAAATACATGATCCTAATGTGCCTAGGGCAGAAGTGGATGCTTACTGGAAGCATATCAATGATTCCTTGGACAAAAAGTACCTTATGCTAACTTACATGAGCAATGCAAGGACATGGGGATTCTTAAGATGGTAACACATCTTAAGAAAATGAACCATAATCTCATAAAGCAAGAAAGGGATGATGTCATAAAGGTTCTCTTTGAGTGGAAGCTGATAGAGGAAAATTCAGTAGAAGAACATGTTCTCCATATGATTGGACATGTGTATCATTTTGAAAAATTGGGTTCTCTTTGAGGCAAGAGTTGGCCACAGCCATGATTCTAAAATCATTTCTTGAATCATATAGGCACTTTATTGCATGTTATCATGTGAATAATATGACCAGATCGATGTCATATTTTCTTGGTGTGTTGATTCATGTCGAATCAAGGATGAAGAAGGATAAATCCTTTATGGTGATCTGTGGAGTTGAGTCCAAGGTAAAAGCAAGGGCGTTAAGATTTTTGAGGTCAAGCCCTAATTCCAATCTTCAACACTCAAGATGAGGAGAAAGAAAAGTACAAGAGGGACTTATGCTTTGTACTTGAAGGCATTCAGAAAGAAGAAGATGGGGATACAGATCTACAGTTAGGGTATCTACGTTATTGAGACAAACTTATCTACTTCTTCATCATGGGTACTTGATATCAGATGTGGATCTTACATATGTTTGGATGTGCAGGATCTGAAAAGAAGTAGTTCTTTGGGAAAGGGTGAGGTTGAGCTCTGAGTTGCAAATGGTGCAAGAGTTACAACCACTATAGTTAGAACCTATAGTTTATCTCTATCCACATGGCTTATAATTGAGTTAATGAAATATTGTTATGTACCTGCTATAAATAGAAACATCATTTCTATATCTTGTATGGATAAGGATGCATTTTAATTTCATATTAAAAATGGTCGATGTTCTATTTCTAAAGATGGGATATTTTATGGCAGTGTCCCAATGTATTATGGTATTTATTTGTTAGATATAAAGACATAATTTTATAATGTAAATACTAAATGACTAAAACTCAACAACTCAAACAAAGCATACCTTTGGCATTGTCCATAGGGCACATAAATGAAATCGCATACCTAGACTCCATAAAGATGGTTATTTGGACACTTTTGATTTTGAATCAATAGAGACATGTGAATCTTGTTTGTTGGGTAAGATGGCTAAGACACCTTTCAATGGTAATAATGAGAGGGCTAGTGGTCTATTAGGACTCATACATATTGATGTATGTTGGCCTTTTAGAACAACCGCTAGATTTGGGTATCAGTACTTCATTACCTTTACTGATGACTTTAGTAGGTACGGTTACATTTACCTGATGAAACATAAATCAGAAACTCTTGATAGGTTCAAGGAGTTTATGAATGAAGTATAGAACCAACTTGGAAAAAGTATTAAGGTACTTCATTCTGTTCGGGGTGGAGAATACCTAATCCAAGAGTTTGAGGACCTTCTTAGAGCCCATGGAATTGTATCCCAATGGACTCCATCCAGAACACCTCAACATAATGGTGTATCAGAAAGAAGGAATCACACATTACTGGATATGGTGTTATCAATGATGAGTTTAGGTGAGCTTCTGACTACCTTCTGGGGGTATTCTCTAGAAACCATCATGTTTACACTAAACTGAGTATCATCTAAATCGGTTCAAAAGACACCATATGAGATATGGTAGGGAAGCGTCCCAATGTGTCTTTTATAAGGATTTGGGAATGTGAAGCTTATGTAAGGACAATATTTCTGAAAAAGCTTGGCCCTAAATCTAATAAATGTTATTTTATTTGATATCCTAAGGAGACTAAAGGATATTACTTTATTCCCTACCTGACAGCAAAGCGTTTGTTTCTAGAGATGATGTATTCCTAGAGAAGGAATTTATTTCTAAAGGAATCAGTGGGAGGAAAGTAGAACTCGAAGAAGTTTGAGACAAATAAGAAAACATTAAAGTGATAGATGTACAAGAGGAACAAAGAGAATCACAAAATGTTGTTGAATCTCAAATTCCTCAAGTAACACAACTACCTCATAGATCTAATTGCCTGAGAGATTTAGATATCTTGTGACTTAGGAAGGTGGTGAGTCACTCATAGATGATGATCCAACAACCTATGTAGAAGCTACTAAAGGACCAGAGTCTAAAAAATGGCTCAAGGCCATCAGATTTGAGATGGAATCCATGTATACCAACAAGGTATGGACCTTGATGTATCCACCTAAAGGGGTGAAACCCATAGGGTGCACATGGGTCTTCAAGAAGACTGACATGGATGGTAAAGCACAAACCTATAAGGGAAGATTGGTTACAAAGGATTTCAGACAAGTTCAAGGTGTTGACTATGAAGAAACCTTTTCTCCAGTGGCCATGGTTAAGTCCATCAGGATCATGCTTGCTATTAGAGCTTATCATGACTATGAGATTTGGCAGATGGATGTTAAAATTGCATTCCTTAATGATAATCTTCTTGAGGATGTGTATATGACACAACATGAAGGTTTTATAAATACAAAGGATGCAAATAAAGTTTGTAAGCTACAAAGTTCAATCTATGGATTGAAGCAAGCATCTCAAAGTTGGAATCTTTATTTTGATGAGACAGTCAAAGAGTTTGGCTTTGTTCAAAATGAAGATGAATCTTATTTGTACAAGAATGTTAGTGGGATCATAGTGACATTCCTCATATATATAGTATGTAGATGGCATATTGTTGATGAGGAATGACATCCCTATTTTATAAAAGGTAAAGGCATGGCTGGGAAATACATTTTCTATGAAAGACTTGGGAGAAGCATCCTACATATTGGGAAATAAGATCTATAGAGATAGATCTAGATGGCTTCTTAGACTAAGTAGAGATCATACATTGATAATGTAAGGACCCTGACCTCCGTTTAGGGCTTATCCTGTTTGCTTTGCTTAACCCTGATGCTTAGTTGCTTGCTAGTCACCTTTAGTGGTGATTAGGGTTTGTTGGTGCTTTGTTAAGAGTTGGAGGTGCTACTTGCAATATACCCAAGTTTAGGGTTTGTGGGCAAGTTTGTCACCTTGTGAGGTGTTCCTCCCTCTCCTTGCTTCCTCTGGTGTTGAGAGGAAGGTTTGGACTCGTTGCTTGAGTTCCTTTGGGCTTGGTTGAACTTGTTGAGCTTTGTGGTGCCTTACCTTTATTTCTTTGGACCCTGTATCGGGCAAGATTGCTCTGTGTCGGCCTAGGTCTGTCGGCCTGTGCTTGTGTCGGCCAGTGGTGTGTCGCCCAGGATGTGTGTCGCCCTGGTGGTGTGTCTCCTAGGGTTGTCTCGGCCATATTGTGTGGGTGTGTCGCCCATGGACCCCTTTGACCTTCTTTGACCTCGTTTGTGTCACCACTAGTGAACACTTGGTGCTTGATGCTTGCATGTGGCAATGGCCTTGGACATGTGTTTAGGACATGTTATGAGTGGTGGCTATGCTCATGGACAAGTGTCCCTAGGTGGGCGACACCTTGCCTAACCTTCCCTTGGTTTCTCCTCCATCCTCTTCTATATATGTGTTTCCTTTCCCTTGCTAAGGATTCCTTTAGTTCCTTAGTCTCCCTCTCCTTGGTGCACGACACCCTCTCTTCTCTTGCAAGCTTGGTGGTCGATCCTTCTTGGAGTCTCCTTCTTCCTCTAGTGGCGGCCGAACCCTAGAGTGCCTTGCCCTCCTTCTTCCTTGGTGGTGCTTGGAGCTTGGTGTTAGGAGCTTGGAGCTTGCTTAAGGCGGGTTACATAACTCCTAACCCTAACTACACTACCTTATTTTATGTTCTTATATGTTGCTTATGATCATGTCGGCTATGCATGTTACTATTTTAGTTCTTGCTTAGTTACCTCTTATTAGTCGAACCTATGTTATAGGGTTCTTGGTGAGCAACACTCCTTTCTCTCCTTGGTCTAGAGGAGTGAGCTTGAGCGCTAGTAATATGGGCAATACCTCTCTCTCGTTTAAGTTGAGAGGTGAGCTTGTGTTCTAGCTGCTTGAGCAACACCCTCCTCTCACCATGGACTTGAAAGGTGAGCTATGTTGTGGTTGTGGACCTTGGTTGTGGTTGTTCCTTGTGTTGCCCGATTGGTGATAAGAGATGTGCAAAACCCCTCTCTCATTCAAGTTGAGAGGTGAGCCATCTTCTTGATCCTTTAGGGTTTTGGTGCCCTTGAGCTTGAGGTTGGTGGTGACCCTATCGGGGTGCATCTTGCCCGATATGGTGTTGGTGGTGGTGTTTCCCGATATCCTTTCCTCTTTGGCCTAGAGCCTTGGTCGTCATGTTGTGGTGGCTGTGATGGACGATACACCCTAGTCCTTGAACCTGTGTGTGTTGGGCGTCACTCTATGCTGAATGCTCTGCCCGATACATTTAACCTTGTTACACCTTAGCCTGATCTTGTATAGGCTAGTTGGACGACATGTTTCCCTTGCTAGTTGTGACCCTGGTCATTATACTTAGAAGAGTGGAGTGTTGGTTGTTACCCCTGCGTGTGTCAGGCGTCACCTGATTGTGTATCTTGCCCGACACGCCTAGTTCAGGTGATAGCTTGACGTCATCATGCCTTGGATGTTGGGGCATTGTGACCTAGCTTTGGGTCGGACGTCACACCTTAGCCTTGTGTGTCAGCCGATAGATGTGGATAGCTTTGTGATGGGTGTTATGTCTTCTCAGTTGCACGATAGGCTTCATGGCCGTTGCACCCTTGTTACTTGACGCAGCGTTGCCCGTCTTGAGATGCACGATAGGCATGGCTGCACGGCAGTCTTGGTTTCCTGATGCATAGCGCGTCGTGCACAACACAGCGTTGCATGCTACGCACTAGATGTTAACCGTTATGCGTTCTAGTGTTGGGCGATAGGGGAGAGTACCCTGCCCGATACCACCTCTAGTGAGGGTAGTGGGTGCTTTTAGTGAGGGTCATGTCCCTTATGGAAAACGATATGTTAGATATTGTACTTGCTATCACGTTTAGTCATGATGGTGACCCTTGATATGATTGATGATAATCGTTATGGTAGAGCTCATCTATGTAACTTAACATAATTTTACATATGTATGTGATCATGTTGAATCATCTGTATAATGATAAGGAAATGGTAAACATATAAGATGCTTTGCATGATGATGTGACCTATGTCTATGGTCACAGGTTGAGGCATGAATGATAAGCATATAATCATAAATGTTGCCCTATGTTGATAATATAATCCTCCTGATAATCCATAATGATTGTGCATACTAACCATGCAGGTACAGATGCATAGCCAGGAAAAAGGGATATGAGGTATATATGTTATGTAACACTGCTTTGATGTTTACTCATGATGATGAGATAACATACATGATGTGTTTTGGTTTGAGGACCTAAGTTTGACTAAAGAGACTAAGATAATGAGAATGCCTTGAGAGGCAGTGGCATTATGTGATGAGGGATTGAGATCCCATGGCAATGTGATGATTCTTGAGATGGATCTAGATGATTAGCAAGAGGTCAAGTGATAACATGTAATGTTGGATCCTTGTGATGGATCAGGATGATGTTGATTACAATAAAAACATAATATTGAGTTTCATGTTGTTTATTCTTGTTATAAGTTTACATGTTATACAACTTGGTTGAACCTTGCAATCCACCTAAAAGATACTAATTAATCACAGTGGAATATATCATGTAGTTTGCCCTAGCTATAGATCCATCATCGTCAGGAGCTGGTGATGGTGAAACGGGTTCTCCTGCGGGTTAACCCGGAGCGCATATTGTTGAATATGTGAGGTTTCTCCTAGCCTAAAATAGAGAGGGAATCGAGTGCAGCTGTGGTTGCAGACTCGGGATATGTATATGAGCATGGTGAACAGGCCCATGGCTCAGGATATGTGATATGGGAGCATGAACGCATTCATGGCTCAGAGCACGGTGAACAGGCCCGTGGCTCAGATATACTAGCACCGAGACATGTACCGAGGTGGGCTAGAGGAAGGGTAGCCTATGGAGCTGACCCTGTGGCTGAGGCCACTTAAGCATGAGACTGTGGTCCTGCTTTGGTTCTTGTGCACTGACCACGAGGCGGAGAGGTCGTGGAGTCCGACTCTTCCATTGACCTTGTATGGCACCGGCTTGGGTTTCGTAACTGAAGGTAGGATTTGAGCGGTACGACTCACTTCCTCAGGGCATAATAATACATAATCCAGCCGAATAGTATTTACTATTTAAGCAAAAACACAAAACATTGGTTGAGGCCTTGCTTGTGTAAGTTAATCTTGTTATACCGCAGTTACTTATACTTTCCTTATGATATGTGGTAAGATCTTATAAATCATATCTTGTCAATCATGTTCCATAAAGAAGTACTTTGGTATATTCCTTCCATATAGCCTGGTAAGCTTTATGGTATGAATAGCTTGTTATATAGACTGCTCTTGTTATACCGTTTATCAGTTACCTGTTGTTGTTGCTTTAATCTTCCTTTGGTTTTATAGTTTTTGCGGGGAGTTATGTTTGTCATTGGGACTGTGTGTCTCACCCCACTGGTTTATAACCTTTTTAGGTGTTCGAGCTAGACGTGGTGGTGGTCGCGGAGTTGCGGCCGAGCAGCTAGAAGAGCAGTAGAAGGCAAGTGATGGATATGTTGTTGTTTTGGTTGTTTTGTAGTAGAGTCTAGAGTCATCCCTGTACTTTCAGGTCCTTGGAGGTGCTTTGACATTGTTTCACGATGTATAACTGTGGATGTTTTGTATATCATGTTTCTGGCCGGACGTGGGCCGTTATGTATGTATAAACAAGTGATGAACTCATGAGATGACAGGACAGTTGTTCCTCTAAGCTGTGGACACGTATCAAGGCTTGTAAATGTTTATATAACATGTTTTCTTGCAGGATGAGGACCAGAATATAATAGTTTCTCAGTTTATCTGCTTTCTGCAATCGGTTTTAATTAACCCGTATTTTCGGTAATCTGTGGTTATGGTGATTTCCGCACGTTTTCATGTAACACCTCATTGTCAGTGTGATAGTGGGATGTGTTGCCACAGATAAAGTACTCAAACGGTTCCACATGGAGAACTCAAAGAGAGAAAACCTACCCATGCTTCATTGAGTTACCGTCTCTAAAGTTCACAGTCCAAGTTATTGTGAAGAAAGGGAACACATGAGTCTGATTCCATATGCATCAACAATTAGATCAATCATGTATGTAATGTCATGTATCTGTCCTGACGTCACATATTCCTTGAGCATAATGAGCATATATCAGTCAGATCTAGGTGATGCTCACTAAACAACCATAAAGAACATCCTCAAGTACTTGAGAAGGACTAAGGATCATTTATTGGTATACAAAGGAGAGGAAGAGTTGGTGGTAAAGGGTTACACTGATGCAAGATTCCAAACTAACAAAGATGATTACAGATCACGGCTATAATTTGTGTTTTGCCTAAATAATAGAGATGTAAGCTGGAAGAGTTCCCAACAAGTGATAGTTGTTGATTCTACAACAGAGGTCGAGTATATTGTTGCATCAAGTGCTACAAAGGAAGTTGTATGGATCAGGAAGTTCATCTCTAAACTTGGGGTTGTTCCAAGCATTAACGACGCAATTGAGCTATATTGAGACAATAATGGAGCTATTGTACAAGCTAAGAAACTTAGATTGCATCAGAGCTCAAAGAATATACAAAGGCGGTTTCATCTCATATGAGAGATTGTACAATGAAGAGATGTAAAAGTTTGCAAATATGAACTGAAAGCAATGTTGATGACTCCTTGACAAAGGAACTTTCTTAGTAGAAGCATGATGGACATGTTAGATCATACGGGATGAGATTCATAGGTGATTGGCTCTAAGTGCAAGTGGGAGTCTGTTGGTATATATGCCCAGAGAGACAATCATATGATGATTGTAATGGCATAATTTGTAAATGATTTGGTTATTAATGAAATGAAAGCTTCCAATTTATTATGTTTTAATCAATTGTGAGATAATAATGTAACATAATAAATATCTAAAGAATGATATTACTCAATGGCTTTAGTCTTCAAGTACGTGACCTGAACAATGATATCATGAGGATCTTAAGAGTATATACATTCCCATTATATCCCTAGTAAATTTTTATTATGGAAGACAGATAGATAACAATAATATATAAGACTAGAGTGTGCATTGGTTGATGATAGAATCTCATTAGTCATGATATGTGATATCAAACCAAGCACATAGATACATGTTAGGGAATAGTGTATTGGGCAGACCCACCATGATACTGACACATGGAAGCCATTACTATGGTAGTCATAGTCAGCTCTCATAGTGTTCATGGTGATTTTGGTTCTTAGACCTAAAGTCACTACACTCATCACATGTCATTTGTTACACTTTGACATCATCAAGCGTTATCATGAATAAGTGTTACCATAAAGATGATGATTGGATGAATGTAACACATGGGGACTGACGTGAGTGGTGTAGATGAGATTTGTTCCTCCTATGGGAGTATGATATCCTAGGCCTCTTAATTAGCAAGACTAAGAAATGTATGGCCACATACATGTGAGTCAATATGTGATATTGAGCTTACATATATCTCAAACAATCTACTCTGATTTAAAGGATAAGATTGAATGTTGAGGAGGATGACTACTCCATGCCTTGAGTTCAATATGGATATCAGTGACAAAGGAACTATACAAACACTATAACACCATAAGTTTTACTTGGATATCATTAATGTGTGACTAGGCACCGCTCATTGTTTGTGATGTCATAAACTATTATGGACATTCATTGCCAATGTAATATGGGACCTATACGGTCACACACATAGTAAGTTATCTAGAAGAAGAGTTTGATCTTGAACGATAATTTGATTGATTACTAACACATTTAGGTAATACAATTCAAGCAACAAATCAACTGACTAGACTCTCAACAGATCGACCATGAGATGAAACAATCGGCTGGAGTGTCAGATTGATTGGATATTAAATTAGCTAATTTCTACCTGAACTGAGGAGCGAACTGACCAGCTCACCTAGTGAACCAATTGGCTCAGCTTAGCCAACTGATCGGTTGGACAATCGGCTCGCATAGCGAGTCATCTAGTTTGTAGAGAAATTTGATTTCATCGAGGATTAGTGTTGACGTCATGTTATGCATTAATTGAATTTGAAATTGCTAATTCATATGTAATTGGGAAACATAGCAAAATGACCGATTTGGCGGGTGAATCGATTGGCTCGCATGTGAACCAACTGGTTCAGTTGCTAACCAATCAGTTCGGTTGCGAACCAACCAATTCGGCCCTCACAGGTTGCTAAAATTCATGATCTTCCGGTCTCTTCCATTTCCACATAGACTGGGAACCCAAACCTTAACCCCTCCTAAAATGATAGGGGTATTGGGGGTTTCTGAGACACATCAATTGCCTCTGGAAAAAAAATTCTTCTCTGATTGTGGTAATTGAGAAAACCCAAGAAAGGCCTACCTGATAAAGGGAGGGATAGTAAGGGAAAACAATTATGGGAGAGAAAGTTGGTGACTAGTACACCAACGGGAGGGACAACTCATTCATGTCTATTCTAGTAGGATGACTAGAGTTCTAGGCGGTATGTATGGAATTCCATAGAGACATGGAGGTTGTTGTTTGTCGCTAAGTGGACTACGTCAACCTGCTATCCGTGGTGTAGACCAGGAGGCATAGTAGATGGGTCTCAGTACAACTAGAAGACGGTTACGCAATTACAACGATGATGATATGTCACTAGACTTGCTCTAGGACAAGGTATATCTTCAAAACCATCTCTCTCATCATATAGTTGCTGACGTGATCCATTGATTTATGGGGAATATGGTAGTAAAAAAAATCTACTTCCTATTATGTGCCTCTATTTCCCTTAACTCACCACAATTCCTCTCGGTAGCTTTTTATATTTTTATTTTTTATTTTTACAATTGAGTTGCTTTATTTTTTTGCAGTTTATAATTTATTTTCTAGTTTTTTCTATCAGACCAAATAAAGATATTGAAATCACGTTGAGTTCCAGTAATGTGTTTGTGTGTTTATTGATCCAATTTTGTGTGTGTTTTAGCAGTTTGTGAGTGTACTTTTAGGTTGGAAGGAGTTACCTAATTTTCTATCAAGTGGGTATATCTTACGGGTTTGTATACAAAATATTACACAACAATGTACTGTTGATCATGATCCAAACAAAATAATAATTTTATGTGTACATCTTGATAATTTGTTAAAGACGTGATATCAACTGGAGGGAATCAAGTAGCTTAATCAAATATGTATGTGTGTTCCAACTACTTGGTTGTGTGCTCATTGGTCCATTTAGCTTATTTGATCTAATAGTTTGTATGTGTTTGGGTGCTTATAGGTCAGAGGGGTCATCTCACTATTCATATTAAGCTTCTCTCTCCCTCTCTCTTAGTGAATTTTATCTAGATTATTATGTATGAAGTGTAGTATTAATCACGAGTCTACAGAAAATAGTATATAGCAAAGGTTGAACAAAGTTGGTGATAGAGGTCGGTGTCAGATACTATTTGAATAGCTTGCTTTAGTTGATACATAATATTTTTTTCAGCATCTATTTGAACAAATTCATGATTTTTTTTAACAAAAGAGGTTGCAGGTGTTATTTATGTATTTTCCTTGAGATAAATTGTTTTTTTTCAGGTACCTACTTATGTGATACTTTGTTATGTTTTTTAAATCGTTTGCGCTATTCAAGCAACTTCAGTCCGCTGGATTTTTATTACAGTTCAACTAATATATAACTTTTAATACATGTGTCATACAACTTTAATTATATATATATATTCATATATATTTAAATGGTGGCAGTTATTATCCTAGCCATTTTCCTCTATTAGTTTGTTTAGTTTTTGTTCACAAAATTGGTTCAAATATTCATATTGGGCATTATTTCAACATGTTGTTTCATCTAATGCGTAATTTTTTTAGTGACTTTTTAGACTGTTTTGTTGCAATTTTTTTACAAAAGTGGTGATAGTTACTATTTGTATAGCTTCCTTCCTATGATTTTTAGTTTTATTTTCTTTAAAAAGTGGTGATAAGAGATGTTGTAGATGCTATTTAAACATCTTTATTTAAGAATATGCACGAGGTGAGCAGAGTGAGGAAATTCTCATCCTCAAGCAGATTCACCTAAAAGGTGTGATGTACATGGATGTAATTTTTTTACTAGAGTACTTACAAAGTTAACTATAAGTAAGAAAAAGTTTCTAAATTACCGACTTACAATGTCATTTTTTCTTAGTTCGAAGAACCTCAACCAATAATATCATAATAGGCCTACCAAACATAGTAATTAGGTAACTAAATATATGATGACAATTTAACACATGTCAGAGAGTTTAAGTACTACTTAATTAACTTACTTTTAATTATTTCTGCAATGTTAGTGATGGGTAAGTATCTATTTTATTTCATATTCAACTATTATTTTACGCAATTTTAAAATAGTTCAAATAGAATTCACATGCTAAGCACGTGTAACCTATTAATATAAACTAAAAAGACATGTTTCTTAATCATTTTTCCTACAGTCATTCCCCTGATTCAAATGTTTCTCTTTGTTTTCAGATGCAAATAATGGTCGGAGACTAAAAATGTCTAATAGGTTAGGCGAGATGGCATCACAACCATTGCACTAAACATACACTCATATGTGCAAGACGAGGTTGTGTGTGTGATGAACATTTTACATGAGCAAAAAAAATTCAGAGCGTAGGAGGCATCTTTTTTTTTACTATAAATGGGCTTCGGAACCCACATCGTCAGTTTATTTAAAATCATTGCAAAATGTTTTAACTCCATGCAACATGTATTTAATAATTAATTTTTATATATAAAAGTGGAGGGAAGTAGAAAATTAATAGGAATATAAAAAACAAAAATAGAAAAAGCAGATAAAAAGGAGGAAATCTAAAAAAAGAGGGATGAAAAGTAAAAAAAAAAGAGGAGGTAGAAAAATATGTTTGGATGGAAAATTAGGAGAAAAATTACTAAAATATACCAATGAATAGAGAAAGAGGGATCTTTTTTAGATTTCACATTAATTGTGCCAATGCTATGTGAGTTTATTTGTCTTATTTGTGTAGCAGCAAAGAAAAATATGAGGGTACATTAATTAAGGTAGAAGCAACATCAAACATACAAAACTAATATATCAATAAATAGAGAGAGGAGGTTTATATTTTGGTATTATTAACTTTTATTTCCATATGAATATGATATTTTTTATGACTTATGTTACACTACTGAAACATATACAAATGATACCAAATAGAGGAGTGGAGAAAAAATAAAAAAGGTAGGAAGTTCATCAAAATATTCAAAATAATATAACAAAGTTATAGAGGGAGACTTTTTAGTATTGTTTGGATTTATTTTGTTACTGATATGTGTATCTTTTAGTATGCTTTATATAATGGTATCAAAACTTACCAAAACAATACCAAAAGGAGTGGAGTAGAATAATGTAATGAGTTTATCATATTGTTGTGTATCGGTATTAAAAAATACATAAAGGATACCAAAATAGTGCCAAAGAATATCCAAAAAATACTTCCATCCTCTATTATACCAAAATATACTAGAGAACAAATTTGTATACATACCAATATCAAATTATGCAATATCTAGAAATACAAGAAGAAAGAAGAAAAGAGAGGAGGGAAGTCACTAAAATAGAAAATGAGGAGGGAAGTGTATTTTTGGTATTGTTTGTGATTTTTGGTACTATTATGAATACTTTTTATACTATTTGCACATTAGTACAAAAAACACAAATAGGTGGGATTCATGTATTATTAGCACGGTTCTAAAAACCGTTGAATGTGGTATCTGTATTACGATGAAAATAATAGTGATTTGCATTGTGCAAGAAAAATAACATTGTCTTGCATATATACATGTGTTTTAGTTGTCAAAGTTATTGGTATTCTTGTTCCCTCCTAAAAGTTACACCATTATAAAAAATATATAACAAAATAAATAATATTCATATCATATACACAAAAATACAACATTATCTCCATTTATCTCCTTTCCTACCTCATTTCCTATTTACCTCACTCTTTCTCTACCTCCCTCCTATTTATCTTTTCCTCTTTTAAGAAAAGCAAGAAGCCTAAGTGTACAACCGCAGTGTGTGAGAAACAGTAAAAATATCCATCAGTGACATCTAATTATTGAAAAAAGTTAACCTTTAGACTTTTTCCGTGTTCATGTTTCATTTTATTATTCTAAATTTTCAAACACTTTATCATATATTCTTTTATATTACCTAATTTCACATTTTTCCTCTTCTCGATTGCTACTTGTCACTCACTTGGTCTGTCAATAATAAGTATTTTCACATCTACTTTTGTCAGACTTATCTTAGGCTCAGATTTAGTAATTTTCACAGTCATCTTTTGTCTTCTCCTCGTCCTACTGTTGAGTATTTTTTTATTTTCTTATTCCTCTACAATTATATTAGCAATTATTACTCTAAGTCTTGCATTCATAACAATTCAAATTATAGACATTTAGAAGAATGAACAGGTTTGTAATATCATTTCAAGGCGAGCACACCACCCAACTTTAACGGAAAATGTATGTATTAGAAAATGTACAAAGTAAAGTGTTACAAATTTTACAAAATATATTTGAGGAACAACATAAAAGTATCAAATATGCTTAGAAAATGGTATATGTAATTGTCTAATGCCTTCTCACTTGAAGTACATCCTTATGGAGGTTTGATGGTGCAAATGCTGAGTAAACCCATTAGAAGCTACCAATGAACTACTAGCTTATAGATCTTTGACTATGGTAGTAGTTCCTTCTTTACTAATCCATTGTTTTCACGAACATCTATCGATGAGAAAATGTGAAGATTGACACAATTCGATCATCAACAATACCAGTTACTTCCTTTAAGTTAACACTAATACAAACCACTAGGGTAACCTCAAGTTAAAACTGCACTTCATCTAGAAACCATCACAAGCTAGAGCAAATTGATTCAAATGACAATCGATAGTTCTATATTGATGTTTTTTACATCTATTATTTATCACAACTTCTTCGTCAGATGAAAATTTTCTTATAACATGGGACATAGACAACATGAGACTCATGTAGAGCCCTAGTAAAAACCCACTATGACAAGATAAATTATGTATCATTAGTAAGTATTAAACATTTTGACCCAAAGAAAATTAGTTAACATGTCTAACAAACCCAAGATTACAGGCACGTCTCTTAGGTAGATAACACAATTCTCATATGGGATTTCATCCCGTCACTATTGAGTGGTCACTCGGGATTGTCCCAACTGAATCGAGACCGAACAGTGGATCCTCTCCCTTCCTTTTCCATCTCTTTTAGCCTTCTACTTTTGTGGGAGAGTGCATCCACACCCAATAATGTGGGCAAGAAATACCTGATTGGATGAAAATTTCCATGTGAAAGAAAGGTACCTTGCACCATCTCAAAGTTCTCTTGTGTTGCCCTCAAATGTCAGGGTCTTCATGCAGATGTTTCATGCTCATAACTAGTGAAGGTCCCTACAGAAGCAATGGACATGGTGGGAGGGTTTTAGGGTTATCTCTTTGGTGTACATTTTACCCAATATGAATGTGTAGAGGGATAAGAGTTCTCTCCAAACTTGAGGTTCCATGCAGTTGTAAAACAAATGTGTTGAGTTTTGGCCCCAACCCGTTCTCATGGATCCAACCAAAGGAGGTTCAACAACCAACACCAGACTTTTGGTCCTCCTCCTTATCCCATTGTTGAAACCATGAAGTTGTTGGGGACATTATAATTATCCCAATACTCTCTTATCTCACTCCCTTACACATCATCCCTTGAGCTACTCTATATTCACAGCTATAGAGATGGACATGGCCGAATAGGGGAATACATCACTCATATTTGGTCATTTCCTCCCATATGAGGGGTTGATAAGTAGCTTGAATGATCTCAGATTAGTCACTTTGGTCAAAAGAATGTTTCACTCTCTCTATCTGGGGAGGCTCACTGAGGAAACGCACACCCCTGACTTCCTCCTTCTTCTCTGTGATGTCAGAAGGTAGGAGATGATGTGAACACCATCAAATTTTCATTCAATGATCACAATCAAGTGTGATGTACCAAGAAAGTGCGCCCAAGGTCCAATTTGGGGGGGGGTTCAATTACCAAATGTCACATTGAGGTTTAAACTATAACATGTTTCTATGGAAATCACAAACTTTCATCATCTAACTTGCCTTATTTTCCAGTAAAAACACATTCTTTACAATTCCATAAAAAAATCTAGAGATCCAAGTGAAGGGATCTTTGACCACTCCTTCCTTATGATTCTAACTCCATCTTGACAAAGAATTAGTCCAAAAATGGTAGGCTTGATGTCATAAGTAATGCTCCAAAAATCACATATTTCCAAACTCATTTATAACAAATATTGTATTGAAGTCAATTGAAAAATCATTTAATGGGTCATTAATATGCTCCTTGGTCACTCAGACTTTACTTCATTGCTTCAATTATTCAATTGGTCAAGAATCACCAAAAACTCACTTACTACAAAAAAGTCCATAAAACTTGGTTTCTCTCAATTCCATTTCAGAAATTTGCTCAAATGACCATAATTATTTATACTCGGTCCTATTCACTTCAAATGGATATCAAACATTTATATAATAGCTTCATTTTCCATATTTAATTATTTACAAATATATGTTCATTTTGTGAAATGAATCCTAAAAGTTTAAGATATATATTAGCCTCCTAGGGTATTTCCAATACCCATTGTGAGGTAAATAAGAAGGAAGAGGGATCGATGGAGTTGTCTATTGACAATAGGACTTGGTTGAGATGGCCATGTGATCTATTTTGATTTTTTTCTCTTTACTTTTCTACTTTATCATGTAATTTATCAAGGATGATGAAATATAATATTTGGAAACAATGAATACTATTAATACTATTTTTTATGGTTACTTATATCATGATGTCATAGTTATCTAAAATCCTTAGAAACCTATTAGGATTAAAAAGGCATATAAGTGAACTAACTAGGAAAGAACATTTGTTATCCCATTATTCTTCTTCACATATTTTTAGACTATATGAACCAAAAAACCTCATCTTTATAGTTCCACCTCTATATGTGTTCCTCCCTAGTTTTCTTTAAAATGAAAGACAAACAACATTTAACAACATTGGTCCCTCTATAAATTGAAGTTAATGCTATAACCAGATTAGGTCAGGTAATGTCAAATGCTTATCAAATTTGTCAAAGGTGGTTAACATGATCTCTCCTCTTGGTCTTATTCCTCTTCTCCAACTTGCCCTAATTCTTTACTTGGAGATAAGTATACAAATGAATGGGGGAATCAAGCCTTGTACTTAAACTATTGAGGGAGAAGGGTGGGGAAAATCACACTTTTGGATATCCTTGCCACCTAACACGAATTCTTCATATATTGACATCAAGTTTCTAGTTTGATACTTGATACTGATGCCATGGTGCTATTTCCCTCCAAACAACTTTCATAAAGTGATAGAAATTTGAAAGAAAAAATCAATAAAGAAATACAAGTTTGAAAAGAATAAACTACAATTATGACATGTATCTAACACATATCATGACTTTTCAACATTTGTAGCTACTTTTAATGGTACCTTCTCTGTCACAACCATTTCAACCTCAAGTTACACTATTTTTATGCTTATGTAAATTTCCTTTTTGATATAATAAAGTTAAATTCCTATGGAACTAGAAAAATTTACGGAACGAAATTTTGTCTTGGCAATTTTGGGAGACATAATGGAAGTAAATTTCAATTTTTTACTAAGTTGAGTCTTCTATTTCATTTCCCTAAAATTTTACTTAAAATGATGACAATTTAAGGATGGAAAAAAAGCACTGACACCCATCTCTTTCCATTTATAATCAATTCCACAATTTTTGGATACTCAATGTTAAATCTTCTATTAGAAGTGAAAAATGTTAACCTTATATAGTGCACAGTTATGGATATTTAATCACAATATAGCAAGAAACTCTAACTAATGATTTGCTCATTTATTTTGGGATGGCAGAGTAAGTTATCACACTACAACTTATACCCAACAATGAACATTATTTGAAACATCATTTTCTTTTAGTGAAGATTAACACTACTATAGATGACAAGCATGCTCATTATGAATTACTAGATGATAATGGAAGTTGTAGAGAACCACTCTTAATAACCAGAGAAAACCCTTATTATTATAGAATTTCATAGGGTTTAATTAAGCAAAGATCCCTCAAATCTAATTAAAATAAGTCAAAGAGCAATGGAAGAAGGTAATAGAAAAAATGCTCGGTATGTTTATTTCCAAAATATCACATTATTCTTAAGATTCACAATTAGTCACATAACACAATTATTGTATTGTTATACAAGTTATTTAAAAATTTCATCGTAGAATTCTTGTCAAAAACCAAAATCACATATATAATAACACACAATTACATGCACAATTCTCACAACAACTTGCCCAATGTAGGAACTGATAAACAATCCTAGCATCTGGATGTCACCTACTATTATGCTTGACACATAGCTCAAGATGATAAATCTGTGTTCACTCTTTAAACCAAAAATATGTTTACTGGTTTATTATCCAATATCTATGTGATAAAACAAGATTAAGAGTAAGTAAATATTATTTCATCTTATTTCTTCTCTTTTAGACTATATTTAACAAGTTAAATATTCATCAACGCAACAAGCACAGGTAGTCATTTGACAAAATACGACATGCATGTAATTGTATGATGAAAGACAAACTTAATAACAAGAATTTCCTTAATAGGAATCACAACATAATTTCAAAGAATGGAATGTAAATCCAGTAGTTGTAGCATATGCATTCAATGTCAAGAAGCCTACAATGGGATGATACATGTTATTAACAAACATAGCAACATAATCCAATTGTCAACTTGTATTACTTTACCTTGAATATACTTGACTTACTAGTTTTCAAGGTATGCACATGTGCATGACTCATTATCCATGTCTTAGGATTTAGCCGACTAGCTTAAGACAAATAACACAACCCAGATTTTCCAATGGGCTCTGTAAGAGCCAATAGTTTGACATCATGACCCTAGATTAGCCTTGGTTTCCTTCTAATCTTGCTTTATTATCATAATTTTGTACTTTATTAAGTTTTGATACCAATTTATTTATATATATATATCTGATTTGGTTTAGTTTTGCACTTTGTTTGCCATAAGTTCATGTTTCCTTCAAAGCAGTGAATGTAATTATAAATTCAATATAGTATGAAGATATTTTTGCAAATTATGTAAACAATATATACAGATTTGAGTTTTCCTTCATACTCATAATATTTTAGCCTTGAAATTTATTGGTTAAGAGATGACTTTAATTATTTTGTGTTTGCCTTGATTTACATTTTCATGTACAATTCAGACAAATATGCAACTTCACCCTAACTAAGGACCTAATTGTAAAACTGAGTATATTTCATGGTTTTGTTCATAATAGTACGTAATCCAATGCATTCTAAACTTGCTTTGTATGTTTTTAATCCTAGGGTTTCCAACCCCTAATTTAAGCTAGCATGATCGTTGTGGACTGTGATGGAACTCTCAACTATTGAGAATCAAGGACCTCTCAATTGTTGAGAGTATCAGACCTCTCTACCCATGGAATTCATGAAGTTATTAGATTATAATATTCCTAGATTCATCAACTGATGGGATGCCTAAAACTGACAATCAATGAGAAGTATGAATATGTGAACCAATTAAATTATGTATGTGAATTGATTGTATCAATAAGTCACCTACAAATGGAGATTCTAGAGTTCTAAAATTGATGAAAGACCAGTCTTAGTAGATTTGTAAGAACTTTTATTTTGTAAGCCATTGAGATATCTGGGTTTGAGAACCAATGGAAACCCTAGAGATGGAAATTGATGAGAAGGCGCGCTTGACAATCAATGATGCTTCTAGATTGTCAACCAATGGAGCTTCTAGTACTTAAACAAATGGACTTTTTGACCTATAGAAGTTCTAGAGCAATTAAAAAATTGTATGGATCGATTGGAATGATTCCCAAATCAATTAAAATGCTAGGAAGATCAATGAAAAGTCTGCATTGACCAATGGTAAATTTAGACACTAAATATGGGTAGTTTTCACATTTTCACCCCTATAGTTCATAGAACCCATCACCATCAACCTAGAGGGCCATTTGACACTCCTCCTTTCTATTATAACGTGATGAAAATCCTAACTATGTGAATTTCCAAGGAAGATGATGGCCATGGATGGGATCTTGCATGTCCTTTCATGTAGGTGATCAAGATTCCATAGTTTCTTCCAAATCTAGAGTACTTAACTTCCATCCCTAATCATGTAATATATACCTTTTACTACCTCTTCACTACTAATTTTCCTATCATCTTCATACCTTGTTTGTAAGACCCCTGGCCCATCCTAACCTCCTAAGCATGTTTTGGATCTCTAACCATCTATTTGGTTGTGTTATTTCTTGCTTGGTTTAACTATGTAATTAGTTATTTGAGGTTTTTCTTGAGGGCCTATGTGCACATTTTCCATTTTTGTGATTCTTCTTTAATTTGCACATATAATGTTTCTTCCCCTTCTCCCTCTTATTTGTACTTTGTTGGGTGCACTTAGATCACCTATTTAGGTATCATGTCTTTCCATTGATTGAGAATAAATGCAAATGATCAGTCTCTTCATTTTTTGAGGACCAATGGAGAGTTTCTTATCTTTTCATCATTGGAGAACCCATAAGATTGCCATGCTTTTCCATCAGTTATGCAATGATGGAAAATATTGGATGTGTTGATGTTGTATGCTCACATTGGTTATTATTGATGGGGTAGCTTATTAGTTAGACTCTGAGTTTTCAACGGTTGTTGGACTAATGGAAATTCATCAATTTTTTGACTGACGAAAATTGACGCCAACATTGGATAATGATGAAAGTTTGATGAAGATCTTATCGATGGAAACTTGGGGTTTAAAACTAATTGTATCATGGTGTTGAACGTGAATGAGGATGCACATATATATCTAATGGAACTCATGTGTGCATGGACTGATGTCCTACATTGACCACGTATGTCGATGGGAGTCTTGCTTCGTCTACAAATAAAAGGACAGAATAGTATAGATAAGAAGCTCCTATCCTTGCTTTCTAGGGGAGTGATAAATTGATGAATAGGTGGGAATCATTAATTGATGATTGAACAACTTTGAGTACCCTTTTTATCTACGCTAGGGATATATAAGCCCCTAGATTCTCTTTTTCTTGCCTCTTTTGTGTGAGTTTATCCCACAGTGCTGGATAATATGAGACACCATCGATTGACATCTACCAATGAAAAGTCTATTTTCATCAACCGTCATCATTGTTGTTTCTTGTTTTCTTCCTCTTTGTCTATGATGATGGACACTCCTCCTTGCATCTTCTAAACCTAGATTTATGTAAGTGGAGTTCTTATCCTTTTAAATATTGGTGATCCCTCATATTCTTCCTCCTTGGACCATTTCTTGATGGCTTCTCATTAGAATTATGACTGCCATGGTCTGATGCATTGTTTTCCTTCTCCATCCTTGTTCTAGTTGCCTTTAGTTTGTGGATCTGCTATCATAGAAAGTTGTGTGGGGTGAAAGCTTAGATCTTAGAGATTATGCATTTACATTGGGGTTTGTTGTAAAGCTTGAAACTTTCCTAGTCCTATGTTTGAGTGGACTCATTTTTGTGTTAGTAAGAAGAGTGGTATAAGTTTTGATGCATTTAGTATGTATCTTATATATAAAACTCATTATCTTGAATACAAAAAATCCCTTATCTTGATTTAATTTCTCTTTTAAGAATGAAAAGGTAAAACTATGTGTTGTCCAAAACTAGTAAAATGAGTATGTTACATGTGTATCTAAACTTTGTAATGTAAGTTTACTAGAACTATGATAGATTAGTATAATTCAACTATTAATGGAAGGATGTGTTCAAAGGTTGTACCTTTATTTGTTGGAGGAATCCTATAAGCAAATGGAATGCTAAGTTATATGTTTCTTTTGATGTCAAAACCTTCCCATAAATGTTTTAGGGATGTTTTACTAGCTATTATGCTGCCAAAATTTATGTGAATAAGGAATTGTTGTGTAGGGTCGACTTATGCTTTCCATATTTTGAAGCGTTGTCTTTACATACTCTTAAATGATGAACAGTCTTGTGATGATCTAATATTGAATTGGGTATAGTCTCAATACCCTTAGAACTTTTAAGGTTTAATTTATTATGATAGACCTTGATGTGGTCGAGAGCATGATTGTATACCATCATTTGAGAAGTTAATATTCAATTATTGTAACCTTTAATCATCTGAAGTTACATATCATGAATCAATTTAATAATCCCTCTGTAATTGTTTTATATAACATGATTGATGTAGTTGTAAAGAATAAATGGACCTAACTAGTCAAGTGCAACCTTAATCTTGTAAAACCTTGAGTTTGTAGATCTATTCCCTTGAATTGTTAGGAGGAATGGTGAAAATAGTTAATCTTATAGAAATCTAAACTATGAGATGACGCTTGGAGTTATATATCAATGTATATATGGGTATATTTTTGGATAGTATATCTTGACATCTTTAAACTTTGATAGGGACACAGTGAAGGCTTATGGTCCTAAAAGAACTAGAATATGACATGTGATGGATACTTGAGCAAATGTGATGATAGGTTGATATCCCAAGTTTGGTGCCTCTACCTATGTACCTAGGGAAGGCCTATGATTGGTGATCCTCTTCTAAGAAAAAATCCACATTAGACTTAGAATGAAAGCACTCTACCCTTTGGTTACCTCGATTTGACCTGAGGTCATGTGTAGAGTTCTAGTGGAATCTGGATGTCCCTATATCTTACACATATTGCTAGTATGGCTTAATAACATGTAGCTAGTAGTTTGTGTGGTATAGTTTGAACTGTCCATGTCATAATAAAATAAATAAATTAGTCGTATGCAAGATCTTATTTGATTTATTTGAAGCTAAACATGGATATTGTTATGATATGTGATTTATTTATTGAAACATATATATTTACTTGTATATAGCTATGGTATCTCACTGAGACAAGTATAGTATGGTAAGAGTGCATTTTGAAATACATGTTTGTATTCATATGCATAATTATGTACTACTCAAGTGAAATGTTCATTATCTCTTATAAGTAAAAATATTTTAATCATTATATTATACTATTTGGAATTGGGGTCTGTTCTACATTTTTTAGGTGATCAATAAGGATTCCCTTATAATGGAGGCAAATGTAAGACTAGAGGAGGTAGATCTTAGTTTTGAGGTGGGTGTTGTTTACATGTAGGGGTCCTGAGGGTAGGAGATGTTTAAGTGACCTCCTCTTGGGACTAAGTGAATTTTATGTATATGGGTTGAAATCTAATGTTGTTCATGTAATCTCATATTTGGGCATTTTTCTTCATTTCTTTATTTTTGATGTATGTTCACTCTATAATTTGGTTATCTATGCATAGCTTCTACATCCATAGTTATATGGGTTGTAAGGTATTATGGTCATGTCATGAGTTGTGCATGTATATGTAAATTCAAGAAGAATATTTATACATACGTAACAATGTTTGTGAACTATGAAGAACTTTGTAACAAATATAAAGGCTTTTCTATATCACCCCCTTTTATAATTTGCATTGGACCCATGTTATTCTAATGTGATTTATGTTGTTGATGAAATTTGTTGATTTTGTTCAGGGTTTGTTTTGAGTAATCTCAATTTGTGGCAGTGGAACGTCACAAATTTTTTGTTATAGATCATACGTATGTTGAGTCACAGGGACATATGATTAGGTTATTGTGTCTATTCTTATGAGTCCATCATATCTAACCATTGTTTATGGCTATGTAGATATGGTTGGATATCGTGAAGAGCATGTAGAGAGAGAAAAAATTCCTCATGGAGGTGACCTAAGGAGGCATGTATTCAAGAGAAAGATAACCAAACTAGAGCTTGAGCAGCCCAAGGCAACAACCCTAGATCTGACTATGCATGTCCATCCATCCTTTCAATCTATGTTTAGGTAGGTGATGTCCTATTTTGTTGAGAAGCTACCAGCTCATGTTTCTAGAGGACCTTCCTCATAGGTCGAATCTACATGTTTGAGTAAGATGCTTGAACATCTAAAGCGGGATGGGGATTTGGAGTAACCAAGTAAGATAGATCCAACAAATGGGATTTGTGACTAATATAGTTCGAGAAGGCATTTTAGTTGTTGGATGAGGACAAGGTGAAGCATGCAATTTACCTATTGAAGATAATTATGACCACTAGTGGGTCATTGAGGAGGAGAAAATGCTCAGTGATGTCATCACTTGGGTAGAGTTTAGGAGGGAGTTTGAGAACCAGTAATTCCCTTGATTATATATGGATTAGAGGATTATGAAGTTTGAGCAATTGAGACACAGTGAGATGATGGTGAATGAGTATGAAGTGTGGTTTGTGAAACTATTGAGGTTTCCCCCCCACATGGCACCAACAAAAAAGGATAGGATAAGGCAATTCGAGAAGGGTTGTATATATAGTTGGCTAGGTTAGCATTGACTTTGGATTTATGTGAGAATTTTCCACCTTTCTAGAGTCGGCAAGGAGGATAGAGTGAACAAATATCTACATTATCGACAAAAATGCCAAGAGGAAGTTAGTACAAGTGTCTAGATAGTTTTTTGGAGAATCTAGGTGCAGAATCAATGTAAGATTTCGTCTACAAATAGACATTTCAAACAAATGCCTTCCTCTCAATGGACCTTTCCTTCCCGAGAAGAGAAGAAAAGTGGAAGTCCCAAAAGTGTAACATACTTGAAAATTGATTACCAAATCTGACTCTCTCATTTTCTTATGTCTTTCAATTGAAATAAAAACTAGTTCCATGTTCCCCTGATTTAAAATCTAACATGAAATTTTAGAATGTACTAACTAAATTATATCTCTATTATGGGTAAATATACAAATTTACCAGTAAATTAGATTTTATCTCTAATTTGACAGTTTGTAATCATCCTCAATGTAGTTTTGAAAAGGAAATAGTAAACACAAGATAATGTAAAAAATGGATTAAGAAAGGCATTAACCGAATTAATTAGTACTTAACTTACTAATTATGAAATAAAATATGAATTATTTTCTAAAGGTGAAACTAACATTTAAATTGGGTTCTCAGTGTCTTGTTTAGTCTAAATCTCAAATTGCAAGTCAATTGGGCTTTATTAACCCCCCTCATTTAATTAATTGAATTCACAATTGAATACATATAAATGCATTTAATATTTAAATTAACGCCTAAGTTTCTCTTATTATTTCATTATAATGCTAGAGAGTACTATTCTCCTCCTTGAAGATGCAGACTTAGTCATTACCTATAGGGAGATGACCCATCCTTTCTCCTCTCCCTTGCCTCTATTGTTCCCCATATCTCCCCTCTTACTCATTCCCCTTTCCATTCTCTCACTAGTGAGAAACTTGGCCACGCCCTTGCATTGACCTAGTGCCCTAATGGTTGAGAGTTGGGTACCGGATATTATGTGCCCCTCCCTCTTTCTCTTTATTCATTCATTTCTCTATAATATTTTTCCTCCTTATCCCTAACTCCTTGCTTCCATGTTGTCACTCCATGTCTTCAGCAAAACTTAACCGCTCTGCATCAATGTGTTGGATCAATGGGCTCTAGAGGGGGGGTGAATAGAGATTCACAATTATCACAAGAGAAAATAGACCACCAAAGCTTAAACAAGCAGCAATTTGATGTCTTAATCTAACATGCATAGAAAGGATGAGAGACAAGGAAAAGCAAGCACTTGGATAGGTGGTTTAGAGTGGTTCCATATCCTAAACTTAGGAGCAATGTCAGTCTACTACCTAGAGTGGGTTAGTCTCTAGGATTTGAAATCTTAGTACTCTTATATTCCACAATAAGATTACAAGACACAACAACCACACATCCAAGGGCTTAGTACCTCAAGAAAAGATCATCAACCTATAGAAGGAGCTTACCCACTTGAACCATGGAGTCTTCATCCATCAACATGGACTTACCCACTCCTTCCTTCAAGTCTTCTGCCTTCAAGGGATTACCTATCTTCCTTGAGTGTCACCTTGACTATATCCTTCACTTGGAGATCTTGAGCACCTATCCCCTTCACTTGTAGATATAGAGAACCTTGCTTTCTTCAACCTTGAAGAACAACACCTCCTTCTCCTTCACTTGGAGAAGATCTTCAAACTTTATCTTCAATGGGAATTGAGGTAGGAAGATGGAGGAGGAGAGGTTTACATCAATACAGGGAGTAGCTCTCTTATACTAGAACATATCTCACTCATACTCATGAATTTGACTTGAAGGTAGAGAGAGAAAGGGGCTTAAAGGGTTAGAACACTCTCAACTATGTTAGAACCAAGTTTGCAATGAATGAGCAGCCTTGGAATGAACTCCAAGCGGTCCTATTTATAGTTGAGGGTGTGATGACCGTCTCGCGAAAATAGGATTAACTAAAGCGGAAGTGATTACTTAGCAGTGAAATTACTAAAAATTAAAACTTTTTACACAGAGATCCATAAATTGTACAACTCTTTCATAAAGAAACAAAGTAAGTTATTTACATTCTAATACATCAGTTCATCTCTGTATCATCCCATCTCGAGAGTCATAAACATTAACTGCCCTGTGAGACTGTACATAAGCAGTATACAAAAATCTTGAGGCATCCAGCCAAAAATCTCAAATCTAAATCAAACCATCTACTGACTCCTTGGACCTGAGAGTACAGAGACGACACATAGGACTCTCTATATACAGAACCTAATAGATAGTGTCTCCACCTGAAGATCACTGCTGCTCTTATTGTTGTTGTTGTTGTTGTTGCTGCTCACCCACTGAAGGGTTTCTTCTTCCTCGGCGTCTACCTAAAAAGTTGAATCCCATGGGGCTGAGACAATTAAAAATTGTCCCAACGAGAGATATAACTCTCGGCCAGAAGCATTATTATTGCTGATAATAGAATACCATTGAGCAGTAAAATTATAAATATTCAACAGCAGATAATTCATTGAATAAGATATGTAGAGCAGTATTCTCTATGCAATCATTTCAATTATAACTTAAATAAGCAGCAAGTCATTCATTTAATAAAGAATATGAAGAACATGTGTACTAATTATCCAACTAGGACATATTAGACAATGTATCATCAAACATTGATTCTCGAAGTTCAACCCTAATAAAATATGCTACATGGTTGATTACATTTTACAAAAATATCTATGCCCTAAGGAGATGAGGTATACCTCTCATACTCCAACCGACCATTGCGGAATCGAAATTGGTACCATACATGGGTCATCAGAAGGGCCGGATTTCTATGACCTCATCATCCTCAGTCAGTGTGAGGAACAACATGTAGGACATCTTGTGTCTCTGCTAAAATAGCTTTCCAGGGTATTCTGGCAACTTCGCTATTAGAGTTACAGTGGCATGTTGTACTCTCTTCTCCATCAAGGGATTTCTAGTTTATCTCACATCGATGCGGCATTAACATCATCATCGGGAGATTAGTGATACATCATCCCGGCATATACATATAATGAAAGATTGAGGGATTTAATGTTTATCTCACATCAATTCCTCCATTAGGACGTAAGGATATTCGCGTCCATAACCCCTAATACTCAAAAGTATGCTCTCCAGGAGTTCCCTTAGGAAAACCTATTTCACCATCATCCAACATATGACGATGATGGATCTATGGTCAGGGCTCTACATGATATCATTTCACTTGATTATTTAAGTATATTACAACATTCTTTTAGCAGCAGGCATGTTTTCAAACATAAACCATTATAACATATGCCATAAAGAAAGAGCACTATTTTATCAAGTTCATTTCATGGCTTTATAAACATTGGGATCTCAATCCCTTATCAATTCATCATCATGATTCAAGAATATGGGTGTACAAACCCTTAGATCATCAAATCACTTGTTACCACCTTAACAGGTAACACAATGCCATCAGGTTATTTGACAGTGTAAACATAATAGTAGCAATGTAGGTATTTCACTTGGCTCATACAACCTATCAGTCTCTTTTGTTACCTTTTTTCTAGGCAACATAGCATATCATTGCTTACAAAACTTATAAAGTACTTTCATTAAACAAAGCATCATAGCTATCACCTGGCTATGTTCAATATCTCATAAAACATGCATGATTAATACAGATGATAACAGATACATTTATTTCATATCAGCAAAATGCAAAACAATAATAACATCACTATTCAAGGGTTGCACCACTATGCCCTTAATAGGGTTAGGGTTTCCCTTTTTATTTCAATTAGGGTTAATCATCCCCTAAACTCAATTAGGATTAATGACTTATCATTTCATTATCCAATCATAGAGCTTCATGCTATAAAGCATAACCCAGAATTAGGGTTTCACATTTTCATATACTTATTTGGAATTAGGGTTTACTATTCACATTACATCACCCTTAATTATGGTTCATGTTCAACATACCCTGAATTAGGGTTTACTATTCATGTCACATCACCCTAGGTTAGGGTTTACTATTCATATCACATCACGCTAGGTTAGGGTTTACTATTCACCCCAACTAGGAGTGATCATCAAATTACCTTGAATTAAGGTTTATCATGTCATCACTATGAATTGAGATCATACCATCACCATGTATTAAGATTACTTACAATAATACCCTCAATTAGGGTTATGATTCATTAACCTTCATAATTAGGGTTTCATGATCTCACTATCATGGATCATACCCTAATTAGACATCTATTCATAATGAGAGTACATTACATAATTAACATTTATGTAGGTAATCCTTTCTCTCTCATCCTTTATAGGATAATGTTTACTTCAGCCTTGATTAGGCTAAGTCAACTCAACATGAAAGAGAATTGACATCATAGGTTATGTCATTACCATTATGATCATTAAGGCTTAACTACTTATTGGATATTAATCAAACTATCCCATTAAGATACAAGTACCATAATCATCTTTGATTACATCTTGTATTAAACAATTAACCAACTTAACCTTTAACCACTTTAAGTATCCATGCGGTTTTGGATAATTATTCACCAAACGATCTTGGCTACAAAGACCCCAAACGATCTTGACCATAAATATCCAAACGGTCTAAGACCATTTAGACCTCCATGCGGTCTTGCACAACCTCTGAAACTGTTTGGTGAAATAAATGGTGAAGACTGTTTGCCCAAAGTGGACTTTTGAAACCGCATGAACTTGATCGGTTTGGAAACCGCATGAACCTAAACGGTTTGGGATCGTTTGGTCCCAAACGGTCTTGAGACCGTTTGGTCCCAAATGGTCTTGAGACCGTTTGGACTCAAACGGTCTTGAGACCGTTTGGTCCAAACCCCCTCAAAACTGCAAGGACCAAAAAGGGTCTCAACCACTTCAATCAATTTAGGGTTTCCAAGATCGATTCCTACAACCATTGAATCTATGGAACTACTCATCAATTGGTCCTATAACCACACATCAATTGAGTTAATTAGGTCAACCTTCAACTGATTTGACCCTCAATTGACCCTCAATTAATCATCAGTTAGGGTTTGAGTCAATTGAATTAGGGTTTGGGGACGTTGATCCTTCAATGTTGATTATTGTTGAACCAATTACTTGAAACTATTGGATTACCATCAAAATTGGGCATGACCTGACCCCAAACGATCTTGAGGTCATTTGGATAACCTACAAACGGTCTTGAGACTTTTTTCCCAAGTCAACATCAAAATCCAAGTCAACCATTAGGGTTTGGTTCATTGGATTGATCATTATATCAACATTTGATTGCTCTTCAACATAGCATCATTAGATCTTCAATCACCTAACCATAGTCAACCCTAGACCTCCAAACGGTCTTGTGTGACCCCCAAATGGTCTTGGGATCGTTTGGATGACTTGCAAACGGTCTTGAGACCATTTTCACATCACATCATCACTAACCATGTCATTCAATTAGGGTTTGGATCCTAGGATTGGTCACCAAATCAACAAATGATTATACCTCAACTAATATATTTAAATCTTCAATTGCTCAACCAAACTTAACCCTAAACCCCAAAACGGTCTTGGGTGATCACCAAATGGTCTTGAGACCGTTTGGGTGATCCCTAAATGGTCTTGAAACCGTTTGGTTCAATCAACCCAAGTTTCAAACTCAATCAATAACCAAAATCAGCACTTAACCCGATTAGGGTTTTGGTGATTGTTGGACCTTCATTTAGTGAACCAATTGAAGTTAATTAATAATTATTCATGGAGAATTGTCCTACATTATTCTAAACAAGTCTCCAAATGGTCAACGCTTGGTCAAAGCCACCAAACGGTCTTGGACCGTTTGCTTCTATGCGGTTTAGTGAAACTGTTTGCATTCAAACGGTTTGAAACTGTTTGCTCCCAAACGGTTTGGGAAACCATTTGAGCAACAAAAGCAAACCGTTTGGTAAAGTAACTTTTTTGGATATTTATCTAGAATGACATCACCTTCGTCTTCCTCTGTTCAACCAGGAACTATTGTTGTTCTTCACGGAAGTTAAAGCAAGAACTCACAAGAGTATCAAAGGAAGAAAGTAGCCAACAATTATTATAGAAAAGAGTGCAATACTAATGCTTAAGGGTTAGAGTTATAAAACCCAACTATAGAACTGATCCAAATCTCCACGATCCATGGCTTTAATGGTGGATGGAGTACCAGTAGTTATCCAAGGTTCGTCCTTCAACTTTTGGATGAACAAGATGGCTAGAATTGGAAATCGTGTGAAGAAAACCAACAATCAACTATTGTTTTAGGGTTTCCACCATGAATCCGAGGTAGATGATGATCCAAACTTACCAACAGGTTTGGTCATCCTTCCTCTACTCCAGAGCTCTCCTTTGGTCGGAAAAAGCAAGGTGAAAAGAGAAAGAACTAAGGGAACGGTTCTCATGTGTATTGCAAAAGATATACATAAGAGATATGTATATGGGTTTTTCAGGAAATAGAAAAAAGAGAGTTATCTCCTTAGTTCCAACTAATATCCACCAAATCTTTCTCCATTCCTTGGCCACGTAGCCACCTTCTATTTTCCTTGCAAGACTCTCCATTATCCAAGAAATAATGGAAAATGAACTAAGCACCTTAAAGAGATGTATATTAATATCCATCCTTTTATTGGATATTGTTTTGTATTATATTAATGTGAATGGCTTCCACTCAACCAAGATCTTTTTATGCCCAAGAATGGAACAAGATCGTCCAAACTATAGAAAACCCATCCCTCAACTTTTGGTTTAAGGGCTCCTTAATTAATATATTTCTTTTTGCACTAAATTATATTAAAGAGCCATATATGCTTAAATCTTGATTATTTTAATGTCAGGATTCTCTCTCCTCCATGATAATTCAAATGAGGCGCCCTTTTCATTTTATTTTCTCTACTTGATTCCAAGAAACATGAGAGACCCTCTAGAAGTGATATTTTGCATATTGAACCCTAGGTTTTGGGTAAATTGCATATTAGACCAAAACTAGGTTTTAATGCACAAGGATTGCTCTACAAGCTTTATCTTGGTGCCCAAGCTTGTAGAAACCATACCATTACATCATATTCATTATTATGATGTCTCAACATCAGAGGAACATCTTATCATGTGCAATTTGCAAGTTAACCCCTCTACTTGGGTAATTTGCACTTTAGTCCAAAAGTAACAAAACAAAGTTTCAACATCATTCAAAAAGGACTGAAATTGAAATATAAGTTCCTCAAAAGCCTTAATTACTTTTCAAAGTATAAGAACAAGCATCTAATAAACTTAATTAGGCAAAACACCTAGGGTTAGTACATAACCCAGGTCAGGGATGTTACAAATACAAGGATTCTGTCCCCGAAATCATCAACAAAACATTTTAAGAGAAAAGAGTAGGGTATTTCCTTCTCATCTCTTCCTCCAGTTCCCATGTAGCTTCTTCAACTCCACGGTGATTCCAGAGGACTTTCACAAGACTAATGTCTTTCTTCTTCAGCTTCTTGATTCTTCTATCGAGAATCAACACATGTCCTTCAATATAAGATATATCATCATTTAATTCTACTTCCATAGGCTGCAGAACTGTTTCTGTGTCAGGATGACATTTCCTTAGCATGGAAATGTGGAACACTGGGTGTCACTTTTGCAACTCTGGTGGTAAATCTAGCTTATAAGCTACCTTTCCAATCTGTTCAATGATTGGATAAGGCCCCATAAACCTAGGAGCTAACTTTCCTTTTCTTCCAAACCTAAGAACTCCCTTCCAAGGTGAGACCTTGAGGTACACTCTGTCTCCAACTTGGAATTCTAAAGGTCTACGATGCTTATTAGCATAAGATTTCTACCTATCCTGTGCAGCCTTTAACTGTTGTTGTATTATTTTAATCTTGTCGGTGGTCTACTGTACAAGATCAGGACCCAAAAGTTGATATTCACCAATTTCATACCAACATAGGGGAGATCTACAACGTCTACCATACAAAGCTTCATAAGGTGCCATGTCAATACTATGTTGATAGCTATTGTTGTAGGCAAACTCTATCAAACTTAGATGTAGATCCCAACTTCCTATAAACTGGAGGACACATGCCCTAAGTAAGTCCTCTAAAGTTTGTATAGTTCTTTCTGACTGTCCATCAGTCTGAGGATGAAAGTTTGTACTAAACCTTAACTGTGTGCCTAAAGCTTTATGAAGATGCTCCCAAAAATGACTCGTAAACTGGGGACCTCTATCAGAAACAATGGTAACTGGGACCCCATGTAGCCGCACTATCTCATCTACATACAACTGTTCCAGCTTCTCAGCAGAATAGGTTGTTTTGACAGGTAAGAAATGTGTTGTCTTTGTCAACCTATCAACTATTACCCAGATGGAATCATGACCTTTGGTTGTTCTGGGTAGACCAACCACGAAGTCCATGGTCACATGATCCCACTTCCACTGTGGTATGGGTAAAGGTTGCAGTGTTCCTATGGGCTTCTGGTGTTCAGCTTTAACTTGCTGACATATTGGACACCGCATAACGAACGCAGCAACATTCTTCTTCAATCCAGGCCACCAATACATATCTTTCAAGTTATGATACATCTTGGTGCTTCTTGGATGCATAGCATACATTGAAGAATGAGCTTCTTCCAGGACTAATTTCCTTAAGTTATCAACATCAGGCACTATCATCCTACCATGATAACAAGCTACTTGATCGTCTGAATCATGGAAACCATCTCATTTTGCACTACCATACTCTGATCTAATCTGCTGAACTACAGCATCATCTTGTTGTGCCTCTTTAATCTGCTGTCTCAGGGTAGGTTTTATGTGCATCTCAGCTAACAACCCAGATAACAATGATACTTTAAATGTACATTGTCTTGCCTTAAAGAGATAAGCATATCCCTCCTAGATCATACCAAGGAATTCAGCTGTGCTCCATCTAAGGTTGGTGTTGCTGATTTCCTACTCAAAGCATCAGCAACTACACTGTCCTTCCCTGGATGATAATCAATTGTACAATCGTAGTCCTTAATTAATTCCATCCAATGGTGTTGCCTCATGTTAATCTCATGCTGAGAGAAGATATACTTTAGGTTCTTATGGTCTGTGAAAATATGGAATGTCTCTCCATAAAGATAATGGCTCCAGATCTTCAAGGCATGGACTACATCAGCTAGTTCTAGGTCGTGTGTCAGATAATTCTCCTTGTGTTTCTTAAGCTATCGGGAAGCAAAATAAATCACTTGTTTATCATGCATTAACACACATCCTAGTCCATTCTTAGAGGCATCACAGAAAACTATATACCCTTTCCCTTGTTCGGGTAATACTAGTACAGGTGCACTTGTCAGCCTTTCCTTTAACAACTGGAATTATTGCTGACACTTGTCATTCCAGTCAAAAGGAACATCCTTCCTGGTCAACTTAGCCAAGGGTAAAGCTATAGAACTGAAGTTCTTAATGAACCTTCGGTAATAGCCTGCCAACCCTAAGAAACTGTGAATCTCCGTCGGTGTTTTCGGCTGCTCCCACTACATGACAGATTCTACCTTTTTAGGGTCAACACATATACCTGATGCATATATTACGTGTCCAAGAAGAGAAACCTCAGGTAACTAGAACTCACACTTGCTAAATTTAGCATATAACTCATGCTCTCTTAGCAAAGTTAGAGTCTGACGAAGATGCCACTCATGCTGCTGAGCATCTCTACTATAGATCAGGATGTCATCTATAAAGACAACTACACACTGATCTAGAAAAGGTTGAAAGATTATATTCATGAGTTCCATAAATGCAGCTAGTGCATTAGTTAGTCCAAATGACATAACTATGAACTCATAGTGACCATACCTTGTCCTAAAGGCAGACTTAGGTATGTCACCCTCCTTAATACATAGCTGATGATATCCCGACCTCAAATCAATCTTTGAGAAGACTATTGCACCACGCAACTGGTCAAAAAGATCATCAATCCTCGGAAAAGGATACATATTCTTTATTGTTACTTTATTTAATTGTCTGTAATCAATGCACAACCGCATTGACCCATCCTTCTTTTTAAGAAAGAGGACAGAGCACCCCATGGTGAAGTACTCGGTCAGATGAAACCTTTCTCAAGAAACTCTTGCAGCTGCTTCTTGAGTTCTGCCATATCAGCAGGCGCCATCCTATACGGTGTTTGTACCATAGGTTGCGTGCCCGGGATTAGATTAATTTCAAAATCAATCTCTCGGGGTGGAGGTACACCTGGAAGTTCTTCAGGAAATACATCTTCAAATTCCCTGACTACAGGAACTTCAGTAGGATTAGGACTCTCCAAGGTGGTATCTACCACATGGGCCAAGAATGCATAACATCCTTGCCTCATCAACTTTTCTGCAACCATAGATGACACAAGACAGGTTGGAAGAATCTTTCTATCTCCTTGAAAGATCCATGTGTCACTATCATCTGTGAACACAGATTGCTTGGACTCACAATCCAAGACAACCTTATACCTTTCTAAGGTATCCATACCAAGAATTATATCGAAACCATGCATCTCAAGTGGTATAAAATCCACTTGAATGCGATGTTCAGAAAAGAAAAGAATGGAGGGAGAACACACCTCCTACAACACAGCAGATCCCATCAAAGGAGTTTCTAACTTCAAACTCTCTACCCTATGACCAACTGTTGTATTGCAGTAAAGAATCACTCTTCGAGTGATAAAGGAGTGTGTAGCACCCGGATCAATTAAAACAGATACGACACAGGATGTAGACACATCAAAATAAAATAACTTCATCTGACTTGTCACAACCTGAGAGTTGATCACTGTATCAGGTGGATTCATCGCATAGAATCTCACCGTTGCATGTGGTTGATTCGGTGCTCGATGATTGGGTGTCGATGATCCAGCTTGGGATGCTTGTCCACATCCTCTAGCGCCACCTGGAAACTATCTCCTTTGGGAACCTTGCTGACTCTACATTTGAGTTTGAGTCACACTAGCCTCTCTGGCTCTGCAATCCTTCATCAGATGTCCCACCTTTCCACATATGAAACAACTTCTAATCCCTTGTTGTGGTCTGGATGGTCCTGTAACCGGCATGGATGATGAGCTACGGGATCCTTCAGGTGGTAAACTTCATCCTCTACCCCTATTTGACGTCCACTGCGTCTGGGTACTGAATCTAGGTGGTGGTGTAGGCATGGAAAACCTCGGTTTCTTGAAACCTTTGGATGGGGATCCTTGGAACTGGGGATACATCTTCTTATTCTTGGTTTTTTGCTTCTCCGTCACAGACCTCTCTATCCTCCTGACATGCTCCACAAAGGTAGAAAATCTTTCCCTGTTCTCCAGAGCAGACACAGGGGTGGTCAACTCAGCATTTAACCCCTTCTCAAAACAATCGAATCCGCTCTTCATCTGTGGTTGCCATATGTGGACAAAACTGCAATAGCTCAATGAACTTAGCCTCGTACTCACTAATGTTCATTGGTCCTTTCCTTAATCTCTCAAACTGAGAGATTTTCTCATCCAAGAACGTCTTAGGAAAGTATTTGTTGACAAATTCTCATCGAAACACTTCCCATTCAATCTCCACACCTGGCCTTTTCCCTTCCTCTATGGTCCACCAGTGACCAACACTCCCCTTAAGAAGATACACAACATGTCTAACCTTCTCAGCTTCTGGGATGTTCAAGATTCTAAAGGCCTTCTCTAGTTTAGTTAGCCACATGTCAGCATCTGTTGGGTCAGCTGTCCCAGCATATTCTGTGGCTCCAACACGGTGTAGTCATTCAAACGTCTTGTCGGCACCTTGTCCTTCTGGATGGGTAGGTGCCCTAGGTACAGGTATAGGCATCCTATCATTCATGTATGTCATGGCAGTCATGAACTACCCAAACATGGCTTGAAAGGTTGGGTTCCCCATGTTAGCTTGATTGAACTGGGGTGGTTCGGGTACATGTTCCTCCCTTCTTTGGTCTCTTGCACCTCCTCTGGGTGCAGCGACACTACTCTCTGCAACATGTTCCTCGTGTGATCCAGACATCTTTAGTTTTCTCTTCTCCTCCTATATGAGCAGAAGACACTATCAGATATACTAGAAGACACTAGAACAGACTCAACAACCCTAGTCCTATGTCTCTGTAGACTCAGTGAACCTAGAGCTCTGATACCACTAAATTGTGACGACCATCTCGCGAAAATAGGATTAACTAAAGCGGAAGCGATTACTTAGTAGTGGAATTACTGAAAATTACTAAAAATTAAAACTTTTTGCATAGAGATCCATAAACTGTAGAATTCTTTCATAAAGAAACAAAGTAAGTTATTTACATTCTGATACATCAGCTCATCTCTATATCATCCCATCTCGAGAGTCATAAACATTAACTGCCCTGTGAGAGTGTACATAAGCAATATACAAAAATCTCGAGGCATCCAGCCAAAAATCTCATATCTAAATCAAACCATCTACTAACTCCTAGGACCTGAGAGTACAGATACGACACATAGGACTCTCTATATACAGAACCTAATAGACAGTGTCTCCACCTGAAGATCACTGCTGCCCTTATTGTTGCTGCTATTGTGGCTATTGTTGTTGCTGCTCACCCACTGAAGGGTTTCTTCTTCCTCGGCGTCTACCTAAAAAGTTGAATCCCACGAGGGTGAGACAATTGAAAATTGTCCCAGCGAGAGATATAACTCTCCGCCAGAAGCATTGTTATTGCTGATAATAGAATAGCACTGAGCAGTAAAATTATAAATATTCAACAGTAGATAATTCATTGAATAAGATATGCAGAGCAGTATTCTCTATGCAATCATTTCAATTATAATTTAAATAAGCATAAAGTCATTCATTTAATAAAAAATATGAAGAACATGTGTACTAATTATCCAACTAGGACATATTAGACAATGTATCATTAAACATTGATTCTCTTAGTTCAACCCTAAGCAAATATGCTACACGGCTGATTACATTTTACAAACATATTTATGCCTTAAGGAGATGAGGTATACCGCTCATACTCCAACCGACCATTGCGAAATCGAAATCGGTACCATACATAGGTCATCAGAAGGGCCGGATTTCTATGACCTCATCATCCTCAGTCAGTGTGAGGAACAACATGCAGGACATCTTGTGTATCTGCTAAAATAGCTTTCCATGGTATTTTGGCAACTTTGCTATTAGAGTTACAGTGTCATGTTGTACTCTCTTCGCCATCGAGGGATTTCTAGTTTATCTCACATCGATGCAGCATTAACATCATCATCGGGATATTAGTGATACATCATCCCCGCATATACATATAATGAAGGATTGAGGGATTTAATGTTTATCTCGCATCAATTCCTCCATTAGGACGTAAGGATATTTGCGTCCATAACCCCCACATACTCAAAAGTATGCTCTCCAGGAGTTCCCTTAGGAAAACCAGTTTCACCATCATCCAACTTTTGACGATGATGGATCTATGGTCAGGGCTCTACATGATATCATTTCACTTGATTATTTAAGTACATTACAATATTCTTTTACCATCAGGCATGTTTTCAAACATAAACCATTATAACATATGCCATAAAGAAAGAGCACTATTTTATCAAGTTCATTTCACAACTTTATAAAAATTGGGATCTCAATCCCTTATCAATTCATCATCATGATTCAAGAATATGGGTGTACAAACCCTTAGATCATCAAATCACTTGTTACCACCTTAACAGGTAACACAATACCATCAGGTTATTTGACAGTGTAAACATAATAGTAGCAATGCAGGTATTTCACTTGGCTCATACAGCCTATCAGTCTCTTTTGTTACCTTTTTGCTCGGAAACATAGCATATCATTGCTTATAAAACTTATAAAGTAATTTCATTAAACAAAGCATCATAGCTCTCACCTGGCTATGTTCAATATCTCATAAAACCTGCATGATTAATACAGATGATAACATATATATTTATTTCATATCAGCATAATGCAAAATAATGACAGCATCACTATTCAAGGGTTGCACCACTATGCCCTTAATAGGGTTAGGGTTTCCCTTTTTATTTCAATTAGGGTTAATCATCCCTAAACTCAATTAGGATTAATGACTTATCATTTCATTATCCAATCATAGAGCTTCATGCTATAAAGCATAACCCAAAATTAGGGTTTCACATTTTCATATACTTATTTGGAATTAGGGTTTACTATTCACATTACATCACCCTTAATTATGGTTCATGTTCAACATACCCTGAATTAGGGTTTACTATTCATGTCACATCACCCTAGGTTAGGGTTTACTATTCATATCACATCACCCTAGGTTAGGGTTTACTATTCACCCCAAGTAGGAGTGATCATCAAATTTCCTTGAATTAAGGTTTATCATGTCATCACTATGAATTGAGATCATACCATCACCATGTATTAAGATTACTTACAATAATACCTTCAGTTAGGGTTATGATTCTTAACCTTCATAATTAGGGTTTCATGATCTCACTATCATGGATCATACCTTAATTAGACATCTATTCATAATGAGAGTCCATTACATAATTAACATTTATGTAGGTAATCCTTTCTCTCTCATCCTTTATAGGGTGATGTTTACTTCAGCCTTAATTATCATAGGTTATGTCATTACAATTATGATCATTAAGGCTTAACTACTTATTGGATATTAATCACACTATCCCATTAAGATACAAGTACCATAATCATCTTTGATTACATCTTGTATTAAACATTTAACCACTTTAAGTATCCATGTGGTTTTGGATAATTATTCACCAAACGATCCTGGCTACAAAGACCCCAAACGATCTTGACCATAAATATCCAAATGGTCTAAGACCGTTTAGACCTCCATGTGGTCTTGCACAACCTCTGAAACCATTTGGTGAAATAATTGGTGAAGATTGTTTGCCCAAAGTTGACTTTTGAAACCGCATGAACCTAAACAGTTTGGGATCGTTTGGTCCCAAACGTTCTTGAGACCATTTGGTCCAAACACCCTCAAAACTGCAAGGACCAAAAAGGGTCTCAACCACTTCAATCAATTTAGGGTTTCCAAGATCGATTCCTTTAACCATTGAATCTATGGAACTACTCATCAATTGGTCCTATCACCACACATCAATTGAGTTAATTAGGTCAACCTTCAACTGATTTGACCCTCAATTAACCCTCAATTAATCATCAATTAGGGTTTGAGTCAATTGAATTAGGGTTTGGGGACGTTGATCCTTCAATGTTGATTATTGTTGAACCAATTACTTGAAACTATTGGATTACCATCAAAATTGGGCATGGCCTGACCCCAAACGGTATTGAGGTCGTTTGGATAACCTCCAAACGCTCTTGAGACCATTTGCCCAAGTCAACATCAAAATCCAAGTCAACCATTAGGGTTTGGTTCTTTGGATTGATCATTATATCAACATTTGATTGCTCTTCAACATAGCATCATTAGATCTTCAATCACCTAACCATAGTCAAACCTAGACCTCCAAACGGTCTTGGGTGACCCCCAAACGGTCTTGGGATCATTTGGATGACCTCCAAATGGTCTTGAGACCATTTTCCCATCACATCATCACTAACCATGTCATTCAATTAGGGTTTGGATCCTAGGATTGGTCACCAAATCAACAATTGATTATACCTCAACTAATATATTTAAATCTTCAATTGCTCAACCAAACTTAACCCTAAACCCCAAAATGGTCTTGGGTGATCACCAAATGGTCTTGAGACCGTTTGGGTGATTCCCAAATGGTCTTGAAACTGTTTGGGTCAATCAACCCAAGTTTCAAACTCAATCAATAACCAAAATCAACACTTAAGCCGATTAGGGTTTTGGTGATTGTTGGACCTTCAATTAGTGAACCAATTGAAGTTAATTAATAATTATTGATGGAGAATTGTCCTACATTATTCTCAACAGGTCTCCAAATGGTCAACGCTTGGTCAAATCCACCAAACGGTCTTGGACCGTTTGCTTCTATGCAGTTTAGTGAAACCGTTTGCATTCAAACAGTTTGAAACTGTTTGAGCAACAAAAGCAAACCGTTTGGTAAAGTAACTTTTTTGGATATTTATCTAGAATGACGTCACCTTCATATTCCTCTGTTCAACCAAGAACTATTTCTGTTCTTCACGGAAGTTAAAGCAATAACTCACAAGAGTATCAAAGGAAGAAAGTAGCCAACGATTATTATAGAAAAGAGTGCAATACTAATGCTTAAGGGTTAGAGTTATAAAACCCGCCTATAGAACTGATCCAAAGCTCCAAGCTCCATGGCTTTAATGGTGGATGGAGTTCTAGTAGTTATCCAAGGTCCATCCTTCAACTTTTGGATGAACAAGATGGCTAGAATTGCAAATCGTGTGAAGAAAACCAACAATTAACCATTGTTTTAGGGTTTCCACCATGAATCCGAGGTAGATGATGATCCAAACTTACCAACAGGTTTGGTCATCCTTCCTCTGCTCCAGAGCTCTCCTTAGGTCGGAAAAAGCAAGGTGAAAAGAGAAAGAACTAAGGGAACTGTTTTCATGTGAATTGCAAAAGATATACATAAGAGATATGTATATGGGTTTTTAAGGAAATAGAAAAAAGAGAGTTATCTCCTTAATTCCAACTAATATCCACCAAAGCTTCCTCCATTCCTTGGCCACGTAGCCACCTTCTATTTTCCTTGCAAGACTCTCCATTATCCAAGAAATAATGGAAAATGAACTAAGCACCTGAAAGAGATGTATATTAATATCCATCCTTTTATTGGATATTGTTTTATATTATATTAATGTGAATGGCTTCCACTCAACCAAGATCTTTTTGTGCCCAAGCATGGCACAAGCTCGTCCAAACTATAGCAAACACATCCCTCAACTTTTGATTGAAGGGATCCTTAATTAATATATTCTTTTTGCACTAAATTATATTAAAGAGTCATATATGCTTAAATCTTGATTATTTTAATGTCAGGATTCTCTCTCCTCCATGATAATTCAAATGAGGTACAATTTTCATTTTCGTTGCTCTAATTGATGCCAAGAAACATGAGAGACCCTCTAGAAGTGATATTTTGCATATTGAACCCTAGGTTTTGGGTAAATTGCATATTACACCAAAACTAGGTTTTAATGCACAAGGATTGCTCTACAAGCTTTATCTTGGTGCCCAAGCTTGTAGAAACCATACCATTACATCATATTAATTCTTATGATGTCTCAACATAAGAGAAACATCTTATCATGTGCAATTTTCAAGTTAACCCCTCTACTTGGGTAATTTGCACTTTAGTCCAAAAGTGACAAAATAAAGTTTGAACATCATTCAAAAAGGACTAAAATTGAAATATAAGTTCCTCAAAAGCCTTAATTACTTTTCAAAGTATAAGAACAAGCATCTAATCAACTTAATTAGGCAAAACACCTAGGGTTAGTACATAACCCAGGTCAGGGATGTTACAAAGGGTGTCCCTTTAAGTTTTGGGACACTTGGATACAGAAATAGCCATTTTTTCTCAAACCAATGACTCTATTTTCGCTCAAAACACACACCAATGGTCACATCACTTTTTTTGCAAAATTGTGTACAGTGCAATCGGTCGAGTTTCAATAAAGTTAACTCGACCGATCAAGTAAAAGACAAAACCAATATTCAAACGGTCGGTCGAGTTTGCCCTGGGGAAACTCGACCGTTCACTGAAGATCATTTTGGTCAGGCACTCAATCGGTTGAGTTATGTGAAAACACAACTCGACCGATGCTATCTCCAAAAAACTAACCAAGATGGATCAACCGATTTTTCCCTGGGGAAAACTCGATCGATCGATAACCTGTTGTCAATCTTTGGAAAATGCATCTAAAGTGATTTAACTTTGGCATTTTATGTCCCAATCATTTTTCTCATCTAAGTTACAAGTCAATTCATCATTACAAGTGATTACAAAATGTTCTAAGGCCATTTACATAGATTTCCACAAATACACACTTGTAGCTCTTTGACTTGAACTTGAGCCATTCTAGGTCTTTTGATTTTGGATCCTTTTCATGTACTTGATACCTGAAATCAATATTTAATACACATATTAGATACATATGAGTGGAATGGTTAAGTCATTATTAAAACATGGACAATGTATAACCTCAAGGTCAACATTCTCCCCCTTTTTGACAATAACAAACCATTCCTCAAACATATTGAAAAAGGATGTAGAAGTTATACCTTTGCCTTGTGAATTTGGGGGATTCATGATACGAATAATGTGAATTGCTCCCCCTCAATCTATGCTTCCTCTAACCTGCATGGTTAGTCTATCTACACATAGCAATAACAATCTACATGCAGTATGTAGTCCTTTCCAAGTTCAAATGATGAATAGTGAATGAATCAAGAAAAGGATCTCAAAAGCTAAAAGCAGTAGTATAACAATGAATACCAATATAATTGAGTTTCAAAACTTGAGAAATTTCTCCCCCTTTTGACATTTTCAAAAAGTAAGGGGGGTAGAAGAGCATAAACTCAGGTCTTCTCCATCACATAAACAACCACATATGCAGAAAGAATAAGTAATCACATAGCATATAGCACGTAGAGACAGAGGATAACATACAATCTAAGTTGTAATCAAAACATGGAAGAAGATGACACCAACACATATAATAGATCAGAGTAAAAATTCAGAGGGCACATCAGATATATAACAACTCAGAGATATGTTTACATGAGAGCAACTACAACCATAAGATGATGAAAACAAAGATAAAATAGTACAGCTCAGATATATGTGCCAATATGTTTCTTATACAAATTAGTCTAGAAAGATGTATATGATAAGCATGCTAGACTACAAATGAAAAAACAACCTAAATATCTAAGCTATCTATATCTACGGTATCATCATCATCTCCAGGCATTTAGTCCTCATCTCCGTCAGAAGGTGGTGCAGCAGTGTCGTCATCATCGGAGGTGGCACCATCACCATCGTCTGAAGCATCCTCATCGTCGTCGTCGTCATCAACATCATCAACATGTTCTGGCATCTCCTCATCAGCAGGAGGTCCAAAGGAGCGATCGGGCCAATGAGCATTCTGCTCAGCCCAAGACATACCAAGAGCGTGAAGCTCATTGGCCTATGGGAAGGACAGAGTAGAATCTCCAAGGTTGGAAAGCAGAGTGGCAAGGGGGGCAGTAGGCAACGGTAGATAGACAGGAGCACAACTACCAGTAGAAAAAGGTGACAGAGGTGGAGGAGCTGCAGCAGAAGGCTCGGGAGCGGGGTTGTAATGATTATATGCATAGGAAGCATAATCACTACCGGGGAAGGGCTGGTAGGTAGGATAGGGGTGAGCATAGGATAGGTTCATGGTAGACATGATGGAACACAGATCCTGATGCAGATGGTCCAGAACCTGTTGGTTGTGTGCTTGTTTGTGCATCATATATCCCAAAAGGTTTTCATTTGATACACGAAATGAAGCATGGCTAGGTCTGGGAGGAGGCTGCGGTGGTGGAGCTTGGGTGGAGGAGGCTGGGGTTATAGAAGCTGAGGGAGAAGCACTGGGGGTGGAGGAGAATACATGCATAGACTTTTGAAGTGTGGTCTCACTGATGCAAACACCCTTCCAGGCAACCGGGTAGTGGAAGTCAGAAAAAAGGGATTTGTTAGTGGCGAACTTGAAATAGACACAAATCAAAGTCGGGTAGGGAGGGTGGGTGCCTTTTTTGTTCTTACTAGTGTCAAAGTAGGTCATATGGTGTAGAATATATATGGCACACTTGACACTGATGTTCTCTAACAAGAAATACATAATGACAGTAGTGTTTCTACAATGTCCGTTTGGTTTTTCTTTGGATGGACATTACAGTTGATCACTAAAGCCAATATGTGCTTCCTAAGGTCAAGGGAGGAGGAAGGTAGGGTGGACCTCTTCTTATAAGGAACGTCAGGTTTCTTCAAGTAACGAAGAATATTAGGTAAGGTCAATTTATTTTGCTTGTAGAAACCTTCCAGGTCCAGAAGATCACAATACTCTCCGTAATCCTTGCGCCAAGTGTCGTTTTCCTCATCTCCGAAAAGAAAGACATTTAAGGTGTCATTAGAGATTTGGAAATGGCGACCTGCGATCATCAATGTGATGATCACTTGAGTATTCGGTGTGGGGGGATAAGCGAGTCGTAGTTCCAACACAAATTTTTGTAGAACTCATGAACTTCCTTAGTACTCAACATAGAGTTGTTAAAGCAATCACGTTCGACGGCTAGGGCAGATAGATGGTGGATGGCTAGCAACCTAGCTACTTGGTCAGTAATTGCTTGACATCTAGGAGAGGGCTCGATTAAGGCGTGAAAAGGAAAAGGGTTTTGAGGAAGAAGTTCCTTGTGCCGATTTACAGCCTCTATCGATATAAACGATGTATCGTCAAATGGAATCAAGTGATTAGAGGACGAAGAAGCAGGTGCATTGTTTGGAGCATGTCGTTTCCTTCTTTGGGAGGCCATAGAGGCAAAATATATGAAGAAAATGTGCAAACAAGCAAAACAAACCGTAAAATCCGAACAGGAACCACCAAGGATCGTCCGAGAAGGTCTAGGTTGAGCTACCTAGGTCGGGAAATGGTTGGGAATGAAAGTTTTAGGGCTAGGGTTGAGAGCTCAGGGCTTGAGGATGATGGATCAGTTAGCTATTTTCTAGTTGAGAGGTAAAATAGTCGGGACGTGCAATCTCTTCTACTGAGGAAGGTAACACAATAGAGAGAAATAATTATCCTATATCGCCTCACACACAATCTAGTCTTTTTGCAATTGTGAGTACTTTTATAATTGTCTCTTTCCTTAGTGTACATCCTGATCTCAATGATTCATTTACTTACCCTTGTCACAATAGTCAGGTTACATAGTCATGTTTCCTTCTTTTCCTTTCAAATTAACACATCCATGGTTTTAGCTTGTGTATATCATTGTAAATACACCAATTATAAATAAATTATGAACAAATTATTATAGAATCAAAAAAATAGGTTGGATTAATTGATATAGATTTCAAGGCATAGATCAAAGAATTTACATGAAGTATAGTTCTATAGTTTGATTAACTAAGAAAAGTATGATAAACCCAAATGCACCTAAATTGTAATTAGGTGATGAAAATAGCTTGATGACTAACTCTAGGAGTGTTTGAACATCAATGATACCGTTTTGAGGTATGTACTTTATCCTGGTTTTATTTGGGTATTTAATGATTAATCCTAATTTGTTGATATTGAGGCATATTTCTATTAGCACTTCTATTTTTTTAATATCATTAAACTTTCTTCATGAATGTTGAATATCACTTACAGAATTTTTCATTTTTTATTATTGGAATCATAGTTCCCTTTTTCAAGTCATGTGACTTTGTTCCTTGTATATTGGATGTTCTTGTACCTATGGTAGATGGATGTTAATTGTATTACACTATGGTCTTGCCTACTCGATTTGCATGTAAAATATGGACTAGTAATAACTATTAGTAGTGTAACTATGTTTTAGCCATTCTTCTCTATTCCCATGACATGTATTGGGTTTTATTTCCCTACAACGTTATAATTATAGGCATTGGGCTTTATCCCCTTTCTAGACACTTGAGTTATATTCCCCTATCATATTTTATATATGGGCACTGATGTTAAGTCTTCCTACCATCTCTAGGTATTTTGTGGTTTCCTAGCCCTACTTTATTTTTTTATGACTCTAGAGACCCTTAAGGATTGTGTTGGCCCCAAACTGGGGTTGTCCGCTCATCCCATAAGAAATAGAGCCCCTATTAGTCACATAGGGGTCAGCTACACTTAAGAAGAAATAATTTAGAACAGCAACACCGGCTGGATTCAAACCCAAGACCCTTCGTGGGGGCCCCGTGCTGCAATCACCCATGCTACTGCTAGTAGGATAATCTAGATGCACTTTAATATGTTGTCAATTGTGATTAAAGGTGAGACACCTCATCATGCTAAATGAGATTACTCAAAACACAAAACACGATAAACTACTAATTAATCACATAGTCAAAAATGTGAAACAATTAAAACTGATTCCAACAATGTAAATAAACTCTAGAACATTTATAAAAGGTCCATCATTCCATTCTCATATACTTTAACAAGCATTTGCATATGGGTCCAAAGACATCAGTCACATCCTGCATACAAAAGATATTTCACATGTCCGTGCCATATATTTACAAACATTGGCATAATACCAAAATCTCGTGTCGATACAAATATATCATCTAGAAAACACATTGATGCATGGGTTTTGAGTCATTTTTATAGGCTTATTTTATATCTGTTTTATGCATGTATTTGTCATTTTCTTGATTATATTTGCATAATTCACTATATTTGTCCTTTAAACTCTTTTTGCATCAAATTATACTTCTTTTATCATATTTATATGATTTTATATAATCCCCGGACTTATACACATGTTTTGGCACTTTTTCAAACACTTTGCATTGTCCAGAGTCGATACTATTGACCCTAGGGTCGATGGTATCGACATTTCATCAAAAAGCAACCCCAAAACGTGATTTTGGAAGGAAATACATGTATCATGGTTGATACCATCGACCTGGGGTCGATACTATCGACATCGTCGGAATCTGGCAATTTTCAGCACTAAAACGGATCGTTTTAATCCGACGGTTGAGCTTTTTCGGAGCCGTAAAGTGGTCCTATGACCTAAGAAGAGCACAGACGGCCCGAGAGGGGACCTCATAGTGTGTTGCACAACATCCAAGAAGGAGGGAGAGAGAGAGAAGACAAGAGACGAAGGCCGTCAACCGAGCGATCCGTGCACCTCCGACGGGCAATTTTGCTGCCGGAAGACTGCAAAACGCACGTTTCTCGAGGAGGATCTCCAGGAACACCTTTGTATCAGGGGTTACACGAGTTTGCTCCATGTTTCCCATGTTTTTCTTCTCTACTCCTATGTATTTTCCATTGTCAACTATGCGGGGCTAATCCCCTTAATCTTTAGGACCGGGAGTAGCCCAGGGAAGCATTGTATGACATTTTTATCATAGTAATTCATAATTTGTCTCCTAAATTTATGGTATGATTTCGTTTTCTCAATTATATTGTTATGCTTAATCATCATAATGATAATATAATGCCTTTAATTACTTTTAAAGAAGAATTAACGATTGAAAAGAGACAAAATTCATATTAATTAACAAATCCCTTGAACAAGGTGATGTACGGTTAATGGTGGAAACCCAGAGGTCGATTCTAATGCACCTAGTTTAGGGTATAGGTTACTACGACGGTGAAACCGACCTAAAATTAGGTAGTGAATTGTACCACGACAGTGGACAATTCTAACTACAGGCCACTACCCAGATTGAGAGATGAACTTGAGTAGCTATATGGAAATTCATACAATGAAAACCCGCGGTGAAACCGCAATCCTAAAGATCTCCATTTGAATTGATTAAACTAAACATTTAATTGATTGCTTTGTTTTATTTTATTTTCTTTTATTTTACAAAAACTCTCAAACTCTTTTAATCGGTTTAGCTTATCGCAACCAGTTAGTAGTAGTCTACTAAAATTCACGTTTCCCTGAGTTCGACTCGGGCCTCACAAGGCCTATATTACATTGATATGTATACTTGCATTTGCACGTACGGTTTACGTGTGTCAAGTTTTTTGCGTCGTTGCCGGGGAAACGGTGAATTTTAGCACTATGAGTGCTGCAAGAGGCCACACTAGGCCACTTTTAATTCCTGTATTTTTTTTCTTTTCATCTTTTGAACTGAATTGCAAATCTTATTCATTGTTTTAATTATTAGTACCGGTTCATATACTACCATTTGAAATTTTAGGTATTGGTAAAGTAATAATGGGTGACGGAGCGGAAAATGAGGAGCAGACGATCTGGGAAAGGATTAAGGCTTCTTCTTCTTCTACGCAGAAGGGGCCAATCAAGAAACAAGCTATCAACATACCTAGTTACAAGATTGATCCAGGACTTATTCAGTTGGTCAAATCGTAGGCTTTCCATGGACTTAAAAATGAGGATCCGGTGACCCACATCAGCACGTTCGTGGAAAATTGTGATATGATAAAGATTGACAGGTTTCCGCAAGAGACACTCTACCTGCAACTTTTTCCCAATTCTTTAGCGGGCAATGCTTGGGAATGGCTGCACAATCTGGATGATGAGTACATTGAATCTTGGGATCACATGGTTGAGGTGTTCTTTGAGAGGTTCTTCTCGCCTGAAAAGACAAACGATCTAGTGAGGAAGATACACAACTTCAGCCAGCGAGCCGGTGAAACATACTCTGAAACTTGGGAGCGCTTCCAGATCATGCTGAGGAAGTGTCCACATCACGGCTTAGACAAGGAGAAGCAAGCTAAAATTTTCTACTTCGCCCTAAATGAACATGATAGGAGCAATTTGGACTCAGCAGGTTCTGGTTTCTTTTTGAACAACACAGGCACAAGGTGTTGGGAGATTCTAAGGAACATGTCCAAAAAGCAGTCTTGGGGTGAAAGAGATGCACCCGAGCAGGTTGGCATTACACATGAAGCAAGGGCCATCAAAGCGCTTAATGACAAGTTGGATCTTATAGCCAAGAAGCTCCTAGAGAAAGAGGACAATGGGTCTGATGATGAAGCACATGCAAAGTATATGCATCAACAGGGATATAGAAATAACAATTATGATTGGAGGAAGGAACAAAATTTTCAGAAGCTGCAGCCTAGCCTAGAGGAAAAGAACAATGAATTGCTTAGCCAGGTGGTGAAACAAAATCAAGAGATGATGAGTACATTCGCCAAGCAGTTACAGTCTCAGGGCGAGATTTTGAATAAATTTGGGCAGACATTGCAAAGTCATGGAGCACAAATGAGGGCACTAGAGACGACTGTGACCCAAATTTCCAATTAAGTGGTGGCTATGAAGCATACAAATCAACAAAGATAGGCTGGGAATGCAGATGTTGTTCAAGCACATCATCAAGTGAAATATATATCTGTGATTTCTGAGGCAGAGCCCCCAGTGGTGGAGGTCCAGGACAAAAGCAAAATGATTTTTGATACGGAGGCTACACCAAGAATACCGTATCCTCGCAGTCATTATAGATTACTGGGCGGATATTGTCCATTCAGAAAATCCCGCCAAGAGCCCATCGCGGCCACTCCCACACCTAGTCAAGGGGAGCAGGTGAAGGCCATGCGTCATGGTGAAGCTACAGTCATTGAGAAAGATGAGCAGCCACAAGTCACACCATCTGCAAATGATGTGTTAAATCCTATCCTAGAAGGTGGCATTGAAGCAAGCTTAGGGGAGGAGACCCCAAAAGTTCCATATGTGCCACCACACAAGCGAGCGAAGGACCCAAACGTGCCTTTCCCGGATAGTCTGAGGCCGAAGAAAGAGCATAGGCACTACAAGAAATTCTTGGAGATGTTTAGGAAGCTCCATATTAATATTTCGTTAGTGGAAATGATAGAACAGATTCAAGCATATGGAAAGTTTATCAAGGACATAATCACCAAGAAAAGGCAGATAAAAGACACTGACATTTGTGTTGTTGATGAAAAAGTGAGTTCTATAATCCAAGGATGGCTACCAAGGAAGAGGAAAGATCCAGGATGTTTCTACATCCCATGTTCCATAGGTGGCCAACATTTTCCACAAGCACAGTGTGACTCAGGGGCAAGCATTAATCTTATGCCACTTGCCACTTTTCAAAAGCTGGGATTGAAGAAGCCAACACAAACTTCTATGACAATTGAGTTGGCGGATGGATCCATTGTGAATCCACAAGGTATATGCGAGGATGTGCTAGTCAAGGTCGACAAATTCATCTTCCCTGTTGACTTTGTGGTCATGGACATGCATGAGTTGGAAGGAGGTGAGATGTTATTGGGAAGGTCGTTCCAAGCTACGGCTGATGTAATCGCTGCCATTGAGTGAGGTTACTTGACACTTGGGATTATTGGTGATGATAGAGTTAAATTCAAATTTCCAAATGAATCATTAGAGACATCCCTTGACAACCCAGGTTAAAGGTATCCTTATGTCAAGCCTAGGACATTAAACAAGGGTGCTTGTTGGGAGGCAACCCAACTTTCGGTTCATTTTTATGTTTGGTTATGTTCTTTTATGTTTATGTACTTAGTTTTTGCTTAGGTTTTGATAATTTTTGTAAAAATGGTACCCTAACTCGTGTTTTGAAGTGTGCAGAATGTTAAGGTTGATACTATCAACACCCATGTCGATAGCATCGAGTTTGGAGCAGTAAACGCTGAAGAAAAGTCGATACCATCGACCCTAGGGTCGATAGTATCGACACTTTTGAGTTCCCAGGCTTTTAGATGCGTCGATTTAGCAAAATTGTTGAGTCTGGGTCGATACCATCGACCTTTGTCGATAGTATCGACACATGTAAGACAGCTACATAAAATAGGCCGTAAAAGGTATCGAAATGAGATTCTTTCAAACCGTTTTTTGCAGAGGAAAGATGGATGAAGCAAGTCACGTCTTAAAACCACTAAGACAAAAAGGAGGGATATAACAAGCATCACTTGGTCCACTTGAGCATCTAACCATCCTTCTTCACCACACTTCAAAGTGAACGGTACCGTTGTTCCACCTCTTAAGTGAGAATGTTGACTATGAGGCCATAGTCATATTCAAACTTGGGGGGTGTTGGAACAACCCTCTATCTTAATTTTTACTTACTTATTCATGTTTCTTTTATTTTTGAAATATTAGTTGTTTTTATTTCTAGGTTTACTGCTTTTGTAGGATCCACATCTATCTAGTGTAATATGTGGAGCAATAAATGCATGGTTTCAATTGCAAGTTTTACTCTTGGGTTGTGGGCACATGAAAATATGAGCATATTGAAAACTTTTTGATCTTATTCTTGTGAGTAATTGAATTGCATAACTGAGGAAGTGCTTGGGTGAGTCAGCTTCAGGACATGGGGACATGAATGACCATCTTTATTGTCCAAGGAAAAGTGATTGGAAAGGATGTTTGAGCCCAAACCGACCAAATGCTAATGTGACCTTAGACTAAAGTTTAAGAGAGAAATCCTTCAGTTACCTTGTACACATGTCTTTAGAGAGGGACATATGATATTTTCGGAAGGTTCTGTCAATTAGTCGTGTGATCTGATCCACCGTAATTTTATTCACACTCTACCATAAGAAATGGGAGCACATTATTGTCTTTCACTTTTTGATTGCATCTCATGTAGATAGGTCTTGCATTATATTCATTTTCACATTTTTTTTACATGAAAATGAAAAAAAGGATAGAGTAGTTATACATACACATTATCCTTAGGTGTGTGTCATTTAATTGCATAACTATCATTATGTAGTTGCATTTGCATCTTTTGAGCATTTTGTACACCATGTATCTTATGTTACTCTGAAAACATTAAAGGTGGTGAGCTTGATCCATACCCTCCAAATAGAATGCTTCAAATGTATAAGTTATGTAATAAGAAGTGAGCCCGACAAATAATTCATTGTCATCTATGAAAATAAGGGCTTGAAAAAAAATTGAAGAAAAATTGAAAAAAAGAGAAGAAAAAAAAAGAAGTAATAAAGAAGAAGAGGGAGAAAGGAACATGTTCTCACCTGAGAACTAAGAAGAATAAGCACATGGTGTAAGTTTCTTAGATATTCCATCTCACCTTGAAATGAAATGATAGTGCATGCATCATTCCACCAAAAATATAGCATTAGGACATTTTCACTTGCATTTTGCATCATGATAGGTCATTAATTTGTGTATTGCATGATTGACTGTTATGTTCTTCCATCTCTTCACAACCACCTATCCCATCCACCTGTTGCTCTAATCGGTAGGCCACCCATGATATTCTCCTCAATCATTAATATCAGGAGATCTGCTTCCATTTAGATGGTAGTTAGGAAATGAGCAACGTAGATAGGAGATCACAAGATGCATCAAGTATGGACCAAATGAGTTTATCATATTAACTACTTTAATTGATAGTGTTTCACTTATTGGGGGACAAACATCTTTTACATAGGTCTTTGGTCGCCTGGATGGCAGTTAGTGTTCAGTGGTCAATGAGGGCCGGTTTGTGGAAAGAAAGTGGGGATGATGTAGATTCATTTCATGTATTTATGTCCTGTTGCTGACTTATCTCCACCAGATTCAAAGTTTTGTTGCTCGAGGACGAGCAAGGTTTAAGCTTAGGGGAGTTTGATGCATGGGTTTTGAGTCATTTTTATAGGCTTATTTTATATCTGTTTTATGCATGTATTTGTCATTTTCTTGATTATATTTGCATAATTCACTATAGTTGTCCTTTAAACTATTTTTGCATCAAATTATACTTCTTTTATCATATTTATATGATTTTATATAATACCGGGACTTATACACATGTTTTGGCACTTTTTCACTTTTGCATTGTCCAGAGTCGATACTATCGACCCTAGGGTCGATGGTATCGACATTTCATCAAAAAGCAACCCCAAAACGTGATTTTGGAAGGAAATACCTGTATCATGGTCGATACCTTCGACCTGGGGTTGATACTATCGACAGCGTCGGGATCTGGCAATTTTCAGCACTAAAACGGATCGTTTTAATCCGACGGTTGAGCTTTTTCGGAGCCGTAAAGTGGTCCTATGACCTAAGAAGAGCACGGACGGCCCGAGGGGGGACCTCATAGTGTGTTGCACAACATCCAAGAAGGAGGGAGAGAGAGAAGACAAGAGACGAAGGACGTCAACCGAGCGATCCGGGCACCTCCGACGGGCAATTTTGCTGCCGGAAGACTGCAAAATGCACATTTCTCGAGGAGGATCTCCAGGAACACCTTTATATCAGGGGTTACACGAGTTTGCTCCATGTTTCCCATGTTTTTCTTCTCTACTCCTATGTATTTTCCATTGTCAACCATGCGGGGCTAATCCCCTTAATCTTTAGGACCGGGAGTAGCCCGGGGAAGCATTGTATGACGTTTTTATCATAGTAATTCATAATTTGTCTCCTAAATCTGTGGTATGATTTCGTTTTCTCAATTATATTGTTATGCTTAATCACCATAATGATAATATAATGCCTTTAATTACTTTGAAAGAAGAATTAACGGTTGAAAAGAGACGAAATTCACATTAATTAACAAATCCCTTGAACAAGGTGATGTACGGTTAATGGTGGAAACCCAGAGGTCGATTCTAATGCACCTAGTTTAGGGTATAGGTTACTACGATGGTGGAACCGACCTAGAATTAGGTAGTGAATTGTACCACGACAGTGGACAATTCTAACTACAGGCTACTATCCGGATTGAGAGATGAACTTGAGTAGCTATATGGAAATTCATACAATGAAAACCCGCGGTGAAACCACAATCCTAAAGATCTCCATTTGAATTGATTAAACTAAACATTTAATCGATTGCTTTGTTTTATTTTATTTTCTTTTATTTTACAAAAACTCTCAAACTCTTTTAATCGGTTTAGTTGATCGCAACCAGTTAGTAGTAGTCTACTAAAATTCACGTTTCCCTGAGTTCGACTCGGGCCTCACAAGGCCTATATTACATTGATATGTATACTTGCATTTGCACGCACAGTTTACGCGTGTCAGACATCCCATACCAGGACCTGAGAGTACAGGGACGACACTAGGACTCTACTACTAACATCTATAACTAACATCTACAACTAACCAACCTTCTGAATCTATTGATCACTAGGTTGGTTCTCTTCCACAGCACGACCTCGACCTCGTTGCCCGCGACCACCTAAAAAAATTTGGTGACCCACGGGTGAGACCTAGTCCCAACGAGAGATATAACTCTCTCCAACATATATTGATTATAACATTAATTATCATTAAATACATTGAGCAGTTAGGATATTGAATAAACAATATAAATAGATTGAACAGTTTAAGCATACTAAGCAGTTAAGAAAATAAGTTGTAACATCAAGTAGAATTGTAAAATTGTCATCATAAGTCTGCATCATGTAAGAACTATGTAGTGTAAAGACAAGACAAGGGTTAATCAACCAATGTGATACGTATTAAACCCTAGCAATTATACTACATGGCTGGTATTATATCTTTTATTATTATGCCCTGGGGAGTTTGAGTCGTACCACTCAAAGTCCAACTGATCACTGCGAAGTGCTATTCAGTTCCGTATAAGATCTAGGAGTTCCGGTATCCTAAGATCTCTTCCCCTCAGTCAGTACGAGTAAACTGCAGTGACATACCAGTCAAACTACCAACAGTGACATATAGTCAACTGATAACAACTAGTTTGTACTTGGTACAAGTTACGACACTAGAAAATAGGGTATACAAAACCCTCTAAAACGAGGTACAACCGCAGCTATCCTCAATCACATCAAATATCTAAGGCATGACCATAGCCATCCTCCATAACCTACAATTGTGGATGACAAGTATATATCCTCAACTTGCCACCCCCGCATACTCAACAGTATGCGCTCCGAGTTTCCCTTGGGAATACTCATTTCACCATCCAGTAAGTTCTAACACTGAAGATGGCTCTACGACACAGGTCTCTACATGATTAAGGTTACACTTGATTAATTATTGCCAATTGAATGCATTAAGGCTTTATCATACAAGTGGACATTCAAACCCTAATTCTTTTCTAACAAGAGTATATGTATAACAACTTCAAAAGATATAAAACATTTGAGATATAAATCTTAATCACATTACCACGTCTATCATTCATTGCAAATTAACAGATTACACTTATCATCATACTATTGCAAGATACCAATATCTTATCACAAGTTCCAGGGTTTTAACCCTTATTGGAACATGAAGAGGATTTCACCTCAATCATGGCTTCAAACATGCCCAAAGGTCTTTAAGACCATCACATTATTCATAGTAAGGTTATCATCATCATTCCATGCCTTAAATAAGGCTCAAAAGATCATTAGCACATGTATGTCCATAGATTTTAACATGGCAAGGCAGTATGATATTCAATTAATACTACATTGTGGTTTCAACATAAGAAGAGTGTAATTCATTATCACATTAATCATTCAAGAGGTATGATTATAACCAATCAACATCATATAATTACATTAAGGTTAAGTATAACAAGCTAGATCACATGGGAGTTACACATCCACTCATTACATTGATTTATCAAATATAACTATATAATGGCAAAGGTAAGACTACCAAATAAAGGTATTGAACCATTAAATTATCTTCACTATGACCCACATATAATAACATGTGATTTATTCTAATCCATTGGATGTTAAAGCATCCAATATTATTCATTGGATCAGGTTCATTGTTCAAGGTTACCAATTGAAGTATAGGTCTAACCATTAGATCAATTGAACCAAGGAACCATTGGTTCAAGGTATAGTCAAATCTACAATTACATTCCTAATTCATCATATATGATGATGACCTGATACACCATTAATTGTGATCATTACGTCACCATTGGTTGCTAGATCAGTAATACATTCAGTTAACATCATCAAATAATAAGCCAATATCATCATCGATTGATAACATCATTAAAATACTTAGTGGATGATCATTAAATGTCTAATTGAGTCAAAACCTGAACTAAGGTGGTGACCATAGGTTGTCACCATAAATTAGACACTCTTGATCACGAACATCAGTTGCCAAGATAGCAACATTATTGGCTGTTGAATGGTATGACAATCAGTTATGTGACAGGGAAGGAAATAGCTTGAAAACCCTAATTTGAACCATCATTTGTTTTGTACATAGCACCATAGGTTGTTTCTATCAACCTGTCCCAAATCATGTTACACATTATAAAGGATGTACACATATTTACATGTTCATATAGAACTAGAATAAAACCGGAAACACCATAAAATTTGTAATTCTAAACAAGCATGTTTTCTCTATGCTTAGATCATCACATTCAAGCATAATCATGAACCAACAAGCTTCTAATAAGCAATATAAGTGAAGAATGTTATATAACTCGCCTATATAGAGTAGGTCAGATATCCAACAGCAACAATCTCGAGCAAATAGGGCAAGGAAACCTTGGATTCAGATCTGAACTTGTCCAACTATGCAATTCTCTCCACAAACAAGCAAAACCCTAGAAAAGAAATAAGAAGGAAGGAGTTTTGAGTTGTAGGGGAACTTTCACCATGGAAAACCATGGTTCCGACCTAGAGAGATGTAGGAGGAAGAGGAACAAATAATTAAATGGAGGAAATAAGGAAAAACTTACACTTTTAGGTCAATATCACTAGGGGGAAGCTTCATACACCCAAAAAGAGAATCAATTTCAACCCTAGAATTTGTTTCCAAGAGGATCCCCACCTTCTTCTTCCTTGGGCAGAAAAAATCACAACTAAACAGAGGGAGTACGAATCTGGAAGAAGGAGAGAGATAATGGAGAGGAAATGGCTCGTTTGGGGGCTTTTGGATAAGTATATGACATTTTTTTTGGGAGAAGCCAGGAGGCTATTTATTCATCTTGCCCTCCTCTTGCAAGCCAATACGGATAAACATTACATACATATAAATGAATGCGAGAAAGAAACTTGGAGTTACTACCTCCATTACAATTCTACTTATGGATAATGTCAGTAATACACTCAGGAGGTCTCGGAAGATCTTGAAAGCGGATGGGTTGTTTTTGGAAAGCTTTCGCCAGCATATCGGCCATAAGGTTACTTTCGTGCGGACTGAAAATAATTTTCCAGTCCTGGTGTTTCCCCACCGCCTGCTTGATTCTATAAAGAAATCTTGAATATCTTGAATACTCGTCTTCTGAATGTAGCATCTCAACGAAGGCCTTACAATCAGTTTCCAACATGAGCTTGGTCACCTTATTTTTATTTGCTAACTCCAAAGTGACATCCACCCCAATGATCTCTGCATGGGTAGGAGAGCTCACCATGGCGCTTCTTATATGCCCATCAATCCAGTGCCCAAGTGAATTACGAGCAATGATCGCCACAGTTGCTCTTTCAGGTTTCCAGGCAGCATCGGTGTTGATTTTTACCCACCCTAGTGGGGGCCTTTTCCACTATTGCGCCGTCCCATTCCCCTTGCTAACTATATCTTTAGTCCAAGCTTTCTCAACTAGCTACAGCTCGTTAGAAATCCATTGCAGTTGTCTCTCTGAAGTCATCATCTTATTCTCGAATACAAGCTGGTTACGAGCTCTCCATATGGCCCAGCAGGTGACCAACAATTTTCTTTTAGACTTTTCATCCTTCTTCAGTAGGTTATCTAGCCAGTATCTTTCATCAGTTTGATTTAGTTTGTTAAGGTCTTGGCCGGGCAGGGATTTTCTCCATATCTCCTGTGCAAAGACACAATCCCTCATCGCATTGATTGAAGTTTCCTCCTGATTACGACACCTAGGACATGTACCATCTGTGGTTAAATGCCTCCTTACTCTCCTGTTGTTCGTTAATATTGCATCATGCATCAGTAACCAGCTGAAGGTTTTGTACTTCTCAGGTATAGCCATCTTCCATAGCTGCTCCCACTCACCTTCCACGGTCACTTCACGCTCCAATCTAATAACATCATATGCATTCCTCATCGTGAACCTACCGTTATTGGTTTCTGTCCAAACACACACATCAGGCTTCGTATCGATAACCGGGGGCTCTATTTGCCCAATGTTGTTGACCACCTGAGTCGGCAACCACTCCATCATGAATTCCATGTCCCATCCTCCATTATCAAGAACCGCACATCTCACGTTCATGTCTCGGATTGGCTCAGGGATCGGTCGCCTTGCAAGGTTACTCAGTCGGAGGTTGGGTTCTACCCAGGCATCCTCCCAGAAAGATATACTTCTTCCATTAACCATCATCAGAATAGAATGCTCAGTAATAAAGTTCTTGCACTTGAACGTTGCTTCCGCCAGTCGAGAAAGGTTGCTGGTAGGGCCTCCACTGTACTTGTTATACTTGTTCCTGATATAATCGCACCACAGAGTTTTCCTGTTGGATACGATATCCCATGTGTTTTTTGCAATCAACGCCTTGTTCCAATCCCGCATAGACTTCAGGCCTAGTCCTCCCTCTTCTTTACGACATGTGACTTTATTCCAGGTGACCATGGACATAGGATGGGCTTTGTGGCCTCCTCCCCAGATAAATCTTCTTATACAACCATCTATGCGATCACACAGCCCCAAAGGCAAAGCTACAGTTTGCATAGTATAAGTGGGGATCATTTCCAGGACAGTCTTGGCAAGACATATGCGACCAGCAAGGGATAAACATCGGGTTGCCCACCCGTTCACCTTGGAATCGATCCTCTTTAGAATGTCAGCATAGTTGTCTTTGGTAATCCTCTTGTGAATGATGGGAACTCCCAAATATCTGCCCAAATCATTGGTTTCTTTAAATTTCTCAATCCGATTGATGTTCCTTCTGGATCTTTGGGAAACACTTTCTGCATAGAACACATGGGTTTTAGTAATGGATATCATCTGACCCGATGCTTCTTCAAACAGCCTAAAACATTCCTTTATGCACTTCATTTGGTTATCAGATGCCTCCCCAAACAAGATAAGATCATCTGCAAAACACAAATGAGAAATGCTTCCTCCATTTCTCCCCATCTTGAATGGTTTCCATCTACCTTCACTCACAGCAAGTTGTATCAATTGGCTCAGGCATTCTATACACAAGACAAAAAGATACGAAGAGATAGGATCGCCTTGTCTCAAACCCCTACTCAGTTTGAAAGGCTCAGTAACCTTTCCATTCTAAAGCACAGAACATTCCCCAGTTCTAATGGAGTTCATGATGTATGCAGTGATGTTTGTGGGAATCTCCATCATATTGAGTGTTTCTGCAATGAACTCCCATGACAGCCTATCGTATGCTTTTGTTAAATCAACCTTGATAGCCATCATCTTCGTAGCTGTCTTCTTCCTCATCATAAAAATCATCTCCTGGGCAATAGAAATGTTATCAGTGATACAACATCCAGGCACGAAAGCACTCTGGGCAGCAGAAACCCAATGGGGTAGATATGACTTTAATCTTTCCACCACAATTTTGGAAATGAGCTTAAGGCAGTAGTTGTTCAGCGAGATAGGTCTCAAGTGATCACAGCTTGTTGGAGGGTAAACTTTAGGGATTAAGACAATAGTAGAGTCACACAACTCTTTACATAGCATTTCACCGAATAACGCCTTCATTTCTGATAACACAACAGAATTTTTCAGGGTGTCCCAGTGTTTCTACACAAATAAGCCATTTATACCATCAGGACCATTCGCCTTATAAGGATTCATATCTTTAACCACTTTGTGACACTCCTCTTCGGTAGGTTCCTTTGCTATATGCGCATATTGCGCAGGTGTTAACTTCTTGAAAGCAGCCAGAATTTTCCTCATAATATCGCCACTCGGTTCTCTTTCTCTGGTAAGGATAGCCTTGAAATGTGTTCTCGCCATGTTCGCAAGCATCGCTTCACCTCGTATCCATTGACCATTCCTATCCTTGAGCATAGTGATTAGGTTTGATCTCCGCCTTTGATTGACATAAGCACTGAAAAACTTAGTGTTACAGTCTCCATATTTCATCCATTCGATATGACTCCTTAGCCTCCATTCCTCTTCCTCTTCCATCAACATCTCATCCAAAGATGCCTTCATATTACTATATATCCCCTCTGTGATAAGGTTGAAATTCTCAGCCAACTCTTTCTCAAGCAGACTTATGTTCTGCAGGATACGAGTTTTATTTCTCTTTTTAGAATTTCCGTGGCCTTTGTCCCACTTAATAATGTCCTTCTTAGAAACTTGCAAAGCTTCATAAAAATTGACGTTAGTGTTCCACTTCCCCGCCAACATTCTTTTAAACCCCTCATCATTCGCCCAACTGGCTTTGGTGACAAATCTCCTCAGACCAGTGGGAGAGACCGTATTTCTAATAAGAAGAGGACTATGATCCGACTACAGTCTGGGTAAATGTTCAACACAGAAATTTCTGTACTTTTGAGTAAACTGGTGGTTTGCAACCGCTCTATCGAGTCTTTGCTGAAGAATCCCTCTTTTGAAAGTAAATTTAGGACCAGAAAACCCCATATCACTCAGACCTTCTGATATCAGTGTCTCTTGGAAGGTGGATGCTTCCGCATGATTGTAATGGATGCTTTTGATTCTCTCTGTAGGATAGCAAGTAGTGTTGAAATCGCCTAGGACTACCCAAGGCTTATCAAATTATTCCCCCATCTTAACGATGTGCTTCCACAGTAGTTTTTTTATTGTAATATGTGGATTCGCATACACAAAATTAACCAACGTAGAGTGGTTCACACAGCAGGTGATAAATTGTCTATGATAGTTAATAATCCTGACATGACAATCTTTCTCCTTCCAGCAGACCCAGATCCCACCGGCATAGCCTTGTGTTTCCACACGGAAAGAACGATCAAATCCCAATCTCTTGATAGTGGTTGTAGCCTTCATTCCACTTATCCAAGGCTCCAGTAGAGCAACTACCTTAGGTTTGTAAATAGACATTAATTCTTTGAGGTTCAGCTGAGTTTCCTTCTTGCCTATTCCCCTTATATTCCAACAAAGGATGTCTAGCATCATTAACTAGTTTGTGATTTTATGTCAAGGGAAACCTCCTATCCCGGATCCGCGTTCTCCTTGTCGTCCTCACAGAGTACCTCTTCTTCCAGATTAACATCCCTATCTATATTTATGGATGTATCTCCCATTCTGACTGATTGTTCAGAAGCTCCTTCCCCAGGTTCATGTCTTCTTGGGTTTCTTTGTCTATTTTCCGGTGGAACTAGGTGCAGGTCCTTCCTCTTCCGTTTCATTTTCGTTCCACTCCCTTTATTTTTCCTGCCTCCTGCACTCGGAGGGACAAAAGATAAAGCTTCATTGATAGATTGTAGAGTTCTTGGTGATACTGGTGTTTCTTCCTTGCCTGTCTTGGCTTCCACTTCCAACATCTCTTCCGCAGCCTCCCCTTCCTCCAGAGCAATAACTTCCACTACTTCGTCTACCTCCGGATGGGTAACTACATGGTTCTCTCTAGGTTTATCATTTGCATTGGCTTCCTTACTCACCGTATTCGTGATGTTCTTCAAGACTTCCTGGTCTGCAGCTTCTTTGGCATCCCCTTCAGCTGCTTGCTTCTTCTTCCTCCATACTTTAGCTGTCCTCTTTCGCATTTCTATAACCTCAGAGTTTACTGGCGAGGCTGCCTTCCTGTTAGCCTCATTTGAGTCTTCCTGCTCCTCCGCCAATGCCTCAAACATATTAGTTGTTCTTGCATCATTGACTCTCGCCTATGCCTCTGATTGTTTCCTATTATATCCCTTCCTTCTCTGGGTTTGCCACTCGCTCTGTTGATGAGAGTTTGCCTGTCCGGCTGTGCGTATTTCCTGTTGTGGCTGTGCCTCTTCTCCTTGCTCAGTTGTTTGTTCATTCACACTGCATTCTTTTGAACTGTGTCCCTCTTCACCACAAATATTGCATACCTTAGGGATACCTTCATATACAACCTCATACTCCACGCCATTAATAAGGATGTAACGGCAGAGCTCCTTCTTGGTGTTCAATTCTATCACCAAACGAGCAAATTTGCTTCTCATTCTACTGACTGTATGGCTATCTACTTTGATTAACTGTCCCAAAGCAAGCCCTATATAATCGAACATCGTCGAAACGTATAGATGAAGAGGTAGGTTCATGACCCGTACCCAGGTTGTGATCAAATCAAGGAACTCCTCATGTGGTTTGAATGTAGGGTACCAATCCCAAATGATCAGATTGAGTCCAAAAATCTTCCATGGCCCTCCTGTCAAGGCTTCTTCGTAGTCTCTTCTACAGGATAATTGAAAAAACGAAGTGGCCAAGCTCCATTTCGTACATATTAAATCTTCCAGAAATCTTCCACATTGGTTTTAGTCGGTCCCTCATAGTCATATATCCAATGTCTGCTCCCAGTAACCTGACCACAATCGCATACTTCCACGGTTCCGCCAATCTTTCTTCTGCTTCAGGGACCACAGATATGGTTGGTATATTGTCGACCTCGCCCAACGTAACCTCTCCAACTAATAGTCCTTCCTCAAATAATTTTTCTAAGAACGCACCATTACCTCCGTGTGAACCAGTTCCTTTGATGGTGTCACTAAACGATCTTGTGCTCTGCCCTACAGTTCCTCTATTATCTGCCGCATGTCCGCTTGTGTGCTCTGCTTCCTTGTTATTTGCCCTCGCCTCTCCCACCCCCACACAGTTCCTTTCCATCCCGGTCAAGATAGTATCTGTGGTTTTTTTTATATGAACCATTTTCTGTCCTCCCACATACGTGAGTTGAATCCCTAGTTCCTTAAAGAAGAAACCATCGGCCTCTTGAGTGGTCTCGCGGTTGTTGCTTCCTTGCATCGATGCCCCTTCTGTAGATACCTCCGATGCCACAGTTTTGACGATTTCCCCTTGTGAACCCCCGACGTGATCTGCCTTGGAATCAAGATTATGCTTTCCTCTGCCTACATCGCCAGAGCCCCTCTATCCCCTAGGTCTCCCCATCGCATCCTTGGTCTCAAGTATATGACACTTTAATATTAAGAAAAAGAAAAAGTTGCAATTCTAGTATATATCCAAGTGTTTGTGGCTTTAAATTATTAAAAATACATAAGCACACACACAAGAAGCTCTCCCACCGTCCCTCTAGACCTGCTTGTCTTTCCTTTGGTGAAATTCCCAGCCAATCACATAATTCCTTAGTTAATAGCTACTAAAGGTAGCTCATCCATGAAGGGAAAAACCCTAAAATACCCTTGATAAAAACACCTTCAAACCATGGATCAACTAGGAGTCCCATGGCTCAAAAATCTCAAGAATGATAATATAACAACTAAGGAACATACTTTATGTGAAAAATTGCAAAGAAAACCCCTCAATTGGGTAAATTGCATAAAAGTCCAAAATGTCCAGAAAATTGCATAACTTGCTCAAACAGTGTCCAAATTGGACCAAATTTGAAACTTAAGCTTGTCTTATGATTTCAAAACATATAAAAAGGTTATATTAGGGTTATAAGCATTCAATTATGGTAATTAAGCTCATTCAACTCATTAAGTAAGTTTAAGGGCCTTACAAAAGGTAAGAATGTCTACATTTTATGATATTGTTTCTCTAAGTTGATGATGCCTCATTTTTCATTGTCCATCCACTAGTTATTCATTCTCTTGATATATTCTCTTGAACTTACATTAGTACATTTTTTACCTCTAGTGTCACTTTTCTTAACATTTATTTTATCATAAAACCGACACCAAAGTCCTACAACATTAGTCGGTAAAGCACAAACATCACTAATGGTTAAGTCTTGCCGACTAAAAAATAAGGGTACCGCTTTTATTGTAAGGTTCTTTATGAAGAACCACATCTTAGATAGCCCACAAAATTTAACTTTTCATGAGAAAATATTAATATAAGTCTATTGTGTCGGTAGTAAAAAGTGACTACAAAGTCCTTCCAATGAAATAAATTTTGCCTCCAAAAATACTATGTCGTCATTTGTACTCAATAACAACTAACGCCTTAGGAGACACCCACTGTGAAACGTTTTACCTATAAAACATATATTGTGTTGGTTTTTTCTTAAAAAATTGTCAATAAAGGATTTCCACAACGTGCCTCGTGAAAATTATTTTCCCCCAAATTAGGTTATGTCATGGTTTTTCTAGACAGCCGACGATACATGTCTTTGTGAGGTTGGAATTTTTAAATAGAAATAAGTACATGTGGATGGCTTTTTGGTTGATAACTGACAACATAGAGTGAAATATTTCATCAGTTTTCCTAGACACCTGACGAGACATGTCTTAGAGAGGTTGTCAATTTTTAATAAAGTCTAAGTCATCATATTTTTATAACAACTGATGACTATGTTGCACTTAATTGCACATGTGAAACTTCATTTCCCTCATTCTCTATTTCTTCATGCAATTTGGTCAACTTTGAAGATTAGGCCATCTCGTTGACATAGCTGCTACTACCTCGTCATAGTTTTTGCCTTCTCTTATCTTCTTCCTCTGTCACTGTTATTACTGCTTGATCCACTGTTGTCATCAGCACCACCATCTCTTATCTTTGTTGTCCATCGATGTTACTATTTCAAGACATTGTGCTTGAACCCCAAGTGGCCATCACTGCCTATGTTGTTGCTACTTGAGCTGCCACCACTGTCGTTGTTGCTTCCTACTTGTGCCACCACCATCCGTCATCTCCTCTCTACTATGTTTAGAATGTGTTTTTTTTCTTTTTTATTCTTTTAGCTACATATTTTGTTTGTTTGGTTTGTTTAACTATAATTTAAAAAATACATGTATAGTTGTTTGTTTAGTTTGTTTAGCTATAATTTTTTAATATACATGCATAGTTGTTTGTTTGGTTTGTTTAGAATTTTTCATATAAACTTTGTTTAGCTAGAAAATTATGTCTAGCAATATTTATGAGACCAACCCTCAACCTAATTTATAAAAACATATTCTAATAAACGATCGATAGATGTGTGGCATGGAAACTGACCTTAATCAGTAAACTCTAATTTCTAAATCATGGCATTGGCCTAGAAAGTTGTCTAAGATTTTCTCATTAGGAGTACATCTTGGATGGTCCCGGGTTTGGGACTATTTTTGAACACTTAATCTCACTTAGGATGTAAGTGTATAATGTGTATTCAGTTTTCAAGATGTTTTGTCAACACTTTCTCATTTTTTCTCTAAGTACATATGTAGGTGGGTATTTTCCCATCTAAATTGGTGTACTTGGAGAACTATGCGGAAATGTTGTTGAAGTAATTATTGAAATTTGAATACATATTATACACTTACTAGTGAGATTAGGTGTTCAAGAATGGGATAGGTGGTACACATTCATTAGTAAACCCTAAATCCTAATTTGTAAATTCTAAACCTTAAGCTCTAATCTACAAACCCTAAACCCTAGATGATAAACCCTAATCTATAAACCCTAATCTATAAATTCTAATCTCTAAATTATGATCTCTACATACCTGATTCAATACAAACTTTCTCTAGATCATATAATGGATCGATCATGGATATCCATTTCAAATTGGTGTACTCCAATTATTACTGGTCCTGATCAATTTATAAGATTTGTGGAGGAACATAGGAAACAACCTGGAGATAGGTTCTATTTTATATGTAGGAATTGCAGTAACAACTTGAAATTTGACAATGTTAACAAAATTAAATGTCATATCACGTGGAACAAAATTTTACAAGACTACACATAATGGTACTGGCATTAAAATATTTCTACTATGAGATGAGTAGATGTAGATAGTAGTAATTGGGCTGAAGGAGAAATTGATGATGATGTAAATGTGAATGAACCAATTCTAATAGACATGTTGATGTGATGCTAGATAGTTGTGGGGTAAATCTTATTGATACACCTTCCTTATTTTAAAAAAATATGCATGATGTTGAGAGACCATTATACTTGGGTTGTACTAATTTTATGAAGTTGAGTGATGTGTTGAGATTGTATACTCTGAAGTCTAGCAATATATGTGGCGACAAAAGCTTCATGACTATGATGTCTTTGTTGAAAGAAACTCCTTCTAAAGGCAATGAGCTTCCAATCTCTACATATGGATTAAAGAAAATGTTGTGCCCAATGGCAATGGAGGCTAAGAAGATACATGCATGCCCAAATGATTGAGTGTTATTTCAAAAAGAATGTATCAATTTGAAATATTGTCCAAAATGTGTGTGTCAAGGTACAAAATAATGACTTCTAGTAAGTCCAAAATTGGCTCTCTTGCTAAGGTGATGTGGTGTCTACCTATAATACCATGATTTCAACATTTATTTGCCAAGACCATGGATGTGCAGAATTTATCTTGGCATGCAGATGCAAATAAAACCAATGATGGGTTCCTGTTACAAGTGTCTGATTCTCCACAATGGAATCAAAATGATTTATTGTACCATGGATTTGGTGAAGAAGTCAGGAATCTAAGACTTGGGTTTTGTACTGATGGGATGATTCCATACAACACATAAGAAGCCACATAGCACTTAGCCTGTTATGATTGTTATATACAATCTTCCTCCCTGGTTGTGTATTAAAAATAAGTATGTAATGATATCCTTGTTGATATTGGGCCTCAAATAACCTGGAAATTATATAAATGTTTTTCTTGAACCTCTGATTGATGATTTAAAGAAACTCTAAGGAGAAGGTTGGATGACCTATGATGCTTCATGTAGGAAGATAGTTCATTTGCATGCTATATTCTTTTGCACTATCAGTGACTTTCAAGTACATGAGAATTTGTCTAGATATAGCATAACGGGGTCCAAACCATGCCCTACATGTGAGGAGAACACTAATTCAATACGATTAAAATATGGCAGCAATATTGTGTATCTCGGTCACTAGAGGTTTCTTCTAAAAGTGCACCCTTACTGAAGGTTGTGCAATGCATTCAATGGGTCATCTGAGGAATGGAGTGTCCCTAAACCTATATCACGATAGGTTGTAAATGGAACAGTAAAAGACTTTTTCAATGCTTTTGTAAGATATCACAGTGTACAATTCCTATAGTGAGTGATAAATCATTGTTTAAGAAGAGGTCAACATTATGGGATCTTCCTTATTGGAGTTATTTGGTAGTTAGGCATTGTATGTATGTCATGCATATTGATAAAAATGTATGTGATAGCATCTTTGGTACTCTGTTGAATATACCATGTAAGACTAAATATGGCACTGAATCCAAAATGGACCTATGTGAAATGGGTATAAGGAAATAATTGATAACAAAAGTTAGGCTTGATTGAAAAACATATTTAGGTGATGCTTGTTACACGTTGTCTTGACATGAGAAAAGAACTTTTTGTGAGTGATTGCTTAATGTTAAGGTACCACATCGATACTCTTCCAATATCCTTAGACTGGTATCAATGAAGGAACTGAAGCTAATAGGTCTTAAAACTCATGATTGTGACACCCTAATGCAACAAATATTGTTTGTGGCTATTTGATCTATATTGTCAAAGCATGTAAGGTTTGCAATCACCAAGCTTTTTTTCTTCTTCACCACAAAATTTAGTAAAGTTATTGATCCTCAAAATCTATATAAGTTGCAAAGAGAAGTGATCCTAATCCTATTCTATCTTGAGATGTATTTTCCTCCTTCATTCTTATATATCATGGTACATCTTCTTGTCTATTTGATTAGGAAAGTGAGAATGTTGGATCCAGTTTTCTTACATTGGATGTATCCTTTTGAACGATACATGAGTTCTTTTAAAGTTGATGTTCGAAACCATTATGGCCTGAAGGGAGTATTATTGAGGATTACATGGCTAGGGAGTTTATGGACATTTGAAATGAATTTTTGAGTTGTAATGAAGCTACTACTAATGAAAAGAATGTTGATCCCTATTCTGGAAAAGGGAATTTAGGAGCACGAGTGAAAGTAATTAGTTGTGATCTATGGGGACAAGCACACTTGTATGTTTTACACAACATCAACAAAGTGGCTATTCATATCACTTAACATACCAATTTTATCAAGAAATATCCTGGAGTCGGTCCAATGTGACTTTCTAGGTAGCATAAGAGGACATTTATAAGGTGGTTTGAATATAAAGTCTTCAGTCAACTATCTCAAACACTAAATAATGTTGTGGAAAATATCAAATGGCTCGCCTTTAAACCAAAAATGAATGTTATGTCTTATAAAGGGTTTGACATAAATGGATTTTCATATTTCACAAAATGTCAAGATTATAAGAGTGTCATCAAAAATAGTGGGGTCGTCCTTTAACCGTCTGCATTATATTTTTCTAATGTGAAGGATAAGAGTCCATGTGGAGCTAAAATGTCTTATTATGGTGTCATTGAAGACATTTGGGAGTTTGGCTACACAAATTTCAAAGTTCCTATATTTAGGTGTATTGGTTGATAACACCAAAGGAGATGTAGCAGACGAATTGGGTTGCACATTGGTGAATTTTGAAAAGATTGGTGAGAAGGGTGAACCATTCATAATGGCATCACATGTGAAGCAATTACTCTACATCTATTATCCTACAAATAAAAAATGGTTTATTGTTCTACATGGGAATAGGAAGTTCATTATAGATGATACATATTAAGAAGAGTAATATGACAAGTATGATGACTCCAGTATGTTCTCAGTTGGCTTTCTAAGACCAAATGCTGAAGCTAACATTCACTTATATCTGTGTGGAGATCACACTGAAAGAATATGTATTGACCAAAGGTCCAACCAATACTAGTCATGTATTTGATTTTTAAATGCTATATGTTCATTTTGCATTATTTATTACATTTATATATGTTTCGTATGCTACATGTACATTTTACATTCTTTATCACTTATTTTTCATTCTTTAACTATTTTTAATATGACACTTTTTAGATGGCTTATGACCGTGAAAATGAACACCAAGATGATGTGCACCATGAGGATGACTATGTTGTAAGTTGTATGTTTTATTACATGGATGTGCATTTGAAATTCTTTATCCCAATTATTACATTAATGTACATTTTACATTCTCTATCACTTAAATGTGTTTCTTGACAACTTTTGGATGAGCATCCTAAGGATGTGCACCATGAGGATCTTTCTAGCTTTGTAGAGGAACAACATGATCATGCACATAAAAGAGGCATCAACTTGATGAACAAGTTAGTAGTGTAAAGGCATAAAGAGATGAAGATAGCTATTGACTTTGATGAAGTAGGAGATCCTACTAGGAAGAATCATAGTACTTTCTCGAGATATCTAGGGGTTACTACTCATATAAAAGTGAATATAATAATAGAATCTTGGCATAAAGTTGATCCTTCCACAAATGACTACATTTGCAATGACATATGTGTGAGATATACTAATTTCTAAAGATATATTCACAAATCTACTTCTAACAGTGTGCCATTAAGTATATGAAATCTGTAGAGCATCTTTGGCCTTGATGAAATATGACATTGTAAAAAGGTGATGCAACATTGTAGGAGGATATTAAGGAATTATAGAAAAAATCTGACAGTAGAATACATAATGAGTGATAAGAAGAAGAAATATGCCACTGAGTAATGGTCCTATCTTGACCCATAGGTGTGGGAAGTGTTTGTTTCTTCAAGACAAATAGATGAATTCAAGGTATGAAGCCTCTTCATATGAAATACATTCTTATAAATTCAATGGATTATGTAATTAAAATATGGTTTGGATTAACTGAGATTTACATGATGCTCAAAAAGAAAGGGATGCAAAGAATATGCATGACCACAACTTTGGTCCAGGTGGCTATGAAAGGTGTCTCCAATAGAGAATGGAAGTGTTTTCTTCAGATCATCGTACTCCTAGATTTTTTTAGTCTTCCACTACTCCTGCACCTTTACTTCACCATGAGTGGATAGGTGAGAGGATAAACCGATCTAGAGAAAATACCCCACCATCATCTATTGAGATGGATGCAACAATGGTAAAATTCAACTCTCATAGTGCATGTTCTTTTTTTACCTTGATTGTTTTGTTTTACTGACCAATTAGTATTGATGATGGTAAGTGGCATCTTTACAAGAAAAAAAAAAGACAAGTTCATCCCTGAATGCCAAAGGGATGACTTGACATTGCTCTGGGTACTCCAGAGCAACCTGTCCATGTTAGGGTTGTTGGGGCTGTTGTTGGTATAAGATCCTTTTTTGGATCATTAGATAAGTGAAAATCTATCAAAAAAGGAGGATTGTAACAAAAGCGGGTGTTGTACATGATTGGAAAGGGAAGAGAGGATGCAATGAGATAGTATCAGGCTTATTAGTCTCAACCTCCTCAGATAGTGCATGTTCTTCTCTGTCCTTCATACAAGGTGGACCCCCTATGATAGAGGTGGTTGGGAGTAATCCCATGAACCTTCTAGATGGGACGCCCAGTGTAAGTATTTTTGTGATAGAATAGTCTTTCTGGTTGTTTATAATATATGTATGTTTAGGTATATATAAGACTATGTAAAGATTTGTAGGGGTTCAGGCCATGTTGTATTACATTACTAGAATATGGCTTCTATGTTGTTGAAATGGGAGACACTTAGCCACCCTTCCAAGTGACATGATTCATGGTGTTCTTATGTCTACCACCACAGTTCATGTATCTATCAAGCTCCTCTACAATGCTTGGAAATAGATACCACCACAACATGGGCACCCCAAGCACAAGACGATAGGAGATGTACAAGGTGGCGCAGTTGTGTAGCCCAAAGCATGAGTTGTCATATCGATGTATCTAAATTCCCATTGTGTTTGTATTTGTGATTCTTTTCTAAATGTGTATATAATTGGCAATTTATATGAGAATTTATATATATATATATGGCTAAAATAATTGTGTACTTGAGTACATGTACCCATCTTCATTTATGATGATTATAAAATTATAAAAACAATCCAACCTTTTTGATGTGACACATACTCCTTAGATAACATGTGTATCAAAAATCATTTCAATCTGACATTCTTAGATAATGAAATGAAAAAATGCATATTTTCTGATCAACAGTAAGTCATAAAAATTACAAAAACCATTGGATGATATATTATTATATCTGATGATATACATGAGGTATGGTTGTGATTTCTAGAATGCATCTAATCTATTGAATTTTGATTCAATCCATATGGTTTGATTGAATTAATGTATTCCACATATCTCATTTTCATGTCTGGTACACACTTCCTAACCCATATATATACATACATACATACATACATACATACATACATATATATATATATATATATATATATATATATATATATATAAACCCTCCTGCATATCATCCTCCACTTCTTTCTGTAGATATTTAATTACCGTCTTAGATTGCAAAGGACCTATTCAACTTGCTAGGTCCTAGTGCAGGGTGTTGGCATTATGGCTAAGTGACTTAGAAGAAGGGTCAACTATGATGGTCCATATTAAGGAGGATGATGCAAGTCAAGCTCACAATACTAGTGTATTCTTGATAAATATTGTGAAGTTGTTTACTTATGCTTGGTTGAATAAAACTATCATAGAACTTTGGATATGGTGAGATCTGTTGACTAAATACCTCATTCTATATATGTGAAAATTATTCTAATTTGTTTTCTTATATATTAACTCATACATATATGTTTTGTAGCTACTTATATAGGGTGTGTGAAGAGTTTGCACTAACCAATGTGGCATTTCTAGTTTCATTATTGATTAGTCATGTAGATAAAGACCCAAAGTCTGTTAGTGATTACTACTCTTCCATATTTAGATATCTTGGTAATGCGAGAAAGAGTGTGATTATAGCTCCTTTCAATGTTGGTAAGTTTTAGGAACTTTGCTTATAGTTTTGACTTATGAATTACAGTTCGTTGTGGATTTTTTTTTCTTTTGTTTGCCTTCTTTCCACTCAAGAATAATCACTGAGATTTGTTGGTAATTTTATATGATATGTGAAATTCATATTATCTAGATCCTTCAATGACAAAGTAGACAGTGGAGAACACACAATGGAAAAAGGCATTATTTGTATGAGAAAAAAAAAGAATTATTCATCAACATGTATTAATGTCTACATCATTACATGACTATTTACTAATTCAACTAAATGTGTTACTTTAACATATAGGGGTAAACAATTCAAAAAGGTTAGAGGAGAGATAGATAAAAAATTATATTATTAATCTAGAAGAATGTTGAGGTATTTTTCTAACTCCTATGCATGCATATGCCAACTAAGCTTACTTTTATTTAGTAACATTTTGCATAACTGCAAATTTATAATGCCCTATAAAAAATAATAATTGGGCATGCGGATACTATGTGATGTGGTATATGGACCTAATTGTCAGGTAGGCAGCACTAGGCACCCATTATATTCAAAAGATAATATATATAGTCTTGATCATCATAAGTAAATAGTCTCATGTGATAATATGAAAAATCAAATCAAACTCTTAAATTATGTCATTCTCTTTGTAGTCATTTGATAGGACAAATCCCTATACAAATGGAGTGCTAGATGAGATACGAGAAGAGTGGGCACACTCCTTCATTAAGGAAGTGAACTTTAAATTTTATTTGGATAAAATATGAATTTTTCAAACCTTGATGTCATTATTTCTATATATATGTGTTGGTTATGACTTTTAAAACTTTAAATTTGATGAAAGTGAATTGTTGGTGCATATGTGAATGATATGTGTATATATGCATGTCTGAATGAATGTGAAGATGAATGAATGTAATGAGAACTGCATGTGTAAATGACATGAGAATGGAATTCGAGAATAGAATTGTATGTGTATTTTTTGAATTGTGTATGTACATGAGAACATAAATAAGTTTTGAAGAGAAAGGAAGTGGATAATGAAAATGTATGTGGGTGGATGGATTTTATATATGTGTTTGTTATTGCAGGTTTTGTAGGTGTGTTGGCTTGTTGTTAACTTGAACACTGGATGGAACATGTAGTTCTAATGAGCTGTAGATTCTGCATCCTACTGAACAGTCGAACAATGGGTCTACAAACCTTCTATACAAAGAAAAATTACCTACAACATCGATAGATCTGTCAAACTAGGTTGAAATATGTGGGCACCCACTGGTCGACCCGTTTAAGTTGGACTTGGGTGATGAAATTTTCCACCAACTGAAAATCACCCAAATCCATACCCATCTTTTCATATAGTTGGTTTTATGGGTGACCCGCGGACACCCTTGGGTGACGAAATTAATTGAAATCAATATATTTGTATACATATTATAAGCACGCATATTAAGAGATATTGTCTATTATGCACAATTTAAATATTTACCTTTAACTATATCAATTGTATTCTCTTTATTTTGTGTTTGTAATAGAAAAATAGAACTTTGATATTAGGAACGTCTAATTTTAAATTACAAAATTATGTCTTTTTTTGTGATATTTGATGTAATAAAACTACATAAGTTTTCATATTTTACATTGAAATACAAAATCTAACTGCTATTTATTTTCTTTAATTTCATTTAAACATAAAACCACAACTAACCAATTGGTTTGAGTCAAACATAGTAGTTGGTTTATTTTTTCACTATATTTTACATCATAAACATAATTACAAGTTGTTCTAATTGTTGTTTTTAGTGTTAATGGAAGCAACTAGCAACTTATTATTGATTGGACACATTTTATTTGAGCACCTGCAGGTCAACCTACAACTTGCTCAGTCAGGTTTGGGTTTACTTTTTCTCTACCCATTTATAATTGTATCTATTTTACCCACACCCGTTTGACCCACACCCACAATGACCCAACCCACCCACCTGTTTGATATGTCTAAGAGTCGGTTATTATAAAAAAAACATATGTTATAGGCCTTCGTCATCGATTTTACCACCAAAATCGATGAAAAAATATACCTTTATTAGTTAAAATTTTACCTGATAAGGGAGTACAATGTTGGTTTTTAGGAGTACAACTAATGACACAATAGGAATATAGTGTCAATTATTATAAAAAAGAAATATTTTAGATCTGCATCATCAATTTTATCACCAAAACTGACAACATGTCTACCTTTATCAGTAAAAAATTTACTTGATAAGGAAGTACAATGTTGATTTTAATACGACAACTGGTGACGCAATAGGATTATAGCATTGGTTTTTTTTGCACAGAACGGATGAAAAAGAGTGATACTGCAACTTGATATCGCTCTGAGTTGTTGTTTTTTGTTTTCATATCAACCAACACTGACTCTATGTCGTTGGTTTTTCCATTCCCTAGAAACTGATGCAAAAGGTCCTTAACTTTAGTATCGCTCACATAAGTGTCGGTACAAACTGACGTTATAGGTGGTATTTTTACTAGTGTTACCTAAATTTGATAGCCCCTTTTGTATGGAAACATCTACTTCTATACTTGCAAGCCTTTTATAATGCCTAAATGTTGATTTATGCACATATACCAATATATCTATGCATCCCCTTTGTTTACTATTTCTTTTGGTGTTGTTCCCAAACCACCCAGGTGTTGGTGTTTTAGAGGACATAGATATATGAAAATCATATGTTGGATGTTGGACTTGAGGGTATCTCGAGATGGCTAGGTTGCCCTCTATAACAAGTGTTGTGTATTGTGAAATGTAACCCTTTTTATTTTATACTGACAATTTTAAGGTGAGGACAATATTATGTGGACTATCTTGTAACTTTGAAAATAGTTATGTTTCTATTTCTTATTAATCTTTTTGATCTATGTTACATACCATTTAAAAATAAACACAATACCTTCTTTCCTTCATAATGGAAGTATGTTTGGATTTGGTGGGACTTATTCCTCAATAAATTAAGGATTGGTTCCCCTCTCAGGTCCCACGCTTTACAAGTAGTGTACCTCTATATCAAAGACAATTGCACAATAGTATTTGTAGTGGTTGTCAAGTAAGGGAAATGTTTAGGGATGTCAGTTGGAGTGATAGTTTGGGGTTTGCATCAGTGATAGGTCCATCTGGGTAGCAACCTGAGGATGTTTTTCCCACAGTTGAACCAAGAGATTTTCCAACAGAAAGGACAATTCTAATTGGGATTACTAGTTAGAGTAAAGGTCAATATTAGCAAGTAGGTTCATCTGGATCAACAAGAAGAACCCAATGATGAGGAAAATTATAAGTGATGGCCCACTTCAATGCCATTAGTCAGCCTAAGGGAGTTGTCATCCCTTAAGTTGTTGTAACTCATATGGATATTTTTCATTATGACTTGTTTACTTCTACATATATATCTATTTTGGTTTGGTTGGGAATGACACACTCATGTATCACTTGAGATGTGAGTGTATGTTGTAAGTTTCCTATTAGCTATTGATATGAACATCTTTCCTTAACCCCTCTAGTTACCTTCATGGTGTGTGAGAGGTGTGTCCATCCTAAGTTATCATCTTTCCTTAATAGAGTTTAGGTAAATATTATGCCCTAAAGATGCATGATTTTATTATGTTTTTCATAATGGATATGCTATAGAAGTATAAGGTAGTGTTGGATTGTAAATTCAAGGTTGTGGAATTTTGGGAAGATACATCTCATGGACTTTCCAGTGAGACTATAAGGGTATACCTATGTATCTTGCATATACAACTATTGTTGAGAAGGTGTTAAGACAAATTTATGAGTCTTTATTGGCTCACATGGTGGATACTGAAATGTTGAGTCCTAGTATCAGAGATGTATTAGTGGTCTGTGAGCTTGAAGATGTCCTCCTAGATGAGTTTATTGGTGTTTCAATCCCTCAAGAGATTGTCTTCAATATCAATCTTATCCCTAGCACACAACCCATAGCACAATTACCCAATAGGATGGCACCAACAAAGATGCAAAATTTGAAGAAACTACTTAAGGAGTTGTTGAATAAGGGTTAAATATAGACAAGTATGTCTTCATGGGGTACTCCAGTTTTGTTTGTCAAAAAGAAGGATAGTTCTATGAGGTTATGTATAGCCTACCAATAGTCATTCAGATCATAGTACAGAACATGTACCCCTTGTTGAGGATTGAGGATTTGTTTTATCGGGTGAAGGGTGTTATAGTATTTCCATGGATAGATATGAGGTTAGGATACCACCACTTGTGTATTAATATGGAGGGCATACCTAAAATAACATGTAAGACTAGGTATGGTCACTATGAGTTCATGGTTACATATTTTGTGGACCTAATGAATAGCGTGTTCAAACAATATCTAGATCTATTTATGGTGACCTTCATATTTGACATCCCGAATTAATCTAAGGATTGCTAATAGTGTGAGAAAAATCTCTACATTTTGTTAAGGTTATTGACGCAACAACAATTGTATGCAAAATTCAATAAGTTTTAGTTTTGGTTTACGGGATTTTCTTTACTAGGTCATGTCTTATCCAGAAGATATATTTGTGTGGATCCCAAGAACATGGAGTCAGTGTTGAAGTGGGAATAGACCAAGACACCAAATAAAGTAAGAATTTTCCTTGGTTTCTCTAGCCATTATAGGTGGATTATCAAGGACTTTAGTGTCATAGCTTTGTTGTTGACCAGGATAACCAAGATGGATGTACCCATTATATGTGGTTTATCAAGGACTTTGTCTAGAGTAGATATACATTGATGAGATATTAAGTTTGCATTAAATACAGTTGACACCCCATTTTTGCTCACTCGACAAAAAAATCATGATAAATGTTAATTATATGGTTGTTGATGGAGTTCACTCTATTGTTTCACATTTTATCCTTTTCCACCTTTCCTAGATCTTCCCACATTTTTTGCATTTTTCCACATTTATCCATTTCTATCATTTTCCATATTTTTTCATGTTTTTCCATCTATTTAATCTATTCATTTTCACCCACTTTTACTCGATTTTGAGCTTTCTATAAAGAAGATATGTTGGGGATTCAAGTGTGATTTGCCATTAAAGTCACTTTTGTAAGCCTTATTCATGAATTACCTAGCTGAATTATCTTGAATAAAATATTTACTTTGTTCCTACAGATAATTAAATTGTCTTTATCCTTAAACAATACATATCTTTTGGATAATAATAAAGGATAATCATGAATCAATATATTTTATCTCTCCTTCATTATTTTATTGACTTTTATTGAGAATTTCTCTTTACAATAATTGTCTCCAGAACATTCTTGAAATATCCATGAAATTGAGAAACCAAGTTTATCCAACCCTAGACATCAGTGTATTCGAACCATTCACCATGTGCCACGTCACGGATTGCCTTGATTTGTGCACCACATAGGTGGCGTATTTGGGTGATCCATTGTGTATTCCAAAATCCTCCAATTGGAAACCCCAAACCCTAAATTCCACCTATAAATAGACCCCACGTCCTTTGTATTCCAATGCCTTTGAGCCTCCTAAACCTAGAGGATCGAACTACGTCCCTCTTCTATTTTCTGTATGTGATTAGAGGATCCTTCCTCTAACGCCAACTGCCTTGTTGACGTCGGTAGGATTTTCGATAACTACTATCTTCTCTGATTTGATATATTCATAACTGCTAATATCTGCACATAATTTACAAGGATCTAGATCTTGCTCTATTATATCTTTCTCGCCTCTCTCTCTCTCTTCCTACGCATCAATTCCAACAATTAGTGATGGATCTCCGTCATGGGAGGCCCTGAGACAATTGGGACCACAACACACCAAAAACACTAAGACCTTTATGGTTGTGATGAAGAAAAATCACAATCATTTCCAATCCCAAAGGTTCGCAAACTTAAAAAAAATGTTTTAGAACTTTTGATGCTTTCTTTAATATAAACCTCGGTCACCAAAAAAATTTATCTGAGTTGTTCAAAAAGAATACAATATCATTATCGGGTGATATGGGAGTGTCAACACCTTCCTCACTTGTAATAGGATTGTAGAGTCTGATCTCTAAAATATGCATCTCTTTCTTATCCACCCTTGGATGGCGTTAAAATCAAGTCTTTTTGTGTTTTCCCACTTTATCTAAACACCCATCCTTGTTTTCCTTTGTTTTATGAATAAAATCAGGTGGCGACTCCCATGACATTATTGATTTCTTATTTTTTTAGTTTCTCAGTTGTTTCACAACCATGGAATTATGTATTTTTTGGATTGGGTACAATAGTTTACCAACTTTGTTGGGGTTAGTTAAACAATCCGAGTTGTATTTTATTTTTTTTCATCTCTTATTTTGTCTATTGATTGAGATTTCTATTTTTCTATTGTTCTTTCCATTTTCACCATAAAATAGTGATGGTACATTAAAGAAATCCGCAACAAAAAAAATTAAAAGAAAAAACTTTACAGAGTAACGATTTGTTCTGCCGAAGAAAAAGGTTTTTTATCACATTCTTTTGTTATTATGTTAGTGAAGCCTACGCAATCCTCTATTCCATCGACAAAATAAAAGAACTTTTTCTTAGGTACTATCTTTTCAATTTTTCTGGCAATACAACAATTGTCATGTTTTCTAATGGTTATCATTTTTATGGTTAGAATCTGCTTCCCTTCTAGGATTTGCTTCTATTTCCTTTTTAGGGTTAGCCTTTGCTTCCCTCCTTCTTTTTCTTTTTTCCATTTATGTCCATCTTCTTTATTTATTCATTCATTTTGTTTATTTCTTTAATTTTTTTTATTATTTAAAAAAATAATACATCAATAAAGGAACAGATAAAAGCATGAGAGAGGTTGTCATGATGAGTAATGTCTTCTCTTTATTAGTAATAGCATGATTATTTCCATATATGCTTATCAATAATCTTTCACGCTTTATAATTGTGGGTGCTCATAAGATATTAAAATCTTACACTTACACAATGCACAACTATAAACCAATGCGTCACGGAACGGGTGCTAATACTCATGTTGGATCCCTAAAAGTGGTGTGGGCGTGTTACTAAAGGTAACAACATAGCTTTAAGTTGGATGTCTAAAGGCATGGACTAAATACCCTTTGCTAACACTCACGACTGATTGCGGTCTTTATTGTCACAAGGTGTATTGGGAGTTGTACTAATATATGTAGAACTCGGGTTACCCCACAATGAGAATCATCTGCCATAGAGAAGATAGGACCAAGCCCTCTTTCACAATTCATGCTTGAGTGATAACGTAAAATCTCATCTAAATACATGGCTTAAAAGGCGGACTTTATCTTGTACATATGCATCTGGTGGTTATTTATCTTACAATTTTCAAGATTGTTGCATGCTTTTTTAATTTTATGATTGTGGAATGCTTTATGCTTTAAGGTTGTAGTCATCACGCCTGATTTTTTTGTCATTTTCTAACATCATGATGTTCAAAACAATCTTATCAAAAACAAAATTTGAATCAACAATATTTTCATACAAATGCTCTTGCATGATATTAAACAATATCGAGATAACAACCTCCAGTGATCTCACATGATCTCAAAGGATCCCAAATAATTTCAAGTGAACTCAATCATCAACCATCTTTGATCCATGATCTTTTTTAAAATGTTTCCGTGATCTCCAATAATATCAAATGATCTCTCTCACCCCCACAACCTTTATTCAATAATATTGATTGAATATCATTTTTATCTCTAAAAAGATATTTCCAAAAATCAATAATCTTTTTTCAAAAAAAGGACCATCTTGAAAAATATTTTTATAAGAAAAATATTTTTAAAGAAAAGAGAGAAAACTATTTTTTTACTTTTCTAAGAAAATTATTTTAAATGAAGTTTATTTGAAAAAAATGAAAAATTAAAACAAAAAACTTTTTAAAAAAGAAGTCTTTTAAAAAAATTAGACAAGAAATCATTTAAAAATGTCTTTCAAAAAATCATTTCAAAAAGGACTTTTAAATAAAAAAATAAAACTTTACAAAATCAAAACAATCAAAATCTTAATAAAACACTTTGAACCATAAAAAAATCCCTTAAAAAAGAACAATCTTTTCGAGATTGAAAAAGCTTTCATAACCCAACAAAGTTGAACCAACGTTTGAAAGAGTTGGAAAATGTTCTCAAAACTCAAACTAAAGAAAGAAAAATCTTTTCAAACTTGGAAAACTTTTCCAAAATCTTATGAATTGATCCATCCCAAGAGATTGTTGTCTTGTCTCTTGAGTTGCCACACACATGTGTACTCTATGGTGTCCGCCGAAAGGTTTTTGAAACACTATTCAAATCCTATGAATGCTCTTCAATCTTATTTTTTGATCCCACATGAGCCAAAGAGTCATCCATTTTTGGAAACTTCCAAAGAATACCTTGAACTTTTGAGGAATATATTTCTAAACCTCATCCTTGTGTTGAAAGGTTGCCAAATGTTTCCTACAAGCTATGTTCTCTCATGATCAAGTCACATTTAGCTTTGAATCATTTGCTCCGGCCTTGAGATACACATGCCCATTTTTACTCGAGAACTACATCCTTGAAGGGATTCTAACTCATCTTGATCCTTGTAAGACAAAGCTTCATCACTATAGAATAATTTTATTCAATCCTTAATCTTGAATATAACTTCCAAATCTTGACTAAAATCTTGATTCATGCCCTGAGCATACCAACTCCATTTGATCCAAAGGATTTTCCAATTTGACTAAATGTTGCCTAGTAGCATGTGGTCCTCCCATATTTGCCTACCATAAACCTAGGTCCCAAAACATGACCTAAATTTTTGCCATCATTGCACTTTCAGTTTCACAGCTACATGGTCATGGATCATGAACTAAAACTAGACCATCATTGTTCCTTCACTGTGATATTTACACTACCCTAAACCAAGACCTAAAATCATACCATCATCCCACTTATACCCTTTTCATGTAGTCTCAAACTATGACCTAAAATTGGACCAACACACCCCCTTTTCTTAGGAGTATTTCTCTCATAAAATCTCCCCTAAGGAGAGAGGAATCTCACACACTCATATCCAGTCAAAGTATCTGGCCCCGAAAGGTTCACCTTGTCCCCGGATACCCTTTTCCTTATAATTATATATCTCATAAAATCTCCCTTTACACCCATATCAAACCACATTCTCTCTAGCCCCAAAGGGTCACCTTGTCCCTAGATATCCCTTTACCTTGTGAGTATTTCTATCATAAAATATCCCATGATGGTAGATAAATCTCACATGCCTATATCCATTCGTAGTCTCCAGACCTGAATAGGTCACTTTGTCCATGGATAACCCTTTTCCTTGTCAGAATTTCTCTCATAAAATCTCCCCCAAGGAGAGAGGAATCTCACACACGCATATCCAATCATAGTCTCTTACCCCAAGAGTGTTACCTTGCCTCTGGATATCCCTTTTCTTTATGAGAATTTCTCTCATTAAATTTCCCCTAAGAAGAGAGGAGTCTTAACACCCATATCTATCCACAGTCTCGGGACCCAAGAGGGTCACCTTGTCCATGGATATCTATTTTTCTTATGAGCATTCCTCTCATAAAACCTCCCCTGAGGAGAGGAATCTCACTCACCAATATCCAGCCCCAGTCTTTGGCCCCAAGACAGTCACCTTATCCCTAGAGACCTATCTCTTTCTTAGCATTTCTCCCACAAAATTCCCCTTGAGGAGAGGAAACCTCACACATCGATCTCTAGCCAGAATCTCTGGTACTGAATGGCCTACATGTCACTAAAAAACATCCTAACTTACCCACTACAATGAACAACCACGATCCACATGCTTTATCACAAAGCTACTAGATATATCTCATGTCAAGATCAGAATTATCCTTCCATATCACTCAATATACGAGCATGTTCCTCTCTGCATATAAATATTGGATCCAACCATTTGTGTAGATACATGAGCAATCCCTTTTCGTGCAAAGGGTGAACTGTCATATCTTGACATGATCTTTGTCCCCTTCCCCATGCAAGGGGCAGGATACCTTTCTCTATGACAATTTTTGAAACCCTCACCCACGCCAGGGAAAGTTTCCATTGAACCCTACTAGGAAGGTTTGAGACATGAAAAACATGAATCACATCTGTTGAAGCCTCTTGATAATGCAAGGGGTATTTTTTTTACAACCATGTTTCTCCCATGTTCAACTCCTTTTTACACAAGGGGTAGATTTTTAGTTGGTCTCCCAATCTTAACAACCAATCATTCTACCTTCAAAACAAAGTAGGACGTCACAAAAGTCTTAAAAAGTATATCTTATTGAAAATTTTTAAAAGATCTTCTTAAGATGAAGAGCACCAATAAATAGCCCAACACTAGTGAGGTGATGAAGACATTGGTTTTAAGACTCTCATGATTAACTGAAGGCTCAGGTCAACACAGGATCCATACAGAAGTCATAATGGGCTGAAGAAGCATTGGTCATAGAGGCACTTGAGTTTGGGGACAAACATATCATCAAAGCTAGAGTGGGTCAACCAAAGCCACAGATACATGTTTTCCTCATTACAACACGTAGAACTATCATCATCATACAATTTACAGGGCTAATGACTACATCCTGGAAAACTCTAGCCAAGGGTATACGAGTGCAAAAATGTTACATCTGAGCATTTGTAGAAGGAGACATCTATGACACATACAGTCACTCCCCAGAACACCTAAGTGGATGATCAGTGGATAATCAGATTTCATTATTCTATCAAGGAATAAGGCTAAAAGCTAGGAAATATTAGCATACTACAACTCTTGTGCAGAAGGAGATGTCTTATGCAGTCAACCACACAATGTATCGTCCATCGCCACCTTATAACTATTCTCTAGTTATAGGACCCTATGGGTATCCACTATTGGATCTATAACGGGATCTAGAGGGGGTGAATAGAGCTAAAACCACTTAAATAAAATTCATTAGACCTTGAGGATATTCATAAGATAATATTGCATTTATGAACTTTGAGTGTAACTAAACATGCATAGCAAGGGAGAGAGAGAATGAACAAGAATCAAATGATGAACAATACTAGAAATACATGTATATGGACTACTAGTAGATTATATTACAAGTTAGATCTACTAGTAGGATCTAAATCATACAAAAAGATGCATAATTTAAAGAACAACCTATGTGTATCTGTAGAGAAATATCCAATCAAAGATATACGCAATTTCAAAAGCAAGAAAGGATATTACCCATTAGTAAACATGCATCATTACCAAAAGATGATTACCACTAAGAAACTCAAGTTTCATTAAAAGATATACATCTATATAGATGTAGTAAGTTAGAGAATAATGGAAGCAATTTAGATCACAACCAAGAGATTCAAACATATCATCATCAAAAGATACATAAAATCTCAAGATATACAACTGCATGATATAGAGACACCAATTCATAGTAATTTGAAAGATAGAGTTACATGCAAGATAGGAAATATAAAGTATGGCAATATGCATATCAAATAAAGGTGCCAAGGGGAGTTCCATAGAATAAGCCAATTGGTTGAGAAAGTCTAGTTGAGAGGGAATTTCTCATCCAAAAAGCCATTTTTATAATCTAAGCACAATGTTGTTGGTCGAGTTTTTGGGTTGAACTTCTCAGAGGACAACACGTGTTGGCAAAACCCATTGGTGCTTATCGTTTGAGTTTTTCTCAAGGCAAACTCGATGACAATAAATGTTGTCAAAAAGCACATATATCTTATAAAAAAAACGTATCTAGAGGCATGATAAAAATATAAATCATATCCAAACATGTATAAGCAATTTATTAATGCACTATTAAAGAATCATGGATAATTTTTATCAAGAAAGTGATGAGAGTTACAATATACCTATTTTGACTCAAAAGCAATTTGTAAAATGCATAAAAACTTGGTAAGAACAAGCTATGATTGGAAATAAGCAAGAATACTATTACCTCTTTTTTTACCATTTCTTTACCACTTTTTGCCAACCCATACACATATCAACTTTCTTCTTTTATGTGGACTGAGAAACCAATTTGCAAATCAATAGCTCATGTCAATCCATTTGCATGTGACCTACAAGAAGAAAGATGAAATGCTCCCCAATCATATTTTTGGGTCTGAAATGGTTAGCTTAGCAACCCAAGTCCTATTTTTTGGGTGATTTCGTAAATGGGAAATATGTAGAATAATGGATAATTTCATTGCAATAGTTGTAAGTGTTCTTAGCATTGAAACTAGACAATTCTCCATGAAAGATTGGAGGTCCTTTGTCTTTGTTGTTCCTTTGGATATTATAATACCCTATACCATGTCTATCAATTTGTTTAGTAGTATGATGTTGAGTCATTAAGATTCCTTTTACCATCTAAGAATCTTTACAAAGAGGATCTTAGACTATTATTATCATGCATAACATAAGTAATAGTGGAATACAATTGATTCATATCATCTCTAGAAGGTAAAAGATAGATTTATAAGCAAAGAGATTTGGCAATATAAGAATATTTTTCAATATGAAGAGAAGCAACATTATTCTCTCTATTACTAGAACTAGAACAAGATTCAAGGACATTGATTTTAGCAAGCAAGGAAGCATTTTCTTTTTCAAGCAATGTAATCTTAAAAAGATAGACACTATTTTCAAATTCCATTCCTTTCAAAACAAAATCTTTGTCCTCTTTTTAAGTTCTAAGAACATTAATATCAAGCATGAGAGAATTCACAATTTTAGTATGATCTTCAATAGAACTAGGCATAAGAGTTTGAGATTCTAAAAGTTTAATGTTATCAAGCAAGCTAGTATTTTTAAGTTCAAGAGCATCTACTTGTTTAGGATAAGTATTGTTTTCTATCTCAACACTATTGAATTTCAATTCAAATTTTAAATAATACTTTTAGATATTGTTAACATCATCTAGCAAGCAAATGTTCACATGTTACATTTACCTCATTTGAATCTTCATTTTAACTTCCATGAGAGAAAAATGGCATTCTCCATTTTCACTAGGGCTTGAGCTACATCCTCTACTAGCATATTCACTTGATCTTGAGTTGGAGGAGTCACTAGAGGTTTTATGCCATTTCTCCTTCTTCTTGTGCTTCTCTTCCCTTCTCTTGTGATGATGGGTTTTTATTACTTGTGGGGAATCTTCCTTAAAATGACCCTTCTTTCCACATTTGAAACATTGGGAGGAGGAAGACTTGCCTTTGTAAATTCTACCTTATGAGTACATGGCATCTTCTTCATATTGATAGGATGGAGAAGCTTGTTGTTGCACAATAGATTCAACTTGGGCTTTGATTTCATCATTCTTCTTTCTCTTTATCTCTTTCTCTAATTCTATTTCTTATTCCTCTTACTTGTCAACTTTCACTTTAAAGGCTTGTAGATTTCTTATGCTCTTAAATAGTAATTTTTTCAAGAGACTTTGTTTCTTCAATGATTGTCACCTTTGTTTCCCATTGTTTGGTAAGAGACCTAAGGATCTTTGAGTTTATCTTTCCTTCATCCATAGGATGGCCTAGGACAGCAAGACCATTTATAATGGTGATGAGCCTTGAGTACGTGTCAGCTACCCTTTCCTCATTGCCCATCTTGAAGTTTTCAAGATGACTGTTGAGCATATGCACTCTACTTTCCTTCACTTATTTTGTCCCTTCATAAGTGACACGTAGTTTTCGTCATATTTCATAGGTCGTTTCATAAGAAGAAATCTAGTTGAACTTTGTGGGGAAAATAGAGGCATAGTGGATGTTTATTACTCTTGCTTTTAAGTTTGCTTTCTTCAAAGTAGACTCACCCCATTCTTATACCTTTGTCTCTGGTTGCTTGTATGGAAGATCAACTATTCTCCATAGATCAAGAATTGATCCTTGTATGTAGAATTTTATTCTTCTCTTCCAATAGAGGAAGTTTCTTTCATCAAAGATCGGAATGTTTATGTAGTGTCTCCCTTGATAATTGTCCATCTTCCTACTTGTTGAAGCATTTCTTAGAGAAGACCCTCTCTAATACCAATTTTTGGGTCTATAATGGGCTCTAGAGAGGGGTGTATATAGATAAAACCACTTATACAAAATTCATTAGACCTTTAAGATATTTCCAAGATAATATTGCAAGTATGAACTTTGAATGTGACTAAACATGCATAGAAAGGGGGAGAGAGAATGAACAAGCACCAAATAACATACGTTATTTATAGTGGTTCCAAGGAGATGTACATCCACTACCTAGAGAGGTCGTCCTTTAGTATTTTCAACCATATCTCACTCCTTATATTACATTATAAGAGTTACAACATAAGACCTCCCTTTGTTAGGTCAAGGGAACCTACAATTCCTTTTAAGCTCAAGGGAGCCAATAACTTTAGAAAGGACTTACCTATCCATGACAAAGAAGATTCTACCTTATCAAAGACTTACCTACTTTTGCAATGATTCTTTGGCCTTCTCCAAGGACTTGCCCACTCTTGCAACAATTCTTTCGCCTTTAAGTATTTACCCACTCTTGACTTGGATCTTCCGCATTTGACTTCACCTTCACCAAGGGAAGCTTTCACCAAAGGACTCAATCCCTTCTTTTTCTTCTCCTCTCTCAGCCAAGAGAGAGAGAGAGTCTTCATCTTCATGGTAGAAAGATAGATTGGGAGGTGGAGGAAGTGAGGGCATCACAATATATACATGTAGGACTATCTCTCTTACAAATCTCCTACTCACTTTAATGGATGTAGCAAGTGATTAAGCTTATGAGAGTGGATGAAGGCTCTTGGAGGCAAATCTCTCTCAACTAAAATATAGGGACTTTCATACTTATTGGCATCTTGGGATGAAGCCCAAGGGGTCCTATTTATAGTTGAGGTTTCTTACTAGCCAGTATAGACACTTAGGATCTAATTATAGCCATTTTGAGTGTTCCAACGGATATATTTTTGAGTTTTGCAACACTCCAATGACTAGAAAAGCTTTTCAACACTTTTCCGTACAGTATTGTCGGCTGAGTTGTCTTTTGTGAAACTCAACCAATGACAATATAAGACAATTTGAAGTGTAAGGTGTCGGTTGAGTTGTCTCCAGGACAAACTCATCTGACTATAGGCATTGCCAAGAGCCAGATAGGTTGTCAGCTGAGTTGTCACCAGGACAGACTCGATCAACAAGGAAACATGTAATGACTTTTGACAAATCCCCAAAAAATGCTTAAATATTTAAATTTAGTTCTCTCAAATTTTCTTAATCTTAATTACTAGTCATAAAATCATTACAAGTGATTTACATCAAAGATCTATGGAGAAATTTATTTTTCTTTAATCTTGATCTTTATGCATGTATGACTAGATTTCTCCAAGTTGGGATGCACAAGTTTATGCATTTGGAGTGTGCCTATCTTATATGAAATCATCAAGTAGAAGAATTAGACGCAAATGAGTGGAATGGTTAATCATTATCAAAACAAGGGTGTAGTCAATTTAGAATTTGGTATCTTTTCCCATCATTTGGTATCTTTTATCATAAATTCATATCTATTCTCATAAATTGGTATCTTACTACATGATATGATTGTATCTTGTTTTATAGATATTCAAACATGTTTCTTGATTTTCATATCTACTATATTGAGTTAATTTATTGCATATCCTTCCCTAGATTATTTGCTAGAACCACATCTAGAGTTGTTCTAATGCATGTCTTATTATGCTTTATATACATTGCATGGACAAGCCCCTAGTTTTTTCTCTTCTACACTTCCTTTTCTAACAAGTTGTGTTTTAGATGTTCAACACCCTCACTTTTAAAATGAAATAGGGGAGAGAAGACATGTCTTATGTAAAGGGGAGAAGACATATATGAGAAGAAATATATGAGCAGAAGACATATATTCTATAATTGTTATGAAAGCTACATGCATGAGAAATAATATCAACTGATGGAAAGTATGTGAACTTCATTAAAATAAGTTGAGCGGAAGCATATTAAATGAAACCCCAAGTTTTCTTCAAAATGATGATTTACTGAAATGCTTACAATAGATTTATGGAATGTTTTTTCATCTTCAATAAGGGGGAGAATGTTGACTCAAGGTCTAAATTGACTAAACTCTTGTTTTGATGATGAATAACCATTCCACTCACTCGTGTCAAATGCTTATACTTGAGTGATTTTAGATTACATAGACATACTCCAAATCCATAAACTTGTGCATCCTAACTAGGAGAAATCAAGCCATACATACATAAAGATCAAGATTGAAGAATAGATAGTTTTCTCAATAGATCTTTGATGTAAATCACTTGTTATGATAGTATGACTTGGATTAAGCTTTAGAAGAATTAAGAGCACTTAATTTGAATATTTAATCATTTTTTGGGTATTTTTCAAAAGTCATTATAGTCTGCCTTATCAGTCGAGTTTGTCTTGATGACAACTCAGCTGGCAACCTATCTGGCTCTTGGCAATGCCCATGGTCGTCTAAGTTTATCTTGGAGACAACTCGGCTGACACCCTACAATTTATCTTGTCTTATAGTGTCATCGGTCGAGTTTCCCAAAAGACAACTCAATCGACAACACTATACAGAAAAATGTAGAGAAGTGATTCTAGTCTTTAGAGTGTTGAAAAACTCAAAAATATATCTGTTGAAACACCACAAATGGCTAGAATATGATTCTAAGTGTCTCTATTGACTAGTAGGCAACCTCAACTATTAATAGGACCCCTTGGGCTTCATATATGGTTATATAAGCACTATGAAGGTCCATGTATTATAGTTGAGATATATTTGCCTACAAGAGTCCATCCACTCTCATAAGCTTAATCACTTGCTGCATGCACTAAAGTGAGTAGGAGATTTGTAAGAGAGCTAGTCTACATGTATATCTTATGAGGATCTCACTTCCTCCACCTCCCAGTCTATCTTTATACCATGAATATGAAGATTCTCTCTCTTGGCAAATATAGGTGAAGAAGAAGAAGGGAAGGAATCCCTTGGTGAAAGCTTCTCCTTAGTAAAGGTGAAGTCAAAGGCGGAAGATCCAAGTCAAGAGTGGGTAAATCCTTAAAGGAGAAGACATGTTGCAAGAGTGGTTAAGTCCTTAAAGAAGGCCAAAGACTTTTAGCAAGAGTAGGTAACTTCTTGGTAAGGTGGAATACTCTTGGTCATGGACATGTAAGTCCTTTGTAAGGTTATTGGCTCCCTTGACCTGAAAGGGAATGATAGGTACCCTTGACCTTTAAAAGGGATGTCTTATGTTTTAACTCTTAAAATGTAATATAAGGAGTGAGACATGGTTTAAAATCCTAGAGTATGGCCTCTCGAGGTAGTAGATGTACACCTCCTAGTTTGGAGGTTGGAACCACTATAAATAACTTGTGTTATTTGGTGCTTGTCCATTCTCTCTCCCCTTGCTATGCATATTTAGTTGCACTCAAAGTTCATACTTGAAATATTATTATAGAAATATCTTGAAGGTCTAATGAATTTTGTTTAAGTGGTTTAATCTCTATTCACCCCCATCTAGAGCCCATTATAGATTCAACACCCACCTCATCTAGGCTTAGTCACAACATTGATAGTTGCAGTTTGCTCAAAGATCTGACACATTATTGATCATGGTATGAGAGAAATCTTACAGAATTTGGAAGATCTACAAATTAATATAGGATAAATTGACACCTTCATAGGTCACCACCAAAAAATCACAAAGCTTGATTGCCAAAGCATGACGAAAGGAGATACATTTCCAGAATTGACTATCGTTCCCACCATTTTTGAAAATGAGATATCAGTGTAGAAACCAAAGAGAAGGTTTACATGCTTAGGGGCATCTCTGAGTAGGATTCTTCCATTGATCAAGCACCTAGTGGAGTTTCCATCGATAAGGAAACCTCCTAATCCCATTCCAAAGAGCTACAACTCCATCACAACAGGGGTAAAAAATAGACACATGCATAGACCTCGAGCATAGAATTCAAGACCTAATCAATGCAGGTTTGGTCCTCATGGATGCCCTAATAGATGTAGTCACTCTGGTGCTTGTCTCTAAAGAGCCAAATGTAGCCACATAATTGATTTAATTCCTATTCAAGCTAGGCCGCAACATGAACACACCAACAGGTGCAGTTGTAGAGTTGATTGGGTTTCCACTTGACCCAGAGCTCTACCAAAGAGCACCAAGACACATAATTGCCATGAGCATCAAAGAATTTGGGGATCATGAAGGATCTATCCAACTATTTTACTTTAAAAATCATCAAAATGAAAAAAAACTCAAAAATTAAAATGAAAAAAAAAATCAAAATTTCTAATGTGAAGAAAAACAAGTAAGTCAACATGAAAAAAATTAATAAAAAAAATCTACATAATTTATTTAAGCATGTAGAAGTGTCCCCCTATGCATCTGGAAGCGGAAGAATCAAAGTAGAACCATAAGGCCTAGGATAAAAGGAGAATAACCGTTGTCATGACGCCTCAATGGTTCTCAAAACCTAGTCTCACACACAAAAATTATTTAATAATTGAAATCATCTAAAGATAAAACTAGAGGATGACATTACATCTCAAAATTGACAAATGTCTTCTTCTAGGTCTTCTTAAACTAAGTACCCTACAGGTGAGTTGGAACAGACCCAAAAAGTTACGACATCCTAAAAATAAATTTAGGGGTCACTCCCTACATGAATTTTAATGTTTAAACATAACAATAACCCTGCTCATGATAAAGATAGGTGGACTCTAGGATAATAAGATTTGAATACCTTGTAAGATTCTTCACATCTCACCATATTCCATGATGATCTAGCTTGGGGATCTGATGCGATGATTTTGAGTCACATTTATAGACATATTTTACTTGTGTTTTATGCATTTATTGGTCATTTTTGTGGTTAATATTGCATGATTCATTTACTTTGGTTTATGATCCTTCTCAGTGTCAAATCTCCCTTATTTTGGTATTTTGAGCATAAATGATTACAATAATATGTCTTATTTCGGCTTATGTGGTTTTGTGTTGCAATTTCAGGAAAAATGAGTATCTGCTACTGTCGATACCATCGACACAAGCATAGGCAGCTAGCCTCAAGGAGCAGCACAGAGTCAATACCATCGACACGGAAGTCGATGGTAGCGACATACCATCAGGTTGCTGGCAAGAAGACAGTCGATACTATCGACCCCAGAGCTTCAGCGACGGAAAAAGACAAAAGCGACGCCTAAGAGAGTCGATACCATCGACCCATGTCGATGGTATCGAGTCAGCATCAGTCGCGACAGAGAAAAGAAAAGAAGATCAACCGATACCGCGCAAGGTCAATACTATCGACTCGCGTCGATAGTATCGACACCGTCAGATACAAGTTTGCTTCAGATCGATCTAAATCCGATGGCTGTGATATTTTTGCAACCTAACTCGGTGATTTTACCTAATGACAGCGGCCAAGAGCAATCTATCACATCATTAGCTGCTGCACACGTCCCGAGAAGGTGTGGAGAGAAGAACGGAGCCCAGAAGCACGCCCCAGCTGTTCCGGACGCTGAAGAAGACGCTTTCCACCGTCGAAAGGCCGGAGATCGTGCATTCTACACCAAGGAACGCTTGGATCTTCTCCGTTCAGGGGTTTCACCACTCAATCACGTTTTTCTCCATGTTTCCCCTTTTCTCTACCATGTTTTTCTCTGAGATGAACATGCATGGCTAATCCTCTTAATCTTTAGGACCGGGAGTAACCCAGGGAAGCATTGTATGACATTTTTATCATAGTAATTCATCATTTATCTCTTAAATCCATGGTATAATTTCGTTTTCTCAATTATATTGTTATGCTTGATCACCATAATGATAATATAATGCCCTTAATTACTTTGAAAGAAGAGTTAACGGTTGAAAAGAGACGAAATTCACATTAATTAACAAATCCCTTGAACAAGGTGGTTTAAGGTTAATGGTGGATACCCAGAGGTCGATTCTAATGCACCTAGTTTAGGGTATAGGTTACTACGACGGTGGAACCGACCTAGACATAGGTAGTGAATTGTACCACGAAAGTGGGCAATTCTGACTATAGGCCACTACCCGGATTGAGAGGTGAACCTGAATTATTATATAGAAATTCATGCAATGAAAACCCGTGGTGAAACCGCAATCCTAAGGATCTCCACTTGAATTGATTAAACTAAACCTTTAATCGATTTCTTTGTTTTGTTTATTTCATTTTCTTTTAATTTTACAACAGCTTCCAACCTTTTAACCGGTCTAGCTGATTGCGAGTAGTTAGTAGTAGTCTTCGATAGTTCAGTGTCCCTAAGTTTGACTCGGGCCTCACAAAGGCATATATTACATTGACGCGTGCACTTGCGTTCGACGCACAGTAAAATCGTGTCAAGTTTTTGGCACCGTTGTCGGGGACATGAAAACTGGCGGCACTACGAGTGCTGTAAGCGGCCATTCTAGGCCACATTGTTATTTTTTTATTATTGTGAAATCATTTCAAAAATTTATAGTCTATCTTTCCAATTTTTGTAATCGTCTAGCACGGTACTGAACTCAAATTTTCATTTTGTAGGTACTGTGCATGGTGCAGACGCGTAGCACCGACTACACGCAACAGGCACCAGAGGTTCCACTGCCGGGACCTTACAACGAGGAGGATTACAATCAAGACCACTTGGAAGAAACAGATTCAGAATCCGAACAAGAAGAAATGGCAGAGGAACAAACAATATGGGAGAAGATCAAGGCTTCTTCTTCATCTGCGTCAAAGGGGCCAATTAAGAAGCAGGCAATCAACATTCTGACTTACAAGATTGATCATGCATTAATCAACTTGGTCAAGTCAAATGCATTCCATGGGCTAAAGAACGAGGACCCAGTCACTCATATAAGCCAATTCGTGGAGAATTGTGACATGATTAAAATTGACAGATTTCCACAGGAGACGCTCTACCTAAAGTTGTTCCTGAGTTCTCTGGAAGGAAATGCACGAGAATGGTTGCACAATCTGGACGATGAATATGTGGAATCATGGAACCACATGGTGGAGGTATTCTTCGAAAGGTTCTTTCTGCCCGAGAAGACCAACGACATGATCAGGAAAATCCACAATTTCACCCAGAAGGCAGGAGAGACCTACTCTGAGACTTGGGAAAGGTTTCAGATCATGCTTAGGAGGTGCCCGCATCACGGGTTTGACAAGGAGACACAGGTCAAAATCTTCTATTTTGCTCTCTCCGAGCATGATAGAAGTAACTTAGACTCCACAGGCTCAGGATTCTTTTTGAACAACACAGACACGAGGTGTTGGGAAATTCTAAAAAACATGGCCAAGAAGCAATCCTAGGGTGACAGGGACGTTGGGGAACACGTTCAAGTAGTGGGGGAGTCAAAGGCCATCAAAGAGTTGAATGAGAAGATGGACCTTCTAGCAAAGAAACTGCTTGCAAAATAAGATATTGAATCCGAGGATGAAGCCCAAGTCAAATTCATGCACCAGCAGCAGGGTTATAGAAATAATGATTACTCATGGAGGAAGGACAAGAAATTTTCTTGGAAAGATCTGAATAACTTTTTGCAAGACCCCGATGCAAAACCCCAGCTGGTGGCAGAGGATAAGAGCACGGAGTTGCTTAACCAAGTGATAAAGCAGAACCAAGAACTTATGAACACTTTTGGTCAGTAGATCAAGCAGCAGGGGGAATTTATGAATCAGTTTGGACAGACATTGCAGAGCCATGGGGCTCAGATGAGGATAATAGAGACGTCGATGGCGCAAATGGCAGCTGAAATAGCCAATCTGAAGAAGCCAGTGCAACAAGGTTTTCCTGGTAACACAAACGTTCCAGGAGGAAACCAACAGGCGAAGGAAATCTTGCTAAGGAGTGGCAAGAAGCTTTTAAACCCCAGGGCCGATGAACCAAGCAACCCCCAATCAGAAACCGAAGGTGAGGCCACTGAGGAGGCGCCAATTTCAGTTGCAGAGATGGTGGAGGACATAGCAGATGATGTCACAGCAAATCCCATTGTTGTTGAGGAGGAGACACAGAAAAGGACACCATATGTGTCGTCGCATCAAAGGGCACAGACTGTCCTGGTCCCATATCTGAATAGTGTGAAAGCAAAGAAAGTGGATGCCCAGTTTAAGAAGTTTTTGGACAGTTTCAAAAAGCTATCTATCAACATCCCACTATTAGAGGCAATAGAGCAAATCCCCTCTTACGGAAAGTTTTTGAAGGACATCATTACTAAGAAGAGGAAGATCCCTGACACTGAGGTAGTAGTTCTCAAGGAGCAGGTGAGTGCCTTCATCATGGGCACATTGCCACCTAAGAGGTAGGATCCGGGATGCTTTAATATTTCATGTTACATTAGTAAGGTGAAATTTGGCGAAGCACTGTGTGATTCGGGGGCAAGCATAAACTTGATGCCTCTCTCTACATTCAAAAAATTGGGATTAAAAGAATCAAGGCCGAGCAACATGACATTTCAGTTGGCGGACAATTCAGTGGTGAAGCCTTATGGTATTTGTGAAGATGTTTTGGTGAAAGTAGATCGATTTGTGTTTCCAGCAGACTTTGTTGTAATGGAGATGCAAGATGAACAAGGCAATGAGTTACTACTTGGATGACCCTTCCAAGCTATGGCTGACATGATACTTGAGATAGGGAGAGGTCATTTGACCTTGGGTATCGCCGATGATCAGTTTGAGATGGTCATGCCTTCCAGCACCACGCCATCTAAAGCTAAGGAGCAATGCCGCATGGCAAAGCATTTTGATCACAATATCTCACTTTGTCTAGGGAAGCCATTTTTAGATATGGCTCATGTAATGACCAAGGTGGAGAAAGGGACATTGGTTGTTGACATCATGGAGCATACCAAGGTTGTGTCCCTTAGCAAACCTATAGGTTTTCCTAATGACGAAAAGGAGGACATTCTGCCCTCTACCGAAGATGAGGCCATAGCGAGTTCGGTTTTCAATGCATATCCAAAATTACCACTTGAAGCCTACTTGGTCAATATAACACATGATTGGATGAGAAGCAAGTCACTACAGGAGTGTGCAAAGATGCTTCAGGTGTTTCCATGCTTTTATGTTAGGTACTATGAAGACCTTGGCGAACTCCCACCACCGCTTCAGTCATCCTTAATCAGCCCGCCAGAGTTGGAATTGAAGCCATTGCCACCGCATTTGAAGTACGCATTTCTAGCTTAGGAAGAGAATCTGCCTATGAATATTTCGACATATCTGAGTGTTGATGAGGAAGATCAGCTTCTTATTGTGTTGAAGAACCACCGAGGTGCATTTGGGTGGTCAGTTGCGGACATCAAGGGGATCTCCCCTACATTGTGCCAGCATAAGATTCGGCTCGATGAGGGAGCCAAGCCGGTGATTCAGCCACATCATCGACTAAATCCTATCATGATGGAGGTCGTCAAGAAGGAGGTGATCAAGCTCCTTTCTACAGGGATCATCTATGCTATATCTGACTCGACATGGGTGAGTCCTACACAGGTAGTCCCTAAAAAGGGGGGAATTACTGTCACACATAATCTGTTAAATGAACCTGTCACGACCCGCTTGGTAACCGGGTGGCGTGTATGTATAGACTACCACCGATTGAATGCTGCTATGCTTAAGGATCATTTCCCTCTTCCATTCATTGATCAGATTTTAGAGCGTTTAGCCGGCCGATCGCATTTTTGTTTTCTTGATGGTTATTCGGGGTACAATTAGATTTCAATTGATCCTAAGGACCAAGAGAAGTCCACCTTCACTTGTCCTTACGGAACATTTGCATACCGCCGTATGCCATTTGGGTTGTGTAATGCACCGACAACCTTTCAGCGTTGCATGCTCACCATCTTTTTTGATATGGTTGAACGCTGTTTGGAAGTTTTTATGGACGATTTCGCCATCTATGGAGCGTCCTTTGACGAGTGTTTATACAATTTGGACAAGGTTTTGCAACGTTGTGAGGACACACATTTGGTCCTCAATTGGGAGAAATGCCACATGATGGTAAGCGAAGGGATTGTGCTTGGACATAAAGTTTCGAGCAAAGGGTTGGAGGTAGACCCGATAAAGATCGAAGTTATTTCCAAGTTGCCCCCACCGAATTCGGTTAAAGGGGTTCGGAGTTTTCTAGGTCATGCCAGTTTCTATCGCTGATTTATAAAAGATTTCTCTAAAATCGCCAAACCATTATCTGAGTTGTTGGAAAAGGATGTTGTGTTTGATTTTAATGACAAGTATTTGAATGCATTCAACGTGCTTAAAGAAAAACTAATTTCCGCACCGGTTTTGCAAACACCGGACTGGACTAAGTCTTTTGAATTAATGTGTGACGCGTCTGATTTTCACAGTTGGGGTTGTTTTGGGACAACGAGTGGACAATAAACCCGGTGTGATTTTCTATGCGTCCAAAACCTTAAATGACACACAACTGAATTACACGACAACTGAAAAAGAACTTCTCGCCGTTGTTTTTGCTTTTGAAAAATTTCGGCAGTATCTTGTTGGATCAAAAGTCGTGGTATGGACGGACCACGCTGCTATTAAGTATTTGATGGAGAAAAAGGATGCTAAACCTAGACTGATTAGGTGGATCTTGCTTTTACAAGAATTTGATATTGAAATCAAAGATAAGGCAGGCATTGAAAATGTGGTCGCGGACCATTTGTCTAGGTTGGAAAGGGTAGATGAAAAGGATGTGCACATACCCATTACCGAGACATTTCCTGATGAACAACTCTTATCTGTGAAATCGAAAGATCCTTGGTTTTCTTATATTGTCAATTATCTCGCTTGCAAAATTATCCCAGATGATTGGACATACCAAGAAAAGAAGAAATTTTTCCATTCGTTGCGTTATTATTTCTGGGATGACCCTATTCTAATGAAGCAGTGCAGGGATGGTGTCTTACGCAGGTGTGTACCGGAGGTGGAATACGAAAGTGTTCTTCGTCATTGCCATACACTACCGACGGGTGGCCACCATGCAAGTTCTCGGACTGCCGCCAAAGTACTTGAAAGTGGCATGTACTGGCCTACTTTGTTCAAGGATGCTTATGATTTTGTGCGGCAATGTGATTCTTGCCAAAGGGCAAGTAACATTTCAAAAAGACAAGAGATGCCTCTCAATGTATTTCAAGAGGTTGAGGTGTTCGACTTGTGGGGTATTGATTTTATGGGACCCTTTGTGTCCTCAAATTCTAATTTGTACATTCTTTTAGCTGTTGATTATGTGTCGAAGTGGGTAGAGGCAATACCCACTAGGACTAATGATGTCGTTGTAGTGTGTAGGTTTGTCAAAGAATACATTTTCTACAGGTTTGGTGTACCAAGAATGATCATTAGTGATGGAGGTATGCATTTCCAGAATCAAAAGTTCGCAGCACTGCTGAAAAAGTACGGGGTAAAGCACAACATTGGTACCCCATACCACCCACAGACACAGGGGCAAGTGGAGGTCTCCAATCGGGAGATTAAGAAGATCTTGGAGCGCACTGTGGCTTCCACGAGAAAGAATTGGAGCACCCTGCTACCGGATGCTTTGTGGGCGTACAGGATGGCGTTTAAGACACCTATAGGCACTACGCCTTTTAGGTTGTCTTATGGTCGAGCCTGCCATTTGCCGGTGGAATTGGAGCATAAAGTGCATTGGGCGCTGAGGAAGTTAAATTTGAGCTATAATGAAGCAGGAAAGAAAAGGTTGCTTGAGCTCAATGAACTTGACGAGCTGCGGATGAATGCATATGAAAGCTCGCGGATCTACAAGGAGCGAACAAAGTTGATTCACGATCACCATATTCAAACGCGCATCTTCAAGAAAGGAGATTGTGTACTTTTATTCAACTCCAGGTTGAAGATACATCCCGGGAAATTAAAATCCTGATGGAGTGGACCGTTCACCATAGAGGAGGTCATGCCACATGGCGTAATCATGGTGCGTGATGGCGAGACAACATTCCTGGTCAATGGACAACGATTGAAATTGTACTTCGGTGAAGATTACATGAGGAAAGTGAATGAGGTCAAACTCATTTCACTTCCGGATGCATGACGAGCTTCATGTCGTCTAGCCTAAGACGTTAAATAAGGGCGCTTGTTGGGAGGCAACCCAGCCATCGGTAGTTTAGTTTAGTTTAGTTTCTTTCACATTCATACTTTGGTTTGATTTGATTTCGTTTTTAGTGTAAAAAAGGTATCGTGATCGTTTGCTTTATGTGCAGGACTGAGGCAATGTCGATACCACCAACATTTGTGTCGATGGTATCGAGATGGGTACAGGTTGACGGCTGCAAAAATCACTCTGTGTCGATGCTATCGATGGCCTCGTCGATGGTATCGACACACCAACAGGTTGATCGCAGAGTCGAGGTCGATAGTATCGACATGCATGTCGATACCATCGAGATCTCTGAAGATTTTCAGACGAAATTGTCTCAGTGAAGTCGATACTATCGACGGGCCATGTCGATACCATCGAGATCTCTGAAGATTTTCAGACGAAATTGTCTCAGTGAAGTCGATACTATCGACGGGCCTGTCGATGGTATCGACCAAGTTTCAGGCAGAAGGCGGTGGGGGGGCCTCGCGAGGGTGTTTCCCTAACCAGAAGTTGATACTATCGATGACGCGACACGTCACTGATCCGTGAGAGGAGATTAACGGCGATCACTGCATCAGGAAAGTTGATCCGTGGGATGGGTCGATACCATCGACACCTATCGATAGTATCGACACATCATCGATCTGGGCCCCCACATCAAGCCATCGATGACCGTCGATACCAGCGGCGGATGGATTGTGCTACAGGAGTTGATACCATCGACTCGCGTCGATAGTATCGACGTGCATACAGCAGCACCGGCCACGGTTATATAAGAGAAGGATTGTCATCATATGACGTCACACCTTCAGAGAAAACCTTCTCCACTTGTGTTGAGCATCCTTGAGAGCAATCGGAGCCCGGCTACGAGCATCCACAGTGAGTGTTCTTCACCAAGCCTTCATCGAGCGGAGATAATCTTCTCTGACCTTCTCCGAGCTCCATTTTCTAACCCTTCTTCTTCTTCGACAATGGTGCACACCGCCGTCGCATCTTCTTCATGCGCGACACCGATGGAGATCCCGGTTCATTCCTCCACCGACTGCATCCATTGCATGTCCACGGATTGTCCATCCTTCTGCGGAAATCAAGAAGGTCTATGAGGAACTGATGAAGTGAAAGATTGAGCCGACCCGCTATGTTGACCGGGAGATGATCCGCAACCTGGGGTTCGAGGCTAATCTGGCCTACGTGCTTACGGGATAGGCAAGGCATACGGGCAGGAGGCCTGATGAGATGGAATTCCACGCTGACGGCTAACTGTTCTTCGGTGAATGGCCCACGTACAAAGAGCTGGTGGCGGAATTCATGGCGTCGTTGTACATATGCGTCGTGCCAAACGACATCATCGCCACTGACCGTGAATGGATCAAAGGTCGTGTTTCCTTCCGGCTGTACAATAATGATTACACTCTCACCCTCCAGCAGTTCAACTCTATCTATAATTGGAATCATGGGTGAGAGCAGCACCAAAGGCCAGACAAGTAGACTAATTATGATGCTATCTTCGTCGAGCTAGTGACTGTGCCACCGGGCAAATCTGTGAGCTACCACAATGCGGCGATGGCGGATTTCGAGCATCCTTTCGTGTGGATTCTTCACCGCATGATGTGCATCACACTCTTTACTAGTGGTGACCTGTCTCTTAGCAAGTTTCAAGAGACAGACTTGTTTTTCCTGCACAAGCTACTGAAGCGGCAAGAGTGTAACTGGGGAGCATTTTTCTTACAGCGCGTGTTGGCTGTAAAGAGGAGCATGCGGAAGGCTCCAATTCATTTTGGAGGGCTCATCACACCACTGGCCCACTATCTTGGGTTGAATTTCTCTCAGCTGACTCCTCTCTCCAACAGAAGCAAGGTCAATTTGCAGCACCTTCACCGCTCTAACCTCATTCTGCTGCGTGATGGATTGGTGTATGCCCACTACCACGTTAATCACGCTTATCAGGAGTGTTCTCTCCCCGACCCTGTCTTCCACATCGAGGGCGCTCAGCATTTTCGATGGCCTGTGATCGCCATTGAGAGTTCGGATGAAGACGGTGGCAACGACGACAATGATAATGACAGTGATGAGGCTGAAGAGGAAGAGGAGGCCTTCACTCCTCTTCGCGTACGAGTGGCACCTAGGAAGCGTCCCCGCATGCATCTGGCTGCATCTTCTTCTTACCAGCCTCTGCCACCACAGCCCTCGCAGCAAAGCGAGGATGTTTACTCCATGCAAGGAATGTATGCAATACTGCAGGATATTCATCAGACGCAGTAGCAACACACAGCCTCATATGCCGGTATTCAGGATACGACGAACCGGTTGCTAGATAATCAGAGGGCCATTTTTGAAAATGAGCGCCTCCTCCTCGACAACCAGCAGCATATTCATGACATGTTGCATAGGATGGAGATGCAGCAGCAGCCCTTCTATGATCATTATTGGAGCTAGAATTACTTTGGGGGGTATCCACAACCTTCGCATATGCCCCAGTATGATCCGACTTTTCAGGGGCAGTACCCATCCTGGGACCCTACAGCCCTGCATTACCCGCCTCCTCCAGAAGAATGATCGGTATCTCTGTTCCACCTTTTAAGGTTGTTTTTGACTATGAGGCCATAGTCAAATTCAAGCTTGGGGGGGGGGGTTGGAACAGTTCTATCCTTTAGTTTTCAGTTTTTAGTTTTTTTATTATTTTGTTTTTGTCATTTCTATCTTGCAATTTTTAGTTTGTTTGTAGGATCCACACTCTATCTAGTGTAATTGTGGATGTCTTAAGTCTTGTGTCATCTCGTTTGCTTGTACATGGGAATTCAGGGAAAACTTAAAAAAATATAGTGTTTGCAAGCTTGTGTTGTTCAACTTTGAGCACATAACTTAAGAAAATGATTGGGTTTGTCAACTCTAAAATAGAAAATCACAATTGTATATTCCTATGATTCATGAAAAGTGGATGGAATTGGTTGTTTGAGCCTAAACTGACCAAATGATAATGAGACCTTAATTTGAAGTAAGAGAGAGAAACCTCTTAATTGCTACACAGGTCAATAAGGAGGGACACATAATAATTTGCAAAGGTTCAGTCAATTAGTCTTGTGATCTATCCACCCTCATTGTTTCCATACTCCACCATAAGAGTTGGAAGTACATTACGGTTTTAATCTCCTTGATTGCATTCCATGTAAATAGATCTTGCATTGCAGCTGTTTTCACATAATTTGCATAAAATAAAAATAAAAAATTTTGATTAGTTATACATGCACATCATCCTAAAGTGCATGTCATTTAGATGCATGACTATCATTTTGTAGCTGCATTCATATTTTTATGCATATAGAACAACATCGTGTATCTTATTTCTTCTGAAATACTAAAGGTGATAAACTTGTTCCATACCTTCTGAATGCTTCAAGTATACAATTATGCAACAAGAAGTGAGCCCGACAAATAATTCATTGTCTTTATTGGATATAAGGGCCTTTAAAAAAAAGAAAAATATGAAATTAAAAAAAACAATTGAGAAGTAAATAGGAATGAGAGGGAGAAAGGAACATGCTTTTCACTACATATTAAGAAGAATAAGAACATGATGTTGTTCTCTTAGATATTCCATCTCACCTTGAGACGGAATGAAAGTGCATGCATCATTCCACCCAAATGTAGGCATTAGGGCATTTACACTTGCAGATGCATCATTTAGGTCATTTTTGCTTTGTGCATGTTGAAACCGTATAATGCTTCCATTTCTTCCATGAGCCACCCATTCCATCCACCCGTTGCATGAATTGGTAGGCCACCTTGATTCTCTCCTCACTTGTGAATATCAGGAGAGATGCTTCCATGTAGATGGTAGTTAGAGCGAGCAACGTAGAATAAGAGATCACAAGACGCACCGAGTCTGAACCGACGAATTTTATTATGCTAACTTCCTTATATGATAGTGTTCATCAATTTTGAGGTAGATATCTTTTATGGATGATTATTGTCGCCTTTAGGGTAATTATCATTCTGTGGTTAGTAAGGGCCGGTTTGTGAATGACCGGTGAGGATCATTTGGTGATGTTTGTTGTGATGATTTGTTCTTTAGTTGACCCTCGCAATTCTATTCTAAGGTTTAATTACTCAAGGGCGAGCAATGTTCAAGCTTAGGGGAGTTTGATGCGATGATTTTGAGTCGCAGTTATAGACATATTTTACTTGTGTTTTATGCATTTATTGGTCATTTTGGTGGTTAATATTGCATGATTCATTTACTTTGGTCTATGATCCTTCTCAGTGTCAAATCTCCCTTATTTTGGTATTTTGAGCATAAATGATTACAATAATATGTCTTATTTCGGCTTATGTGGTTTTGTGTTGCAATTTCAGGAAAAACGAGTATCTGCTACTGTCGATACCATCGACAGACGTCGATATCATCGACACAAGCACAGGCAGCCAACCCCAAGGAGCAGCACAGAGTCGATACCATCGACACAGAAGTCGATGGTAGCGACGTACCATCAGGTTACTGGCGAGAAGACAGTCGATACTATCAACCTTGAAGTCGATACTATCGACCCTAGAGCTTCAGCGACGGAAAAAGACAAAAGTGATGCCTAAGAGAGTCGATACCATCGACCCATGTCGATGGTATCGAGTCAGCATCAGTCGCGACAGAGAAAAGAAAAGAAGATCAGCTGATACCACGCAAGGTCGATACTATCAACTCGCGTCGATAGTATCGACACCGTCAGATACAAGTTTGCTTCAGATCAATCTAAATCTGACGGCTGTGATATTTTTGCAACCTAAATCGGTGATTATACCTAATGACGGCGGCCAAGAGCAATCTATCACGTCATTAGTCGCTGCACACGTCCCGAGAAGGTGTGGAGAGAAGAACAGAGCAGAGAAGCACGCCCCAGCTATTCCGAATGCCGAAGAAAATGTTTTCCACCGCCGAAAGGCCGGAGATCATGCATTCTACACCAAGGAACGCTTGGATCTTCTCCGTTCAGGGGTTTCACCACTCAATCACGTTTTTCTCCATGTTTCCCCTTTTCTATACCATGGTTTGCTCTGAGATGAACATGCGGGGCTAATCCCCTTAATCTTTAGGACTGGGAGTAACCCGGGGAAGCATTGTATGACATTTTTATCATAGTAATTCATCATTTATCTCTTAAATCTGTGGTATAATTTCATTTTCTCAATTATATTGTTATGCTTGTTCACCATAATGATCATCTAATGCCCTTAATTACTTTGAAAGAAGAGTTAACGGTTGAAAAGAGATGAAATTCACATTAATTAACAAATCCCTTGAACAAGGTGGTGTGAGGTTAATGGTGGATACTCAGAGGTCGATTCTAATGCACCTAGTTTAGGGTATAGGTTACTACGACGGTGGAACCGACCTAGACATAGGTAGTGAATTGTACCACGACAGTGGGCAATTCTGACTACAGGTCACTACCCGGATTGAGAGGTGAACCTGAATTATTATATAGAAATTCATGCAATGAAAACCCGCGGTGAAACCACAATCCTAAAGATTTCCACTTGAATTGATTAAACTAAACCTTTAATCGATTGCTTTGTTTTGTTTATTTCATTTTCTTTTAATTTTACAACAACTTCCAACCTTTTAACCGGTCTAGCTGATTGCGAGTAGTTAGTAGTAGTCTCTGATAGTTCAGTGTCCCTGAGTTCGACTCGGGCCTCACAAAGGCCTATATTACATTGACGCGTGCACTTGCATTCGACGCACGGTAAAATCATGTCAAGATCACAAATGGAAACCTTATCTAAAATGTCCCATTAATTTGTAATTCAAGTTCCCATTCTAAGCTATGAACGTCCACAACATCAAAGGATTGGTTGAGTATACATTAATTATGAAGCCCAAAGGGCGAACTTGGACATATGTATGAATTACTTATTAAACATGACATCCAGGACCAGTGGATCATATAACTCTCTTTTGGGAGTCCAAAACTCCAATCCTAAGGTTTGAAACATCAATGACCATGGATTTAAATGTAGAATGACCAAAACATGAATAATTAAATACAAAGGACATGAAGGGTATACCAATCAACAACATGGGAGAGATCAAAGACCAATTAAATATTTTACCTATATGAATCATTTGAACTAGTCAATTTCAAACTAAAACCCACCCTCATGGGTGACTAGATGAGGGTCCAAAGCCTTTCTTGATCAAAGTTGTGGATACATGCTTCTGAAAAATTGCATACACTAAGAAGTGTCAATAATAGAGCCCATATGAGTGTCTCTGATGCCTAGAGCCTAAACCTAATCGGGTAGGGATCCACCACTCGAATACTCACTAAATGGAACAACTTGAGTTGTACAAGCATGAAATCAAGAGATAGTGGAGCATCAAGTCCATCATAAACAAATCTTCTCCTAGTGGTACATATGTCTATGATCATCTCGAGGGAAGAACCAACCTATTTATAGAAGACTTTGGACAAGCTTAAACATGCTTGGGGTCTCAACACCTTAAACTCTAGTACTAGAAAAAAGAAAATAGGGTGAGCAGTATAGTTTCCAAGTCCTATAAAATGAGGTACCATAATTACATGGACGGGACAGGTTGGTGGGAATGGTGGGTGAGAAGGTTAAGTCGGGGGAGGATGTCGCCATAACTAAAGCTCCAATTGTACGGGCAATGCTAGTATGGGAAAGGAAAGAGGGACTTGAACAAGTAGAGGTGGAGTCTGGCTCTATGGAGGTCATCCATGCATGCAACAATAGAAACTCGATAAGGGACTATCTAGGAGCTTTAGTTGAAGACATTCTTTCTTTGCAACCATTTTTTTTCTTTTTGTAGCTTGAGTCATGTGAGTCGTAGGAGTAACTTGTCTGCCCATGAGGTTGCCAACTCTGCCCGTAGGGGGCAAGTAGATAGGTTCTCTTTTTTGCAGTCATTCCCTTTGAACATTATGAGTCTTGTAACCCGTGATTTAGCAAGTTAATAGATGGCAGGGAGCCCCAATCATAGGGCTTCACATCCTTCTTTAAAAAAAAGGTACCATAATTACATGACCACTCCTCGCATCTCATGACAAACCTCCTAAATAATAAAGGCTACCACCAACTTGCCAAAGGGGTCTTAGTCTAGAAAACATGAATGTTGATCAATGGCCTAAGCCCAAAAGAAACAAACAAACAAACCCCTCCAAGGGTTAGATCTTAACATCTTCCATGGAAAATAGAAACAAACCATGGTATCCCACATCAAAATTCTAATAAAAAATCAACCTTAAAGACAAATGCTTTTCTACTAACATGATCCTAGCAATGTAAAAAGAAGAATTCAAATTATTTGAAAGAATATAATGGGGGGGGAAAATGCTACCACTATAACTAAAGTCATGATAAACCCTTGGCGTGACAAAAACAAATGAGGAAGGGAAATCATGTAAGATAGTGGAAAACTCTACACTAGTGTTCTAATGTCCCTAACCTTTCTTAATACATAAAGAAAATTATTTGGCTTAACAGGATACTTAGTTTTAAAGTTTAACTTTATATTATGGTTTAAATAATTGTTGAGAACTATGTTTTAGAACTTAAACCTTGTTGTTTGGGACACCAATCCCTCTTTTATTTTTGAAATTAAGTTGACAATAATATCCTTGTTCTTGGGTATTTGGTGACTTCATCAACTATTGACTGGTGAACCATGTTTCTTTAATGGAAGGTTCTTAGAGTAGTAGAACCGTTGGACCAGTGGTGTCTCCTGGAGTGTAGCCACTGGCCAGCTGGATTGAGGATAGGTCAATGAAACCTTACCAGTTTGTCAGATCGATGAACATCTAGTGCCCAATGTAGCTACATGTTGTAGGTCAATGGGAATCTAATAGACCTTCAAGCTGATGGATTTTGTTGACCAAAAGAATGGATGATGCTTCAATAGGCAGGATCAAGGGAGCCATATGTCGGTGGTGGGTGGAAATACATAGCAATGATGCGCAATGTGATGCATCTAGATGAGGATTCTGGAGGTTGATGAGACTTTTCACATAGGAGCCCAACGTCGATGGATGTCCGATTAGATTGATGAGAGTCCTCAGTAGCTCAGCCGATGACCGTCAACCTATACATAGATAGTCGAACACCTTGCACCGACATACTAGTTTCTTGAGCTTTACTCTGATGGGTATCCTAACCCTAGACCGATGAAGAATTATCTTTAGACCCTTCGACTACCACTCAAATATCCCGCATCTTTCTCTCCTATCAATATTTTGGAAGACCTCTAGTTGCATGTTGGGAGACCAACAGGAGCTCTTCGAAGGTCGACATTGCTATTTTTTGTGGGTGCATGCTCTACATAGAGCTCTCCTTGGATGTTTCAAAGACTTTTGATCTAGATTGTTTCCCCTACAAGTAAGATCTTGCCTTCTAAACTATTTACCTGTTGTTTTCTCTTCCCTCTATCCTTCCACGGTTGAGATACATGGGGCTATAAGTTGAAAGCTTGTATATATGACTTAGAAACCCTCTTTTCTTCCCTCATTGCTCTAGATACACCTGGATCTTGGAAACTAGGAGTTTTCTCAGAGCTTTGGAGAGAAAATCTCAAATCTTACCTCAAATTTTTGAGGTTCTTGGTGTGTACTTTGTTTTATTCACCAAAAGGGTGAGTGGTATAACTTTGATGTATTTCTTACCAACTTTTTTATATGCATGACTTTAATATTATCAACAATTTTGTATCCAATTAATTGTACTGAACCTTTTAACCAATTAACTTATATAATATACCAATATTATTGTAGTTGATTACCTAAATGTTTTTGTAATCAATTTGACTCAGAAGATTTCCAATCATCTCCATAATTATAATCCTATTCCAATGCATCCTATGTGTGTGGCCCTATAGGATCCAAATTACATTGGCAGTGATGTTCATAATCATATTATGATTTCACAAGCAATGATTGGTATCCAGAAAGGCTTCATTGCTACCTAAGTAATTGAAGAAGTTGGAGGACAACCTGACCTAGTATTGAGACCATTGTTATAGTGATTGTATAATCCCTTTGTCTCTGATATCTAGATTGAATCTGAGGCATGGAAATGTCATCATCTTAATGTTAAATCTTTGTCCCTTGATCTAGAGTACAATATTGAGATACACATGAGCTCAATATCATATATAAACTCACATGATCATGGCCATGCATTTTATAGTCTCACTCATCAAGTAGTTAGGATATCACTCCAATGGGAGGGAAAAATTCCATCTATGTCACTCACAATAATCCACATGTCTCACAACACACCTAAGTACTACTTGTGTAGCAACTCTTTTGAATGTCATGATGAGTCGTGTTAAAGCACATTGAACAACATGCAATCATTACAGTGACTCAGGTCTAAGGACCCCAATCACCACTATGACATTGAAATGTGACTCTGATTGCCATTATTGGCTTCCATGTATCACACTCAAAGTGGGTATATCTGGTACACGTGTTCATAACAAGTCCCTATGTGTTTTATTTGATATCTAATATCATGACTAATGAGACATAGTCATCAATAAATACACATGATGGCCTTAATGCATTATTTTTCTCCTAATTTCCACAATAATATCTAAACAGAGACTCAGACAAGAATGATTACTCCTTACATACACATGATCTCATATTCAGGTTCTCAACCTGAATTTACATGTTACTGAATCATATATTCTTAGAACATTATTATGTTTATCCATTATCCCATATTGAAACACACATAACAACTGGAAATGTCTTTATTAATAATCAAATAAATTACAAGATGTGCCATTACAATCATCATATGTTAGATCTCAGGGCATATCACCAACACTATGAACCAATTCTGTTGTAAAGTGAGCATTCCTTTGGGCATGCAAAGTCTAGAATTTAAAATACAAGTGCAATGACTCCTAAAAATCTTAATCTTATGGTACTTTGGTACCCAATCAAAGGAAATCTGACCAATACATTATTCCTTTGTATGATGGTCATCTTATGCAAAATTTTATGATTTGTGATAACTATTATGTTGATGTAGTGTTACACAGACAATATTTATCAAGGTTGCTCGTCCATGCTAGTTCTTGAGCATATAATTGCCAGATATTTAGAAATATCATAACTTTCACATCTGATGGAATTTTAAGCTAAAATTCTGGATTTTACTTTTTTATGAATTCATTATGATCTCTACAAAATTTGAGATTCTAATGAAATATCTACATAAGGTTATTGTTGTTTTGGACTAAATGGTGAATTGGGCTCTTATAAGTCCCAAAATGAGTTTGTCCCCCTATATGGCCAAGGAGGGTTGAATATACCATGATTGAGTAACATGGAACTGATTAATATGTTTTATATATTCTGAAGTTGCAATCCATTGTTTATTTTACAAAAATCATTTAGGTGCTTGATTTAACTTGATTGATGCAGTCAAAAAATTGAATTGGATTAATTAAGCAAGTATAACCTTAATCATATAGTTCCATATGACTATAGAATTTTTTCAGTGTAATAACTTGTTGGATAGTGAAATGAGTAACCCCGAAAGGAGATTAGAGTCATATTTTGTTGAGTATATGTGGGTGTTTGGAGGGTATACCCATGTCATATTGATTCTAAGGTTTTAGAGAGTGGTTGAGGTCATGTCTCATATTTTATGTGATAGAGAGAAACTACAGTTGTAATTTGAATTTGAGGGTTTATACCATAGTTTTGGTGTAGTAGCTTGTGCATCGAGGACGGACCAGGTTTGATTTTCCTTAGGTTGGGCCTTTGTGCCACTATATTTTGTGGCTCATGTTGATTGAGGGGAAGATATCTTCAAGATTCTGGTCATCTTAGATCCTATATGGGACTGATTGTGGCTTTGTAGTGGTTAGCTCATAGTTTGAGTAGTACACCTCAAACTATGTAGGGCTTAATAAATCTATGATTTAGTCATGTATTATACTTGTTAGGGTTTTTTTTTGCAAACAACATTGGATGATAACCATTGCATTGCTTTACTTACTAGTTGAGGCCACTGAAATCATGTAAAGATACATAATATGAATATATGTGAAGTTGGACCTTTGCGTATATTTTTTTTTAATGTTTAACTTTTCATTTGGTTTTAATTATGTATCATTTTGGTAATATGTTTAGTTAGTGTTTGATCTATGTTTTTCTTTGAATAAACTCATTTTGTGTAGCAGTTTGTCACAAGTACCACAGATTGTTTTAAAAAATGAAGGTCTCCTTCAGTAATGATGACATATCTCAACTAGTAGAATATGTTAGAGGACCATAGGCAGAAGTTTGTAGGTAGCAAAAACATGATGAAAAGTTCAATACAAAGACAAAATCTAACATCAATGTAGCTCCAGAAATGCTTGCTACATCTTCATAAAAAGAGATTGACAAGACACATCATCTCCTGAGATACTAAAAACCTTAACTATGTTCCAAGATAAATCTACAACCCATGAATGGGGGTTATATCTTATATGTTAATGTGGCCTTACATGTCATGCTCTCCATACAATTGTTATTGAGTTAACAAAGGACAGCTGGTCCAATGACCATGTAGAAGGACATCTCAGCTACGATGAGCTCATGTCATCTCTAAACGCCTCTCTAGCTATAGAGACAACATGATACAACATCTACTAATGATAGGTACAGAGCAGTTGTAGGACTCTATCTCTCAAGAAAGACACATTGATCAATTTTCATTGGGTTGTTAGAGACCTTCCAGAAACATAACATCAACTCACCAAAGAATATTGAATGACATGATGTACCTTGATTCCAAAACATTACCATCATCATCTCTTTTACAATGCCATCCCTTACCTCAAAAAAATTGAAATTGAGGAATTCAAACACTAATACAACCTCCATCATATCTAGACTCGTCAAACATGTGATTATTGGAAGCATACAAGCTTGAAATTTGTCCTTGATTTAAAAGTCCTAAATTGTGTTAGGAATCCTCAATCATGACCACTTTTGTTGATGGTCACTTCTAATCTTTTTGGATCCTAAACAATGACCTAAAAATGGAGCAACCTTGCACTTCCTTTTCCAAATACTTTTGGGTCTTAGATCATGACTTAAACTTAGACCAATCTGGTGCTTTATCTTCCAATCCTTTTGGGTCATGTACCATGACCTAAAACTAGACCAAACATGTGCTTCATCATCAAATATTTTTTGGGTCATGGACCATGACCTAAAATTAGACCAATCACATACTTATATTCCAATATATTTTGGGTCCTAGACCAAGACCTTAAATTAGACCATAAGCCCTATCCTAAAAAGGTACCTTTCCTTCTGACCATAAAGTTCTACATTTATGTAGGCATTTGAGTCTCAATCCATATACTCAGATAGGCATCTATGCTTAATCCCTATTAAAAATGGTCATACACCGACCAACTCTAACAAATCTGATGAGTCCTATCTCAAATAGGCACTCTTCATGAACTAAGTCCTATTATAAATAGGCATCTAAATTCAGGCCCTATCCTAAATAGGTGTGCTCTTGATCACAAGCCCTACATTAAGGTAGACACTCTCAATGGAACCCTGCATTCAAGTGGGCACTCCTTGTGAAAGGCCTACCAACAAATAGGCATCTCAACTAATGCTCTATGTACGGTAGGCATATCCTTCTCTTGTCATGGTGAACCATCTTGTATTGAATAAATTCTCTAGGGTGTAGGCATTTAACCAATACATTCACTAGTTGCGAAAGATACCTTAAATCTAGAAATTTGTCCAGTGCCTAATCCTAGCCATCTTGACCACTTTTGGAGAACTACAATAACCAAGACAACATTTTTGAAGATCCAAATATGCAACTTGTAACCCTTCAAGCTATTGGTAGATTCTCTTGGGAGTGGACAATTGATCGCTACAATCAATGGTTGTTAGACCACCTTAAAACCTAGATATTTTTCAGATTCCCAACCTTATCTATCTTGAGATCATTTGTAAATTTGGAAATATTTTGAGAGAAGATAATGGATCAATACAGTCATTGGTAATAATGACCACCTTAAATCTATAAATTTGTCTGATCCGCCATCTATGGTCCTAGATTATGACCTAATTTGAACTAATCATGCCTTCATTTCCAAATCAATATATATGGTCCTGGATCGTGACATATTTTTTGGTACGGATCATAACATGAAACTGAACCAATCATGTGCTTGTATTTCCATATATGTTTAAGGTCAATATCATGACCTAAGACTACAACAATCATTTCATGAACATATATCAAGATTTTTCATCCCTACATCTGGTAGGAACTTTTAGATGATCACATATGCTTTCATTTCCATATTTTACAATACTTTCACATTAGTGATGTAGTTCAAAAGAGATTTGATCAAATCAAGTGAGAACTAGAGAGTCAGGGATAATCTTTGATCGAAAATCTAGGGGACAGATGATGGACTGGTGGAGGAACAATCTTAGAGACTACCTTATCGTTAGAGGATCTGTTAATGTCTTATATCAAAAAATTTAAACACTCTTCCTATTAACTTTATCCTACAAGATTACACATGCTCTATGATATAGAGAATTAGCCAACAAAGTCATTGGTCGCAAAGGTTACCTTATAATTGGGAACTTGTATGCCACCCCAATCTTCAATCTTGAGCGATCAAATACCTACTGTAGATAGGCAAACTCATTCAATTTTACATTTTTAATATTGTAGTCCTAACCTTAATTTGTTTTTCTCTTCCATTAACAAAAAAAATAAAAATAAATGCATAGAAAGAGAAGAGGGATGATGACTACTTTTCAAGATCTTTTCACATTCATGCAGTTGCCATGATTCTCAAGGACTATAGACTCCTGATCTTAATAACTCTAACAAACCACAAATCTCGTCCACTTTTTCACATCCACTTTTTCTCATGGCATGAGTTAGTGAGAGAATCAAACATGTATTTATGTAAGAACTAAAGGAATGATGATAGTCACTTTCTTGTCCAATAAACCTATTATGGATTAGTAGAACTTTAGGGGAATGAAAGGTTGATTAGATATAGGTAAGTGTCACAGATAGAGGCTACCCTTACTGTGGAGAAACCAATTATTCCTAATCTTATTTTTATTATTAATGGCTACTTCATTAAATAATCCTTATAAGGAAAAGATACCAATTAGACTCTCAACCATCCATAAGATTTGTTAAATCATCTTTGACGAGTCTCAACTTTTTAAACTTTTGTGACCAAAAAGAGGGTCAGACATGGATCAATCCTACAATTCTCATTCTTATCTCGAACCTAGACTTGAGGAGAAAAACTCTTGACACCCAATTTTTTCTCACTCAATAGAAAATTCATGATAAACATTAATTATGTGGATATTTATGGAGTTCATTCTAGTTTTTCACATTTTATCATTTTTCACCTTTTTTACATTTAAAAAAATCACATTTAATCCTTTTCCATCCTTTTTCATATTTTCCCATATTTTATACATATTTGATCCATTTATTTCCACCCACTTTTAGTGATTTCGGGGCTTTCTGTAAAGAAAATCCATTATCTGGACATAAGTGCAATTTTCCCATTGTAGCCACTTTTACAAGCCTGTTTCATAATTTCCCAGTTAAATTATCCTAAATAAAATATTCCCTTCCCCCCATTGATAATTCAATTACATGTATCCTCACAAATATACTTACCTTTGGATAATAATCAAGTATAATCTTGAATTTAATATATTTTCTCTTTAGTTCATTATAATATCGACTTCTATTTGGAAATATAGCATTTCCATGATTTCCTTCAAAACATTTTTGATATATCCATAAGTGGAGAATTCAATATTATCCAACCTAGGACCCGACAAATCTGATCCATCTACCACGTACAACATGGCGGAGTGCCTCGACCCATGTGCCACACAGGTAATGCATCAGGGAGGTCCACCACCTCTTCTAGAATCTTCTTGTTGGAAACTTGGAATCCTGAATTCACCTATAAATAGACCCCCACGCCCTCCATATTTTGGGCCCTTTTTGAACCTCCTAGATCTAGGGGATTAAACTACCTCCCTCTTTTATTTTTTTTCATATGATCAGAGGATCCTTCCTCAAACACCAACTACTCCACTAACTCCAGTAGGTTGTTAAATGATTATTAATTTCCTTAATTTTATATTCATAGTTGCTAATATATGCACACCATTTTCAAAGGTCTAGATCTTGCTCTACTAAATCTCTCTCTCTCTCTTTTCATATGTTTTGGTCCCAACTGCATGATGGATCTCCATCATGGGAGGTGCTAAGGCGGTTGACATCACAACACACCTAAAAATTAGGATCTTAGGGCTAATATGTGAAGCCACAAACATCTCTAGACCTAAAGGTTTCAACTTAAAAATTATTTTTCTTACGATTCCCATTGTTTTCTAGAAGATAAACCTCATCGCCAACATTTTTATCTAAGATGTTTAAAAAATATGTAATACCATTATTGGGAGATGATGAGGTGTTAACACCTTCCCAACTCATAATAGGATCACCAAATCTGATATATGAAATCCACATATCTTTGTTATCAACACTTTGGTGGAGTTAAAATTAGGCATTTTTGTGTTTTCCCACTGATCAAAAACCCTTCTCCATTTTCCCTTATTTTATGAATAAAATTGGGTGCGGACTCCAAAAATATTTTATCTTTATTTTTTATTTAGTTTCTCCTTCATTTTACAATCGTGGGGTCATGTGAGTTGGTACAGATATAACAATTATCATCTAAAATAATATACAACAAAGGATCGTGGTTTAAAAGAAGATTTTGTGACCATTTACACACAACATTGGGCATACAATTAAAGTTCAGCATGACATTTCTTCCATAGACAGATGGCGAGTCAATAATAGGATGTCAAGGTTCTATGTTCTTCAGTTCCTTGGAATGTTCATCTTGGATTGATTGAGTTTATCTATAACAACAACTATCATAGAATCTTTGATATGGCATCGTATAAGGCTTTGTATGGAAGATGATGTATAATGCCTCTTTTCTAATATAAGCCAGGTGAGTATCAGTTTCTAGGTCTAGATTTGGATCAAAAAATGAAAGAAAAAAAAGATTACGATGATTAGAAAACATCTGAAAGTAGCATATGATGGACATAAGTCTTATGCATATAATCGGCATACACTGTTGCACTTTCAAGTGGGAGGCAAAGTGTAGAAAAAGTATCACCTTGGAAAGGATTCATGAGATTCTGATAAGGGAGAAATGTTGGCAGCTAGATGGCCCAGACCTTACCCTATCATTGCTCGTGTTGGGAGGTTGGCATATAAGATAAGTTACAACCTAAGTTGCACATATTGCATAATGTGTTCCATGTGTCCATGCTAAGGAAGTGCCTTGCAGAGATAGAGCAGATGATTGAACCAGTTCAAGTTTAGCTTGATGATGATATATCATATATAAAGGGTCCCATGTTGATTTTGAAAAAGTTAGTGTAGAAATTGAGGAAGAAGGATATAGTTTTGGTGAAAGTGTTGTGGCATCACCACGGAGAAGAAGAGGCTACATGGGAGCTAGAGGAATATATGTGTAGGAAGTACATGTCCCTATTTTCCTAAGATTAGGGGCAAAATTCTTGTTTGGGGTTTATATTTATAAAAACCCCAGCCCAACTTAACCTCCTCAATGTGTTTTCTTTCTCTAATCATTTGTTTGGTTTCTTAATGGAATCCTTGTCTTAGCTACATAATTATGTGGTTGATGTTTTTCTTGAGGGTGTATGTGTGAATTCCCCATGTTTGTGGTTTTGTAGTAGTTTTCACATTGCACATCTATTTATTTTTTTCCTCTTGTTAGGATTCGGTTGGGCGAACATATATCACCTAAAAAATCATTGTATCTTTATATTGATTAAGAACTATAGGAAATTATCTACTTCTTCATCGGTTGAAGACCCATGAAGAGTTCCTTGTCTTTTCATTGATGGAGAACCCATAGGGTTGTCATGATTTACCATCGATTAACTATTGATGGAACTGATTTTCTTTGTTGACCTTCTATGTCATCATCGATTACATATTCATGAAATAGATAATTAACTAGACATCATGTTTTCAGTGGTTGTGGAACAATGGAAATTGGCACCAGCATTGACTACAATCTAAAGTTTGACAAAGCGCCTACCAATGGAAATATGATTCTGAGAACCAATGGTCTTCTGGTGTTCAAAGCCAATTATGATCCACATGTATGTATTCTGATTGCACTCCTAAGTGCATGGATACAATGATGATGATTACTAATGGTGACGGTGAGTAGTAGCCCAGCTAGTTGTAGCTCGGGGCCCCTCATGAAGGGTCTCGGGTTCGATTCTCACTGGAAGCACTGCTCAGAAATCAATTTCCTACAGCGTCATCCGGCCTCTAATGTGACTTACTGAGATACTTTTGTGCGGGCGCACGGGTCTCCCGGGTTTACCATCCCTGCTATCTGGGCCTCCGCCTAGGGGGGTGGGTTTCCCCCAAAAATCATAAAAAAAATATGTTTACTAATGGGAGTCTTGCTTCATCTACCTATGAAAGGATGGAGTACTCTACTGACAAATCTCTTTTCCTTTCCTTCCTATGGAGTAAAAAACCAATGAATATATGGGAATCATTGATTGATGGTTGGATAGCTATGACTACCCTTTTCTCTCTCCTTTGGGGATATATATATAGCCATTTTATTTTCCTTTTCTTGTCTCTTTTATGTGAGTTGGGTCTTAGAGTGTTAGAGCAATGCAAGATGCTATTGATTGACGCTAACCAATAAAAAGTTTGTTTTCATCAAACTTCATCAATGTTTGTGTTTATTTTCTTCCTCTTTGTTGATGGTGATCGACGTTCTTCTTTGCATCTACTGAACCAAGATATGTGTAAGTGGAGTTCTTATCCCTTCTGATCTTGTAATCCCTCACCTTTTTTATCCATGGATCATCTCTTGATGGTATCTCTTTAGAATTTCAACTATCATGGTCTTATGCCTTACTTTCCTTCTCTATCCTTGCTCTAGTGGCCTTATGATCACGGATCTGTTGCCATATAAAATGGCATGAGGAGAAAAAATAGATCTTGGAGAATTTTCAATTACCTTTGGTATTTGTCATGAAGCTTGGATCTTTCCTGGTGTTCTCTTCAAGTGGACTCATTTCCACAGTAGAAAGGCTAGTGATATAACTTTGGATGCTTGTAATACTTATTTTATTCATGCAAACTTTAGCTTGAAGATATATCTCTTTTAAGAATGAATAAGGTGAAACTTTTTGTATTTTTAAACTAGTATCATGAGGATGTGAAGTTTCATGTTGTATTTAGACTTTATAAAGTAAGTTCTCATACAAAAACAATGATAGATTAGTATAATGTTGCATAGATTCATTTCTTGATGGAATAATATGTTCTAAGGTTATATCTTTATATGTTATAAACATCCAATAAGTAAATGTAATGTTAAACAATATGTCACTTTTGATATCAGAACCTTCCCAAAATTGTTTTAAGAATCTTTTACTAGTTGTTTTGCTGCCAAAAATTTATGTGCATTGAAACTACTAGGTAGGATTGACATATTCTTTCATTAGTTGAGGTGTCATATTTCCATACTCTTAAATGATGAATATTATTGTGGTAACTAAATGTGATATTCTTGATGTAGTTTTCACTTGAATAGGCATGACACCCTTATAATCTGTTAGGTCTAATTTCTTATTATAGGCCTTCATGTGGCAGAGAGGTGTGATTGTATATTGTTCTTTGAGAAATGAAGATATTATGATCATACCTTTTTTAAATCATTTGTTATTGTTTTATGCAACTTGTTCTTGGAGGTTGTCCCATGTGAACCATGGCCCTTTAGCTGTTAATTCAAAAAAGTGAGCATCCAGAACTGTGAAAATCCTCTAGGGATCATTGATCGACCATGCCTATCACCCGCTATCCGCACAACATTCAAGTCCCCAGCTACCACCCATGGACCATCATTATGCTTATACAGTTTCTTTGTTGTAATCATATCTAAACATCCATCAGTCCTTCTCACCTCTCAACTATTTTGCCCTTTGTATGGAGGGTCATAGCATGGCACCTTCGGTTGAGGAACGAATCGACCTATAGGGGGAGACACTATCTTCTAGAAAGAGTGTGCCCCAAGGATTTTGATGATATTGATGCAAACTCTATAGTTCAGATGCACACCCAACATGGATAGGTAATAGGAGAAGGATGGTCCAAACCACCAGAGGGGTGGACAAAGATCCACACAAATGATGTGGTGAGGAGACATAAGGTGGCCATTGCATGGGTGGCTAGGGATAAGGACAAATGTTGGTGCACTGAAAAGCTATGAAGTTGGAGGTAAGATCTATGGTGGAAGCTGAACTAGTAGCCATTCATGAGGCATTATGGCATGCATGGAGGGAAGGGTGGAAATGGGTTATGATCAAAATGAATTGCAGCATGTCCATAGAAGTGATCAAAGATTAGCAGGGACCTATGCCATGATAAAATAAATAACTCAGTTGTGTAGCATATCTGCTTAGGTTTATTTGACAACAAACATGGACAGATTCTGATATGGGATTTCTTTGCTAAAGTAAATATATTGACATATATCTTGTGTGCTTATCTCGGTATAGTAGGAGCATACTTATAAATACATTGTTGTCTTTGTATGCTTAATTATATTTTGATATGTGTTCAATATTTGTAAGTTATAAATGTTTTAATCATTGTATTATATCAATGGGACTTGGGGTCTAACCCTGTGGTTCTCCACATCTTTTACATGATCAACATGACTTTCCTGGCAGTAGAGACGAATATCAATTTAAAGGAGGCAGATCTTAGTTTGAAGGTGGGTGATATTTGCATGAAGGGGTCCTAGAGGTAGGTGATGTTTTTGTGATCTCCTCCTAGGACTAAGTAAAATTTATTTATTGAGGTAGTGATATAGTGTCATCCCTATACTCTTAAATCCAAGCATGTGTCCTTATTTTTTTTATTTTTGATGTATGGCTACTTTGTAATTTGGATATTTGTGCACGACCTATAGATATGCACTTATATGAGTTGTAGTTTTTCTATTTTTTTTCTAGAGTTGTGAATGTATATGTAAATGCAAGAAGAACCTTTATACAGTGGTGGCAATACATATGAACCATGCAGAATTATGTAAAGAGGTAAAGACTTGTGTATATTATCCTTTTTATAATAGAAAATTTTGGGCACACATTATTTAAATGTGGTTTATATTGTTGATGATGTTCTTTTCTTTTAGTTAGAGTTTCTTGAGTTATCTCAATTTGTGTCTCTGAGGCATCACATTGTGTTTGATCCCTATGGACTTCCATGGTGGAACCTGCCCCATCTAGCTAAAGAACCTACCTTTTCCTCTCTTTGTTCTAAGGGAAACTAGATCTTGCTTGGAGTTTGGTTTCTAGTTTTGTTGGAGGGCTATACAATTTCAAATCATTCTCACACTATCTTGAATGAACCTCCTAATAATAATTATGAGAGGTGGGTGATATGACATTTGTTAGCATAGTTTTTCCTATTTGTGCATGCAAATCCCTGAACTTTCCCTAAAATTGATCTAGAAGCCTAAAGGTCCAATCATTAAGATCTTGTCATTATTATATGATGTTTTTTTCATATTTACATGCCTCCCTCTATTTCAAAATAGCAACTTTCCATCTTATTGATTCAAAGACCAATTTGTCAGAATTTGTGTATCGGTGTTATAATATGCCCTAATCATGCTATATGATCCTCTAACATGCTAAAAAATGATTTCTTGAGAATTATTATGGATAACTAAAATTAATATAAAAAATTTTGTGTTTTATACAATCTTCTAAAAGTGATCTATGACGTTATTATTAAGTCTACTATGACATGTTTTTCATTATTATTTGAACATGTAAAATGTAACTAAAATGTGATCTTTATGTTGTCTGATACCAAATGATGGGAAAATCAACATAATTTTTGTTCTTATTGATTAAGAGTCGATGTTGAATTGACTTAAACATTCTACCTAACTGTTATGGTGTTGATATCATTTGAATAAGACCTATAATCCCCAGGTGTCTTATTTATGCTTCAATATAATCCTTCTCATATACAATCTTCATTTGATGCAACTCCCACATACATTCAGATTTGAAGTTGAAATTTCATGTGGTGGTGTGCCATAGTAATATGTGGTGAAATACAAAATATATGGAGGTATACAAAATATCTGGAGGTTTTGATATTCCTACAATATCATTCCCTTAGTATGGACTTATGTAGTTAAATTAGCCTTTCATTGCTAGTAGTGGTGGTTGGTGCTCTAATTAGTAGTCTAGGTTACATTGTAAATTATATTATATCTCCCAAATTCTTGCATACTTTATTTCATTCATGAATGGAGCTAAATTAATTATGAATCAAGAAGCATAATTATATGAATGTATATGTAATGCATCATGGGGGTAATTATTAAAGTGAACATGAAGTAACTTAGAGATTACATTGTAATTTATATCATATCTCCTGAAGTCTTGCATATTTAATAATGAAGCTAAAAGTAATTATTAATGAAGAATAATTATAAAAATGTACATGAAATGCATCATGGGGATAAGTAATAAAGTGAACATGAAGTAACTTAGAAGTTTCTTAATTCATCTGAGTTTAATAAAGGGTGATAGTACTTTAAGATAAAAGGATCATAATGGAGTAATTTTTCTCATATGATTACCGATGTCTTTCATCTCTTCTTTCTCTAAATATTAAGATATTGAATATATGCAATAAAAATGTGACATTGCAAGTTGTATATTGGATATGGGATATATATATACCCACACATATATATAGACATATAGACTTTATGCCCAGATGTTGATACTTGAGTGCAATGGTATGAGTGTCATCATTGGATGATGAATGGGACCAAGGATTAAGGTTAATCCATGATTGAACATGGATGAAATTTAAGTTTAAGGATAAGATGGTGAAATGGTCACAATCGACAAATGATGTGATATTTTGGGTTTGATAACCTTGTCCTTCAATGATTTTGTACACTTCATTGTAATAAAGTAGGCTCTAGAATGTATATATCATTAGTGTTGGGTGACTTGAACTAAATACTTCTAAAGACAATGTGATATGACATTTCCTCATGATACACTTACACTTCAATATTGATGATTAATCTTAATTTATAATTTTGTCTTGCTTTCAATGATGAGTATGAGCACTTCTATTTATGGAATAGTAGTCTATATTGTGTCATACTATTTTTGGATCAAAAATAAAATAGTGGAAGGCAAAATATCCAATAAATGTGTCTTGTTTAATTCTGATGTGTCATGATTTATAAATGTTGGGCCTTGTTATGGCTGATATTATTAAGTTGGGCCTTGTGGTGCCCTAAATTCATGTGTTGGGCCTTTTATGGCCAAAGATGATTATTTGTACCCTGATTTGTATGGTTTGGTATATGTTAATATGTTTTATATCTTCTAGAGCGGTTAGACATGATTAATATGTCAATTATATCTCTATGGATTGTTTCTAAATGTTTGATGCAATTCAAATACAGGTAGTTGGCTTAATTCACCAGATGTAACTCTAATCATCTAGAGATATGAATTTGTACATCTATTTCCCACGATCCTTGAGGGAAATAGTGAAATGATTTAATATTATAGCAATCAATGAATTGCGAGAAGATGTTTGGAGCATATAATCTTTAATATATGAGGGTGTGTGGGGTTGGTAATACCCTAACATTTAGAAGTTTCATTGGGAATCAGTTGTTACTAATTATCCAAAGATATGAAATACAGAGAGGCTGAGGTTGTGTCTCGAATTTGTTGGGTTTTATGTCCTATTTTTTGGTCTCCTGGCTTGTGTGCCCAGAGCAGACATATGTTATATGTGGATCTAATTTTGAGCAATTCTACGATATATTTGGCCTTTGAGAACTCTTCCTTTTACCCTCGCTTCCACTCAAGGTGTGTGGAGAAATCTAATATAGTTTGGTAATCCTTAGATCTTATATGTGTTAGTCTAATCTTTGCAACCACTATCTAGTAGATCAAATGATACGCCTAAAATAATCCAAGGTATGATAAAATATGTGACTCAACTATGTAGTATATTATTCCTATTTAATTGAGGAATCACATGAATGTACATTTATAGTCCTTTACTTATTACAAATATTATACATGTTTCTTACTCTATACATGTAAGTGTATGTTTGGGAAATATACACATAGCCTTTTCACATGTTGAATATATCCATGTGTATTCCATTAGTACTTGTTGAATACATCCATGTCGAGAGAACCAATACTTGATTAATATAACATGTGTAGAGATATTTACATGTTGACCATTCTTCCTCTAAATAATATGAATGTCATATGCTTGTAAGCAATGAGTATGCTAGCTTTTGCTATATCAAATCACTAGGACTAAGGGTCTTATTCCATGATTATCCATATCTTTTAGTTATGTTGGGAAGAAAAAAGGATGTGTTTATTAAGATGTAACAAGGTATAATATAACAAAGTATAGAGCATCCTTGCACTCTCACTTTCCCGAGTGATCAGTAGGTAGTTGTTGAAGTATATGGTAGGTTTCGTTACCTAGTGTCTTCTTACAATTATGAGTTGTAGCTTGATATAAATTTCTCATGTTGTTGAATCTTCATGGATATGAATCATAATGTAATACTACTTTGATATTATTAATGAAGAGATTTTAGTTTGTGATCCTATCATGTCTTATCATGAACAGAACAACTCTAATGTGAAGAGATATGTTTCTATACGATGTCATATAATGTCTTATGACAATTGGACCTTTATGTGTATAGTCTTATTAAAAAAAATTAACTCGGTTTATTTATGGTTGTTAGTCTTCAGTTGGGTTTTATCTAGGGATTTGTCCTTATTATCAATTAGTGTTTGATTAGCAGGATGGTTCCTTACATATAGCTTCTCTATCTTTCATTTCCACCTTACAATAAGGTTTGGAATCAAATTAACATGTGCCATATAAGAATAATGTCACAATTCACATACCATATCTCTCATCATCATGCCAATTATTTATTATAACACCATCCACTAATTCTCATATTATAGTACAAAAAGAGAGCTAGGGTCTCCCCCCCAGCTCTGTGGAACTTCCCATACCCTTCATAGATTATCCCTCATGGTATTATACTCTCCATGTCTTCTCCACATGAACTTCAACTGATGTGAGATAGACCTATTTTGTCATCCTAGTATATACCGTGGAAGGCTCATATTTTTTAGGGATCCCAACTAAACAAATTAGGTTGCCTTTCCTTATTAATAATCTTCCTTAGTTTAACATTCTCAACTATGGAATATACATGTTTTCAAGTGATACACAGTAACAAATACAATCTTCTACCAATCAATAATGTATAGACATAGTACAAAGGCTTTTAATACAATATTACATAGTTTAGGTTCCACCATGATCACATATAAGTAATGTGGCCTCCTAAGGCCTAGTTCTCATATGATCATGGCACATCCTTCTTAATAAGGCTCAAATAGTGGCCAAGCAACCCATTATATCAATCTCAACAACAGCAGTAAAATGGGGAAATATTATGAGGCCATATAGTTGATCCTTAACAAGGATTCAAGAGTCTAGCTAAGTGGGGGAAATTGTAATATCCCAGGATTTGAGGCCTCAGATTAGTGATCTTAAAAGGAATGATTGGACTTACCATATCATCAAGGTACACCTCCTTTTTAGTGAACCCATCACTAAAGAACTTTGTGGTTAAGTGTGCTCATCCCAGCGTACTAGGATGGGTGACCAGTCGGGAATTCTATCATGGCTTGCACTTGAGTGAGGACAAAGCACGCAATTAAGGCTAGTGGTGATCTATGGAGCCAGATGTCATTCCTAAAACTCTACTAGAGCCTTGGGCAGTGGGTTCGGTTGTTACAATGGTATCAAAGCCTTGGTAATTAACCAAAAATAATTACTTAATTTTATTAACAAAAGGAAGATAGTACAAAATTGAAGGGATATCAAAATTTTCAACACAAAATAAAATCTAACTATAAGCTCCATGTTTACATTATGTTTCTTCATCTAGTGTCTTCTTTCTGGATATTTGATTTCATCATAATTGCATACCATTATTTAGGCAGACCGAGAGGGCAAGGGCCATTATTACTAATACAGGATTGTGAGTTTAGAAATTAACCAGAAATAATTACTAAATTTTATTAACAAAAGGAAGATAGTACAAAACTAATAGGAAATCTAAATTTTCAACATAAAATAAAATCTAACTATAACCTCCATGTTTACATTATGTTTCTTCATCTTGTGCCTTCTTTCTAGATATCTAGTTTCATCATAATTGAAGATGATAGATTATCCTAAAATGTTGACAAACAAAACGTCGATCAGTATAACAAATGACATTGGTATGTGCGGGAAACAAAATGGTTTCATCTAGTTGTAATAACATTTGGAAACAAAATTATTGTTTAACAGATCAAACTTTACATCTTAAACATAACTACTCAATCTTGATCTATCCAAGCCTCTATGCTATCCTTGTAGTGTACATGGATACTAACTCTCCCATATGGTAGATCCTCAATAGCCCTTTTTAATCCTACCCGAAAGGTAGACTAAGACCTAGAGATGTATAGTCATATGATCCTACCCAAAGGTAGACCAAACATCAACTCATGATAATCTATTGATCCTACCCCAAGGAAGACCAATACCTAGATCATCAATTTCTCACATATACACAAAGCTATAGAGGATTACTAGGATTCGAGCTAGTCATGCACATATATATGGTGATGGCTATAATCACTTTATAGTTGCAAGAATTAAAGTTCATCCAAGCATTTAATTTCAAGAAAACTGATGAAACATCTAAAAACGTCATGAAACTAAGATGAGTGATCCTAGTCATAGTTGCATACCTGATTTGGCAGTCTCAAAACCAAGTAAGATAGCTAATCCAATCAAGAAGTCCAATCAACGAAGCCAAGCAATAATTCGAACAACTTGATATTGAAAAATATTTATTACACCTAATTTTTATAATCACATCCAAACATCTTTTATTGACTTGGGATTCCATTCTAGGGTTTCTAAGCCTTATTAGGGTTTCCCTAGGGTTTCTTGGTTTCCAAACTTTTACTTTCCAATTTTACCCTTTTAGGTCAACAAACCCTAAAAGCACTTTTCTACTCATAAAAACTTAATTACTTAAATTATCCAAATTAAGTGTCTTTATCCACAAATTCGTTCAAGAACATCATTTTCATTGCTTCTTGAATGATTTCCATATTTAAATCCATTAAACCTCATAATTACCAGAATTAGGGTTTCTAAGTCCATTAATGCACTTTTATAATCATGGAACCCTAATTAAGAAAATTATGAAAAATTATCATTCGATTAGATCTAATCCATCCTTTTTATGTCAAAATTCTAACCCTTGCTCATAATAGTCAGGGAACATCATTAGATCCATTAATCTTCAAAACTTAGGTTTTCAAATTAATTAAAACTATTAACGATAGCATATTTACACATATTTAGAGTTACAAGAATATTTAGACCTTTAATTCATTTTTAATGGACTCTACATATTTTTCTCATAAAAAATCACCATCTACTTTTATTTTTCAACCAAAGGATTGATTTTTAATCTATTATGCAAGTTAACACCTTTTTCTAGATTTTTGAAGTAGAGAGATGATTTAATTACCTTTTTCAGAAAACTCCTTGGTTGTTTGATTGCCGCGAGTCAGCAATTGACTTTGATCATATGGCGGCAGTCGCACGCTCCCACTCAAGCCAGTTTGAGAGTCGGGAAATACCCCCAACAGTCGATCATCTCTGTGGGTCAGCCTTTGACCCCCGATCCAAGGGCTCCTACTGCTCCCCTTTCCTCGTCTTCAATGCTAAGAACCAGTTAGGATTGTGGGATCTCAGCGAGTTGATTAGGGGGTCTATTTATGGGTTTAGGGGATGGGATTTAGGGTCTATGACCCTCACTACCAACTGGGTTCTCATGAGGTTTGGGTGTTACTTCTAGAATCCTTGAGATCTCTCAAAACCTAGACTAGGATTGTTTGGTATCCCCTCCCAAATCCAACCAAGGAATTATCTTGCTTGCACACGCATTAGGTTGTGAGAAATCTAAGATTGAGAATCTTTTTCCCACTAAACATTTCCTAATCCGACTTGAACTAGATGATGCACACACGCCATATATTAACCCTTTTATAAATTGAAAATATATGTGATATAGAATGCATTTATTCCATTATCCTTTCACTTTAGGGATTTTCAAAAATCCATATCTCTTAAACTGTACATCCTTTTAATCCCAAATTTTAAGGGAATGTTTTTAATGACTTAATACTTTTGTGGACACAAAGTGAGATCAAAACCCAAAAGAAATAAATCATTTTCTTCATGTGTAAGTTATCAACTCATTATGCATATATTGTGCATAAAAGACATATTTTCTTTTTCTCTTCTTTTCTATTTTATTTATTTTCATTCCTTTTTCTCATTAAAGGGATTGTGGAACCGAATATAAAAAAATAGTGTCCATCCATACCACCCTTCTAGATAATTCTACACAATTCTCATATATACACACAATTATCCATTATTTCTTTTCTTTTTGCTTAAAGATAGGAACAACATAAACCACAAATTTTATCCTTTCAAGGGAAAATTGCAAAAAACATACGATTTCATTCAAGTCTCTTTTACATGGATAATTGCATTTCAATTATTTAAATACAACTAAAATTCAAGGTAATAACATCCTTCCCCTCTTATAGGATTTTTCCCCCAAAATTCAACCAATTAAACAAACAATTTGGGGTAAGCCTTTTCCATGTCCATCCTCATCTCTCATGTGGCTTTATGCTCTCCATGGTGCTTCCAAAGAACCTTTACCATATCTATATTATTACTCCTGAGCTCTTTCACCTTGGTATCCAGTACCCTCACAGGTGATTCAGGGTAGTTAGCCTCCCTTTTAGTTCAATAGCTTCAATGCTCAGCACATGGCTTAGGTCCTTCACATAGCACTTTAGATTGGATACATGGAACATGTCATGCATCATACTATATTGAGGGGTTGAGGCTAAATGATTAGCAGCTTCACCAATCTATTCTAAAATCTCAAATGGACCCATGTATCGGGGACTCAACTTTCCTCTGTTTTTAGCTATATCTCGGAGGGGTCAGATTTTTAGAAACACATGTTCACCCATTGTGAAGTGCAAGTCAGTTCTCTTAGCATCAACATATGACTTCTTTCAATCATGGGCTTTCTTTAGCCTTTGCTTGATCAAAGTGACTTTATCAGCATATAATTATAGTTCCTCTGATACCAAATGTAATGACCTATAAGAGAGAAATAAATTCTCATAAGAGATAAATTATGTAGTTCCTCTGATACCAAATAAGACAATCACAAGATCAGAATCAACATAGAATATTTCACATGAAATAAATTCTCATAAGAGAGAAATTTGTGTAGGCTAGTTTGTTCATAGGACGAAGAGATCGAGAAAGGTAATATAGGCGATTGCTAAATATGATGAATAGGGAATGCAAAATACCTCACACAAAGTCTACATATGTCCAAGGTCAAAACCCTGATTCCATCTCAATCCACGAGGAACTTATTACAGACATATATGACATTAGGGTTAGATTTACATTAATTATATAAACCCTAAACACGCCTTTTTATTGTTGTTGAATTGTTATAATATATTATAGATTGTATTTTTTTAGTTCATATCATATTTTACTTTATTTTTCTGACTTATAAATTGTTAGATATGAATTTTAAAAATATTAAAAATGTAGGAAAATCCTTGAAAAAATCACATATTTATTTTGTTTGATTTGGGTGATAGAAATGACACCAGTGGATAGATAATGACATCATTATTTCAAAGCATCTTTTTTATGTTCATGTCATGTACCTAATTTATTGTGAATTTTACATAATTCGGCCAATCATGAATCTCAAAAAATCCACTTGTAATTTCTTATCCTCTAGATAGGAGGGGCTCATCCATTTGTCCCTATAATGTTTTTCCATGAGGTTTGGGTCATCAGAAAATAAAATGTGCCTAAGAACCGGACCAAAAATATAGAATTACTCCCAAAAGAAATGAAGAAGTAAAGAAAAAGATGGGCGATACTGAGAAAATACATCTGCATATCTTTAACCTTGGGGATCATCATCTCTACTCATTCAAGAGGAACACCCAAAAAGCAAGGAGATTTAGAGACTCTAAGATTCGAATGATCATGATTCAAGGGTAAGATTAAACACACACAAAGGACACGATCACCTCCCTCAGGTCCTCACAATATTAGAAATCTCGAGCAAGATCAAGGGGAAGATAAGTCCACCATGGAGGCTAATCCACCTTGGACAAAAAAAGGAACCTAGAGAACTCGAGCAACCAGAGAAAACCAACCTACAAGAAGATCTAGGATGAGCCTGGGAAGGTCATATGGATGTGATGAACCAAAAGTGACTAGCAAAGAATAAACACTATAGCAAATTGGAACTTTGATCCTAACACAATGAGAAAGAGGGAAAACTTTCACACCCATATTAGTATTAATTTGACCGTTGTATATATATATATATATATATATATATATATATATATATGTATATATATATATCGAGCATCACCCTAGGGCTATTCAGATGTAGGAAGGAGTGATGGATACAAAGGAAACTAAACCACAATAAAATATTAAAGAGGGAGAGAGATTGAAGAGAAATCAAATCCTCCCAACTTGAGAGCTACAAACTCATAGAACGGTTACTCTTGCCTAAACAAACAAAGGTTTAAGATAGATGGAAAGGTGTTGGATCAGGACAAGGAAACTAGTAAATAACATCAACCATTCACTCGATGAGCCAAAAGAGGAAGACCAACAACTAATAATGTCACAGTGATTAAAAAGAGATCCTTAGGAAACCCCAAAAAATGTTGACTAAATAATTGCAAAATAAAGCATTTAAAAATGTATTTTCTATCCTATTCTAGTTTACCTATCTAGACTTGCTCAATTAATACAAAAATAGGATCATAGGTTAATTAAGATATGTAAAAATCAATTTTACTATTAATTTTCACATTTGGGGTTGTATACTATTTAATTTAATATTTTAGATTGTGTCTTGTATTTCCTTTCCTTAACCAAATTAGAATAGTTACGATTGTGAAAGATAAAAATATACTAATTTGGGTATGTGGAATTTGAATATGAAATTACTTTTCCCTTTTTGTTTGATTCATCTTAATATTATTGTATTAAATTCACTTAAGGCATCTATCATTATCAAACTCAATTGAAACTTGGTATCTTAACTAATTTGATTTTCTTATTATAAACTGGTTCTAGAGTTTCCTTCTATAAGTTTCAGTACAATTTCGTTTTACGCACCACATACTTACACTTATTATAATATTTGTTCATTATTCTAAATATTCATTATATTGAGTCATATTATCCTCACCTTACTCCCAAAGGAGTTTCCTAATATTATATGCACTAATTTACATACACCCATTAAGACCACTAATTTAATATTTATTTATTTAATGAGACATCATTCATATTTATTGATATGGAAACACCAATTGTTGTTCTAACATTTATTAAGCACATTTTACTTCTCACTAAACATATATTAGCCATTCTGTGAATATTAATTAGAAAAGGCAAAACAAGTGATATATTTTACATGTTAAGACATATACATGTTATTATGTTAATATGGGATGTTGATTATATAACCTTATGTCGCTTAATGTGCAAATGCAAACAATACTCAGTAAGGTATATCTTTGTTCTTATTTGGTCAAATCTAAGGAACCAAGCTTATGCATTTCATATTCATGGAATAGGATAATATTTTAGGTTTTCGTACATTATGACACTCCACCCATTAAAGATGATTTCATCCTCAAAATCAAGCACTCAAAAGGTAGAGTGAAGAGTCTCCACTGACCAAGATATAACTATGTTTGTCTAAGCATCTTATTGCCACTATCTTCTCTCACTTGAAGCTAGATTTAAAAAGTTAAGTCAAAATGTAAGACCCATGACCTTACTTTTTGGTTAAACATGCTTGCTTACCTGAATTACATGTTTAGAACCTTAAATAAAACCCTAATATGTGATGTGATATTATGTGACAAGTTTAAGTTTCAAGTTTGGTCGAATTTGGACACTATTTGAGCAAGTTATGCAAATGTGTGCTTGTTTTTAGCTTTTATGCAATGTATCCATATCTAGGGTTTTTCCTAAAAATTGTCACATTCTTGTTGTGCCACACATATTTTCATATCATGTTTGATATATTTGTGCTTTGGGGCACCTTGTTACACCTTGGTTTGAGCACTGACATCTAGCCTTGTTTTGAGATTAGGGTTTGCTCTCATAGATGCCCTAACTCGATGGTTGACCCTTGAGTGTTGGGACCCAAAGAGCCACCTAGTGTAGAATTTTACCAATATTACTATGTGGTTTATTATATTTCTAACACGTCTTGGTCGCCAAGATTTCTATATGGTCAATTGGGTTTCTGACACATCATGGTCGCCAAGATTTATATGTGGTCGATTGGATTTTTGACACATCTTGGTCGCCAAGATTTATATGTGGTCAATTGGATTTCTAACACATAATTGTCTCTAAGGTTTCATGTGGTTGTTTGGACTTCTAAAGAACATAGTCAACCTGGTAGCATGGATGAGATGTTTTTTACCTAGGACAGATGGCATGCATGGCTAGACACCTCTCCTTTCCTCTCTCTCTCTCTCCCACCCTAAGCTTTATATACCTCCCTCCTTGCATGAAAATGAGTTTTTTATACACCTATCTCTCTCTCTCTCTTCTTCTTTGCTACTTGTAACTCATCCCCTTGCATGGTGGAGAAGAAGGAGACAAGGTAGAAGAAGTTTGGTAGATCTTGCTTGCATGTGCACCTAGGGTTCAGATCCACCCTCTCTTCAAGCTAGTAGATCTTCCTTAGCTCTTTTCTCTCCTAAGAAAGCAAGATATTCTCCTTATCCTTCATTTTGCTTGTTTTTCTACCTTCCTCTCCCTTCTTTTTGGTTGGATCAATGGTGGTGCTTGAGTTAGAGGTTGAAGACACCTTCCTTCTTACTTCTTTGACCTAGGGTTTGCTTGCCTTTGGAGAAGGAGCTAGCTTGGCCATCTGGAGTGCTCAAGTTAGGGTTTTCTTCTCTCTCCCTTCGAGCTACCTTGCTTCTTGGACCTTATTCATCTTCTTTAAGGTGAGTTATATAACTTTATCCATGGTTATTGCTTACTCTTATCTTGCATGTACATGATTATGCCCTAAAAATGTTGTTCCAATCAGAAATATGCTATTTTTACCTAGGGTTGAGTTTAGATGATAGATATTGAGTAGATAATCCTTCTTGATGTACCTCTAAGCCTGGTACATGTTTCTTCCTTGAAGATAGAAATCCTAGACCTTGCATATGTGTGTGACACTTGGTGGTCGCTAAGTTTTCTGACTCTTGGCAGTCGCTAAGTTTTCTAACTCTTGGTGGTCGATGAGTTTTCTAACTCTTTGTGGTCGCTAAGTTTTTTTATTCTTGGTGGTTGATGAGTTTTCTAACTCTAGGTGGTCACTAAGTTTTCCAACTCTTGGTGGTTGATGAGATTTCTGACTCTTGGTAGTCGCTAAGTATCCTGACTCTTGGTGGTCAATAAGTTTTCTGACTCATGGTGGTAGATGACTTTTTTGACTCTTTGAGGTCGCTAAGTTTTTTTACTCTTGGTGGTCGATGAGTTTTTTTTACTCTTGGTGGTCTGTAAGCTTTCTGACTCTTGGTGGTTTATGAGTTTTTTGACTCTTGGTGGTTGATGAGTTTTTTGACTCTTGGTGGTCGATAAGTTTTCTAACTCTTGGGGGTCGATGAGTTTTCTAACTCTATGTGGTTGATGAGTTTTTTTACTCCATGGTTGATAGGTTTTTTTATCATGTGCATATGAGTTAAGAGCTTTGATTGTATATAATCTAATGGTCTGATTCATATAGCAACAAATAGTTGGTTGAGATGTTGATGTATAACCCTAATTCAACCCCTCTTGTTAAACCTGACCCTAGCATAAATAGGTGATGATGGAAGTCATACTTAGCTTCTTTGTAGGATTAGTATGATGAGGAAATATTCTCTCTCAATGTTTTTGTAATCCTAAAATGTTGTCACGTGAACATTATAAGCTCTTTTATATGACGTTATGCTAAACATGTGTATCACAAGTATGGTGATGGTTTGTTGAGCCTTGCTATGAGGTATAGAAAGATAATGATGTTCTTATAGGGAATGTTGTGGTGGTCTTATTGACCTTTCGGCATGTCTTGAGTCCTGATGGAGGCATAATCCTCTTCATGATGTGACAAGGATTGGTATCATGTGAGAATGTAATAAGTATTATACCTCATACATTTTATATCTTCTAGATTTGTGATATACCCATGTTTTGTATAATTCATTTAGGGTTGTATGTAACTTGATTGATGCAGCCTTAACTCACCAAATTGGTATTAATAATCAAGTGAATCCCTAATCATGTAGTTCCCTGTGTCATAGATTCATTACAGTGTCAGGATTGTTGGATGGTAAATTTAGTATACTCTAATGGAAGCTTGGAATCGTATACTGTTTAGTATATGCATGGTTTTTTAGGATGAATGCGGTGATACCTTGGCAGGAGAATGGTTGTGGACATATCTTGTATATTTATATATGTGATGTGAATTGAGGACAGTTGTTGTTGTACCTCGGATGATAGGGTTTGTATACCCTGGTTACTAGTGTTGTGACCTATATACACCAAGGACTGACTAGGTTGTTATGCAGCTTGACTATATATGTCATTGTGGAGGACTCGTATTGACTGAGGGTGGATGAGATCTTAGAATACTAATCTCCTAGATCTTATATAGATTGATTTCGACTTAGCAGTGGTCAGTTGGAGTCTGAGTGGTATACCTCAAACTCCCCAAGTCTTAGTAAAAGATGTAATCCAACCGTGTAGCATATCTATTTAGGGTTAAGAACGAATCACATTGTTCGTTAACCTTTTCTTGTTTCTTATATTGATAGTTGTTATATAATAGTAGGTGAATTCAACTATTTAGAAAATGATAGTCTTAGATTTTCCTTTACATACTTGTTAACCATGAATGTTTCTATGCCTATCCATTTAACTTTCTTAATATATTTAATCTTCTTAACTTGTTTAATAATATAACATGGTGTAATCAATAACCCTTGTTGAGATTTATTCCTCTCGTGGGGACGTTGGTCTCACCTTATGGGTCACCACCTCTTTTTAGGTGATCATCAGCAACGTCTTCAGGATCATCGTGGTGAGGAAGAGTAGTTTGGAGAGCAGTAGGAGTAGAAGTTTATCTAGTAGTTAGTAGTGTCCTAGATTCATCCTTGTCCTCTTAGGTCCGGTTAGGGGATGTTTTGTAGATGATATGTACATCAACTTGATTTTTTGGCAATATGTTGATGTTTGTATATGGCATGTATATGTGGAACCATATCTTTTTATGCATGTTGTTTCCTCATCCACCGGACATACATAATGACACTGCCTTTTGGTTAAACATGCTTTCTTACCTCAATTATATGTTTAGAACCTTAAATAAAACCCTAAGATGTGTTGTGATAGCATGTGACAAGCTTAAGTTTCAATTTTGGTCCAATTTGGACAATGTTTGAGCAAGTTATGTAAATATGTGCTTGTTTTGGGCAGATATGTGCTTGTTTTGGACTTTTATGCAATTTACCCATATCTAGGGTTTTTCTTGAAAATTGTCACATGCTTGTTGTTCTTAACATATTTTCATATCACATTTGATATATTTATACTTTGGGGAACCTTGTTACACCTTGGTTTGAGTAGTGACATCTAGCCTTGTGTTTAGATTAGGGTTTGCTCTCATAGATGTCCTAACTCGATGGTTGACCCTTGAGTGTTGAGATCCAATGTACCACCTAGTATTGATGTTTGCCAACATTTCTATGTGGTCAATTGGACTTCTTATACATCTTGGTTGCCAAGATATCTATATGGTGATTGGATTTGTAAGGAGTGGGACCCAGAGGGGATCCACTCCCTACTAAAATTTGAAAAATAAAACATCCATTCCAAACACACTCATAATTGATATGTTGGAGTGGGTGAAAATTTTTCAAATCTCAATTAATGGTATTCAAAACAACCAAAGTGTATCAGTGGAATATAAATAATGACTCAATTTTACAACAAGATTACATCATAAACTCCCACAAGGGTTTACATAAAAGGTACAACATAAGGATCTAAGTAGAGGGAAATCTAAACCATAACAAGTTTGTCTCCAAGCTTCAAATCCTTAAGCTAAGTCCATTTTGAGAGCCATGTTCACCTTTTCCTACACCTAGGGTTGGAAGCATACCATAGTAAGAGGAGAAAAATAGATGACATCAACAAAGGCTGGTATGTGCATACTAAAAATGAAATTGAAAAATATAAGGAATAAAGGACATCAAAATATACAGACTTTGAAATTATTTTATTAGAAAGAACGCATTTTTCCAATTCTAAAACATATTTTACTTTAACTTTTAGACAAGCAAACCAAAAGATAAGATTTTTAAAAAATTAACCAATCAGAAATCATCAAATATCCACATTAGCGTATAATTGCAAGCGAGGAAGAGAGAGAGGGTGGGAGTTGGGCCCAGATGGCATGGTCCAACCACACGCGACCATGTCCGCCTGTCAATGATTGGCTAGACTCGCTCAAAAAAAGGGAAAATGGGTGAAATGACTATTTTGCCACTGAATGAGAAATCAAAGAAAACCAGAAAAGAAGGGAAGATCTGAGAAAACGTGAGGGTTCATCTTCTCAGATATCACAGAATCATGAGAGAGAATAGACCTCCACATTGCCTCTATTACAAGAAACCAAAATGGAACCTCAACTTCCAAAATGTACCAGTAACCCTTCTACCAAACTCGCAAGGCCAAGACGAATCTACAAAGCCAAAAACCATCAAAAACCATGAAGAAAATAGATACAAGCAAGCACCAATTCAGGGCAAAGAGAAGAAATCATGAATCAGAGACTTGTTGAGTAAAGGAGAAAACCAATAGTGAAGAAGGTTCCACAAGCACCCCGAAAAACTTGGCCACACCCTTTCCCCATGAGAAGACACCCCAGAGCAGCCCACCGAAGTGACTCTGATGAACCAAAGACCAAGGAGTTGGGTAGTGCAAACTATTGTAACCTAAATGAGGTGAACGTGTTGGACGGCTTTAGAGTTACGCTAGTAAGGTCTGAGAGAGAGGAATGGAAGTTCCATGCCATGAACCAACAATAGTGTTATAGGGAAAACACAGAGAAAGGTGTTGCTTGTGGGAACAATGGGGGAAGCTTCGGGTGGAATTAGATAGCCTAGCAAGCTCATAAAGGACCTAATATGACGTCGAAGCCTTAGGTCATAGATGGAAACCCATAAAGGTGCTACTATAACACCAACCTTGAAGGAAAGGGAGAGAAGGGATTGGGGATTTCTCTTATAGGGCATGAGGGAGGTAGTGTTAGGTATCGGGGTGTGTAGAATCATACCACAAATCCAGCACAGAAGAAAACACAAAGAAAGGAAAGTTGGGGGAAAAGAAAACAAAATAGAAACGCCAAGGTTACAGTGCATGCGTGAGTCGGTCTCCTACCCAAAGTAGGAGACGAGCCAGGGTCAAAATTGAAAAACTAAAAGAAAACTAGAAAATTAAACCACGTTACTAATAAACTAAAAATAAATCAGGTGACAGAGATATATAATCAAATCACAATCAATTTTTAATAAAGAGATATCTACATTATTTCCTATTTTCTCTCTCATCAATTGAGGGTCCAAACGTCATCCAAATTATATGAAATTTTGCATAGAGGCCAATTAAGGCATGCAGATTCTGACTGTACAATTAGATTTCATGTTTGGTAATTTTTGATATATTAATTAAGCAAGTCATATTTTCTCTTACCTCATGCATTAATGACATTAGGATTATCCAAATTTGGTGAAACCTCATCCACAAGTACTCTTTAGTGTTTTGACTATGATTTTGTCTTCAATTCTAATTTTTGAAGTTATTTAATATGTTATTTATCATCTGTGGCTTTTACACATTTTCTCTCTCCTAAAACTGACACTAAATATGCAATGTTGTCCAAATCAGATGAAAATTGACATATAGGTTGTTTTTAATATGTAGATTATGAATTTGAAGTCTATTTCCACTTTTGAGATTTCCTTTTATGAGATATGAGACATTTATTATTTGGGGCCTATTATCCTTTTAGTTATCACATTTATCACCACTATTACCATTAATCATCCAATGAAGTTCCAAAACTTCATATTCCACCTAAAGAGTTATGTACGATTATTTTGCATGAAATTTTATATAATTCATTATTTACCTCATGTGACATATTTTATGTGTCCATTATTGGCCTAAAACATTAGGTTACATTAGGGTGATTTGTACATGCATTATCTCATTAGGGTTATACTAAACATCTTTTAGGTCTAACCTCAATCTTGTTTGTCTAAGACTAAAAGGTCAAAGATCTAGGGTAGGGTCCAAGATCTAGTATGTTACAACACTTTTCCCCTTGAAAGGATTTTGTCCTCGAAATCTATTGATCCAAACATCAACAACCAAATACTCTCCACCCCTTAAAAGGATTAACCTAACAAGTCAAACTAAACAGCATTTAGAGTTACCCACATATATTTTAGTTGTGAATGTTTTAGAGATTTATGTTGTTCATGTATCCAACTAAAAAGTAAGAACCATCTATGGTTGAGTAGGTCCTTGTGTATCTAACCTAACAACCCTACATAAACATCCAAAAAGTCATAAGTTATAAAGGGTATGTCCACTACATCTCTATATTATTCCACATATCCCTAGTCACTTCTTCATAGAGAAAACTAGGGTTTAGGATATCTATGTCAAAATAATTCTAGGGTCTCACTATCCATACTTCACACATCTCTTATTTTTGACCTAGTTCAAGAAAACTTCGATAAAATCCAGAGAAAATTTCTTTTGTACATATAATATTATAATGAAAATAATTTCGGTGATGAAAACTTTGCGATGTAAAACAAACATGCCCGCCAAAAATTAGTACGGGAACCAAGTCACAATTTTTCCATAATAAGATTCCTTAACAAATACTTTCCACATCCTCATGCCAAAACCTCATAACATCCAAAGATATATGTCATAATTAACCTATATGGTAGGGTAACCTCACCTAAAACCTCATCACATCATGATTCTAATGTGAAACTCATATGATCCTAAATCAACCTTTTATCTTATCATAGGTCAATTGTAGGGTAAACATGTCTCTTAAAGTGAAGCAATGTAAAGCAAGGGTTCTAATTAGGGAGACAAAATTAAAATCGTCAGATTCTGACTACCATGGGCTCTAATACTATGTTGTAAGGAGTGGGACCCAGAGAGGTCCACTCCCAACTAAAATTTGAAGAATAAAACATCCATTCCAAACAGACTCATAATTGATATGTTGGAGTGGGTGCAAAATTTTCAAATCTCAATTAATGGTATTCAAAACAACCAAAGTGTAGCATCGAAATATAAAGAATGACTATATTCAATTTTACAACAAGATTACAACATAATCTCCCACAAGGTTTACATAAAAGGTGCAACATAAGGATTTAAGTAGAGGGAAATCTAAACCATAACAAGTTTGTCTCAAGCTTCAAATCCTTAAGCTAAGTCCATGTTGTGAGCCATGTTCACCTTTACCTACACTTGGGGTTGTAAGCATACCCTAGCAAGAGGAGAAAAATAGATGACATCAACAAAGGTTGGTATGTGCATACTAAAAAGGAAATTGAGCAATAAATGGAATAAAGGACATCAAAATATCAAGGCTTTGAAACTATTTTTATTAGAGAAAATTCTTTACACTTTTAAAACATATTTTACTTTAATTTTTTTGACAAGTGAATTAAAAGATACAATTTTTAGAAAATCAACCAGATAGAAATCACCAAATATCAACATCAACATATAATTGTGAGAGAGGTAGAGAGAGGGTGGGAGTCGGGCCCAGATGACATAACCCAACCACACGCGGCCATGTCTCCAAGTCAAATCTCAACTGGACTCGCTCAAAACAAAGGGAAAATGGGTAAAAAGACTATTTTGTCCCTGAGTGAGAAATCAAAGAAAACTAGAAAAGAAGGGCAGATCTGAGAAAATGTGAGGGTTCATCTTCTCAGATATCATAGAATCGTGAGAGAGAATATGCCTTTGCATTTCCTCAATCACAAGAAACCAAAATGGAATCTCAGCTGCTAAAACATACCGGCGACCCTTCCAACAAACTCGCAAGGCCAATATGAATCTATGGAGTCAAAAACCATTGAAAACCATGAAGAAAATAGAAGCAAGTATCAAATCAGGGAAAAGAGAAGAAATCATGAATCAAGGACTTACTAAGTACCAGAGCAAACCAATAGTGAAGAAGGTTCCAAAACCACCCGACAAACTTGGCCACATCTTTTTTCATGAGAAGACACCCGAGAGTATCCCGTCAAGGTGACTCCGATGAGCCAATGACCAAGGAGTTAGGTAGTGCAAACTACTACAACCCCAAGGAGGCGAGCATTTTGGAAGGCTTCAAAGTTAGTCAAGGAAGGTCTGAGAGAGAGGAATCAAAGTTCTATGCAATGAACCATTAATGGTGTCATAGGTAAAACACAAAGAAAGGTGTTGCTTATGAGAACAATGGGTAAAGCTTTGGGGGGAATTGGATAGCCTACCATGTTCATAAAGGACCTAATATGACGTCGAACCCTTAGGTGATAGATGGAAACCTATCAAGGTGATACTGTAACACCAACCTTAAAGGGGAGGGAGAGAAGGAATTGGGGGTTTCTCTTATAGGGCATGAGAGAAGCGGTGTTAGGGCTCGGGCTATGGAATCATGCCACAAATCCAGCGCATAAGAAAACACAAAGAAAGGAAAGTCAGAGGCAGAGAATACAAGTCAGAAATTCCAAGTTTATTTTCCATGTGTGAGTCGGTCTCCTACCCAAGGTAGGAGACGAGTCGCACACCGTCTGATCAAAATCAGAGGGCTAGCGTCAAACTCAAAAAACTAGAAGAAAAATAGAAAATTAAACCACGATCCAAATAAACTACATGACAAAGATATATAATCAAATCGCAATCAATTTCAAATAAAGTGATATCCAAATTATTTCCTATTTTCTCTCTCATCAATTGAGGGTCCAAATGTCATCAAAATTATATGAAATTTTTCATAAAGGCCAATTAAGCAAGTAGATTTTGACTGTGCAATTAGATTTCATGTTTGGAAACTTTTAATATATTTATTAAGCAAGCCATGTTTTTCTCTTTCCTAATGCATTAATGACATTAGGATTATCCAAATTTGGTGAAACTTCATCCACAAGTAATATTTAGTGTGTTGAATATGATTTTGTCTTTAATTCCCATTTTTAAAGTTATTTAATATGTTATTTATCATCTATGGATTTTACACATTTTCTCTCCTAAACTTACACTAAATATGCAAGGTTGTCCAAATCAGATGAAAATTGACACATAGGCTATTTTTAATATTTAGATTATGAATTTGAAGTCTATTTCCACTTTTGAGATTTTCTTTTATGAGATATGAGACATTTATTATTTGGGGGCTAGTGTCCTTTTAGTTATCACATTTATCACCACTATTACCTTTAATCATCCAATTAAGTTCCAAAACTTCATACTCCACCTAAAGAGTTATGTATGATTATTTTGCCACGAAATTTTATATTTATTCATTACTTACCTCATGTGACATATTTTATGTGTCCATTATTGGCCTAAAACATTAGGTTACATTAGTGTGATTTGTACATGCATTAGCTCATTAGGGTTATACTAAACATCTTTTAGGTCTAACCTCAACCTTGTTTGGCTAAGACAAAAAGGTCAAAGATATAGGGTAGGGTCTAACATCCAGTATGTTATAGGATTTCTAACACATCTTGGTCACCAAGATTTCCATGTGGTCGATTAGATTTCTGACACATGTTGGTCACTAAGATTTCATGTGGTCGTTTGGATTTTGGAATAGCATAGTCAACATGGTTGCATGGATGAGATGTTTGTGACCATGGACACATGGCATGAATGGCTAGATACATCTCCCTTCCTCTCTCTCTCTCTCTCACCCTAAGCCTCCCTCCTTGCATGAAAATGGGCTCCTTACACACCTTTCTCTCTCTCTTCTTCCTTGGTACTTAGAACTCCTCCCCTTACATGGTGGAGAAGAGGGAGCCAAGGTAGAAGAAGCTTGGCTGATCTTACTTACATGTGTACCTAGGGTTCGGATCTACCCTCTCTTAAAGATAGTAGAGGTTCCTTAGCTTGTTCCTATCCTAAGAAAGTAAGTTCTTCCTCTTTTACTTTGTTTTCCTTATTGTTTTACATTCCTCTTCCTTCTTCCTGGTCGGATCAATGGTGGAGATTGAGCAAGAGGTTAAAGACACCTTCCTTCTTGCTTCTTTAACCTAGGGTTTACTTGCCTTTGGAGAAGGATCTAGCTTGGCTGAGTGCAGTGCTCCACCTAAGTTTTTCTTCTCTCCCCCTTCGAGCTACCTTGCTGCTTGGACCTTCTTCATCTTCTTTAAGGCAAGTTATATAACTTTATCCATAGTTATTACTTATTCTTATCTTGAATGTACATGATTATGCCCTAAAAACGTTATTACAAGTAGAAAGATTCTATCTTTTCCTAGGGTTGAGCTTAGATGGTAGATTTTGAGTAGATAGTCCTCCTTGATGTACCTCTAAACCTGGTGCACGTTTCTTCCTTGAAGATAGAAAACCTAGACCTTGCATGTGTGTGACTATTGATAGCCGCTAAGTTTTTTGACTCTTGGTGGTCGCTAAGTTTTATGACTCTTGGTGGTCGATGCATTTTCTAACTCTTGGTGGTTGCTAAGTTTTCTGACTCTTGGTGGTCAATGAGTTTTCTGACTCTTGGTGGTCGCTAAGTTTTCTAACTCTTGGTGGTCGATGAGATTTCTAACACTTTCCAGTCGCTAAGTTTTTTTACTCTTGTATGTAACTTGATTGATGCAACCTTAACTCACCCAATTGGCTTTAACTAATCAAGTGAAATGCTAATCATGTAGTGCCATGTGATGTAGAGCCATTGTAGTGTCAATATTTGTTGGATGGTGAAACGGGTATTCCTCTAACGGAATATTGGAGTCATATGTCGTTGAGTATATGCATGGTTTTTTAGGATGGTTGTGGTCATACCTCAGTAGGAGAACGGTTATATTCATATCTCAAATATTTATATATGTGATGTGAATTGAGGATATATGTTGTTGTACCTCATATGATAGGGTTTGTATACCCTAGTTACTAGTGTCGTGACCTATATACTAAGGGCAGACTAGGTTGTTTTGTAGTTTGACTATAAATGTCGACGCGACAAACTCATACTGACTGAGGGTGGATGAGATCATAGGATTATGGCTCTCTTAGATCTTATACGGACTGATTTCAACTTAGCATTAGTCAGTTGGAGTCTGAGTGGTATACCTCAAACTCCCCAGGTCTTAATAAAAGATGTAATCTAGCCTCCTAGCATATCTATTTAGGGTTAAGAATGACTCACATTGTTTGTTAACCCTTTCCTTGTTTCTTATACTGATAGTCACTATATAATGTAGTAGGTGAAGTCAACTAGCTTAGTAAATGATAGTCTGAGTTGTTCCTTTATATACTTGTTAATCATGCTTGTTGCTATGCTTATCTGTTTAACTTGCTTAATCTATTTAATCTTTTAACTTGTTTAATAATATAACCTACTATAATCAATAACCATTGTTGAGAGCTATATCTCTCATTGGGATGTTGGTCTCACCTCGTGGATCTCCACCTCTTTTTAGGTGATCGTCAATGACGTCGTCGAGATCGTGGTGGTGAGGAAGAGTAGCTTGGAGAGAAGAAGGTTGGATAGTAGTTAGTAGTGTCCTAGAGTCATCCATGTACTCTCGAGTATAGGCAGGGGATGTTTTGTAGATGATATGTACATTGACTCAAGATTTTGGCAGCATGTTGATGTGTGTATATGGCATGTATATGTGGAACCATATCTTTTGTATAAATGTTACAGCCTCAACCATTGGACATATATGCAAATACCTAATATGGTATGTGTTCATATGCAAGTTGTTGTACCTCTAGGTAAATATCTCTAAACATGATGGTAACATTTAAATCAGTATTAATTTACCCTTTTTCTGGTTATGTGTTTAGTAAGAAGTTAATTGTATGTTTTGTTTTGAGTAATCTCATTTACCGTGATGGGGAGTCACAACCTAGGGTTTTGTCAACATTGTCACACTTACTAGAGTTTCATTTTTTGTGATGATAATTTCATCAGCATTGCCTTCACATACATCTTGTTTTAAGGATTAAGCATTTGAGTACTTCAAGAGTATATTACAAATATGTATATCATTTTTTGTTCTATTAGGATTATCCATTAGGTTGAGTAAATTTAAAAATCACCAAAGTGAATCAATTAATGTGTATCTCTTGACCAAGACATTACTTATAGTATTTATTTTATATTAAAGTTAAGGTGTAAAATTAGGGTTTGATCATATATTTGATCATCGTGTTGTATGTAACTAAATGGATGAATGATTCAAAATTTTGATGCACACATTAATCATATGTATTAGTAATATTTTATAATTAATTTATTTACACTTCAATTTATTGTGACTAAGCGGGTCAAGGTTACACCTATGACATTTCTTTAGTGTTTAACCCAATTTTATCAATATTATAGTAAGCTAGTGAAAAAGGGCAACAAAATTGATCCTATAATACTTTTCAAACCTAATTACTACCTTGCATTATTTATGGTTAACACTTTTGGTAAGTTAAAATTCAATATGCCAAACTAAATTTACTTATTATTCACATGGTCAACTTAGATGAGTTCCTTCATTATCTTAGTTAGGTGATTGTTATATCCTTCCAACATTTATCATTAAATCTACTAAGAGTTAGTTAGTGCATCTATCAATATGCTCAAGCAATCCTTATAGTTGAATTACAACATGGAGTCTATAGGTCAAATGACTCCGCCCCTTAAAAGGTTTTACCTAATGAGCCATACTAGACAAAACTAAAGGTATTATGGTTTTAGATCAAACATAGGGGTACGTTTATGATATACATAGGTCATACCTCCAACTAGATGGTCTAATACACCAACATTGAGTTTTGGGTCCTTGTGTTTCTAACGTAACAACCCTAAGATTCACATCTCAAAACTAAATACCACGGTGCACAAAAGGATACGTCAACAAAACCTTTAAATAAAGCTACATATTCCTAGTCACCACTTCATAGTCAACACTAGGGTTGGGATTTCTATTCTAACTTATTCTAGGGTTTCTCTATGAAGACTTCACACAAGTCTTCATTGTGACTTAGTTCAAGAAAACCTTGGTAAAATCTAGAAAAGCATTTTTGTGTATACATATAGTATTATAATGAAAAATAATTATATGACAAACTTTGTGATGTAAAACAAAAATTGGCACCAAAATCAATGTGAAACCAAGTCACAAGTTTCATTTAAATATTCTTATCCTACTACTTCATCATCCTCATACCATGTCTCTATACTCAATACACACCTCAAAACATCTAAAGATACATGCCAAAACAACCCTACATCCTAGGGTATGATCAACTAAGGTTTCATTAGATTAGGGTTAATAGCTTAAGATACTCATATGTACATCCTCACATCCAATATCCTTCATCATGAGTCCAAGTTACATAACATCCAAAGATATATGTCACCTAACCTATGTAGAGTATGAGCTTATCGGTCACCCAAAATTATGGTTTAATAATTATTACTCTTACTTCTACTTCTTATGATCCTAAATCGACCTTTCATCATTTCATAAATAGCATAGGTCAATTCTAAGGTAATCATCTCTCTTAGAGGGTGACTATGTAGGGTAAGGGTTCTAATTGTTGGTATGTATGCCCAGAGAGCCAATCATATGATGACTATAATGGGGAATTAGATACCTAATTTAATAATGATAAAGGTTATTTCTGTCTATTACATTTGTCTCAATCATGAGATGATGACACAAAAATAATAGATGTCTAAAGAAAGATGTTACTCGACGACATATGTCTTCAGGTTGAGGACTTGAATAATGAGATCATATGTATGATAAGAGTACATACATTCTTGTTATGTCCCAATTCGGATATTACTATGAAAGAAAAATAGACAAAAGTAATACATAAGAGTAGAGTTTGTGTTGTTTGATGACAGAATCTCATCAGTCATGATATATGATATCAAACCAAACACATAGGTACATGTTAGAGAATAGTGTATCGGATGGAACCACTATGAGAGTGATGCATGGAGACCATAGAATGGTAGTTAAAATCAACATAGTGATAGTGGTGATTGTTGTTCTTATACTTGAAGTCATTGCACTCATCACATGTCATTCAATGTATTTTTACATCATCCAATGTGACCTTGAATAAGGATTTCCATAAAGGTGATGTTCAGGTGCATTATGACACATGGGGATTGAGTCTGAGTGATGTAGATGGGAATTGTCCCTCCTACATGAGATTGATATCCAATTCACTTGATAAGAGAGACTGAGAAACGTATGGCCATACTCAAGTGAATCAATATATGATATGTGAGCTCACATGCATCTCATATAGTTTGATCTAGTTCAATGATCATGGATTGTATTTGAAGTTGTTCTCCGACTTTCCAATTACTTGGGTAGCAATGATGTGGTGCCAGATACCGCTCATTTCTTGTGATGTCATAAGTTGGCTATGGACATTCACTTCAAATGTAAGTTGGGACCAATATGGACATATGCATAGGATGCACATCTTGGAATAGGAGTTTAATCACGAATATGGTTTAACTTCAGTATTAAAGTGTTTAGGTATTCAATCTAAACAACATTGGTTATACATAAGTTGAACTAAAAAATGAAACAACCATTTCACAAGTGAAAGGACTGTTTCATGATATGAAATGACCATTTCACAAGTTAAATAACCATTTCATGAAATGAGACGACCGTTTCAATAATGAAACGACTAGTTTAGCATCTGGATTTCCCGGTCCACTAATCAATTTGATTGGATCAAAGATTGATGTTGACATTATGTTGTGCATTTATCAAATATTAGTTGCCAATAAAATCGTGATTAGGAAACATAGTAAAATGACTTGTTCAAGGGTTGAACCAAATGGCTCACGTGTGAATCGATTGGTTCAGCTACGAACCGACCGGTTCATCATTTGTAGGTTCCAAAAAATTCATGAGAATTCATCTCTTTGACTCCCCTCAGACTAGAACTCCTGACCCTGACCCTCCTATAAATACAGGGGTAGTCGAGACTTTATAGAGACACAACAATCTCTCTAACAAGTTGTTGTCCTCTCTAGTTATGGTAACTAGAGAGCCCAAGTAAGTTGTACGTGTAAAAGAGAGGGAGAAAAAGGGAGCGACTCAACCCTACCAAGTTGACATTCAAAGAGACAACTCCTTCCCTTTGGCTTTGATAGAAAAATGTGGAGTTCCTTGTTGTCTGTGTGGACTACTCTAGATATGAGGAGGTCATTACCACCCGCTAGGAGAACGTTGTCAACCACATTCTGTGGTGTTGCACCAGTAGGTCATTGCTAACGACTTCTCGAGTGTGGATTGAGGAAGAAGCACACTGTTGTAAGGATAAATCACTGAACTTGTTTCAAGATGAGGTATACCTTGCAAACCACCCAATTTCCCATTACATATTTTTTGATGTGATCTACTGTCCAAGGGTATATGGAAGTAAAAAGATTTGTTTTCACCACTGTATCTGATGCCATATTACCATACAGTGAGTCACATCAATTTACTATGATTTGGGATTTAAACGATATGATCAGAATTCAGTTTTCATCATTTATTTATTACATGTGATATGAATATTTAAATGATTAATGTACATATCTGATTAAAGGCCATATACAATCCCTATGTATATATATGATATGATATATATGCAATGTATATGTGTCACCCTAAAATTGGTTTTGATGGTGGATGTTAGCATGGTTATGACCAATAACCCCCTAGATCTTGGGCTTGGTTGGATGCTTATTTATTCTTGTTTCATCTCAATTTGTATATCGATACTTCATCTTCTTTTCCATATGTAAAAGTATTATTTCCCTCCCTCCTATGCTCCCCTCGAATGTAACTTGAGGTTTCCCTATTACCATGTAATGTGTTTAATAGCATTAGGATAGTTTTAATTCTTGTTTCAAAGAAGAAGATGTTTTGCACAAGACAAGATGACCCAATGGAGGACTGAAGAGGCCTGACGATAGGAGGAGATGAACCAATTGGCTGGTGGCCCAACTTATCGACTAGAGGTGTCTGAAAGAATTTTGAACATGAGACCAAACAACTGATCCACGAGACCAATTGACTGACTAGGAGGCAATTCGATCGGTTCAGGAGTTGAACCAATCAACTTTGATTGGTTCAGGCACAGATCTTCATTAGGATTATGTTGGTGCATATGATGTAGACCTTAGGTGGTAGTATTTCCTTGTATCTCTAAGGAATTACAATAATATGGACATAACCATCGCTTGTGTTTATAATTGCATATTTTGTTTGTGGACATCGTATGTATATGGTACATATAAATATGTGGTGACTGGATATTATATATATTTATATAAACATAAAATCCCTCAATCAAATATTAAGTCTTAGACGCTTTCCTTAAGAAACACAAATGAAAAGTGTGTTCAATTATGTGTGGGCATGCCAAGCATGGTGTGTTATTCATCTCGTGGAAGTGTGATGGCAATCATGTGGGCATGTTAAGTAGGGTGCATTACTATTGTGTCGGATTTTGGGTCAAACTTAACTAGGTTTCTTAATGAGATTAAATACCAAGAAGCATGCAGATGGACTATGGCAAAGAGTTGTGCATACGATCTATACAACAATTGCATGAGATGCAATTGGCAAAAGTTGCCTACCTTAATAAAATGTTATGGACGATGGCGTTGGTTGGGTAATAATTTAATTGTTTAGGGTCTTGGCTCACTAGAAGATTGTGCATTGCAATCTTCTAAATTGTTATATGAGCTCTATAAATTTGAATAAAATAGTGGGAGTGGTAATTAATTAAAAGACTTATTAACATCATCAAATTTATCAAATCAAATCAAAAGTGTTCTGGCAAAAGTTGCAAGTATTTATTTTTTAGAATCTTATAGAAAACACAAATATGTTTTCTTTGTGATAGGTCCTTAAGAGGGACAAGTTGAATGGGAATACCATCCATGACATGTTCTGTATGTTGAGAATCGGTCTCACTCAAGAGTGCAAGCTCTATGTCCTGGACACACTACAGCTAGATGAACCTGCTTCCACTGCACCTAAGGCTGACATGGATGTTTATTGGAAGCACTCTAAAGATGCATTGAATGTCAAGTGCTTGATTCAATGCTCAATGAACTATGAGTTGCAGAGACAACATGAGAACATGGATGTTATTGAGATGGAAACACAGCTTAAAAACATCTACCAAGACCAAGAAAGACAAGAGAGATATGATGTCTCAAAGATATTATTCAAGTGCAATATGGCCAAAGGAGATACAGTAGGTCTCCTCACTCTCAAGTGGATTGGGTATGTGGAGAACCTTGCTAGACTGGGATTTCCCTTGGGTTAAGAGTTGGCCACATATGTGATTCTACAGTCACTATAGGAATCATACAACCATTTTGTCATAAACTATAACATGAGTGATTATGACAAGCCAGTGTTGGAGTTACTTGGCATGTTGAGGATAGATGAAGCACATATGAAGAAGGACAAACTCAAATATATGATGATGATCATCATAGGAAAGTCCAAGAACAAAGGAAAAGCTAAGAAGAGTTCTAAAGCTATACAAAAACCAAAGTCTTCTACATTGAAAGCTAAGGGAGAAGTGAACAAGGAAGGAAAGTCCCACCAGTGTCACTGGCCTAGACACTGGAGAAGGAACTATCCTCTTTACATAGAGGAACTCAAGAAGAATAAGGAGATAGAGATATCCACTTTAGGACCTGAGAAGAAGTGATCTAGAACTATGAAGAGCAAGAGTTGTTGTCACTACAATTATAATTTGTCATTCAGCCTGATGGACATGCAATACTTAGTGAATTACTATTATGTCTCTACCATTGATTAGAGCATCATGTACCTTGTACGGTAAAGAATATTATGAATAAATTGATGTTTCATTTTAAAAGATAAGATCTTGTTGTTGACATAAAGTCCAATTGACTCTCAAAGTCTAATTGACTAAACCCTTGTTTTTATGATGACTAACCATTCCACTTATTTGTGTCTAATGATTATAGTTGAGTGATTTTAGAATAGGTATAGATACAACTCCAAAACCCTAAACTTGTGCATCCTAACTTGAAGAAAGACAAGTCAAAATCAATGCAAGTGCACTTTTATGGAATATGATGTATCTCTATTAGAATCATGTTGTAAATCACTTGTAATGATTGTATGACTTGTAATTAATATTAGAAAAAATCAAGAGCACTTCAATCAAATATTTAATCACTTTCATGGAACTTTCCAAATTTTATCACAGGGTCCTTTGTTGGCCGATTTCATCTAGAATAAACTCAAGTGACACCCTTGACGGCTGAGTTTTCTCAGGACAAACTCGACCGACACCTTACACTAACCAAATCAAATTTAAGCAATCGGCCGATTTTCTTATAGGATAAACTTGACCGACATTTCAAATTTGTTTTATCGCATAGTGCTATCAGACGAGTTTCCCAAACGTAAACTCAACTAACTGCATTGTATGGAGTGTCTATAAAAAGTGTTTCTAGCCGTTGGAGTATTGCAAACATCAAAAATAGTTCTGTTACAACATCTCAAATGACTAGAATTCATACTCAAGTGTTTCTACTGGCTAGTAGGCATCCCCAACTATGAATAGGACCCCTTGATCTTCATACCATGGTTAGCCAAGCACTATGAAGGCCCCTATAACATAGTTGAGTGCCTCTAAGATCCTCCTTCCACTCTTAAGCTTAATCACTTTCTACATCTAATAGAGTGTGTTGGACATTTGTAAGAGAGATAGTCCTACATGTATATCTTGTGAGGCTTTCACTTCCTCTACCTTCCAATATCTCATTCAACCATGAAGATGAAGGTTCTCTCTCTTGGTTAAGAGAGGTGAAGATGAAGAAGGGAAGGAGTCCCTTGGTGAAATCTTAGGTGAAGGTGAATTCAAAGGTAGAAGATCCAAGGAGAGTGGGTAAATCATTCAAGGCAGAAGACTTGTTGCAAGAGAGGGTAAGTCCTTGGTAAAGGTGGAAGACTAATTGCAAAAGTGGGTAAATCCTTGGTGAGGTTGAAGTCTCTTGGTCTTGGATAGGTAAGTCCTTTGGTATGTTATTGGCTCCCTTGTCCTTAAAGGTAAGGTTGGGTATCATTGACTTGAAAAAGGAAGGACATATAGTGTATCTCTTATGATGGAATATAAGGAAGGTACAATGGTTGGAAAATCTTAGATTTTGACCTCTCTAGGTAGTGTATTGACTTTCTCCTAGTTTGGAGATTGGAACCACTCTACATAGCTTGTGTTACTTTGGATTGTTCAATCTCTCTTGCTATGTATGTTTAGTTGCACTCAAAGTTCATATTTACCATATTAACTTAGAAATATATTGAAGGTCTAATAAATTTTATTTAAGTGTTTTATCTCTATTCATCCCCGTCTCTAGAGCCCATCCTAGATCCTACAGGTCATATCAGATCAAATATTAATCTTATCAACAATTTAATTCCAAATAATTGGATTAAACCTTTTACCCAATTAACTTATATTATATACCAATATTATTCTAGTTGATTGTCTAAACCTTTCAGTAATCAATTTGACTCAGAAGATTTCCAAGCATGTCCACAATTATACTCCTATTCTAATGCATCCTATGTGTGTGACCCTATAGAATCCAAATTACATTGGCAGTGATGTTCATAATCAAATTATGATTTCACAAGCAATGATTGGTATCTAGAAAGACTTCATTGCTGCCTAAGTAATTGGAAGAAGTTGGAGGACAACTTGACCTAGTATAATGACCATTTTTATAGTGATCATATAATTCCTTTGTCTTTGATATCCAGATTGAATCTAAGGCATGGAAATGTCATCCTCTTAATGTTAATCTTTGTCCCTTGATCTAGAGTAGAATATTGAGATACACATGAATTGAATATCATATATTTACTCACATGAGCATGGCCATGCATTTCATAGTCTCACTCCTCAAGTGGTCAGGATATCAGTCAAAAGGGAAGGGAAGATTCCATCTATGTCACTCACAATAATCAACATGTCTCACAACACACCTAAGCACTACTTGTGTAGCAATCCTTTTTAAGGTCACGTTGAATAGTGTTAAAGCACATTGAACCACATGCAATCATTATAATGATTGCAGGTCTAAGGACCACAATCACCATTGTCACATTGAAATGTGACTCTGATCTCCATTATTGGATTCCATGTATCACACTCAAAGTGGGTCTATCTGGTATACCTGTTCATAACGAGTACATGTGTGTTTTATTTGATATACAATATCATGACTAATGAGACATAGTCATCAATCAATACACATGTTGGTCTTAATGTATTATTTTTTTTGGAAGAAGGTAAATGTATTCCAAAAGTGTAAGTAAGATACAAACATCCCAACCCGGCTGTGCCAAACAGATGGGCTCACACAGCCCCTCGAAACTAAACTATAATTGGGTTATACAAAATCCCAAGTTATACATGTGGGTTAGGCTACAAAATCCCACCTCCTCATGACCGAGGGGTCCACACTATATATAAGATTTGGTCTAGCATATTCCAATAGATGTAACATCCCCAAGAGTCGCTAAAACAAAACAACTTCATCCATCTTCCCTTTCCCATGGAGCTTGTTGTTCCTCTCCGTCCAAATCAGGAACAGTAAAGCAGTAAAACACGAACTGGCAAACAAACTCAGCTTGATGTGCACAATCTTCCTCCTGAGTCAAAGGATGTTGTCATGTAAGTTAGTCGGGGGAGTGCCACCCCAACTGAGCTTTAGACAGATCATGCACCAAATATAGTAGTTGTACCTACACCTGAAAAATATATGCCCATGTGATTCATCTTCTTCATTGCAGAGTAGGCATGTCAGATTGACCTCCAGCCTCCATTTCCTGACCTTGTCAAAGGTGGGAAGCTTCCACATCATGCCCCTATAAGCACAGAAGCTCCACTTAGGCATGTGCATCTTGCACCAGAGAATGGTGTGCCATGGCACCTGGGGTGCATTGAAGAACACCTTCGAAGGAGGTACCTTCACATTTCTCAGGATCCACGCGTTGTTAACAAAGACGTACTCCCCACAAATCTCTATCCATAAGCTCACCATAGCCCTCCAAGAGTGTGAGCATATCGCCCTCGTCACCTAGACCCCCAGATGCTCCCCATATCTTCTATGCATCCAACTCGTCCAGGCCGAGTGACGCGCCCAAAGGAACTTGTCAATTATTTTCTTAGTTGTAGTTGTAGCAATGGCACCCAAGTCCATGATGTCCAACCCACCTTCTTCATACGGCCTAGCCAGGGTACCCCAGGCCATCGCATGACCCCTACCAGCCCACAGGAAGCCACCCATCACCCCTCTGATCTTCAAGAGCACAAAACTAGGAATCTCTGGTTGTCTTAATGTATTGTTGTTTTCATAACTCCCACAATAATATCTGACCAAAGAATAAGAAAAGAATGATTACTCTTAACATACGCATGATCTCATATTCAGGTTCTCAACCTGAATTCACATGTTACTGAATCATACATTCTTAGAACATTGTTATATTTATTGTAAGACCCTTGACCTGAGTTTTGGGGTAACCCTATTTGTTTGTCTTTATTATGGTTCTTAAAACCTTGATATAGTCTTTTGAGATGAAAGGGCTTGTAAAGAGCTTAAGTTTCAAGGTTGAGCTTGTTTGGATGTTGTTTGTGCTTAGTGTGCTAGTTTTGGTGCAAATTGCTATTTACCCAAAATAGGGGGTTGATGTGCAATTTTTCACTTCTAGAGTGTGATTTCCATCCTTTGACCTCATCTAGAGGAGATAGGAAGAATTTGGTGCCTTGTTTGAACCTTGGATGAGTGGTGGCATCCTTGGTGGTGATTAAGGCTTTCTAGGGTCTGCTTTGTTTTAACCTTATTGAACCTTGGTGATGGTAGCGACCTAGGGGTTGTCTTGGATGTGTTTCAACTGAAACACATGTCTTGGCATGATATTGTTATGTTCATGATGGTTTGGGGTGATATGTTTTGACCTATATGTTCTCTTCTTGTGTTTCGACCTCTTTGATGGTGATGATCTTGTTTCGACCTACTCTTGATGTTTTACTCTTGTTTCGAACTCCATGAAGTGTTGTGACCGAAACCACATGTTGGGAACCCAAGTAGGTCTACACCCAACATATGTTATATGACCATCTCATTCATGCTTGGTTTAAGTGGTTGCATGTGGTTTTATTTGGAGGGCATGTGTCCCTTTGGTGTCTTAGGGTGTTGACACCTCATCTTTGACTTTCTCTCTCATCCCTCAAGTATATAACCTCTTTCCTCTCCATACGATTGAACCCTTTCATGCATTCTTATTCCTTCTTCTCTTTTGGTCACCTTGGAGCCTTGGGAAGCAAGGGAGTTGATCTTGGAACTCGTAGTGGTGAGATTTGTTGCTTTTGGTGATCTTTGCTCATCTTCAACCTTGGTAAGTATCTACTCTTATTTTGTGACATTTTTCTTGTAATTTCTACCCCATCCTTCCCCATTTGAGGAGAAATTTCTAACCACAAGGGTCATAGACCATGGTGAGAGTAAGTTCTTCCTTCCTTTCCTCCTTCTCTCTTTGGTTTGGCTAGGAACTTCTCTTCTCCTTTTCTTGGGCTATCCTTGACCTTGGTACCTTCTTGTTCTTTAGGTGCTTTTATGGCTGAAAGAGTAACCTTTGGTGGAGCTTCTTTAACCTTCAGATCGTGTTCTTGGATCCCTTGATCTTGGAGCTTGGGATCTTTGGTGTTGAGTTTCTTAAGGTGGGTTATATAACACTTAACCTTCTCTATTATTGCACTCTTTTATGCATGCATGCTACAATTTTCTCTCTCTAAAATGTTTCCTTAACATTCTAGTAGATGATGCCAAGCCCTGAACTAGTTTGGTTGAGGAAATCATACTTGTTTTTCTTAAAAACCTAAACCCTAGTTGTGTACCCAATCTTGGAGGTGATGATGAAATGGTGGTTTTTCCCTTTCTCATGATCATGGTTTTGATTATATTACTTGGGTTCGTATTACCATGACATCACATGGAGTTTTGGGTTCTATTTTGGGTGTGCTAAACATGGTTTATCTCCCTTGCATGAGGTGCTTTCATGGAGTTTCCATAGTTCATGTTTTAGGGTTTTGGTGATCATTTTGTATGGAGTTTTCCACCTTGATGATGATGGTATTCCCTGAAGTTGTGTCCTATTTTGGGATTGTGTTCTTCCCTATTTTGGTTTTGATTAAGTGTTGATAATGTGCTTGACCATGTGGGGTCTCTACCCATGGTTGGTTGTAGTGAATACCTTATGTTGGATCAGTTTTTTCGTAACATGTTAAGCTCTTGTGGAATTGGTCACTACCCTCTCTTTGTATTGGTCGTAACACCATGAAAGGGGGCGACCCTTTAGCCATTTGGTGTTGGTCAAAGCAGCAGTTTTGGTCATGGGTCATAACCCTAGTTTCTTGGATGGTCACTACATGTTGGTGTAGTGCTTTGGCTCTTGCGTTTCGACCTAATACTAACCCTAATAGGTTGTTGCGGTCGAAACATGCTTAGTATTTTATGGGTGAGTCATGTGGATGTGTTACAGTCATAACACATGGTTTGGGCAGGTTGATACCTTTGGTTATATGTATGGTCGTGGCCTACATGTTAGTGGTTTGTAACACATGTAGGCTGTGTGGGTTAACACCTATGTATGTATACATGGTTAGCACATATACACATGAGCACATGATGATACATGTATGGTGCATTTTGGATAACATAATGATTCGTTCTAAATGTGATACTTAACTCTCATATGATCCAAGAAAGTGGGAAACAATACACCTAGGGTTTGATGATGTTGTATGATACAAAACCCCAAACAACTATAGTATGGAACTCTAACCCTAATATGAGAATGTATGATGTGTTCACTTCTCTTCCTTGAAATGTTCATTATGTTATGATGATTTCTCCCTCTCATTTATGAACCTCTAATCTTGCAGGTGATATGAACATGAATGTCATAGCTAGTATATGATATGATGAGTATGATGTGACATAGGTTGAATGAGCTTTTGTGAGGCATGTTGAGACACATATGATATAGGGATGATGTGAATGGGTCCTATGACTTGGAAGAGGCTTATTGCCTAGTATGAAATGTTATTCTCCAGTGATGAGTTGGGGGATTGGACTCCCATGGCAAGTGTGATGTTGTGATAAGTTTATGGTTTGAATGTTATAAATCTTTTGATAATGTACTATGATCTTTATTTTATAGATTTTGTCTGTGGTTTGTATGTTGTAACTTGATTGATGCTAAAAGACACCTAATTGTCCTAACTAATCAAGTGGAACCTAATCATGTAGTTTTCCCTATTCCATAGATCCATCTTCAATGTCAGTACTTGTTGGATGGTGAAATAAGTTTTCCCTTAGTGGAAGCTTGGAGTCATATATTGTTGAGTATATGCATCCACAGGATTGGCTATGGGACATACCCAGGCAAGAGTGCAGTTGCGGGCCATAGCTTAGTGATATGATACTTATAGGGTTTCACAAGATTGGTTGTAGGCCATACACAATAAGAAGTGTGGATGTGGCCATAACTCAGTTTCACTAGTGTCGTGACCTATACCAAGGCAGGGTAGGAGTTCACAGCTTAACTATATGTCTCTAGTTACATTTGACTAATATGTATATGTGGTGTACTCGTGTACTGACCATCAGGTGTTGGGGAGGTCATGGATTTTGACTCATCTATTGACCTTGTATGGCACTGATTTTGACTCACTGATTTTGACTTAGTAGTGGTCAGTTAGATTTGGGTGGTACGACTCAAATCCTCAGGGGATAATAAAAAATGTAATACAAACGTATAGTGTATTTGTGTAGGATCAAATACGATAACATTGGTTGAAGCACTGCTTTTGTATAGCTTATTTGATAGAAAATATACATGTTCTTCATATTCCTTCTCTTATGTTAAGATGTTCTACAATTCAGTTATGATTGTTTACAATGTTCAGTTATTGTTACCTTAATTACCCAGTAATGATTATCTGCTTAACATATTAATAAGTTAATGCATATTCTTCTTATTATATATCTGTGTATATAATAGCATTGGTGGAGAGTTATATCTCTCATTGAGATATGGATCTCACTCTGTGGTTTCTGCACATATTTTAGGTGGATGTGCACGAAGAGGAAGAGATCGTGTAGTCTAGGAAGAGCAGTAGCAGACAAGGTTGGATGTATTCCTAGTCTTTTGGTGTAAAGTCCTAGAGTCGTACCTATCACTTTGGTCTTTGGGATTGTTTTTGGGTGTGTTTTATAGACATGCTATCGATACGTGGTTTTGGCTTGAGTGCCCTTTTGATGTAAAGATATGATAGATGTTCTTATATATATATATATATATATATATATATATATATATATATATATATATATGGGATAGGTTTCCCTTGTAGCAGGTTGATGGCATGTGTGATAAAAACATGTTGATGTAAGAACCTTATGATCTGTGATATCTGATGCGGGCGTCCTGTGAGGACTTATATATGTAAAGGTTTTTGCAACTTTAGTGCTTAATGAAATTTGTTTTAGTTTTCAGTGTTTTCTGGTAATCCACTTGTTTAGTTTAGTTGTCATGTTCAACTTTGAGTAATCTCGTGGTTTGTGGCAAGGGGCATCACAGTTTGATTGGTATTAGAGCTTTAGGTTCTCTGAGTCTATAGGGACCTAGGACTAGGGTTAGTGTATGTTCTTGTGTCCTCCAGTCTATCTTATATTGACTTCTTCTTATTTAGAAGGAGAAGAAAAGTTTAAGGATGTTTGGAGAACATGAAGAACACACCGTTGAAAGCAGTGTTGCTGCACTAGGTGGTGGTGCAAGGAACCAGGCATGAGAATATCTGGTGCCTAAGGTCCCCCCAGTTTGACCCAGCAATGCTAGATAACCCTACCTTCCATACTCTTTTTGGGCAGTTCATGGCTACTATGACGCATATGGAGGACAGGATGTTCGCACCTCAGCGAAGGGCACCAGTTCCCAATGTGGAATCTTTGGGCACTAGGAAGACCTTTGAGTGGATCAGGTGTGTGGGGCTATGGAGTATGCTGGGACAGATATGTTGGGACATAGGATCTAGAGGATGCGGATCTATGGCTTACCAAGCTAGAGAAAGACTTCAAGATCCTTAATATCCCAGATGCTGACAAGGTGAAGAATGATGTGTGCATTCTGAAGGGGAGTGTTGGCTATTAGTGGGCCATAGAAGAGGAGAAGAGGTGTGGAGTGCATGTTGGTTGGAGGAGTTTTGATGAGAGTTCATCATTTAGTTGTTTCCTCAGACGTATCTTGATATCTCAGTTTGAGAAAATCAGGCAAGGTCCCATGACAATATATGAGTTTGAGGCTAAGTTCATAGAAATTCTGTCGTTTTGTCCTCACATGGCTGCTACAGATGATGAGAGGATTCGGCATTTTGAGAAGGGGTAGAATGTTGAGTTGTCTACCCTGGTGGCTCGATTAGAGAACTGAGAGAGGTTTACCCTATTTGTGGAGTCTATTCAGAGGATAGAGAGATTCGTGATAGAGAAGCGGGAGGTGAGTGCCAAGAAGAGGCACGCATAGTATCTAGGACGGATGTCTGGAGGCTTTAAGAAGCCTAGGTTTTCTTCATTGTCGGTATTACAGAGGTTCAGTGTGCAGACATAGTATTCACCAAGTAAGGGTAGTAGCCGCAATTTTTCACCTTCTAGAGCTCACAAGTACAGCATTTGTATCGATGACGGGGCTACCAAGACCATAGTTCAAGACTAGGGCATGTCATAAATGTGGGAAGGTAAAACATCTGAGGTGGGAGTGTCCAGTGAGAGATGATGAGGTGACCCAGCAACCGAGGCAGAGCCAACAGGGCTCATAGAGATAGTAGTTCAGTTTTGTAGGAGGATGAGAATGTGGACAAGCATCGTAGGTCAGATTGTCTACTCAGGGAAGAAGAGGAAAGGGATGATAACATGCAATAGCTAGGTTCTATGCCATGAGTCAGCAGAAAGCAATGGTCAACCCATGAGTGGTGATAGGTCTGATGGAGTTATTTCATTATGATTTGTCTTCTTCATGCTTTGTATCCATTTTGGTTGACCCGGGTGCAACACACTCCATTATCACTCGAGAAGTGATTGATAATTGTTGTTTTCCTGTTAGTCGTAGGCGGGATAGTTTGCTTCTAGAAACCTCATTAGTTGGTTCTGCGGTGTTGCATGAGGTGTGTCCTTCCTGTGTCCTTTATTTTTTAAGACACGACATTCAAGTGGATCTCATACCACTTGATCTGCATGGATTCGATGTAATCCTTGGAATGGACACCTTAGAGAAGTACATAGTGGTATTGGACTGTGGTTCTAGGCAGGCGACGTTTGTAGATGGTGATAAGACATGGATCTTCCAAGGAGATAGGAAGATTCTTCCAAAGTGTTTGGTTTCAGTGATGGTGGCAGAGAAGTTGGTGAGGAAAGGTTGTGAGGCATTTTTCACACATGTGAGGGATACTGAGGTGTGTCTTTCCTATGTCCTTTCTTTTTCAAGACACGATATTCAAGTTGATCTCACACCACTTGATCTGCATGGATTTGATGTAATCCTTGGAATGGACACCTTACAGAAGTACATAGTGGTATTGGACTGTGGTTATAGGTTGGCGATGTTTGTAGATGGTGATAAGACATGGATATTCCAAGGATATAGGAAGATTCTTCCAAAGTGTTTGGTTTCGGCGATGGTGGCAGAGAAGTTGATGAGGCAAGGTTGTGAGGCATTTTTCACACATGTGATGGATACTGAGGTGAGGAGTCTTAGTATTCATGAGGTTCTTGTTGTCATAGAATTTGAGGATGTGTTCCCAGAGGAGTTTCTAGGTGTTCCTCCACCCTGAGAGATTTATTTTGAGATTTATTTGGTTATGGGCATGCAGCTGATAGTTCAGACACCGTACAGGATAGCTCTAGCCGAGATGGCAGAGTTAAAGCGACAGTTACAAGAGCTTCTTGACAAAGGTTTCATTAGGATGAGTATGTCACCATGAGGTTCTCTAGTTTTGTTCGTGAAGAAGAAAGATAGGGCCATGAGGTTGTGTATAGACTACAGATAGTTGAATAAAGTGAAGATAAAGAATAAGTATCCCTTTCCAAGGATAGAAGATTTTTTTTATTTGTGTGGCATAATGGTGTTCTTGAAGATAGACCTGAGATCAGGGTATCACCAGTTGAGGATCAAGGAGGATGGCATACCTAAGTCATCTTTTAGGATGAGGTATGGTCACTATGCGTTCATGGTTATGATGTTTGGGCTAGCCAATGCACCGGAAACATTCATGGACTTGATGAACATGATGTTCTGGCCATTTCTTAATTAGTTTGTGGTAGTCTTCATAGATGATTTCCTGATATACAGTCGAGATAGCCAGCAGCATGAGAAACTTTTTCGTCAAGCGTTGACTCTATTGAGACAACATCAACTTCATGCCAAGTTCAGCAAGTGTGATTTCTAGCTAAATGAGGTGGCTTTACTAGGGCATGTTATCTCTGTTGAGGGTGGGTGTTCATGACCACCCAAAGAAGGTTGAGTTCATGCTGGAGTGGGAACAGCCAAAGACACTGATAGAGGTGCGTAGTTTTTTGGGTTTGGCATGTTATTATAGGAGGTTCATTAAGAACTTTAGCACTATATATCTACCCCTGACTAAGTTGACGAGGAAGGATTTGTCATTTGTCTAGGATGATAGTTTTCGGTGTGCCTTTCAAATTTTGTAGGAGAAGTTAACTAGTGCACCAGTTCTGGTCTTACCTAGGCAAGGAAAAGGATACATTGTCTTCTATGATGCGTCCAAGAATGGTTTGGGTTGCATGTTGATGCAGGACAATAATGTAGTTTCTTTTGCTTTTCAATATATTAAGAAACACGATGAGAACTACCTAACTCATGACCTAGAGTTAGCTATTGTTGTTCATGCCTTGAAGATCCAGAGGCACTACCTTTATGGTGAGAAGTGTTACATCTTCACAAACCACAAGAACTTGAAGTACGTCTTTTCATAGTAGGAGTTGAATATGAGATACTGGCATTGGATGGAGTTAATTAAGGACTATGACTGCATGATTGATTACCATCTAGGGAAGGCAAATGTTGTGGCAGACGTATTGAGTAGGAAGTCATCTTTTTCATCATCTGCGGAGAAGGCATAGTTGTGTTTGTTGGTATGCCACAAGCGGGACATGCTGGTCTCCCTAAGTCTAATGAATGTTAAGCTAGAGGTTTCCTTACTAGAAGGATTGTTAGAATAGTTGCAGGTGAATCCCACACTGAGACAATAGATCAGAGAGGCATAGCAAGCTGATACCATGACACATCAGATTAGATTAGAGTTTAGCTGCAAGAAGCATGATGGCTTCCACGAGTTGGATGTCGGGATAGTTTGTTACCATGGCAGAGTTGTTGTTCCCAGTGTGGATGATCTAAGGAAGATGGTCTTAGAGGATGCTCACAAGTTGATGTATGCTATGCATCCAGGTAGCACCAAGATGTATCATAACTTGAAGTACATGTATTGGTGGCCTAGATTGAAGCATGATGTGGTTGAGTTTGTCACGAAGTGTGTTGTGTGTCAGCAAGTCAAAGCAGAACATCAGAAGCCTACAGGGACGCTACAATTGTTGCCTATACCACAATGGAAATGGGATCATGTGATAATGGACTTTGTGGTTGCTCTACCTAGAACAGCCAAAGGCCATAATTTCATTTCGGTGATCATCGATAGGTTGACCAAGTCAGTGCATTTCCTTCATGTAAAGATGATTTATACTGTAGAGAAGCTTGCTCAGATCTATGTTTATGAGATAGTGTGCTTGCATGGTGTTCTAGCTACCATTTGTCTGACAGAGGTTCTCAGTTCATGAGTCATTTTTGGGAGCACTTGCACACATCTTTGGGTATACATTTGAGGTTCAGCACTGCTTTCCACTCAAATACGGGTGGCCAATCTGAGAGGACCCTTCAGATCTTGGAGGATCTGTTGAGAGCTTGTGTGCCTTAGTTTTTAGGTAGATGGTATGTACACCTCAGTCTGATAGATTTTGCCTACAATCACAGTTATTAGAGAAGCATCAACATGGCACCGTATGAGGCATTGTATGGGATATGTTGTAGGTCTCTGTTGTGTTGGTAGGATACAGGAGAATATCAGCTTCTTAGTCCTGAGCTTGTACAACAGATGATAGATAAAATCAAAGTGATTCAATAGCAGTTGAAGGAAACACAAGATAGGTAGATGTCATATGCAGATAACCGCCACAGACCTTTATAGTTCAAGTTGGAGATAGGTGTACCTTAAGGTATCTCCTTGGAAGGGTGTTCTGAGGTTTGGAAAGAAGGGTAAGGTGGCTCCCAAGTTTATGGGACCTTAACCTGTGGTGGCACATGTTGGGAAGGTCGCCTACAAGTTGGAGTTGCCACCTGAGTTACACAAGTTACATCCAGTGTTCCATGTGTCTATGTTGAGAAAGTGCCATCCTAATACTGAGTTAGTACAGTAGCCAGTGGAGGTGGAGTTGGATGAGGATATGTTCTGTGTGGAAGGTCCATTGTTGATCCTTGACAGAAGAGTGAAGAAGTTGAAAAAGAAAGACATAGTGCTTGTGAAGGTTCTATGGAATCACCGTGGTGTTGATGAAGCCATGTACGAACTTGAGGAAGAGATGAGGAGGAAGTATCCCTCTCTTTGCATAGGATTTGGAGGGCAAAATCCTTATTAGGGGTTTATGGCTTGTAAGACCCCTAACCTATGTTTTGGGGTAACCATGTTTGTTTGGCCTGTTTATGGTGATTAGAACCTTTCTCTAATCTTATGAGATGTAATTTGGGATTGTGAAGATCTTAAGTTTCAAGTTTGAGCTTGTTTGGATGTTGTTTGTGCTCAGTGTGCTAGTTTTGGTGCAAATTTCAATTTACCCAAAATAGGGGGTTGATGTGCAATTTATCACTTCTAGAGTGTCTTCCATCCTTTGACCTCATCTAGAGGAGATAGGAAGAAGTGGGTGTCTTGTTTGAGCCTTGGATGAGTGGTGGCATCCTTGGTGGTGATTAAGGTTTTCTAGGGTCTGCTTTGTTTCGACCTTGTTGAAACTTGGTGAGGGTAGTGACCTAGGGGTTGTCTTGGATGTGTTTTGATTGAAACGCCTACCTTGGCATGATGATGTTATGACCATGATGGTTTGGGGCGATGTATTTTTACCTAGATGTTGTCTTCTTGTGTTTCAACCTCTTTGATGGTGATAATCTTATTTTGACCTAGACTTGTTGTTTTTCTCTTGTTTCAACCTCCATGAAGTGTTACGACTGAAACCACATGTTGGGGAACCAAGTAGGTTGACACCCAACATAGGTTATATCACCATCTCGTGCATGCATGGTTTAAGTGTTTGCATGTGATTTTCTTTGGAGGACAAGTGTACTTTTGGTGTCTAAGGGTGTTGACACCTCATCTTTGTCTTTCTCTCTCATCCCTCAAGTATATAACCTCTTTCCTCTCTACACAATTGAACCCATTTGGCCATTCTTGTCCCTTCTTCTCTTTTGGTCACCTTGGAGCCTTGGGAAGCAAGGGGAGTTGATCTTGGATCTCTTGGTTGCCGGATCTCTTACTTGTGGTGATCTTTGCTCAAATTCAAACTTGGTAAGTATCTACTCTTCTTTTGTGACGTTTTTCTTGGAATATCTACCCCATCCTTCCCCTTTCTCTCGGCCATGGACCATGTTTTGGCATGGTGATCATTTTTTAGGAGAAACCCCTCACCACAAGGGTCATAGACCATGGTAATAGGAAGTTCTTCCCTCTTTTCCTCCTTCTCTCTTTGGTTTGGCTAGGATCTTCTCTTCTCCTATTCTTGGGCTATCCTTGACCTTGGTACCTTCTTGTTCTTGAGGTGCTCTTGTGGCTGAAAGAGGAACCTTTAGTGGAGCTTCTTCAACCTTTGGATCTTATTCTTGGAGCCCTTGATCTTGGATCTTGGGATCTTTGGTGTTGAGCTTCTTAAGGTGGGTTATATAACACTTAACCTTCTCTATTATTGCACTCATTTATGCATGCATGCTATTTTTTTCTCTCTCTAAAACATTCCCTTAACATGCTAGTAGATGATTCTAAGTTCTAGAACTGGTTTTGTTGAGTAAATCATACTTTTTTTTGGTTAAAAACATAAACCCTAGTTTTTTACCCGGTTTAGGAGATGATGATGAAATGGTGGTTTTTCCCTATCTTGTGATCATGGTTTTGCTTATATTCCTTGGGTTAGTATACCATGACATCACATGGGTTTTTGGGTTCTATTTTGGGTGTGCTAAACATGGTTTATCTCCCTTGAATGAGGTGCTTTCATGGAGTTTCCATATTTCATGTTTCAGGGTTTTGGTGATCGTTTTGTGTGGAGTTTTCCACCAAGATGATGATGCTATTCCATGAAGTTGTTTCCTATTTTGGGATTGTGTTCTTCCCTATTTTGGTTTTGGTTAAGTATTGATAATTTTCTTGACCATGTGGGGTCGCTACCCATTGTTGGTTGTGGTCGATACCTTATGTTGGATCAGTTTGGTTGTAACATGGTAACATCTTGTGGGATGGGTCACTACCCTCTCTTTGTAGAAGTCATAACACCATGAAAGGGGGTGACCCTTTAGTCGTTTGGTGCTGTTTGAAATGTAGTTTTGGTCATGGGTTGTAACTCTAGTTTCTTGGATGGTCGCTACATGTTGGTGTGCTTCTTTGGTTCTTGCTTTTCAATCTAACCCTAACCCTAATAGGTTGTTGTGGACGAAACATGCTTAGTATGTTATGGGTGAGTCATGTGGATGTGTTACAGTCATAACACGTGGTTAGGGCGGGTCGATACCTTTGGTTATATGTATGGTCGTGACCTAGATGTTAGTGCTTCATAATACATGTAGGTGGTGTGGGTTAACACCTATGTATGTATACATGGTTAGCACATATACACGTGAGCACATTATGATACACGTATGGTGTTGTTTGGATAACATAACACTTAATTCTAAACATGATACTTAACTCTAATATGATCCAAGAAAGTGGAAAACAATATACCTAGGTTTTGATGATGTTCTATGATACAAAACCCTAAACAACTATAATATGGAACTTTAACCCTAATATGAGAATGTATGATGTGTTCACTTCTCTTTCTTGGAATGGTCATTATGTAATGATGATTTCTCCCTCTTGTTTATGAACCTCGAATCTTATAGGTGATATGAACATGAATGTCATACCTAGTATATGCTATGATGAGTATGATGTGACATAGGTTGAATGAGCTTTTGTGAGGCATGTTGAGACATGTATGATATAGGATGATGTGAATGGGTCCTATGTTCTAGCAGAGACTTATTGCCTAGTATGAAATGTTGTTCTCCAGTGATGGGTTGACAGAATGTAATCCCATGGCAACTGTGATGTTGTGATAAATTTATGATCCAAATGTTATAAATAGTTTGTTATTGTACTATGCTCTTTCTTTTGTAGAATTTGATTGTGTTTTATACGTTGTGACTTGATTGATTCTAAAAGACACTTAAATGGCTTAACAAATCAAGTGGAACATAATCATGTAGTTTTCCCTATGCCATAGATCCATGTTACTGTCAGTACTTGTTGGATGGTGAAACATGTTTTCCCTTAGTGTAAGCTTGAAGTCATATATTGTTGAGTATATGCATCCACAGGATTGGATACGGGTCATACCCTGGAAGGAGTGCAGCTGAGGCCATAGCTCAGTGATACAATACTTATGTGGTTTCACAGGATTGGCTATGGACCATACCCTGGAGGGAGTGAGGTCGCGAGTTGTAGCTCAGTTTCACTAGCATCGTGACTTGTTCCAAGGTGGCCTAGGAGTTCACAGCTTGACTATATGTCAATGTTACAGTTGACTGATATGTCTTTGCATTGTGCTTGTATACTAACCATGAGGTGTTGGGGAGTTCATGGATTCCAACTCTTCCATTGACCTTTTATGGCACTGATTTTGACTTAGTAGTGGTCAATTGTATTTGGATGGTACGACTCAAATCTCAGGGCATAATAAAAGATATAATACAGTCGTATAGTGTATTTGTGTAGGATCAAATATGATAACATTGTTTGAAGCCTTGCTTTTGTATATTTTAGTTGATAGAAAATATACATGATCTTCATATTCCTTCTCTGATGTTAAGATGATTTACAATTCAGTTATGATTGCTTACATTGTTCAGTTAGTGTTACCTTAACTGCCTAGTAATGATTATTTGCTTAACATATTAATAAGTTAATGCATGTTCTTCTTATTATATATTTATGTATATAATAGTGTTGGTGGAGAGTTATATCTCCCACTAAGATATGGATCTCACCCTGTGGGTTCTCCATATTTTTTAGGTGGACGTACACGAAGAGGTAGAGATCGTGTAGCTGAGGAAGAGTAGCAGTAAGAATAGTAGCAGAAAAGGTTGGATGTGCAGCTAGTCTTTTGGTGTAGAGTCCTAGAGTCATCCATGTACACTCAGGTCTTTGGGATGGTTTTTGGGTGTGTTTTATGGACATGTTGTCAATATGTGGTTTTGTCTTGTGTGCCCTTTTAATGTAAAGATATGGAAAATTTTTATGTGTGTGTGTGTGTGTGTGTGTGTGTGTGTGTGTATATATATTTATATATATATGGGACATGTTTCTCTTGTAGTAGGTTGATGGCATGTGTGATAAGAACATGTTGATGTAAGCACCTTGTGATCTATGATATCTGATGCAGGTGTCCTATGAGGACTTATATGTAAAGGTTTTTGCAACTTTAGTGCTTAATGAAATTGGTTTTATTTTCAATATTTTCTGGTAATCCACTTGTTTACTTTTGTTTCTACATTTAGTTTTGAGTAATCTCGTGGTTTGTGGTGTGGTGCGTCACATTATCCATTATCCCATATTGAAACAAACATAACAATTGGAAGTGCCTAAATTAATAACCAAATAAATTACAAGATGTGCCATTACAATCATCATATGTTGGATCTTAGGGCATATCACCAACACTATGAACCAATTCTATTGTAAAGTGAGAATTCCTTTGAGCATGCAAAGTCTAGAATTTTAAATACAAGTGTAATGACTGCTAAAAATCTTATTCTTATGGTACTTTGATACCCAATAGAAGGAAATCCGACCAATATATCATTCCTTACTGTATGATCGTCATGTTATGCAAAAATGTATGGTTTGTTATAACTATTATGTTTATGTAGTGATATACAGACGATACTTATTTATCATGATTACTCATCCATGCTAGGTCTTGAGCATATAATTGCCAATTTTTTAGAAATAGCATAACGTTTACATCTTATGGAATTTTAAGCTGAAAATTTGGGTTTTACCTTTTTTATGAATTGATTAAGCTCTCTATAGAATTTGAGATTCTAATGAGATAGCTACATGGAGTTATTACTATTTTGGACTAAATGGAAAATTGGGCTCTTATAATCCCCAAAATGAGTTTGGTCCCCTCTATGGCAAAGGAGGGTATGATTGAGTAATATGGAACTGATTCATACATTTTATATATTCGAATGTTGCAATCCATTATGTATTTTACAAAAATCATTTAGATGCTTGGTTTAACTTGATTGATGTAGTAAAAAAAACTGAATTGTATTAATCGACCAACTATAACCTTAATCATATAGTTCCATATGACTGTAAAACTATTTTAGTGTCATAACTTGTTGGATAGTGAAATGAGTAACCCCAAAAGGAGCTCAAAGTCATATGTTTTTTAGTATATGTAGGTGTTTGGATGGTATACCCCTGTCATACTAATTCTAAGGTTTTAGAGTGTGGTTGAGGCCATGTCTGAGATTTTGTGTGATAGAGAGAAACTACGGTTGTAACTTGGATTTGAGGGTTTATACCCTAGTTTTAGTGTAGTGGCTTGTGTACCCAAGACGGACTAGGTTTGATTGTAATTAGGTTGGGCCTTTGTGCAACAACATTTTGTGACTCATGTTGATCGAGGGGAAGAGATCTTTAAGATTATGGTCATCTTAGATCTTATATAGGGCTGATTGTGACTTTGTAGTGGTTAGCCCCTAGTTTGAGTGGTACGCCTCAAACTACCAGAGTTTAATAAATCTATGATTCAGTCATGTAGTATACTTGTTAGGGTTTTTTGGAAGACAACATTGGATGATGACCATTTCATTGCTTTTCTTACTAGCATCATATATGATTCATATCTCTTCAAGTGTAGTTATCTATACCAATAACTTTAGCTATTCTTGATCGTTGAATATACTCTACTTAGTTTTTTAATCTATTACACTATTTGTCTTAACTGGTTTAATTACATAACATGCTTGTAATGAATAAATGGTTTTAAAGGTTATATCATATCGTTGGGACATGGGTCTCACGTTGTGGGTTTCTAGACTCTTTTTAGGTGATCAGAAGTGTGGTCACACCCAAGGTGGTGAGGAGGATTAGTTTGAAGATTAGAAGATCTTGAGAGGTTGGTGTGTTTGTGTAGAGTCCTAGATTCATCTATACTCTTAGGTCTAGGCAGGGGGTTTAGTATATCATGTATATTGACTCGAGTTCTTGATTGTATACCTTAATCAATGTTTATATTGTAATTATCAAGAAGATACATTTTGTATACAAGTTGTGGTTGACGCCACTGAACTCGTGTAAAGATACCTGATATGAATATATGTGAAGTTGGACCTTTGTGTTTATGTTTTTTTGAAATGTTGAATTTTTTATTTGGTTTTAATTATGTATCATTTTGGTAATATGGTTAATTCATGTTTGATCAGTGTTTTGCTTTGAGTAATCTCATTTTGTGTAGTGGGTTTTCACAAGTACCATAGATCATTTTTAAAAATGGAGGTCTCCTTCGGCAATGACGACATATCTCCACTAGTAGAATCTATTAGAGGACCATAGGTAGAAGTTTATAGGCAGTAAAGACGTGATGAAAAGTTCAGTACAAACACAAGATCTAACATGAATGTAGATCCAAAAATGCTTGCTGCATCTTCATAGAAAGAGTTTGACAAGACCTATTATCTCCTGAGATACTAAAAACCTTAACTGCATTCCAAGAGAAATCTACAACCCATGAATGGGGGTTATATCTTATATGTTAATATGGCCTTACATGTCATGCTCTCCGCACAGTTGTTATTGAATCAGCAAAGGACATATGGTCCAATGACCCTGTAGGAGGACATCTCAGCTACGATGAGCTCATATCACCTCTAAACACCTCTCTCACAGTAGAGACAACATGATACAAACTCTACTAATGATCACAGGTTTGGAGCAGTTTTAGGCCTCTATCTCTCAAGAAAGACACATTGATAAATTTTTACTGGGTTGTTAGAGAGCTTCCATAAGCATAACATCAACACACCAAAGAATATTGAATGATATGATGTACCTTGATTCCAAACCATTACCATCATCAACTCCTTTACAATGCCATACATTACCTCAATAACAATTGAAACTGAGGAATTCAAACACTAATACAACCTCCATCATATCAAGACTCATTAACCATATAATTAGTGGAAGCATACAAGATTGAGCTTTGGCCTTGATTTAAAAGCCCTAAACCCTGCTAGGCATCCTCAATCATGACCACTTTTGCAGATGGTCACTTCCAATCTTTTTGGATCCTAGACTATGACCTATAAAAGGAGCAACCATTAACTTACTTTCTCCAAATCCTTTTAGGTCATTGATCATGACCTAAACTTAAACCAGTCTAGTGCTTTATCTTCCAATTCTTTTGGGTCCTGGACCATGATGTAAAACGGGACCAATCATGTGCTTCATCGTCAAATTTTTTTGGGTCATGGACCATGACCTAAAATTGGACCCATCACATGCTTATATTCCAATATCTTTTGTGTCCTAGACCAAGACCTTAAACTATACCATAAGCCCTATCTTAAAAAGTCACCTTTCCTTCCAACCATAAAGCTCTATGTTCATGTAGGCATTTGAGTCTCAAGCCATATATTCAGATAGGCATCTATGCTAAAGCCCTATTCAAAATGGGCATACACCGACCAACCCTAACAAATCTGATGAGTCCTATCTCAAATAGGCACTCTTCAGGAACCAAGTCATATTCTAAATAGGCATCCAAATTTAGGCCCTATCCTAAATAGGTGTGTCCTTCATCACAAGCCCTACATTTTGGTAGATACACTCAATGGAACCTTACATTCAAGTGGGCACTCCTTATGAAAGGCCTACCAACAAATAGGCACCTCTGCCAAAGCTCTGTGTATGGTAGGCATATTCTATTGTCAACCATCTTGTATGAAATAAATGCTCTAGAATGTAGGCATTTAACTATACATTCACTAGATGTGAAAGTTACCTTAAATCTGGAAATTTTTCCAGTGCCTAATCCTAGACATCTTGACCACTTTTGGAGAACTACAATAACTAAGACAATGTTTTTGAAGATCCAAACATGCAACTTGTAACCGTTCAAGTTGTTGGTAGATGCTCTTGGGAGTGGACAATTGACCAATACAGTCAATGGTTGTTAGACCACCTTAAAACCTATATATTTTTCAGATGCCAACCCTTATCTATCTTGAGCACATTTGGAAATTTGGAAATGTTTTCAGAGAAAATAATGGATTGATACAGTCATTGTTCATAATGACCACATTAAATCTAGAAATTTGTCTAATACCCCATCTATGGTCCTAGATTATGATCTAAAATTGAACTAGTCGTGCCTTCATTTCCAAATCAATCTATGGTCTCGGATCATGACATAAAATAAAACCAATCCTATGTTAGTATTTACACATCTTTTTTGGTACTGATCATAACATGAGACTGAACCAATCATGTGCTTGTATTTCAAAATACTTTTAAGATCAATATCATGACTTAAGACTACACCAATCATGTCATGAACATATATCAACATTTTTTATCCCTACATCTGGTAGGAACTTTTAGATGATCACATATGTTTTCATTTCCATATTTGAAAATACTTTCACAGTAGTGATGTAGTTCAAAAGAGATTTGATCAAATCAAGTGATAACTAGAGAATTGGGGATAATCTTTCATCAAAAATCTAGGGGATAGATGATGGATTGTTGGAGGATCAGTTGTGGAGACCACCTTATTGTTGGAGGATCAGTTGATGCTTGATCTCAAATTTTTTAAACACTCTTCCTATTAACTTTATCCTATAAGATTACAAATGATATAGGGTGTAGAGAATTAGCCAGCACAGTCACTGGTCGTAAAGGTCACCTTATAATTGGTAACTTGTCTGACACCCCAATCTTCAATCTTGAGAGGTCAAATACCTACTGTAGATAGGCAAACTCACTCGATTTTACATTTTTAAGATTGTAGTCCTAACCAGAATTTGGTTTCCTCCTCCATTAACAATAAAAATAAAAATAAATGCATAGAAAGAGAAGAGAGATGATGACTACTTTTCAAGATCTTTTCACATTCAAGCAGTTCCCATGATTCTCAAGGACTACAGACTCCTGATCTTAATAACTCTAACAAACCAAAAATGTCATCCACTTTTTCACATCCACCTTTTCTCACTAAGGCATGAGTTAGTGAAAGAATCAAACATGTATTCATTTAAGAACTAAAGGAATGATGAGAGTCACATTTATGTCCAATTAAACCTATAATGGATCAATAAGTTGTTCAGGGGAATGAAAGGTTGATCAGATATAGGTAAGTGTCCTAGATAGAGGCTACCCTTACTATGGAAAAACCACTAATGCCTAATCTTATTTTTATTATGAATGGCTACTTCATTAAATAATCTGTATAAGGAAAAGATACCAAGACTCTCAACCCTCCATAAGATTGTTAAAACATCTTTGACGAGTCTCACCTTTTAAAAATTTTGTGACAAAAAATGAGGGTTTGACATGGCTCAAGCCTACAGTTCTCATTCTTATCGCGAACCTTGACTTGAGGGGAAAAACTCTTGGCACCTCATTTTTCCCGCTCAATAGAAAAATCATGAAATTTTGTGGATATTTATGGTGTTCATTCTACTTTTCCACATTTTATCATTTTCACCTTTTTCATTTTTAAACATTTTCCACATTTTATCCTTTTACATATTTTCCCATATTTTATACATATTTGATCCATTTATTTTCACCCACTTTTAGTGATTTTGGGGCTTTCTATAAAGAAAATCTATTATATGGACATAATGCAATTTGCCCATTGTAGCCACTTTTACGAGCTTGTTTCATTATTTCCCAGTTGAATTATCCTAAATAAAATATTCCCTTCCCCCCACAGATAATTCAATTTCCTTTATCCTCACAAATATACTTATCTTTAGATAATCATCAAGCATAATCTTGAATTTAATATATTTCTCTTTAGTTCATAATAATATTGAATTCTATTCGGAAATATAGATTTTCTATGATTTTCTCCAAAACATTTCTAATATATCCATAAATGGAGAATTCAATATTATGCAACCCAGGACCTGGCAAATCTAATCCATCTACTACGTACCACATGGCGGAGTACCTTGACTTGGGCGCCACATAGGTAATGCATTATGGGGATCCACCACCTCCTCCAGAATCTTCCTATTGGAAACATGAAACCCTTGATTCACCTATAAATAGACACCCACACCCTCCATATTTTGGGCCCTTTTTTAGCCTCTTAGATCTAGGGGATCAAACTACCTCCCTCTTTTATTTTTTGCATATGAATAGAGGATCCTTCCTTAGACACCAACTAATCTATTAATGTTAGTAGGCTATTAAATGATTATTAATTTACCAACTACTCTATTAATGTCAGTGGGCTATTAAATGATTATTAATTTCTTTGATTGTTATACTCATAGTTGCTAATATATGCACACTGTTTTCAAAGATCTAGATCTTGCTCTACTAAATATATCTCCTCTCTCTTTTTTCCTACACTTTGGTCCCAACCGCAGTGATGGATCTCCATCATGGGAGGTGCCAAGGCGATTGGGATCACAAAACACCTATAAACTAGGATCTTAGGGCTAATATGGGAAAGTCATGAACATCTCTAGCCCTGAAGGTTCCAACTTAAAAATCATTTTTCTTACGATTTCCATTATTTTCTAGAATATAAACCTCATCGCCAGCATTTTATCTAAGATGTTTAAAAAAGATGTAATACTATTACTATGAGATATGGAGGTGTTAACACCTTGCCAACTCATAATAGGATCACTGAATCTGATATCTGAAATCCACATATCTTTCTTATCCACCCTTGGGTGGAGTTAACATTAAGTCTTTTCGTGTCTTCCCACTGATCTAAACACCCACCTCCATTTCCCCTTATTTTATGAATAAAATTGGGTGGCTAATCCAAGAATCTTTTTTTTTAGTTTCTCCTTCATTTTATGATCGTGGGGTCATGTGAGTTGGGACGGATATAACAATTACCATCTACAACAATATTTAAAAAAAGGCAGTGGTTTACAAGAAGATTTTGTGATCATTTTTGCACAACATTGGGCATATAATTAAAGTTCAGCATGACATTTAATCCATAGATGAATGGCCAGTCAGTAAGAGAAATACATACACTAGAATATCTGTCGAGTTTCTATGTTCTTCAATTCCTTAGAATGTTCATCTTGGCTTGATTGGGTTTATCTAAAACAAGAACTACCATAGAATATTTGATATGGCGTCGTACAAGGCTTTGTATGGAAGATGATGTATAATGTGTCTTTTCTAATATGATCCAGGTGAGTATCAGTTGCTAGGTCCATATTTGGATCAAAAAATGAAAAAAAAAGATTATGATGATCAGAAAACATCTAAAAGTAGCACATGATGGACATAAGTCTTATGCATATAATCGCCACACACTGTTGCACTTTCAAGTGGGAGACAAAGTGTAGAAAAAATATCACCTTGGAAAGGGGTCATGAGATTTTGATAAGAGAGAAATGTTAGCACCTAGATGGCCCAGACCTTACCCTATCATTGTCGTGTTGGCAAGTTGGCATATAAGATAAGTTACAACCCAAGTTGAACATATTGCATAATGTGTTCCAAGTGTCCATGCTAAGGAAGTGCCTTGTAGAGATAGAGCAGATGATTGAACTAGTTCAAGTTCACCTTGATGATGAAATATCATATATAGAGGGTCCCATGTTGATTTTTGAAAAGTTAGTGTAGAAGTTTAGGAAGAAGGATATAGTTTTGGTGAAAGTGTTGTGGAATCACCATGGAGTAGAAGAGGCTACATGGGAGCTAGAGGAAGAGATGTGTAGGAAGTACCGTCCCTATTTTCCTAGAATTTTAGGGGCAAAATTCTTGTTAGGAATTCATATTTGTAAAATCCCCAACCCAAATTAACCCCCTAAGTGTGTTTTCCTTCTCTAATCATTTGTTTATTTGCTTAGTGGAATCCTTGTCTTAGCTATATAATTATGTGGTTGATGTTTTCTTGAGGGTGTATGTGTGAATTCCCCATGTTTGTGATTTTTGTAGTACTTTTCACATTGCACATTTGTCTCTTTTTTTCCTCTTGTTTGGACTCATTTGGATGAACATATATCACCTAGTAAATTATCGTATCTTTATATTGATTGAGAACTATAGGAAATTATCTACTTCTTCATCATTTGAAGACCCATGAAGAGTTCCCTATCTTTTCATTGATGGAGAACCCATAGGGTTGTCATGATTTACCATCGGTTGACTAGTGATACAAGCGGTTGTCTTTGTTGACCTTTTGTGTCTTCAACGATTATACATTGATGAAATAGCTAATTAGCTAGATGTCATGCTTTTATCGGTTGCAGACCAATGGAAATTGGTGCCAGCATTAACTACAATCTGAAGTTTGACAAAGAGCCTACCAGTGGAAATATGATTCTAAGAACCAATGGTCTTGTGGTGTTGGAAGCCAATTATGATCCACATGTATATATTCTTATTGCACTCATGTGTGCAAGGATCAATGACATACAGTGTCGATGTTTACTAATGGGAGTCTTGCTTCATCTACCTATGAAAGGATGGAGTTGTCTACCGATGAATCTCTTGTCCTTGCCTTCCTATGAAGTGAAAGACCAATGAATATACCCATTTAGTTTTCCCTTTCTTGTCTCTTTTGTGTGAGTTGGATCTTAGAGTGTTGGAGCAATGAAAGATGCTACCAGTTGATGCCAACCAATAAAAATTGTGTTTTTATCAAACTTCATCAATATTTGTGTTTATTTTTTTCCTCTTTGTTGGTGGTGATCGATATTCTTCTTTGCGTGAACCAAGATTTGTGTAAGTGAAGTTCTTATCCCTTGTGATCTTGTAAGCCCTCACCTTTTTTATCCTTGGACCATCTCTTAATGGTTTCTCTTTAGGGATTCAACTATCATGGTCTTACACCTTACTTTCCTTCTCTATCCTTGTTCTAGTGGTTTTTTAATCATGGATTTGTTTCCATAGAAAATGGTGTGAGGAGAAAAATAGATCTTGGAGAGTTTGCAATTACCTTTGGTGTTTGTCATGAAGCTTGGATCTTTCTTGGTGTTCTCTTCAAGTGGACTCATTTCCACAGTAGTAAGGCAAGTGATATAACTTTTCATGCTTGTAATACTTATTTTATACATGCAAACTTTAGCTTGAAGATATATCTCTTATAATAATGAATAAGGTGAAACTTTTTGTATTCTTAAACTAGTGTCACAAGGATGTGAAGTTGCATGTTTTATTTAGACTTCTTAAAGTAAGCTCCCACACTAAAACTATGATAGATTATTATAACCTTGTATAGATTCAATTCTTGATGGAATAATATGTTCTAGGGTTGTATCTTTATATGTTATAAACAACCTATAAGTAAATGTAATGTTAAACTATATGTCGCTTTTGATGTCATAACCATACCAAAATTGTTTTACAGATCTTTCAGTAGTTGTTTTGCTGCCAAAAATGTATGTGCATTAAAACTACTAGGTAGGATTGACATATTCTTTCATTATTTGAAGTTTCATCTTCCCATACTCTGATGAATAGTCTTGTGGTGACTTAATGTGATATTCTTGATGTAGTTTTCACTTGGTATAGGCATGACCCCCTTATAAATTTTGAGGTATGGTTTCTTCTTATAGGCCTTCATGTGGAAGAAAGGTGTGATTGTATATTGTTCTTTGAGAAATGAAGATACTATGATCGTACCTTTTTAAAATCCCATGTTATTATTTTATGCAACTTGTTCTTGACGGTTGTCCCATGTGAAACAAGGCCCTTTAGTTGTTAATTCAAACAAGTCAATGTCCAAAATTGTGAAAATCCTCCATGAGGCATCGATCGACCTTGTCTATCACTTGCTAACTGCACAGCATTCAAGTCCCCATCTACCACTCACAGAGCATCATTATGCTTCCACAATTTATTTTTTGTAATCATATCTAAACATCCATCAACCTTCTCATCTCTCAACTACTTGACCCTTTGCATGGAGGCCATAGCATGGCACCTTTGGTTGAGGAATGAATCGACCTATAGGGGGAGGTACTATCTTCTAGAAAGAGTGTGCCCCAAGGATTTCGATGATATTGATGCAAACCCTATGTCTCATATGCACAACCAACATGTATAGGTAGTAGGAGAAGGATGGTCCAAACCACCAGAGGGGTGGACAAAGATCTGCACAAACGTTGTGGGGAGGAGACATAAGGTGGCCATTGCATGGGTGGCCAGGGATAAGGATAGATATTGCTATAAAGTTGGAGGTAAGATCTATGGTGGAAATTGAACTAGTAGTCATTCACGGGGTGTTATGGCATGCATGGAGGAAAGGGTGGAAATGGGTTATGATGAAAACAAATTGCAGCATGTCCATAGAAGTGATCAAAGACCAGTAGGGAAGTTCTCAGCTCTAAAGCCATGGTAGTCAAGAATTACTACCTTGTTAGTGGAAAGTAGGTATTTTCTAGATAGGTATCCTTCCAATTCCATTGCAGATGGCCTTGCCAAGATCCACTTGAAAAACCTTGTGAATGTTGAGTTTCACACTCATCCACCAAGAGAACTCCTCCATCTAGTTGAGGGTGATAGATATAGTAGTGCTAATATTAGCTCTCTCCTTTTTTTATATCTAATCCTTATGTAATTATGTTCAATGATATTTTTCTTGCAAGAGGAGGGTGAGGTGAATGAAATAGACTCCTAACTTCTATTGAAAATGTTGATTGATGCAATTATAAAGAATAAATGGATTTAATTAATCAAGTGATATCTTAATCTTGTAGAGCCCTCAATCCATAAATATATTCCCTTAGGTCGTTAGAAGGAATAGTAAAATGAGTTGATCTTGTAGCAATCTAAATATCGAGATGATGCTCGGAGACATATATTAGTGAATATATGTGGAAGTTTGGTATTAATATATCATGATGTCTTTAAACTTCAACAAGACTTGATCAAGGTTGATTGTACAAAAAGAAATGATATATGAAATGTGATGGAGATTTGAGAAATGTTGTGATGGGTTGATATCCTAAGTTTGGCATTGCTACCTGTGTACCCAAGGCATGCTTATGTCTGGTGGATCTACCTCTATGCAAATATCCATGGTAGACTAATCCTATCAGCACTCTACCCATTTGTTACCTCACTTCCACCCAAGGGCTAGGACCATGTATAGAGATCTACTTGATGCAGGATGTCCCTATATCTTGTATAGAATGCTAGTATGACTTACTATCATCTAAATAGAAGTTCGAATGGTATGAGTTGAAATTACATGGCATGATAAAATAAATAACTCAATTGTGTAGCATATTTGCTTAGGTTTATTTGAAGGAAAACATGGACGAATTATGATATAGGATTTCTTTGCAAAGTAAATATATTTCCATATATCTTGTGTGTTTATCTCAATATAGTAGGAGCATACTTTTAAATACATTGTCATCTTTGTAGGCTTAATTATATCTTGATACGTGTTCAATATTTGTAAGTTATAAATGTTTTAATCATTGTATTGTATCAATGAGACTTGGGGTCTAACTATGTGGTTCTCCACATATTTTATGTGACCGATAGGATTTTCCTAGCAATAGAGGAAAAGATCAGTTTAAAGGAGGCAGATCTTAGTTTGAAGGTGGTGATATTTGAATGAAGGAGTCCTGAAGGTAGGTGACATTTTTGTGATCTCCTCCTAGGACTACGTAAAATTTATGTATTGAGGTAGTGATCTAGTGTCATCCATGTACTCTTAGATCCAAGCATGTGTGATTATTTTATTTATTTATTTTTGTCTCCATTATTTTATTTATTTTTTATGTATGGTCGCTTTGTAATTTGGATATTTGTGTGCGGCCTCTAGATATGCAGTTATATGAGTTGTAGGCTTTTTTCTTATTTCTAGAGTTGTGCATGTATATTTAAATGCAAGAATAACCTTTATACAATGGTGACAATGCATATGAACCATGAAGAATTATGTAAAGAGATAAAGACGTGTGTATAATATCGCTTTTATAATATGAAATTTTGGACACACATTATTTAAATGTGGTTTATATTGTTGACGATGTTCTTTGGTTTTAGTTGGAGTTTCTTCAGATTTATCTCAATTTGTGTCTCTGGGGCATCACATTGTATTTGATCCCTATGGACTTCCATGGTGGAACTTACCCCATCTAGCTAAAGAACCTTCCTTTTCCTCTCTTTGTTCTAAGGGAAACTAGATTTTGCTTGGAGTTTGGTTTCTAGGTTTGTTGGAGGGCTATACGATTTGGAATCTTGCTTGCACTATCTAGAATGAACCTCCTGATAATCATTGTGAGAGGTGGGTGATATGGCATTTGTTAGCATACTTTTGCCTACTTGTGCATGTAAATCATTGAACTTTCCTTAAAATCGATATAGAAGCCTAAAGGTCAAGTCTTTAAGATCTTCTCACTATTATATGATGTGTTTTCATATTTACATACCTCCCTTTATTTCTAAATAGAAACTTGCCTTCTTATTGGTTCAAATACCAAATTGTTAGAATTTGTGTATTGATGCTATAATATGCCCTAATCATGGTCTATGATCCCCTAACATGCTAAAAAATGATTTCTTGTCCATTATTATGGATAACTCAAATGGATATACAAAATTTTGTGTTTTATACAAACTTCTAAAAGTGATCTATGATGTTATTATTATGTCCACTATAACATGTTTTTACTATAATCCAAACAACATGTAAAATGTTACTAAAAATGTGATCTTTATGGTGTCTGATACCAAATGATGGGAAAATCAACATACTTATTATTCTTATTGATTAAGAGTCGATGTTGAACTGACTTAAAGATTTTATCTAATTTTTATGGTGTTGATCTCATTTGAATAAGACCTATAATCCCTAGGGTGATCAATTATGCTTCAATATGGTCCTTGTCATGTACAATCTTTATTTGATGCAACTCCCACGTACATTCAGATTTGAAGTTAAAATTTCATATGGTGGTGTTCCATAGTAATATGAGGTGGAATACAAAATATCTTGAGGTTTTGATATTCCCACAATATCCTTTCCTTAATATGGCCTTATGCTGTTAAATTAGCCTTCCATGGCTAGCAGTGGTGGCTTGTGTTGTAATTAGTACTCTGGGATACATTGTAAATTATATTATATCTCCCAAACTCTTGCATACTTGATTTTATTCATGAATGGAGATAAAATTAATTATGAATCAAGATGCATAATTATATGAATGTATATGATATGCATCACGGGGGTAATTAATAAAGTGAACATGAAGTAACTTAGAGGTTACATTGTAATTTATATTATATCTCCCAAAGTCTTGTGTATTTAATTTTTTCATGAATGAAGCTAAAAGTAATTATGAATCAAGAAGCATTATTATACAAATGTACATGAAATGCATCATGGGGATAACTAATAAACTGAACATGAAGTAACTTAGAGCTTTCTTAATACATGTGAGTTTAATAAAGGATGATAGTCTTTTAAGATAAAAGGATCATAATGGAGTAATTTTTCTCATATGATCACCAATATATGTCATCTCTCCTTTCTTTAAATATTAAGATATCGAATATATTGTGATAAAATGTGGCATTACAAGTTGTATATTGGATATGGGACATATATATATACACACACATATATAGACATATAGATTTTATGCCCAGAGGTTGATACTTGAGTGCAATGGTATGAGTGTCATCATTGGGATGATGGAAGGGATCAAGGATTAAGGTTAATCCATGATTGAACATAGATGAAATATAAGTTTAAGGAAAAGATGGTGAAACGATCACGGTGGAAAAATGATGTGATATTTTGGGTTTGATAACCTTGTCCTTAAATTATGGTGTACACTTCATTGTAATCAAGTAGGATCTAGAAGGTATATGTAATTAGTATTGGTTGAGTTGAACTAAATAATTCTAAAGAAAATGTGATATGACATTTCCTCATGATATACTTACACTTTAATATTGATGATTAACCTTATTTTATAATTTTATCTTGTTTTCAATGATGATTATGACCCGACCAGTGTGGCTCAGGTGGTTCGGTCTGACTTGTCCTCCTTGGGGGACCCGAGTTCGAATCCCCCTGAGCACACTATAATTACCAACTCCTTGGGTCATCCGGGCTCTGGCACCTGTTTGAGGAGGAGGGGGAGTGGGGTCTCCCTAAGACTCAAAAAAAATGATGATTATGAGCACTTCTATTTATGGAATAGTATTCTATATTTTGTCATACGATTTTTGTATTAGAAATAAAATAGTGGAAGGAAAAATATCTCATGAATGTGTCTTTTTTAAGTCTTACGTGCCATGATTTATAAATGTTGGGCATTGTTGTGGTCGATATTGTTAAGTTGGGCCTTGTGGTGCCCTAAATTGATGTATTGGGCCTTTGTACGGCCAAAGATGATTGTTTGTACCCTGATTTGTATGGTTTGGTATATGTGAATATGTTTTATATCTTCTAGAGCGGTTAGACATGATTTTATGCCAAATATATCTCTATGGATTGTTTATAAATGTTTGATGAAATTCAAATGCAAGTAGTTGGCTTAATTCATCAGGTGTAACTCTAATCATCTAGTGTTATGAATGTGTAGATCTATTTCCCAGGGTCGTTGAGGGAAATAGTGAAATGCATTAATCTTGTAGAAATCAATGAATTGTGAGAAGATGTTGAGATCATATAATCTTTAATATATGAGGGTGTGTGGAGTTGGTAATACCCTAACATCCACAAGTTTCATTGGGAATCAGGTATTACTGATAATCCAATGATATGCGCGATGGAGATTGGTTGAGGTTGTGTCTCATATTGTTGGGTTTTATATCCTTTTTTTGGTCTCCTAGATTGTGTGCCCAGAGAAGACATATGTTATATGTGTATTTGATTGTGAGAAATTCTACAGTATATTTGGCCTTTGAGCACTCTTCCTTTTACCCTTGCTATCACTCAAGGTGTGTGGAGAGATCTAATATAGTTTGGTAATCCTTAGATTTTATATGGGCTAGTCTGATCTTTGCAACCACTAGCTAGTAGATCAAATGATACGCCTAAAACTATACAAGGTATAAAAAATATGACTCAACTATGTAGTATTCTATTTCCATTTAATTGAGGAATCACATGAATGTGCATTTGTATTCCTTTACTTATTGCAAGTATTATACATGTTTCATATTGTATACATGAAAGTGTATGTTTGGGGTATATACGTATAGCCTTTTCACATGTTGAATAAATCCATGTGTATTCCATTCGTACTTTTTGAATACATCCATGTCGAGAGAACTAATACTTGATGCATATAACATGTGTAGAGATATTTACATGTTAACCAATCTTCCTCTAAAATATGAATGTCGTATGCTTGTAAGCAATGAGTATGCTAGCTTTTGCTATATCAAATGACTAGGTGGTCTCATTCCATGATTTTCCATATATTTTAGTTATATTGGGAAGCAAAAGAATGTGCTTATTAAGATGTAACAAGGTATAATATAACAAAGTCTAGAGAATCCCCGTACTCTCACTTTCTTGAGTGATCAGTGGGTAGTTGTTGAAGTATATGGTAGGTTTCTTTACCTAGTGCTTTCTTACAGTTATGAGTTGTAGCTTGATCTAAATTTCTCATGTTGTTGAATCTTCATGGATATGAATCGTATTGTAATCTGACTTTGATATTATTAATGAAAAGATTTTAGTTTGTGCTCATGTCATGTCTTATCATGAATGGAACAACTCTAATGTGAAGAGATATGTTTTTATATGATGTCATATAATGTCTTATGACAATTGTACCTTTATGTGAATAGTCTTATTCAAAAAAAATTGACTCAGTTTATTTATGGTTGTTAGTCTTCAGCTGGGTTCAATCTAGGGATTTGTCATCATGATCAAATAGTGTTTGATTAGTGAGATGGTTCCTTACATATATTTTCTCTATCTTTTATTCCCACAGTGAAACAAGGTTTGGACTAAAAATAACATGTATCATATAAGAATAATGTCTCAATTCACATGACATATCTTTCCTCATCATGCCAATTCATTATTGGAACATCATCCACTAATTCTCATATTATAGTACAATCAGAGAGCTAGGTTCTCCCCTCTACCTCAATGGAACTTCCCATACCCTTCATAGATTATCCCTCATGGTATTATATACTCCATGTCTTCTCCACATGAACTTCAACTGATGTGAGATAGACCTATTTTGTCATCCTAGTACAGACCTTGGAAGGCTCATAGTTTTTAGGGCTCCCAACTAAAAAAATTAGTTTTCCTTTTATTATTAGGCATCTTCCTTAGTTTAACATTCTCAACTATTGAATATACATGTTTTCATGTGATACACATAGTAACAAATACAATGTTCTACCAATCAATAATGTATAGACATAGTACAAAGGCTTCTAAAACAATATTGCATAGTTTAGGTTCCACCATGATCACATATAACTCATGTGGCCTCCTAAGGCCTAGTTCTCATATTATCATGTCACGTCCTTCTTAACAAGGCTCAAATAGTGGCCAAGCAACCCATTATATCAATCTCAACGACATAGATCTCGCTACATATGACTTAAGTGTTGGATCTAGGGCTCTAGCGGGGGTGAATAGAGCTTTAAAATTCTCACAAGAATAGTTAGAACTTTAAATTAAATCAAGTTTAACCAAATGCTTAAGAAAAATTTGAATTCCTATTTAAGCAATCATAGTAAGGGTGAGAGATATTTTGTAATGCCCGGGCCCACTGCCCATGGCTCTAGTAGAGTTTCAAGAATGACAACTGGCCCCACAAATCACCACTAGCCTTAACTGCATACTTTGTCCTCACTGACGCGCATGTCAGGATCAACTTCCCGACAGGTCACCCATCCCAGTACTACTCCAAGCTGAGTACGCTTAACTATGGAGTTCTTAGTGATGGGCTCCCGGAAAAGGAGGTGCACCATGGTGATATGGGTAGTCCAATCATTCCTTTTAAGATCAACTTATCTGAGGCCTCAAATCCTGGGATGTTACAATCTCCCCCACTTAGACTCTTGACGTCCTCGTCAAGTCTCAACTATATGGCCTCATAATCTGACCCCATTTCAGTGCAGACCCACAATGGCCCATGGACACCCAGCTCCCGTCCATGGCTACCAGCGCAAGGGCGACTCCATCTCGTCTCTAGGGATAGCCCTTTCCAACTTGCCTGGACCGCACGGCTCAAGACTGGCATGCCACATGTGTTGGGTTTTATAGGAGGCAGAGAAGCAGCGGAAACAAAAATTTTCTCCCAAAACCCGGAATAAAAGGAATCGCGTCAACATCTATATAATAGGAAAGATGGTTTGTGAATCATACCTTGTCCCGAGGCTTGCTCGGCGACAATGCCACGCGCCTTGCGCGGTCTTCACCTCCAGTCTTGGACGGTGTCTGTGCAGCTCCTGGTCGCACCGGGACTGAAGACTCCTCCTACCGGACTGTCGGATGACAGTTGTCCTCCTGAGCGGCAGTGACCTCCCGCCTCTGAAGTAGTCCACACAGACCACCCGGAACTCCACTCTCCTTGTCCCACAAGGAAGTGGAAGGAGTCGCACCCTCCTGTTGACGTACTAGTCGCCAACACACTCTCCTGCTGTCGACTGCAACTGCAGTTGTCCTTCCCTTGCTGCACCTCCCTTTGCGGGAAGCACTTGCTCGGGCTCTCTCTCGAGCCAGTCACCAAGGAAACGCAGTCCTTGTGACCTAGCATGACCATCATGCTTCTGCTGAGAAAGGGCCTTAGTCAGTGGATCAGCTATGTTGTCTTCAGTTGGTACTTTGCAAATCTTCACATCTCCTCGCTGTACGATCTCTCGTATGAGATGGAAGCGCCGCAGTATGTGCTTGGACCGCTGATGTGATCTGGGCTCCTTAGCTTGTGCAATAGCTCCATTATTGTCACAATAAATCTCAATTGCATCACAACTACTGGGAACTACACCAAGTTCAGAAATGAACTTCCTGATCCACACAGCCTCCTTTGCTACATGCGAAGCAGCAATATACTCGGCCTCTGTAGTAGAATCGGCAACTGTTTCTTGCTTGGAACTCTTCCATCTCACAACTCCAATATTAAGGCAAAACACAAATCCTGACTGCGATCTGTAATCATCTTTATCGGTTTGGAAGCTTGCATCGGTGTAACCCTTTACAACCAGCTCTTCCTCGCCGCCGTACACAAGAAACTGATCCTTAGTCCTTCGCAAGTACTTGAGGATGTTCTTCACGGCTGTCCAGTGAGCATCCCCGGGATCTGACTGGTACCTGCTCATCATGCTGAGAGCATACGAGACATCTGGGCGTGTGCACAACATAGCGTACATGATGGATCCGATGGCTGATGCATATGGGATCCCATTCATACGCTCCCTCTCTTCACAAGATTGGGGACATTGAGCTCTAGATACGGTAACTCCATGTAGCACAGGGACGTTGCCTCTCTTTGAGTTCTCCATGCTGAACCGCTTCAGCACCTTGTCAATGTACGTGCTCTGACTTAGTCTGAGAAGCCTTCTAGATCTATCTCTATAGATCTTAATTCCTAGAATGTAGGATGCTTCTCCTAAGTCCTTCATTGAGAAAGTTTTCCCAAGCCAAGTCTTTACCTTCTCTAAGGCTAAGACATCATTCCCCATCATTTTGAATAAAGCCAAACACTTTGACTTCTTCATCAAATCGAAGATTCCAACTCCGAGATGCTTGCTTCAATCCATAGATTGACCTTTGCAGTTTACAGACTTTATTGGCATTCTTTGGATCTACAAAACCCTCAGGCTGTGTCATATACACATCCTCATGAATATTCCCGTTAAGGAATGCGGTTTTAACATCCATCTTCCAAATCTCATAGTCGTAGTAAGCTGCAATAGCAAGCATGATCCCGATGGACTTAATCATGGCAACTGGAGAAAAGGTTTCGTCATAATCAACACCTTGAATTTGTCGAAATCCCTTTGCAACCAATCTGCCTTTATAAGTTTGCACATTGCCATCCATGTCGGTCTTTTTCTTGAAGACCCACTTGCACCCTATGGTTTTTACCCCTTCGGGTGGTTCCACCAAAGTCCATACTTTTTTGGAGTACATGGATTCCATCTCAGATCTCATGGCTTCTAGCCATTTCTCAGAATCTGGTCACTCCATAGCCTCTACGTAGGTAGTTGGATCATCATCTATGATCAACTCTCCACCTTCCTGAGTTACAAGGTATCCAAACCTCTCAGGTTCAAGGCGAGTCCTACTAGATCTACGAGGTCCTTGTGTTACCTGAGGAGACTGAGATTCCACAACACCTTGTGAATCTCCATTTTCTTCTGGTACATCTACCGGTTCAATGTTTTCTTGTTGGGCGTGAACCTCTTCAAGCTCTACTTTCCTCCCACTGTTTCCTTTGGAAATAAATTCCTTTTCTAGGAACACAGCTGTCCTGGCAACAAACACTTTGTTGTCAGTAGGGTGGTATAAATAGTATCCCCTCGTTTCCTTGGGTATCCAACAAAATAACATTTATCGGATTTGGGTCCAAGCTTATCAGGAAACATTTTCCTAACGTAAGCCTCACAACCCCAAATCTTCAGAAAAGACAAATCGGGACGCTTCCCAGTCCATATCTCATATGGTGTCTTTTGAACCGATTTAGATGGCACACGGTTAAGAGTAAACGCGGCGGTTTCAAGAGCATGACCCCAGAAAGAAATCGGAAGATTAGCAAAACTCATCATTGATCGCACCATATCTAACAATGTGTGATTCCTTCTTTCAGACACACCATTATGCTGTGGTGTTCCAGGCGGAGTCCATTGTGATACAATACCACGGGCTCACAGAAGGTCCTCAAACTCCTGGCTCAAGTATTCTCCACCTCGATCAGAACGAAGTGCCTTAATACTTTTACCATGCTGGTTCTGTACTTCATTCATGAAATCCTTGAACCTTTCAAGGGTTTCTGACTTATGTTTCATCAGGTACACATAGCCATACCTACTGAAATCATCAGTAAAGGTAATGAAGTACTGATACCCATTTCTGGCATTAGTTCTAAAAGGCCCACATACACCAGTATGTATGAGTCCTAATAGATCACTAGCTCTCTCACCTTTACCTGAAAAGGGAGTCTTGGTCATCTTGCCCAACAAACAAGATTCACATGTCTCTATTGATTCATAATTAAAAGAGTCTAGATAACCATCTTTATGGAGTCTAGAAATGTGCTTCTCATTTATGTGCCCTAGACGACAATGCCAGAGATATGTTTCGTTTGAGTCGTTGAGTTTTTGCTTTTTGGTGTTTACGTTGTATACACTTGTCTCCAAGTCCATCAGGTATAGACCATAAGACATAGGGGCACTGCCATAAAAGATCCCATCTTTAGAAATGGAACACTTTCCATTCTTAATAAGAAATTCAAATCCATCTTTGTCCAAACAAGAGACGGAAATGATATTCCTATTTATGGCAGGTACATAATAGCAGTTCTTCAACTCTATCATTAGCCCACTAGGTAGAGTTAACTCATAGGTTCCTACGGCACTGGCGGCAACTCTTGCCCCATTTGCAACACGTAGTTCAACCTCGCCTTTCCCCAAAGGCCTACTTCTCTTAAGATCCTTCACATTTGAACAAATGTGAGATCCGCATCCGGTATCAAGTACCCATGACGAAGAAGTAGTAAAGTTAATCTCTATGACGTATACACCAGAAGTAGAGATCTCTATCTCTGACTTCTTCTTCCATTGTTCCTTCCATCCTCTCCATGTATAAGAAATTGGTTTGGCGAGAGAACACTTCTCTCCCTTACCTACTTTCTTCTTCACCAACGCATTAAGCGTACATAGAGTGGATTCTAAGGCTCCTGGTTTATCTGGATTGTGCAGAACACTTCTCACAGTCCTCAACCAGTTATGGAATTTATTCTCAATTAATTTGCCCATTTTAAAAGATGATTCTTTTGCCATTCTACAAGAGAAAATTTGCATTTGTCAAAACCCTTTTGATTTGATTTGAATAAAATTTGACGATAGTTAATTAGGCCTTTAATTAATTACCGCTCCCACTATTTTGACTCAAATTGATAGCCCTCACCATCAATTCGGAAGATTGCAGCGTACAATCTTCTAGTGGGTCAAGATCCTGAAATCCTCTGAGCCATGAACCAGGTTGGGCTGTCACCCACAACTCAGATCTTCCAGGTAGGCAACTCTTGCCAATTGCATCATATGCAACTCTTGAAAGATGTCATATGCAACTCCTTGCAATGATCATCTCCATGCCTCAAGGCGCTAGATCCTATCTAGGTCACCTTGTTAAGTCCAACCCAAAGCCAACACGATGAACATGCACCCTGCTTGGGCAGACCCACATATTCATCCTTCACGCTTCCACGAGATAGACGGTGCACCACGCTTGGGCGTGCCCACACTTGGTCGATCAAGCTTTTCACGTGTGTTGCATTTGGAAGGCATCTGAAACTTAATATTTAATTAGGGATTTGGTTTTTTTTATATACATATACATATCCAATCACCACAATATATAGTATGTATCATATACATGCTATATCCCACAGAAAACATGCATAAACGATAAAAAGCAATGATTATGGCCATCCTATTTGTGATTCCTCGAGCCAAGAGGAATCACGGTCATCTAGGTCTACATCACATGCAACCTGTACAAGATGAAATCTGTGTCTGCCTTTCTGGGTTTGATCAGCTCATCTCCATGACTGATCGGCTCGCCATCAGGTAGGTTGTTCGGGTGCCACCAGCCGATCGACTGGCGCCTCCAGCCGATCGGTTCACCGGTCATCGTGCATCTTCTCAGGTCGCCACCCGCTCATCTCATTCCTCGAACCGGCCTTCTGGATCACCAACCAATCGTCTTCAGGTTTTCCGCCGTTCTTTGACATAACATGAAATAAAATCTATCCTATTTACAATTGTTAAATCCCGAGTTACATTCGGGGGAAGCAAAGGTAGGAAAAGAATTCTCGAATTATTTCGAGTTACATCAGGAATATGAGAAAGGGAATCGGTGTGCAGACCGAGATGCAAGCAACCACACAAACAACCATACACAGATATAGGGGTTTATAGGCCATAATCATGCTACACATCCACCACAAAACTTGTTTAAGGGTGACGCGTATCGAGTGCATTAATATTACATATCATATATGTATATTAGGGATTTGTGGATTGGACATGTATAAAGCCGATATTATTCGCATCGCATGCAATAAATAAAGGTGACAAACCAAAATCGATCATATCGATAATCCTAAAATATAGAGAGGTTGACCTGGCTCTGATACCACTGTTGGGTTTTATAGGAGGCAGAGAAGCAGCGGAAACAAAAATTTTCTCCCAAAACCCGGAACAAAAGGAATCGTGTCAACATCTATATAATAGGAAAGATGGTTTGTGAATCATACCTTGTCCCGAGGCTTGCTCGGCGACAATGCCACGCGCCTTGCGCGGTCTTCACCTCCGGTCTTGGACGGTGTCTATGCAGCTCCTGGTCGCACCGGGACTGAAGACTCCTCCTCCTACCGGACTGTCGGATGACAGTTGTCCTCCTGAGCGGCAGTGACCTCCCACCTCTGAAGTAGTCCACACGGACCACCCGGAACTCCACTCTCCTTGTCCCACAAGGAAGTGGAAGGAGTCGCACCCTCCTGTTGACGTACTAGTCGCCAACACACTCTCCTGCTGTCGAGTGCAACTGCAGTTGTCCTTCCCTTGCTGCACCTCCCTTTGCGGGAAGCACTTGCTCGGGCTCTCTCTCGGTTACCAAAACCAGAGAGAACGACAACTTTGCAGAGCAATCAACATGCACTGAGTCGTACTCTGAGAAGCCCCCAATACCCCTATATATATAGGTGGGTCATGGGACAGGGTTCTCTGTGCCCGGCAATACGGGACTAATGCAGGAGTAGAAGGGTTCGAGAATTTTCCACAAAAAGCAACCGGTTCGCAACTTGAAATGATCGGTTCACAACTGAACCGATCGGTTCGGCCATTGAGCCGATCGGTTGGACCTGAGCCGATTGTCTGGGGCACTCCAACCGATCGGTTGGTGCCCTGAACCGATCGGTTCATAGTCCTAATCCGGCTCAAAAAGACTTTCCTTGTTTCATTCCCAATTGGTATCGAATACCAATGTTATTCCCAATCGAATTGGGCAATTTGAAACCAAAGGAAAATTCTTGCCGACATGACTTTTTCCCAACTGGTCGGTTGTACCAGTTGAGCCGATCGGTTCAACCCTTGAACCGGTCGTTTCAACCTGGGCATGAGCCGATCGGCCTGGACACTCCAGCCGACCGGTTCAGCAACCTCAGCCGACCGGTTCATCACATGAACTGATCGGTTGGGAGCACAGGTTGGGCAAAATTAGTCAATTGCAATTTCAATCAATCCGATACTCCAATCAATGCGTCCAACACCTTGAACATTATGATATTGAGCTATCGATTAATTGAGTGTTTAATTGAACTACTAAACTCCTTTAGTAATCAATCTAAACATTGCTTGTGGACAAAACTCCTCTTCCAGGTTAAATCCTATGTGTGTGACCCTGCAGGTCCATTTCACGTTGGCAGTGAAAGTCCATAACACTTATGACTTCACAAGCAAAGAGCGGTGCCTAGTCACACATCATTGCTACCCAAGTGAAAGTAGAAAGTTGGAGAACAACTTTCATCCTACAATCTGTGAATGGTGTTACAGTGAATGTATAATTCCTTTGTCACTGATATCCAGAATGAACTCGAGGCATGGAACAGTCATCCTGTCAATGTTCATTCATTTCCTTGATCTCAGAGTAGACCGAGTGAGATGTGTATGACATCAATATCACATATTGATTCACACGTGCATGCGCATGCCTTTCTCAATCCTACTCATCAAGTGGCCAAGGATATCAAACTCCCTCAGGAGGGACAAATCCCATATCTATCACTCACCCCTCAAAAGCCCCATGTGTCAAAGCCACCCAATCATCACCTTTATAACAACCCATGTTTCAGGACTGCGTTTGATGATGTCAAAGTGTACCCAACGACATGTGTTGAGTGCAGTGATTTCAGGTCTAAGAATCACACTCACCACCATCACTGTGAGAGCTGACTGTGACTACCATGTCATGGTTCCATGTGTCACTCTCACGGTGGGTCTGTCTGGTACCTTGTTCTCTAACAAGTACCTATGTGCTTGGTTTGATATCACCATATCATGACTAATGAGATTCTGTCATCAACCAACACACAATCTAGTCTTTAGTGTTATTGATGTCTATGGTTATTTCCACAATAACAACCGACTAGGGACTATACAAGAATGTATACTCTTAACATCCGTATGATCTCATCGTTTAGGTCCTTAACCTAAAAGCATACGTCATAGAGTAAAAACAATCTTTAGACATCTATCATGTTACACCATCATCTCAGAAATAGTTTAAACATATAGATTGGAAATTGCCTTTATTATTATTCAAATCATTTACAAAGTATCCCATTACAATCATCATATGACTTGCTCTATGGGCATACATACCAACAACATGCCCATGTGGGCCCCACCTACTAGAGGGGAATTGGCTCTGATACCATTTGTAACGCTCGGGCCCACTGCCCATGGCTCTAGTAGAGTTTCAGGAATGATGACTGGCCCCACAAATCACCACTAGCCTTAACTGCGTACTTTGTCCTCACTGATGCGCATGTTAGGATCAACTTCCTGACAGGTCACCCATCCCAGTACTACTCCAAGCTGAGCACGCTTAACTATGGAGTTCTTAGTGATGGGCTCCCAGAAAAGGAGGTGCACCTTGGTGATATGGGTAGTCCAATCATTCCTTTTAAGATCAACTTATCCGAGGCCTCAAATCCTGGGATGTTACATATTTAAACATACACTTGGACAAGGTGGTTACAGTGGTTCTAATTTCCAAACTAGGAGATAGTCAATCCACTACCTAGAGAGGTCAACCTCTAGGACTTTGCAACCCATGTATACTTATATTCCATCATAAGAGATATAAGGATACCACCATACATCCAAGGACTTACCTACTCAAGACAAGAGTCTTTCACCTACACAAGGACTTACCCACTTGATCAAGATGTCTTCAGCCTTCAACAAGGACTTATCCACACTTGCATCAAGTCTTTGGCCTTGAAGGAATTACCCACTCTTCTTGACTATTCACCTTGCCCTTATCCTTCACCTGGAGAAGATCTTCACCTCTTCTTCAACCTTGAAGAAGACCAGTAGCTTCACCTTCACTCAGAGAAGCTCACTTCAACCTTTGCTCTTTGAGAAAGGGGATTGGAAAGAGGGAAGGAATGAGAGCTTTACACGTTAACAAGGAGGTATCTCTCTTACAACATGCCTAACTCACTCATGATCATGAAATGCTTTGTAAATGAGAGAGAGGGGGGCTCAAAGGGTTGTAACACACTCAACTATAGCAAGGACCAATAATAGCATGAAAGAGCAAACTTGGAATGAACTCCAAGGGGTCATTTTTATAGATGGGGGTGTTCCTTTGAGTGTGGGTCACTTAATAATGAAAAATATCCATTTTACAACTTGCAACATATCTATTCTCATTTCTAACAACTTTCCAACAGTTGGAATCACTTTTTCTGCATTTTTCTTATAGTACATTTGGTCGAGTTTCAATAAAGATAACTCGACTGATCCACTAACCGACAAAGCTAATTTTCAAACTATTGATCGAATTTGTTCTGGAAAACTCGACCGATGAGTCAAAATAAGTTTTGGTCAGTAAATCGGTTGGTCAAGTTTTGTGAGTGTATAACTCGACCAATTGATCATTTCAAAAAATCCATCACTAGATCGGTCAAGATTCAAACTCGGCCGATAGATTTGTTGTGACAAATGATCCAAAATGATTTTTGAATGACTAAATGTTGGAATTAAGTGTCCCTGGTTTTTTCTCATCTTAGTTATAAGTCATATCATCAATACAAGTGAATACAAAATTATTCTAGGGTGGTTTTAAGTGATTTCCCAAATTGCACACTTGCCTTGCTTTTGACTTGAACTTAGACAATCTAGGGCTTGTGTAATTTGATCCTTTTCATGTACCTAAACCTAAAATCAATCTTTAAAAAATATTAGATACATATGAATGGAATGGTTAAGTCATTATCAAAATATGGACAATGCATAACTCTCATGTCAACATTCTCCCCCTTTTTTACAATGACAAACCATTCCTTAATCATATTGAAAAGGATATGTATAGTTATACCTAAGCCTTGTGAATTGCAAGGGAATTCATAATTTCAACAATGTGAATTGCTCCCCCTCAATCTATGCTCACTCTTACCTGCATAGTTAGTCTTTCTACATAAAGCAATATAGCATATATATAATATGTGGTCCTTTAGCAAGTCACAAGATAAAGCATATATTGAACAAGAAAAGGATCACATAGGCAATAAAAGTAATAAGGTTGAGCTTCAAAACATTTAACTTCTCTCCCCCTTTTGGCATTATCAAAAAGTAAGGGGGGTAGAATAGCACAAAATAAATGGGTCTTCTGCAAGCACAACAAAAACATACATCTACAAGATGAAGCATGCAGCCTCATAGCATACATTAGATAGAGACGAGAGAGAAACAAGTAATCTAATTCATAATCAAAATATGGGAAACATAGCACCAACTCATGAGATATAGTCAATCAAAGAGTAAGTGTACATATGATTAAGACTACAACAATGAAGGCATGTCCTTAAAAACAACTACAAGCCAAAATGATGAAAACATCATGATGATAGAAATAGTACATCTTAGATAATGTGCCCAGATGTTTTAATTACTAAATAGTCTAGAAAGATATATATGATCAGCATCTACAGACTAAAAACTAAAATATCTAAATGTCTAGGCTATCTATGTCTATGACATCATCATTCGCATTAGCATCATCATCAGAAGATTCAGGCTCGTAGTTCTCATCGTCATTTGAAGGTGCAGCAGAGGCAGCAACAAATAAACATGGTTAGGTAAACTATCATGTTCAAAGCCTGAGGGTTGTGCAACATACACTTCCTCCTCACTTGCACCATTCAAAAATGCACTTTTAACATCCATTTGATAAAGAAGAACGTTTTGTACTAGAAAAAGTAAGCAACATATGAATGGACTCAAGTCTAGCTACAGGTGCATATGTTTCATCAAAATTTATACCTTCTTGCTGGTTGTAGACTTGAGCTACTAACCTTGCTTTGTTTCTTATCACCTTGCCGCTTTCATCTAGCTTGTTGCGGTAGACCCATTTAGTGCCAATGATCTTTCTATCACTTGGTCTTGGTACAGGGTCCACACTTTGTTATTCTTGAATAGCTCCAATTCTTCTTGCATGGCTAGGATCTATTCATCATCCCCAAGAGCTTCTTTAACGTTCTTTGGCTTGAGTTGTGAGATGAAGGTGTTTTTGGCTTGTTCTTTATTGAAGGCAGCATGCATCTTCACTCTTTCAAAAGGGTCACCTTAAATCAGCTCTTTTGGATGATTCTTTGCAAAGCGGGGAGTTGGTTCCTTCTTCTCTTCATCTTTCTCTTCTTCTTGAGTGACCACCTCTTTTTCCTTTTTGGTGATGTTGAGTTCTTTTAGGATAGGAATCACCTCATCTACAACATCATCATTTGGAACAATATCTTTAGGAATAGAGGGGTTAGTCTCAATAAACTTAACATTAATAGATTCTTCCACTTTAGTAAGATCAACATTAAATGCTCTATAAGCCTTGTTAGTAGTGATGTAGCCAAGAAAGAAAGCCTTGTAAGATTTTAGATCAAACTTGTCAATAGAATATTTTGTGTTCAAAAAAAAACAAGGACATATGAAAACATGAAAGTACTTGATAGAAGTTTTCCTATCACGCCATAGCTCATAGGGGGTTTCTTCAAAGAAGGATGAGTGAAAACCCAGTTTTGCACAAAACATGAGGTACTAACGGCTTCGGCCCAAAACTTCTTTGGAGTGACATACTCTAAAAGCATGGTCCTAGCCATTTCCTATAGTAACCTATTCTTCCTCTCTACAACCCCATTTTGTTGAAGTGTTTAAGGTGAAGATAAGTTGTGTGCATAGCCATATTCTTCACAAAAATGTTCAAAAAGATCATTTTCAAATTCTCCCTCATGATCACTACGGATGGAAACAATCCGGAAAGAAGATTTGTTCTCAACTTGTTTACAAAAACTAGAGAAAACATCAAGCATATCACTTTTGAAAATAAGAAAGAAGGTCCAAGTATATCTAGAGAAATCATCGACAATAACAAGACAATACTTGGAACCATGAAGTGATTGAGTTCTCATTGGTCCAAATAGGTCAATATGGAGAAGTTCAAGAGATCTCTTGGTACTAAGGACTCCTTTGTATTTGAAGAAGGACTTGGTTTGTGTTCCTTGGGTACAAGGTTGGCATTCCTCATCCTTTACAAAATCCAATTTGGGAAGTCCCTTGACCAAGTCCTTTTTTCTCAACTTCTTCAATTGATACATATTTACATGACCAAGCCAACGATGCCAAAGAGAAATATCATTCAAATTGACTACCAAGCATCTACCAACAATAGGCTTAATAGAGTCAAGCACAATTACATAAAGATTACCACTTCTAGTTCCCTTATATATGACATGATAAGTGAGGGAATCTAGAATCAAGCATTCAAAACAAGTAAATAGCACAAGGTAACCTTCATCACATAATTGACTTACACTTATTAATTTGTGATGTAGGTCATCCACAAAAGGACATTCTTGATACACAAGGATTCACCTAATCACCCTCACCTTTTACCTTACCTTTCTTGTAGTCCCTGAAAGTAACTGAACCTTCTTTCTTCTTAGTGAAGTTGATGAAATGGATTATATCACCTATCATGTATTTAGTATAGCCACTGTCAACAATCCATCTTCCTTTTTCCTATAAGAAAGGAGAATGTTAGTTCCCAACTCAAACTTTGGGATCTAGAGTCATCTTGGGGACCCATTTCATCTTTGGGTTTTTCCCCTTAGGCTTGTAAGGACAATAAGTATAATAATGACCATCACTTTTGCAATGAGAACAAATCATAGGGTTCTTAGTGCCAGAAGGCTCTCCAATGAAAAAGGGGGTTTCCTTACTCTTTTTCTTACATTTAGCTTTGTTCTTGCCCTTAGGTGCTCCCCCTACAAATCCCAAACTACTAGTACCACTTTGCTTGGTAGAATGGTCAAGGATTTCATTTATGGAGTTTTTCCCTTTGAGGAATTTTTGCAGAGAGGCTCTAAGTCTATGATTGTCATTAGAGAGAGATATAATAGTATCATACAAACTAGCAAGATCATCTCTAGCATGAACAAGGCTGGACTCTAAATAGAGGCTTTAGTCAAATAAGAATCTCTTTCAAGAGAAATAGAAGCAACATCATTACTAGGAAAAGTAGGACTAGAAGATAGATCATTAACTTGACCAAGCAACATAGCATTTTTAGATTTAAGAAATTGAATTTCTTTAAGATAAGCATCCCTTTCATCTCTATGAGCATTAATAATAAGCTTAAATTCAGCATTTTCGGTTTCAAGTATTTCAAGCTCATTTAGGGACTTTTGGTTATCTTCATTAAGAGATTCAATTTTCTTAAGATAGACACCATTCTCTACCTCAACTCCATTGTATTGGATCTTAAGATCAAGAAATTGGCCTTACAAGTTATCTATGCTCTCAAGATGAATTTTCTCATTTTGCTCAAGAATCTCAAGTTTAGCATGCAAATCAGCAGTGATTTTTCCTAACCTCTTCTTTTCCATTTACATTTAGAAAAAGAATAACGGGTAGAAACAAGCATATCAATAATAGTTTCTTTAGCTAACTCATGCAAGCTTACCTCACTTATATCATCAATATCTTCACTTGTAGAAGCCATGAGTGCAAGGTGGCACTCTCCATCTTCATCAGAGCTTGAGCCACTAGAGTATGATGCTTCCCAAGCTGCATTCTAGTATCCCCTCTCCTTCTTTTCCTTCCTCTTGTACTTTCTCTCTTTCTTGTACTCTTCCTCCTTCTTGGAGCTTCTCTAGTGGTGTGACTTTCTACATTTTGGACATTCACTCTTGTAGTGTCCCTTTTGGCCACACTTGTGGCATCTTTGAGTAGAAGAAGAAGAAGAAGATTGCTTTCTGTTAAAGTGCTTTCCCTTGGTGAAGTTGGCTTCATGCTCACTAGGGCCATCATCTTCACTAGAGGAGGAGGGAGAGGTCTAGTAAGCAAGTTGTTGTTGAAGGATGACAGCCTACACTTGAGCTTTGAAGGCACTATCTTTGATCTCCCTTACTTCCTTCTCTTCTTGATTGGCTTCCTCTTCTTTCTTGTCAAGTCTTGGCTCATGAGCTTGTAGATTCCCAATAAGCTCCTCAGTTGGAATGTCACCAAGACTTCTCACTTCTTCAATGGAGGTCACCTTTGACACCCATCTCTTTGGAATAGATCTTAAGATCTTTGAGTTGATTTCTCCTCTATCCAAAGTGTGTTCCAAAGCAGTTAGGCCATTGATGATGATGTTGAGCCTAAAGTACATCTCGACAACTCCTTCTTTCTTGCCCATCTTGAAGTTCTCTAGGAGGTTGTTCAAACATGTAGATCTTGCCCTCCTTCACTTGCATTGTGCCCTCATAGGTGATGCAAAATTTATCCCATATCTCATAGGTTGTATCCCATGAGGAGATGCAGTTGAACTCAATTGGAGTGAGGATTGCATAGAGGATGCTTATAGCTTTGGCGTTGAGTTAGGAATTCTTTAGGGAAGCTTCATCCCATGTTGACACAACTTCGGTTGGCTCCTTGTATGGTGTAATCATCTTCCACATATCAAAGTTCATCCCTTAAATGTAGAGTTGCATACGCCTCTTCCAATACAGGAAGTTGGTGTCATCGAAGATTGGGGGCACATAGAGAAACCTACCTCTAGGTTGAGTGAACCAAGTAGGTTATCACCCATCTTCTCATCTTGTGGGAGATGTTAGAGAAGATCCTTGGCTCTGATACCACTTTTTGGATCTAGGGTTCTAGAGGGGGTGAATAGAGCTTCAAAATTCTCACCAGAATAGTTATACCTTCAAATTATATCAAGTTAAACCAAATTATTATGAATAATTTGAAGTCCTATCTAAGCAAGAATAGTAAGGGTGAGAGAGATTGAAACATACCCTTAGATAAGGTGGTTACAGTGGTTCCAATCTCCAAACTATGAGATAGTCAATCCACTACCTATAGAGGTCAACCTCTAGGACTTTGTAGCCCACGTATACTTATATTCCATCATAAGAGATATAGAGATACCACCATACATCCAAGGACTTACCTACTCAAGACAAGAGTCTTTCACCTACACAAGGGCTTACCCACTTGATCAAGATGTCTTCATCCCTCAACAAGGACTTACCCACACTTGCATCAAGTTTTTGACCTTGAAGGAATTACCCACTCTTCTTGAATCTTTATCTTGCCCTTCTCCTTCACCTGGAGAAAAACTTGACCTCTTCTTCAACCTTGAAGAAGAACAATAGCTTCACCTTCACTCAGAGAAGCTCACTTCAACAGTTGCTCTTTGAGAAAGGGGATTGGGAAAATGGAAGGAATGAGAGCTTTACAAGTTAACAAGGAGGTATACCTCTTACAACATGCCTAACTCACTCATGATCACGAAATGCTTTGTAAATGAGAGAGATAAAGGGGCTCAAAGGGTTGTAACACACTCAACTATAGTAAGAACCAAGGATAGCATAAATGAGCAAATTTGGAATGAACTCCAAGGGGTCATATTTATAGTTGGGGAGTGTTCCTTTGAGTGTGGGATAACTTAAGAATGAAACATAGCCATTTTAAAACTTGCAAGAGATCTATTTTCATTTCTAACAACTCTCCAACAGTTGGAATCACTTTTTCTATGTTTTTCAAACAGTGCATTTGGTTGAGTTTCAATAAAGATAATTGAACTGATCCACTAACCGACAAAGCTAATTTCAAAGTATCAGTCGAGTTTGTTCTAGGAAACTCGACCGATGAGTCAAAATCAGTTTTGGTCAGTAAATAGGTCGGTCAAGTTTTGTGAGTGTACAACTCGACCGATTAATCATTTCAGAAAATCCATCACTAGATCGGTCGAGATTCAAACTCGACCGACAGAGTTGATGTGATAAATTTTCCAAAATGATTTTTGAGTGACCAAACATTGGAATTAAGTGTCCCAGATTTTTTCTCATCTTAGTTACAAGTCATATCATTAATACATGTTATTACAAAATTATTCTAAGGTGGTTTGGAGTGATTTCCCAAATTTCACACTTGTATTGCTTTTAACTTGAACTTGGACAAGCTAGGGCTTGTGTAATTTGATCCTTTTCATGTACCTAAAGCCTAAAATCAATCTTAAACAAACATATTAGATACATATGAATGGAATGGTTAAGTCATTATCAAAATTTGGAGAATGTATAACTCTCAATTCAACATTAAGAACCACACAAGTTAACCTTCTCAAGGCACATCTGTAAGGAGTGGGGCCTGAGAGGGGATCCACTCCCTACTATAATTTAAGGAATAAATCATCTAACCCAAACACACTAAAGATTTATGTTGAAATAGTTGTATTTTTTTATTTCTCAAATTATGGTATACAAAAAGACCAAAGTGTAGCAGTGGAATAATAAATCATGACTATATTCAATTTTATAAGATTACAAAAGAATCTTCCATTAAGGGGCTTACATGAAAGTACAACATTGGGATCTAAGTAGAGGGATATCCAACTATCTCAAGTCTATCTCCCATTAAGAGTCATATCCATAATCTAGTTCAATATATGTGGGTCATGTCCTCCATGTCCTACACTGGGCTTGGAAGCATACCTCAGAAGAGAAGATAAAATGGAAGTTGTCAGCATAAAAGTCGGTACGTTCAATAAAATATAGATTGAGAAATGTAGGGGGAAAAGGACTTCAAATACAACAAGGCTTCCCATAGAAGAGGAAAAGTACTATCCAAGTGGATATCAAAAAAAGGTATGAATTTCAATAAGATGAAAAAGATCAATAATGAGAGATTTCTTGCCTAAAACAATGTCACAATAATAACATCACAAATCATAAGTAGTGAATGTAAACTTTTAGGTAAAACATGTTTTCTTACCTTAATTAGATGCTTATAACCTTAAATAAAACCCTAACATGTGATGTGATATCATGTGACAAGCTTAAGTTTCAAGTTTGGTCCAATTTGGACATTGTTTGAGCAAGTTATGCAAATATGTGCTTGTTTTGGACTTTTATGCAATTTATCCATATCTAGGGATTTTCCTAAAAATTGTCACATTCTTTTTTTGCCTAACATATTTTCATATCATGTTTTATATATTTGATCTTTGGAGTGCCTTGTTACACCTTGGTTTGAGCATTGACATCTAGCTTTTTGTTGAGATTAGGGTTTGCTCTCATAGATGCCCTAACTCGATGGTTGACCCTTGAGTGTTGGGACCCAATGGGCCACCTAGTCTAGATGGTTGCAAAGATTTCTATGTGGTTGATTGTATTTCTAACACATCTTAGTTTCCAAGATTGCTACGTGGTCGATTGGATTTCTGACACATCATGGTCGCCAAGATTTATATGTGGTCGATTGGATTTCTGACATATTTTGCTCGCCAAGATTTCTATGTGGTCGATTGTATTTCTAACAAATCTTGGTCACTAATATTTCAGGTGGTCATTTGTATTTATAAAGAACATAGTCAACCTGGTTGCATGGATGAGATGTTTTTTACCGAGGACGCATGGCATGCATAGCTAGACACTTCTCACTTCCTCTCTCTCTCTCCCTAAGCTTTATATACCTCCCTCCTTGCATGAAAACGAGTTCTTTATACACCTATATCTATATCTATCTCTTCTTCCTTGTTTCTTGGAACTCATCCCCTTGCATGGTGGAGAAGAAGGAGCCAAGGTAGAAGAATCTTGGTTGATCTTGCTTGCATTTGCACCTAGGGTTCAAAACTACCCTCTCTTCAAGCTAGTAGATCTTCCTTAGCTTGTTCCTGGCCAAAGCAAGCAAGGTCATCCTCTTTTAATTCTTTTTCTTGTTGTTCTACCTTCCTCTCCCTTCTTATTGGTCAGATCCATGGTGGATCTTGATCTAGAGGTTGAAGACACCTTCCTTCTTGCTTCTTTGACCTAGGGTTTGCTTGCCTTCAGAGAAGGGGCTAGCTTGGCCGTGTAGAGTGCTCAAGCTAGGGTTTTCTTCTCTCTCCCTTTGAGATACCTTTCTTATTGGACCTTCTTTTCCTTTTTTTTTAAGGCAAGTTATATAACTTTATCCACTGTTATTTCTTACTCTTATCTTGCATATACATGATTATGACCTAAAAACATTGTTCCAAGTAGAAAGATGCTATCTTTGCCTAGGGTTGATCTTAAATGGTAGATATTTAGTAGATATTCCTTATTGAGTTACCTCTAAGAATGTTAAACATTTATTCCTTGAATATATAAAACCTATACCTTGCTTATGTGTGTGACTCTTGGAGGTCGCTAAGTTTTCTGACTCCTGGTGGTCGCTAAGTTTTCTGACTCTTGGTGGTCGATGAGTTTTCTGAATCTTGGTGGTCACTAAGTTTTTAGACCCTTGGTGGTTGATGATTTTTCTAACTCTTGGTGGTTTCTAAGTTTTCTAATTCGTGGTGGTTGATGAGATTTCTGACTCTTGGTAGTCGCTAAGTATTTGGACTCTTGGTGGTCGCTAAGTTTTTAGATTCTTGGTGGTCGATGGTTTTTTGACTCTTAGGGGTCGCTAAGTTTTCTGACTCTTGGTGTTCCGTGAGTTTTTTTACTCTTGGTAGTCGGTAAGTTTTATGACTCTTGGTGGTCGATGAGTGTTCTGACTCTTGGTGGTCTCTAAGCTTTTTACTCTTGGTGGTCGATCAATTTTCTAACTCTATGTGGTTGATGAGTTTTTTTGACTCTATGGTTGCTAGGTTTCTAATCATGTGAGTATGAGTTAAGAGCTTTGGTTGTATAGAACCCGATGGTCTGATTCATACAACAACAAATAGTTGTTTGAGATGCTAGTTTGTATCTCTAATTCAACCCATCTTGTTAAACCTAACCCTAGCATAAATAGGTGATGATGGATAGTCATACTTAGCTTCTTTGTATGATTAGTATGATGAGGAAATACTCTCTCAATGTTGTTGTAACCCTAAAATGTTGTCATATTAACATTATGAGCTCTTTTATATGACGTTATGCTAAACATGTGTATCACAAGTATGGTGATGGTTTGTTGAGCCTTGATATGAGCTATAGAAAGATAATGATGTTCTTGTCGGGAATGTTGTGGTTGTTGTATTGACCTTTGGGCATGTTTGAGCCCTGATGGAGGTGTAATTCTCTTCATGATGTGACAAGGATTGGTATCTTGTTAGGATGTGATAAGTATTATACCTCTTATGTTTTATATCTTCTGGATTTGTGATATACCCATATTTTGTATAATTCTTTTAGGGTTGTATGTAACTTAGTTGATGCAGCCTTAACTCACCCAATTGGCATTACTAATCAAGTGAAACCCTAGTCATGTATTTCCCTATGCCGTTGATCCACTCTAGTGTCAGGATTTGTTGGATGGTAAATTGAGTATTTCTCTAATGGAAGCTCGGAGTCCTATACTATTGAGTATATGCATGGTTTTTTAGGACGGTTGTGGTGATACCTCGGTATGAGAACGGTTGTGGCCATATCTCTGATATTTATATATGTGATGTGAATTGAGGATAGTTTTGGTTGTACCTCGGATGATAAGGTTTTTATACCCTAGTTACTAGTTTCATGACCTATATACCAAGGGTTGACTAGGTTGTTTTGTAGCTTGATTATATATGTCGTTACGGAAGACTCATACTGACTGAGGGCAGATAATATCTTAGGATTCTAGCTCTCCTAGATCTTATACATACTGATTTCAACTTAGCAGTGGTCAGTTGGAGTCAGAGTGTTATACTTCAAACCCCGAGGGCTTAATAAAAGATGTAATCCAACCATGTGGCATATCTATTTAGGGTTAAGCATGACTCACATTGCTTGTTAACCTTTCCTTGTTTCTTATATTGATAGTTGTGATATGTCAACTATTTAGTAAAGGATAGTCTTAGATGTTCCTTTATATACTTGTTAACCATGCATGTTTCTATGCCTATCCGTTTAACTTGCTTAATCTATTTAATTTGTTTAACTTGTTTAATAATATAACATGTTGTAATCAACAACCCTTGTTGAGAGTTATATTTCTCGTGGGGATGTTGGTCTCACCTTGTGGGTCACCACCTCTTTTTAGGTGATCGTCAGTGATGTCATCAGGATCATGGTGGTGAGGAAGAGCAGCTTGAAGAGGAGTAGGAGTAGAAGGTTGTCTAGTAGTTAGTAGTATCCTAGAGTCATCTGTATACTCTCAGGGTTGGGCAGGGGATGTTTTGTAGATGATATGTACATCAACTCAAGTTTTTGGTAGTATGTTGATGTTTGTATATGGCATGTATATATGGAACCATATCTTTATTGTACAGGTTGTGCCTCAGCCACTGGACATACATATAAATACTTAATATGATATGTGTTGATATGCAAGTTGTTGGACCTTTATGTAAATATCTTTGAACATGATGGTAATGTTTAAATTGGTTTTAGTTTACCCTCTTTTCTAGTAATTTGGTTAATTAGCAGTTAATCGTGTGTTTTTTTAGTAATCTTAGTTACCGTGATTGGGTATCACGGTTAGGTTGGTATTAGAGCTTTAGGTTTGCTTAGTCTACAAGGACATAGGACTTAGGTTTGTGTCTGTTCTTACTTAATGCAACATATTTGATCATAGCTTGTGCTTATATATATATATATATATATATATGTCTAGAGAACATGAAGAGCATGTAGAGAGTAGCTACGTCGCACTAGGAGGTGGCGGTAGGAGGCTAGAAAACAATGGAAGAGGCATGTTACGGGGCCAGAACATCCCATAGTGCCCCAGTTTGACCCTGGAATCATGGAAAATCCAGCCTTTTAGTCCATGTTTGAACAGCTCATGGTGAGGATTACACATTTAGTGAGCATGGCTCCTATACCTCAAGCTAGGGCCGTTGTTCCTAATGTGGAATCTCAGTGTTCCAAGAAGACGTTTGAGAGGTTGTGACATGTTGGAACCATCGAGTATGTGGGTATAGTAGACCTGGCTAATGTCAACATGTGGCCGATAGAGCTTGAGAAGGTGTTTAAGATCTTGAACACCCAGAAGAGGCCAAGGTGAAACATGTTGTTTACATGTTGAAGGGCAGTGTTAGCCACTGGTGGGCCATAGAAGAGGAGAAAAGACCAGGATTTGTTGTGAGTTGGGAAGAGTTTCAATAAGAGTTCATGAGCTGCTACTTCCAAGAGACATATCTGGACAAGAAGACAATACAATTTGAGAAGTTGTCCAAGGTTCGATGTCAATCAACGATACGAGGCAATGTTTATGGATATTTTGAGGTTCTTTCCTCATATGGCAGTGACAGGGAAGGAGAAGATTCAGAGGTTTGAGAAGGGTCTAAGCATAGAGTTGTCTACGATAGCATCTGCTTTGGAGAATAGAGAGAGGTTCTCTACCTTTGTGGAGTCTATGAGGATGATTGAGAGGTCTACCATCGAGAAGTGTGAAGCCAATGATAAGAAGAGGATAGCTCAGTTTCAAGGGAAATCATCTAGTGGCTTTAAGAAGTCAAGTTTATCGTCACCACATTCACAATAAAGGTCAACCTTCTTTGAACTGAGATCAGGATTTTCATCATAGTGGTCCCCGAGTAAGGGTAGAGGTTGTAGCTTTCTGCCAGTAGGAGCATGTAGTACAGCATCAATATCAGTGACAAGGCCATCTAGGGCACAGTACGACACCAAAACTTGTCACAAAAGTGGACAAGTAGGACATATATGGTGTACATGCCCTATGGAGGATTAAAGAATGACACAACAACTGAGGAAGAGCCAGTGAGGTTCATAGCAGTACTTGTACAATAGTGGTGGTGGTAGAGGACATAATTAGGCATCGCAGGTGGGGTCATCTAGACCATCTAGAAGAGGATGTGGATGACAACAAATGAAGGCTAGGTTCCATGCTATGAGTCAACTAGAGGGATTGGTCAATCCATGGTTTGTGATAGGTCAGATGCAAAATTTTCATTCTGACTTATGTGATTCTTCTTTCGTATATATTTTTGTTGACCTGGGAGCAACACACTCTTTTATCACCAGAGAGGTGATAAGTAGTTGCTATATGCATGTTTATGTATATCTGATAGCCTTTTGCTTGAAACCCCTCTAGTTAGTTCTACTGAGTTGTGGGAGGTGTGTTCATCTTGCATTCTTTCTTTTTTAGGATGCATCATTCAAGTGGATCTTGTGCCACTTGACATGCACAGATTCAATGTGATCCTAGGGATGGATAGCTTGGAGAAGTATAAGGTTGATTTGGAATGTAGTTCTAAGGTGGCGACATTTTGTGATGGAGAATGTTTTATGGATCTTCCAAGGAGATAGGAAGATCTTCCTTCATGTTTGGTGTCAGTTATGATGGTGGAGATGTTGATGAGACAAGGGTGTAAACCTTTTTGGCACATGTTGTGGATACTAAGAGGAGAGATGCTAGTATTCAAGAGGTACCAGTAGTACAAGAGTTTGAGTATGTCTTTCCAGAGGAGTTTCTCAATGTTCTCCATCCTAGAGAGATTGATTTTGAGATCAATCTTGTTCCCGGAACACAACCCACAGCACAGTTAGCCTACAAAATGGCACCAGTAGAGATGTAGAAGTTGAGGAAATAGTTGTAAGAATTGTTGGAGAAGGGTTTCGTCAGACAGAGCACTTCCCCTTGGGGTGCTCCTGTGTTGTTTGTGAAGAAGAAGGATGGTTCCATTAGACTTTGTATATATTATCGATAGATGAATAAGGTTACAGAGAAGAACAAGTACCCATTTTCGAGGATTGATGATTTGTTTGACTAGTTGAGAGGTGCTACAATGTTCTTAAAGATAGATATGAGGTCAGGAAATCACCAGATGAGGATCAAGGTGGATGGCACACCAAGACAACTTTTTAGACTAGATATGGTCACTATGAGTTTATTATTATGCCATTTGGGCTAACCAATGCACTGACAGCTTTTAAGGATTTGATGAATAGGGTGTGCATGTTGTATTTGGATTAGTTCGCAGAGGTATTTGTTGATGATATCTTGATATACTCCAGGGATAGTCAGCAACATGAGCAGCATCTTCACCAGGCATTGACGTTGTTGAGGCAGCACTGGATGTATGCCAAGTTCAGTCAGTGTGAGTTCTAGTTTACCGAGGTGTCTTTTCTTGGTCACGTCATATTAGCTAAGGGTGTTTGTGTAGACCCAAAGAATGTAGAGTATGTGCTAGAATGGTAACAGCCCAAGACATTGACCAAAGTTTGAGGTTTCCTAGGTTTGGTTGGTTACTATAGGAGATTTATTAAGAATTTCAATGTTGTAGTGTTTCCCCTAACCAAGCTAACTAGGAAAGGTGTTCCTTTTGCCAGGGATGACAAGTATCGACATTCTTTCTAGTTTTTGAAGGAGAAGTTGACCAGTGCTCTAGTCTTAGTCCTGTTAGAGCAAGGAAAATGTTATATTGTCTTCTGTGATGCTTCAAAAAATGTCTTGGGATGTGTGTTGATGTAGCACAAGAAAGTGATTTCTTTTGCTTCATGATAGCTTAAGAAATTGAGGGGAACTACCTGACACATGACCTAGAGCTAGCAGTAGTGGTTCATGCCCTGAAGATTTGGAGGCACTATCTATATGGAGAGGTGTCAGATCTTCACTGACCACAATAACCTTCAGTATATCTTATCAAAATAGGATTTGAACATGAGGTAGAGGAGATAGATGGAGCTAACCAACGACTACAACTACATGATAGACTACCATCCAGGGAAGGCAAATGTAGTAGCTAATGCATTGAATAGGAAGACATCTCTGTCATCATCTATAGACAAGGCACATTTGCACTTTGTGGTGTGTCATAAGTGGGATATGCTGATATTGCTTTTCTATATGAATGTATAGTTGAGAGTATCTCTATTGGAAGGATTTTTAGCACAGTTGTAGGTGAATTTTACCTTGATATAACAGAGCAGAAATGATCAGAAGAGTGATTCTAGGATAAAAAGTATTAGATCAGAGTTTGCAATGGGAAGCATGATGGATTTCATGAGTTAGAGTATGGGATAGTTTGTTTTCATAACCGGATAGTGGTTCCAAATGATGAGATCCTAAGGAAGATGGTTCTTGAGGAGGCTCATTCCTCAATTTATGCAATGCATCCTGGAAGTACATAGACATACCACAATCTAAAGGATCTATATTGGTGGTCAGATGTGAAGCGTGATGTGTCAGAGTTCATTGCTAAGTGTCCAGTTTGTCAGTAGGTCAAGGCAGAACATCAGACACCCATGGGATCTTTGCAACCTTTAATAATACCATAGTGGAAATGTGATCATATAACCATGGACTTTGTGGTTGGTCTTCCTAGGAAAGCCAAAGGTCATATTTCCATTTGGGTGATAGTTGACAGGTTGACCAAGTCATCTCATTCCTTCCAGTCAAGATGATGTATACATCAGAGAAGTTAATGCAGATATATGTTGTTGAGATAGTTTCTTTGCATGGTATTCCAGTTACCATAGTATCTGATAGAGGCCCACAGTTTATGAGTAGGTTTTGGGAATGTCTACATACAAATACGAGGACACGCCTGAGGTTTAGCACAACCTTTGACCCGCAGACAGATGGTCAGTCACAAAGGGCCGTTCAAACATTAGAAGGTATGTTGAGAGCATGTGTCTTGCAGTTTTTTGGTAGTTGGGATGTACATATGAATTTAATAGAGTTCGTGTACAACAACACTTATTAGATAAGTATTGGCATTTCATTGTATGAAGTGTTGTATGGGAGACGGTGTCGGTCACCTCTTTGTTGGTATGAGGTAGGTGAGCATCATCTTTAGGTCTGAGCTAGTACGACAGACTACAGAGAAGATCAAGGTAATACACCAATAGTTGAAGGCAGACTAGGATGTACAAAAGTCGTATGTTGATAGCCATCATAGACCATTGGAGTTCCAAGTTAGAGACTGTGTGTACCTTAAGTTTCCCCTTAGAAGGGTGTGTTGAGGTTTTTTAAGAAGGGTAAGTTGGCTTCTAGGTTTATGGGGCCATACCCTATCTTGGCACGTGTTGGAAAGGTGGCATACAAGTTAGAGTTACTTCCTGAGTTACACAGATTGCACTATGTCTTTCATTTCTTCATGTTTGGGAAGTGTCAACCTGATACAGAGTAGAAGTTGCAGCCAGTGGAGGTCGAGTTGGAGGAGGATGTGTCGTATGTTGAGGGTCATGTGTTGATCATGGATAGGAGAGTGAAGAAGTTGAAGAAGAAGGATATATCCTTAGTTAATGTTTTGTGGCACACCATGGTGTGTAGGAAGCCATGTGGAAGTTGGAGGATGAGATGTGTAGGAAGTACCCATATTTGTTCGCATAGGATTTCGGGGGCAAAATCCTTAAGGGTTTATAGTTGTAACACCCTGACCTAGCTTTTTGGTTAAACATGCTTTCTTACCTTAATTAGATGCTTGTAACCTTAACTCAAACTCTAAGATGTGTTGTGATATCATGTTACAAGCTTAAGTTTCAAATTTTGGTCCAATTTGGACATTGTTTGAGCAACTTATGCAAATATGTGCTTGTTTTGGGCAAATATGTGCTTGTTTTGAACTTCTATGTAATTTACCCATATATAGGATTTTTCTTGCAAATTTTTACATGATTGTTGTTCCTCACATATTATCATCTCATGCTTGATATAGTTGTGCTTTAGGCACCTTGTTACACCTTGGTTTGAGTAGTGACATCTAGCCTTGTGTTGAGATTCAGGTTTGTTCTCATAGATGCCCTAACTCGATGGTTGACCCTTGAGTGTTGGGACCTGATGGGCCACCTAGTGTTGATGGTTTTCAAGATTTCTATGTGGTCTATTAGATTTTTGACACATCTTTATCACCAAGATTTCTATATGGTCAATTTGATTTCTAACACATCTTGGTCGCCAAGATTTCTATGTTGTCGATTGGATTTCTGATACATCTTGGTCGCCAAGATTTCATGTGGTCATTTGGATTTCTGAATAGCATAGTCAACATGGTTTCATGGATGAGATTTTTTTGACCTTGGACACATGGAATCCATAGCTAGACACCTCTCCCTTCCTCTCTCTCTCTCCTACCCTAAGCTTTACATACATTGCTCCTTGCATGAAAACAAGTTCTTTACACACCTTTCTCTCTCTCTCTTTCCTTACTACTTGGAACTTGTCCCCTTGCATGGTGGAGAAGAGGGAGACAAGGTAGAAGAATCTTGGCCGATCTTACTTGCATGTGCACCTAGGGTTAGGATCTACCCTCTCTTAAATCTAGTAGAGATTCCTTAGCTTGTTCCTGGCCTACGAAAGTAAGATCTTCCTCTTTTCCTTCATTTTCCTTGTTGTTCTACCTTCCTCTTCCTTCTTCTTGGTCAGATCAATGGTGGAGCATGAGCTAGAGGTTGAAGACACCTTCCTTCTTGCTTCTTTGACATAGGGTTTTCTTGCCTTTGGAGAAGGAGCTAGCTTGGCCATGTGGAGTGCTCAAGCTAGGGTTTACTTCTCTCTCCCTTCAAGATACCTTGCTTCTTGGGCCTACTTCATCTTCTTTAAGTCAAGTTATATAACTTTCTCCATAGTTATTGCTTACTCTTATCTTGCATGTACATGATTATTCCCTAAAAATGTTATTCCAAGTAGAAAGATTCTATCTTTTCTTAGGGTTGAGCTTATTGGTGGATCTTGAGTAGGTAATCCTTCTTGATGTACCTCTAAACCCGGTGAATGTTTCTTCCTCAAAGATAGAAAACCTAGACCTTGCATATGTGTGTGACTCTTGGTGGCTACTAAGTTATCTGACTCTTGATGGTCGCTAATTTTTTTGAATCTTGGTGGTCAATGAGTATTCTAACTCTTGGTGGTTGCTAAGTTTCTGACTCTTGGTGGTAAATGAGTTTTCTGACTCTAGGTGGTCGCTAAGTTTCCTAACTCTTGGTGATCAATGAGATTTATGACTCTTGGTAGTCACTAAGTTTTCTGACTCTTAGTGGTGCTATATTTTTTGACTCTTAGTGGTTGATGAGTTTTCTAACTATTGGTGGATGCTAAGATTTCTGACTCTTGGTGGTCGATGAGTTTTATGACTCTTGGTGGTCGCTAAGTTTTCTGACTCTTGATGGTCTATGAGTTTTTTTACTCTCAGTGGTCACTAAGTTTTTTGACTCTTGGTAGTCGATGAGTTTTCTGACTCTATGTGGTCAATGGATTTTTTTGACTCTATGTTTGCTAGGATTTCTGATCCTATGAGTATGAGTTAAGACTTTTGCTTTTATGGAATCTGATGGTTTGATTCATACAACAACCGATAGTTGGTTGAGGTGTTGAATTGTAACCCTAATTCAACCCATCTTGTTTAGCCTAACCCTAGCATAAATGGATGACGATGGATAATCATACTTAGCTTCTTTGTATGATTAGTATGATGAGGAAATACTCTCTCTCAATGTTGTTGTAACCCTAAAATGTTGTCATATGAACATTATAAGCTTGTTTATATGACATTATTCTAAACATGCGTATCACAAGTATGGTGATGGTTCGTTGAGCCTTGTTATAAGGTATAGAAAAATAATGATGTTCTTACAGGGAATGTTGTGGTGGTCTTATTGACCTTTGGGCATGTCTTGAGCCCTGGTGGAGGTATAACCCTCTTCATTATGTGACAAGGATAGTTATCATGTGAGAATGTGATAAGTATTATACCTCAAACGTTTTATATCTTCTGGAGTTGTGATATACCCATGTTTTGTAGAACACTTTTAGGGTTGTATGTAACTTGATTGATGTAGCCTTAACTCACCCAATTGGAATTAACTAATCAAGTGAAACCCTAATCATGTAGTGCCCTGTGATGTAGATCCATTCTAATGCCAGTATTTTCTAGATGGGGAAATGAGTATTCCTCTAATGGAATCTTGGAGTCGTATATTGTTGAGTATATGCATGGTTTTTTAGGATGGATGCGGTCATACCTCGATAGGAGAATGATTGCAGTTGTATCTCAGATATTTATATATGTGATGTGAATTGAGGGCATATGTGGTTGTACCTCAGATGATAGGGTTTGTATACCCTGGTTACTAGTGTAGTGACCTATATACCAAGGGCAGACTAGGCTGTTTTGTAGTTTGACTATAAATGTCAATGTGGCAGACTCGTACTAATTGAGGGCGGATGAGATTTTAGGATTTTGGTTCTCCTAGATCTTATACGAACTGATTTCAACTTAGAAGTGGTTAGTTGGAGTCTAAGTGGTATACCTCAAACTCCCCAAGGCTTAATAAAAGATGTAATCTAGCCGCCTAGCATATCTATTTAGGGTTAAGAACGATTCACATTGTTTGTTAACCCTTGCCTTGTTTCTTATACTGATATTTGTTATATAATGTAGTATGTGAAGTCAACTAATTTAGTAAATGATAGTCTAAGTTGTTCCATTATATACTTATTTATCATGCATGTTGCTATGTTTATCTGTTTAACTTGCTAAATTTTTTTAATCTGCTTAACTTGTTAATAATATAACATATTGTAATAAATAACCATTGTTGAGAGTTATATCTCTTGTTGGGACGTTGGTCTCACCTCATGGGTCACCACCTCTTTTTAGGCAGTCGTAAGGATCATGGTAGTGAGGAAGAGCATCTTGAAGAGAAGTAGGAGCAAAAGGTTGGCTAGTAGTTAGTAGTGACCTAGAGTCATCCCTACACTCTCAGGTCCATGTAGGGGATGTTTTGTAGATGATATGTACATCGACTCAAGTTTTTGGCAGTATGTTGATGTTTGCATATGTCATGTATATGTGGAACCATATCTTTTGTATACATGTTGTGGCCTCAGCCAGTGGACATCCATGTAAATACCTAAAATGGTATGTGTTGATATGCAAGTTGTTGGACCTTTAGGTAAATATCTCTGAACATGATGGTTATGTTTAAATTAATTACCCTCTTTTCTGGTTATGTGGTTAATTAGCAGTTAATCATGTGCTTGTAATCTCATTTACCGTGACATGGTGTCACAGCCTAGGGTTTTGTCAACATTGTCACACTTACTCGAGATTCAAACTTTGTGATGGTAGTTTCATCACCATTGCCTTTGCATACATCTTCTTTTAAGGATTAAGAATTTGGATACTTCAAGAGCAAATTGAAAATCTATATCCTATTTTGTTGTATTCGGATTATCAATTAAGTTGAGTAAATTTAAAAATTATCAAAGTGTATCAATTATTGTGTATCTCTTGACCAAGACATTACTTATAGTATTTATTTTATATTAAAGTCAAGGTGTAAAATTAGGGTCTGATCGTATATTTGAGCATCGTGTTGTATGTAACTAACTGAATGGATGATTCAAAATTTTGATGCACACATTAATCATGTGTATTAGGATTATTTTATAATTAATTTATTTCCACTTCAATTTATTGTGACCAAGTGGGTCAAGGTTACACATGTGACATTTTTATAGTGTTTAACCCAACTTTATCATTATTATAGTAAGCTGGTGAAAATGGGCAACAAAATCAATCCTATAATACTTTTCAAACCTAATTACTACCTTGGATTATTTATAGTGAACACTTTTGGTAAGTTAATATTCAATATGCCAAACTAATTTTAATTAGTATTCACATGGTCAGCTTAGATGAGTTCCTTCATTATATTAGTTAGGTGATCATTATATCCATCCAACATTTATTTGTAAAGATACTAAGAGTTAGTTAATGGATCTATAAATATTCTCAAACAATACTGATAGTTTAATTACAACATGGAGTCTATAGGTCAAATGACTCCACCCCTTAAAAGGTTTGAGCTAGTGAGCCAAACTAGACAAAACTAAAGGTATTATGGTTTTAGATCAAACACAGGGGTATGTTTATGATATACATAGGTCATACCTCCAACTAGACAATCTAATACACCAACGTTGAGTTTTAGGTCCTTGTGTTTCTAACATAACAACCCTAAGATTCACATATCAAAACTAAATATCATAGTGTAAAAAGGATATGTCAACTAAACCTTTAAATAAAGCTACATATTCCTAGTCACCACTTCATAGTCAACACTAGGGTTGGGATTTCTATTATAACTTATTCTAGGGTTTCTCTATGATAACTTCACGCATCTCTTCATTGTGACTTAGTTCAAGAAAACCTTGGTAAAATCGAGGAAAAACAATTGTGTATACATATAGTATTATATTGAAAAATAATTATATGACAAACTTTGTGATGTAAAACTAAAATTGGTGCCAAACTCAATGTGAAAACAAATCACAAGTTCCGTTTAAATCTTCTTATCCTACTACTTCATCATCCTCATAACATGGCTCTGTCCTCAAACCAAACCTCAAAAATATCTAAAGATACATGCCAAAACAACCATGCATTCTAGGGTATGATCAACTAAGGTCTCATCACATTAGGGTTAATAATTTAAGATACTCATACGTACATCCTCACTTCCAATATCCTTCATCTTGAGGCCAAATTCCATAACATCCAAAGAGATATGTCACTGCTAACCTATATAGAGTATGAGCTTATGGGTCACCCAAAATTAGGGTTTAATAATTATGACTCTTATGTCTACCTCATATGATCGTAAATTGACCTTTCATCATTTCATAAATAACAAAGGTCAATTCTAAGGTAATCATCTCTCTTAGAGGGTGACTATGTAGAGTAAGGGCTCTAATTGTTGGTATGTATGCCCAGAGAGCTAACCATATGATGATTGTAATGAAGCATTAGATACCTGATTTGATAATGATAAAGGTTATCTCTGTCTATTATGTTTGTCTCAATCATAAGATGATGACATATAAATAATAGATGTCTAAAGAACGATGTTACTCGATGACATATGTCTTCAGTTTGAGGACTTGAACAATGATCATATGTATGATAAGAGTACATACATTCTTGTTATGTCCTTAGTCAGATATTACTATGGAAGCATAATAGACAAAAGTAATACATAATACTAGAGTATGTGTTTTTTTATGACAAAATCTCATCAGTCATGATATATGATATCAAACCAAACACATAGGTACATGTTATAAAATAGTGTATCAGACAGACCCACCTTGAGAGTGATACATGGAGACCATGGGATGGTAGTCAAAATCAACATAGTGATAGTGGTGATTGTGGTTATTAGACCTAAAGTCACTATACTCATCACATGTCGTTCAACGTATTTTGACATCATCCAATGTGACTTTGAATAAGGGTTTCCATAAAGGTGATGTTCATGTGCAGTGTGACACATGGGGATTGAGTCTATGTGAGTAGATGGGATTTGTACCTCCTACAGGAGACTGTTATCCAATCCACTTGATAAGAGAGAGTGAGAAATGTATGGCCATACTCATGTGAATCAATATATGATATGTGAGCTCACATGCATCTCAGATAGCTTACTTTAGTACAATGAACATAGATTGAACGTTGAAGAGGATAACAATTTCATGCCTTAAGTTCAATCCAAATATTAGAGATAAATGAACTATATGATCATGATAACACAGGTCATGTATTGTAGTTGAAGTTGTTCTCCAACTTTCCAATTACTTGGGTAGCAATTATGTGTTGCTAGATATCGTTCACTTCTTGTGATATCATAAGTTGGTTATGGACATTCACTTCAAACATAATTTGAAACCTATACGGTCATATGCATAGGATGCACTTTAAATAGGAGTTTAATCATGGATATGGTTTAACTTGAGTATTAAAGTGTTTAGGTATTCAATTTAAATAACATTGGCTATACTTTGGTTGAACTGAAAAATGAAACAACCAATTCACAAGTGAAACATTGTTTCATGATATGAAACAACCATTTCATGAAATGAAATGACTAGTTTGTCATCTAGATCACCCAGTTCAATGATCAATTTGATTGGATCAAGGATTGATGCTGACATCATGTTGTGCATTAATCAAATATTAGTTGCCAATACAATTGTGATTGGGAAACATAGTAAAATGACTTGTTTAAGGGTTGAACCAAATGGCTCACATGTGAACCGATCGGTTCAGTAGTGAACTGACTAGTTCATCATTCGCAGGTTCCAAAAAATTCATGAGAAATCATCTCTTCGACTCCCCTCAGACTAGAACTATTGACCCTCCTATAATAGAGGGGTAGTCGAGACTTTCTAGAGACACAACAATATCTCTGACAAGTTGTTGTCCTCTCTAGTCGTGGTAACTAGAGAGCCCAAGCAAGTCCTACCCGTAAAAGGGAGGGGCAACAAGGGAGAGACAAAAAGAGAGAGCGAATCAACCCTACCAGGTTGACGTTCAAAGGTACAAATCCTTCCCTTTAGCTATGGTAGCAAAACATGGAGTTCATGGTGGTCCGTGTGGACTACTCTAGAGGTGAGGAGGTTGTTGTCACTCGCTAGGAGAACACCATCAACCACCTTTTATGGTGATGCACTAGTAGGTCGTTGCTAATGACTGCTCGAGTGTTGATTGAAGAAGAAGCATGTTGCTACAAGGATAAGTCATTGAACTTGTTCCAGGATGATGTATACCATGCAAGCCACCCAATTTCCCATTACATAGATCTGATGCCATATTACCCTACAAGGGTATCAGAGCCACATCAATTTACTATACTTTGAGATTTAATCTATATGATAGGATTTTGGTTTTCATCATTTATTTATCACGTGTGATATGAATATTTGAATGATTAATGTGCAAATATAATTAAAGACCACATACGATCCCTATGTATATATATATTATATGATATATATGCAATTTATACGTGTCACTCTAAAATTGGTTTTAATGGTGGATGTTAGAATGGTTATTACCAATAACCCCTAGATCTTATGCTTTGTTAGATGCTTATGAATTCCTATTTTATATCAATTTGTATATCAAGCCTCCATCTTCTCTTCCATATGTAAAAGTATTAGTTCCCTCCCTCTTAAGCTACCCTCAAATGTAACTTGAGGTTTCCCTATTACCATGTAATGTTTTAATAGCATTAGGATAGTTTTAGTTCTTATTACAAAGAAGAAGATGTTCTGCACAAGACAAATCGATCGGCTAGAGGACCGAGGAAGTCTGAGGATAGGAGGAGCCAAAACGATCGACTGGTGGCCCAACTGATTGACTGGAGGTGTCTAAAAGACATTTGGACCTGAGACTAGACGATCGACCCACGAGACCAACCGACCGACTAGGAGGCAAGTCAATCGGTTCAAGAGTTGAACCAATCAACTCAGATTGGTTCGAGCACAGATCTTCATCAACAATAGGTTGTTTCATATGATGTAAACCTTAGGTGGTAGTAATTCCATGTGGCTCTAAGGAATTTCAATAATATGGCCATAACCATCGCTTGTGTTTATAGTTGGATGTTAAATTTGTGGATATAGTATGTATATGATACATATAAATATGTGGTGATTGGATATATGAGGGTCTTGGCTCACTAGAAGATTGTAAGTTGCAATATTCTAAATTGATATATGAGGTCTATCAATTTGAACAAAATAGTGGGAAAGATAGTTAATTAAAAGCCTCATTAACATCATCAAACTTATCAAATCAAATCAAATCAAAAGTGGTTTGACAAAAGTTGCAAGTATTTATTTTGTAGAATCTAACAGAAAACACAAATAAGTTTTCTTTGTGATTGGTATTTAAGAAGGACAAGCTAAACAAGAACAACTTCCATGACTGATTTTGGACGTTGAGAATTGTTCTCACTCAAGAGTACAAGCTCTATGTCCTGGACACACGCAGAGCTAGATGAACCCGCTCCCACTACGTCTAAGGCTGACATGGAGGCTTACTAGAAGCACTCTGAATATGCATTGAATGTTAAGTGCATGATGTTATGCTCAATGAACTATGAGTTGCAGAGACAACATGAGAACATGGATGTTATTGAGATGGTAACACATCTTAAAAACATCTACCAAGACCAGAAAAGATAAGAGAGATACAATGTCTCAAAGTCTTTGTTCAAGTGCAATATGGCTAAAGGAGATCCAGTAGGTCCCCGCACTCTCAAGTTGATTGGGTGAGTGGAGAACCTTGCTAGACTGGTATTTCCCTTGGGTTAAGAGTTGGCCACATATGTGGTTCTGCAGTCACTACTGGAATCATACAACCATTTTGTCATAAACTACAACATGAGTGATTTTGACAAGCCATTGTTGGAGTTACTTGGCATGTTGAGGACATATGAAGCATAGATGAAGAAGGACAAACTCAAATATATGATGATGATCATTAGAGGAAAGTCTAAGAACAAAGGAAAAGCTAAGAAGAGTTTTAAATCTATATAGAAACCAAAGTCTTCTACATTGAAATCTAAGGAAGGAGTGAACAAGGAAGGAAAGTGCCACCATTGTCACTGGCCTAGACACTGGAGAAGGAACTATCATTTACATAGAGGAACTTGGGAAGAATAAGGAATTAGAGATCTCCACTTTAGGACCTGAGAAGAAGTGAGCTAGAACTATGCGGAGCAAGAGTTGTTGTCAATATAGTTATAATTTGTCATTCAGTCTGATGGGCATGTAATAGAATTAGTGAATTGCTATTATGTCTCTACCATTGATTAAAGCATCATGTACCTTGTACGGAAAATAATATTATGAATAAATTTATGTTTCATTTTAAAATATAAGATCTTGTTGTTGACTTAAAGTCCAATTGACTCTCAAAGTCTAATTGACTAAATCCTTGTTTTTATGATGACTAACCATGCCACTTATTTGTGTCTAATGCTTCTACTTGAGTGATTTTAGATTAGGTATAGATACAAATTCACATGCCTAAACTTGCACATCCTAACTTGGAGAAAGACAAGTCAAAATCAATGCAAGTGCACTTTTGTGGAATATGATGTATCTCTATTAGAATCATGTTGTAAAGCACTTGTAATGATTGTATGAAAAAATCAAGAGCACTTAAATCAAAATTTTAATCATTGGAACTTTCCAAAATTTATCATAGGGCCCTTTATTGGCCAATTTCATCTACTATAAACTCAAAAAACACCCTTGATGGATCTTGGAAACTGCCAGGATCGATCGAGTTTTCTCAGGACAAACTCGACTGACACCTTGCACTGACCAAATCAATTAATTCATAATATTCAGAGTAGGTCTTCTCAAATCATACTTCCACAAGTAGGAGAAGATGGGCGATTATCAAGGTGGGAGATGCCTCATCAACATTCCAATCTTAGATGGGAGCAATTTCCTCTATTGGAAGAGAAGGTTACAATTCTACATCAAAGGATCAAGTCTTGATCTATCGAGAATGATGGACCTTCCATATAAGCTACCGGATACAAAGATCAAAGAATGGGATGAATATACCTTGAAGAAAGCAACCTTGAATTCAAGAGCCATCAACATTCTCTATGCCTCCATTTCTCCCTCCGAGTTCAACTAGATTTCCTCTTATGAGATGGCCTATGAGATATGGAGAAAGTTATGTGTCACTTATGAGGGGACAAAGCAAGTGAAGGAAAGCAAAGTCTACATGCTCAAAAGGCTTCTTGAAAACTTCAATATGGGAAATAAGGAAATTGTGGCAGATATGTACTTATGGATAAATACCATTGTAAATGGTCTTGCTGTCCTATGTCACCCTATGGCTAGAGGAGAGTCGACTCAAAGATACTTATAAATCTCCCCAAGAGATGGGAATCCGAGGTGATTTCCATTGAAGAAGAAAAGTCTCTTGGTGATATTCCTATTAAAATACTCATAGGAAATCTTCAAGCCCATGAAGTTACACTTGACAAGCAAGAGGAAGAAGAAAGAGAAGAAAAATAGCTCAAGAGAATGAAGAATTCTAAAATCAAAGCCCAAGTTGAAGCCATTATTAGTCAAGCTTCTCTATCTTCTCAAGTTGAAGAATATGTCATGTACTCTAAGGGTAGACTCTACAAAGGAAAGTCTTCCTCGTCTACCTGATGCTTCAAATGTGGAAAGAAGGGTCACTTCAAGGAAGATTGTCCACAAGGCAAAAATACCCATCAACACAAGAGAAGAGAAGAGAAGCACAAGAAGAAGGAGAAATAGCTCAAAAGCTCTAGTGACTCCTCCAACTCAAGCTCAAGTGAAGAATCAAGTGGAGGATCTATCTCTAGCTCTAGTGAAGATGAAGAATGTCATTTTAATCTCATGTACTCAACAAGTGAAGACTTATATGAGGTAATTCTAAACTCTTTAGATAAAGAATCTTTAACTGCAATTATTCATGGTACGTGTACCTATCTTAAGTCTTCTAAAAGGAAAAAGAAAAAGCTTGCTAAAATTGTTGATAATTTGCATGTAGTTAAAGATGATCTTGAACATACTAACATTTTCTTGTCATATGCAAACAATGCTTATGTTATTCAATTAGAGTCTCTTAAACTTGAAAATGTGAATGTTCTTGATAAGATTAGAATTCTAGAATCGCAACCTCTTATGTCTAGTTATAATGAAGAGCATAGTAAAATTTTGAATTCTCTCATGCTTGATATCGATGTTCTTGGAACTAAAAATGGGGGAAAAGATTTTGTTTTGTGAGGTATATAATATGAAAATAGTATCTATCTTTCTAAGGTTTCTTCACTTGAAAAAGAAAATGCTTCCTTGTTTACTAAAATCAATGTCGTTGAATCTTGTTCTAGTTCTAATAGTAAAAAGAATAATGTTGTCGCTCTTCATATTGATAAAGATTATTATATGATGAATGCTCTTTGCTTAGAAACTAATCCTTTGCATGCTAGAGATAATATCAATCAATTATCTTCTAGTATTACTTCTCTTATGCATGATAATCATAGTTTGAGATCATCTATACAAAGGTTCTTAGATGATAAAAAAATCTTAATCAAATCCTAGATAATACTACTGAAAAAATGGGTAGAGATGGTTTTGGACTTGATAGTAGCCAAAGGAACAACAAAGATAAAGGACCTTCAATTTTCAATGAAGAATCATCTAGTTCCAAGGCTAGGATATCATGTAATCATTGTAATGATATTGGTCATTATTCCACATATTGTCCTTTTAGGAAAGCACCCAAGAGCAATAGGACTTGGGCTACTAAGATAACCCCTCCAGACCCAAAAATATGATTGGGGACAATTTCATCTTTCTTCTTGTAGGTCACGTACAATTGGACTGACATGAGCTATTGATTTGCAAATTGACTTCTCAATTCACATGAAATAAGAAAGGTGAGATGTGTATGGGGTAGCAACAAGTGGATAAGAAATGGTGTGAATAGATGTAATATTGTCCTTGCTCATATCCAATCATAGTGTGTGTTTGCCAAGTTAATATGCACTATACATATAGTTTTTTATTCAAATTTGTAATATTGTGATTCCCATCACATTCTTACTCAAAAACTACCCCAGATGCTTTTATAGTGCATTAGTAGCTTGCTTATATATGTTTGGATATTTTCTATATTTTTATTATGCCTTTAGATATGCTTTTCTAAAATATATGTGCTTTCTGACAACAAATGTGGTCGGTCGAGTTGTCTTGAGAGAAATTTGACCAATAAGAACCTATTGGTGTTGCCAAGAGTTGTTGTCGGCCAATACGTTTAACCCAGAAACTCGACCAACAACACTATGCATAGAATACACATGTGGATTTTTGGATGAAAATTTTTAACTTGCTACATATATCTAGTTATATATCTTATTTTGAAACAACCTTGAGTTTCTTAGTGGTAGTCATCTTTTGGTAATGAGAATGCATATTTTCTACTGAGTAATAACCTTTCTTGTTTTTGACACTACTTATCTCTTTGTTTGGATATTCCTCTATATCTAATCATAGTTTGTTCTTTAACTTGTGTATCCTTTTCTATGATCTAGATCCTACTAATAGTCATAACTTGTGATATCATATACTAGTAGTACATCTTCATGTAGTTCTAGTCTTGTTCATCAATTGGGATTCAACTATATGCCATGCTTGTATCTTGTTTTCATACATACTCAAGCTTGTTTCTTAACTTGCATATCTACTATCTTGAGTTGCTTGCATAGACTTGTAATGATGCAACAAATAGAGCTACATTATATGCAAATATTGGAGCATTTAAAGAGTTTATGCAGTTTTTGAATGGTCTTCTCCAGTATCAATTTTTGGTGCAAGACCAGTATTTTTTATGCAGAAATGACCTTTTGAGCAAGACCCATGGATTTACATGAGCCCTGACATTTTTTGGGTGAATTTCATCATCTTGAGGGTCAAAGTAGTGATTTATTAGTTTTCTACAACACATTATGTTATAATCTCAAGGACCTTTTATTTTTTTCCTTGATTATTTCTAGAATTACATCTAGGATTGTTCAAATGCATGTCTTTATTTGCTTTACATACTATTCTTGGACAAGCCCCTAGTTTTTCTCTTCTACTCTCCTTTCTAACAGATGATATCTCCTTTTACTAACAAGTTGTGTTTCAAACCCCTCACTTTTTGAAATGACAAAGGGGGAGAAAACACATGTTACGTAAGGGTAGATGTAAAGGGGAGAAGGCATATATGAACATATATGAGTAGAAGACATATTTTCTATAAATGTTATGAAAGCTAACCATGCAGGATAAATAGCATCAATTGAGGGGGGTATGAGAACTCCATGAGCATCAATTGAGGGAGATCATGTGAACTCAATTATATTGAAACCTCTAGGTTTCTCCAAAGGTATGGTTTTACTTACATACTTTCAATACATTTATGGAATGGTTTGTCATCTTCAAAAAGGGGGAGAATGCTGACTCAAAGTCTAATTGACTCTAAAAGTCTAATTGACTAAACCCTTGTTTTGATGATGACTAACCATTCCACTTATTTGTGTCTGATACTTCTACTTTAGTGGTTTCAGGTTATGTATAGATACAACTCCAAATGCCTAAAATGGTGCATCCTAACTTGGAGAAAGACAAGTCAAAATCAATTCAAGTGCACTTTTATGCAATATGGTGTATCTTTATTAGAATCATTTTTTTTAGGAAAGGTAATGTTATATAAATATGAAAAACACATCAAGCAAGCGAAGACCTGCTTATGTGGAGTACCAACACAGAGTTTTTAAGGAGAGCGAACAGTAGCAGAAAAGAAGAAAAAAAATTGGAAAAAGCGTAAGGAAGCATAATTCAGCTAGAAAGGGGGGAGGCACCCCTTAAGACAAACCTCCTATCAAAATAAATGTTTTGGCATTCTTGAGATAGTCCTGATTTGAACAGCCCATGATTAGAGATGAAATCACAGAAGTTGTTGCACTAAGCTGACCCCAGCCTCATCATACACCATAGCTTTAAGATCACAGAGAAATGCAGCTTCGGATTCACCTTCATCCGAATCATCCCTTCTTCCTGCTGCTATTTTTCCTGCAGTTTAGTAAGAACGTGAAGATCGGCATCTATTTGTGTTATAATATTTTTTGCCAATTTTCTGGTGTTGTTGAAAATTCTATTGTTCCTTTCTTTCCAAAGGTTCCAACAGATTGTTATAAATAGATCATTGCTTTTGAAATTTCTGTAAAGTTTTGAAGGTGTTATTTGTATGGGAAAAGTGACTTCCTGGAGATCAGGAAGGTGATTCCGCATGGTGTGAAAAGATTTCTTGAGAGAAAGTACATTTGATGAAGATGTGACTGACCAAATCACTATTTTTTTCACAGAGGGCACATCTAAATGGTCCAATGAAACCCCTTTTTGTGATGTTTTCACCTGTAAGAAGTTTATTTTGTAAAAGAAGCCATAAAAAGGTTTTGTATTTTTGTGGCCATTTTTGTTTCAAAAGCTTTGATGAAGTTGGAGTGATACCTCTGAAAGAGAGAAAGTTGTAGGCTTTTTTGACCGAATACTTTTTCCCCCATTTCCAAGTGATATTATTTGAGGTGTTGTTTGCCAAAGAGTTGGAAAGATTTCTGAATTTGTTTTGACTCACCTGGGAAAGGATACATCTTTTGAATGAGTTTGTTCTATTACTAGTGATGAGCGAAAGGGCTTTATCAATTTTTAGGTTGAGGAGTTTTTTCGGAATAGACCATGTTGTTTTGATATTTAATACAGAGTTGTTTTCATACCATGGATCAGACCAGAAGGAGATGTTTTTATGAGAATGGGGAGGTGTATTTAAGATCTGTGAAATCATTTTTATATTTTTATTTATGAATTTCCAGAGAGGGGATGTTGATTTCCGCTGGATTTGGTGCCAAGGAGGTGAGTTATGGTAGTACTTGTTAGTGATGAGATCTGTCCATATTTTTTTTTTGGTAAGACAGTCAATGATTTTGGCTATGAGGCAGAGAGAGTGTGTTTCAATGTTTATTATACCCCAACCCCCTTGATCTAGAGGAGCTGAAATCGTTTTCCAATTTACTAGATGATAGTGTTTCCCGGGTTTATCTAGTTTTTGGGCATTGTTCCAAAGGAAACTTCTTCTGATTTTGTCTATAATGGTTTTAGTTTTTGAGGGTAAGGGTATGCAGCTTAAGAAGTGGATTGTTATAGGTGTGATGATGCTATTTAGCAGGGTGAGCCTCCCCGAGAGATTAAGAAAGTTGTTTTCCCAACTGGTGAGTTTAGTGTTTATTTTTGAAATGATGGGTTTCCAAATAGCATTTGAAATGTTGTATGGGGAGATGGGGAGACCCAGGAATTTGATCGGGAAATCTTCTATTTTGCATTTGAGGAAGTCTTTTAGGTGTTCCAAAGACGATTGTTGGATGTTTACCCCAAAAATGGAGGATTTTTTAATGTTTACTTTCAGCCCAGAGATGTAAGAGAAAAAACCTATGATTCTAAAAATATTTTAGACAGAGGAAAAATCGGGAGAGGAGAAAATGATGGTGTCATCAGCAAATTGGATAATGTTCTCCTTGCAGACATCAGGAGCCGAAAAGAGACCGTTTTGCTTTCCCAAGTGAATCATGCGAGAGAGAATGGTGGTTAATATGATGAAAAGGTAAGGAGAGAGAGGGTCCCCTTGTCTAAGTCCATTGGAATTATGGAATTAGCCAAAAGGAACGCCATTGATGATGGTGGAGAAGTGGTTTGTAGATATACATGCATGAATCCAAGTGATCCATTTGTCAGGAAAAGCAAAACCCTTGAGAGTCTGTAGCAGGCATTTCCAGTTAACAAAGTCAAAAGCTTTTTCGAAGTCCAGTTTGATAGCAAGGAGGGGGTTTTTTTTGTGTGACAAAGATGGATGGTTTCATGTACCATTAAAAAGGCATCTTGGATGCTTCTGTTTTTTAGAAAGGCGGATTGGTTGAGAGGAATGATGTCGTCCATAAGAGGTTTGATCCTATTTGCCAAGGTTTTTGCAATGATTTTGTAAGAGGTATTGATGAGACTGATAGGTCTGAAATGTGAGATTAACTCTGGTTTACTATTTTTCTTGATCAGAGAGATGAAGGTTTTATTGATGTATTTGATGATGTTGTGAGGGTTTGGACTTGCATGGAAGGCGGAAAGAAGAGATAGAAAGTCATGCTTGAAATGGTTCCAATTTGCCAAGTAGAATTCCGCATTTAGGCCATCAGGACCAGGAGATTTATTTTTACCGAGATCAGAGATGGCAGACTGTAATTCCTCTAGAGTGAAAGGTTTAATGAGATCATGGGGGTTTTTTATTTTGTCTAGACAAATCGCATTCCATTGTAGATTGTTTAGACCCGAAGGGTTATGATTATTATTGAAGATTTTTTTGAAATGGTTTTTTATATGTGTTATGATGGATTGTTTATGCGAAGTGAGTCTACCATTTATCAAAAGGTGAGTTATAGCGTTGTTTCTAAATTTTTGGTTGCATATTTTATGGAAGAATTTAGTATTTTTGTCACCATCTTTGGCCCATGCGATCTTGGCCCTTTATCTCCATTTAGTATCTATTCTGTCATTAAGTGATCTTGATTTTTCTAAGATTAATTACAATTCATACAATCATTACAAGTGATTTACAACATGATTCTAATAGAGATAAGAGAGACAACAACCAGACTCTCTTATCTCTATTAGAATCATGTTGTAAATCACTTGTAATGATTGTATGAATTGTAATTAATCTTAGAAAAATCAAGATCACTTAAATCTAATATTTAAGCAATTGTATGGAGACTTCCAAAGTTCATCACATGGACCTTTGTCGACTAAGTTTCATCTAGGATAAACTCGATCGACACCCTTGATGGATCTTAGGAACTGCCAGGATTTCCTAGTTTCCTCAGGACAAACTCCACTGACATTCTGCACTGACCAAATTAAATTTAAGCAATCATTCGAGTTTCATCTAGGATAAACTCGACCGACACTTCAAATTTTATTTTTCACATAGTGTTATCGATCGAGTTTCCTAAAAAGTAAACTCGGCCGACTGCACTATATGAAGTGTGTAGAAAAAGTGTTTCTAGCCATTGGACTATTGCAAACATAAAAATAGATATGTTGCAACACCCCCAAATGACTAAAATGTATCCTAAGTGTTTCTACTGGCTAGTAGGCATCCCCAACTATAAATAGGACCCCTTGGGCTTCATCCCATGGTTAGCCAAGCACTATGAAGGTCCCTATAATATAGTCAAGTTCTTCCTCCAAGAGCCTCCTTCCACTCTTAAGCTTAATAACTTGCTACATCCATTAGAGTGAGTAGGAGATTTGTAAGAGAGCTAGTCCTACATGTATATCTTGTGAGGCTCTCACTTCCTATACCTCCCAATCTCACATTCAATCATGAAGATGAAGGTTATCTCTCTTGATTAAGAGAGGTGAAGAAGAAGAAGAAGGGAAGGAGTCCCTTGGTAAAAGCTTCTCCTTGACAAAGGTGAAGTCAAAGGCAGACGATCCAAGGAGAGTGGGTAATTCCTTTAAGGTGGAAGACTTGTTGCAAGAGTGTGTAGGTCCTTGGTGAAGGTGGAAGACTCATTGAAGAAAGTGGGTAAGTCCTTGGTGAGGTTGAATACTCTTGTTCTTGGATAGGTAAGTCCTTTGGTAGTTTATTGGCTCCCTTGTCCTCAAAGGGAAGGTTGGGTATCCTTGCCCTATAAAAGAAAGGTCATATATTGTATATCTTATAATGAAATATAAGGAAGGTGCAATGTTTGAAAAATCCTAGAGCTTGACCTCTCTAGGATGCATGTACTACATTGTACAACATTATATATGGACAATAGATCCAACTATACATCTACTCATCAAACAGCTCTCACCTATCAAGGTGGATTGACTTTCTCCTAGTTTGGAGATTGGAACCACTCTACATAGCTTGTGTTACTTGGGCTTGTTTACTCTCTCCCTCCCTTGCTATGGCATGTTTAGTTTCACTCAAAGTTCATATTTACCATATTAACTTAGAAATATATTGAAGGTCTAATGAATTTTGTTTAAGTGTTTTAGCTCTATTTACCCCCCCCCCCAGATGCCATCCTAGATCCTACACTTGTATGGAGATGTCCAATGTCTCATAATCTATACTTGATAGTTCTAAAGACTAAAGACAAATATATATAACACCTATATGTTGAATGAATCGATAACTCAAACAATGGATACCTATAGCATTGTCATTTAGATCACATAAATGAGAAATGCATTTCTAGAATCCATATGATGGTCATGCAGACTCTTTTGGTTAATGAACCAATGATTCTCTTGAAGTGTTCGAGGAGATCATGAATGAAGTACATAACCCATTTGGTATAAATATTAAACACTTTGATATGATTGATGTGAAAATACTTCGAAACCAAAAGTTTGAGGACCTTCTGAGAGACTGTTATAGTGTATCACAATGAACTCCACCTAAAACATAATTATTTATTAGAAAAAAAAGGTATCACACCTTGTTAGTCATGGTGTGATTATCAATAAATCTAGCTAACCTTCTAATTTCCTTTTTGTCACATGCTTTACACAAAAACAACGTATTTTCTAAAATGATTTAATAGACACCATATGAGATATGGCATGGGAGGTGTCCCAATATGTCTTTTAGAAAGATTAGGATTGAAAGCTTGTACAAGAAAATAGTTTCTTGGAGATCTTTGTCCACAAATCACATAAATGGTATTTTCTTGAATACTACTTTTATATTAAAATCTGAAAATAAAAGTGTTTTGTTTCCAGGATGGATGCATTCCTTAAGAGGAATTTAATTCCAAAGGAATCATGGGAGAAGAGTAGAACTCAAAAAGTTTGAGACCAAAAAGAAAACATTGAACCTAAGGAGTTACAATAGGAACAATGAGAATCACACATTTTTGTGGAATATCAAGTTCCTTATGTAATACAAAACCTCACAGTTCTAGTAGAACGCACCTTGAGCGTGAAAGACTATGATATCATATAACTCACAGAGGCGGTGAGTTGGTCATAAGATGATGAGCCAACAATCTATCTAGAAGCTATTGAGGAACCCGAATATGAGAAATGGCTTGAGGCCATGGGATCAAAGATGGACTCTATGTACACCAACAAGGTATAACCTAGGTGGATCCACCTGAAGGGGTAAAACCCATAGGTTGCAATTGGGTCTTCAAAAAGAATGCTAGCATGGATGGCAATGTACAAACCTATAACGGTGTACCGGATGCAAAGGGTTTAAAACAAGTTCATGTGTTGAGCATGACAAAATCTTTTCACTAGTGGCCATGGTGAAATCCATCAAGATCATGCTTACTATGCAGCTTATTACGACTATGAGATTTGGCATATGGATGTTAAAACAACATTCCTTAATAGGAATAATTATGAGGATGTGTGTGTGTGTCACATCCTAAAGGTTTTGTAAATCCCTTAATGCAAATAAAGTCTATAAGCTACAAAGGTCAATCTATAGATTGAAGCAAGCATCTCGGATTTGGAATCTTCCATTTGACAACACAGTCAAAGAGTTTGACTATAGTCAATATGAAGACGAAATTTGTGATTATAAAATATTTAGTGGGAGCATATATCTATTCCACATAATGATAGGAAATAACATCCTGATACTGCACATGTTAAAACCTATCAAGGAAAGTGCCTTCTCTATGAAGGGTTTAGGTGAAGCATCCTATGTGATAGGAATTGATATCTATAAAGATAGAACTAGAAAGATTCTAGACCTAAGACAGAGCACATACATTGGCAAAATGTTGAAAGGGTTCAACATATAGGACTTAATGACAGAATATTTGTCCATGTTCCATGGAATTAGTCTCTCAAGAGCCTAGTGTCCCAATTCTTGTGAAGAATGGGAAAACATAAGTAATATGCCATATGCATTCACAATTGGATCTCTCATGTATATTGAAAATCAAAGGTGTAGGATAGTTGAAAAAAGAACAGACTCCGTCAAGAGGTCAAAAAAGAGAATTTGGGGAAGGAGTTTTCACGTCCGGATGTCAACCCTATATTCGGAGGTTTCCTGGGGGATAGTTCAGACTCCTGTGCATCGAGCATTAGGAAGCTACTTGCTGAGTTCTCTTTTCTTCTCACCCAGTGTTTTTAAATGATTGAGTTTTGAAGCGGGAAAGGAAAAAGTATGGCACACAGTTTGGACATCCAAGTCCCCTGCCCTGAAGGAATTTCACTCCGACACCCAAATCCTCTATGCAATGTTATATTATCGTCCCATACTCTCGTATGTATTGGATATGATGAGCGGATATCTGTTAGATCCTAGTGAAGGTCACTGGACTACCATAAAGAACATCCTTAAGTACTTCAGAAGCACTAAAAGGATTAGTTCACTGGTTATGGTAATAAGGAAGAGTTGGGTGTAAAGGGTTACACTAATGTAGGCTTCCAAAATGACAAATAAAATTAATTATCACAGTCTAAATTTGTGTTTGACCTTGAAACAAGAACTATAAGCAGGAAAAAAATCTGAGCAAGAGGTAGTTGTTTAATTCTCAATAGAAGTCAAGTACCTTGTTGTTTTTAGAATAATAGAGGATATTGTATGGATTAAGAAGTTCATTGAGATGAACTTACGGGAGGTTCCAACCATTGATAACACAGTAGAAATATCATGACAACAATGGAGCTACTGGATAGGCAAGGAATCTCAGATAGCATACTATGACAATTCCATCTCATAAGAGAAGTCATACAATGGGGAGATGTGAAACTTGCAAAATATTGAATAGAAGCAAATGTTGCTAACCCACTATAAAGTGCTTGCATAAGAGAAACATGATGGACATGTTAAGATCGCTTGGAATAAGATTTGTGGGTGATTGGCTCTAAGTGGAAGTGGGAGTCTATTAGTATGTATGCCCAAAAAGCCAATCATATGATGATTGTAATGGGGAATTAGATACATGATTTGATAATGATAAAGGTTATTCTATCTATTATGTTTGTCTCAATCAGGATATGATGAAATAGACATAATAAATGTCTAAAGAAAAATGTTACACGATGACGTATGCCTTTAGGTTGAGGACCTAAGTAATGAGATCATATGTATGATAATAGTACAAACATTCTAGTTATGTCGCTAGTCAGATATTACTATGGAAGAAAAATAGAAAATAATAATACATAAAACTATAGTGTGTGTTGGTTGATGACAGAATCTCATCAGTCATGATATGTGATATCAAACCAAACACATAGGTACATTTTAGAGAATAGTGTATCAGACAGACCCACGTAGAGAGTGATACATGGATACTGTTACAACCCCAGTTTTTGGGTTCCTTTGGTGAGAAATGTAATTTCTCAAATTAAAAATATTGGAACAAATAATGATATAATTTGTTTGGAATAAATGGATTTCGTTCTCAATAGCCTTGATGATTGTGTTGTGGGCTTTATTGGCTATTGGGCCCAATAACAAGGAAATTCAATTAATGAATAATTGAGTTTTTGAGAAAAGAGAGATGTGGAAACCTCTGGAAGGCAAAAGAATGTAATGTAAGGATGGATTTCGTGCCTCATGGGTTCCTTGTGTCCCAAGGAGTCCAAAGTTGCAAAAACAAAGCAATAAGAAAAGAAAAGATCAATTAATTGTTTCTTTATTAAGAAAGAAATTGAAAACAATGGTAAAATGTGGAAAACAAGTGAAAAGAGGTATAATTGAGTTATCCTTGGTGGAATTTCGTATCCCAAGGATTTCTAATGTTAAAATGAATACCAATAAGGAAAATAAAATAGAAATAAAGAGAAATCCTCAAAAAGAGATATTTTAATGAGAAATAACCAAGATAATGAGAAATAATGGACATAGATACATCTAGAAGGATAATGAGTATCTTTAAAGAGCAATTTCGAAATATTTGAGTTTCTTGGGATCCAAGGAGTCCCAATAAAGAAAGAGTAAAGAGAAAATACCTATAAAAGAAAATAAGAATATAATGTGAATACGTTATTAATGGATTATGTGGTATTATTGAAGAAAATGTATTTTCTACAAAAAAGGAAATATAATTTTATGGCTAATAAGTTAAAGAATAAAGAGAAGAGGTGAGAGGAATTTCGAATTCCTAATATCTAAAGAACAAAGCATATTTTAAAGAGGTAAGTAGGAGAGGGAATCTTGCTTCTCCAGGAAGGAATTGGATTCCTTTTAGAAGAGAACTCTGTTTCTTCATGGGCAAGAGTCGTAGGGCGTGGATGACCACCCTTATATAAAGGGTTGATCTCTGGCCTGAGTTGAAGAAGAATCCCACGTATTCAACCCTCTCTTCTCCTTCTTCTTTTTCCAAACCCTAACCCAAAGGGTGGAGCAACCTTGGAACCTATAGGCGGCTGTGGTGAGTTATTGGTGAAGGCACGAAGCTACCCCAACAATCTGGATAATTGGCTTCCATCACCTTTTCTCCCAGCTATGCTGAAAGCGCCTAGCAGATCTGCAGGATCTACCACCTTGGACACCACCGCTGGCCTGGTTCCGGCCACCTCAGCCGCACCTGGGCGGCGCCCTAGGTACGGCGGGATGCTGCGGAGCCAGAGTAAAGGTAGGTGGTAGCCGTAGGACCTTGGGAAGGGAGGGCAGACCTAGTCGGCTGCATGCTGGCCGCGAGTGCAGGCCTGGCCGCGTGAATTTGCCATCCTGGGTGCGAGCTAGGAGCGACTACAGGGGTGCGATGGTGTGACGGAGGCAAAGGGGAAGGTCTGGAGGGTCGTCGAGTCGAGGAGGAGGAGCAATCGTCGTGTGGATCACGACTAGGGCTGCAGGTCGGCGCACCTGGCAGCATCGCGAGGAGGAAGAAGTTTGGGGGCACTGGACGTTTCTACCCTCCGAGATATAAAGAAGATGGTAGCCGAGCCGGGGGTATTTTAGTAACTTGGTTATAAACTCAAACGCGGGCCGTGTTGCAAGCATGAGGTGAAGTGGCAGCTTCTGGTTGGTCCAAAAAGGTATTTCTTCCAAAAATCATATCTCCCTAATAGTAGCTCGGATGATTATGCATAAAATATGAAATTTACTCAGAAAAATACGAGGAATCCAGAAAAAATATAATTGGAGCCTGATTCTGCTTACAATTTAAAAAGTATATAAAGATGCTATCTTTAATAGTTTAATCAGTGAAAAACCCTAACCTTTGATGATTAATGAATTAGAAAAGGGTTATATGGGTGTTTAAAGCAGATATTAACCTGTTGTTAATAAAATGGCATATTAAATCTAAAAGGGTGGTCTTCATGTGTAATTGGATTAATTTAGGGTTCCATGTGCATAAATGAGAGTTAATGGGCCTTGAAACCCTAATGTTAGTTTTGTGACTCTTAATGGCTTTAATTGTTCAAATTCATGAGTAAAGTTGAGATATGATAGTTCTAATCTATTTTGAGTATAATAATTCTTAATTGTTGATAAATACCCATAATATGGAAATTAGGGTTTTCTAAGGGATAAAATTGAGATTGATGATAAATGGAGTTCAAAGGTGAATTAGATCATAATGAATTGTGAGTTGTTAATTCGGAAGGAACCTAAGATTATAAAAAGGCTCTAACGTGAATATGTGAGTAATTAGGGTTTTGCACTTAAAATTGTTGTTCTAGGGTTTTGTGGATATAAATAAGGAAAGTTGTAAAACATCAAAAAAGAACCCTAATGAAACCCAATTCGGATTAGAAACCCTAAAAAGTGAATCGAAGTCAATTAAATAGACATATTCTTGGTAAAGTGTAGTAAATAGGTTACATATGCTTTTTAGGAATTTTGTGATTGTTGAACTGCTTCTTGGATTACTTGCTTGCTTGGAATTGTTATTAGCTTGTTGAATCTGCAAATCAGGTATGTGGTTAATTATGATTAATCACAATAGTTTCCCGAGAGTTTCCTGAATGTTTCCTTGTATTGAATGCAATCTAAACATTTGGATGTTCATACTTGCAAAATTATAAAGTCACTATGGTTATCACAATTATAAAGAAATGTGTATTCTCGCACCTACATGCCACCCTGATTGAAGATGCCATAAAGGTCAGGCCCAAGAGGGTAGACCCATGGGCACCATGAGAGGTGACCCCAGACACCAAGCTCGGGAATGAGAAGGTGGTCTATGATGCATGACTATGGAGCACCGTGAGAGGTGACTCCCAGGCACCAAGCTCGAGATTGAGAAGGTGGCCTTAAGTCAATGGCAAATGAGAAACCCTAGAGGGGTATGCCAGAGTTAGGGAAAAAGCGGTGGAGAATGACACATTGAAAATGTAAAGTGGCTTGTTAAATAATTTGATTGTGATTATTAAATTGTTAGCCATATTTGCAAGTTTTTTGTTGTTCCCACATACCAGTATATTTCGATATGCTGACCGACGTTTTGTTTGTTGGCATTTTAGGAACAAAAATTGAAAGAACAAATAGTAAAGTCACACATTGTGGAAATAAGAAATAAAGTGCAAGGAGGATTAGATAGAATAATTCAAGCTCGGGATAGATAGATTTCCAAAGTTTTCAAAGGTAAGCAAAGTTTTAATTTTATACCAAATTTTAGTTAGTTAGTAGAATTTCATAATTATTATTGATTATTTGTCGAACCTTTGATCTTGTTAATTGAATAACGGATATGACCTTCGGGTCTCCCTTAATTGGGGGTTACCAGGAGACGGGGTCGTTACAATTGGTATCAGAGCGAAGGTTCCTCATTTAATCTTTAATAATTAGTAAATTTTATAAACTCCGTAGAACCCAAGGGAGTTATTAGAGGATTGTCTGAAATACTGAGGTGTCTAGAAAAGGATCACGTCCAGGGGCTGGCAATATTTTCCTCCACACCACTAGTTGGAATACGAGGACTCCCAGATTGTGTGACTGCCTGGTCGATGTCTTAGGGTATGACTCGAAATAAGATACCTTTAGGACTCTCTCATCTTGTTCATCCCTTCTCAACTCAAATTCTGTTAAGGACCTTAATGATTAGGGTTTTCTCTCTTTTCCTCGCCCTCTCGAGGTATGGGTAAGGTTGATAAGGATTAGGTAATCCTCCACCAAATTAATAAAAAGCATGTAAATAAGATGTCATGGACATAAGCTTAATAGAGTAAGTGTAAAGGAATAGATACATGCTTAGGTTGTATGACACGAGTTGTCATTGCCCTCAGGAGAGACCTGAGGATAGACCTCCTTGTCAGGAGGATGAGTAGAGAGAGTTAGTCTTGGAGGTAGAGACCTCCATTAAAAGTAGAAACATAGAACATCCTTTGAGGATGATGTTAACCCTAACCCTAAGTGAAGGTTAGAGAGAGAGATGACATGTCATGGTTGACTGGGCGTTTGGTTGGACATGCCTTTGGATTGCCATACGAGCCATGAGAGGTTGGATGACCTAGCACCTTTGGCAACCCAACCCGGGAAAGGGTCATGCATGTTAGAGCAAAGGGTAACTCCTTCATGGATGAAGTTAGAGAAGAACCTATAGAACCCTATGTGCTTATGCAGGTAGGGTATAGCTTGCACCCAGAGTACGTCAGTGGATGGCAGTAGGTTGAAACCCTGGCCAGTATGCATGATGGATGGCTTATGGGATGAGCATAAAGGGCTAGGTATAATCTTGAGCCAAACATGAGTTGAGCATAGGCTTTACCCACATAGGGGTATGCTTGTGAGCTTGAGCCTTCATGGAGAAAGGGCCTCTAGTAGGAAGGTTGGATGTAGAGTTAGCTCTGGAGAGAGAAAGCAGGACCCCAGTAAGAAGGTTGGAAGCTTAGATTCTGAGACATGAGGAATAGTGGGGAGTCGAGGATGATGCGACCTAAGTGGATGATAGTGGTTTCCCTATGCTTGACCCCTGGAGGCTGGTGATATCTTGGTTATCCTTAGAGGAACCAAACCCTAGAGAGAGGATGATGCTTCTGGTACCTATGAGATAAAGAGTGCCTTAGACCCTGAGGAGGTGTAAGTAACCAATTGTGAGGCTTTATACCTGGTTGGTTGTCCTTGAGGATGACTCAACTCTGAAATGTTGCTCGAATAAAAGGACCATGGGAAGCACATGACATACCTTGGACATGCTTGATTCATGGTTAAGAGATTGAGCATGCAGTTGGACACCCAAAGGTGGATCTAGGGTTCCTAGGTCTAAGAGGGGAAGCACCGTATCAGATTCTCATGATGAGATTTGAGTCTCTATAGTTTCGAGCATGGTACTCCTAATGTGTAGAGGTAAAGGAAACCCCTTAAAGTTAAAGGTATGTTTGATGAATCCCTCACAGCTAAGGATGAGAACAAGTGTGACCTAACATGGTTTTGTAGGTGTCTGTTTGTGCCTTAGTAGCTTGCTAGGGCTAAGCATGATCATGTGGAGGCAGACCGTAAACATAAGGATGCTTGTGACCTTTGTTATCAAGGTGTAGTTTCCTCCCATCTTGGGAGAGGGACCCTTTTGTAGGGGGTATACTAGTTTTGTTGGTTTTGAGGTAACTTAAAGAGGTCTCATAGGATCTTGAGAAACTAAGTGAAAAGTACATGGCGTGAGAATGAACCTATAGACTCATAGATGACCATCTCTATGTGCATGTGGGTGAGTTACCATGGAGGTAACTGGTATGGGGCTTGACCAAGGTAGGCAGGTCACCATGACCCCTGTGAAAGGATGAAAGACAGCCCATGAATGCAGAGAGAGAGATGATGAAGGCTTGGGTAAGGTTCTAAGTTGGACATGTACCATAATGGAATCCTAAGTCTATCCTAGGGTTAGGTAGGGATAAGACTGATGGAAGTAGGAGTTGCCTAATTCCCTAGTTGCACATTACCATAGGGCCGGGAGGTAACAGCTATCATTGTCTGAGGGTCATGGGTTAGGAGATTGATCATCTTCATGAACTCATGGGACCCAAAGGGCAGATGAGTAGGGCACTCTCTGGATGCATAAGGGAAGAGGGATGACCCCAAAAGTGTCGGCACCCTACAGACCTAGAGGAGACGACCAAGGATTTTGTGGTGACCCAAGTAGGTTCGAAACCAGTTTTCCATGGAAGTAACTTTTATATCAAGATGATCGTGATGTAGAGTCACATGTTGCACGTTTCAACTTAGATTTGAAGGTGTACTGGCAAGGTGGGATGTACCATCTCTACTCTTGGAACAAGAAGAACTCTGTATTTGGACGGCCGCCAAATGCTTATTTCTTCTTGTTATGGGAGTGATAGATAGGACAGTATGCCTGCCTTACACCAAGGATAAAAGATAATGTGAGTTGTAATGTTGCTATGAGGTAAGAAGACAGAGATGATAACATGCCCTTATGGAGTGAATGATACATGGGTGGTTTACAAACAAGGTAGTCACCTTATGAGGATGTTTTATCATGAGATATGAGTTAAAAACCAAGAGATTAAGCTCATAGTTTTCTTGATGAAGATAGACCTAGAGCTGAGATGAGATAATAAGTGGAATACACAGAGGTGTATGTCTTCAACATTACCTAACACCGAAGGATGAGAAGTGGTAATGGATGCTCTGGATGAGATGTAGCTTCCTAGTTTAGCTAGAGGCTAGAAGAGGTTGATAGGCTAACCCTAAGTCTGGAAAGGAGATGTGTTTGGCTAAACACTCCGAGGTAACGAGATATGTTGATCAAGTTAATGGTTAGTCAGCCTAGTCTGTGATGAAATGAAAGGATGGTGGTAGAACCTCAGATACACTTATTTGGAAAGGAAGGTGATGAAACCACAACTAGAATGGTTTAGGGTTTCCAAGGTATCAAGCTTGAGGAATCATGACATATAGGAAATCATGATTTCCATACACCATGGTACCACTGAGATAATGAGTGGTAGCAGTATTATGGATGTTGGAGATGAGGCTACATGTGGTATGCATAACAGGAGGTGAAGGACGAACACTAGTAACCCAGTGCTTGGACATAGAGGATAAGAGTCCCCGAGAGGGAATGGGAGTTCACCACTATGGATGTTGTGATAAGTCTCCCCTTGACCAAGGAAAGTCATGATGCAATATGGTTTATGGTAGATCGCCTTACCTAGATGACATGAGAAAGAAAGAGTGTTGTCAAGAGACAGATCGGGTTGAACTACATGTGAGAGAGATGGTTCAACTACACCATGATACGAGTTCAAAAGTTCTTGAGTATGACTTAAAAGTTCACTTCCATGAGGTGGAAGTAGGAACATGAAGAACTCGGTGTCAGTACCGCCTATCACCCCTAACTAATGGTTAGTATGATCCAGACTAGAGGGTCTGATGAGAGCATGTGTGCTTGTTCAGAGTGATACAAAGAGACAATTCTTAAGATGTGATGTTAACCCCCATAGCCTTTATCGGGATGCAAGAAGTTCTATAAGGAGGTTGTGTCAGTCACCACTTCATTATGATGATGTTGGTGAAGGAGGCCTCGTGAAGGTCAAGAAAGAACCCCAGTGTGTGCAGATGAAGTCGCTTGGTCATGCAGTGGCTGAGAGAGAGCCCAAGGGTGACATGAGTCACGAACTGATGCAAAGCAGATTGACATGCAATTCACTATGGGAGAATATAATGTGAAAAATCCGACCCCTCTGAGCTACAGCTGAGAAAGCTGAGTCCCCGATATATGGGTCCATTTGAGATGGATTGGTGGAGAAGGTTATGTTTAGCATTACCCCTCAGGATAACATGATGTATAAGGTGTTATATGAGTCCGATCTAGAGCACTATGTGAGGTACCCAAGCCATGTGCTGAGCCCTGAACCTATTCAGCTGTTTGAGAGGCTGAAAACTCCTGAGTCACCTATGAGGGTATGAAATACCAAGTTAAGAAAGAACTCAGATGGAAGAATATGAGATGATGAAGGTTCTTGGGAAGCACCATGGAAAGGGTAAAGCCACATGGGAACCCTGATGGACATAAGAAAGTATTATCATGTTTGTTTGCTTGCTTGATGGAATTTTGAGGACAAAATTCTTATAAGAGGGGAAGGATGTTACAACCCCAGTTTTTGGGTTCCTTTGGTGAGAAATGTAATTTCTCAAATTAAAAATATTGGAACAAATAATGATATAATTTGTTTGGAATAAATGGATTTCATTCTCAATAGCCTTGATGATTGTGTTGTGGGCTTTATTGGCTATTCGGCCCAATAACAAGGAAATTCAATTAATGAATAATTGAGTTTTTGAGAAAAGAGAGATGTGGAAACCTCTGGAAGGCAAAAGAATGTAATGCAAGGTTGGATTTCGTGCCTCATGGGTTACTTGTGTCCCAAGGAGTCCAAAGTTTCAAAAACAAAGCAATAAGAAAAGAAAAGATCAATTAATTATTTCTTTATTAAGAAAGAAATTGAAAATAATGGTAAAATGTGGAAAACAAGTGAAAAGATGTATAATTGAGTTATCCTTGGTGGAATTTCATATCTCAAGGATTTCTAATGTTAAAAGGAATACCAATGAGGAAAATAAAAGAGAAATACTCAAAAAGAGATATTTTAATGAGAAATAACCAAGATAATGAGAAATAATAGACATAGATACATCTAGAAGGATAATGAGTATCTTTAAAGAGCAATTTCGAAATATTTGAGTTTCTTGGGATCCAAGGAGTCCCAATAAAGAAAGAGGAAAGAGAAAATACCTATAAAGGAAAATAAGAATATAATGTGAATACGTTATTAATGGATTATGTGGTATTATTGAAGAAAGGGTATTTTCTACAAAAAAGGAAATATAATTTTGTGGCTAATAAGTTAAAGAATAAAGAGAAGAGGTGAGAGGAATTTCGAATTCCTAATATCTAAAGAACAAAGCATATTTTAAAGAGGTAAGTAGGAGAGGGAATCTTGCTTCTCCATGAAGGAATTGGATTCCTTTTAGAAGAGAACTTTGTTTCTTCATGGGCAAGAGTCGTAGGGCGTGGACGACCACCCCTATATAAAGGGTTGATCTCTGGCCTGAGTTGAAGAAGAATCCCACGTATTCAACCCTCTCTTCTCCTTCTTGTTTGTCCAAACTCTAACCTAAAGGGTGGAGCAACCTTGGAACCTATAGGCGGCTGTGGTGAGTTATTGGTGAAGGCACGAAGCTACCCCAACGATCTGGATAATTGGCTTCCATCACCTTTGCTCCCAGCTATGCTCAAAGCGCCTAGCAGATCTGCAGGATCTACCACCTTGGACACCACCGCTAGCATGGCTCCGGCCACCTCGATCGCACCTGGGTGGTGCCCTAGGTATGGCGGGATGTTGCGGACCCAGAGTAAAGGTAGGCGGCAGCCGCAGGACCTTGGGAAGGGAGCGCAGACCTAGTCGGCTGCAAGCTGGCCGCGAGTGCAGGCCTGGCCGCGAGTGCAGGCTTGGCCGCATGAATCTGCCGTCTTGGGCGTGAGCTAGGAGCAGCTACGGGGGTGCAGTGGTGCGACGGAGGCAAAGGGGAAGGTCTGGAGGGCCGTCGAGTCAAGGAGGAGCAGCAGTTGTCACGCGGATCGCGACTAGGGCTGCAGGTCGGCGCACCTGGCAGCATCGTGAGGAGGAAGAAGAAGTTTGGGGGCACTGGACGTTTTTACCCTCCGGATACAAAGAAGATGGTAGCCGAGCCGGGGGTATTTTATTAACTTGGTTATAAACTCAAACGCGGGCCGTGTTGCGAGCATGAGGTGACGTGGCAGCTTCCGGTTGGTCCAAAAAGGTATTTCTTCCAAAAATCATATCTCCCTAATAGTAGCTCGGATGATTATGCATAAAATATGAAATTTACTCAGAAAAATACGAGGAATCCACTAAAAATATAGTTGGATCCTGATTCTTCTTACAATTCAAAAAGTATATAAAGATGCTATCTTTAATAGTTTAATCAGTGAAAAACCCTAACCTTTGATGATTAATGAATTAGAAAAGGGTTATATGGGTGTTTAAAGCAGATATTAACCTGTTGTTAATAAAATGGCATATTAAATCTAAAAGGGTGGTCTTCATGCGTAATTGTATTAATTTAGGGTTCCATGTGCATAAATGAGAGTTAATGGGCCTTGAAACCCTAATGTTAGTTTTGTGACTCTTAATGGCTTTAATTGTTCAAATTCATGAGTAAAGTTGAGGTATGATAGTTCTAAGCTATTTTGAGTATAATAATTCTTAATTGTTGATAAATACCCTTAATATGGAAATTAGGGTTTTCTAAGGGATAAAATTGAGATTGATGATAAATGGAGTTCAAAGGTGAATTAGATCATAATGAACTGTGAGTTGTTAATTCGGAAGGAACCTAAGATGATAAAAAGTCTCTAACGTGAATATGTGAGTAATTAGAGTTTTGCACTTAGAACTATTGTTCTAGGGTTTTGTGGATATAAATAAGGAAAGTTGTAAAAGATCAAAAAAGAACCCTAATAAACCCAATTCGGATTAGAAACCCTAGAAAGTGAATCGAAGTCAATTAAATAGACATATTCTTGGTAAAGTGTAGTAAATAGGTTACATATGCTTTTCAGGAATTCTGTGATTGTTGAACTGCTTCTTGGATTACTTGCTTGCTTGGAATTGTTATTAGCTTGTTGAATCTACAAATCAGGTATGTGGTTAATTATGATTAATCGCAATAGTTTCCCAAGGGTTTCCCGAATGTTTCCTCGTATTGAATGCAATCTAAACAGTTGGATGTTCATACTTACAAAATTATAAAGTCACTATGGTTATCACAATTATAAAGAAATGTGTATTCTCGCACCTACATGCCACCCTGATTGAAGATACCATAAAGGTCAGGCCCAAGAGAGTAGACCCATGGGCACCATGAGAGGTGACCCCAGACACCAAGCTCGGGAATGAAAAGGTGGTCTATGATGCATGACTATGGAGCACCGTGAGAGGTGACTCCCATGCACCAAGCTCGGGATTGAGAAGGTGGACTTAAGTCAATGGCAAATGAGAAACCCTAGAGGGGTATGTCAGGGTTAGGGAAAAAGCGGTGGAGAATGACACATTGAAAATGTAAAGTGGCTTGTTAAATAATTTCATTGTGATTATTAAATTGTTAGGCATATTTGCAAGTTTTTGGTTGTTCCCACATACCAGTATATTTCGATATACTGACTGACGTTTTGTTTTTCGGTGTTTTAGGAACAATAATTGAAAGAACAAATAGTAAAGTGACACATTGTGGAAATAAGAAATAAAGTGCAAGGAGTATTATATAGAATAATTCAAGCTCGGGATAGATAGATTTCCAAAGTTTTCAAAGGTAAGCAAAGTTTTAATTTTATACCAAATTCTAGTTAGTTAGTAGAATTTCATAATTATTATTGATTATTTGTCGAACCTTTGATCCTGTTAATTGAATAACGGCTCTGACCTTCGGGTCTCCCTTAATTGGGGGTTACCAGGAGACAGGGTCGTTACAGATACCATGGAATGGTAGTCAGAATCAACTCTCATAGTGATAGTGGTGATTTTGGTTCTTAGACTGAAGTCACTACACCCATCACATGTTGTTCAATGTACTTTGACATCATCCAACATAACCTTGAATAAGGGATGTCATAAAGGTGATGTTCAGGTGCATTGTGACACATAGGGATTGAGTGTGAGTGATGTATATGGGATTTGTTCCTCCTACAAGAGATTGATATCCAGGCCACTTGATAAGTGAGACTGAGAAATGTATAGCCATACTCATGTGTATGTGAGCTCACATGCATCTTAGACAGTCTGCATTAGTTCAAGGAACATGGATTGAATGTTGAAGGATGACGATTTCATGCCTCGAGTTCAATCTGGATATTAGAGACAACAGAACTATACGATAATGGTAGAACTGATCATGGATTGTGGGTTGAAGTTGTTCTCTAATTTTCCAATTACCTGGGTAGTAATGATGTGCTTCTAGATGTCACTCATTGCTTGTGATGTCATAAGTTGGTTATGGACATTCACTACAAACGTAATTTAGGAGCTATAGGGTCACACACATATGATGCACTTAGAATAGGAGTTTACACATGAATATGGTTTAACTTGATTACTAAAGTGTTTATGTATTCAATATAAACAACATTGCTTATACATTGGCTGAACTGGAAAATAAAACAACCATTTCACAAGAGAAATGACTGTTTCATGATATAAAATGACCATTTCACAAGTAAAATGATCATTTCATGAAATGAAATGACCGTTTCATGAAATGAAATGACCGTTTCAGAAATGAAACGACTGTGTCAATAATGTAACGACTATTTCATCATCTTAATCATCTAGTTCAATGATCAATTTGATTGGATCAAGGATTGATGTCAGCGTCATGTTTGTATTAATCAAATATTAACTGCCAACACAATTGTAATTGGGAAACATAGTGAAATGGCCCGGTTCAAGGGTTGAACCGATCGGCTCACATGTGAAATAATCAGTTTAACTATGAATCGACCTATTCATCATTGACATGTTCTAGAAAATTCATGAGAATTCATCTCTTTGACTCCCACTCAGACTAGAACTATTAACCCTAGCCCTCCTATAAATAGAGGGGTAGTTGAGACTTTCTAGAGACACAAAAATCTCTCTAACAAGTTGTTGTCCTCTCTGGTTGTGGTAACTAGAGAGCCCAAGAAAGTCCTACCCATAAAAGGGAGGGATAGCAAGGGAGAGCCAACACCACAAAGCAAATCAGCCCTAGTAGGTTGACATTCGAAGGGACAACTCCTTTCCATTGGCTCTCATAGAACAACATGGAGTTCCTAGTGGTCCGTGTGGACTACTCTAGAGGCAAGGAGGTCGTTTGCCACCCACTAGAAGAATGCCAACAACCGTCATCCATGGTGTTGCACCAGGGGACCGTTGCTGACGACAGGTCGAGTGTTGATTGAAGAAGAAGCATGTTGCTACAAGGATAAGTTGCTAAACTTGCTCTAGAACAAGATATACCTTACAAACCACCCTCTTTCCCATTACATAGTTGTTGACGCGAGCTACTATATCAGGGGAATATGGCAGCAATTTTTTTTTGTTTTGATGCCATATTACCCTACACTAATTAGAGAGACAAACTGAATAGTCAAAATGTGATTACCATGGATTTGATACCATCTTGTTAGGAGTGGGGTCCTAGAGGGTATCCACTCCCTACTAAATTTGAGGAATAAACCATTTAACCCAAACACACTAAAAAATATGTTGGAATAGGTGTATTTTTTATTTCTCAAACAATGGTATACAAAATACCAAAGTGTAGCAACAAATTAATAAAACACAAAAACATTCAATTTTATAATATTAGAAAAGAATTTTCCATTAAGGGGCTTCCATGAAAGTACAGCATCAATATCTAAGTAGAGGTATATCTGACATCTCAAGTCTATCTCCCACTAAGAGTCATATGTATAATCCAGTTCCACGCCTGCGGGTCAAGTCCTCCATGTCCTACACCTAGGGTTGGAAGCATACCCTAGAAGAGAAGATAAAATGACAGTTGTCAGCATAAAAGTCAGTATGTGCAATAAAAATATAGATTGAGAAATATAAGGGAAAAAGGGCATCAAAGATAATAAGATTTCCCATAGAAGAGGAAACGTACCATCCAAGTGGATATCAAAATAAAGTATGAATTTCAATAGGATGAAAAAGATAAATAATAAGATATTTCTTGCTTTAAAAATGTCACAATAATAATATCACAAATCATAAGTAGTGCATGTAATCAACATAGACTAAGGTTATTTCAAGCAGGGCTAGGACACCATATGATCTCAGCCAAAAAGTATTGGGTATAAAAAGCACACCCAGGGTAGAATAAATGCATCCTTATATATATATATATATATATATATATATATATATATATATATATATATATATATATATATATATATATATATATATATATATATATATATATGTGTGTGTGTGTGTGTGTGTGTGTGTGTGTGTGTGTGTGTGTGTGTGTGTGTATGAGTGGAATACGCACACTCGGGATGGAATACACGCGTCCAGAAGTAAGGATGTAAAAATGTACCACTACTAGAAATAAAACTTGTAAGGACCCTGACCCACGTTTTGGGATAACCCTATTTGTTTTACCTAAGTATGTTGCTTAGAATCTTTCTCTAATCATCTGATATGTAATTAGGGCTTGTAGAAAGCTTAAGTTTCTTGTTTGAGCTTGTTTGGATGATGCTTGAGTTTTGTGGTGAGGTTTTGGTGCAATTTGCAATTCACCCAGAGTAGGGGTTGATGTGCAAATTTTCCACCTCTAGAGTGATCCTTCTCTCTCTTGACATCATCTAGAGGAGAGAGACATGGGCACCTTGTTTGGGTCTTGGTTGTGAGGTAATACCCTTGGTGATGTGTAGAACACATGAGTGAGATGTGTTTTGCTCTTGGATGTGTTATCTCATGTTAGAGAACCTTGGAGAGGCTACCCTATCATTTTGTGAGTATGTAGGGTTACTCCCTATCATTTTGTGTGTGTAGGGTTATGACCTATCGGTTTGTGAGTGTGTAGGGTTATACCCTACCGGTTTGTGAGTGTGTAAGGTCATGCCCTATCGGTTTGTGAGTGTGTGGGAATATGGTATCGGTTTAGTGAGACCATAACCTTGGTAGGAAACCAAGAGGGAGAGATCTAGCCTAGACCATAACACCAAGTCTTGCATGTTGTTTCATGTGGCTCCTTTTTTGTGGACAAGTGTCACCTAAGCTCCTAAGGGGATGACACCTCTCCCATGACCTCTCTTTCATCCCCCTACTATATAATCTTCTTTCTCTCCATGCAAGAGAATCCTTTTATCCATCCTTTCTTTCTCTCCTTCTTGGTGGACGACCTTGAGAAGATTTAAGAGCTAGGGAGGTTCTCTTGGAGCTTGGTGGATGAGTTCCAAGTTGTGGTGTTCCTTGATCATCTTACATCTTCTACCTTATGGTGATCAAGATTGGTGGATCATCTTCTACCTTGAGCTCGTGAGCTTGAAGCTTGACCTTGGAGCTTGGATCTTGGTGGTGATCTTTGAGGCAGGTTATATAACTCTTAAACCTCCTTTGTTATTTTCACTTGTTCACATGTTTATGTTTTTTCTCATCTCTAGATCATGTATCTCATGTATGCTAGTAGTTGGTGGTGGTTTTTGAGAACTCTTTTGATGAAGGAATCATGTTTGGTTTTCTATCCACACCTTGCACCTTATTGCCATGATAGTAGATGGACTAGTTGATGATCTTCCTAAGGTTGAAGATGACAAGTCCACACACACATACACAAAGTTGTGGGTGCTCGTCATGACTTATGGGGCATAAACTGACGCATCATGTGACAAGTCATCATGACTTGGGGATGCTAAATTGATAGGCTTTGATGAGGTTAACCTGTAATGCCCTAGAGGTGCCTAGATCGATATGCTTGACACCTTAGAACGATATACTTTTATGAGGTTAACTTGTCATGCCCTAGAAAGAGCTAGACTGATATGCTTAACACCTTAAAACGATATGCTTGAGGGTGCTAGCCCGTCATGACCAGGAGAATGTCTCGAGTTGGAGTGTCAAAACGTGATGCCCTTGGTGGAGCAAGAGGCCGACATGCCCTAACCCTAACAACCTATCACACTTAGGGTTACCTAATACACCTAGTGTTTCCTGACACACTTAGGGTTTTCGTCACACCTTCGAGTGGGGTTTCCCGTCACACCTTCAAGTAGGGCTAAACTGACACGTCCTGGTAAGGCTAACCCTTGTGCCTTGCATAGAGGTAGTTGACATGTTATGGTGGTGACAAGTCGACACCCTATGGCAAGTATCAACATGACACCCTTGGTGCTAAACTGATATACCTCATGTGTGGTTAACCCAACATGCTTGGACTGGTCTAAACTGATACCTTGTAATGGTAGTCATGGTACATCATGTCAATGATAGGGTTATATGGTATGATATGATACCCTATGGGGCAGTTGTATGAACAATAAAGGAGTTTTGTTTTCTATAACTTGTAATTTCATAACATACCTTATAGTGATAACAGAAGTAATGATCTAAGATTGGTTGTTGATCCAACCTTGTAATCCTTAATCAGTTAAGGAGAACCCTAACCCTAATGATGTAGTGTGAATGACATGAATGCTTATGGGATGGTAGTAATGATGATGTATTATCTTTCTTGTTATAAGTTCCTAACCATGCAGGTAACACAAGTTGGTATGCATAGCTAGATAAGAGCTATGGTGTTTATGATATGTTTGAATGGGCCTTATGAGGCATGTGTGATGTGGGTATCATAGGAAAAGGAGAAGAATGGGTCTTATGACCTAATGATGGTTTATTGTCTAATATGTGATGATAATCTCTTCAATAACAAGATGAGGGGTTGCTACCTCAAAGTGTGTAGTCCTTGTGATGAAAAATATGGTGAATGATAAGCATCAAGTGATAATGTGATGAGATCACACCTTATATGCTCAAATATGTTCTGGTGATGTATTATGCCCTTATCTTTGTAGAACTTGTTTAAATTTTGTACGTTATATCTTGATTGATGCTAAAAAACACTTAAATGACCTAACTAATCAAGTGGAACCTTATCATGTAGTTTGCCCTATGCCATAGATCCATTCAGTGTTAGCATTTGCTGAATGGTGAAATGAGTTTAACTCAGAGTGCATATTTTTTAATATACAGGGGTGAGGACGAATATCCCTTTACGTCCAAGATATGTGACACATCATTGGCCATGGGCCATACCCTATAAGAGTACAGATTTGGGCCATAGCTTAGTGATATGTGACACAAGATTGGTTGCGGGCCATACCCTGGAAGAGTGCGACTGCGGGCTGTAGCTCAGTTTCACTAGCGTCGTGACATGTACCAAGATGGGCTAGGTTTGCACAGCTGGACTATACGTCATTGGAAGTAGTATGATTGATGATGTCCTTGCATGATTCACTCATGTATTGACCACGAGGTTTGGTGAGGTCGTGGATTTCAGCTTTTCTACTAGACCTGGTATGGCACCAATTTCGACTTAGCAGTGGTCGGTTGGATTTGGGTGGTAAGACTCAAATCCTTGGGGCATAATAAAATACATAAACAGCCATGTAGTATATTTGTATAGGATAAAATATAGAAACATTAGATGAGGCCTTGCTTGCTCTTGTACAGTATTGTTGGTAGAAAATATACATGTCCTTCATATTCCTTTTATAATGTTATGATGTTCCATAATTCAATAGTAGTTGCTTACTTTGTTATTAATGATTACCTTCTTATCATAGTTGTAACTTTATTGCTTGCTTTAATCATCTTATATGTGATAGTAATAGAGTTGGTGGAGAGTTATATCTCCTGCTGAGATTTGGAATCTCACCTCATTGGTTTCCCACATCCTTTTTAGGTGGACATGCACGAGGAGGCAGAGATTGTGCAGCAGAGGTTGAGCAGCAAGAAAGATAGTAGTTGACAATGTTGGAAGTGTTGTTGGATGTATTTTGTTGTTAGAGTCCTAGAGTCATCCATGTACACTTGGGTCTTTGGGGATGTTTTGTAGACGTGCTTTTAATATATGGTTGGCTTTTGTGCCTTTTGTGCATAGTTGTGGTGGATATATGTATATATGTTTCAAATAGTTTTTCTTGTAACAAGTTGATGACACTCACAGTAACTGCTTTGTGACATGGAAGGACTTGTGTGAAAAGGGTTTTGTTGTTTGACAATTTTATGAAAATGGTTTTAATTTTCAGTATTTTCCAGTAACCTGTTTGTTTAATCCTTCTTCCGCGATTTTGTTTTGAGTGATCTCGCTTGGGTGGCGTGAGGCGTCACGAAACTAGTCTAAGCCATACATAATGTGGGGGTAAGAATAAGTTTCTTCAGGCTTCAAATAAAATATGAGAACATCTCTATATTATTAAGTGGGGTCAGAGGACCCATAAGATAATATCCCATCAATATCCACAATTAATATACATCATAAGATCATAAAGTCCATCATAACAAGGTTAGGGTATCAAATACTCAAATTAGGACTTCCACATGGAAACCATATATAAATATGAGCCCAATAAGAATATTCAGCAAAGTAAGATCATTACAAGATTAGAATCAACATAGAATAATTCACATGAAATAAATTCTCAGAAGAGAGAGAAATTGTATAGGCTAGTTTGTCCATAGGACCAAGAGAGAGAGGGAATATAGGTGATTGATCAATGTGATGAATAGGGAATGAAACATACCTCAAATGAAGTCTACATATGTCTAAGGTCAAAAGCCCTAATTCCATCTCAGTCCACAAGCAACATGTTAAAGACATATATGAAATTAGGATTAGGTTTACATTAATTATGTAAAACCTAAAAATTGCTTTTTATTATTGTGAATTAGGTAATGAAAACTATACCATTTTGTATATTACATTTTTTGAGTTCATATTAGATTTTACTTTATTTTTTATTACGTATAAGTTATTAGATATGAATTTGAAATATTAAACAATTAGGAAAATTCTTGGAAAAATCACGTATTTATTTTATTTGATTTGGGTATAAAACTGATACCATTGGATAGGGAATGACCTCATGATTACAAAACATCCTTTAATTTATTATTCTATCATGCAATTAATTTACTATCAATTTTACACAATTCGTTCAATCGTAAATCTTAGAAAATCCACTTCTAATATCTTATCCTCCAGAGAGGAGGGGCACATATGAGTTGGCCCTATAATGTTTTGCCACACGGCTTGGGTCATCGGAAAATAATACGTGCCTAAGAACCAGACCAAAAACATGGAATTTCTCCCGAAAGAAAAGTGAGAAGTAAAGAGAAGGGGACGGGCAAAATAAAAAAGACACCTACACATCTTCAACGTTGGCGATCACCATCTCTACTCATATGAGGGGAACATCTAGAAAGCAAGGAGCTTTAAAAACTCCACGACCGAAATGATCATGAATCAAGGGAAAGATTCGACATATATAAAGGGAACCATCGGTCCATCACCTCTCCCAGGTCCTCACAGTCTCAGAAAGCCTGAGCAAGAGCAAGGGGAAGATCAGTCCACCATGGAGGCTACTGTACCATGGACAAAATAAAGGAGCCTATGGAACTCGAGTAAGGAGAGAAAATCAACCAAAAAGAAGGTGTAAGGAGTGGGAACCAGAGGGGATCCACTCCATAATAAAATTTGAAGAATAAAACTTCATTCAATACACGCTCAAAAGGTATGCTGGAATAGGTGTAAAATTTTCAAATTTCACATGATTGTATATAAAAGACCAAAGTAAAGCAGTAGAATAAAAGTTTCATGACTATAATCAATTTTTCAAAAGTATATCATCATCTCCCATACAGGGTTTACATGGATATTACATCATAAGGATCTAGTATAGGGAAATCTAAACCATATCAAGTTTGTCCCCAAGAATCAACTCCTTAATCTAGGTCCATCACAGCATGCCATGTCCTCCATGTCCTACACCTGGGTTGGAAGCATACCCCAACAAGAAGGAGAAAACTAGATGACATCAACAAAAAGCTGGTATATTCAAGCTAAATTTAGATTGAGAAATATAATGAAATAAAGGACGTCAAATAGATAAGGTTTCTCATACAAACGGAAAGAACTACCCAGTTGGGCATAAAAGAATATGAATTTCAAAAGATGTTAAACAAGATAAATACTTGCCATTAAATCAAACATAAATATTGTGCCATACAAGCACATTTAAATATTTTTGGGAACATATCCCATCACAATAATAAGAACATACATGCATGTGAGATAAGCATAGCACTAGAACAATATAAATAACAAAGGCGGCCAAGTCTCACAAACTTGAAAACTAATAGAGAATGACGTACTGCCAGACTCCCAATATATGTAAAAGTAATGGGCATCACCACATGGGTATGGGGAACACAACCTCCATCCCAAAAATAATACATGGGCACACAACCCAAAAACCACTGCAATTACACTAGTCTAGGGCTACTGAGTCACATAACATGCTTAATGTAGAGGCAAGTAAAACATATAGTCATATTAAAAAAAATTGTCATAACACAAATGGACAATATAAATAGAAACCACATAAGTTGGCAAAAGTAACACATGTCACCATGTAGAATTTCCATCATGATCCAAGTATAACATAGAGTCAAAAGAAAGTCCATCATAATAAATTGATCATAAGATCAAAAACAAATAAGGTATTCTACAAGAAATATGTTCTCAAAAGAGAATAGGAATATTGTGTAGGTTGATTATCCATAGGACCAAGAGAATGAAGAAAATAGGTCATTGCTCAATGTAGAAGAATAGGAGATGCAAAACATATATGAAGAGAGGATAAAATTAGAAATTACTCAATGTAGAAATAATGTGGGATGCAATCATACCTTACTCTAGAATCTATATGATTCCAAGACAATCCTAGATTGAAGCCTAGGTCTCCAAAGCACCTATTAGGCATATATGTAGATTTAGGGTTAAGTTTATATTCATTATTCAAAACCCTAAAAATCACCTTTTTATCATTACTGAATTGGGTTATGAAAAATATGTCATCTTGTAGATTACATTTTTTGAGTTCATATCATATTTTACTTTATTTTTCTAAATTATAGATTATTAGTTATAAATTTTAGAAAAACTAAACCAATTAAAAAATCCATAAAAATCGTGTATTTATTGAATTAGAATTCGGTGATGAAACCAATATTATTGGATAGAATACAATTTTATGTGTCCAAAACATATTTTCATTTCTTTTCCCGACCTATAGATTAATTACTATGCATTTTATAATTCTAACCAATGAGAACATCAGAAAAAGCCACATTGATAAATACACTTGACACACCATTGTTGAGGTGGCCCTATCAAAGATGGCCAAGTGGACAAGGCCTTCAGCCATTAGACACACAACTTAACGTGAAAAAGGAAACAATAGTCGACAAAATGATGACTTTACCCCTGACTGTAAAATGAAGAAACAAGAGCAGATATGGGGGTAAACCAGGAAACCAATGCAGGAACATCATCTTCTCGTCCTGCTACATCAAGAAAAGAAATAGGATTTGAACTCCTAGAAGGGAAAGGTTGCATAAGTGAGAGACCAAACCATATCAAAAAATCAACAAGCAAGGCAAGGAAACTCTCCACAAGGGTTCCATGGAGTCAGGCAAACAACCCCCAAGTCAGTGAGACCAGAAATGCCTCCTCATGGCATCCCCGATTATGGAAAATAGAGCAATGAGCACAAGAATGAAAATGGCAATATAGCAGAGGGACAAACAAGATTGAAGCATGGATAACTCTGATGAAGCAAGAAAAAGTTAGGAGAGGGTTTACCATGGTCAGAGATTAACCAAGAAGATCCAACGCTGACGGTTGCCCATGGAAAAAATTCCATGAGTGGGGGAGAGTTTAACTTGTCAAAGCCCAGACATAGAGAAGGCGACGCACAACTTTGCAATTGTCTCAGGAGGGTTCAGGAGCATGGAATTTCATGGAGATGATTGTAGTCATAGAAAGGTAATGACCATGGCTGACAACATACATTGTCTTAGGGGCAACATTCAAGGGTGTTTCGAGTTCAATTGAGGGTGGAGGCAAGTTTCTATGGATTCAGGAGTTGTTTGTAGGTCATTAGGTTTAAATAGAAAGGTGGTGTGGGTGTTTGTGGATCAGGGAAAACAAGAGATGCAAACTGGTATTTGAACATTTGCTGATTTTGGGAAACTAGGGTTCACATTATAGCTTGCTCGATGCGGAATTGAACAACAAATTTGATGGCAAAGAAATTTTGGAAAATGATCAAGAGTTGCGGGAGATATGTGCGAGGGAAATACAGAGGCACTATTCACAAAGAACTCAATCTCCTACCCAAGGTAGGAGATGACTCATATGCTGTCAGATCAAGTAACCTTTAACTTTTGAAACACGAATTTGTCATTAATTTCCTTTCTTGGAATTATTTAACCAATTATTTAATATTTTAAGCTTTATTTACATGGTTTCTTTCCTAAAACACATTGGAACATTAAAGATGGTCCAAATTAGATAAAACTCACACAGAGGATAATTTTAACATGTAGATTACAAATTTGAGATTTATTTCCTCTATTGGAGTCATTTAATGATTTATTTGATATTTTAGAGAAAGATCCATATTTCCTATCCAAACATTACAAGGATTGTTGGTAAGGTATGCCCATAAAGAAAATTATGTGATGACATGGCATATACCATATAAGGATTTGATTAATACTAATGAAGGCAAGCTTCCAATTCATTATGTTTCATTCAGTTATGAGATAATGAGGAAACACGATGAATGTTTAGAGAATAATATTACTCAATGACATATGTCTTCAAGTATTAGTCTTTTGGAAATGAGATCATACAGATATTAAGAGTACATATAAATATTCTCATTATGCCTAGTCAGTTGTTATTGTGGAAGGTAGATAGACAACAATAACACATAAGATTGGAGTGTCAGTTGGTTGATGACTGAGTCTCACTAAGTCATGATATGGCAATATCAAACCATGCACACAGATAAATGTTAGGGAACATTGTATCAGACAGACCCACCTTGAGAGTGAAACATGGAAACCATCATATGGTAAGTCATAGTTAGAACTCATAGTGACAATGGTGATTGTGATTCTTAGACCTGAAATCAATGCACTCGTCCCATGCCGTTGGGTATGATTTGACATCATAAACGCAGTCCTAAAACATGGGTTGTTATAAAGGTGATGATTTGGTGACTTTGACACATGGGGATTGACTGTGAGTTACAGATATGGGATTTGTCCCTCCTACTAGAGTATGATATCATGGCCACTTCATTAGCGAGATTGAGAAATGCATGCACATGCACATGTGAATCAATATATGATATCGAGGTCACATTATCTCAGACAGATTATTCTTGGTTTAAGAAACATGAGAGGAACATAAAGAGTATGACGAGTCCATGCCTTGAGTTCACTATGGATATCAGAGACAAATGAATTATACAATCACTACAACATCTTACACATATTGTAGGTTGAAGTTGTTCTCCAACTTTCCATTCACTTGGGTAGCACTGATGTGTGACTAGGCACCGCTCCTTGCTTGTGATGTCATAAGCTAGTTGTGGACATTCATTGCCAATGTGATATGAGACCTATAGGGTCACACACAAAGGAATTCATCCAGAAGAGGAGTTTATCTTGAATGATGATTTGATTTATTACTAAAGCCTTTAGGTATTCAATTCATGCAATAGATCGACTGATTGGCTGACTGGTCTGCCAAATGACCATCTCACTGAGTGAGACAGCCATTTTGGCATGTCAGACGGGTGAATCAAGTGTTGAGATGGCCGTTTGGGTTGTCGGGGTAATCAGAGTTCGAATTGGCTAAGTTATGTCCTTGAACCAGCTGGTTCAATATGATTGAACTGACTGGCTCATCTCCGACTCACTAGACAGTCGTCTAGGTGAGTGAGATGACATCTCACTTGAGTGAGATGGCTCAGATGGGTCGAATGAATATTTTAGATGTTTCCCAAATAGTTTTGATTGCACATACTTGAAGTGCAAGTAAATTAATATGTGTTATTAATTAGAATCGAAATTACCAAATTTGTGTGTGATTGGGAAACTGCTAGACATGCGTCTAGCAGTGCGAGATGACCATCTCATGTGACTAGACGGCTGTTTTGGCTATCGCAGGTTGTGAAAATTCAAGATCTTTCAGTCCCTTCCACTCCTGCACAATCCCATACTTACTGGGAACCCTGACCCTAACCCCGCCTATAAAAGGAGGGGTACCGGGGGCTACCTAAAACACAACACAAACAACTGAGAATCAGTTCTTTTGAAAATTGTTGTCCTCTCTGGTTGCGGTAATCGAGAGAGCCCAAGAAAGTCCTACCAGACTAGGGAGGGATAGCCACATGAGAGAACAACTAATTGTTGTTGTTGTGGGAGAGCAAGTTGGTGACTAGTACACCAATGGGAGGGACAAATCTTTCTTATATGTTTTTGTTGAATGATAGGAGTTCTAGTTGGTCTGTGTGGACTACTCTAGAGGCAGGAGTCCTTTGGCTTCTTCTAGGAGGACAACTGCAACCTGCAGTACATGGCGAGACCACAAGAGTGTTGCAAAAGTTATTCATGTTCGTTGTTCGTGGTGAAGACCAGGTGCTGCACAACCACTGTCCAAGAGCAACTAGTCGATAGTTGCATTGAAGTGAGTTTTGTTGTTGGACTTGCTCCAGGACCAGGTATAACTCACTGAACCATCCTTCCTATTTCATAGTATGATGCGATCTTGTTGTTATGGGAAAATAGATAGATAATTTTTTTATTTCCGATGCTATACTTTGTGTCCATATTTCCCAATACTGGTTTTAGAGCCACATAAATTTATTATAATTTAGGATAATCAATATGATCAATTTTTGGTTTAATCATTTATTAATTACATATGATGTGAATATTTAAACTATCTCATATGCATACCCGATCAAAGACCATATAATCCCAAACTAATATATATATGATATGATATATGTGTAATTTACATGTATTGCCCTAAAAAGTAGTTTTGATGGTGGATGTGTAGTGTGGTTATGGAAAAAACCTTGTCCTTGTGTATGGTTGAATGATTTGGTTCCTATTTATCTCAATTTGTGTATCGAGCCTCTACCTCCTCTTCCCAATGTAAAGTTAATGCTTTCCTACCTTTGCTCCCCTTGAAAGTAACTCGAGGTTTCTCTTATTCAGTGTAATAAAGAAGTAATAGGATAGTTCATTTTCTTACAACGATGTTGAATATGTTCATCCTGGGTGAAACGACAAGTTTGTGAGACAAGCCGACTATTTGGAGGAGCAAGGAGGATGTAACGATTGAACTAGATGACCGCCTGGTGGTCCAACTGATCGTTTGGAAGGATTTCATACATCAGTTGTATAGGAGGCCAGACGACCATCCTAGAAGGCCCAAATAACTTTCTGGAAGGTACCCAGACATTGGTTGGATAGGAAAACCAACTGATCGGCCAAGAGGCAAGACAATTGGTTCAAGGGTTGAACCGATCTACCTAGATTGGTAAGCCCAAATCTACACCAACAACATGCTCATACATGTGATGTGATGATTGACCTAGGTGGTGATAATTCCTTGCGGCTTCAAGGAATTACAAGTAGACATGACCATAAGCATCACTTTTTTCTTGTATTGCATGTTTACATTGTGGGATATAGCATGCATATGATACTTACTATATATGCAGTGATTGGATACAATATATGTAAATATATAATATGATATACATAAATCCCTCAATCAACATATAAAATCTAAGATGCTTTCCAATAGAAGTACACATGAAAAAATTGTTCGACCAAGTGTAGGTTATGCTAAAGCATGGTGCACGGTCTACCTCGTGGAAGTGTGGTGGTAGTAATGTAGGTTCAACTAAAGCGGGGTGCATTATTATCGTATTGGCTATTGGGCCAGGCTTAATTGGTAATTTTTAGAGATTCTAAGCCCAGAAGCATGCAGATGATTATGGCAAAGAGTTGAGCATATCATCTATCCAAGAGTTTCATATGATGCAATTGACATGATTGCCTACCTAAATAATCAAGTTGTGGGCGATCGACAAAATCTGACTCATGATTTGATGAAATATGGATATTAGCCCAGTAGAAAAAAAATTCACTACAGTCTTCCAAATTGATACTTGAGGGTTGTCAATTTGAACAAAATAATGAGAACGATGATGAATTAAATACCTAATTAGTATGGCCCAAATTTAATCAAATCAAATCAAAATGAGTTTTTGACAAAATTCCAAATTCTTTTGCATAATCAAATGGATATGAACAACAATCACTTCTCTCTGTGATCGGTCCTTGAGAAGGACAAATTAATTGGGAACAAGTTCCACAACTGGTTTAGGACGTTGAGAATCATTCTCACACAGGAGCATGAGCTCTATGTCTTGGAGATGCCAGAACCAGATGAAGCACCTCAAAATGTGCCAAAGGCTGACAAGGATGCCTACAAGAAGCACACTGAAGATAGCGTAGATGTCAAGTGTTTGATGCTATGCTCCATGAACTATGAATTGTAGAGGTAGCATGAGAACATGGATGTGATTGAGATAGTCACACATCTCAAGAACATGATCTAAGATCAGGAAAGAAAAGAGAGATATGATGTCTCCAAGACATTATTCAAATGTAACATGGCATAAGGAGATCCAGTAGGTCCTCATGTGCTCAAGCTTATTGGGTATGTAGAGAACCTTGCTAGATTGAGATTCTCCTTGGGTCAAGAGTTGGCCATTAACATGATTCTGCAATATCTTCCAGAGTCATATAGTTAGTTTGTCATGAACTACAACATGAATGACTTTGACAAACCGTTGACAGAGTTGTTGGGCATGTTGAGAACAGTTGAGACACAAATGAAGAAAGACAAGCCCAAGTCTGTGATGATAATCAGTAAGACAAAGGGGAAGTCTAAAGTCAAAGGCAAAGCTATGAAGACTTCTAAAGCTAGCCAAAAGCCCAAGTCTTCAGATCTCAAGCCAAAGGGAGGTGTAAAGAAAATAAGAGGTGATTGCCACTATTGTCACCAGCTTGGACATTGGAAAAGGAATTGCCCATTCTGGTTGGAGGAACTAAAGAAGGAGAAGGAAGGCACTGAGGCCTCCACTTCAGGTACAAACGTTATAAGATAAATTTGATTACTTCTTCAAATTGGTATGTGATACCAAATAGAAATCTGACATACTGATGTGCAAGATCTGATAAGAAGTAAAGGCCTTCATGCAAGGACAATGATGGATAAGGCGGATCAAGAGTTGCGGAAGCTTTGTCTACATTTAAATTTATCTTATCCCAATGAGCATGTAATAGAGTTAATAGAACTACTATTTCATTATGCCATTAGAATCTTTTATGCTTCTTGTATGATAAGGATGATATATCAATAAAGTAAGAGATTAATGTTTCTATTTCAAAAGACATGATCTTGCATGGTAATGCCAAACATCTAATGATCTCTGTACAAAAGACTTTGAGATGAATGTTTATAATGTTAATACCAAAGGATTATAATTGATAACTCAAGATTATCATTAGCAATCATCATATTAAATGTATATATAAGAAATGCATACCTAGAATACATATTGATGTTAATATAGACTCCCTTAGTTGTGAACCTAAGGAATATGTGATTCGTGCTTGATCATAATGTGACATAACATCCTTCACTAGATGTAGTGGGATGACAAGTCTTCCATCAGACCTCATGCATATGATGCATGGAGATCTTATGGAATGAATGATATAGATGATTACTCATACTTTGTTTCACTTACTAGTAATATGATAATATGTACTTGGTAAAATAGAAACACAAATCTCTTGAAGTGTTCAAGGATATTATAACTGAAGCATAAATTTGATGAAAATATTAAGAAACTTTGATGATATCAAATGTTGAAATATTTTGCATCAATGCCTTGAGAACCTTTAAAGAAAGGATTGTGATAAGTCAAATCCATCTGAGCATGATGATGCTTTGGAATGAAGGAAGTAGACCATGACGAGTCATGATATGATTATTCGTTGGTTCAATCTTATTATCCTCATAAATATATATACCTATCACTAAATAGTGTACCACCTGAATGGTTTATACGACATCATATATGATATGATTGGGAATGTTCCAATATGTCTAGAGGATTGAAACCTACATTGAGAAAGTGGTTTCTTGAAATGTTCAAACCATGATTGTTGAATGTTACTATTAATCCCAATCCATTAACAAAAGTGTTTTGTTGATAGGATAATTAAGTTCCTAAAGAATCAGTGGGAGCTAAAAGTAAACTCAAAATGTTTGAGGAAAACAAAGAGGTACAATGAGAACGAAGAGAATCACAAGTTGTTGTAGAAAATCAAGTTCGTCATGTGACATAGAATAAAAATAGTTCTAGTAGAACACATCTGAGATTGAAGGATTGTGAATCCAACAACTCAGATAAGTTGGTCATATCAAGATGATCCAACTGATCAACTAGAAACTATTAAGTATCAAATCTGAGAAGTGGCTTAAAGCCATTATGGGATCCATGTAAACTAACAAGTAGGACCTTGATAGCGCCACCTAAAGAGGTAATACCTAAAGGGTGCAATAAGGTCTTGTGGTAAATACCTACGTGGATAACTTAAGAGGACAAATTGGTTGAAAAGTTTTCAAATCAGTTCAATTTGTTGAACATGATAGAAATTCCTTTACCAATTTTCATGCTTGTTGTTGTAGTTAAAATAGACTGTGATATTTGGCATGTGAAGATGGAAACTGGATTCCTTAAAAGGAATCAATCAGAGGATGTGTGTACGTGACACAACCTAAAAGGTTTCATGACTTCAAGAAATGAAAATAAAGTCTATGTACTATAAATTTTAGTATGGGATTGAAATAAGCATCTCAAAGATGTGATCTTTTGACTTGACAAGATAGTCAAAGAGTTTGTCTTGAATCAAAATAAAACATGAAATCTATGATTTCAAAAGATTTAGTAGGAGCATATATAAATATTCCACATGTGATGAGGAATGGCATCTCGATAATGTGAATGTTGAGAACTAGCATGAAAACACCTTCAACAATGAAGGATAAGGTGAAACTTCTTATGAGATAAGGATCAAGACCTATGAGATAGTTCTTGAATGTTTCACAATGGAAGTTTGAACATGTACAATAACAATGCGTTGAAAGATTTCAACATGAATGGATTCAATAAGAGACAATCCAGATTAGTCTCTCATGAACCATGTGTTCCAATTCTTGTGAAGAATGGAAACAACATGATTAAGATTCCATAGGCTGGTATAATAATGGATCTTTCATGAATGCTATGAATGTACTTATCCCAATTAATCGTGTATGTATTGGATATGACAAGATGATATAAACTCCAATAAGGGTTATTGGAAAGTCATCGAAGATATCCATTAGTACTTGAGAAGTGACTAAGGATAAATTTATAGTCAATAAGGATAACAATAAAAGGAAGAATTGGATGTAAAGAGTTACATCGATGCAAGCTTCTATAATGACAAAGTGATCGCAATAAAATATGTTTTGATTTAAATGAGAAATGTTGTTAGTTGGAAGGGTTCCGAACTAATAGCCATTATTTCTATTCTACAATAGAAGTTGAGTATGCTTATGTTGTGAACATAGAGTGATACTATATGGATCTAAAGGTTCATGTGAAGAACTTTTAGATATTCCAACCATTGATGGTTGAGTAGTGATAATATGACAATAATGGAGCTAAGTGTTAGGCAAGGAATACCATATACCATATCATGACAGTTATGTCTCATACGAGAAATCATACAACAAAGAGATAAGGAAACATGCAATATACCGACTATTAACAAAATGTTTATAACTTGCTCGATTATGCACTTGTGCACCAGATGCATGTTGGACATGTTTAGGTCACTAAGGATGAGATCCGTTGGTGATTAGCTCTAAGTGCAAGTGGGAGTCTCTTGGTAAGGTATGCCCATAGAGCCAATCATGTGATGATTGACATGGCATATACCATAGAAGGATTTATTAATACTCATAAAGGCAAGCTTCTAATTTATTCTATTTCATTCAGTTATGAGATAATGAGGAAACATTATGAATGTCTAGAGAATAATATTACTCAATGACGTATGTCTTCAAGTATTAGCCTTGTGGAAATGAGATCATACATATCTTAAGAGTACATATACATATTCTCATTGTGTCCCTAGTTGGTTGTTACTATGGAAGGTAGATAGACACCAGTAACACATAAGACTAGAGTGTGAGTTGTTTGATGATTGAGTCTCACTAAGTCTTGATATGGCTAGGGAATAGTGTATCGAACAGACCCACCTTGAGAGTGACACATGCAAACCATCGTATGGTAAGTCATAGTCAGCTCTCATAGTGAAGGTTGTGATTGTGATTCTTAGACCTGAAATCACTGCAGTCGTCACATGTCGTTGGGCAGGCTTTGACATCATCAAACGCAGTCCTAAAACATGGGTTGTTATAAAGGTGATGATTGGGTGTCTTTGACATATGGGGATAGACTATGAGTGATAGATATGGGATTTGTCTCTCTTACTAGAGTATGATATCTTGGCCACTTGATTAGCGAGACTGATAAATGCATGCACATGCACATGTAAATCAATATATGATATTGAGGCCACATTATCGCAGACAGACTGCTCTTGGTTCAAGAAACATGAAATGAACGTTGAGAGGATGACAAGTCCATTCCTCAAGTTCACTTTGGATATTAGATAAAAAGGAATTATACAATCACTACAACACCTTACACATATTGTAGGTTGAAGTTGTTCTCCAACTTTCCATTCACTTAGGTAGCACTGATGTATGAGTAGGCACCGCTCCTTGCTTGTGATGTCATAAGCTAGTTATGGACATTCACGGCCAATGTGATATGGGACCTACAGGGTTACACACAAAGGAACTCATCTAGAAGAGGAGTTTATCTTGAATGATGATTGGATCAGATACTAAAGTGTTTAGGTATTCAATTCACATAATAGATCGACTGATTGGTAGACTGGTATGCCAAATGACCATCTCACTGAGTGAGATGGCCGTTTGGGCATGCCAAATGGATGACTCAAGTGTTGAGATGGCTGTTTTAGTTTTCGGGATAATCAAAGTTTGAATTGGCTAAGTTTTGCCCTTGAATCGACCGGTTCAATATGATTGAACCAATCAGCTCATCTCGTACTCACTAGACGGTCGTCTAGGTGAGTAAGACGGCATCTCACTTGAGTGAATTGGCTCGGTTGGGTCGAACAAATATTCAAGATGATTCCCAAATTGTTTCAATTTCACATACTTGGAGTGCAAGCAAATTAATATGTGTTATTAATTGGAATTGAAATTTTTGAATTTGTGTACGATTGGCAAACTTCTAGAAGGTCGTTTGGCAGTGTGAGATGACCATATCATGTGACCAGATGACCGTCTGGGTCACCAGACGGCCGTTTTGGCTGTCGCTGGTTGTGAACATTCAAGATCTTTTAGTCCCTTCAACTCCCGCATAATCCTATACAGACTGGGAGCCCTGACCCTATGATGAATGCATATTCATCCCATTTTTAGTTGCATTTGTAATCTAGTTTAACATTCATATAGTATGGTTTTCATTAGAATAGCTTTGTTTTGTTCTACTTAGGTTTTTGTGTTAATTTGTAGGAATTTGATACTTCTTTTAACTCCCTTTGCAGGTTTAGAAGTCTATCACTCTGCATCAAGTTTTCCTAGGGGGGTTGAGGATAATTTTGACTTGTGGATCAACATGCAAATTGACATTAAAATCAATAAGAAATCAACAAGGTCTATAGCCTTATCGACCCCTCAGATCGACACACTCAATGCTCGACGACAATGTCAACCTCCTTGGTCGACATCGAAGAATAATGACATACGATTCATCGATAAGCAAGGTCAACACCTTTGTCGACCCCTTTGATCGATAGCATCATCGGCCAGCAACTGACAAGAAATCAAGTTGTTAACACAATGATGTCGACACTCTCGTCGACAATCTAGACAACACGCTTATCGACGTCCATACCTGCTCGACAAACTTGTCGACCTACAAGGTCGACAGTCCCGTCGACCTCCAAGAAGATGACTAGAAGTCCAAAAGTCATCAACCCTCCAGGTCGATATACATGTCGAACGATAGCAATGGTTGACACCGATGGAAAGAGGTCGACAAACCCAACCCTATAAATAGGCCCCAGGACATTCATACAATTCATCTTAGATTTTATGGAGATAGAAATGCCAAAACACTGATGTTGAGATCAGATCAAGGATGATGACTGCTGAATACCTAGTTCAATTGACCTAGTTAGTCGACATCTATAGACCCCAAGCATAGATCGACAGATCTACTTCATCCGCAACTCCAAAGTTGTCGATCTCCTTCTCTAAGGTGATCGATCTCTTCACTGGGCTACTATTTGTTGCCCTACTTCCGCTGCAAGCTAGGATCAGTTCTTGGAAAAGAAAGCAGGAAGGAAGTTTCTATCACACACCATGTCGAGCCGCTTCCTCTACCATCATGACCATGATGGTGTCCTTTGTTGGCTAAATGGACATCATTTAATCCCTTTGTTTTGATAATGACAAACATTTCATTCTTGTGGATCTAACGTGCTACTTGAGTGTTGCAGGAATAAGGAGGATGACAAATACTTGGAAGATCTATATGCTAAAATTGCTTTAAGTCATGAATGTAATCAAATGTAAAAACGTGTACAAATATATAATGTACAAGTACTTAGACATCATGTAAATCAAGTGTTAGATCTTCCCTAGCCAATCACAACACTTAGATAGGTCATCTCCTAAAATAGTATCACATTTGCACACTCATACACACACTTATTACTTTATTTAAAAACATTGAAACAGGGTTAATCTCGGTCGACAAAATTCTCGACTGAGACACTCTCGGTCGACAAACTCTTCGACCGAGAATGACCCCGGTAGCCGTTAGACATGGCAGACAAGGTAGTTGGGAGTTGGATTAGAACGTTATATACACTTGCTCCAGACAGTCCCTCGGTCGAAAAGTCCTCGACCGAGAAGGACTCTCGGTCGACAATTCTTCGACCGAGATGAATTTTGTCTGCACTTTTCAGAGTTAATTAACTAGCCGCTGCTAAAGCAACTAATGGTTACCTAACGGCTAGTTAAGCACTAAGAACCCCCTAGAAAGTGTCTAGAACATCCTTAAGCATCAATAGGCCATTCCTATAAATAGGACAAGCCATAGGACACCCAAAGTACACTTGTGCAACACTTGAGCATATACTTGCAATTGGCTATTCATTCTTGTGAGAAATAGAGCAATTCTAACATTGGATATTCATTCCCATTGCTCCAATTTCGTGTCCTATAGGCTAGCATCTCCTACCCACTACACTTACACTTCCATACATATTGGTTAGGAGATCAAAACGCTTGATATAGGAAATCAAGCCTTGTGCTACAACGGTATTGTAATTTCTATTTTTCCTTCTTGTTCCTTTATATCTTTTGTACTCTCCTTGCTACTCCTAGGGTTGGAGGCTGCGTATTGGAGAGGGTTTGACTTCTCAGGTGGAGAAGGTGGACTTTGGACTACTTCAAGAAGGTTGTCTCAACGGGAAGCTACTTTAAGAGGAAGGCTACTTCAAGGGGGAGCTTGAGGTTACTTCAGGAAGGCTGCTTTGAGGTTGGTGAGACTTTTTCTAGGTGAAGGTTGTCCGAAGGGTTTGGTGAAAGTATTGTAATTTTATGTAACATACTTGCGAGGTAATAAAATTAAATACTTTCAAAATCCTGGTTGGGTAAGCAACCGGGTAGTGGATTGACTGCCTTAGTATTTGCTAAGGTTGGAACCACTCTAAATCCTTGTTCCTTTGTCCAACATTTTTGTAGTTGCTTAATTTGGTTGAATTATTATTAAAATATCATAAAACCCTATTCACCCCCCTCTAGTGGTTTTTCATTTGGTATCAGAGCAGGGCTTCAAGGAGCTCTAATCGAGTCTTGAAGAATGAAGGGTGGTGGTGTCTACAACTGCAAGCAAAGGAAAAGCATGGACCAATCTTAAACAAGTTGCAATTGGTGCTTAGGAACAAGACACACTACACCTAGCTGTCCATGGAGGTCAAAGAAGAAAGATGTGCATAAAGAATGCCTTATTGCTACAATAAGTGAAGAACAACAAGAAGAAGAGGTAAGCCTTTTTGATTTACCTAAAGAAGAGCTAATTGCTAGTCTTGAAGAGACACATAATAAGTATATTAAGTGCAAGAAGAAATTAAAGAAATCTAATAAAGCAAATGATGAGTTACATGCTAAACTTCTTGCTCTCACATCTGAAAATGAAGATCTCAAAAAGGTTATTGAAGATCATGATATTAAGCTAAAATCTGTAGAAGCAAATTGCAATCTTCTTTCCCTATAAAAGTTAAACTTGCAAACTCAAGTAAATGATCTTCAAAAACAACATGTTTTGTGTACACAACTAGATTATGATATTATTGTGAAAGAAAGAGATTCCTTGTTATCTAATCTAGATCAAGCAAAGTTAGACATCAATAAGAGAATGGATGAGATTGTTAAGCTACAACAAAAAGTTAGTAGTTTGAGTAAAAATGATACCCTTGATAAAATTTTAAATGATTCTTATCGTCAAATTGGAAGGAGAGGACTAGGTTATAATCCTAAAGGAAAATCTTACCAAAAACCTAGTTGGAGAAAGACACAAATACTAGAAAATAAATTTATGTATGTACCTAGAGGCAAAAATACACATGTACCCAAGAACAACCTAGAACAAAATCATAGAAAAAGATATGAGGTTGATTCTATATGTTGCCATTATTGTTTGCGTCTCGGACATTATTCTTTCTCATGTCCTTACAAGAAAAGGGATGTTGAGTTAGTATGGGTTCCAAAACCCCCAAACTAAATGAATAAAATTAAGTTGAGATATGACCAAAGACTCTAGTTGTATATCTCTATGTCTATCTCAACTTAACATAATGAGATAACAAATTGATTCAAGTAATTAAAATTTCAAACTTGAAAATATACATCTGTAAAGACACATCTTTGAAAATTTGCCTTAATTAGGGTCCTCAAAACATAAATATTTAAATAAAATTAGTTGAGATTTGATCTAAATGTTATTTTGATATTCATATGTTCTATCTCAACCAAACTGAGTTTTCGAATTGCATAATTAAATTAAAAATGAACTATGACTTACTTATAAATAGTTACTGAAAAACAGTACAGACACATTCTTGGTCGAGAAACTGTTCGACCGAGAACATTGTCGGTCGAGAAATAATCGACCGAGCAGGTTACTATTTTCAAGTCCTCAACAAATCTGATAAAACCTGTACAAACAGCAGCATTCTCGGTCGAGAAAAACATCAACCGAGATAAATTCGATCGACAAACAGTTTGACCGAATCAAGTTCTGCAGAACCTGTTTTAATTAATCTAGTTTTCTATCGATTTGTTATTAATGATTGATTTTATATGCAAATCAAGAATGAAACTTGGAGACCATTTTTTTAAACATATTGATCTTTTGTATCATGAAATTGTTGAATAAAAGTATAACATTATGAATATGAAATGTTTTAAACATATTGCAAAAATGCTATATGAAGACTGATATTGAATATATCTTATTCATTGCTTGAAAAAGTTTATTAAGCATGTTCATTTACATGGTTTGTCTTAAAATTGAAAATTTATGAACCTTGAATGAGATTATTTTGGTTTATCCTCTACATGGTTGGGCTTAAAACTATGAACCGTGATGGTTTACTCAAGCAAATTACTATTTTATCATAATCCACATGGTTTTTCCCAAAGAATTCCTTGGTCTATCTATATAGGAACCATGTGTATTGAAATTTAGCTTAAATGATCATAATCATCGTATTTATATGCTTCTATCATTGTATTATGGATATACTTCTACTGTTCTATCATACTTATTGTGCCATGATCATTGTGTTTCATTAGTTTGTCTAAAATAATCTTTGATCCATATATACAAACCATGAATGGATATTGTTTTTTGATCATTGTGATTCAGCTCATATGAATATGCCATTTTGCATAACAGTAAAACTCTATGGCATAAATGCATCTTGACATAATAGATAATGATTATTGTGTGAATGGCTTGAAATAAATGAATGATGATGCTATGACAAGCCAAACAGAGTCTCTTGGAACAAAAATATTAATGTTTTATCTATTTGTTTGTTCTAGGAAATCAAAAGCAAAATCTTGACTTTAAGATATTAATCTTGCTTTCAAGGATATATGTCTCTAAAGAATCCTATGATTAATATGAAAATGAGGGTACAAGAAGAAATGGGAATTGATATTTATGTACCTATAGCAAAGCTTAGGAGACATCATTCAAAATGAATGTAAAACATACAATCTAGGAAAATTAAGGACAAAGACTTCATTGTGATGCCTATATTAAGTTTTCAGTTGATAAAACTTCTTCATAATAGGTATAACTCAAAGTGCTTCAAATTGATTTAATCAAGTTACCTGCAGATACATCACATATGAGTGTTCAAATTGGAAATCTGCAGAAATTGCCTCTTGGTTGAAATCAAGTTTGACCAAGGGGAGCTATGGTCGAAGTCAAGGTCGACCTAAAATAAGCTTGACAAAATGCTTATTTTTACATCATTTTACTGCACTTAATCTTAGTATCTTGATTCAAAATGTGTTTATCATATTGAAAACATAATTTTAGTGCATAACTCTCATAAAAGGTCAACTTATTATGATCTAATATTGATTGTGACCTTAGAATCCTTAAATTATCTTGACTATAAGATTAAGGGGGAGCTCACACAAACTATCTTGATTATAAGATTAAGAATCTTACAAAACTTTGTAAACATCATTTGAAGCGTGTTATGACCTTAGTATCCTTAAAAGTAATTTTAGTTATGAAAACAAAGAAATCTACAATATTCATGAATATGACATATATATTGTTCTTAATGGAATTCTCTAAACAAATTAGGGCTTAACATCCCATGTATTTGATTTGAGATACATTCTACTATAATCTTAAAAGAATCTCATATCATTTTCAAGGCTTAACATCCTTTGCAAAATGGATGAGAAATCAATATGTATCCATCATGAGCTTAAGGGAATCTCATTTCATTTTCAGGGCTTAACATCCCTTATAAAATGGATGAGAAATCAATACACATATGCCATGAACTTAAAAGGAACTCATATCATTTCAAGGCTTAACATCCTTTGCAAATGATTAAGAAATAAATTGTGGCTAAATTTAACATTAATTGATTTGCATTAATCCCTTGTTTTTAAATTGAATATCTCTTTAGGGGGGAGCATAGCATTAAGGGGGAGAAATAAAAAGTCATACTAAATGATTATCTTGGATATCTTTTTGAAATGACAAAGAGGGAGAAATAAATGTAAATCTTAAAATGGTAACTTTGAAAAACTCAATCAATGAGTTTCATAATCTCTTGGCTTTACATTAAAAGTTGTTATATTCCCTAACGAATTGGATTTTATGTTCCATACTTATTTGGGAATAATAAGCACACATTTCATAAACAAGAGAAGAAAATAACAAAGTAAATCTCAGGTATGAAACTCAACTCATTTTAAAGACTAGTTGATTTATATTTTGGAAATGTTTGTCATCTTCAAAAAGGGGGAGATTGTTGGCTAAATGGACATCATTTAATCCCTTTGTTTTGATAATGACAAACATTTCATTCTTGTGGATCTAACGTGCTACTTGAGTGTTGCAGGAATAAGGAGGATGACAAATACTTGGAAGATCTATATGCTAAAATTGCTTTAAGTCATGAATGTAATCAAATGTAAAAACTTGTACAAATATATAATGTACAAGTACTTAGACATCATGTAAATCAAGTGTTAGATCTTCCCTAGCCAATCACAACACTTAGATAGGTAATCTCCTAAAATAGTGTCACATCTGCACACTCATACGCATACTTATTACTTTGTTTAAAAACATTGAAACATGGTTAATCTCGGTCGACAAAATTCTCGACCGAGACACTCTCGGTCGACAAACTCTTCGACCGAGAATGACCCTGGTAGCCGTTAGACACAGCAGACAAGGTAGTTGGGAGTTGGGTTAGAATGTTATATACACTTGCTCCAGACAGTCCCTCGGTCGACAAGTCCTCGACCGAGAAGGACTCTCAGTTGACAATTCTTCGATCGAGATGAGTTCTATCTGCACTTTTTAGAGTTAATTAACTAGTTGTTGCTAAAGCAACTAATGGTTACCTAATGGCTAGTTAAGCACTAAGAACCCCCTAGAAAGTGTCTAGAACATCCTTAAGCGTCCATAGGCCATTCCTATAAATAGGACAAGCCATAGGACACCCAAAGTACACTTGTGCAACACTTGAGCATATACTTGCAATTGGCTATTCATTCTTATGAGCAATAGAGCAATTCCAACATTGTCTATTCATTCCCATTGCTCCAATTTCATGTCCTATAGGCTAGCATCTCCTACCCACTACACTTACACTTCCATACACATTGGTTAGGATATCAAAACGCTTGATATAGGAAATCAAGCCTTGTGCTACAACGGTATTGTAATTTCTATTTTTCCTTCTTGTTCCTTTATATCTTTTGTACTCTCCTTGCTACTCCTAGGGTTGGAGGTTGCGGATTGGAGAGGGTTTGACTTCTCAGGTGGAGAAGGGTCTTCTCGGTGGAGAAGGTGGACTTTGGACTACTTCAAGAAGGTTGTCTCAACGGGAAGCTACTTCAAGGGGGAGCTTGAGGTTACTTCAGGAAGGCTGCTTCGAGGTTGGTGAGACTACTTCTAGGTGAAGGTTGTCCGAAGGGTTTGGTGAAAGTATTGTAATTTTATGTAACATCCTTACGAGGTAATAAAATTAAATACTTTCAAAATCCTGATTGGGTAAGCAACCGGGTAGTGGATTGACTGCCTTAGTATTTGCTAAGGTTGGAACCACTCTAAATCCTTGTCCCCTTATCCAACATTTTTGTGGTTGCTTAATTTGGTTGAATTATTATTAAAATATCATAAAACCCTATTCACCCCCCCTCTAGTAGTTTTTCATCCTCTTCCTCTTATTGTGATATTAATCTCGCCATGTCGAGGGAGTAGTCTTTTCACTGGGGTATATGGGGACTAGCCCCACTACCCGTTTCTTGTAATTTCTTTCATATTCCAATTCTTGTATGAACTCATATAATTCATAGCCAATCGTTTATTACATGTTTTGTGGATTGATCACCTACTTTATGTGATTTATTATAATATTTTACTGTGAGGACTTCAACGTTTAAGATTCGTATACCGATTAGCTTTGGTTGACACCCCGACGAGAACTTCTGACAAAAAACTCTGGAGTAGTGGATAGAGGATCCGTAAGTCCCGAGACATCAAGCTTATAAGGATATCTACATGCAATTTTCTAATGCCAAAATGGGGAAACTTGCATAACTCCAATTATATCTTCATACATGTTTGTATTTGAATGATTGCATATATTCGAGTAGTTGAAACCCAGTTCCACCCTAGTATTCCCATCCATTGATATCTAAAACCTTAATCCAACTCTTTTCTTTCTTGCAATCTTAGATTAATCAACCCAATCTCAACTTGTGTGATAAATACTAGTTCTTGATAGGTTACTTTGATTAGTTAATCCTTAAAAATGTTGTCCCTTGGGATTTGATCCTCGACTATACTATGATAAGATCCATTTGCTTGCAAGTGGCATTATTGCACTTTGGTTTTGGTATACTGTAGGATTTATATTCCTGGTGAATTTGCAGTGTGATAATATTCACGTCACCTAACCCCACCTATAAAAGGGGTAATGGGGGCTTCCTTATTCATAGTAAGATAACTGAGAATTAGTTCCTCTGATAATTTTTGTCATCTCTAGTTGTGGTAACTAAGAGAGCCCAAACAAGTCCTACCCGACTAGGGAGGGATAGCCATGGGAGAGAACAACTGATCGTTGTTGTTGTGGGAGAGCAAGTTGGTGACTAGTATACCAACGGGAGGGACAACTCCTTCATGTATATTCTTGTTGAATGACATGAGTTCTAGTTGGTCTGTGTGGACTACTCTAGAGGCAGGAGTCCTTTGGCTGCTGCCAGGAGGACAACTGCATCTTGCAGTATGTGGTAAGACCATAGGAGCGTTGCAGAAGTTGTTCATGTTCGTCATTTATGGTGAAGACCGGGAGCTGCACAGCCACTGTCTAAGAGCAATTAGTTGAAAATTGCATTGAAGTGAGTTTTTTCGTTGGACTTGCTCTAGGACTAGGTATAACTTGCTAAATCATCCTTCCTATTTCATAGTAGTTGATGTGATCTTACTGTTATGGGAATACAAATGGATAAAAAATTTATTTCCGCTACTATACTCTGTGCTCATATTTCCCAACAAGGATAATTATTATTGTGCAAATAAGGTGAAACTTGACCCCAAGTTAACTGGAACCCATGGAACTTGATTTTCACATTAAATATTACTTTTGAGATTTCCTTTCATGATTTATGCATAATTAATATATGTGGCCTATCATCGTACTAGTTATTATAATATTTCATCATTATTACTTTTATTCATCCAATTGTGTCCCATACCTTCAAAATACAATCAAAAGGATTATATATTATTATTGTGCACAAAATTCTTTATGTTTAGCATTTAACCTATTAAACTCATCAATTACATATTTATTTGAATTATGTATCAATATTCTTAATATGGATACCTAGTCCTTCTATACACATTATTTCTCTTAACCTCATACCTTAATCAAGATTTTCTCATGTGACATATTTTATGGGTCTGGAGATTATTATGAGAGCATTATGTCATAATTTTTTCATGCATATGTGTTAGGGTGATTTATTCATGCATTAACATATTAGGGTTGCAATTAACTACTATTAAGTATATCTTCATCCTTGTTTGGCTAAGTCCAAAGAACTAAACTTTCTATCCTCCAAGGCATAAGATCGGGGTCAAGAGACAAGATTTCGGTTCGTTACAAAACTCCACGCCTTAAAAGGATTTCATCCTCAAAATCTAATCGTTCATACATCACCAACCAACTACTCTCCATCCCTTAAAAGGTTTAACCTAATAAGTCAAACTAAACAACATCAAGGTAAGATAGTTACTTATGCATCTTTTAGTTGTGAATATTTTAGAGGGTTTATGTTGTTCATGTATCCAACTAAAAATTCATAACCAACTAGGCTTGAGCTTTAGGTCTTTGTGTCTCTAACCTAACAACACAACCATCCAAAAAGTCATAAGGTACAAAGGGTATATTCACTACAACTTTATATAATTCCACATATTCCTAGTCACTTCTTTACAGGCAAAATTAGGGTTAGGATTCTATTCTAACTGACTCTAGGGTTTCTCTCACATATTTTTTCATTGTGACTTAGCTGAAGAAAACATCAAAAAAAATTAGAGAACTTTTGTATATAATAGTATGATGAAAATAATTTTTGACGATGAAATCTATTCGACATAAAACAAAATGTGGATCCAAAATCAATCGGGGAATCCAAGTCACATTTTCCCCATAATAAGATCTCCTTATTCTGCCAGAACCTCATCCTCAAAACATGACTCCATACTCAACCCAATACCTCATAACATCCTAAGATACATGTCACCATTAATGTATATGGTAGGATAAGATCACCTAAAACCTCATCACATTAGAGTTTACTAAACAAGGTTCTAATGTGAAACTCATATCAACCTTTCATCAACTCATAAAAAACATAGATCAATTCTAGGGTGAACATCTCACCTAGAGGGAAACTATCTAAGTCAATGCTTCTGATTAGGGAGACAAAATTGAAAAAGCCAGATTCCGACTACCATGGGCTCTGATACCATGTTGTAAGGAGTGGGACCCAAAGGGGATCCACTCCCTACTAAAATTTGAAGAATAAAACATCCATTCCATACACGCTCAAAAGGTATGATAGAATATGTGTAAAATTTTCAAGTCTCACATGATGGTATACAAAAGACCAAAGTAAAGCATCAAAATAAAAGTTCCATGACTATAATCAATTTTTCAAAAGTACATCATCTCCCATACACAATTTACATGGATATTACATTATAAGCATCTATTAGAGGTAAATCTAAACCATATCAAGTATGTCTCCAAGCATCAACTCCTTAATCTAGGTCCATCATAGCATGGCATGTACTCCATGTCCTACACCTGGGGTTGGAAGCATACCCCAACAAGAAGGATAAAAGTAGATGAAATCAACAAAAAGTTGGTATGTGCATACGAAATTGAGATTGAGAAATATAATGAAATAAAGGACATCAAATAAATAAGGATTCCCATACAAATGGAAAGGACTACCCAATTGGGCATAAAAGAATATGAATTTCAAAAGATGTTAAATAAGAGAAATACTTTCCATTAAATCAAACATAAAGATTGTGCCACACAAGCACATTTAAATATTTTTGGGCACAAATATCATCACAATAATAAGAACCCGCATGCATGTGAGATAAGCATAGCACTAGAATAATATGAATAACAAAGGCGACCAAGTTCACAAACTTGAAACCTGATAGAGAATGATGTACTTCAAAACTCTCAATATATGTAAACATAATGGGCATCACCACCTGAGTATGGGGCACACAACCTCCATCCCAAAAATAATACATGGGCACATTGTTGACTTAAGGTCTAAATTGACTAAACCCTTGTTTTGATAATGACTAAACCATTCCACTTAATTGTGTCTAATGTCTCTACTTGATGATTCCAGATTGTGTATAGACACACTCCAAATGCCCTAACTTGCACATCTCAACTTGGAGAAAAGACAAGTCAAAGTCAACACAAGTGCACATTTTTGGAATATGATGTAAATCCATTAGAATCATTTTATAAATCACTTGTAATGATTGTATGAATTCTAATTAAGTTTAGAAAAAATTAGGATCACTTAGATCAAATATTTAAGCACTCAAAAGCCGTTTTCTAAAATTTACATTAGGTTGTTCATCGGTCAAGTTGCAAACTCGACTGATCCTTATTAGATTTTGAAAATGAATTTTGATTGGTTGAGTTTCCATTTCACAAAACTCCACCGATCCCTCTACTGACCAAAGTTGATTTAAGTGGATCAGTCGAGTTACCCCAGGACAAACTCGGATGATGGCTTAAATTAGTCTTGTCGCATAGTGGGATCAGTCGAGTTACCTTTATAGAAACTCGACCGATTACATTGTGCAAAAAAGTGCAGAAAAGTATTTCTAGCTGTTGTGGAGTTGTAACAATCGAAAATATAGCTGTTGCAAGCCATAAAATGGCTAGTATTCATCCTTAAGTGTTTCCAAAGGCTAAGAGGCATCCCCAACTATAAATAGGACCCCTTGGGATTCATTCGAAGGTTGAGCATTCAATGCAAAACTCTATATGAGGTTCTTATTCTATAGCTGAGTGTATCCTACAACCTTCTCTCTCTGTCTAAGCTTAATCACTTGCTACATTCATTAGAGTGAGTAGGAAATATGTAAGAGAGCTAGTTCCATTTGTATATCTTGTGAGGCTCTCACTTCCACCACCTCCCCAAAATCTCTTTCAACCATGAAGATGAAGGTTTTCTCTCTTGGATAAGAGAGGTGAAGAAGAATAAGGGAAGGAGTCCCTTGGTGAAGATCAAGGCCCAAAGACTTGGAGCAAGAGTAGGTAAGCCCTTGGTGAAGGCAGAAGACTCCTTGCTCAAGTGGGAAGTCCTTGGTGAAAGCTTCTCTGAGTGAAGGTGAAGTCAAAGGCTGAAGATTCAAGAAGAGTGGGTAATTCCTAGAAGGGTGAAGACTTGTGCAAGAGTGGGTAAGTCCTTGGAGAAGGCCAAAGACTTGTTGTAAAGCGGGTAAGTCCTTGGTAAGGTTGAAGAATCTTTGTATTGGATAGGTAAGTCCTTTTGTGGGTCATGTGTTGTAACTCTTATAAGTGAATATATAGAGAAAGACACACTTAGAAATCCTAGATGTTGACCTCTCTAGGTAGTGGAGAGGCATACTCCTAGTTTGGAGTGTGGAACCACTCTACATAGCTTGTCACTTGGTGCTTGTTCAATCTCTCTCTCTCTCCCTTGCTATGTATGTTTTAGTTGTACTCAAATTTCCTATTTAGCAACCATATCTTGTGATATAACTTGAAGGTCTAATTAATTTTATTTAAGTACATTCATCTCTATTAACCCCCCTCTAGAGAAAATCACCCATCCTAGGATCCAACACACACAACCCAAAAACCAATGCAATTACACTAGTTTGGGGCTACCAAGTCACATAACCTTCTTCATGTAGAGGCAAGTAAAAAGTATACTCAAATTAAATAAGATATCCATCTCATTAATGGACAATATAAACTTCTACCACATAAGTGGGAAAAAGTAACACATGTACCATGTAGAAGTTCCATCATGATCCAAGTATAACATAGAGTCAAAAGAAAGTCCGTCATAATAAATTGATCACAAGATCAGAAACAAGTAAGGTATTCCACAAGAAATATGTTCTCAAAAGAGAATAGGAATACTGTGTAGACTGGTTTTCCATAGGACCAAGAGAAAGAAGAAAATAGGTCATTGCTTAATGTAGAAGAATAGGAGATGCAAAACATACATTAAGAGAGGATAAAATTAGAAATTGATCTATATAGAAATAATGTGGGATGCAATCATACCTTACTCCAGAATCTATACAAGTCCAAGACAGTCCTAGATCCAAGCCTAGGTCTCCAAGCACCTATTAGGCATATATGTAGATTTATGGTTAAGTTTATATTAATTATTCAAAACCCTAAAAATCACCTTTTTATTATTAATGAATTAGGTTATGAAAAATATGCCATCTTTTATATTACATTTCTTGAGTTCATACATATTTTACTTAATTTTTTTGAGTTACATACTATTAGTTATAAATTCTAGAAAAAACTAAACCAATTAAGAAAATTCATTAAAATCATGTATTTATTGAATTAGAAATAGGCGATGAAACCAATATTATTGGATAGAATACAATTTTGTGAGTCCAAAACATATATTCATTTATTTTTCTAACCTATAGATTAATTACTATGTATTTTATAATTCTAATTAATGAGAACATTAGAAAAAGCCACACGGATAAATACGCTTGACACACCACTATTGAGGTTGCCCTATCAAAGATGGCCAAGTGGACCAGTCTTTCAGCCATCGGGCGCACAACTTAATGCAAAAAAGGAAACGAGAGTAAAAAAATGACAACTTTACCCCTAACTGAAAAATGAAGAAACAAGAGCAGATATGGGGGTAAACCAGGAAACCAATGCAAAAACATCATCTTATCGGCCTGCTACATCAAGCAAAGAAATAGGATATTGAACTCCTAGAAGGGAAAGGCCACAAACGTTAGAGACCAAACCATATAAAAAAATCAACAAGCAAGGCAAGGAAACTCTCCTCGAGGGTGCCACAGAGTCAGGGAAACAACCCCCAAGTCGGTGAAACCAGAAACGCCTCCTCATGGCATCCCCGGTTTTGGAAAATAGAGCAATGAGCATAAGAATGAAAACAACAATACAACACAGGGACAAAAAAGATAGAAGCATGGATAACTCCAAAGAAGCAAGACCAAGTTAGGAGAGGGTTTGCCATGGTCTGAGATCAACCAAGAAGGCCCAACACTGATGGCCGACGGTGGTAGAAATTCCATGAGTGAGGGAGAGTAACTCGTCAAAGCCCAGACATGGAGAAGGCGACACACAACTTTTCTACTGTCTCAGGAGGGTTCAGGAGCATGAAATTGCATGGAGATGATCATAGTCACAGAAAAGGGATGACCATGACTGGCAACAAACATTGTCTTTGGGGCAACATTCAAGGGCATTTCAGGTTCAATTGAGGGCAGACACAAGTTTCTGTGGATTCGGGAACCGTTTCTGGGTCATTAGGTTTATATAGAAAGGTGGTGTGCGGTGTTTGTGGATCAGGAAAAACAAGAGAGGAAAACAGGTACTTGGGCGTTTCCTGATTTTGGGAAACTAGGGTTCACATTATAGCTTGCCTGATGCAGAGTTGAACTACAAATTTGATGGCAAAGGAATTTTGGAAAATGATCAAGAGTCGCAGGAGATATGTGCGAGGGAAATCCAGAGACACTGTTCACAAAGAACTCAGTCTCCTACCCAAGGTAGGATAAGACCCGCAGGCCATCAGATTGAGAATCAAACGGTCTATGATAAATCTGAAATCAAAGAAGGCACGTGACAGAAAAATTGTGAAAAACCTTATTCAAATCAAAATGTAATAAAGTGAACCATTTACATTATTTCCTTTTCTTTGTCTCTCTCTCTTCAGTTGAGGGTCCAAAAATTATCCAAATTAAATGAAATTTGATACCTATCCCAATTAGGAGATGTAGAATACGAATATGGCATTATTTTTTAGTTTTGGAGACTCTAGATATTTTATTTAATTCTATTAAAGTTAATGATATTTTCTCTTTCTTCTTGATTTAGAGACATATAGAAACCACCAATTAATGTCAAACTTCACCCACAAGAAGCCTTTAACTTTTGAAATTCCTCTCTTGGAATTATTTAACATATTATTTAATATTTGGAGCTTTGTTTACACATTCTCTCTCCTAAAACACATTGGAACACGAAAGATGGTTCAAATTAGATGAAAATTCACACATAGGATAATTTTAACATGTAGATTACGAATTTGAGATTTATTTCCTCTTTGGAGTCATTTAATGATTTATTTGATATTTTGGAAAAAGATCCATATTTCCTATCCAAACATTATAATGATAATTATTATTGTGCAAATAAGGCGAAACTTAGCTCCCAAGTTAACTGGGACCCAAGGAACTCGTTTTTCACATTATATATTACTTTTGAGATTTCCTTTCATAAGTTATGCATAATTAATATATGTGGCCCATCATCATACTAGTTATTATATTATTTCGTCATTACTACTTTTATTCATCCAATTGTGTCCCATACCTTCACAATACAACCAAAAGGGTTATATATTATTATTGTGCATGAAATTCTTTATGTTTATCACTTAACTTATCAAATTCATCAATCCCATATTTATTTGAATTATGTATCAATATTCTCAATTATGGACACCTAGTCCTTCTACGCACATTATTTCTCTTAACCTCATACCTTAATCAACATTTTATCATGTGACATATTTCATGGGTCTAAAGATTATTATGAGAGCATTAGGTCATAATTGTTTTCATGCATATATGTTAGGGTGATTTATTCATGCATTAATATATTAGGGTTACAATTAACTACTATTAGATATATATGTATCCTTGTCTGGCTAAGTCCAAAGAACTAAACTTTCTATCCTCCAAGGCATAAGATCGGGGTCAAGAGACTAGGTTTCAATTTGTTACAACACTCCACCCCTTAAAAGGATTTTTTTCTCAAAATCTAATCTTTTAGACATCACCAACCAACTACTCTCCACCCCTTAAAAGGTTTAACCTAATAAGTCAAACTAATCAACATCAGGGTGAGATGGTTAATTATGCATCTTTTAGTTGTGAATATTTTAGAGGGTTTATGTTGTTCATGTATCCCACTAAAAAGTCATAACCAACTAGGATTGAGCTTTAGGTCTTTGTGTCTCTAATCTAACAACCCAACCATCCAAAAAGTCATAGGGTACAAAGGGTATATTCAGTACACCTTTATATTATTTCACATATTCCTAGTCACTTCTTTATAGACAAAACTAGGGTTAGGATTCTATTCTAACTGATTCTATGGTTTCTCCACAAACCTTCACATATCTCTTCATTGTGACTTAGCTGAAGAAAATGTTGAAAAAATTAGAGATTTTTTTAATATATAATAGTACAATGAAAATAATTTTTGGTGATGAAATCTATTCGACATAAAACAAAAGATAGATCCAAAATCAATTCGGGAAACCAATTCACAATTTTTCCATAATAAGATCTCCTTATTCTGCTAGTACCTCATCCTCAAAACATGACTCCATCCTCAACCCAATACCTCATAACTTACAAAGATACATGTCACTATTAATCTACATGGTAGGATAAGATCACCTAAAACCTCAGCACATTAGAGTTTACTAAACATGGTTCTAATGTGAAACTCATATCAACCTTTCATCTACACATGAAAAACATAGATCAATTCTATGGTGAACATCTCACCTAGAGGGCAACTATCTAAGGCAAGGGTTCTAGTTAGGGAGATAAACTTAAAATAGTCTGAATTTGACTACCATGGACTCAATGAATTTGATTTTCTCATTAGATTTTGGTTTTGGAGTTTCCTTCTGTAAATTTTACTACAATTAGGTTTTAGGCACCACATCCTTACACTTATTATAATATTTGGTCATTATTATCAATATTCATTATATTGAGTCACATTATCCTCAACTTGTTCCTGAAGGAGTTTCCTTATACTATTATGCACTAATTTCCATATTTAACTCATTTAACCCATTGAGACCATTAATTCAATATTTATATAGATAATGATACATCATTCATATTAATTGGCATTGAAACACCAATTATTATTCTAATTCATGTGACAAGTACATTTTACTGCTCCTAGAGAAGGTAGTACTCGATTGCCTTTCCTTCTTCTTCCCACAAAACAAATCCCCTTTTTCTTTGTGCCTTCCTATCTGCCCCCTCTAGCCTTCAATCTCCACTTTCATTTTTGCTAGATTTTTTCCGATAGTTAATGAGTCGTATCCTTGATCTAGAAAAATATGTTGTCTCTTCAACACCAATCATCTACGATAATCAAATAATGACTGGTGTTCGGCAGGAGCCTGCCATTGATTAAACATATCTTAGCCATTATGTGAATATTAGTTAGAAACGACAACATATGTGATATATTTTACATATTAACACATATATGTGTTATTATGTTATTATGGGGTGTTGATTATATAACCTTATGTCACTTAATGTGCAAACAATACTCATTAAGGTACATCGTTATTCTTGTTTGGTCAAATATAAGGAACCAAGCTTATGCGCCTCATATTCATGGAATAGGATAAGATTTTAGGTTTAGGTATCTTACAACATCATTCACTAGTCATGGCTCAAATCTTCCAGGTTGAACCTTAGCTCAAAATATGGATGATTACCATGATCAACAACATGTAAGGCCAACCTCTACCCTTAAGTTTAGAATTCAAATTCCACATATGAGCAAGTATTACTCAAGATAAAGGGAGATTACACATCCATTACAATTGTGTAGGAAAGCTTATAATATTTAAGATCTGAGTATGATGAGCTAAATGTCACTTTAGCTTTTACTACCTTTAGAGGTACAACAAACATTAACTAAACCCAACATATTATAAATATAACCATGGCATGATTAGATTAGCGGAACCTCAACCCTACCTCACAACATATAGTTACGAATGCATAACCAAGGTTGAAATTCTTAAGATTGACCATTTCTAATTGACCCGAGACTCCCACAATCCCGATAGAGACCACCAAGGCTTCAAATTTATCTAACAGGGTTGGAATATATCATATTATTCTTTTACTTCTTTATTTCAAGCTTCATTACTGTGTATAGTAAGAACAAATCCATACATTAACATTTTTAGGTTTCTCCTACATCATCATAGCAATAATAACATATCCATGGTTTCATATTTAGAAAAAATGACTAGCATATTTTATAGTCAGCCTTCACTCACATGTTCGGGGCTTCCTTCATCATGTGTAAGAAAAAAACAAGGCATAATACAATTCTAGAACTTAAGATACAATTTCTGCTGATCATAGGCTAGAACAAAAAACTATATGTTTGATTCACAATAATAGGAAAATGGTTTAACCTTCTGTCATAGAGTAAACACATTCACACAAATTCAAGCTTTGAAACAACAAGAACAATAAACTTAAGCTTCCCCTTATACCACATTGAAAAAAATAAACATAAGAGGATCGTTGTATGACTGATTTTCTACACCATTGACCATATTTTAGCTATTAACTTTTTTTATCTTGATTTACCATGATCAAGAATCCTTTAAAAATGAATATATTTATGCAAAATTTAGATACATATCTATTCACCTCAAATTGGAGAGAAAGAAATAAAAAAACTCATAGATTTAGCATGCTTAGAAATAATCTCATCCAAAAGCATAACTTGATGAGGAACATACCTAAAATGACCCAAGTTTAGCCTACTTAGCTAAGAATGAGTTTAAGATGAGGATAAGGAAGCATGAATCCTAGATCATCATTCTTGCAACAAGAACGATCTAGATTGAGATAGGGAAAGGAAATAGAATGTAGACAACAAGAATCATAAAACTAGTCTTAGATTCATGAAGAGGAAGAAAGACCATAAGCTTCTGTCCAAGAATCCTCAAGGAAAGGTTGGGCTTTGGACTTGCTCATTTGATATCACAAATATACCCTCCACGAAGCTCCAATGATGTAAACAAACTTTTCCAAGTGGAAATGACAAAACAAAACATTGATTGCTCATTTCTACATCTGATTGGTCAAAATCTCAATTCATCCAAATCCATGATTTTGTTTCAGATTCCCACAAATCAAGTCAAATTCCTACCAAGCCAACCTGGATTCAAGCATCAAAAGATCCTCAAACCATCAAATAATACTGATGAAAGTTGAGATCTTAACTTGGGCTAAGACTCACAAATGAATGTGGCCCATTCATGCCCAAAAAAGCTCAACCCAGACTGCATGAAATCTTTTCTAGAATCAAGGAATATGGTCTGAATTTATGCCCATAAAAGTCACAAGACAAACTTTGACTAGGCCCAAATTTTCTCTAATTCGACTAGACTCTTGACAATTCAGACCGTATTCAAGTCAAGCCAGCCTCGACTCATCTCTAAGTTACATATTCTCACAACACTTTCAAGCTTTCAATTTTAATATGCAATACACATAATCTGTTTAACTTTTGATTGATACATCACATTCAGGAGCACTGTATTATCAATTAAACAACACATCATTATTTATAATGAATGTTACCTAATATCGTCTCCTCCCCGCTCTCCCTTTAATTCAAATATCACACTTTAGATTATCTCTGTGGGCTCTGATCTCCAAACCACGATATAATCACGATTTAAACTTAGCGGAAGCGATTCGATAAACAACGGAAGACAAAAATCACGGAAAATTGAAACTTTTCGAGACAAGAGCTTGAATCCTTAAAAGCTTCTCTTTTATAACAAGAGATAAACTGTTTACATCTCATGATAATTACTTCTTGAGTAATTATATACATCAAGATACAAAATCTCAAGAACTCATAACAAAAGACTCCAAGACCTGAGAGTACAGAGGACACATAGGACTGACTCTAACTACACCACATGGCAGGCTAAATCTCCACCTGAGATTTACTGCTACTCCTGGTACTGCTGCTGCTGGGACTGGTCACCTGTAGACCTGTTCCTCCGTCCTCGACGTCCACCTAAAAAGTTGAAGTCTACGGGGTGAGACAATTGTACATAATTGTCCCAGTGAGAGTTATAACTCTCTGCCAGAAGCTTTATTATAATATCAATGAATAACTTAAGCAGTAAAAGCTTACAAAGTATTCAATAGCAGATGCAGTTGTAAACAAGAGTTCAACATTTATCAAACATGAAGAACATATGCACTATACAGTGTAACATCAATCAGTTAACTCGTAGTTATCTCTAACAGGTACACTACGCTGTAGAGTATGTTTTTCAAGCATTACTTTTATGCCCTGTGGAGATGAGGTTTACCACTCATACTCCAACCAATCACTGCTAAGTGCCTCGGTATCATACTAGGTCATCGAAAGAGCCGGATTCTCATGACCTTCACCTTCCTCAGTCAGTAAGAGGATCACTTGTAGGACATCTTGTGTCTCTACCATTATAGCTCACCAGGGTAATCTGGTCCTTCTCTATTTTAGAGTTACAGTGGCGTTCTGTACTCTCTTCGTCATCAGGAGATTTCATGTTTATCTTCCACTGATACGGATATCTGTGTTTGCTTCGTCGTCAGGAGGTTTCATGTTTACCATCCACTGATACAGTATGAGTTTATAGTGAAGGATTGATGGATTATACATCTACATCAAATTCCTACACTAGGATGTAAGGTTCTACACATCCATATACCCCCACATACTCAACAGTATGTGATCCAGGAATTCTCATAGGAAAACCTGTTTCACCATCATTTGATCTCTGACAATGATGGATCTATGATCAGGGCTCTACATTTCACTTGATTAGTTAGGTGCATTCAGTATTCTTTTACATCATACATTGTTCTTCAAACAATAACAGTAGCATAACAGCTATGAAAGTAGAATACTAAATGCAACAAACCTAACTCACATCAATCATCATTTCTCATTATACTCATAAAGTCATCTCTAAAGCATGACCTTGATGGTATTGATGGCTCTCACAGCCCATTATTATCATAGAATGCACTGACAAGGCATCAAGATACTTTCCATTCTTGTCATAAGAGCTAAGTTCTTTGATTCTTATCAAATAGAGTTTAATACTCATATAACATGTCATCACCTTTGAATTAGGGTTTACTATTCACATCACATGTCATTACCCTTGAATTAGGGTTTACTATTCATATCACATGTCATTACCCTTGAATTAGGGTTTACTATTCACATCACATGTCATTACCCTTGAATTAGGGTTTACTATTCATATCACATGTCATTACCCTTGAATTAGGGTTTACTATTCACATCACATGGTGAATTGAACTCATGACATCATCATGTATGAGGAACATCATCATTGATGTTCTCAGATTAGCTTAAGATTCATCATATATCATAATTAGGGTTTCCATGATCTCACATAGGTGGATCATACCCTAATCATGCACATTCATGTGTATTGAAGGTTCTTTACTTGAGTTTCCACCCTAAAAGGGTACTTTCTCTCTCTTAAGGTACTTTCTCTCTCTTAAGATACTTTCTCTCTCCTCATACTAGTAGATGGTGATAACACCACTCTAGATCAGGTTGGGTTAAGTCCTCATGGGCTAACATAAGCCAAAACATCACTATCATGTGATTAGGGTTTGATTAGAACAAGGTTTCACTCAATTTGAACCTTTCAAGGGTATTATGGTAAATTACTCATTGATCATCATCATGGGTTAATTTACTAATTACTGGACCCTTAATGTCTCTTGGTATCATTAGGGTTTAGTTTGAACAATCATCAAACTAATTAAGCCTTCAAGGCATAAGGCAGACTTATCCTCAAAAGTCTTTGTTAGGTTTCACACCTTCAACCTTTATACGATCTTGAGATCGTATAAGGTTGCAAATTGTTTAAGCTTTGTAGACCATTTGAGCTTGGGTTGACTTCAAGACCGTATAACATTCAAGACCGTTTACCCTCATTGGGTCTTGAGGTCGAGAGACCTCATTCGGTCTTGAGGTCGAGAGACCTCACACGGTCTTGAGGCCGAGAGACCTCACACGGTCTTGAGGTCGAGAGACCTCACACGGTCTTGAGGTCGAGAGACCTCACACGGTCTTGAGGTCGAGAGACCTCACACGGTCTTGAGGTCGAGTGCCCTCAAAAACTCAAGATCGTATAGACCTCCAAGGTGATCCAAAGGGTAAATTCGATTAGGGTTTCTATGTTGAAGCCATCCATTGGTCTCAAGATTGCTAACCACTTACCAATTGAGACAATTAGGGTTATCCTTAACCAATTGGTCACTCAATTGACCCTCAATTGTTATCCAATTAGGGTTGAAGTTGGTTCAATTAAGGTCCATCAACGTTCAACCATCAACACTCAACAATGTGAATCAACACAAGGTTGAACCCTTCAATTTAGCTCCAATTGGGCCCAAACTTGGCCCAAACGGTCTTGAGATCGTGTGTATGAACTCCACACGGTCTTGAGACCGTTTGCCCAAGATTTCATCAAAATCTAATGTGATTTGATAGGGGTTAAACCTTGATTGAGTCTCAAATCAGTATTTTAATTAATTCGATAACCTATTGCAATTGGGCTCTCAATTGATCAAATTACCTTAACCCTAGACCTCCAGATGGTCTTGGGTTGTCACCACACAGTCTGGAGACCGTTTGGATGAGTTCCAAACGGTCTTGAGACCGTTTTCCCATCCAACTTTTGGATTCTAGTGAAAATTCTTCAAGGTTGGATCCATTGAGTTGATGATCATATCAATACTTAATTGCAATGTAATTTGGTATGTTTGTACCTTCAATTGGTCAACTATACTTGACCCCAGACCTTCACACGGTCTTGGGTGATTCCCCACATGGTCTTGAGACCGTTTGATTGATCCCCAAACGGTCTTGAGACCGTTTGGGTCAATCAACCCAAAAACACTAAGTTATTCATTGAGATTTCAGTACTGATTTCAATTAGGGTTTGCCCTAGTAATCATCCTTCAACTCTTAGCTCGTTTGGAATTAGTCCATCAAATTTGGTGAGTTGTTAATCAACATTATTTTGAACAGTAATCTCATACGGTCAACGCTTGGTCAACGTCCTTACACGGTCTTGAGACCGTTTGCCCAAAAATGGCGATTTCAACAGATTGAAAATCAGGAGTAAATTCAATTAAAGTTGTTGATTAAAAAGGCCATATATCACGATTCCTTTGGAGTTATCATCTCAAATTTTGTGGGTGATTAGCCTACATAATTACGAACAGAAATCTTATACGGTCCACGCTCGGTCAACGCGGCTAAATGGTCTTGAAGACCGTTTTCCCTTACACGGTCCTGAGACCATTTGCTCACCACACGGTCTTGAGACCGAGAGAGCAATTTGTGGAGACCGTTTGGTAAAGTAAAAAGTAGTGGATTAACTTTGGAAATAAAGTCTTCATCTCCTAGCTCAAGAACAGCAAGGATTTCTCATGGATTTGCTTGCAAGGTAGCAAAGGAAAGTAGAGAAGAAGAAGAACTATCATCTAAAAGCATGAACAAGATGTATATAACAAAGCATGGGTTTAGAGTTATAAAACCCGCCTAAAGCTTGATCCTTGAGCTCCAAGCTTTTAATGGCGTCCTTGAGCTTCCACAGGTCGTCCAAGGTGAAACCTCCAGGGAAAGTCGAGAAGAGATGGCTAGAAAGGTAGAGCTATGTGAGCTAGCCATCAATTTGACCTTGAATTCGAGTTCTAACCATGAACTTAAGCAAAAGGGAGGATTCAAACCTACCTTGCCCTCCTTGGTCGTCCTCCTGAGATCCACAGCTTCTCTTTAGTCGGTTTGGGTGAATAGAATAGTGAAGGAAACGAAGGGAAAGTTCCCTTGCTTAGAGAGGTGGAGAGTATATATACTTGGGGTGAGATTTTCAACATAAACTCATAAGTTCTTCGTATTTTCAACTTAGTCCCTCCATCCTTCTATGCTCGTCCCTTCATCTTAGTTCTAAGTACAAACCTTCTTCTAAGGTCAAGAAAATGAGGGCAAAGAAGATCAACCTTTTAGTTAAGCATACACATAAAGGCTATTGTACATACACCTTGATTATTCAATCACAAAGGTGTTTTTCATTATATGATTATTCAATTGAAGTGACCTTTCATCATTTCTTTTCTAAATGATGATAAGAGTCTTAAAAGATATTTTAGATGATGTATTTTACAAGTTGCACCCCTCAAATTGGGTAAATTGCACTTTTCTCCAATTTAGGGTTTTCAAGCACCGGGATTGCTTCCACAGCTGCACCTTGGTGCCCAAGCTTGGGGAAATCCCTCAAACCTTACCATCATCATTCTCATGATATCTCAACATCAGAGGAACATCTCAACATGTGCAAATTGCAAGTTAACCCTTCTAACTGGGTTATTTGCACATAGGTCCATGTATTACAAAACAATGCTACAACTTTATATAAAAAGGAGCAAAAACTGAAATATATGTTTCTGAGAAACTTAATTACATGCCCAAAGCTAATCACAAGGATTTAATTACATATTTAGGCAAAACACCTAGGGTTAACTCATAACCCAGGTCAGGGATGTTACAAATTATCCACCCCTTACAAGGATTTCGTCCCCGAAATCGATAAAACATACTAAGAGAAAAGGGCAGGATACTTCCTTCTCATCTCATCCTCTAATTCCCAAGTGGCTTCTTCAACACCACGGTGGTTCCAGAGGACTTTCACAAGACTTATATCTTTCTTCTTTAACCTTTTAATTCTATTATCAAGGATTGACACTGGTCCCTCCTCATAGGATATATCATCATCCAATTCTACCTCCATAGGTTGTAGAACTGACTCGGTGTCTGGGTGACATTTCTTCAGCATAGAAATGTGAAACACAGGATGTAACCTCTGTAACTCTGGTGGCAGCTCTAGTCTATATGCTACCTTTCCAATCCGTTCAATGATCGGATAAGGCCCCATAAATCTAGGAGCTAACTTCCCTTTCCTTCCAAAACGAAGGACTCCTTTCCAAGGTGAGACCTTGAGATACACTATGTCTCCAACTTGGAACTCTAAGGGTCTACGACGCTTGTCAGCATAAGATTTCTGCCTATCCTGTGCAGTCTTAATCTTTTGTTGTATTACTTTAATCTTCTCTGTGGTCTGCTGCACAAGATCAGGACCTAACAACTGACGTTCACCAGTCTCAAACCAACACAAAGGTGATCTACAACGTCTACCATACAAGGCTTCATAAGGTGCCATATCAATACTATGTTGATAGCTATTGTTATAGGAAAACTCTATCAAGCTTAGGTGTAGATCCCAACTTCCGGTAAACTGGAGAACACATGCTCTCAACAGGTCTTCTAAGGTTTGTATAGTTCTTTCCGACTGTCCATCAGTCTGCGGATGAAATGCCGTACTAAACCTTAGCTTGGTGCCTAAGGCTCTGTGTAACTGTTCCCAAAAAAGACTTGTAAACTGAGGACCTCTGTCAGAAACTATTGTGATAGGAACTCCGTGCAAACGCACTATCTCTTGCACATATAACTGTGATAACCTTTCAGCAGAATAGGTTGTTTTGACAGGTAAGAAATGCGCTACCCAAATGGAATCATGTCCTTTGCTTGTCCTGGGTAGGCCAACAACAAAGTCCATGGTCACATGGTCCCACTTCCATTGTGGTATGGGTAAAGGTTGCACTGTTCCTGCAGGCTTCTGGTGTTCAGCTTTAACTTGCTGACACACAGGACACCTCAGAACAAACTCTGCAACATCCTTCTTCATTCCAGGCCACCAATATAGTTCCTTTAAATTACGATACATCTTGGTGCTCCCTGGATGCATAGCATACATGGAAGAATGAGCTTCTTCCAGGACTAACTTCCTCAAGTTATCCACATCCGGCACTATCATCCTTCCATTATAACAGGCTACTTGGTCATATGAGTCATGGAAACCATCTCGCTTCTCATTTCCATACTCAGATCTAATCTGCTGAACTGCAGCATCACCTAGCTGTGCTTCCTTAATCTGCTCTCTTAGGGTAGGTTTAATATGCATCTCAGCTAACAACCCGGCTAACAATGACACCTTCAACTGTACATTGTCTTGCCTTAAAGAGATAAACATATCTCTCTTAGAGCACACTAAAGAGTTTAGTTGTGCCCTATCCATGGTTGATGTTGCTGATTTCCTACTCAAGGCATCTGCAACAACATTGGCCTTGCCTGGATGGTAATCAATCGTACAGTCGTAGTCCTTGATTAACTCCATCCAACGACGTTGCCTCATGTTAAGCTCGTGCTGAGAGAAGATATACTTAAGGTTCTTGTGGTCTGTGAAAATCTGGAATGTTTCTCCGTAGAGATAATGCCTCCAGATCTTCAAGGCATGAACCACAGCAGCTAACTCCAGATCGTGTGTCGGATAATTCTCCTCGTGTTTCTTAAGCTGTCGAGAAGCAAAAGAAATCACTTGTTTATCCTGCATCAACACACATCCAAGTCCATTCTTGGAAGCATCACAGAAGACTACATATCCTTTTCCTTGTTCAGGTAGCACAAGCACAGGTGCACTTGTCAACCTTTCCTTCAACAACTGGAAAGATTGTTGACACTTATCACTCCAAGAAAAAGGAACATCGTTCCGGGTCAACTTGGTCAAAGGTAAGGCTATAGAACTAAAGTTCTTAATGAACCTTCGATAATAGCCAGCTAACCCCAAGAAACTTCGAATCTCCGTCGGTGTCTTCGGTTGTTCCCACTGTAGAACAAATTCTACCTTTGTAGGGTCAACACGAATTCTCGAGGCAGATATCACATGTCTAAGAAAAGATACCTCCGGCAGCCAGAACTCACACTTGCTAAACCTAGCATACATCTTGTGTTCTCTTAGCAAGGTCAAAGCTTGGCGAAGATGCTGCTCATGCTACTGAGCATCCTTACTATAGATCAGAATGTCATCTATGAAGATGACAACACACTGATCAAGGAAAGGTCGAAAAACTCTATTCATGAGTTCCATAAATGCAGCTGGTGCATTGGTTAGTCCAAACGACATAACCGTGAACTCATAGTGACCATACATTGTCCTAAAGGCAGACTTGGATATGTCACTATCCTTAATACGAAGTTGATGATATCCAGACCTCAAGTCTATCTTGGAAAAGACGGTTGCACCACACAACTGGTCAAAGAGATCATCAATCCTCGGCAGAGGGTACTTATTCTTTATTGTTACTTTATTGAGTTGTCTGTAGTCGATGCACAACCGCATTGACCCATCTTTCTTTTTAACAAACAAGACCGGAGCACCCCAAGGTGAAGTGCTCAGTTGGATAAAACCCTTCTCAAGTAACTCTTGAAGCTGTTTCTTGAGTTCTGCCATCTCGGCAGGCGCCATCCTATACAGAGTCTGGGCTATGGGTTTCGTATCTGGGATCAGATTGATTTCAAAATCAATCTCTCGAGGTGGTGGTATACCAGGAAGTTCTTCAGGAAACACATCCTCGAATTCCCTGACTATGGGAACTTCAGCATGATTGGAACTTTCCTTGGTAACATCTACCACATGGGCCAAGAATGCATAACATCCTTGCCTCAACAGCTTATCAGCAACCATAGCTGACACAAGACAGTGGGCAGAATCTTTCTTTCACCTTGAAAGATCCATGTGTTGCTTTCATCAGCAAACACAGCCAACTTGGACTCACAATCCAAGACAACTCTATACCTCTCTAAGGTATCCATCCCGAGGATTATATCAAATCCTTGCATATCAAGCGGTATAAGATCCACTTGAATGTGATGGTCAGAAAAGAAAAGGATGCAGGGAGAGCATACCTCCTGCAAAACGGCAGACCCACTCAACGGAGTCTCCAACAACAAACTATCTGCCCTATGACTAACAGTCACATTGCAGTTATGAATCACTCTTCGAGTGATGAAAGAGTGCGTAGCACCCGGGTCAATCAGAACAGATACAACACAGGATGTAGACATATCAGAATATAAAAGTTTCATCTGACCTGCCACTACCCGTGGATTGACCACTGCTTCAGGTGGGTTCATAGCATAGAACCTCGTTGTTGGCTGGTGTTGAGGTGGTGCTGATGATCCAGCTTGAGACGCTTGTCCACGTCCTCGAGCTGCTCCTTGAGATTGCATTCTCTGATATCCTTGTTGATTCTGTCTCGGAGGCTGTGTCACACTGACAGGCCTAGAACGGCAATCCTTCATCAAGTGTCCCACCTTACCACAGTTGTAGCATCTCCTCTCCTGTTGTTGTGGTCGGGGTGGTCCAGTAACTGACATCGATGCAGAACTGTGAGTCCCTTAAAGCGGTTGACTCCGTCATCTACCTCTGCTTGGTGACCATTGAGTTTGAGAACTCGTTCTGGGTGGTGGAGGGTTAGGTGCAGAGAATCTAGGTTTCTTGAAATCCCTAGATGAAGAACCCAAGAACTGTGGATATCTTTTCTGGGTTTGCCTCTTCTCAACCACAGATCTCTCTATCCTTCGGACTGACTCAACGAAGGTAGAGAATCTCTCTCGGTTTTCTAAAGCAGACACAGGGGTTGACATATCAGCATTCAAACCCTTCTCGAATCTCCTGATTCTTTCCTCATCTGTGGCAGCCATGTGCGGACAGAACCGCATCAATTTCCATGAACTTAGCTTCATACTCGCTAATGTTCATCATACCCTGCCTTAGTCTCTCAAACTGAGAGATCTCCTCATCTAGGAAGGTCTTTGGAAAATATCTATTGATAAATTCCCGACGAAACTCTTCCCATGAGAACTCTATTCCAGGTCTCTTCTGCTCTTCCATGTTCCACCAGTGACCAGCACTGCCTTTGAGAAGATAGACAGCATGTCTAACCTTCTCAGCTTCTGGGATAATAAGAATCCTGAAAGCCTTCTCCAACTCTGTCAACCATAGGTCAGCATCTGCGGGGTCGGCAGTCCCAAAGTACTCGGTAGCTCCGACACGACGAAGTCGTTCGAACGTCTTACCGATACCTTGTGCTTCAGGCTGGACAGGTGCCCTAGATGCAGGCATGGGCATCCTGTTGGTGATGTGTGTCATGGCAGTCATGAACTGCCCGAACATTGTCTGTACAGCTGGGTTACCCATGTCGGCTGGGTCAAACTGGGGTGGCTCTCTTGGTGACTCTGGTGCAGGCTGTTCTATTCTTGGAACCCTTGCACCGCCTTGAGGTGCACTAGCACTACTCTCTGCCACACACTCATCATGAGGCTCAACCATCCTTATGTATCTTCTTCTCCTGAGGAGTAGAAGATTCTATTAGATAGGGAAAGAGTACTAAAGATGGACTCGACATCCTAAGTCCTATGCCTCTGTAGACTCAACTGACCTAGAGCTCTGATACCACTAATTGTGGGCTCTGATCTCCAAACCACGATATAATCACGATTTAAACTTAGCGGAACCGATTCGATAAACAGCGGAAGACAAAAATCACGGAAAATTGAAACTTTTCGAGACAAGAGCTTGAATCCTTAAAAGCTTCTCTTTTATAACAAGAGATAAACTGTTTACATCTCATGATAATTACTTCTTGAGTAATTATATACATCAAGATACAAAATCTCAAGAACTCATAACAAAAGACTCCAAGACCTGAGAGTACAGAGGACACATAGGACTGACTCTAACTACACCACATGGCAGGCTAAATCTCCACCTGAGATTTACTGCTACTCCTGGTACTGCTGCTACTGGGACTGGTCACCTGTAGACCTGTTCCTCCGTCCTCGACGTCCACCTAAAAAGTTGAAGTCTACGGGGTGAGACAATTGTACATAATTGTCCCAGCGAGAGTTATAACTCTCTGCCAGAAGCTTTATTATAATATCAATGAATAACTTAAGCAGTAAAAGCTTACAAAGTATTCAATAGCATATGCAGTTGTAAACAAGAGTTCAACATTTATCAAACATGAAGAACATATGCACTATACAGTGTAACATCAATCAATTAACTCGTAGTTATCTCTAACAGGTACACTACGCTGTAGAGTATGTTTTTCAAACATTACTTTTATGCCCTGTGGAGATGAGGTTTACCACTCATACTCCAACCAATCACTGCTAAGTGCCTCGGTATCATACTAGGTCATCGAAAGAGCCGGATTCTCATGACCTTCACCTTCCTCAGTCAGTAAGAGGATCACTTGTAGGACATCTTGTGTCTCTACCATTATAGCTCACCAGGGTAATCTGGTCCTTCTCTATTTTAGAGTTACAGTGGCGTTCTGTACTCTCTTCGTCATCAGGAGATTTCATGTTTATCTTCCACTGATACGGATATCTGTGTTTGCTTCGTCATCAGGAGGTTTCATGTTTACCATCTACTGATACGGTATGGGATTATAGTGAAGGATTGATGGATTATACATCTACATCAAATTTCTACACTAGGATGTAAGGTTCTACACATCCATATACCCCACATACTCAACAGTATGTGATCCAGGAATTCTCGTAGGAAAACCTGTTTCACCATCATTTGATCTCTGACAATGATGGATCTATGATCAGGGCTCTACATTTCACTTGATTAGTTAGGTGCATTCAATATTCTTTTACATCATACATTGTTCTTCAAACAATAACAGTAGCATAACAACTATGAAAGTAGAATACTAAATGCAACAAACCTAACTCACATCAATCATCATTTCTCATTATACTCATCACAAGTTATCTCTAAAGCATGACCTTGATGGTATTCATGGCTCTCACAGCCCATTATTATCATAGAATGCACTGACAAGGCATCAAGATACTTTCCATTCTTGTCATAAGAGCTAAGTTCTTTGATTCTTATCAAATAGAGTTTAATACTCATATAACATGTCATCACCTTTGAATTAGGGTTTACTATTCACATCACATGTCATTACACTTGAATTAGGGTTTACTATTCAAATCACATGTCATTACCCTTGAATTAGGGTTTACTATTCACATCACATGTCATTACCCTTGAATTAGGGTTTACTATTCATATCACATGTCATTACCCTTGAATTAGGGTTTACTATTCACATCACATGGTGAATTGAACTCATGACATCATCATGTATGAGGAACATCATCATTGATGTTCTCAGATTAGCTTAAGATTCATCATATATCATAATTAGGGTTTCCATGATCTCACATAGGTGGATCATACCCTAATCATGCACATTCATGTGTATTGAAGGTTCTTTACTTGAGTTTCCACCCTAAAAGGGTACTTTCTCTCTCTTAAGGTACTTTCTCTCTCTTAAGATACTTTCTCTCTCCTCATACTAGTAGATGGTGATAACACCACTCTAGATCAGGTTGGGTTAAGTCCTCATGGGCTAACATAAGCCAAAACATCACTATCATGTGATTAGGGTTTGATTAGAACAAGGTTTCACTCAATTTGAACCTTTCAAGGGTATTATGGTAAATTACTCATTGATCATCATCATGGGTTAATTTACTAATTACTGGACCCTTAATGTCTCTTGGTATCATTAGGGTTTAGTTTGAACAATCATCAAACTAATTAAGCCTTCAAGGCATAAGGCAGACTTATCCTCAAAAGTCTTTGTTAGGTTTCACACCTTCAACCTTTATACGATCTTGAGATCGTATAAGGTTGCAAACTGTTTAAGCTTTGTAGACCGTTTGAGCTTGGGTTGACTTCAAGACTGTATAACATTCAAGACCGTTTACCCTCATTGGGTCTTGAGGTCGAGAGACCTCATTCGGTCTTGAGGTCGAGAGACCTCACACGGTCTTGAGGTCGAGAGACCTCACACGGTCTTGAGGTCGAGAGACCTCACACGGTCTTGAGGTCGAGTGCCCTCAAAAACTCAAGATCGTATAGACCTCCAAGGTGATCCAAAGGGTAAATTCGATTAGGGTTTCTATGTTGAAGCCATCCATTGGTCTCAAGATTGCTAACCACTTACCAATTGAGACAATTAGGGTTATCCTTAACCAATTGGTCACTCAATTGACCCTCAATTGTTATCCAATTAGGGTTGAAGTTGGTTCAATTAAGGTCCATCAACGTTCAACCATCAACACTCAACAATGTGAATCAACACAAGGTTGAACCCTTCAATTGAGCTCCAATTGGGCCCAAACTTGGCCCAAACGGTCTTGAGATCATGTGGATGAACTCCACACGGTCTTGAGACCGTTTGCCCAAGATTTCATCAAAATATAATGTGATTTGATAGGGGTTAAACCTTGATTGAGTCTCAAATCAGTATTTTAATTAATTCGATAACCTATTGCAATTGGGCCCTCAATTGATCAAATTACCTTAACCCTAGACCTCCAGACGGTCTTGGGTTGTCACCACACGATCTGGAGACCGTTTGGATGAGTTCCAAACGGTCTTGAGACCGTTTTCCCATCCAACTTTTGGATTCTAGTGAAAATTCTTCAAGGTTGGATCCATTGAGTTGATGATCATATCAATACTTAATTGCAATGTAATTTGGTATGTTTGTACCTTCAATTGGTCAACTATACTTGACCCCAGACCTTCACACGGTCTTGGGTGATTCCCCACATGGTCTTGAGACCGTTTGATTGATCCCCAAACGGTCTTGAGACCGTTTGGGTCAATCAACCCAAAAACACTAAGTTATTCATTGAGATTTCAGTACTGATTTCAATTAGGGTTTGCCCTAGTAATCATCCTTCAACTCTTAGCTCGTTTGGAATTAGTCCATCAAATTTGGTTAGTTGTTAATCAACATTATTTTGAACAGTAATCTCATACGGTCAATGCTTGGTCAACGTCCTTACACGGTCTTGAGACCGTTTGCCCAAAAAGGGCGATTTCAACAGATTGAAAATCAGGAGTAAATTCAATTAAAGTTGTTGATTAAAAAGGCCATATCTCACGATTACTTTAGAGTTATCATCTCAAATTTTGTGGGTGATTAGCCTACATAATTACGAATAGAAATCTTATACGGTCCACGCTCGGTCAATGTGGCTAAATGGTCTTGAAGACCGTTTTCCCTTACACGGTCCTGAGACCGTTTGCTCACCACACGGTCTTGAGACCGAGAGAGCAATTTGTGGAGACCGTTTGGTAAAGTAAAAAGTAGTGGATTAACTTTGGAAATGACGTCTTCATCTCCTAGCTCAAGAACAGCAAGGATTTCTCATGGATTTTCTTGCAAGGTAGCAAAGGAAAGTAGAGAAGAAGAAGAACTATCATCTAAAAGCATGAACAAGATGTATATAACAAAGCATGGGTTTAGAGTTATAAAACCCGCCTAAAGCTTGCTCCTTGAGCTCCAAGCTTTCGAGCTCCAAGATTTTAATGGCGTCCTTGAGCTTCCACAGGTCGTCCAAGGTGAAACCTCCAGGGAAAGTCGAGAAGAGTTGGCTAGAAAGGTAGAGCTATGTGAGCTAGCCATCAATTTGACCTTGAATTCGAGTTCTAACCATGAACTTAAGCAAAAGGGAGGATTCAAACCTACCTTGCCCTCCTTGGTCGTCCTCCTGAGCTCCACAACTTCTCTTTAGTCGGTTTGGGTGAATAGAACAGTGAAGGAAACGAAGGGAAAGTTCCCTTGCTTAGAGAGGTGGAGAGTATATATACTTGGGGTGAGATTTTCAACATAAACTCATAAGTTCTTCATATTTTCAACTTAGTCCCTCCATCCTTCTATGCTCGTCCCTTCATCTTAGTTATAAGGACAAACCTTCTTCTAAGGTCAAGAAAATGAGGGCAAAGAAGATCAACTTTTTAGTTAAGCATACACATAAAGGCTATTGTACATACACCTTGATTATTCAATCACAAAGGTGTTTTTCATTATATGATTATTCAATTGAAGTGACCTTTCATCATTTCTTTTCTAAATGATGACAAGAGTCTTAAAAGATATTTTAGATGATGTATTTTACAAGTTGCACCCCTCAAATTGGGTAAATTGCACTTTTCTCCAATTTAGGGTTTTCAAGCACCGGGATTGCTTCCACAACTGCACCTTGGTGCCCAAGCTTGGGGAAATCCCTCAAACCTTACCATCATCATTCTGATGATATCTCAACATCAGAGGAACATCTCAACATGTGCAAATTGCAAGTTAACCCTTCTAACTGGGTTATTTGCACATAGGTCCCTGTATTACAAAACAATGCTACAACTTTATATAAAAAGGAGCAAAAACTGAAATATATGTTTCTGAGAAACTTAATTACATGCCCAAAGCTAATCACAAGGATTTAATTACATATTTAGGCAAAACACCTAGGGTTAACTCATAACCTAGGTCAGGGATGTTACAATCTCAAGTTAAGTATGTATTTAGAGTATACAATCAAACATGTAGTTTCACAATCATCTCATTGATATATTGCTATACTCAACCATAAAATTTATGGAACAATTAAGGTTTACTAATTACATACACGCATCCATTGGATTATTTGCCAAACTAGGGTGTCTGATCACTTTATGCATTCTTATTATCTTAGTCGCATATTTAGGATCAAGCTTTATCACCAGATTGCATTATCAAATTAGGGTTTGGGTTACCTCAAATAAGACAAGATTAGACTAAGCATAATGACAAGTCCAGAGCTTAGAATTAACCTAGTTTTGGGTCATTACAAAAGTAGTGTGACTTAATGATCCCACGAGGAATGCAAGTGTGGATGTGGCACATGCAGATGAAATACACATGACATTTTTTGTCTGAAAGATTTCTCCTCCATGGCATGGATAAAAGAAGACCATCCATAACCATTCATATAACCCATGTTCTTTTGGGTCTCCTCATCCATTTACTAGTCAAACACTAAAAGCCTATCCCATAATAAGAGAATCAATAGGGTGATGGTTGGTAGGTAAAAATGGATGGTTTTTATTTTTCACCTCCCTAATTTAAAGGATTACCAAAACAACAAAATGAAAATTTCAAGTCATAAATTAAGGAAGAAGGGAAGATAAGGAAGACAACGTGAGCAATGTGTTTAAGACAAAGGTCACTAAAGTGATAGAACCAACACCATTGATGCTCTTCACATTTAAATGTGATGATACAACACAAAGTCAAGAAAGGCACTAGTGATGGAAGTGGAGAAGTGAGGAAATAAAGGAAAAGTTGTAACTACGAGGAATGGATGATGAATGTGAAAGTGAGAATTGCAAGTCACAAGTAGGACAAAAAGAAGGAAAATAGGTCAGGTGTAGCTCAAATAGAAAACAAATGGTTAAGCCACGATTCTTGGAAATGCCTGTTAATATTTAGACTAATATGAGTCATTTTTTTACAATCCCACAAACCATAGATTATTTTTAAATTTGTTATAAAGAAAATTGGATAGCTTATAAATTACATAGAGACTAAGGTGGTGCTACCATGAACATACGGATACATGCTATGTGTTTAGGATTTTAAAATCTATTCCTGGAATTGTTTTATAAAAAATATTAGAGCCATATTGACAAAATTTTGAGTATTTTCAATTTTTAGTGAACATAAAATAGAAGTTGAAAAGGGAAAATAAATACGTTAACCAATATAATTTCAAAACCATTTCAATTTCGGAACACCACTTACGAGGAACTTTGGTGTTTAACATTAGTAAACGACACTTTGCTCTCTTCTGCGAATAATTACAAGGATTATATTTTAATAAAAACGATACCCAAATGATGTAACCACGAGTTTAATACTAATGTTAATTATATATTTTTCCAGTGAAACCGGGGACTGTCTAGCCGATCTTATCCGGAACAAGAAAGCGCGCAGCCTACCACCTATAGCGTTCTAAACCCCGGCCTCTTCATCCAGCCACCTCCCATTCCCCATTCCAATGGCCTCCATGCCCTCCGCCCTCACACTGTACACCCCTCTTCCCGGTTGCCTCCGCCCTTCTCCTCCTGCCGCAGCATCCTCCTTTGTGTCAGCTTCCATCCCCTTCCCTCACTTCCACCACGCATCCGGGCAGTCTCGCCACAATGCCGTCATCCCAGTCCGTTCTTTAACCCTTGACTTCTCTGGCTCCTTCTTTGAGGGGGGCTCGGAAGAAGATGCGGAAGGTGGGGCTTCTTCGGGTCCATCCGCAGCTGCCGCTGCCGCGGCGGTGGCTGAGAAGGAGGAGCCCCAATGCCCACCTGGGCTGCGCCATTACGAAACGATGGCAGTACTTCGTCCTGATATGTCCGAGGATGAGAGGCTCGCCTTCACCCAGAAGTACGAGGAGGTAAGGCTTGAATTATCGTGCTTGGTTAAGTAGAGGGGGAAGACGAGAACCAGTATTCCTGTGAATTTTTAGCTGAATTGAGTTATTGTTCACTGCAGTTACTTGCATTATCAAAATTCGAGTCATCTTTTTTCTTTCTGCCTTTCTGAGTCAAGTGAATGATCTTTCTTAGTTTATTAACGACATGGCCCGTTTCTATTTACTACACTCCAGTTTATATAATTATGAATGTTTGTCTTTGAAGCTTTGTGGTAGGTAGGGTGTGTTGGGATCAATTTGGGATGATATGCTGAACAAATGATGTGCCGGTCATTACTATAATACAGGCGATGCATTTTTCTCAATAATGTGGTTTGAATCTACATGCTATCCTCTTTTAAAGCGCAACTTGTAACCATAGTGACAAGTTCGGGATTCGGCAACTTTTCGGCTGGCCGGAAAAATTCGGAATTCGGAAAAAATCGGAAAAAATCGTGAAAAAGTCGATATATTTCGGTCAAAGTTCGGTCAACTAATCGGAAATAATCGAGAATAAGTCAGCTATGTATATACATATATATACTTATCTATACACATATATACATATACATATATGTATATATATACATATATGTATATATACATATGTTTGTATATATACATACATATAAGATACACATGAAATTATTAAGGTCACTATACATACAATCTTATTGAGTGAAAAAAGTAGGAAAAGAATTAAAGAATAGTTGAATAGTAACAATGGACCGTTGGGAGAGTGGGGGGTTGGAGGTTTAGTGTATATCAAGAATTTTGTGTACATGGTTTGGTAAAAAAAGAGCAAACGACTTAAAAAGAAAAATCGTGAAAAAACGTGAGAAGTCACGAAGAATCGTGAAAAATCGTATACATCGCGAAAAGGCGGGAAAATTAGTGAAAAATCGGCAAGCGACGTATTAATCATGGTGAATATTCGGGAGCCTATAAAATGGCAAAAAATCGCCGATTTTTTGTAATATTCGGAGACTTTTGTTACTATGCTTGTAACAACCCTTATACGATTATGGGGTTCTCACTTAGTAATTTCTCGATCTGGTATGACTCTAGTAAAATTTCAATAGCATCCATTCATATTTTGGTAATGTGTACCAATCTTATGTGGTCATATCCTATACAGGAAAGCCTCCATTTTGTTTATGAAATTCTTATTGAATGACACGTAGAGGCAACATCATAAATTAAACTGTAAATTTCATTTTCATATTTAGTTGCATATGCTGTATGCGTACCATGGATGCAGTTCAGATTCCTGCTTCAATTAAATCTCTTACTAATGGGTCAAGTGGCATAACAACCTAGTGGTATTCCCGACGTCGTAATGCTATGCTGTCATCTCCTTTGGCCAACTCTTCAACTAGGGAGGCGTTCATCAACTCTGGATGGTAATAAGAGAGGGAGTCGACCCTTCAGTGATTCCTCACGGAACTCTGGTGGCCCTCATGTGGCTAAATATAGGAGTACCTGTTCTCCATGCAGCCACTCCCAAGAGTATACAGCCTCCTTCCTTTCGCTGCCTCCATAGTTTAACAATACGCCACCTAGGGACTCATGAAGTTGGAGGAGAGGCCCAATATGGACAGCTAGATTTTAAGTGCCTTGCGTTGGCTCTACAACCTTATAGGCCTATTCTAAGTCATTTTAAGGCTAAATTGGTTTTATATAGATCTGAGCTAGGTCAAATTGGATCAACATAGATCATGTTTTGATTTTTTTGGGTCTAGTTTGGACAAATTGGATTCTCTTAGGTGAAGTATGGATAAATTAGGGGAAGTTAAGTCTAATGTAGGTCATGTTAGGTGAAGTTAGGTCAAATTAGGGCTACTATGTTATGGTTTAGGTCAATAAAGTGTCTAATTTTGGTCTAGTAAGGTCAAATCAGGGCCATCTAGGTCTATTTTAGCTTTGTTATATGGGATTTAAGTGAATTCAGGATCGATTCATCTTAAAGAACTAAAATATGTAATTGAATGTAAATTTCTATGTATATTCAACTAAAGTATATATTATTGTATTGCATTATTGGCACAACTAACCCAAGACTTTTAGAGCGGAACGAAGTCGAATGACTATCACGATCTAGGGTCTCCCACCTTGACCTTTTGGCTTGGGGGAGGGGGCCTAGCTGACGGAGAACCCCTCTCTCGTAGACCTTACTTCGTTTGAGTCGGCTGCCTGGGTTCCAATGCATGGCGATTTGTTGCTGCTTCATGCTTTGCTGGGACCCAGGCATTGGCCTCGATCTAGGTGGCATTTGGCTCCTTTTGGCGTGGGTTGCTGCTGGGAGGTGGTTGAGGCGTTTTCCTTGGCAAACTTGCTTGTAGCTGCATTGAGCTGGCAATTGCCGTCCCCCCTTGGTGTTTTAGGCGGCTGCTACATGGCTCTTCCTTTCTCATTTTTCTTTCATTTTTTTCCTTTCTATTGTTTGCTTTGGTTCTTAGTCTGGTGAACGTTGGGCAGTTTCTCTTCCTCTAGTTGTTGTGAATCAGTGTGTTTCATCCCCTGTTTAGGTTCCATGTGTCCTCTCCTTTGCGAGAACTATAAGTTCCCCATCTTGTTGGGTCTCAATTTTGTGATGCTTGCTTTCTCTTTCTTGATAGCTTGGTGTTTACTTGGAGTTGGGACGTGACTTCTCTTAGATTCAAAGATCGTCTGCAATATATAAATCACCGAGTCATTATCAAGTTGAATGTATTCCTAATAAAACACTACTCAAATCAGCTTCAATTTAGAGGGATCTGTACACAAATGCTTATTCAAGTTCTGACATGAGTTTCAAAGATTTGATAATCCTATGCCTAGTTGTATGGCCTGATAGTTCGTATTTCTCTACTTGTAGACCTTGTATGACCATTGAGTAATGAATTTGGTCATTTAGCCTTTAAAAAGTAAAGTATATATTATTAAAATAAAAATGCCTTGGGTTCTTTGCATGGAACAAAATTCGATCAAAAATTCTTTTTTCTTCTTCTTTCAATCAGACATCGAAATGCTCAAACACAATGAATGTGATGTAATTTTGCAAGATTTCACATATACGTGTAAAATTTCGCAAAATAGGGGCAAATTTCACAGCAAAATTATGTCATCAACATACACAATAAGAGTAACAAGCCCAAAACTATTTTTTCGTATAAAAATAGAGTGATCAGAATGTGAGCGCCGAAAGTTACACTTAAGAAGAATCTGGCTCAATTTATCAATCCATGGTCGTGGGCTTTGTTGTAGGCCATGCATTGTAAAATTGTAAATCACTTTCCTAAGTCTACAAACTTTGGAACACTCCCCCGAAGTAACAAAACTTGGTGGTTGCCCCATGTAGATTTCCTCATGTAAGTCACCATATAGAAAAGCGTTTTTAACATCAAGTTGAAAAGGACGCCAATTATTGTTGCTAGACGTGTATGTTTCCGTCAATCGAACCATTTGGCTGGTATTTAATAGTGAATATCCACCGACATCCAATTGTAGGGCAATCTTGAGGGCGATCAACTAGATGATTAAGAGCTTGCATAGCAATCTTGGGTATAGAAGTTATTTCAACTTCCTAAGTCTTGGATCATGGAGAGAAGTCATTTCAACTTCCATAGCTTGACACCAGGCAAGATGATTAAGAGCTTGCATAGCAGTCTTGAGCAAGGTTGTCAAGGCGGCTAGGCGGTCAACATTTCCCAAGGGGCGCCTAGGCGGGCACCTAGGCTGTTCTGGGCGTTTTTTATATTTTGTATCTTTTTCAGTATGTTAATTTGATTCTTATTATACATATATACTACATATAATACCATATAGGAAACATAAAAAGAGGGCAAAATGAGGTTATGACAGCAGTAGCAGGAGATGGGAATAGGAAGAAAAAGGGGAAGTAATATCAACAAGCCTGCAACAACAATTGGAGCAGGAGACGTAGAAAAGAAAGCAGGGAAAAAGGGTGGCAGAATGAGGCTATGACAGAAGTAGCAGGAGATGGGAATAGGAAGGAAAAAGGGAAGTAATATCAACAAGCATGCAACAACAATTGGAGCAGGCGATGTAGAAAAGAATAAAAGAAAACAGGGAAAAAAGGGCGGGATGAGGTTGTAACTCAATAGAGAGGAAATGGAGGATGGGAAACAAAACAAAAGAAATATAAACAACAGCAGCAACATCACGAGGAATAGGTGATGTAAAAGAGGAAAGTAGAAAGTACAACATCATCAACATTACGAAGCATAGGTGATGTAAAAGAGGATTTGAAGAAAACAGAATAAAAAAAAACACAGCAGTAGTAGGATTTCGGAGTAGGAGGGGATATAGGAGGAATAACTAAAAAAAAACGCAGCAGCAGTAGGATTAAGGACTAAAATGCAGGAGAAAGGATAAAAAAAGAAAAGAAAAAGAAGCAAGAACAACAAACATATGAGGAAGTGATTTTATGACTTACCAATTTGGCCCAAATCAAACATGTTTTCCCTAATTTTCCAAAATTTGGCCTGATTTTGCCTAAATCAGACCTATTTCAGCCATAAATTGACTCAAGCTAATCTAATTCGACCAAATCCAGACTTGATTCATGCTAATTTATCCTTTAAATGACTTAATTTAGGCTTAAAAGGCCTTAGACACCCATATAATGCACATACTAGGCTGGGCGCCTAGTTTGAGCAGCCTTGCCTAGCGCCGCCTAGGCGGGCGCCTTGACAACACTGGTCTTGAGTAAAGAAACAACAAAGATAGCAATAGTAAAATAGGCAAGGCTAGCACTTAAATTAGTGGTAGAGCAGAAATTACTAATTGGATGTTGAGTGCAGGAATGAACATCTCTCATGTGACTAATGGGAAGATGTGGGTCAGAAGTTACCTAAAGGTGTTAGGATCTGCCTCAAAGGAAGAGTTGGTTGTTGAGGGGCCATGGAGGGTACTGTAACCTTGGGTCTTCTCTTGTATACTTTTAGAGGAGCAAGATCTTCAGTTGCTTCAGCAGGATCATTTTGCACAACTTGAGGTAGTGGAGTGGGATCCAAAAGGTCACTAGATAAAATAGACCCCTTTTTAGAGTAGTACGACATGTGTTAAAAAAAGACCACATCCACACTAGAAAACCAATGTCTTTTAGCGGGATCATAACGCAAATATCTTTTTTTAGTTCTAGAATTTCCCAAAAAAAAAACTTAGTGGAGAAAAGGTTAAGTTTGGATATCCCGGGGCGAAGATTCTTAACAAAACGAGTGTTGCCAAAGATGCGCAAAGGTACATAATAAAGAGGCGCATCGAGATACAAAAGAGAAAAATGGACTTGATTTTCTAGGACAGAAGAGGGCTTGTGGTTAATTAGTAGCACGCAATAGATACAACTTTATGCCAAAAACTTTTAGGAACATGATAGTGGAGAAGAATTGTGCGCGCTACTTTAAGATGGCAATTTTTCCTCTCTGCTCACCATTTTATTGTGGTGTGTAAGAGAAGGAAGACTGATGGATGGTACCACGAGCGGTACAGTGAAGAAAGTGGTAATAGTGTCCAAAATATTACTACAATCCTTTAAAGAAATAGCCAAGTCGCCCGAGAATAGTCATCGATAAAAGTCATAAAATAGCGAAATCCAGACAGGCTAGTAACAGAGCAAGGACCACCGATATCATCATGAACAATATCAAACAATTTTTTTAAAACTAATCTCTTTTTTCTTATGAAACACAACCCGAGTTTGTTTGCCAATTGAAGCAATTCACACTAAAAAGTTTTATCAGGTATCTCAGGAAATAGGCATCATGGTTTAACAACAGAAGGATGTCCCATATGGTGCCATTGTAGTCAATTATTGAAGAAGATAGCATGGCAACAACAAATTGTGGCACGTCCATGTAGCACAGTCCATCCGGTCCCTCATGGCCTGCACCAATCTTCATCTTCGTGCGGGGATCCTGAAACACACAACCCTCGAGATCAAAAGTGATCGAGCACTGAAGGCTCTTAATAGTTTTACATTAAGATAACAGATTGAAAGGAAATCTTGGAACATATAACACATATTTCAATGGCAGATTATGGGAGAGAGATAAGTTCTAATGCCATGCACCAAAGACTGAGTTCCATCCGCCATTGTTACTGGTGGAACTCTAGTCTTTTTAGATAGAGAAGAAATACTTCAGAACATCCACATATATGAGCAGGAGGTCTGAGTCAATAACCATTTATTTTTACCAAAAGGCACAGGCTAGGAAGCACAGACACTTCCCGGAGGCTGCATGCCGTGTCTGTATTTGACCCAGACATGCTGTGAACACGCATGGACACGCAACGGACACTCCTTTGGCGTGTCCAGTTCCATATTTTTTTATATTTGCAAGCTGGACACTTCCTGGACATAGCCAACCCAACCAACATTAGACCTAACTAAAAGAAAAGAGAAAATAAAAGCCAACCCTATGGACATCTTGACCAAACCCCAAATCCTCACCAAAACCCTCATTCCTTCCCTCAAGAAGGGACCAACAAGCCCCCCCCCCCCCATAGAGAAAGGATGGTACCTACTCTTGCAGCAGTTGCTGCAAGTAGCAGCTGGGTCCTGAAGTTGTTGCAAGCAACCACCATAAGGAGATGGAGCTGCAACAAGCAGCTTTTACAACAACAATCACTAGGAGTTAAAGCTGCCATAAGCAGCAACCGTTTGTGACAGCCATTTGTAGCAGGAGCTGCTAGCACCTAGAGCAGCCATTAGAAGCAACTTCCTTCCCTTCTAGTTCTTCCTCTTGATTTTCTTTTCTATTTCCTTTTCTCCTCTTCTTACTACTTTGTTGGTCCTAATGTGTCCACTCCACCCACCTCTTCTTCCTACTCTATCAAAACTTCACCTCCCCTCCTTTCCTCCTACTAACATGCAGTTATGTTTTGCTTTTATGTCTTCCCTCTGCCCTCCACTCCTACATGACTACTAACTGTGTTATCCTCCTCTTGCTTCATCACCATAAGCACCACCCATACACATCTCCCCTCTATCACCACTGCTTCCCCTCCTCTTCCCTATATTCCATACCTCCATTAGTACTGTAACCGTTAAATCATTGCGTGTAATTAATTTCTAATGATTTTCTGGTAGTCCATCATTCTTGGATATTAAATTAATTTATTATATCATTTTGTATGCTAAAGTTTATATTGATCAACATAGTGGGTTTGAATACATGGTTATAAAGTGGGTATCGTGGTGATTTTTGTTTGTTCTTGCTATGGAGAATCACTAAGTTTGTTGTGTGTACAAAGAAATCATATATATATATATATATATATATATATATATATATATATATATATATATATATATATATATATATATATATATATATAGCACGGATACTCCAGAATAGGTGCCATACCCGTATCCGATACCAATACTCCGTGGATACTCCTGGATACGTATTAGGTACTCCTAATCCGTATCCATGCCGTATCCAGTTGGTAAAAACTAGAAAAAAACTCTGGGCATGACATTGCTTGATTAGCGTTTGACACCAGCTCCTGTCTCAACCCTCTCTGCTTAGTAGTAGCTTGCTGTAAGGCTGTCATAGTTGTTTCCTTGAAGTAGTTCAAGGTTAGTCACTATTCCTCTTGCTAAATTCCAATCTCCCTTCTCTTTATTGTTTGTACCTCCTCTGTTTTGTGGGATTTCACTTTTTAAAGAACTTCCATATGTAGTATAGATTTTTGTTTGTTCTTTATTGCAAACCACTTCATTCACCTTCACGGTACTTGCAGATACTTTCCCGGCTAAGGTGCAAGTTTTATGCACGTTGATGTCCTCCGTATTCTATGAAAGGCTTCAATTTAGCATCGTTGGTTAACATGCCTCTTGTTTTGGTGACTAAATCCATTGTGATTTATTCTGGATTTCTATCTAGACAATATCTATTTCATCTCTTTTGAAGATAATCATTGCATCCCCATCCCTCTGTCTCCCCCTATGAAGCATCAATACTCCAAAATAGGTGTCCTACCAGTACTGAATACATATTTGATACTAATACTCCCTAGATACTCTCTAATACATACCATATACTTCTTAAGCCGTATTCCTTTTCTTATTAATAGGATATGACCTCAACGCAGCCATGATACAACCAACCCATTTAGCAACCAAGCGAGCACCGCACTCACGTGATCCCTCAAAATCCCAAAACCATGTGACTTCCCAACTCTAGGCTCTCCCTATTGTATTGTGATTTGAGCATGGAAAAAAAAGTGCACCCTGAGGCGCTAGAGGCGTACGCCTCGAGGCGAGGCGCACTCAGGGACGCCCCGAGGCTTAAGCCTCAGTCACTTTTGCAGAGGCGGACACCTCATTTTTCAAGAGGCGTAAGCCTCTGTCTGCTACCTAAAACTGATGGTTTGTTGTACTATTTGGATTGCTATTGGGCCCAGCCCAAGTGGTATTTATTCAAATAGAAGATCTCCACCTCCAAGCAACCAGGAAACATCAGTCTTTAGGCTGCTCCAGCCCTTGCTAGTGGCTAATCCAGCTACTGCTAACCAAGTTGCTGCTGCTACACGTCAGTGCTATACTGTTTTGTGATTTGATTATTTAGTTATATATTTATATATATATATAACTTGTATATATAGATATATTAGATATACATATATGATACATATATATACATACATATGCATATATAATTATATATATATATGTATATATGTCACAATATATATAGATATGTATATACATGTGCATATATATAATATATATATGTGTGTTTGTATATATATATATAGTATGTATATATATAATAATATATACCTATATTTTTAAGGTATATATATATATATTTATTTATTCATACGCCTCGGTACATTCTGAGGCTTACGCCTCGACCGCCTTGAGGCTTACGCCTCGCCTCGCCGAGGCAAAAACGCCTCGTTACGCCTCACGCTTTTTTCAACCTTGGATTTGAGAAAGAAATTGGTATTTTCTGTTAAAATTTTAAAATAAACATTAATAAAATTGTGGTATCCATGTCGTACCTATATCTTATATTTTTGAAAATTGTCGTATCCTCATACCGTACCTGCACCTGTATCCATTTCTGTATCTGTATCCGTGCTTCATAGTAGCTAGCCATACATGAGAGAAGATAGTTTGGTGTCACAGATGACACAACTCACTTTACAACACTATTACATGATACATGAAATGTGAAAGGTTAGAATATGATATTATCATGTCTTTTTGTAACTTTTGTCTCACATTAATATGAATGAAAGACCCCTTTTTATATCATTGTTTGATACTATGGAATTGGTTTCCATTTTCTTTAGAAATATTGTGGTTTTTGAATGAAATTTGATTGTCTTCATCTATTTTTAGAATAAATGTATAGGTTATTTTAAAAATATTAACATAAATATAAAAAATTTCCATATCCATGACGTACCTGTATCCTATATTTTTGAAAATTGTTGTATCCCCGTACCCGTACTCGTATCTGATACATATCCGTATCCGTGCTTCCTAGATGTATATATATACATGTATTTAACTATATATATTTATGTAAATATATGTATGTATATATATTGTCGTGTCCAACGCCGTGTCCGTGTTCTATATTTTTGAAAATTGACATGTCCTGTATATGTGTCCATATTCATGTCTGTGTCCGTGTTCGTGCTTCTTAGGGCACATGTAAAGCAAGTATGGTAGAAGAACCTCCGTCTTGAGCAGTCGTCTGCTAGGACAAACGAATTTGAAGGAGTTTTTCAAACTCTGAGCAGATCCACTCAACCATGGGCTAGGTAGAACTGGTGGCAACAACAAAGGTATTGTCAGAAGCATAAGAGGTGACATGATTTGCCCATGCTAGTTCATTGTGTTTTGCCCAACACCGGTTTTCACCGTGGTTCGTGTGCTTACAAAAGTTGCATAAGCGTTTGGCAGTAGGAGGTTGTCCTCGTCTAGATCTCAGTTTAGGACCATGTCCAGGAGCGCCAGAAGAACGACCACCATGATCGCGTCTACGTCCACGGCTTTTACCAGAATCATTGGAGCGGATTGCAAGAAATGAGTGCTCAGAAGAAGCAGAAGGTAGGGAAGACATGGATGGAAGGCATTGAATTTGCTTGAGAACATCCCATAGAGTAGACAAGGGATTACTAGATCGGATCTGGTCTACAACACCAGAGAAAGAGTGAGGCAGTCCAACCAAGAACTGAGCCAACTATAGCTCATTGCGTTGTCGTTGAACTTCTTTGATGTTAGAAGAGAGGGGATGATAGACTTCATATTCATCCCAAAGGGCAGAACACTAGTTGTAATAGTCTTCCATAGATCCATCCGTTGAATACTCCTTTTTAGCCAGATTCTTGAAGATCTTGAAGACCTTCTTTGGATTCTATTGGTGAGAGTACACACGGGATAGTTGATCCCACATGGCTTTGGGATTCTGTTAGGCGTTGTTCACCATCCACGTTATGACACCTGAATCATCTTTAGTCTATTGACTGTAGGCTTGCTTGGAATTTTCATCGTCCGAGGCATCAGGAGGGGTCAAAGCAATAGAAGAAATATGAGAATATCGCCCTTGGGCTTTAGCATAGAGTTCAAACAAAGCCGACCGAAGATGGTAGTTTGATCCATCAAGTTTCGCAGTAGTAACACAAAGAGACTAGTCGCCATTGGAGACAGGGTGATGACATGTTCGGTGATAGAAGACAAAGCAACAACAACATGATCCGTAGTAGTTGATTAGAGAAACCTACATAGGGGCAACAAAGAGAAACACAGAAAACCTACGCCACAGTGTGAGATTTACTCCACCATGTGACTTAGGCAGAAGAAAGGAGTCTCCTTTACGTCTTCAACGGACTATTTCAGAAAATTTAGGAGACAACAAAATAAGAGAGGATGAAAAGATAGAGAGATGGAGGAGAGGTGGTGTTAAGAGGTGGGAATAATGGAGGGACAAACATTAAGGAGGGGATGTAATGGTGGCGTGGAGGAGAGGGGAGGGGGGCAGCGACGGTGTAAAAAGGGGGGGGGATATGGAGGGCTCAAGGCAGGTGGTGAGAGGGAGGTGAAGGGGAGGGGAGGCGGGGTAGAGCAACATGGCGACGGCGGCAGGGGAGGTAGGGTCGAGCAGCGGCGGCGGGTTAGGCTCGACGATTGGGGCGGCTAGAGGAGATGCTTGGGAAGCATTAGGGTGGGACGGATCAAGGGGGATCGTAGCCGTCTAATACCATATAGATTAAAATAATTGTAGATATACATATTCGTACCAATATTTTACAGATCAAGAAATGTTATAGTAGATTTAAGTGATTCTGAAAAGTTCTAGCAGGTGGTGAGAGGGAGGTGAAGGGGAGGGGAGGCGGGGTAGATCAATATGGCGACGACGGCAGGGGAGGTAGGGTCGAGCAGCGGCGGCGGGTTAGGCTCGACGACTGGGGCGGCTAGAGGAGAGGCTTGGGAAGCATTAGGGTGAGACGGATCAAGGGGGATCGTAGCTGTCTAATACTATATAGATTAAAATAATTGTAGATATACATATTCGTACCAATATTTTACAGATCAAGAAATGTTATAGTAGATTTAAGTGATTCTGAAAAGTTCTAGCATTAGTACATTTTTATTTTTAGAGTATATCTTTCGATCTATATAGATGAGGCTACAAATATGAGTAGTAGATGAGCTAGGCATAGGAGAAATATACCACAAAAATCGCCAAAATACACAATCTTCAGCAGGAGCAACCTACCAAATAGTGTTTTTCAAAACACACTGCGTTATGGGCCTGGCTTGCTTTGCAAAATCATCATCGTCATTCATCATCATCTAAGCGTCAATCCCAACTATGTTGGGGTCGACTACATGTAGGGGTGAGCATTCGGTTAATTCAGTCGGTTATGGTTAATTCGGCTCGGTTAAATGGTTAATTTGTGCTGTGAGATTTTAACCATTAACCTAACCATATTAGTGTCGGTTAATTCAGTTATGGTTAATTGGTTAACTGTTAATTCGGTCGGTTAATTTAGTTAACCAAATAACACTCTTGTATTAGTATTATATGAAAATGCTCATAAAATTTGAACGGTCGTTATACTATTGTAGTATTGTATATAGATTTAGAGGTGCAAGTTTAAGTATGTAAATATAGAAGTTTTTTGAAATACAAGTACAAGTATGTATGTATATTTGTGTAGAATTTTTGTTATTAATAAATTTTTACTATTCGGTTAACCAAATAGAAAATAATTTTAAACATCAAACCAACCATTTAACTAACAAACCAAAATAAATTAACCAAATTAATCGAATTAACCGAATTAACCAAATTGTTCAAAATGAATTAACCATTCGGTCAATCGGTTATTAACCGTATTCTGCCCACCCGAAGCTACATGGATCCTTCTTTTCCAGTCAGCTCTGCTATGGGACATACTCTGCTTTGCAAAATGAAGGCCAAAATGGGTTTTCCGCCATGACCCTCCAGCGCACTAGTTGCAATTTTTTTTTTGTTGCAAAATTGTTCTACAGTTCCTGCATGTGTTTCAATGTTTGGTTGACCAGAAATGAATTTCCGAGGTGAAGTTTCACAATTTCAACTGAAATTTTGTTCCCTGCTTTCAATATGACTCGTGCGTGAGGTGTCATGCCAAATGCTCTTTTGAAGACAATGCCACATGTATTAGGCACCGAAAAGGGGTGACTATGTAGCAGTTCTAGGTAGGGATGAGCATCAGGTCGGGCAAGCCCGATCCGACCCGTGACCCAGTCTGCATAACCCGATCCAGACTCGAACCCGATTATGGGTGGGCCTGGCCTAAAATTTAAACCCATATTTTATTAGGGCCGAGTACGGGCTGAGGTAAACCCAGGCCTAAAAACCCGAATGCCCAGATTAGATTTTATGTACATTGTACATGTATACATCTATATTTGTCCTTAAAGAAAAATATACAGATTTCTTGAGGCAATATGTAGTATGTATCCAACCAATGGCAACATGGATAATCCGTAATCAATCAACATCATCATAAAGATAAACCATCATTTACATGAATAGACATACTTGATTTCTTTGTTTTGATCTCACTATGTCATTCAAATAGAACCTTTTGTTTAGCTATGTATATTTTAACAACTGAATAAAGAATGACATCCATACTTCGATTTGCAATGTATATGACACGAAAAAAAGTCATGGCATTAACTCACTAAAGAAAAATAAAGAAGAAACTAGCTCAGTGCATAGTAGATTCTGCTCTTTTTTTGCTCATATTCCCACATGTAAGAGACAAATGATCTTTTGCCTTTTTAACACCCATTTCATTATATATACATATAGGTTCAGGAAGCAAAAAACCACAACATTGTAGATTCCATTGATTTGTTAAGTCTCATACATTCACATGTATGAGAGAATGATTTGTTGCTCTTTCAGTATCCATTTTGTTGCTATCATGGATCACACAACTAAGGTATACATATTCCGACTGCATAGATCACAAAGTGTGTCTATATATATATATTTATATATATGTGTGTGTATGTATATATGTATATATTTTTGAAGGTTGATCACAAAGTATATATCATACTAATTTATTTTCATGTTGGCAAGTTAGATCTAGAAAAAATTGTTATGCTCATTCGATGTTATATGGACAAACCCGAACTCGGCCCGAAACCCATCATTTTTTATGGGTCGGGTACGGGCTGACATTTTTCAATTTTATCTAGTCCCGAACCTGGCCGGCGACCCGCTTTAAAATTTGGATTTGGATTTGGTATAGCCTGACCCGATGCTCATTCCTAGTTCTAGGTGATTTTAGTGTGCAAATCAATTCTTCTTTTTTCAAGATGGTGTTAGACATTCAAGGGTCCTTATTTGGTTGATGAAAACAAGTGTTGTCATTAGCTTAGGGCCTGAAAACCCATGATATGTTGTACTTTAAAATATAAAAAATATGGCACCTTATGTACAATGATATTTGATACCATCTATTTTCAGTGAGGTTTTTTAAATTCTAAGCTCCAATGCACCCCTAACATGAAGCAAGTTGTGGCTGTGCTTAGGGTTCAACCTAAGGTTTGAAGTAGGTTTTGAGGTTTATAAAGTTGACTCGGAACTATATCTAGATATCAATGCATTAGGTGCCTAGGCATTTGGCACCTCATTATTCATACCTTGGGCTCGTGATGTCTGTGAGAAGAAATGAAGAAGGGAAGAAGACAAGAACATCGATCACATGTCGGCTGCAAGACGCAGCAAACGTGAATAGGGCTTGAGCCTACTCACTTGTATTTATATATTAGGGTAAGTACATGAGGTACAAAGAGAGAAAAGAAATAAAACATAGATATTATAAAGAAAACAAAACCGCCGCTGGATTGACGAGCCGCCGCTGCGCCGGTGTCGATACCATCGACACTCATGTCGATGGTATCGACAGAACATCATCTCGATCTGAACTGATCTCGATACCATTGACATGAATGTCGATAGTATCGACCGGGATGCCGATTGCTTCAACTCGAACCTGAACTGATCTCGATACTATCGACAGAGTGTCGATAGTATCGACCGGGATGCAGGTTGCTTCACACTCCCCCTCAAGCTGGAGAGTACACATCGTGTATGCCCAGCTTGCCACAGAGTCTCTGAAAGATTGCTGAACCCAAAGGCTTTGTCAGGATATCTGCTAGTTGGTCCTCAGATCTGACATACGGTGTCACAATAGTGCCATCTTTGATTTGATCACGAATAAAATGACAATCAACCTCTATGTGTTTTGTACGCTCATGAAAGATAGGATTCCTGGCAATATGCATAGCAGATTGATTGTCACACTTGAGCTCCATAGAAGGTAGAAGAGAAATTTTTTATTCAGATAGAACAGGTTTGACCCATTTTAGTTCACAACATGCATGGGCCATAGCACGGTATTCAGCCTCAGTGCTGGATCTAGCAACCACATGTTGCTTCTTACTTTTCCATGTGATAAGATGATCACCTAGAAAGGTACAATAGCCTGATGTAGATCTCCTATCAGTATGATCACCAGCCCAGTCAACATCTGAATATCCTGTGAGAGGCAGAGTAGATGGAGGTGCCTTTGGTCTAGAATATGTGATACCCTTACCAGGAGCACTTTTCAGATATCTCAGAATTCTGCAGACTGCTGTCCAGTGTGGCTGTCGCGGAGAGTGCATATGTTAGCTGACCACGCCCACAACAAAAGAAATATCAGGTCGAGTGACTGTTAGATATATTAACTTGCCCACTATTCTCCTGTAATATCCTGGATCTTGATACTCAGCATCATCAACCACATCTTTGATGTGATAATCCATCGGTGTAGATACCGGTTTGGATTCAACCATGCCTGTCTCCTGTAGTAAATCAAGCACATATTTCCTCTGAGATAAATTGACACCTGTATGAGATCTAAGCACTTCAATGCCTAGAAAGTATCTTAGTTTGCCCAGATCCTTTGTATGGAAGTGTTTTTGCAAACTTTCTTTGACACGAGATATTCCCATGGTGTCACTGCCAGTAATTACTATGTCATCAACATATACAACAAGAATAATGGATCCACAAGAAGAGCTGGAGTAAAATAAGGAATGATCAGTCATAGAGCGAGAAAAACCCATCTGAAGAATAACTGCACGGAACTTGTCAAACCAACCTCTAGGTGACTGTTTCAGCCCATATATAGCTTTCTTTAATTTGCACACTTTCTGACACTCCCCCTGAGCAACAAACCCAGGAGGTTGCTCCATATATACCTCTTCCTGTAGATCACCATGGAGAAAAGAATTTTTTACATCTAGCTGAAACAGAGGCCAATTAATATCAAGAAGATGGCGATTCTTCCTCTCTGCCACCCCATTTTGCTGAGGGGTGTGAGGACAAGATGTGCGATGAATCATACCAACCGAGCTGCAAAAATCAGACATAGCCTTTTGAACATACTCTAAAGCATTGTCAGACTAGAGAATTTTTATATTGCAATCAAACTGGACTTTAATTTCAGTATGAAAATGTTTCACAATAGACAACACAGATTCTCTACTTTTAAGAAGGTAGATCCATGTCATGCGTGAGAAATCATCGACAAAGGAGATAAAATAACGAAAACCATTATAACTCTGGTCTTTTACAGGACCCCACACATCACTATGCACTAACTCAAAGGGACAAGAAGCCCGCTTATTGACTCGACTGGGATAGGATAACCTATGGTGCTTTCCCAGTTGACATGACTGACACTCTAAAGAAGATAATTGGGACAACTCTGGTTCCAACTTCCGCAGGTTCTCCAAAGAAGGATGTCCATATCTGCAATGCCATAGTAAGGGGGAACCACTCAACAGGATGGATGGAGCAGGAGAAGGCATTTGGCGAGGCAGACTGTCACTGTTGAAAAGGTAGAGATCACCTTTCCTAGGCCCCCCACCAATCGTCTTCATACTCTTGAGATCCTGTAATATGGAAACAAGAAGGTCCAAATATTACCCAACATTTTAGAGTGTTAATCAATTTGGCAACAGAAAGAAGATTAAAAGGAAATTCAGGCACAAAGTGAACGGATTTAAGATCAATCTTGGGTGTTAGGGAGACAGATCCACTAGCAAACACTCTCTTCACTGAACCATCTGCCAGTGTAATAGATTGGTGAGGAATAGATGAGTCAATAGTGTGGAGCAATCTCCTCATACCAGTCATATGCTGTGAGGCGCCAGAGTCAACCACCCAAGATGAGGATGAGCCAGATGCTATGAGAGACGTAGCCTGATTACCAGCTGTAGATGCCAGATTTGCCGATGAAGATGATGATGACCCCATACTCATGTGCTGTGTTGCCTGAATGAACCGATCATATTCCTCTTGGGTAAGAGTAATGCCGGTGCCAGAGGTAGTATCCACAGTTGTAGAGGATGAGGATCCTGTGGTGGTGGCACAATGTGCTGCTCCCACAGGTGGTGCAGCAGGTCTCCCATGTTTCTTCCAACACTTCTCCACTGTATGTCCCGGTTTGTCACAAAAGGTACACTTAGGACGTGTCCCACGCCCTCTGCCCATACCGGGTCTTCCTCCTCGTACCGCAGCAGCAACAGACGCATGAGATTCTCCAGAAGATATATCAGGAACAAAGGAAGCAGACTCAAATAGAGATTGCTGGATCCTTGAATAAGACTCCACAAGACTAAGTAGTTTATCAGTAGCCAGAATAACGCTCCGAGCGGAGCTACAAGCCGAGTTGAGCCCAGATAAGAATTTGGCTGTAACAAGATCATCTCTATCCTTTATCTGTTCAGCAACAACCACAAGATGATAATAACTTAGCTCTTGAGCAAGAGCCTGAACCGCCCCAAAATACTCCTCAAGAGATCGGTCACCCTGTTTCTCAGCAAACAAACGATCATAGATCATAAACTGACGGAGAGCATTCTTCTCTTGAGAATAATGTTGCTTCACTGCGTCCCATGTTTCCTTGGCCGTAGAGTAGAACATGAACCTTGCGGCGATTGCAGGTTCCATACTATCCCACAGCTAAGTCTTCACAAGACTGTCATGACGCTTCCATTCAGCATACCCTTCGTCAGTAGATGCCTTGGGACCCGAGTCAACATGCCTCACTCTGTCACGAGCCTCCAAGACGGTGTGGATGGCATTCATCCATAGAAGATAATTTTTCCCGTTGAGCTTGATGGAGGCAATAGGTGACACTTTGTTGTAGATCGTAGGTGTCTTGATATCCTCCATTGTAGAACAAAATATGTGACGGATTGATACACGTCAAACAGATTGTGGTGACGGAGAGATACACGTCACACACAGAAGAAAAACAAGGAGAAATGCGTTATTGACGCATTCACAGCCTCCAAATGATCTTCCTAATCACACATGGAGGAGGTGTGACTAGGATGATGGCTGAGACGAAACTAGTCCTCCGATTGTGTTTTTAGATGATCGTTGGATCACCCGGAGATCCCCAAATGCTTTGTGATGGAGGCTACGGTAGAGTTGGATATCTACCGCAGACCCAGAGTAGCCGACGGTGGTTCTACACAACCGGTGGATTACGCCAAGTCGATGGGTGGAAAGCAGTCGGCCACCGGAGAGGGAGAGATCCGCCGGAGAGAGGAAGGAGAAGCCCTAGATCGATCTCCGCTCTGATACCATGTGAGAAGAAATGAAGAAGGGAAGAAGACAAGAACACCGATCACATGTCGGCTGCAAGACGCAACAAACGTGAATAGGGCTTGAGCCTACTCACTTGTATTTATATATTAGGGTAAGTACATGAGGTACAAAGAGAGAAAAGAAATAAAACATAGATATTATAAAGAAAACAAAACTGCCGCTGGATTGACGAGCCGCCGCTGCGCCGGTGTCGATACCATCGACACTCATGTCGATGGTATCGACAAAACATCATCTCGATCTAAACTGATCTCGATACCATCGACATGAATGTCGATAGGATCGACCGGGATGCCGATTGCTTCAACTCGAACCTGAACTGATCTCGATACTATCGACCGGGATGCAGGTTGCTTCACAATGTCTATGCATAATATGACAATTAAGCTTGAGTATGGTATTAGGGTCTCTATGATTCTAAAACGACATTCTGTCGGCCTTGGACGTACTATAAAAGACCTATGGAAGATGGCAAAAGTGAGGTGCATAAATGGCAAAGATGTGATGCATTTTTAGTATCAATATAAGTTGTGAGTTTAGGGATGGAATGTTTTGACTCAAACCATACCTTGATATGAACATATTAGGTGCCTAGGCAAGGGGTGCCTCACTATGTAGCCAAGTAGCTCTTTGACATTCAACATGTCATGCACATTAGTACTGGTGGGTTTTGAGTAATGGTGGAGTTCCGTTTGAAAATGATTTTCAAGAGAAATTTAATAATATCCTTGAGATGTCCAAATTTTGCTTCAATCAAAACTTATGACAGATCACGAGCTAGGGTAAAACAATGGTTTTTGAAGTGAAAATTCGTTTTGGCTGTAATGCAACTTTAAATCCTGCTATGGAAGTGGCTATAATTGAGTTTCAAAGGTTTAGGGTTAAGCATACACTCATAAGTAAAATGCTTGTTTCTCCCAACAACTATGTTTGATTGTGAAACAAGTTGGCCGGATTTATCTGTGGATAAATTAAGAAGTGACACATGAAATTGGCAAACTTGATTGTGAGTAAAACTAGGGGATCTGTCCCTTACCGTTCAATTGTACATGTGGTCTTGCCATCTAACTAATGCATATGCAGTCTTATTACTATGAAACCAATTGGTGTAAAATGATTTTTGAGACTGGACTAGAAAGATTGAATGGCAATGTTAAACTTTGGAAAAATGTGTTGGAATCTAATGGGTTTAAGATTGATAGAAGCAAAGCTGAGGATATGCTTTGCAATTCAATATGGTCTAGGATTGTAAACAGTGTGACCAAATTGGATGGATGTATTAGTGATGAGTTTTGTTACTTGGTCTTTTGAACTGAATGTCAATGTTCAAGATGATTGTCACAAGTTGACAGTAGGATCGTTGAAACGGAGGAGTGCAACTGTAGTAGTATGTGATCGTAAGATCCTTTTCATGTTCAAAAGTAAGTTTTGTAGAACGACTATACGGTCGACATTGCTATCTGGGAGTCAAGGTTGGGCGGTGAAGAAACAAGGTCTCAACTAGATGAATCATGAATGTTGTCGAAATGCATATATTGAAATGGATTTGTAGGAAGACAGAAAGATTGCTTGAGAAATGACTATATTAGGAACAAAGTGGAGGTGGCGAGTATTGGGGTTAACTTGTTTGATATGGTATGGACATGTGTAATGCGAATTCAAGAACAAACCTATTCGAGAGAATGCTATTGAGTTGAGCACAATGAAAAGAAGAGTCATGCCTAATTTGACTTGTGAAGAGCTTATACTGAAGATTTTGAATCTTTACATCTTGATTAGAATATTAACCATAACAAATTTGATTGAAAAAAGGATACATGTTGCCGACCCCAACATGGTTGGATTAAGGCTTAAATGATGATGATGATGATGTATCTTCAATCAAGTACCAAAATAGAGTATATAAAACAGTGTGCAATAGATACAGAGAAGTGCCATAACTTGTGAAATAAGGGGAAAACAACTACATTGATTGCCTACAAAACAAACTCAATTTGTTGCCCATCATGTACTTCTTGTGAATTATTTTTTCTAGAGCATGTTGTTGTCTCCTAGGATCAATGTTCAAAATTTCAGCCGAAATTTATGTTTCTGTGGCAATCGGACATCGAAATTGACTGACGAAACTCTCAAAACAGGCAGATGATCGATTTTTTTTCTACGTTTTCATATACTATGTACTACCTAGAGCATATTTTTTTTGCACAGTTTTGTGTTTTTAAGTCTAGATATTGTGCTTGCAAACTATAATGACTTAATTTATTGATTTCAGCATTGAAAATTAACATAAAAAATCCCCATCGAAACAGTTCAGGGTCATTCACTAAAAAATGATTAGACCCCACCCCCCACATATCCAATATGAAATATTATTACATATTTGAGTAGATCTACACTAGTAGATCATTCTGGTAAATTTGTCGAAATTTCTGTTTCTGTAGCCACCGAAAGGGCATCGAAACCGGACATTTTCTTCCTTGCCTAGGATCTATAGCGATGACTAGAGTTCAAGTTGGAAACCAGTCAAAGTTACTCAGCCTTGCAGCACTAACCCCAATTTGATTGTATTCTAAAAAGCACAAACACATTTCTAGACACTGGACGCTGGAGATGGCAATTTTCTAAAGTATAGGATGGACACACACGACACTGGACGAGGGAGTATATATATGTGTGTGTGTGTGTGTGTGTGTGCGTGTGTGCGCGCGCGTGTGTGTGTTGGAGTCACTCTTGCTATCGAGTAAAGTAGTAGTCTCTAGCTGTTATTCTAACGGTCCTTTGTTGATCTCTTTCATGACCCTTATAATTAGGATAAACAGCACAAGGAGGTCCAAACTCCAGCTTGATACTGACCCAATTTAAAGTTACTTACGGAATTAAGATTGAACATTAGTTTACGAAATTAGTAAATTTCACGATAATCAGGCCAGGTCAAGCATGATATTCCCCCCACCCCTACACCACTGAACCCCCAGCCTCTACACCACCGAACCCCCAGCTACATAAACTTGCCAAGCAACTCTTGCCTTCTACATTAAGTTTATCCTCAATCATATTAGAGCCAGCTACCTATTTATTAGTCATAAATTTCACTATTTCTGTCAAAAGGGGGGAAAGAGAGACGGAGATCCCGTTAGGGGCGGGCGGGTGATCATGCAATTGATAAACATATTTCTACTAAATTTGGATAAATGCCGAGTAGCTCTTGCTATGGAGTAGTAAATTGATAGTCTCTAGCTGTTATTCTAGAGGTCCTTCATCGATGATAAATGACATAAGGAGGTTTCAACTCCAGCTTGATACAGATCCATTTTGAAGTTTTACCTTATGGAATTAAGACTGAACGTTAGCTCACGGAATTAGAACATTCCACGATAATGAGGTCACGTCAAGCATGACCTTCCCCTCAGCCCAACAACAATGAACCCCCAGCTCTGTACACTGGTGAAGTAACTCATGCCTTACCTTACATGAAAAAGGGAAGATGTCTGCATAAGCCTAATGCATGTATCTAATTCAGCACATGGTCTAAGTACAGTGTATGACTCATTTATGTACTCAAAGAGTAATTTAAATCCTGTTTTATGTAATATACAATAGATTATACAGACGAACCCGTGAATGTATCACCTTGTCATGAACTTTTTCTATATCTATCCTATCAGCTTATATTGTACAAACAACCTCTCTTGCTTAAGCTCTGTTATTCACTTTTGTTTTTTGTTTGTTTAGCTGCTCGTCGCTGGAGGTGGAATGTACGTAGAGGTCTTCAATCGTGGAGTTATTCCACTGGCTTATAGCATCAAGAAGAAAAACAAGGCTGGAGAGACTAATACCTATTTAGACGGCATCTACCTCCTTTTCACCTACTTCACGAAACCCGAGTCGATGGCCATTCTAGAATCTAAATTGAAGACGGATGATGAAGTGATTCGCTCCTCCAGCTTTAAGATTAGGAAGAGAAAATACTAGAATCACGAAGAGGCCATGGTTTTATCTTTACGTTCAACTGTTGTTTTTGGGAATCGGAGATATCAACTACCCCTTGTAAGCCTTTATGTAATGTAAGAGCTATATGTTCTTGCCCGATGTCAATATGTCATTTTAGTGGAGGTACGATATTCCTTTTGTTTGGAAAGAGAGTGCCAAATAGGAAAATTTAGTTCCTTAATCGGCACTCCGTTTCGTTTACTTCTTACTGGGTCATCTCCATCACATTCCACATCTATACTGAGCATTTCTTTTGTTTACAACATTCTATGCTCTATTACATAGTACATACTATGAGGCCCGGTTCGGATGACATTTTTGCAAATACATCAGCATTTGTAGATTGCGGGAGTCTAATGGCGTCCAATCCAGATGCTGGTGCTTCATACTGTTCTGTTTGGGTGGCAGAAAAAATATTTGCAGGTATCTCCAGAAAAACTGGACGCGGAGGTAGGTGTGGAAGGGAGGGGGAGGAGTAGCAACCAATGCCATCGACTAGTTCCAGATGGAGGGGGTGGGGGGTGGAGGATGGTGCGAGGAGAGAAAATGGAAGAGTGGGGCCATGTCTTCAGACGGTGGGGAACAGCAGACGCTGGTGGGAGGAGAGAGAAAGGAGTGAGGGCGGATTCCCAACGAAAAGATAGCTGCGGACTTTCTCAATCACGCGGATACTCGGAAGGCTGCATTTCACTACATTGGAATACTGCTCCGGAACTACCGGCAGTCACCAACTACCCTATTGATTATCCAAACCACATCTTCATGAATACTGGTATTTAGAATACCAATCTAAGTACAATCCCTCTGTGAAATACTGCACCCAAACGGCTCCTGAAGGACTGAAATGACCAAAGTTGGAACCCTAAAATTGTCCCGGATTTACCTTCTGTCGCAAATCCTGTGTGGTAGGCAACAGAGGGGTCAGCCTTACTGATACTCATTTATACTGTAATACTATATTTGTATATTTGGGGTGTGAAAATGTTGAGAGTACTGTTTGAATATTACCGGTGTGTGGCTTTAAACAGTTTTAACTTAAAACAAGAAAGTTAAAAGCAGGATGTGGCAACGACAGATCGCGCTATAATTAAGGCATGCACTGGACAACAATGAACGGACTCTGTTAGTGACCCGTGAATTTGTTGTAAGCCTTTCATGTATTTGTTAGGATGGTATTGACTATTGAGGCAAGCTATTGGGCCCAAAAACTTACTATAAGACCAGTCCTATAGGATTTTTATAAGCATTTCCCTCTCTCTCATCTTCAAAACCCCAACCCCTAAAAAAATAAAGAGAGAAACACATTTTGTGCTGTATAACAAATTTCTATTGGATCCTACCAACTTATTATAGGACTGGTCCTATAATAAGTTTTTTCCTATTGGGCTAGAGATTGTTTTTGGAAGAAGGGCCATATAATAAGATGTGATGACTGCATTCACTGACACCTTCTCCGAGGCCTTTGTGGCTTTGGATTTCCCGGCAGCGATAAGCGACCATGCAGCATTGCTGACCCACCTAGTGGGGGGAGAATAAACCTTTCGGCAGCCTTAACTATTGGTTAGGTTGGGATGATGAAGTCATTTCCAAGGCACGGGCAAATCTGGTGGAGGGCAATCCACTTTTTGTGGTTACTAAAAAGCTTCAGGCTACAAAGCGAGCAGTCAAAGAATGGGTATCGCAAAGATGCAACATTTTCACTCTGAAACACGATGTACTGAAGGAATTCTCCCGCATTAACTCGGTGCTACAGGTGAATTCATTCAATGATTCCCTCATTCGGGGGATCGGGACGTGCGCGCACGCCCGGAAGCTTTATCCAAAGCGGAAGAGTGCCTCCACCACCAACGGAGCAAGATATCGTAGATCCGTGCTGTCGAACGCAACACTACTCTTTATCAAGGGGCAGTTAAACGTAAGGTGATACGGGACTCCATACATGAACTCATCAACGAGCAAGGTGAAAGAATCAACCCGCAAGCAAACCTTGAAGATGAGGCGGTTGATTATTTCACAATGGTGTATAATGGCGCTGATGTACATCACAGGTCGTTCAATGTTCAACCAACGTGCAAACTCTCCACTGAGCACAACAACGCACTTTGCGCCCCTGTCTTGGTGACCGAAGTGAAAGATGCAGTTTGGTCGATCGGTGAAGGCAAGGTCCCAGAGTCAGACAGTTTCAACGCACGTTGGTTCTGGCGCTCACGGCCCATCATTGGAGCAGATGCCTGCGCGACTATACAATGGCCATTCGAAGGAGGAAGTATGGTTCACCAATGTAACCATGCTTTCTTGGCACTCATCCCCAAAATCAGCAATGCCTCATTCATGAGGGACTTTAGACTCATTGCGTATTGTGGTGTTCTGTACAAAATTTGGTCAAAAATTCTGGCGAGGCGGCTGAAATTGGTTCTATTGAATAAAATTTAGATTTTCACGTCGTTATATACAACAACGACAGATGCAATGAATTAACGATTACATGCCAGATCCAGATAAGAAGCATAAGAATAAACAATGCAGGAGAAAGTAAACTGAGTTAGGAACCTGACCAGATCGTTCGTTGAAAAACTAACACGTTTTACTTAAAGAAATCAGCGCCACACAGTCTTCCAAGACAGGTGCCGTTCTCCCAGTCGATCCGGTCACGAACTTGAAGAGAAGCGTCATATTTGCGTCGACGACGAACGTTGCAGACGAACAGACGCACCACCACCAGTGTAGCCCAGCAACCGCAGGAACCACCGCCTGACAGGTTGCGTCTTGAAGGAAGAAGGTGAACGACTTTATCGTTTCCAGGAGAGATCTCCAAGCGACAAGCAGGAGCGACGACGGCAGACTCCAGGATTAGGGCTCGCAAAACACTCGCATGAACGACTGATGGCTGTGTTTGAAAAGATGTATTTAATCCTAATGACCGGAGGCCTATTTATAGCCTTACACACCCCACTAATCCTATTCCAATTAAGACGTGACCACTCGGTTGCTCTTGTACACATTGTGAAAAATTCCGCAAAAGAGACACTTTCCAGTTAAGATTAATAAATCCACATAGGAAAGAACCAATTAATTAAATGAATAATTAATTATATAGTTGTATCCTAGTACAAAAAGAAGACGAAAGACATTCTCCACAATCCACAATCCACAAGCCACAAGCCCGAGCCCGTGTCCGGCCCGACCCGACCCAGCCAGGCGAGGCGAGGCGAGGCGTGTGTGCGTGCGTGTGTGTTGTGGTCACCACCCCCACCAAGGAGGTGAGCATACCCTCCTCTTAGGACCCCTTGGACACTAGTGCCCCATGTGATCCTACATATAAGGACCACAAAAGTTCTAGGAGTGAGCAATATGGGATAAAACTTCTTTGCCATTTGCACTAGAGATAAAACTACTTTTCTCACATGTACTAGTTGCACTACATTGGGCTTAACCCATGCTAGAACCATGGCTGTAACTGTAACATCCCTGACCTGGGTTATGTTCTAACCCCAGGAGTTTTGCTTAACAAAGTTGATTATATGCTTGTACTTATCCTGTGAAAAGTAATTAGGGCTCATGAGGAACTTATGTTTCAATTTTGGTCCTGTTTGAACAATGTTAAAGCAATGATTGTTTGTTTTGGACTAAAGTGCAAATTACCCAAGTTGAGGGGTTAACTTGGAAATTGCATATGATAAGATGTTCCTATGATGTTGAGACATCATAAGGATGAATATGATGTAGTAGTATGGTTTCCACAAGCCTGGACACCAAGATAGAGCTTGTTGGACAATGTTGTGCATTAAAACCTAATTTTGGAGTAAAGTGCAATTTACCCAAAATCTAGGGTTCAATATGCAAATTACCACTTCAACAAGGTCCCTAATGTTTCTTGGCATCATGTAGAGCAAATAAAATGAGAGGGGTGCTTCATTTGAATTAAGTTGGAGGAGAGAGAATCTTGATATTAAAATAATCAAGATTAATGCCTAATTGAAACCCTAATTCGATTTAGGGCAAAAATGAATAAAAATAATTGAAGGGCTTTTAACCAAAATGTTTTGGGTTGATTTTGAATAAGGATGGACGTTCCTTTGCCAAGATAAGGAACGAAAATATCCTAAGTAGGTGAAATTCCACTCACCATTATTATAAGGAAAAGAAAACCCACTCACATATGGATATTAATATAATAAGCATTAAGGTGCTTAATTTGATTTTCTTTAAATCATGGATAATGGAGAGGAATAAGAGGCAATGAAGATATCCTCGTCCTTAAGGATTTTGAGGAGAATTTGAGGGGGAAGAGGCGGCACCAATTTTGGAATTAAATGCATTTTAATAATGCATTTTCTCTTTCATTGAATTTTTATAAAAAGGCTTTTTCCTAGCCAAATGAAAGGCTATTTCGACCCCACTTCTTCTCTTAGCTTGGAAACCGACCAAGGAAGCTAGGGAGGACCAGGAGGACGAACCCCAACCTGTGGGTAAGCTCTTGACCTTCGTTCTCCTTGATTTCATGGTGGAAATCGAAAATAAATTATGGATTCCTTCTTATTTCGATCTCCTCTTCAACCCTAGCCAACTTTTGCAATCAAAAGCTTGAGGACGAGCCTAGGGGGAGTTGCAAGAGCTTCATCCACCATTAATGGCGTGAGCTTGGAGCTTTGGAGCTCAATTGGAGGCGGGTTTTATAACTCAAACCCTTAAACATTGCTATTGCATCAATTCAATTCTCTATGCTTTGTTGATTGATTTCTTCAATTTGATACACTCTTGTTTCTTTGCTGCAATTTCCATCAAGAACGGTTGCTGTTCTTGGTTGTTCGAAGGAAGGGGATGATTACATCATCCTATATGCTTATCCAAAGAAAATTACCAAGCAAAACCGTTTTGATAGCTACTCCAAATCGTTTTAATTTGATTGGCTATGCGGTTTCGGCAAACCGTTTAAGGGCAAACGGTTTGAAACCGTTTGGGAGAAAACGGTTTCAAGACCATTTGAGATGGTTGACCAAGCGTTGACCGTTTGGGAATTTTGTTCCTAATTATGTAGGATGATAACCCTCCAAATTTGAGGGATTAACTCCAAAGGAATCGAGAGTTGAAGGCCAATCAATTAGGCAATCGGATTGAATTATGTGCTGATTTTCAACCTGATTAACTTGACCTGGTTGAGCAAACGGTTTCAAGACCGTTTGAGATGGTTGACCAAGCGTTGACCATTTGGGATTCCTGTTCATAATTATTTATATTAATAACCCTCCCAATTTGAGGGATTAACTCCAAAGAAATCGTGAGTTGAAGCCTAATCAATTAGGGAAACCTAATTGGATTAAGTGCTGATTTTCAATCTGATTTAATTGAACTTTTTGGGCAAACGGTCTCAAGACCGTTTGAGTGCGTTGACCAAGCGTTGACCGTTTGGGATTACTGTTCCTAATGATGTGGTCTATTGACTCACCGAATTTTAGGGATTAACTCCCAAGGAATCATGAGTTGAAGGCTATTCAATTAGGCAAACCCTAATTGAAAACAGTACTGAAATTCCAATGAGTTAAGTTGAGATTTTGGGTTGATTAGACCAAACGGTTTCAAGACCGTTTGGGGATCACCCAAACGGTCTCAAGACCGTTTGAGGATCGCCCCAAGACCGTTTGGAGGTCTGGGGTCAAGTATAGTTGACCAATTGAAGGTCCAAAGGTACTAATCATATTGCAATGTAGTGCTGCTTTGTTGATCAACTCGATAGACCAATCCATGATGATTTTTCACTAGAATCCAAAGGTTGGATGGGCCAAACGGTCTCAAGACCGTTTGGAGCTCATCCAAACGGTCTCAAGACCGTTTGGTGGTCACCCAAGACCGTTTGGAGGTCTAGGGTTGAGTATGGTTAGGTGTTTGAAGGTCTAAAGGTACCAAGCTGTTATACAATGCAATGCTGATTTGGTGATCAATCCAATGATCCAAACCTTAATTGGATGGCTTGGATTTGAGTGATATGATGGGAAAACGGTCTCAAGACCATTTGGAGGTCATCCAAACGACCTCAAGACCGTTTGGGGTCAGGTCATACCCAATTTGGATGATGGTTCAATGGTTTCAAAGTAACTAGTCTTACATTGATTAGTGTTGTTGAATCATCGATTCCAAACCCTAATTCATTTGAATCAAACCCTAATTGATGATAAATTGAGGGTCAATTGAGGGTCAAATCAGTTGAAGTTTGACCTATTAAACTCAATTGAAGTATGAGCATAGGTCCAATTGATGATTGGTTCCATGAATTCAATAATTGAAGGAATCAACATTGGAAACCCTAATTCAATTGGATACCTCATGTTATTGAAGGTCCAATTGATCAAACCTTTTTGGAAACCTAATGTAATTAGGTGGGAGATACCCTTAATGGTACTAATCAATAACGCATAACAAATGCATGGATCAAATACATGATGTAAACCCTAATTGAGGGTGTATCCATGTGAAACCCTAATTGAAGGCGTATCCATGTGAAGCTCTAAATGAAGGGTGATGCTATATGCAATCCCTATTCTAAAGAAGGGAGATGGTATGTGAAACCCTAATCCCTAATGAAAGAATAGAATTCATACTTGAGTATGATTCATGAGGTGATTTAATGTAGCAAGGTCGTGGTGCTCTATAATTGACTTAGAGATGATTTGAAAGTGACCTAATATGGTCGTATACCTTGATGTGTTATAAGTCCAATATAATTGGATAAAGGATACATGAGATATGTGATAGTAAACCCTAATCCTGGTAAAGGAATAAGGGTGATACCCTTGAAATAATGATACAATTGTTTTGCATGGTGTTGATAGATAATTGATATACTTCTATCATATGTACTAACCATGCATGTATCATGAGATGATGGGCATAGCCAGGTATGAGCTATGATGTGTTATTAAATTAAATTGTTTATTGGGCCTTGTGTGCCATAATATACCTTGTTGCCTGGTAAGAGGTAGCAAGAGAGTTAATGTGCCTCAAGTGCCATGATGGATGCTTGTGTAGCAAGTATCATACTTACCTTGGTCAGATGACCTAAAGGTGTTAGTTACCTGAGAAAAAGGTAACAATGCTCAGGTAATGAGATAAGGGTTTGAATACCCAGGATTACATGGTTATTGTGTTGAAATGAGGGACTGAGATCCCCATGTCTTATAAAGACTGAGAAGTGATTAATGTAAATAGTACATGTTTTCTTTATAGCATTTGTCTTATTAAGTTATGTTTGGAAACTTGGATGATGCTAAAAGAATATTATAATGTACTTAATTAATCAAGTGATACCATATAATGTAGTTGCCCTGATCACAGATCCATCAGCGTCAGAATTAGCTGAATGGTGAAACGAGTTTACTCGGAACGCATATTTTTGAATATGTGGGGGTAATTGGGCAATTATATCCTTATGCCCCATAGGCATTGCTACGGGCTATGTCCTATGAACGGGATTGGTTACGGACCATACCCCAATAAGAGCATGGCTACGGGCCATGACTCCAAAAAATAATACCGGGCATTGGCTACGGGCCATATCCTGAAGAGAGTATATGCTATGGGCTATAACTCTAATAGCGATGTTGCAAGTATACCCTGGAAAGCTATCTAGCAGAGACACAAGATGTCCTACATGTTATCTCGTACTGACCGAGATAGTTGAGGTCATGGGAATCCGGCTCTTCCATTGACCTATGTGTGGTACCGATGCTTTACGTAACCGTGGTCGGTTGGAGTATGAGCGGTATACCTCATCTCCTCAGGGCATAAGTATGATTGTAAAACGTAATCAGCCGTGTAGCATATTTGCTTAGGGTTGAATTGCGAGAATCAATGGTTGATGATACATGATCTATTATATCACAGTTGGATAAATGATATACATATTCTTTATATTCCTTCTTAAATGAATGACTTGCTGCTTAATCAAGTTATAATTGAAATGATTGCATAGAGAATACTGCTCTGCATATCTTATTCAATGATTTACCTGCTGTTGAGTAAATATAATTCTACTGCTCAGTGTTATTCTATTATCAGCAATAACAATGTTTTTGGCGGAGAGTTATATCTCTCGCTGGGACAATTTTTATAATTGTCTCACCCCTGTGGGATTAAATTTTTAGGTAATCGCCGAAGAAGAGGAAGAAACCTTTCAGTGGGTGAGCAACAGCAGCAGCCGTCATAGGGACAGCAGTGATCCAACAGGTGGAGACATTGGCTGTCTGGTTTTGTGTAGATAGTCCTATGAGTCATCTCTGTACTCTCGGGTCCTAGGAGTTAGTGTTTTGATTCTCCGATCTGAGATTTTGTGCAAAGAGGCATGATATGTATATATATGAACCAGGATGTAATGTTTTACTTTGGTTCTAAATGAAAGAGTTTTCCTATGAATGGATCTCTTGATAAACGGTTTTAATGATTAGTGATTTTTTGTAATCCGCTGCTAACGATCGCTTCCGCATGTTTTATTATTGCTGACGACGCTTGTTATCTTAAATGATGGCGGGTGTCGTGACAATTTAGTGGTATCAGAGCTCTAGGTTCGCTGAGTCTACAGAGATATAGGATTAAGGTAGTTGAGTCTGTTCTAAGTGTCTTCCAGTTTATCTGATAGTGTCTTCTGCTCATATAGGAGAAGAAGAACTAAAGATGTCTGGATCACACGATGAACACACTACTGAGAGCAGTGTAGCTGCACCGGGAAGAGGTGCTAGAGACCAGGATAGGGAGGAACCTGTACCTGATCAACCCCAGTTCAACCCAGTTGATATGGGGAACCCAGCCTTTCAGACTATGTTCGGGCAGTTTATGGCAGCTATGACCCACATGACGGATAGAATGCCAGTACCTGCACCCAGGGCACCACCCCATGATGAAAGACATGGTTCCGGCAAGACCTTTGAAAGGCTGAAGAGGGTAGGAGCATTAGAGTATGCTGGTACAACTGATCTAGCAGATGCTGACCTATGGTTGACTGAATTAGAGAAACCTTCAGAATCCTCATGATACCTGATGATGAGAGGGTTAGGCATGCTGTATATCTCCTGAAAGGGAGTGCTGGACACTGGCGGACCATTGAGGAGGGTAAAAGACTTGGAGTTGTGATTGGATGGGATGAATTCAGGCGTGAATTTGTCACTAGATACTTTCCTAAGACATTTCTAGATGAGAAGATATCCCAGTTTGAGAGAATTAAACAAGGACCTATGAACATTAGTGAGTATGAGGCTAGGTTCATGGAGTTGTTGCGGTTTTGTCCGCACATGGCATCCAATGATGAGGAAAGAATTCGGCGATTCGAGAAGGGGTTGAACGCTGAATTAACCACTCCGGTGTCTGCTCTGGAGAACCGGGAGAGGTTTGCAACTTTTGTGGAGTCTGTAAGACGCATAGAGAGGTCTATAGTTGAGAAGCGACAAACTAAGGGTAAGAAGACATACCCACAGTTTCAAGGGCATTAGTGCTGGGAGTTTCAAGAAATCAAGGTATTCTGTGCCTACACCACCAAAGGAAGCTCACAGTTCAGCTTCTATGTCAGTAACTGGACCCCCTAGACCACACCAAGAGAATAGAACTTGTCATCGATGTGGACTAGTAGGTCATCTGGCAAGGGATTGCCCAACGGGGAATGCTGTGGTGAATCAACCCCCGAGACAAAGTCAGCAAGGTTCTCAGAGAAAGCAGTTTTCTAGTGGTACCCGAGGACGTGGACAAGCATCCCAGGCAGGATCTTCTGCGTCCAATAATAGAGCACAGGGCCAACAACAGGCAACGGCTAGGCTCTATGCTATGAACCAGTCTGAAGCAGTAGTCAACCCTCGGGTTGTGACAGGTCAGATGGAATTACTTTAATTCTGATATGTCTTTATCCTGCTTCGTATTTGTGTTAATAGATCCGGGAGTTGAGGAGGAAATATCCTACTCTTTTCTCTTAATGTTTTGTTGATGATTTCGGGGACGAAATCCTTATAAGGGGTGGATAATTTGTAACATACTGACTTGGGTTATGTTCTAACCCCAGGAGTTTTGCTTAACAAAGTTGATTATATGCTTGAACTTATCATGTGAAAAGTAATTAGGGCTCATGAGGAACTTATGTTTCAATTTTGGTCCTGTTTGAACAATGTTAAAACAATGATTGTTTGTTTTGGACTAAAGTGCAAATTACCCAAGTTGAGGGGTTAACTTGGAAATTGCATATGATAAGATGTTCCTATGATGTTGAGACATCATAAGGATGAATATGATGTAGTAGTATGGTTTCCACAAGCCTGGACACCAAGATAGAGCTTGTTGGACAATGTTGTGCATTAAAACCTAGTTTTGGAGTAAAGTGCAATTTACCCAAAATCTAGGGTTCAATATGCAAATTACCACTTCAACAAGGTCCCTAATGTTTCTTGGCATCATGTAGAGCAAATAAAATGAGAGGGGTGCTTCATTTGAATTAAGTTGGAGGAGAGAGAATCTTGATATTAAAATAATCAAGATTAATGCCTAATTGAAACCCTAATTCGATTTAGGGCAAAATTGAATAAAAATAATTGAAGGGCTTTTAACCAAAATGTTTTGGGTTGATTTTGAATAAGGATGGACGTTCCTTTGCCAAGATAAGGAACGAAAATATCCTAAGTAGGTGAAATTCCACTCACCATTATTATAAGGAAAAGAAAACCCACTCACATATGGATATTAATATAATAAGCATTAAGGTGCTTAATTTGATTTTCTTTAAATCATGGATAATGGAGAGGAATAAGAGGCAATGAAGATATCCTCGTCCTTAAGGATTTTGAGGAGAATTTGAGGGGGAAGAGGCGGCACCAATTTTGGAATTAAATGCATTTTAATAATGCATTTTCTCTTTCATTGAATTTTTATAAAAAGGCCTTTTCCTAGCCAAATGAAAGGCTATTTCGACCCCACTTCTTCTCTTAGCTTGGAAACTGACCAAGGAAGCTAGGGAGGACCAGGAGGACGAACCCCAACCTGTGGGTAAGCTCTTGACCTTCGTTCTCCTTGATTTCATGGTGGAAATCGAAAATAAATTATGGATTCCTTCTTATTTCGATCTCCTCTTCAACCCTAGCCAACTTTTGCAATCAAAAGCTTGAGGACGAGCCTAGGGGGAGTTGCAAGAGATTCATCCACCATTAATGGCGTGAGCTTGGAGCTTTGGAGCTCAATTGGAGGCGGGTTTTATAACTCAAACCCTTAAACATTGCTATTGCATCAATTCTCTATGCTTTGTTGATTGATTTCTTCAATTTGATACACTCTTGTTTCTTTGCTGCAATTTCCATCAAGAACGGTTGCTGTTCTTGGTTGTTCGAAGGAATGGGATGATTACATCATCCTATATGCTTATCCAAAGAAAATTACCAAGCAAAACCGTTTTGATAGCTACTCCAAATCGTTTTAATTTGATTGGCTATGCGGTTTCGACAAACCGTTTAAGGGCAAACGGTTTGAAACCGTTTGGGAGAAAACGGTTTCAAGACCGTTTGATATGGTTGACCAAGCGTTGACTGTTTGGGAATTTTGTTCCTAATTATGTAGGCTGATAACCCTCCAAATTTGAGGGATTAACTCCAAAGGAATCGAGAGTTGAAGGCCAATCAATTAGGAAACTGGATTGAATTATGTGCTGATTTTCAACCTGATTAACTTGACCTGGTTGAGCAAACGGTTTCAAGACCGTTTGAGATGGTTGACCAAGCGTTGACCGTTTGGGATTCCTGTTCATAATTATGTTTGTTAATAACCCTCCAAAATTGAGGGATTAACTCCAAAGAAATCGTGAGTTGAAGCCTAATCAATTAGGGAAACCTAATTGGATTAAGTGCTGATTTTCAATCTGATTTAATTGAACTTTTTGGGAAAACGGTCTCAAGACCGTTTGAGTGCGTTGACCAAGCGTTGAACGTTTGGGATTACTGTTTCTAATGATGTGGTCTAATGACTCACCGAATTTTAGGGATTAACTCCCAAGGAATCATGAGTTGAAGGCTATTCAATTAGGCAAACCCTGATTGAAAACAGTACTGAAATTCCAATGAGTTAAGTTGAGATTTTGGGTTGATTAGCCCAAACGGTTTCAAGACCGTTTGGGGATCACCCAAACGATCTCAAGACCGTTTGGGGATCACCCCAAGACCGTTTGGAGGTCTGGGGTCAAGTATAGTTGACCAATTGAAGGTCCAAAGGTACTAATCATATTTCAATGTAGTGCTGCTTTGTTGATCAGCTCGATAGACCAATCCATGATGATTTTTCACTAGAATCAAAAGGTTGGATGGGCCAAACGGTCTCAAGACCGTTTGGTGGTCACCCAAGACCGTTTGGAGGTCTAGGGTTGAGTATGGTTAGGTGTTTGAAGGTCTAAAGGTACCAAGCTATTATACAATGCAATGCTGATTTGGTGATCAATCCAATGATCCAAACCTTAATTGGATGGCTTGGATTTGAGTGATATGATGGGAAAACGGTCTCAAGACCATTTGGAGGTCATCTAAACGACCTCAAGACCGTTTGGGGTCAGGTCATACCCAATTTGGATGATGGTTCAATGGTTTCAAAGTAACTAGTCTTACATTGATTAGTGTTGTTGAATCATCGATTCCAAACCCTAATTCATTTGAATCAAACCCTAATTGATGATAAATTGAGGGTCAATTGAGGGTCAAATCAGTGGAAGTTTGACCTATTAAACTCAATTGAAGTATGAGCATAGGTCCAATTGATGATTGGTTCCATGAATTCAATAATTGAAGGAATCAACATTGGAAACCCTAATTCAATTGGATACCTCATGTTATTGAAGGTCCAATTGATCAAACCTTTTTGGAAACCTAATGTAATTAGGTGGGAGATACCCTTAATGGTACTAATCAATAACGCATAACAAATGCATGGATCCAATACATGATGTAAACCCTAATTGAGGGTGTATCCATGTGAAACCCTAATTGAAGGCGTATCCATGTGAAGCTCTAAATGAAGGGTGATGCTATATGCAATCCCTATTCTAAAGAAGGGAGATGGTATGTGAAACCCTAATACCTAATGAAAGAATAGAATTCATACTTGAGTATGATTCATGAGGTGATTTAATGTAGCAAGGTCGTGGTGCTCTATAATTGACTTAGAGATGATTTGAAAGTGACCTAATATGGTCGTATACCTTGATGTGTTATAAGTCCAATATAATTGGATAAAGGATACATGAGATATGTGATAGTAAACCCTAATCCTGGTAAAGGAATAAGGGTGATACCCTTGAAATAATGATACAATTGTTTTGCATGGTGTTGATAGATAATTGATATACTGCTATCATATGTACTAACCATGCAGGTATCATGAGATGATGGGCATAGCCAGGTATGAGCTATGACGTGTTATTAAATTAAATTGTTTATTGGGCCTTGTGTGCCATAATATACCTTGTTTCCTGGTAAGAGGTAGCAAGAGAGTTAATGTGCCTCAAGTTCCATGATGGATGCTTGTGTAGCAAGTATCATACTTACCTTGGTCAGATGACCTAAAGGTGTCAGTTACCTGAGAAAAAGGTAACAATGCTCAGGTAATGAGATAAGGGTTTGAATACCCAGGATTACATGGTTATTGTGTTGAAATGAGGGACTGAGATCCCCATGTCTTATAAAGACTGAGAAGTGATTAATGTAAATAGTACATGTTTTCTTTATAGCATTTGTCTTATTAAGTTATGTTTGGAAACTTGGCTGATGCTAAAAGAATATTATAATGTACTTAATTAATCAAGTGATACCATATAATGTAGTTGCCCTGATCACAGATCCATCAGCGTCAGAATTAGCTGAATGGTGAAATGAGTTTACTCGGAACGCATATTTTTGAATATGTGGGGGTAATTGGGCAATTATATCCTTATGCCCCATAGGCATTGCTACGGGCTATGTCCTATGAACGGGATTGGTTACAGACCATACCCCAATAAGAGCATGGCTACAGGCCATGACTCCAAAAAATAATACCGGGCATTGGCTACGGGCCATATCCTGAAGAGAGTATATGCTATGGGCTATAACTCTAATAGCAATGTGGCCAGTATACCCTGGAAAGCTATCTAGCAGAGACACAAGATGTCCTACATGTTATCTCGTACTGACCGAGATAGTTGAGGTCATGGGAATCCGGCTCTTCCATTGACCTATGTGTGGTACCGATGCTTTACGTAACTGTGGTCGGTTGGAGTATGAGCGGTATACCTCATCTCCTCAGGGCATAAGTATTATTGTAAAACGTAATCAGCCGTGTAGCATATTTGCTTAGGGTTGAATTGCGAGAATCAATGGTTGATGATACATGGTCTATTATATCACACTTGGATAAATGATATCCATATTCTTTATATTCCTTCTTAAATGAATGACTTGCTGCTTAATCAAGTTATAATTGAAATGATTGCATAGAGAATACTGCTCTGCATATCTTATTCAATGATTTACCTGCTGTTGAGTAAATATAATTCTACTGCTCAGTGTTATTCTATTATCAGCAATAACAATGTTTCTGGCGGAGAGTTATATCTCTTGCTGGGACAATTTTTATAATTGTCTCACCCATGTGGGATTAAAATTTTAGGTAATCGCCGAAGAAGAGGAAGAAACGTTTCAGTGGGTGAGCAACAACAACAGCAGTGATCCAACAGGTGGAGACATTGGCTGTCTGGTTTTGTGTAGATAGTCCTATGAGTCGTCTCTGTACTCTCGGGTCCTAGGAGTTAGTGTTTTGATTCTCCGATCTGAGATTTTGTGCAAAGAGGCATGATATGTATATATATGAACCAGGATGTAATGTTTACTTTGGTTCTAAATGAAAGAGTTTTCCTATGAATGGATCTCTTGATAAATGGTTTTAATGATTAGTGATTTTCAGTAATCCGCTGCTAACGATCGCTTCCGCATGTTTTATTATTGCTGACGACGCTTGTTATCTTAAATGATGGTGGGTGTCGTGACAGTAACATCCATTTCTCTAACAATCCCCCACAAAGTCCAATGTGTAGTGTGCTCTACCATTCAGTCCTCCATACTGTGCTTTCAGCAGATACCTTTCGGTTTGAATATACCTAAGTTATCCAACTTTGACTCCCGTAGGAACTAGGTGAACAAAAGTCTTGAACCTGAACCTTGGGTACAAGAGTATAGGTTGGTAACAACACAATCAAGACATGGTAGAAAAGAAAATAAAGCATTAAGGCCATGCATACAAAAAGTATATCATAATTGATATTAGAGAACAACTAATTTCTCCTGTTGCGGCCTACACAACATCAATCACTTAGTTGGAGTCTCCAAGGATGTACTACTAACATCCTGTCTTAAGACTTGACACCATTCAGAGACTCATCTCTTACTAACTTGCAGTCATGACACTAACAGGTTTCCAGGAGATAGACACACAAATGCTAGAAGCATCAAACAAGAATACATAGTGTCATCTAATTCACACGACAATTTGTTACTATCACATTGAATCCAATTTGTGGGATCTCCACTCTTTTGGGTTAGGTTGCTACTGCTTGCAAGTCTATAGGGGTTTCACTCCCATCCCCAACCTGGATTTTTTCACTAAAGCCAATGTAAGACCTTTAGTGAAAGGATCAACTGTGTTATCTTTGGTACCGACGTAGTCCACAACCACGACCCCATTAGACACTAACTCCCTTACATATTTCAATCTGACTTGGATGTGTCTACACTTTTTTTATTGTACTCAGAACTCTTTATCTTAGCAATAGTTATAGTGCTATCACAGTGAAGTGAAATTGCAGGAAGCGACTTCGTTACCATAGGTAAACTGGACATAAGTCCATGTAGCCATTCAGCTTCCAATCCAGTTTCATCTAAAGCACATAACTCCGCTTCAAAAGTGGACCGAGACAATATTGTCTATTCCTTAAACCTCCAGGAAAAAGCTCCTCCTCCCAACATGAATATATATCCTGATACACCATTACTCCCAGAATTCATGGCAATCCAACTTGCATCACTATATCCTTCGACTACAGAAGGATGTTTACCATAATGCAGCTCAAGGAAACAAGTTCTCTTGATATACGTCAGAACTTTGTCAAGAGCTTCCCAATGGGTTTTGTCGAGACAACTGGTGTACCTACTTAACTTGTTCACGGAAAACACAATGACTGGACGTGTGCAGTTCATAAGATACATCAAACTTTTGATAATATGAGAGTATCGTAATTGAGACACTAGAACCCCAATCTCATTCTTGAACATGCCTTGGATGAATTATATGGAGTCTTAACAGGTTTACGTGATATGTACTCAAACCTCTCCAGTATCTTCTCAACACAGTGAGACTATGAGAGAGTTATACCATCAGCAGACCTAATGATTTTAAGCCCTAAAATCACATCAGCGACACCCATATCCTTCATCTCAAACTTGCTACACAAGAATGACTTTGTCTCATTTACTACTTTCATATCAGAACCAAAAATCATGATATCATCGACGTATAAGCATAACAAAATGAATCCATCATTGAAAATTTTGCAGTAGAGACACTTATCAAATTCATTAGAAACAAATCTGAACGATGATATCACAAAATCAAACTTCTCATGCCATTGCTTAGGGGCTTATTTCAAGCCATATAATGACTTAACAAGTTTTTACACTTTGGACTCATTCCTACGACCCACAAATCCCTCAGGTTGTTCCATATATATCTCTTCCTGAAGATCACCATGTAAGAACGCGGTCTTCACATCCATCTGATGGATATAGAGATTATAAATGGAAGCTAATGCTATAAACACTCGGATTGTGGTCATATGGGAAGCATGTGAATATGTATAAAAATAATCTATTCCTTCCCTTTATATGTAACCCTTAGCAACTAACCTAGCCTTATACTTACTGATTGTCCTGTCTGCATTAAGTTTCTTCTTAAAGATCCATTTGCAACCAACTGTGGAACAACTAGGAGGCAAATCCACCAATTCCCAAGTTCCATTCGAGAGAATTGATTGGATTTCATCATTAACAACTTCTTTCCAAAACTTAGCTTCTGGAGATTCCATAGCTTGTTTGAAAGTGACATGATCATCCTTAACATTGTAAGTGAGAAACTCACTTCCAAAGTCCTTGGATGTTCTAGACCGTTTATGTCTCCTTGATTCAACTATTTCTTCAGAATCATCAGATTCAGAAATAGCTTGTTCTGAGTCGCCCCCACATTTGTCATCCTTTCCATGTGCTCGGGAATAGAACCTATAGTGAATGAATCCTCTTGAGATACTTCATTAGACACACCGGATTTCATGGAAAACACATCCTCAAGATATGTAGCATCACGTAATTCCACAATTGTATTGACCTCAATGCCAGAGATATCTAATTTTATAATTAAGAATATGTAGGCATAACTTATCTCTACAGACCCCAAGAATATGGCATCAACCATTTTCGGTCCAAATTTCTTCCTTTTGTGTTCACGGACAAGTACCTTAGCAAGGCACCCCCACACTCGAAGATATTTGAGACTCAGTTTTCTTCCTCTCCATAACTCAAACGGACTACTCTCTACATGTTTATGAGGAACTCTATTCAGAATATGACAAGCCGTATTCAAAGCTCCCCCCCACATGAAGTTGGGTAGACATGAGGTCTGGATTAAAGAATTAACCATATCTATTAGGGTTCAGTTTTTACGTTCAACTATCCCATTAGACTATGGTGAATAAGGAGCGGTAACCTCATGAACTATACCATGTGATTGGCAAAATTCCAAAAACAAGTTCGAGGTGTATTCTCCTCCCCTATCAGACCTTAATCGTTTAAGTATTTTGCCAGTTTGAGTTTCAGCTTCTTTCTTATAAATTTTAAATTTATCCAATGCCTCATCTTTACTTCTAAGTAAAAAGACATAATAGTATCTACTCACATCGTCAATTAAGTTATAAAATAACATATTTGATCCCTAGTAGAAATTCCATTAAATTCACAGATATCCGTATGCACTAAATCCAAAATTTTTGAATTCCTATTTACATAATGAAAGGGCTTCCTAGGTAGTTTAGCTTGCACACAGATTTCACATTTATTATTGCTAATTTTAGATTTAGGGATTAAATTTAGATTCATCATACGCTTCATTGAGGCAACATTAACATGTCCCAGACGTGAATTCCAAATGTCGGATGATACAAGATTCATGCATATAGAACTATAATCATTCAAATTTAAAATGGAATTTGAAACAGGTTCAACATGAATCTTAAATAAGTTCTCCACATCACATGAATACCCCTTGCCAAAAAATAAAGAATCACGAAGGTGTGTAATAATAGCCTTATTACATTTGCAACATACTCTATAACCTTCCCTAACTAAAATTACGCCACTAAGGATATTACGTCGAATGGTTGGAATATGTTTGACCCTGTAAAGAGTCAACACCTTCCCTGAAGGGAACTTCAAGTCCACCTATCCTTCGCCTTTGACTTCTGTAGAGATGGAATCGCCCAAAGTCACAAACCGACCTCGAGAGGCCTGGTAAGACACAAACATAGACTTATCAGCTCACACATGTACATTAGCCCCAGTGTCAATTATCTAATAAAGTGGTTCAAAAATAGAAAGGATTTCAAGTTTAATAGACACATACCCATTATTGAAGTTCAAGGGTGTAGTCATCATGTTGACCAAAGCCTCCTCAGTTGCAGATGCGGAAGCTTTTTTTTGCCTTCTTAGAAGGACAATCCTTGTTCCAGTGGCCAACCTGTCCACAAGTCCAACAAGGTTTGTTCTTCAGTTTCTTCTGGATCTTAGTCTTAGGTTTATGTGCATTCTTAGTTTTCTTATCTTTGGTGGTTTTAGCAGTAGTAAAATTAACAGTATGGTTTGCATCAGTAGACACCTTGACCGTCTTCTCTAAGTGTTCTTCTTGTATGTTTATATCGATCATTAGTTCTTCCATTGAATGTGTCCCTTTGCGGTGCTTTAGAGACATACCAAACGATTCCCATGACTTAGGGAACTTTTCTATGATAGACATAACAACAAACTTCTCAGGCAATACCATCTTAGCATCTGAGAGTTCATGAACTAGGAGTTGAAGATCATGTGTTTGATCAGAAATAGACTTACCCTACCATCTAAAACTTAAGAAATTTAGGCACGCAGTACTTTTCAACACCTTGGTTTTTAGTACTAAAATTATTAATTAACGATTCCCACAAAACTTTATATGTAGTGACATGAAGCTTTGAGTAAGAGTCATACGGCTTGTTATTTAAACCAAAAAGAATCAAACCGCGACACATTTTGTCACCCTTCTTCCAATTAGCAATTATATTTGCATTATCAGGAATAGTATAATCAGATTTAGGTTCGGTCTCTTCTAAGTACTGATCAAAACCCACAATATTCAGCCAAATTTGCATCTGAATTTGCCAACGGGCTAAGTTGGTACCAGTAAATTTTTTAGGCATACTGCTGGTATCAATTTTATATCCAATACCACCCTGACCGGTCATTTTTAATTAACGACAAATAATGATTTCTTTAAGACTACTGATTAAAATTTAGGTTTTTACGTCGTTACATGCAACATCGACAGATGCAATGAATTAACGATTACATGCCAGATCCAGATAAGAAGCAGAAGAATAAACAATACAGGAGAAAGTAAACTGAGTTAGGAACCTGACCAGATCGTTCGTTAAAAAATGAACATGTTTTACTTAAAGAAATTAGCGCCACACAGTCCTCCAGGACAGACGCCGTTCTCCCAGTCGACCCAATCACGAACCTAAAGAGAAGCGTCACGTTTGCATAGACAACAAACGTTACAGATGAACAGATGCACCACCACCAGTGCAGCCCAGCAACCGCAGGAACCACCGCTTGTCAGGTTGCGTCTTGAAGGAAGAAGGTGAATGACTTTGTCACTTCCAGGAGAGAGATCTCCAAATGACAAGTAGGAGAGACAACAACAGACTCCGGGATTAGGGCTTGCAAAACACTCGCACGAATGGCTGACGACTGTGTTAAAAAAGATGTGTTTAACCCTAATGACCGGAGGCCTATTTATAGCCTTACACGCCCCACTAATCCTATTCCTGTTAAGACGTGACCACTCAGTTGCTCTTGTACACATTACGGAAAATTCCATAAAAGAGACACTTTCCAGTTAGGATTAATAAATCCAAATAGGAAAGAACCAATTAATTAAATGAATAATTAATTACGTAGTTGTATCCTAGTACAAAAAGAAGACGGAAGACATTCTCCACAATCCATAAGCCATAAGCCCGAGCCCGTGCCTGACGAAGTGAGGCAAGGCATGGCACACACGCACGTGTGTGTGTAGTGGTTATCACCCCACCAAGGAGGTGAGTATACCCTCCTCCTAGGACCCCTTGGACACTAGTGCCCCATGTGATCCTACATATAAGGACCACAAAAGTTCTAGGAGTGAGCAATATGGGATAAAACTTCTTTGCCATTTGCACTAGAGATAAAACTACTTTTCTCACATGTACTAGCTGCACTACATTGGGCTTAACCCATGCTAGAACCATGGCCGTCGTAGCCATTTCTCTAACAGGTTCTTCCCTTTTTGATTTCTCAAAACCAACGGGCATTCATTCGGGAAAGGGAGATCTCCGACTGTGCCCAGCTGGCGGGCGAGCATGGCTTTGAGATCAAGCGAGCCAGGCTGAAAGTCTATATCAAACTTGACATTTCCAAGGCTTATGACCATGTTGCATGGGATGACATTTGGGAAATCCTGAAGTCATATGACTTTGACCAAAAAATGGATTAGGTGGATCCAGGAGTGTGTCTAATCCTCCTCTTTCTCTGTCCTAGTCAACGAGGATGACTCAACTACTTGGGAGTTGGGCCAGACCTGCAATTTTGGCGAGTTGCTATGGCATAGCAGATACATTCCAAGATGGATGACCATCACTTACACAACATACCACTGAGCACTCTCACAACGGATAATTGTATTCGGAGATGGGCACTAGAATATGATGCTCAATGCCGCCTCTGCAAAAAGGAAGACGAGAGTGTGGAGCACTTGTTCTTTGGTTGTGAGTTCTCATGCAAAGTCCTTCCGAAGCTGTGTCACTTTACGACATTGATCCGACCAGATGGAGATCCATTGCTAACATGGTGCCAGTTGCCTCAAATCACAACAAGGAGAGCAAATAGATGATCACTGTAGGGAAATATAGCTACATGATAGGCAGCGGAAATAAAAGTTTTATCTATCATATTCCCCATAAGCCAGCAGATCGCGTCAATAACTATAAGATGTGAAGGATGATTTCAAGGATATACCTGATCTTGGAGCAAGTCTAGTGACATTTTCTCATCGTTCTTGATGAACAACTATTGACTAGTTGCTCTTGGACGGTGTCTGTGGAGCTCCGGTCTTCACCACAGCCAGTAGACTAGAAATTTCTATTGTGACTCTTGTGATCTCACCACAGACTGTAGGTTGACGTCATCCTCCTAACAACAGTCAAATGACTCTTGCCTCTAGAGTAGTCCACACAGATCGACTAGAACTCATGTCATCCTGCTAGAACGTAAAAGAAGGAGTTGTTCCTCCTGTTGGTGTACTAGTTACCAACTTGCTCTCTCACAACAATAATCCTCAGTTGTTCTCTCCCGTAACTATCCCTTCCTAGTCGGGTAGGACTTGCTTGGTCTCTCTTGGTTACTACAACCAGAGAGGACAACAATTGTCGGAGTAACTGATTCTCAATTGTTTGTGTTGTGCTCTGGAAAGCCCTCAATATCCCTCTATTTATAGTAGAGGCTAGGGTCAGGGTTCCCAATCAATGCGGGAGTAGAAGGGACCGACAAATCTTGAATTTTTACAACATAACCTTCCAAACGACCGTCTGGTGACCCGAACGGTCTTCTGGCATGCGAGATAGTTGTCTGACACTGCGATACAGCAGTTTTGTAGTTTTCCAATCGCATACAGAATCGCAGTTTCTCATGCGGGCAATCTCACCCATGTGATACGGCCGTTTCGCTCACCCAGACGGTCGTCTGGTGAGCCGAGCCAAGCCGGTTAGTTCAATCCATATCCAATTTCAACTCGAATCAGCCATGATCCTCCAAACGCCCATCTCAACCCTTGAGACGACTATTTGACACTCCATACAGTTGTCTCACTCAATCAGACAATTGTCTAGTAGCGTAGCCAACTAATTTGTTGTGTGAATTGAATACTTAAACACTTTAGTAATCAATTCAATCATCATTCAAAATTAAACTCTTCTTCTAGATCGATACCTATGTGTGTGACCCTATAGGTCCCATATCACGTTGGCGATGAATGTCCAAAACAACTTATGACATCACAAGCAAAGAGTGGTGCCTAGTCGCACATCAGTGCTACCCAAGTGAATGGAAAGTTGGGGAATAACTTCAACCTACAATCTATGTTTGGTGTTGCATTTTTTGTATAATTACTTTGTCACTAATATCTAGACTGAACTCGAGGCACAAAGTAATCACCCTCTTCAATATTTTAATCTATTTCTTGAACTAGAGTAGACTGTTTGAGATATATGTAAGCTCAATATCACATATTGACTCACATGTGCATCGCCATGCATTTCTCAGTCTCTCTAATCAAGAGTCCTTAGATATCATACTCCCTTTGGAGAGGCAAATTCCATCTCTATCACTCACAGTCTATATCCCCATGTGTCAAAGTCACCCAATCATCACCGTTATAACAACCCATGTTTCAGGACTACATTTGATGATGTCAAAGCTTACCCAACGACATGTGACGAGTACAGTGATTTTAGGTCTAAGAACCACAAACACCACCATCATCACTATGAGAGATGACTATGACCAACCACGATAATGGTTTCCATATGTCAGTCTCATGGTGGGTCTGTCTGATACATTATTCTCTAACATGTATCTATGTGATTGGTTTGATGTAGCCATATCATGACTAATGAGACCCTGTCATCAATCAACTCACACTTTGATCTTATATGTCATTGTTGTCTATCAACCTTCCACAATGACAACCGATCAGGGACATAATAAGAATAATTATACGTACTCTTAACATTCGTATGATCTCATTTCCCCAAATCATATATTTGAAGACATACATCATTGAGTAATATAATTCTCTACACATTTATTATGTTACATCATTATCTCATAACTGAATTATACAGAATAATGTCATTACAATCATCACATGATTGGCTCTTTGGACATACATACAAACAATCACCATCACGATGAGTGCTATTGCTTATTACCTTTGGAAGGAAAGGAACAAAATATGACATGGTGAAGCGCATCGGACGACAGATGAAATCTATTGCGCTCTGCAAAATGCAATAAAAGGTGTCATTTTGCTCACCAAAAGCTAAAGGAGGGACTTCCGACCAATGTGCTACGTGCATGGGACATGGATTGATATGAGGGCAGAAGCCTAGATTTTGCGGGATAGTAGTTAGCAAAACCATCCATGGACTTGATAAACACTATGATCTTTTTGTCCCTTACAATCTTTCTAATGTAACAAGGGACTTTTTTGTTGTGCCATATAGGACCCCTGTGTAGGCCAGAATGTGGAACCAACTACTTGCTCTATCATCCACTAAATGCACTCACCTAGTTGAGGAAAATTAGAGGTATCGACGTAGTTGGATGACTCTGCCAGGGGCAGGGTCATTTAGGGCGCATTTGTGAGCCTTAGACATGACATAAATTTTACTCTTAAACTCAATTTCTATTTTGTATTGGGGCATTACATGCCCAAAAGTTTGTTTCACCACTCCCATTGAATAAATTACCAAACATTCAATGATCTACACAAAAAGAAGAAATATAATAACATTGAGTCCACGGCCCTTTTCTTATACAACGACCTCTGTATCCACGCTCTCTAAGCGCACCATTTTGATGGGTGCACATACTTGTTGTGAAAATACAAAAAGAACATGGGAACCTTCAACATTAAGGATTCAAAAGAAAGTATCGGAATGCCTAACATGAATGCAAACAGGGTTTAACTAATGCGAGCAAAAGATGTGTGCTAAGCACGAATTATACATATAAATTACCTTACTGCGCATAACGTCCATATTTAAAAAAATATCATACATAAATAGAGTTGAGAAAAATACTCGATGGAACTCTACTAATAATTAGAATCACTACTTCTGTAAAAAAAATAATGGACTGAAGTTGCTTAAATAGGGGTTGAAAAAAATACATATATTTTGAGCAAGTTGTTCAAATAGCAGTCAACATAAGAAAAATTGATGAGACCAGGAAATTGAAACTGTTCGAATAATAGTTATTACTTTTGTATAAAAAGATTAGTAGATTGATGCTGATGGAGTGCTAAAAATTTAAAAATAAAAAATAAAATATGAATCAAACGAATAGGCAACTGGAATAAAAAATATTGTATGCACGTCTAATTGGACTAACATGTGAAAAATCATACAATAGACAGATCGAATGAAAACAACAAACATGTGTATCTGGAGACGGTTGTGGGGCTAAGGGGAGCAGTATGGGTTTTGGCCTCTCCCTCTCAAATCTAAGAACATATATTTATACATATATATCATAACCAAGTGCTCAAGATATATGTGCTCACATACAAAAGACAATGTATATTTGTAGCCCAGTAGATATTAGTCTTTGCCTTTCAAGAAAATGGTTTGGGTTAAAATTATATTCACATCATATTTTCTAAACTTCATTTAATTCAGCCCTCACTATTATAGTCAGCCCCTCCTATTGTTATTTTCGGACTCCGCCACTGGCTGGAGTTGCAGGTAGACAAACAAACAAGCTCCAACCAATTTCCTTTTTAGATTCATGATTAAAAATATATGAAAATAATTTATAGACTATCATTAAGAGAGCGAGCAACTTGACTGACAATCACCCGACTCCCTTTAAATCAAACTGTGTTATTATCAAAATTACTAATACATAAACTCATAACCAATTTTTTTGGAGAACTCATGGTTATTCCCACATTGGATACAACAATTTATAAACAACTATGAAAGAAAGAGAAACTCAATTAACCTCCGGCTAACTCTTTCCAACATGAGAGCATACAGACAATTGGATTGATCAGCACACATAGACTGATGGAACACATGGACTGGATGGATAGATGAGCTCATAGACATGTTGGGACTCCCTCTGAATTAAGAAAATACGAATTTTTATCGCAGTTATGATTAGTATTGCACCGCCATGCACAATAATTTATATACATCCTGCAAGAGAGCAACTCATTAACATCAACATGAATCTCTCCAACATGTAAGGACATGAATAGTGTTGACCGACTGACTGTTGAAAGATAAAGACTGAATGAATTTATGAGCACATAACCAAACTCTAGGGCTGTAAATGGGTAGGATATGGTGCAAGTATGGTCATATCCATATCCGTAATCATTTAGTTAAGCGGATATGAGTACGGTTATATACCCGCTTCGTCAAAAGCTATACCCGCAACATACCCATATCCGTATAACCGCTGGAGATATGGATGGATAATTGGATATACGGTTATGTTCCACTTGTTATAGTAATACACCACAAACTTTGAGATATAACAAATTACCACAATTAAATAGATAGGTTATGGAGAAATATGATTCAACGTAGAGAGGAAAGAGGAGCATATGAGAGAATGACTTTATGTATATCTTAATTTAATGAAATATATTTGTGTGGCTATAAAGCCGCGTCAATGGATTTGTTCATTATACTACTATAAGGTACTTATATTTACTAGATATGAATGCTAAGATATGGAGAACTACATTATAATATATTTTAAGGTACATAAAGTTACTAGATGTGACTCCTACAATATGCACCATTACATTTTAATGTAAATTATTTAAGTAAATGGGTATATAGAGCGTGTTTGTTTTACCGGATACGCAAACGGATGTGACTCTATATCCTACTAGAACTGCAGTCCTACGTTTGGTTGTCAAATTGTCAACATGGGATCAGCTACTGACGGCACTGGAGTCCTACATGGCCGGGACTCCTCAGTTCCACACTCCCCAAGTACTCCTTCGGGATTGACCCTACTCGCGCTTTTCAAACGCGGATCGAAATTTGCGTACCCTTGCGTGGAACAGCCTCGTCGGAAGCCTATTTTGGTGCTACGCCTCCGACTTCCGACTTCCGACGTCATCTTCAAGCCTTGGCATCTACCTCGATCAACCACTTGCTACCTCCTCATGGCTCTGTTTGCTACCATCTACCCTTTTGGAGGTGAAGGTGTTGCTCTCTAACCGCACTGAGTTCCCTTCGACGCCGCTTTATATGAGTACATCTTCTCCTGCAACAGTTTTGTGCTTCACCACTTCACACACTTCTCTGACAGATTTACATCATGTGAAGCCTCCACCTTCCTTATTCAGAGCAGCAGCTTGCACCGCATCAACTTTCACGCAAGCATGCATCTTCCAGCAAGCTCCATTAGCACTGCGCCTCCTGTTGTGTACACAGATCTTTAAACCTCCACCTTTGCCTCTCTTAGGACCTCTGCTGCTACCCTGCTCAAGGCACCATCCGTTACTTTTAGCAGCAATCTGGAGGTGGTTCTCCATTATGATCCTAAATCGACCTATCCTATCCACTAATGCATCCAAACATGGGATCAGTAATTAACATTCCATCCTTTCTGTGTATCAGCCCATGCAATCCTTCTCTTCATGCCACATGAATACTGTCCTGTGAACCAAACATGCCGTATAGGGTATGAATATATACATAACCATAACTTTATTATGTAAGAGGAGGGTATGTAGGTAGAAGGATAAGCGGTTATATGAGTATAAAAATTTATACCCATGGGGGGTTTAATGGGTATGGGTTGGAGGGTATGCGGGTATACCCATATCTATTTACAGCCCTACCAAACTCCTATAACACGATACATATTGGACCGATAAACAAACAGATTCGAAAATGGATCTATCCTGTAGCACGAAATTTACTCATAAAAATAGTTGCATTGACAAAATGATTATACGTATAATAATAATAATTGTTATAGTAATTATAATAATGATGATACTAAGTAGAGAGACAGACACACATAACAAACATACATGTATGGCAGTCAACGTGAAAGATTTTTCAGAAAAAATAAAGCAGCTGCTTTTTCAAACTGTTAAGTTGTTTGGACTTGAATATTTTTTTTATTTTCATTGAGTACCAGGCGCTTACTTAGCGGTCACTGTTAAAGATTAAAAGCAATATTAAACAACTACTTTTTCAAACACTTAAATTGATAAGAAGAAATAACTAGGGATGAACATCGGGCCGAGCTATATCGGATTTTGTCTGTGTCAAATCCAAACTCATATTTTAAAGCGAGTCGCAGATCGGGTCTGGACCCAGATAAAATTAAAAAATATCAGTCTGTGTCCGACCCATATAAGAATGACGGGTACAGGCATGGTTCGGATTTGCGCATATAACATTGAATGACCATACCAAATTTTATGAAATCTAACTTGCTAACATGAAAACTAAATTAGTATGATATATACTTTGTGATCAACCTTTAAAAAATATATAAATATTTTGTGATCTATGTAGCCGAAATATGTACACCTTAGTTGCGAGATCCCCTATAGCAATCAAATGGATATTGAAAGAGCAACAGATCATTTTCTCGTACATGTGAATGTATGAGACTTAAAAAAGTAGTGGAATTTACAACGTTGTGGTTTTTTTGCTTCCTCATCCTATATGTGTATATAATAAAATGGGTGTTGGAAGGACAAAGATCATTTGTCTCCTACATGTGAGCATATGAGCAAAAAAAGAGCATAATCTACTATGCACTGAGCTAGTTGCTTCTTTATTTTTCTTTAACGAGCTAATGACATGACATTTTCGAATGTTATATACATTGCATATCAAAGCATAAATGCCATATTTTATCCAATTGTTAAAGTATAAATAGCTAAAAAATAAAAGGTTCCATTTGAATGACACAATGAGATTTAATAAAGAAATTAAGTACGTCTATCCACGTAATGGTGATTATCCTGCTAGTATCAATTCACTAATCATGTTGATTGATTACGAATTATCTATGTTGTCATTAGCTAGATACGTACTACATATTGCATCAAGGAATATGTACATTTTCTTTCAGGACAAACATATACAATGTACATAAAATCTAATTTGGAAATTTTGATTTTCGGGCCCGGGTTTACCTCAGTACCTGGCCCTAATAAAATATAGATTTAAATTTTAAGCCCGACCCACCCATATTATAAATTAGATTCAGATTTGAATTGGATTATGCAAATTGGGTCGTGGGTCGGATGTGACTGACCCGATCCGATGCTCATCCCTAGGAATAGCCGTTAGAACAATTCCTCTTTTCTATAGGTAGTAGATAACAAAGGATATGCTATCTTTGAAAAGTAAAGCCTAGGATGTGTTCGACCGGGTCCCATATATTCAGAATTAACTATCAAGTAGTTTGTATGCTTGAGGGTCTAAAATTATGATCATTAGAGGCGAATCATTCACGTTCGATTCTTTCAAGTCTCTAACTTCCACATTACGAACATTCTATTGCTAGCTCCATCGAGTTCGTTTGCCCAACTTGTGAATAGGGCAACATGCAAGATGATTTTTTCTCAACTCATCCACCAGATGATAATCAAAGATTCTAGGGCATCTCTCACATGTTTTGGAAACAGGAAAGTAGTTGGAATTCCTTAATTGTTGAGGTTTTGAGTGTCTTCTTTCGCAGAGCATTATTGCCAAAGAACCACGGTAGAGAGTTATGATAAATATCATGACATCACAAAACTATAGCAATATACGTTCAATAAGTAGAAAGTACAAATTCTAAGGCATCCAATGTTTCTCTATTTAATGTGGGTGGAATAGTAGCTCTCTCTTTCTCTTTCTATGTGGGTGGACTTATTTATTGAAGTCCTGTGTTTCTGGTAATTTGTGTGTTTAATTGTTTAGTTTCAATTCAGGCCCTATTTAGTAGGGTATAGTCGGATGACAAAGTGCGTGTTTGATGTATATTTTTACATTACAAACTCATGAAACTACACTCCTCTACACCCAACTAAACTAGCCCTGAATGTGAAACTAATAATAAATGCATTCGGACGGGCAATTCCCTTGAGTATGTTCAATCATAAATGTTTTGGTTTTTGTTAGGATGTCGGCCGATTCGTTAACGATCATGCGCCCATACTAAAAAAAAGGGCATCCCTAAATGCAAAAACCCGCACCTCTTGATATCACTCGTACTCTCGTCATCCATGCTCATGTACCCAAAGATTTTTTTTGAATGAAGCAATATTAATGTTATGCTTTCTCATCAACAACCAACCATAATCTGTATTTGATGAGAACATTCTATTTTCTTTGTCTACCCCAATCAAGAACCATTTCATCTTCCGTTGTGTTTTTGGATGCACGTCCCTTTTTCATAAATTTGGTTCGAAGACTGATAAACTTGATCTCTGACGTTTTAAAACTATTTTTAGGGGGTTTGTAAACAAAAAGTCTATAAGTTTTATGACCCTATTCATAAACAAATGTTTGTCTCCGTTGATGTCACATGAGACGATTCTCAATTGCTTTGTTCCTCCAACTCACACCCATAAACATGACTTTTTCTGACTCTTCTACCAACTTGCTTGACATTGAAATCCTCCATCCTACTTTGCCTCAAACTCCTCTAATAAAAGCAGTTGTCTAGTTCCCCAGATCTCAGCCCCACCCAGATCGTCTAGTCCATCAAGATCCTCAGAACCAATAGCACTACAGAAAGGTACTCGCTCATGCACTATTTGCCTTTTAGTTACTAACACATGCTGTCTCACTAAATTTCCCCCTTTTGTTTGAACCTTTGCCTCAGCCTTAGCTACCACTTTTATCCCTACGCGATATTGGGAAGCTCTTTGTCATCCAACCTGGAAAGCTACAACGGCTAATGAGATAAATGCTCTCTGAGATAATCAGACATGGGACCTAGTGGATCCTTCTACTAAAAAGAATATGGATTTTGTTGATGGGTATTCATGTCAAACATCAACCTGACGGCTTTGTTGAATGCCTTAAAACCCATAAGTGTCTAAGGGCTATACATAGACCTTTGGTGTGAATTTATTTGAGACCCTCTCTTCAATCACTAAAATCACATCCGTTTGGATTCTTATCTATTTTGCTTCTTATTTTGACTGAAAATTATATTAGTTGGACATTAAAAATGCCTACTTAAATGGGGATCTTGCTAAAAAAGTCTACACACAACAACCTCCTGAATTTATTAATGGCGATGAGTTATCAAGGAAGTTATGTCGCCTACAACATTCTCTTTATAGACTCAAGCAATCTCTTGAGGCTTATTTTAATAAATAGAGCAAGGTTTTTGAAAATCTTGGCTTTAAAAGGTCATCAAGTTATCATTCTCTATTTCACAACAAGTCTCCCAAGGGCCATGTCATTCTTGCAGTTTATGTTGGTGATATTTTCATTACTAGTAGTGGTAGTAAGGGCATTGTTGATCTTAAGAAGACACTTCAATCTCATTTCCATACAAAGGATTTGAGAATACTTTAATATTTCCTAACAATTGAAGTTCTTCAATCCAAGCATGGATAAATCTATGCCAAAGGAAGTATGTTCTATACCTTCTAAATTATACAAGTATGACAAATGCAGAACATGTCTCGAATCCCATGGATTATCATATAATATTTCAAAGTGAGCAACCGGTTTTCCCTGGCCCTCAAATATCCAGGGGTTATAGGTAAACTTATTTTCCTAGCGATTACTTGACCCAATATCTTTTATGTTTTGGAGTTGTCACTCAATGAACGAGTGCACCTCTACAAGAACACTATACTAGTGTGTAATAAATTCTTAGATTCCTACTGACAAAGTGCTTCAAGGAAAGGCTTGGTCTATAAACACCCACATCTAAGGAAATTATTATCATTGAATATGCTAACGCAGATTGGGCATGATATGTAGCTGATAGATGCTCAACATTAGGACTCTACATTCTTTTGAGATATCATCCCATTTAATGGAGAAGTAATAATCAAACATAGTTGTTCAATCTAACAATAAAATTGAATCTGGCAACATGGTTCATGCTTGATGTGATATACAATGGTTCACTCTATTCTTGAAGAGATTGGCATTCTTGTACAATTGTCTGCCATTCTATAAAGTATGATAATTAGGTTGCTATCCACATTGCCAATAATGCTCTCTTCATTAAAGGACAAACACATTGAATTGAACTACTATCTTGTTTGTAACTTGGTGAAGGAAAATACGATTATCACACCACATGTGAGGACTAGAGAACAAGTTGTAGATATACTCACAAATCCTCTCCTTCCTACCTTATTTTCATACATGATTTTGAAGAGGGATTACAAAAACGTGTATCCTCCATTTTGATGAGTGTTAGAGATAATGGGATTACTAAGCCTATTTTACCATATGATATGCTATCTTGTACTTTTCGTACACCATACTACACCAACTCCTATATAAGGAGACACTATGTATTATTTAGTTGATAACAAGCCAGACCATTAACTACTCAATTGGCTCAACTTGCAACACCAGTTGCAAGACCTTTTACAACATTTCTAGGTCAACTAGATCCCAAACCCATAAAGCATCTCAATGCTATCACAACTCACCTAGTTTTGTCTTAACTAGAGAGAGAAATATCACAAGAACCACCACAAGTGATTTCTGATGCATGAGACAATCACTATCATGCATATTCCTACACTAGGATGTGGGACTTTCACATGTGCTACTTTTTAAGAGTAGTTACAAAATTAGTAAAAAAAATCACTACATGTACAAGCCTTGGTGTACAAGCTTACAATTATATTTCCTTAAAGATCTGCATAGTCCAAAATTGACAATAGGTTTGAGAAATATTAAGAAGAACTAAAGAAGGTACACATTATAATCCCCTTCTTTAATGACATGTCTAAGATGGTATCATGGTCAAAGATCTTGAAAATGATTTTGATCCACAAGTACACAATTCAAGAACATGAGATGATGAAGTTAACATGTATAGTGTCTGATATTATGCAAGCTACAATGACACATAAGACTGCTGATTCAAAGTCCAATTGACTCTCAAAGTCTAATTGACTAATTCCTTAGTTTGATGATGACTAACCATTCCACTCATTTGTGTCTAATGCTTCTACTTTAGAGATTTAGATTAGGCATAGACACACTCCAAATGTCCTAACTTGCACATCCTAACTTGGAGAAAGGCAAGCCAAAATCAATGCAACTACACTTTTTGTGGAATATACCTCAAATCTATTAGAATCATGTTGTAAATCACCTATAATGATTGTATGACTTGTAATTAAACTTAGAAAAATTAGAAGCACTTAAATCAAATATTTAAGCATTTCTATGGAATTTTTCAAAATCCATCATAGGGAATTTTGTCGGCCAAGTTTCATTTAGAATAATCCCGACCGACACCCTTGATAGATTTTAAGAACTGCCACAGTCGATCGAGTTTCCCCAGGACAAACTCGATCGACACCTCTACACAGGCAAATCAAATTTAAGCCGCTGGTCGAGTTTCATCCAAGATAAACTCGACCGAAAACTCAAATTTGCTTTGTTGCATAGTACTATCAGTAGAGTCTGCTTTATTGAAACTCGATCAACCGTACTGTACAGAATGGCAGAAAAAGTGTTTCTAGCCGTTGGAGTGTTGTAAAAATAAAAAATAGATCTGTCGAAACACCCCCAAATGACTAGTATTCGTTGCCAAGTAATTCTATTGGATAGTAGGCATCCTCAACTATAAATAGACCCCTTGGGATTCATCCCATGGTTATAAAAGCACTACTAAGGTCCCTATAAAATAGTTGAGTGCCTCTAAGAGCCTCCTTCAACTCTCAATCTTAATCACTTTCTATATCCATTAGAGTGAGTAGGAGATTTGTAAAAGAGCTATTCCTACATGTATATCTTGTGAGGATCTCACTTACTCCACCTCCCAATCTCTCTTTCTACAATGAATATGAAGGTTCTCTCTCTTGGCTAAGAGAGGTAAAGAATAGGGGAAGGAGTACTTTGGTGAAAGCTTCTCCTTGATGAAGGTGAAGTCAAAGGTGGAAGATCCAAGTCAAGAGTGGGTAATTCCTTCAAGACGGAAGACTTGTTGCAAGAGTGGGTAAGTTCTTGGTGAAGGCAGAAGACTCGTTGCAAAAGTGGGTAAATCTTTGGTGAGGTAGAAGACTCTTTGTCTTGAATGGGTAAGTCCTTTGTGAGGTTATTGTCTCCCTTGTCCTCAAAGGAAAGATTGGGTATCTCTGTATCGAAAAAGGAAGGCCATAAGTTGTAACTCTTATAATGGAATATAAGAAGTGAGACATGGTTAAAATATCCTAGAGTTTGACCTCTCTAGGTAGTGTATGTACACTCTCCTAGTTAGGAATTTGGAACCACAATAAATAGCATGTGTTCTTGTGCTTGTTCAATCTCTCTCTCCCTTGCTATGTATATTTAGTTGCACTCAAATTCTATATACACAACCTTATCTCTTGATATAATTTGAAGGTCTAATGAATTTAGTTTAAGTATTTTTATCTCTATTCAACCCCTCCTTCTAGAGCCCATCATCTGATCCAACAATTGGTATCATAGTGGGTCTTCTTCAAGCAATACTTCTACAAGTAGGAGAAGATGGGAAATTATCAAGATGGGAGACACCTCATCAATATTCCAATATTTCATGGGAGTAACTTCATCTATTAGAAGAGAAGGTTACAATTCTACATCTAAGGATCAAGTCTTGAGCTATGGAGAATTGTGGACCTTCCATACAAGCTACTGGATACAAAGATAGAAGAATGGCATGAATCTAATTTGAAAAAAAGCAACCTTGAATGCTAAAGCCAACAAAATTCTCTATGCCTCCATTTATCCCCCCAAGTTCAACTAGATTTTTTCATGTGAAATGACATATGAGATATGGAGAAAACTACATGTCACTTATGAGGGGACAAAGCAAGTGAAGGAAAGCAAAGTGTACATGCTTAAAGGGCTTCTTTAAAACTTCAAGATGGGAAAATAAGAAAGGGTGGTTGATATGTACTCAAGGATTAACACCATTATAAATGGTCTTGCCATCCTAGGTCATCCATTGGCTAGAGGAGAAATCAATTCCAAGAGGTGGCAATCTAAGGTGACCTCCATTGAATAAAGGAAGAGCCTTGATGAAATTCGTATCGAGGAGCTCATAGGAAATCTATAAGCCCATGAAGTTACACTTGACAAGCAAGAGAAGAAGAAAGAGAAGAAGAAAAGGATCTCAAGAGAATGAAGAAGGCTGAAATCAAAGCCCAAATTGAAGCTATTGTTGGCCAAGATTCTCCATCCTATGAAGTTGAAGAAGGTGCCATGTACTGCAAGGGTAAATTCTACAAAGGAAAGTCCTCCTCCACCCAGTTCTTCAAATGTGGAAAGAAGGTTCACTTCAAGAAAAATTGTTCACAAGGCAAAAAGACCCATCATCACAAGAGAAGAGAAGAGAAGGGCAAGAAGAAGGATAAATGGCAAAAAATCTCTAATGACCCCTCCAACTCAATCTCAAATGTAGATTCTAGTGGAGGATCTAGATCAAGCTCTAGTGAAGATGGAGAATGCCATTTTGCTCTCGTGGTAAGTTCTAATGGAGATTCAAATGAGGTAAATCTAAACTCTTTAGATAAAGAATCTTTAATTGTAATTATTCATCCTACTCGTGCCTCTCAGAAGTCTACTAAAAAGAAAAGAAAAAGCTTGCTAGAATTGTTAATAGATTGCATGAATAAAAAGATGATCTTAAACATGCTAAAATTTGCTTGCAAGGTGAAAAAAATGCTTATATTAGTCAAGTAGACTCTCTTAAACTTGAAAATGCTAATTTGCTTGATAAGATTAGATTTATAGAAGATCAACCTCTTATGCCTAGTTGTAATGAAGAGCATACTAATATTGTGACTTTTCTCATGCTTGACATTAATGTTCTTAAAACTGAAAAAGAGGACAAAGATTTTGTGTTGCAAGGAATAGAATCTAAATTGTATCTATATTTCTAAAATTGCTTTGCTTGAAAAATAAAATGCTTCATTGCTTGCTATAATTAATGCCCTTGAATATTGTTCTAGTTCTACCAGTAGAGAGGATAATGTTCATGCTCTTCATATTGAAAATGATTCTTATATGACAAAAGTTCTTTACTTAGAAACTGATCTTTTGAATGATAGAGAAAATATCAATCAATTGTCTTCTACTATTACTTCTCTTATGCATAACAATCATTGTTTGAGGTCCTCTATGAAAAGATTCTTAGATGATAAAAAGAATCTTAATCAAATCCTAGATCATACGACCGAACAAATGGGTAGAAATGATATTGGATTTGATAGTAGCCAGAGGAACAACAAAAATAAAGGACCTTCAATTTTCAATGAAGAATCCTCTAGTTCTAAGGCTATGATATCATGTAATCATTGCAATAAAATTGGTCATTATTCTACATGTTGCCCCTTTAGGAAAGCACCCTAAAGTAATAAAACTTAGGCTGCTAACCTAACCCCTCGGGACCCAAAAATATGATAGGGAACCGTTTCATATTTCTTCTTGTAGGTCACTTGCAAATGGATTGATATGAGGAATTGATTTGCAAATTGGTATCTCAATCCACATGAAAGAACAAAGGTGAGATGTGTATGATATGGCAACAAGTGGAAAATAAATGGTAAGAATAGAAGTAATTCTATTCTTGCTCATATTCAATCATAGTATGCTTTTTCCAAGTTTGTATGCACTATACACATGGTTTTTAAGTTAAATTTGGTATATTGTGGTTCACATCACTTTGTTGATCAAAAACCACCCCTAATGCTTTCAAAGTGCATTACGAACTTGCTTATACATGTTTGGATTTGTCTATATTTTAATCACGCCTCTAGATATGATTTTGTGAAATATATGTGCTTTTTGACAGCAGATGTTGTCATCTGAGTTTGTCCTAAGGAAACTCGATTGACAAGCACCAATGGGTGTTGTCGACAATTGTTTTCGGTTTAGAAGTTCAAACTAGTAACTCGACTGACAACATTGTGCACATAATATACAAATGGCTTTTTGGATGAGAATTTCCCTCTCAACTAGAATTTCTCAACCAATAGCCTTATTCTTTGGCACTCCCCTTGGTACCTTTAAATGTGAATCTTACCATGATTTTAACTTGCTTGTCTTGCATACTCCTCTATTTGTCTAATTTCTCAAAATTGGTATATCTATATCTCAAAATTACCTATGTTGAGTTGTTATGCATGTTTTGATGATGATCACTTTGAATCTCTTGGTTGTAATCTAAATTAATTTCGTTGTTCTCTAACTTTCTACATCTATATAGTAATATATCTTGTTTTGATACAATCTTGGGCTTCATAGTGGTAATCATATTTTGGTAATGATGCATATTTTCTAGTGAGTGATATATTTTCATGCTTTTGAAATTTCTTATCTCTCTGTTTGGATATATCTCTACATCTACTAATAGATTGTTATTCATCTTGTGCATCCTCTACTATGATTTAGATCCTACTAGTACTCCTAAATTGTGATATCATCTACTACTAGTCCATCTATATGTAGTTCTAGTCTTGTTCCTCAATTAGTTTTCAATTATATGCCATGCTTGTATCCTATTTCATACACACTCAAGCTTGTTCCTTGACTTGCATATCTACTATCTTGAGTTACTTGCTTGCGTAGCCTTACCTTGATTTTTTGATAGAACTAAACATAGGGTTTTTCTAATGCATGTTTTAACTTTTTCTATATACATTGCTTGGATAAGCCCTTAGGTTTTTCTCTTCTGCACTCCCTTTTCTAACAAGTTAAAATTCTTTCAATACATTTATGGAATGGTTTGTCATCTTCAAAAAGAGGATAACGTTGGCTTAAAGTCTAGAGAATCTCAAAGTCTAATTGATTAAATCCTTGTTTTGGTTATGACTAAGTATTCCACTCATTTGAACCTAATGATTCTACTTGAGTGATTTCAGATTAGGTATAGACACACTCCAAATGCCCTAACTTGTCCATCCTAACTTGGAGAAAGACAAGTAAAAATCAATTCAAGTGCACTTTTGTAGAATATGCCTCAAATTTATTAGAATCATGTTGTAAATCACTTGTAATGATTGTATGACTTGTAATTAAGCTTAGAAAAAATCAGGAGCACTTAAACCGAATATTTAAGCTTTTTATGGCATATTTCAAAATTCATCACAGGGAATTTTGTCGGCCGAGTTTTATCTACGATAAACTTGACCGACGCCCTTGATGGATCTTGGAAACTGTCAAGGTCGGCCGAGTTTCCCTATGACAAACTTTACTGACACCCCTGCATAGGCAAAACAATTTTAAGTCGTCGACCGAGTTTCATCCAGGATAATCTTGACCGACAACTCAAAATTGATTTGTTGCATAGTGCCATCCGTCGAGTTACCTTTATTGAAACTCGAATGACCACATTGTATGAAATGTTCAAGAAAAGTGTTCCTAACTATTGTAGTGTTGCAAAAATAAATAAAAAAAGATCCGTTGTAACACCCCAAACGACTAGAATTCGTTCTTAAGTGTTTCTACTAGCTAGTACGCATCCTTAACTATAAATAGGACCTCTTGAGCTTCATCCCATGGTTAGATAAGCATTATGAAGGTCCCTATATTATAGTTGAGTGCCTCCAAGAGTCTCCTTCCACTCTTAAGATTAATCACTTGCTACATCCATTAGAGTAGTAGGAGATTTGTAAAAGAACTAGTCCTACATGTATTCTTGTGAAGCTCTCACTTCCTCCACCTCCCAATCTCTCTTTATACCATGAATATGAAGGTTCTCTCTCTTAGATAAGAGAGGTGAATAGGAAGAAGGGAAGGAGTCCATTGGTGAAAGTTTCTCCTTGGTGAAGGTGAAGTCAAAGGCGGAAGATCCAAGTCAAGAGTGGGTAATTCCTTCCAGGCAGAAGACTTGTTCCAAGAGTGGGTAAGTCCTTGGTGAAGGCAGAAGACTCGTTGTAAAAGTGGATAAGTCCTTGGTGAGGTAGAAGACTCTTTGTCTTGGATGGGTAAGTCCTTTGTGAGGTTATTGTCTCCCTTGTCCTCAAAGGAAAGACTGGGTATCCCTGTACTGAAAAAGGAAGGTCATATGTTGTGACTCTTATAGTGGAATATAAGGAGTGAGACATGGTTAAAAAATCCTAGAGTTTGACCTCTATAGGTAGTGGGGAGTTTGGAGTTTGGAACCACTATACATAGCATGTGCACTTGTGCTTGTTCAATCTCTCTCTCCCTTGCTATGTATGTTTAGTTGCACTCAAATTCCATATATGCAACCTTATCTTTCGATATAATTTGAAGATATAATGAATTTGTTTTAAGTGTTTTTAGATCTATTCAACCCCTCCCTCTAGAGTCCATCATCCGATTCAACAAAAATCAAGGGTTCATGGTCCTTTAGTTACAATGGAAGTGTTGAACGGACATGTGTATCTCTGAGTTAGCATTTCTCTTATGCCTTATAGCTTATGCAACTACTTTGGGCTTACTGACTTGTTATCCACATGTAGCATGGTCATTCAGTTAGTAGAATCCACCATAATAGCCCCCTTGGGAATTGTATAATATGTCCCAGTATAAGTGGGAAAGTTTTCCACATATAGGAGGATATGTGATATCATGTCATTTTCAAAAAATCATTCTTAATGACACCATGTTCCGTCATTGATGTGGAGACAACATTTTTACACGTGCATGGGTAAAGAATTGACGAAGTTGAAAATCACGAATGGACTATCTCAATGAGGTGGAATTTATTTCTTTGATTGTGTGAATGAGGTTATGGATGTGGAGTAGAGCCGCCATTCTACTGAAAAACTACTTAAAGTTGCAACATGCATACACATATGTCTGAGGTTGGGGATGATTAGATTGACAAGACAATATTTCACCTAAATCCTATAGAAATGGAAACCAATCCCTACTGTTAAAACACTGAATATGATTAGTATTGTTAAATCTAGTGATCTGACTGCATTGCATTTCTTTTAGTTTCATTTTGACACATTTATCTTTTTATTTGGTTGTTTTACCTTATAAGCACTTGTATGGCTGGATTGGGGTTTTTATTTCAACATTTTTCAATCAACCACACTTTATTTGTTCATGTTTGACCTATAAAACGTATATATACCCCTTTTTCCAGAACTGTGTCATTGTAGTTGAGGACTATAAGCAGCACATTCCCTAGAACGGATAGTATGCTCAGGTAGAACAAGTATAAATCAAACACCAAGTTTCTCTCACCAAATAAATAAATTATAACTAGGATTCTATTAATATCCCCCATTTATGTCACAAATTATGATTAGTGGAGTTTTAAGGAGAAACTCTACAAATAAATTGATCAAAAAATATTGCTCAAATTGACCATCTCCTTGTTCTATACTTTCTTCTGTAAATTTTTGTATCTAAATATTCATTAAAATCAACACAAATTCCCAAAATATGTCAAATCCTAAGGTTAAAGTGGCATCCTCTCCCCTCCTTTTTGCCTATTCTATACTCCCAAATATATAAGAAGGTGCCTATAACCAAAATAAAGTCAAATGGGTAAAAAAGTGCCAATGTTGCACACAAGCAATGTTATGCCTAAATTTTGAGCATTTGTTTTGCCTATATGTAATTTGAGCATTTAATAAGATTCTTTGGAAATCTCTGAATTCTATGTATTTCTTTTGCAATTTAGTCCGTGTATGAAAATTTGCCAAGTTGAAGGAATTATTTATATTATCTATTACAATAATTTCATAGGAGTTGTGTTAATTAATAATAAAAAGAAAACCTAAAATTTTAGAAGATCCCAAGTTAGTTAATTAATTGAAGAATTAATATATGAATTATGTCTGATTTACTTAAAGACCAATTTGAGGGTAACCAAGAGGCTTAGTTGGATCCCACCTTTAGTCCCATGTGGGTAATAACTAGAGGAATATAAATGCCAAGTTTGGGAAGATAATATGAATATATGTGACTTAAGGAATTAACACCAAGTTCTACTTGGAAGGAAGAAAAAGGATAAGCATATTTTGTATTTTAGTCTCAAATTTTTCCCAGGCTGACATAATGCTAATATAAAGATCCTCCTAAAATTTGATAGCAGTTGAATGATTCTATAGGCATATACAAATTTTAAATGTATAAATTAATTGTGATGATACTAGATAAGTTTGATTAGATAGAATTTAAATAATCCAGCTGAGGCTAAGTTTGATAACCAGGGACTTAGGTTCTTGATCATATATGTGGGTCACAGATAGCACCATTATATGAAGATCCAACAAGAGCAGTGTCATCCTCTTCTTCACGACATGAGCCCTTCCTAAATCAGACCTCTCCATAGATGTTATGTCCCGCATCCCTCCACCAAACTCATCGAGATTTGTCCCATCAGAACAGGGAGATCAAACCAAATCCAACAAGATAATACTTGGCCATCATATTCACAAATAGATGTAATACCCAAATCTCGAATGAATCTCAAGACCTAGGGCTAGGCCCCATTCCCTATACACACCACCACCATCCTCAATATAGGGCACAATTAGCTTTCCCGAGTCTCCCTGTCACAGAATCATATTTAACCCAATCCCAATCTCAATCCCACTACCAAGACAATGGTAAAGGGAATTGAAGCGTCTGTCCCTAATTGACCCGATTAATTTCACCCAATCATATGTGTAAAATAAAATAACATCTCTTACTATTGAAAATGATCCAAAAAGTTTGCATGGCCCATGGGGAACGAGATAGAAACTTATAAGGAGAGTAAAACTAACTACAGAAAAATTAATACAAGTCGATTACATATTATTCTCCGATGTTTGTAGTTTTGTTGGTGTATCTTCAATTCTTCTAGCAGAGTTTGACGGATAAAGGGACACGAGTAGAGTCTTCATTATTTGCCTAAATCAAATCATGACCCAATGTGAATGAAAAAACATTGAGTACGGTTATGAAAAACATTAAATTACACACACACACACAAAAGGAAATAACCACTTGGCATGTTTATGAGAAAAAATAACAATAAAACAATATCAAGTGCTCAATAAGTAAAGTTTCCAAAATAGTTTGTATATACTCTGAACAATAGTAAATCACCTCACATACCCAAAAGTGGGTAGAAAGACTAACGAGGTGCCACTTAACCCTAAGGGAAAAAACAAATTTCCACTTAGCCCTAAGAGAAAGGCAAGTATCGCCACTTGACCCCTAACAATAAGGGTAAAGACTTAAATAATCAATAGCAGGAAAACAAGGGGAGTATATTGCAAATCTAGTTATCAATAAAAGAATGAAAAATCTACATATATAAATTCAAAATACTAGTATATAGGGAATGCGGTAGATCTTGAAGGTGATAGAGCCAAGTGTTCTAGTCATACATATGTACACATATATTACACTACATCAATCATGGTCAAGAGGATATAGTACACATACCTTCCAAGAATATCTTAATTAACAAATTCTAGGACGAAATAGATCAGACAGTAAGGTCAAGATGTGGTCAAAGGATCATGGTCAAGATTTGATGTTTGGGAATTTTGGTATCCAAAAGAATAATATCTAGGGTACTTATTCCACATGACCATTATAAGAATCATTCATCTTACAAATGAACAACTAGCAAGATCTCATAACTTTTCAACAAGATTGAATATCCAACATATGTGGATAAATGATCAAATAGGTCATTCAAACATCAAGAGACCATAATCTATATCAAGTTTCAAGTTTATATTATAAAGTTCGAGATTACAATTTAAACAATAGATCTAATACTAATTCCAAAAGATTTTGTGATAACATGGTCAAGATTAGATAAAATTACAATTTTTGATTTGAAAGTTATCATCAAAGACCATTAGTAAAGAGCACTTAAAAGAATCAAGAATCATATGATGAAAGTATTTCCATCATTTCGCTCTCGTGAACAAAATGGACTATAGATTCTCCTATTTTCGATATCAGATGTAGAAGATATGATCATGTAGAGAATTTTAGAGATAGAGAGACCAACCCGAGGAGAGAAGCAACTTGTATTACTACAACACTGTGGATGTGGGTCTTTTTCCATGAGGGGATGAATTCTAGATGGCACAAGAGCCTAATCTAAGGGTATGGTTGTGTTCGTGGGAAGAAATGAACTCAAGGAAGGGTTTATATAGGTCAAGATATAGGGTTTTAGGGTGTAAAAAGGAGACAAGAAGATCCATGGAGGCACCCATGGATGAGTCTAGAAGATTCTCAAAATGGAGGATCATTCAGAGAGGAAAATACATGAAAAAGGGGCCGAATCCAAAGACGAAGGGAATGAGACCAATTTCAGACAAAGCAGACAAAAAATGACATAGGTCTGGGTACCCCTACCCGAGAAGTGGGTGGAACCCTAGCCACCCAAGGCAAGGAATGGCCCTAGTTGGGTTCCCCAACTGTCGGTTGGGTCCGCGGCCCATTTAGGGATGGACCGACCCAAACAAGAAATATCAAGGGAAAGAAGATGATTTTAAATGCAAATTTTGTGAATTTTGAGAGGGAGCTAGGAAGCTCCATTGGACAAAAACCTGAGCACGACGATCATCATAAGTCCTAGAATATTCACATAAAATTTGAGATCCATAGTATAAACTTAGATATGGAATTGATGTAAAGGGGTACATGTCAAAATTGATGTCTATTTCCATATACACAAGATATAAATATGCATCAAATGTTCCATTAAGAGTCACAAACTTGTCAAATGATTAGATGATAAAGTGAAGTCCAAAGTTAAGAATAAGAGGATTTGAACATAAAATATTAACTATTTGAAAACTCACTTTATCACATCCTCCCATCCTTAAAGAGAATTTTGTCCCCAAAATTAAAACAATCCTTCAATCACGACTGATTCCTTCACAATCACAATTGTCTTGGTACTCCTTCATTATCTTCACTACATCAAAAGTTGAGCATAAGGTCTTATAGTTAGCACATGGTCACATGGATTAAATATCATCACATAAATCACCATACTTGAAGGGATCATTATATAGATTACAAATCTAGAGAGATCAGATTTTAGATCAAACAAATAGAGCTCTTGGGTCAAGAGTACAATATGACTTTCAATCCCAACATTTTAAGGTCCTAGCTTATGCATGACCTAGGTGGGGTTATACATCCACGATAGAGATTTTGTATTTCAACAATTTGAGACACACATCATATTTCATATCTTGATTCTATGCTCAAAATCAATGGAAGGTCCCAACCTAGTCCACATGAGAGTTAAACCCTAATTCATAAATCATGTGAATCCACATAGTCATCTTTTCAAACATTTTGAGATTTCATAATATGAAAGTCACTAGTCATATTGAGGGTGATCTCAAGATCCACATAGAGTGATTATAGGACTCACATCAACATCAAGATCCATATCACGAGTCAAGTTTCGGTACAACAATATCAAGAGTCAATGTTTAGACATCAACGTCATAGATCCAAATATTTCAAATCTAGGGTTTAGATTTGTATTTAGATCTTAGGTGGGATCATTCATCCATATTCAATAATCGAGCAACATTTTGTGATATCAATCACCTTTTTATAACCATGGCATCTAGGCTTGATGAATGATCTAGACCTAGGTCTTTCTAGGTTTTTAGCCACAAGATATAGTCAACATTGTATTTAAATTTAGATTCAAGATCTAATAGCAGTTTTGTCACAGAACCTATTGGAGACTTATATCAAGGAATCAAAATTGGGTGGAATGGGTTACCTTTCCAAACTCTAATAATAAATAAGAGGACAATTTAGAGACAATTGTAAATAGGGACGTGACCAAGGTTTAGTGGAGTCATAAGTCAACTACCACATTAATCTCGCACAATAGTACTTGTAGTCATTTAACATTGATCATAGCAAAATAGGGGGATTATCAATGATCAAATACTTCATAAGGTCAAAATCAAGGTCATAATACAACAACCATACATAAATATTATGTAAACTTGGGATTAGAATATAGCCCCCTTCCTTTCATAGATCAAGGGATGTCTTTGGAAATACAGAAGTCAAATTGAGAACTCAAGAATATAAGCATAATCGTGTGTCGTCAAGACTTCATATGATTCATACAGTTCAAAATTGAATCTTATAAAGAGGCATAATAGTCAATATGGAAGTAACATCTTGTAATAAATCTTCACATCATGATCTAAGAGTTCAAAGTCATAGTCATATCAGGGTATGGGGCATGATACATATTGATACAAAAATATTTTCTTAATCATTTTTTGATTTGATCAAAAATAGGGGGAAAATGGGTTCAACAAATATGTACCTCATCATACGTGAGGTGTGAAACATGAGTACCACCTTATTTCACCATATCATGAATTCACCTCAACATAGGAATCACTTATATCCAATTTGGTGATATTGAGTTTGCATAAACTTTACACATGAGTACATAACTTTCAAGAGTACTTTCATATTTTTATAAATTTTGTCTCATATTCTATATTATCCAAAATAGGGGGAGTACATATTGAGTCAAGACACTCCCAAAGAGACTAGAAGACAAGAACTCATTCTACTAATTTATAATAGGTGGATAGGGGTAGTACTTAAAGAAAAGATTAGGAGAGAGATGACTCTCTAGGGTTTAAGAAAATCCCTTTTGGATCAACTTTGGCTAGGTAGAGTGGGGAACCTCAACCACCGTTGTGAGATAAATGGGATGTGATTATTAGCCAAAACCTCAATACTAGACATTGCAATTTATCCACTAAGGATTTTTAAGGTTTCCTTGGTTTGAGAGATATGGAGAAGTCATTTAATTAATGCATATAGATCTAACACCAAATGTCACATAACCATTTTTACCCCAATCCCAATCCCATTGCCAAGACAATGGTAAAGGGAATTGAAGCGCCCATCCTGACTTGGCTCAATTAACCTCAATAACCATATGCATAAGATGAAATAACATCTCTTACTATTGAAAATGAACCATAAAAGGTTTATGTGGGCCGTGGGAAATGAGACAAAAACTTAAAATATGAGAAACTAACTACGACAAAAATTGCTAAAACCTAACTACATATTATTCTCCAATGTTTGCAGATTTATTGGTGTATCTTCAATTCTTCTAGCAGAGTTTAGTTGATAAAGGGACATCGGTTGAGTCTTAATTTTTTTACCTAAATCAACTATCCTGACCCAATGTCAATGCAAAAACATTGAGTATGGTAATGAAAAGCACAAAAAAATACACACACAAACACACGCACACACACACACACACACACACACACACACACACATATATATATATATATATATATATATATATATATATGTATATGGGGTTTTATTCATTGCTGGCACGGGTATCTAGAATTTCACTACATGTGCATCCAAAAAAGTAACTTTTTGGTCAGAAAAGTAACTATCTGGACAATCAAGTGAGTTTATTGTAAAAAAGCAACTATTCAACAAAAAAGGTAAAAATTCTAGAATATATATGTAATTGTACATATATTACAACTGTAACTACAATGCATGTAATTTAAGGTAAAAAATTGTAGAAAAAGAATATTTCTGGAGCAAGTATCTACCTGCATGGGTATTAAAGATTATATATATATATATATATATATATATATATATATATATATATATATATATATAATGTATATATAGAGTCAGGCTAGAATACACTCAAGTGTGCAGCTCACACCGTACGCTCAAGTGGTGTTTGCATATGTAGACATTTTTTTGACATATCCATACCATTGATATTCATTGTTATAACAACTATAGGATGAAAATTTTGAGCTCATTTGGAATTTTCTAAGTCACTCATTCATGACCAACAAAACCGACGCACAAAACTAACTTGAATTGTATGATTTTTTATTGCCTATAGATGCATGACTTATAAGTGTCCATGTAACACCGGGGCCCACTGCCCACCACTAGCCTTAACTGTGCACTTTGTCCTCACTCATGCACAAGCCCAGGTAAACTTCTTGACTGGTCACCCATCCTAGTACTACTCTAAACTGAGCACGCTTAACTATGGAGTTCTTTAGTGATGGGATCCTTGAAAAGGAGGTGAACCTTGGTGATATGGGTAGTCCAATCATTCCTTTTAAGATCATTCTATCTGAGGTCTCAAATACTGGGACGTTACAATATCTTCCACATAAACTATTGACATCCTCATCAAGGCTCACTTATATGGCCTCATAATATTTCCCCATTTCAGTGTAGACCCATAATGGCCCATGGACACCCAGCTCCCGATCACGGAATACCAGCGCAAGGGTGGCTACATCACTATGGACATCCCTTTCCAACTTGCATGGACCGTACAACTCAAGACTGGCATGCCACATGTCCATGTGGACCCCACCTACTGGAGGGTTTATGACTCTGATACCATTTGTAACACTTGGGCCCACTACCCAAGGCTCTAGTAGAGTTTTAGGAATGACGACTGGCCCCACAGACCACCACTAACCTTAACTGTGTGCTTTGTCCTCACTCACGCGCAAGCCGAGGTCATCTTCCTGACCGGTCACCCATCCTAGTACTACTCCAAGCTGAGCACGCTTAACTATAGAGTTCTTTAGTGATGGGATCCCTTAAAAGGAGGTGCACCTTGGTGATATGGGTAGTCTAATCATTCCTTTTAAGATCATTCTATCTGAGGCCTCAAATCCTGGGATGTTACATTCCAAATGAGCAATTTTTTTGCATGGAGTGCGTTCATATGATATTTAAGAAGATCAATGGTTTAAATTTTCAAAATAAATATTGCATTATGGAAAACAACTTGAGTGTATTCAGTCTCCGGTACACTCTAGTGTATTCTAGCCTAACTCTCTCTCTCTCTATATATAGCTTATCTTTAATACCTGCATGGGTAGCTTGGAATTTTCTACGTGTGCATCCAGAAAAGTAAATATTAGGCCACAAAAGTAACTCACTCGATAAAAAAGTAACTATTCGAGTCAAAAAGTAAATATGTGTAAAATACACAGCAAAAATTATGGAATAAATATGTAATTGTATATTTGTTATAGCTGGTACAAATGTAACTATCTATGCATGAAATTTAACAATTTTCAAGATAAAGTAACCCTCTACATGTCAAAAGTAAGAAACCCCAAAACAGGAGCGGGTAGCTACCCGCACGGGCATTAAATGAACACCCATATATATTCGAAAGGAATAACCACTTGGCATATTTATGAGAAACAAAATTAACAATAAAACAATATCAAGTGCTCTTCAAGCAAAGTTTTCAAAATAGTTTGTAAAATACTCCCAAGAATAGTCAATCACCTCGCATGCACGAGAGTGGGTAGAAAGACTAATAAGGTGCCACGTAACCCTAAGAAAAAGGCCAAAGTGGCACTTAACCCTAAGGGAAATTCAAGGATCTCCACTTGACCCTAACAATAATAAGGGTAAAAACTTAAACAATCAATAGTAAGGAAACAAGAGGAGTATATTGTAAATCTAGTTATCAAATAAAAGAATGAACAACCTACATAAATAAACTAGAAACACTATTCTATAGAGAACATGGTAGCTCGTGCAAGTAATGTAGTCAATTGTAGTCATACATATGTACACATACATCACATCAATCATGGTCAAGAGGATATAGTACACATACCTTTCAAGAATATCTTAATTCATAAATTCCAAAACAAAAGAGATCAGGGAGTAGGGTTAAGACCGATCAAACGACCATGGTAAGGATTTGATGTTTGGGAATTTTGATATCCAAAAGTATAAGATATAGGGTACTTGTTCCACATGACCATAATAAGAATCATTCATCTTCCAAACAAACAACTAGAAAGATTTCACAACTTGTCAATAAGATTGAATATCCAACATACGCATGTGGCTAAATGATCAAATATGTCACTAGAACGTCAAGAGACCCATAATCTATATCGAGTTTCAAATCTATATCATAAAATTTGAGATTACAATTCTAACAATATATCTGATATTAATTTCACAAGATTTCATGATAATATGGTCAAGATTAGATAAAGTTACAACTTTTGATATGAAAGTCACCATCAAAGACCATTAGTAAAGACCATATAGAAAAGGATCACGAAATAGATGTGAAAGTATATTCATCATGTCATGGCTTATTCTCGTGATAAAAAAGACTATAGATTCACCTATTTTCAATATCGGATGTATAGAAGATATGATCATGGAAAGAATTTTAGATAGAGAGATACAAGCTGGAGGAGCGATAAGTAGCTCGTGTTACTATATCACCATGGTTGCGCGCCTTTGTCTGAGATGGGGAAGAATGGTATAGGGCACAAGAGCAAAATCTGAGGGTATGCTTGTGTTCTTGGGGAAAAATGAATTCAAGGAGGGGTTTATATAGGACAAGAGATAGGGTTTGAGGGTGTAAAAGGGAGCCAAGAAGATCCATGGTAGTGCCCATGCAGGAGGCTCAAACCTTCTTAAAATGGGGTTGGTTTGGAAATGAAAATACATGAAAAAGGGGTGGAATCCAAAGATGAAGAGATTGAGACCAATTTCAGACAAACAAACAAGAAATGACTGAAATCCGAGTACCCCTACCCGGGAAGCTAGTGGAACACTAGCTGCCCAAGGTAGGAGATGACCCTGTTTGGGTCTCCCGCCAGGTGCGATTGGGTCCGCCGTGCATTAAGGGCTGGATTGGCCCAAACCAAGAAAATCAAGGGGGAAAGGTGATTTAGATGCAAATTTTGCGAATTCTCAGAGGGAGCTAGGAAGCTCTATTTGAGATGAAATTTGGACACAAGGCTCATCATAAGTCCTCAAATATTTAAAAATCTTTGAGTTCCATGGGATAAAGATAGATCTGGAAATGATGCAAAGGAGTCGAGTCCAAATCAATGTGTATTTCCAAACATAAGGTATCAATATGCATCAAATGTCCAATTAAGAGTCACAAACGTGTCAAATGATTCAATAATGATAAAGTGAAGTCTAAAGTCAAGAATGAGAGGATTTGAATATAAAAAATTAACTATTTGAAAACTCACTCTATCACACTCCCTCATCACAATCCTCACAACAATTGCTCAGTAGAGAGCCCTGGGCACCCTTGCCTAGAACCTCATCTATCTTCAGTAGACTCCACCTCACCGTGATGCTTTAGAGCACCCCTGTCAAGTAACTTGGCTTGAAGCACCATGAGGAGGTCTCGAGGCCAACTGACTAGTCAAGGAGCATTGGGGAATCCCGACCAAGTTACCCAACTTCCAGTGTCTGAAGCTTGAATGCCATAGTATACACTTTTAACAAGTTTAGGCAGTTATTGGTAGGATCCAAAGTCATTGTGAATACAGATTATGCTGCAATAAAGTACTTGTTCAACAAGAAAGATGTTAAACCTCGTCTCATCCGCTGGATATTACTCCTTCAAGAATTTGATCTTGAAATTCAGGATATGAAAGGGATAGAGAATAACATCGCCGATCACCTATCTAGGTTGACTACAGACGCTGGAAGTTCATTGCCTATTGAGGATCAATTGCTAATTGAGAAACTCTATGCCTTGTCTACACAAGCACCATGGTTTGCAGACTTCGCAAATTTTCTTGCTACAGGACAACTGCCTCCAGACTTGATGTACCAACAGAAAAAGAAGTTTGTTCATGATGTAAAATTTTACTACTGGGATGATCTGTTATTGTTTAAGCAATGTGCTGACGGACTCATAAGGATATGTATCCCAAATGAGATAATTGGTAATGTGATTTCATATTGTCATTCTTCTCCCTACGGATGACACTTTGGAGCCAACAAAACAGCAACAAAGATCCTACAATTCATCCTTTATTGGCCAAGTCTATTCAGTGATGTGCACACATTTGTCAAGGCTTGTGACAACTGCCAAGGTGTGGGTGAATTTCAAGGAGAGATGAAATTCCATTAAACTCAATTATGGAGATAGAAGTTTTTGATGTGTGGGGCATAGACTATATGGGGCCCTTCCCATCTTCATGTAGCTACAAGTTCATATTGGTGGCATGTGATTACGTGTCCAAATGGGTGGAAGCAATTTCCTTCACCAAGACATTTCCTCCGGTCATCATGAGACCTTGAGAGTGGTGGAGCATGTTCAATTGACCCCTGATGATATTCCTTAATCATTGATTCCCTAAAAAGTGTAGTATGTACCTATCAACTCTCTCCTCTATTTCTATTGTTACCCAAGCACCTATAGCTAACTCTGTCCACCCCTATGGTTGTGCAACCACATGTTGAGATCGGTCGAACCCAAAAACAGAATCGAAGTCTTAGTTTTGAGGTTGTCACAACCTCCAGCTAGGAAGTCAATCCGTGGTTGACTCCATGGCTACCTGCATCGTAGATTGGCTGGAGGAGAAAGAATCATCCTTGAGGAATTACCCCTTTGCCCTCAAATGGTGACAATAATGTCACATTATATGGGAAAGGCAAAAATCTTTGCTTGATCCAATCTTGTAGCACCTAGATAAATAATTGACATGGCACCTGTGATTGGTCAGTAGTTGATTTATTTGAAATATTTCTAGTAACTAAACCATAGGTCTGATGATAGCATATATACATATATACATATAAATAAATGAAAATGATAAGAAAAACTATAAAGAATGTTAAAATAAGGATTTCAAGGCTAGATTTGATATCATATTAAAAAAAGTATATTGTAATTTCATAATTGGATAAAAAAGACTACATAAAATCCCTAAGTTTATGGAATCAATGTTCATATCTTGTTCATTTTAATCTTAGTACATGAAATCTGATTTAAATTAAGGATGATACAATATATATATATATATAATGATGAGAAAAATGTGATCAATCAGAAAATAAGGATTTCAACCTTGATTTGATATCATATTTAAATACTATATGTTAGTTCATAATTTGATGAAAATGATTACATAAAATCCGTTAGTTTGTGGATTCAGTGTTCATATCTTGTTCATTTTAATCTTATTACATGAAATCTGATCTAAATAATGATGATACATATGATGTTAAATCTAAGAACTAGGGTTACACATAATGTCAAATAAGGATTTCTAAAGCTTAGGATTCTTAATCTAATATATTTACCATTTGTGATATCTAACCCTAATGCAACCCTAATCTGACCCTAAACCCTGGCCTAGGACCCAAATCAGACCTAACTAATATTATTTGTACATAAAGGTGACACTTTATTGTTATGCCTTAATTACAAGTTGATTAGTCGGTCCACAATTGTGCTTGTGTTATCTAAATTCTAAGAATCTCTAAGAAAGGCATATGGTTAATTACAAATAGATGCTCACATCGACTTTCAAAGTTTCTTGGAGATTTCTAAATGATTGCAATTAAACTGCTTGGATGTTTATTTACTTTAGGTTTCCAAGATAATGTCCTATGTGTATCATCTATATAAAAGTTAATTTCAGGAATTCAATATGAAATATCTTAGGGGTTGTTTGAAAGAGATAATAACCCAATAATCTAAGGATAGTCGTTGAGAAAATGACTGACATTAATGATGTGATGTGACCAAGTGCAATGATGGATGGTCATCCTGAATCAATTTTTTTGATCAATTGCTAGAATTCATTGATGGAGCAAGGAATTGGTGTACCCACAGAGATCGGGCATATACAGCTTACAAAGTTATATAGAAAATGAATTATTCATTTATTGCTAATGGTTGTTGAATATACTTGATATGTTGTTATACATATATGAACATATTTTGTATGCACCCATGTACACGATATAGTAATATACTGACCGCATGTGTTGTTTATAAACATTTTAGGTTAAGGGAAATCATTATCTAAGACATGGATATACATAAGCTGGAACTAAGAGAATACATGGATAAATAATAGTAGAGGATTTAGTTAGATTATATTTCCTTTATGCACGGCATTTCCCTTTTATCATCATGCAATTCCTTTGAGGAGATCTATCTTCATCTTGTTATCAAACTAGTACTATTTAATGAATTATGAATTATATTGGTTATTTTCTAAACCTATATTCTGGGAAGTAAATGATGGCCCTTGCTCTAGGTCCACCTTAATTGGGGGAGGGGGTCATTACATTTGGTATCAGAGATAGGTTTACCAATTAACCCTTACTAATTAGTAATTTTAAGTCTTATTTAGAGCCAAAAGGGAACTATTAGGATACTGTCCGAAGTAATGGTGTTTAGAAAGGATCATGACATTTTGATTGGAAATATTTTTCTTCACACTGCTATCCAGTGTATGAGGACTCCTAGGCCACCTTGAATCCCACCTAGACAAAGCCCAAGGTTTTTTCCCAAATAAAATACCTCTAGGTATTTCTCATCTCATATTCATATCTTCCTTCACCCCATGCTTCCCTGAAAACCCCTAATGGCCCAACATGTATTTCTCTCTTCTAATGCATGTCAAATAACAATAATAATAATGCATGTCAAAATGATAACCTCGATACAAGTTGATTTGTGTTTACTTCATAAATGAAAAACTAAGCTAAAATTATCTATGTTATATATGATGGCTCACATCAAGACCACTATAATTGTGGATGATGTTCCCCTAGAGAACAACAAGAGGAAGACTCCCCACAACAAGAAGGTTTCCTTGAAGAAGAAGAAGAAGAAGAAGAAGAAAAGGGTCATGGATGGTGAATCCTCTCTAAAGAGGAGGAGTCCACAAGCGGCCTTCGTCAAGGGAGGTTCCGACCCTGACGAGGTCCACAACCCCTTTGATGGCCAAGACTCTATAGATGGTCCTAACCTTGAGGATAGTCTGGAACTTGAGGATGGCCCCAGCCCTATTGATGGGCTTGATCCTACAACTAAGAACATAATGGTATAAACACCTAAGATGGTCTGACTATAGCTGCACAGGGTGCTAATTGATGCCATCAATGCCCTTGCCCTTAGGGACATTGCTAGAGACGAGAATGGTTCACCCTATCATGTTTTCCCTCATCTCAGAACTACAATCCTTGACTTCATGAGGCTGAAAATAGAGAATATCTGGGGAGACTACAAGTGTGAGGTTGTAAACAAGGTTGATGCATGGTTGCTGGTCATGGAGAATGGCTTTCATGTCGTAGAAGTAAAACCCAATGAGAAGTTCATCTTCACCACCCATCTCCTCGAGGGAGATGAAAAGATCTCGTGGAAGTTACCACCAAGACTATACAAAGGGCGTGATGATCTCAGAGGATTTGGGAGCCATCTTCACTACCAGATTCATCCCCAACTCCTCCCAGAAAGAGAAGGAAAAGAAGTTCATGAACCTCTACCATGGTGACATGTTGGTGGAATACTATGCTAGGAAATTTCACTTCTTGAGATTTTCACTTACATGTTGGACTGGTAGCTACAAGTAGAGAATTTTGTCAACTTCCAACACCTTTGGCTGTAAGTACATCTAATGGCAAGAAAACAACAAAACTTCACTGAGGCCCTCCACTTCTCCTTAAAGACTGAGATGAGTTTCATGCCCTCCACAAACCCACCTTCAGGATACCTGGGGTTCACTGAAGGTTCTCTACTCTAAAGAATGATGGAAAGAAGGAACAAGGCCACAATCATGGTGTAGATAAAGGCAGAGGAGGTGGAAATCCCCATAATGAAGCTCGCAACCATTAAGGTCCCCTGAGGTGTAGAATTTGTGGGAGGAGGCATGCTGACAAGTGTCACTTTGAGAAGCAGGTGTTCTACTAATGCATGTAGGAGGGACACTTTCAATACAACTATCCTCTCCCATGTCCCTAAAGGTTGGGTATTATGGCGGCCCAACCAGTGGCTACAGCTCAACCGATGGTAGCACAACCTACTACTAATTGTTGACATGCTTGAGTGTTTTCCATCAATAATGAAGAGGACCAAGCAAATGCAATCTGACTCATAGAAGATACCAACCTTTAGAAATTTTTTCTACCTATTCCTTATTATAAGATATATATATATATATATATATATGATATTTTACATGAATAAAATATTAGAATGCTTGGTATTATGGGTCACTCAATCAAAGCTTTATTCAACTCTAGCAATGCAAATACTTTTATTTCCAAAAATCTCACAAGTATACTCTATTTGGATTGCAAGGACTTAGGTTATGTCCTAGAAGTCACCACCCCAATGGTCGCATCCTATTGTTTATTTTACAAACACTAGACATAATTGTTAAATACCAGAATTATGAATTCCCTACCAATTTTATCCACCTTGATATGGATGATTTTGACGTCATTATACGAATAGATCAACTTCATAATTTGGATGCAAAAAGATAGACTATAGGGAAAATAAGATAAGGGTATAAAGACCTAGATACCCACCATATCACCTGAGGTAGGAAAGATGCTCCCATTCAGTATGTATCATCCATGAAAGTAGAAAGGATAGTAGCTAAGGGTTGTCTAGGATTCCTAGCCATAGTAACCAAGCCAGATTCTAAGGAACACCCTCTTAAAGAAATAGAGATAGTCATGGACTATTTTGATGTGTTCGTAGAGGATTTGTGTAAAGAGTGGGACTTGAGAGGGGTTCACTCATTACTTAATTGGATCATAGAGTATAATGACTAGTGAGCAGCTAAAACATATGGATTTACAAAGTTACAAGATATTCCATATAAGATTGTTTCTCCCTATAAAGATGACACTACAAAGTCAAAAAGGGATACATCTAATCATACATAAGACCAGATGCAGAGGGCAACCTGGTCATCCCAAGTTGTCCTCTTGTGCACATCCTAAATGTGATCTTCTTGAGTCATGTCTTCTAAATCACATGCATCTGGGTGGTTTGGGAACATCCAGATAGAAATAATACAAGGGTTATGCATCAAAAATACTGATTTTTTTGCATTAGTTAAAGTATTTGTGCTTTACAAGAATACAAGTACTGTGAAAGGGTGTTCCCAAGAAAAGAGTGCTATATTAATTGGGTAGTTCAAGACAAAGTGGTCAGTACAAAAAATAACCAATTAATGAGTATCAAAGGTTGAGGTATTTCAACCATAGAAAAAAAATCACAAATATGAAATTGCTTGCCTTTTATAATATTTCACAAACAACAACATATACCAACATGTATATTAACAAAGACTATAATAATATAAAGTAGGGCTAGGGAACCATAAACTACTAGTCATGATAGAAGGAATAAAACCTTAGTGTCCAACATATATAATATAATAGGGGGGATAAAACCCTAGTTCTTAGCATGAGAAATAAAACCTCAGGAGTCAGATGTTCAGGAGGATGGAGACTGATGGGGACAAGGAGAGAAACCACAAGGGGAGAAGGGGTAGTGGCCATTGATTTGGAGGACAATCCATTGTTGGAAGATTTGATAGAGTCCAGAGGTTGAGGACAACTTTGTCCCCAAAGAACATACCACAAATTAAAAATAAGAGGTTTGTTTGCAGTTGTAGGTGTTTGCGACAACATCGGGTTTAAAGGATTCCATCCTACCAAACATGACCTTAGAGCAGTTATTAGAGGGTGTCAAGTTATCCTATGGTCTCACCAAAAAGGTATTAGGTGTGGATATTCAACACACAAATCATAGGGAATGGATATGTTGGTGGCTAGGTTTAAAGATATGGAAAGAGGAAAGGGAAATGGAAGAAATAGAAGAAGGGAGAGGAGGTGGAGAAGAGAAGGGTGAGGAATAAATGAAAGAGAGGAGGAGGGGGTTCCATACCAGTTATTGTAGTTGACCGATCATTTTGCGGAAAGTCACATACTTGGAGCGGTCGAGAAGAAAAATCGAACATGGAGGGGTCATAAGGTGCTACTAGGAAAAATAAATAGGTATATCGTTATTGATAAACTAAGTTTTAAGTTAATTGAAGCTAGGTTAATTACTTCCTTTCTATCCTAGATTTATTGAGGAAGAAATTCAATTAAGGTGTGAGAAACTCAGTTTCTATATCAATTTACCTTTCGAAGATGTTTGGCATTACATTTCTTTATTTGTAAGCTAAATGTGCAAATACACATTTAATCCCTTGCTTAATTAGTTTTCATACATTATTTTGTATTTTTTGTTTCCATCTTTAAAATAAACTTGGAATAATTGTAGGATGCCAATTTAGGGTCAAAGCTAAATCATTTGTGTATTTTTACATCTAACCATACTAATAAGTATATTTGGTTATTTTATTCTATAGATTTATACATTAATATTATTTATATATTTATGATATTATTTGACTCCAAATATTCCTATTATACTATAAATTAGGAGATAAAAAGGGTTTAATATTGTGCTAACTAAAAAGGGCCTAGAAGAGGGAGTGTTAAAATATATACCTAGATTTGAGCATGTTACAATTTTCTAGGCATACCTCTAGAAAGAGAAGTGAATTTCTCCACACAGCTAGCTCATAAAAAGAATCTAATTCTAGCCCCCCCTATAGAATGACACTCGTTGAGTTACACAAGCTGAAGAAGCAATTGCAAGAACTCCTGGACAAGGTCTTTGTTTGACCCAACACCTCCCCCTGGGGAGGTCTGGTCCTCTTTGTGAAAAGGAAATATGGATTGCTCTGTATGTGTATCGACTACCAAATGTTGAACCAAGACATGATTAAAAAGTAACCTCTTTATGATTCTAGTACCACCAGTTATGATTTAGGAAGGAATACATCCCAAAAGCCACTTCCCAAACCCGATATAACGACTATGAGTTTTAAGTAATGCCTTTTGGGTTATCTAATGCCCTGAGTGTGTTCATGAACCTCATGAATAGTGTGTTCCAGTTATTCACTGATTCCTTCATCATAGTGTTCATCAAAAACATACTAAACTTCTCAGACAACACAAAATGACATCGAGACCACCTAGCCAAGGTCCTTGATATCTTGAGATTGTAAAGTTCCATGAAAAATTACTTGAGATGTGAGTTTTGGATTGATTGTGCCATGTTCCTGGGATACATCATATCTATGGGGACTATTGTTGTTGACCAAACCAAAGTGGTGGTAGTCCATGATAGGCAAGTGTTAAATTCACAATCTAAGATTTGCAATTTCCTAGGGTTAACAGACTATTATCTTTAGTTCATCCTGAATTTCCCAAAGATCACCCATCCCTTCACCAAAGTCATCTAAAAGCATGAGAAAATCATCTATTCTAAAGTTTTGTGAAGCCAAATTCATGGAGATTAAAAAAATCTCACCTTAGTCCCCATGTTGACCATGCCCCTAGGAAATAAGAGATTCATCATCTTCATCAACACATCAAACATGGGCTTAGGGTGCGTCGTAGAGCAGGTTTAGCGTGTCATCATATTTTCCTTAAGATAGCTCAAGCCAAAAAAGATGAATTACCTGACTCATTACTTGGATATAAAAACAATTGTCTATGTCTCAAATATATGACAACACTACCTATATGGAGTCATCTTAGACATCTTCACCGATCATAAGAGTTTCAAGTACCTATTGACCCACAAGGACCTTGAACTGTGGTCATGACGATGGATGAAATACATGAAGAACTGTGACCATCATAACCTACATCCCCAATAAGGCTAACATGGTGGTTGATTACCTCAGTTGAAAATGACTTAATTGTGGTTCTGCTTTAGGCACGCAGTGGAGGAGACTTTAAGAATTTATCAGATGGACCCTAAAGCCTCAAACAGTTGGCTCCGTTTGGACAACGTAGAGATTGTCCCTAACCTACTGTCTAAGCTAATATTAGTCCAGATGACTAGCCCTGATCTTGATAAGATGAAGGCCCTCCTCGCAAAGCATCAAATCCACCTCTCTATGGGAGTGGATGGAGGAATTCGATGCAAACAATGTATATGGGATATTGAGGATTCTCCACTAAAGGCTCGCATCTTGCAAGGAGTACATGAGTCAAGTACACCAAACATCCCAACACCACCAAGATGTTCACAAATCTTCAATGATCTTTATGGTGGAAAGGAATGAGTTTAAACATAGCCTCATTTGTGGCTAGTTGTCTCATATTCCAAATGATTAAGGTTGAACACCAAAGACCCGATGGTCTACTACAATCCATCAAGATCCCCAGTGGAAATGGGACCAAATCACCATGGATTCTATGGTGGGTCTCCCCAAAATCAGGAAAGGACGTGACATTATATGGTTCGTATTGGACTACCTGACGAAGTCGGCACACTTCCTACCCTTCAAGTGACCATCAATGTTTATGACCTAGTTGAGTTGTGTATCCAAGAGATCGTGCTTTACATGGAGTTCTCAATTCTACCATCTCAAATTGTGATCCTAATTTCAACTCCAAGTTGTGGAAATAGGTCTAAGAATAACTTGACACAAGGCTGAAGTTTAGCGCCGCCTACCACCCTTAGACTAATAGACATTCATAATGCACGGTCTAGAACCCAGAAGATCTATTGAGGGATTGTGTCCTGTATTGGGTGGATCGTTGGTGCAATATCTACCTTTAGTTGAGTTCGCCTATAATAATAGCTATCACATCAATATCAAGATGCCTCCATATGAAGCTCTTTATGGGAGGTCGTGTTGATTGCCATTACATTGGGATGATGTCGGACAGAGGACCTTTATTAGGTTAGAAGAACTACATCTGTACATAGGTAACGCCACTTTCATCAAGTAGAGACTAAAGAAGGCCCAGAATTGGCAAAAAATCCTATATAGATGCAAAATGTATAGTTCTACACTTTTCAACGGGAGGCCATGTGTTGTTAAATATCTGACCCCTTGAACCATAACTACGAATCAAGTAAAGAGAGTCCCCAATATGTGGGTTTGTTTGATATTCTGGAACAAATAGGCAAGGTTGCACATCATCTTGCCCTACCACCCCAATATATTATGACGCATGATGTGTTCCATGTTTCCATTCGAAGTATTATGTGAAAGTCATGCCTATGTGTTATAACATCTAAGCCATTAAGCTCCACGGTAGGTTGTCCTATCGTGAGGCACCTATAAGAATCTTGGATCCAAAGGTGAAGGATATTATAAATAAAAGAATGAAGATGCTAAATGGTATCTAGAAACACTACAATGAGGATAAAGCCACATGGAAGCTGAAGACGAGCATGGACAAAGAACACCCACACATATTTTCTAGCTAGGCTAAATTTTGAGGAAAATTTTCATATTCAGGAGGGAAAGATGATATAAACTAAAATTTGTATTTTTATGTCTTACTAAAATGTAATTTGAACATTTTATAAGGTGTCTTTGAAATCTCATAAATTTTTATGAAATGATTCTGCAATTTAGTCCATAGATGAAAATTTTTAAAATTGAAGGAATTTGTGCTATTATCTAATATTAATAATGCCATAGAAGTTGTGGTGATTATTAATAATAGGGAAACCCTAAAATTATAGAAGATCCCAATTTTGTTAATTAATTGAAAGATTAATATATGAACTATCTTTACTTTACTTAAACACCAAGTTGAGGGTAACCAACGGGCTTAGTTGGGGCCCACCTTTGGTCCCACATGGGACATTAGCCATAGGAAGGCAAGTGTCAAGTTTGGAAAGCTAATATGACTATTTGTGTCTTAAATAATTAATATAAGTAATTATTTAAAGGCGAGAAAAGGATAATTGTAATATGTTCAGTTTTGGTAAAATTGTGTACGCATGAATTGATAAGTAAAATCCCCAATGGTATTATTAGTGGAATAATAATGTCCTTACAGAACAAGTAAAAGAAGTAAAAGGAGCTTTGTATGTTCTATGGTTTGTAATGATCCATTAATACTTTTGGGCAAAATAAAGAGTGGAAAATCCAATAATAAAGAGATTCCTAAAAGTAATGGATAAATGGTAATTTAAATATGGAATTAAGTGGAATACTCTAGAACAGAAGGTTTTCATACATAAATATAGGATAATGACATTATGGTTTGTTAGAAAATGGAATTGTGAAATAATTGACAAGTTTCCAAAATATTCTTAAATTAATTGTAAATTAGATAATTGATGGAAAAAATTAGCTAACCATGTCTTGCAACACAAGTTTGAGGCATCATATATGGATAATTCTTATGGGTTTTAGAATAGGTAAAAATGATAAAGAAACTAAGATAATTCTATAATTTGAGAGAAAAAAGACTTTACATGTGATAATGGTAATTGTTTTAAGGAAATACATAAAGGGCAAGTTTATCCTACAAAAGTTATCCCAATAAATCCCAAAAAATACAGATAAGTTTAGAAATATATTAATGGGTCCCCCCCACCTCAATTTCATATCCAAAGGACGCTCCTAGTAGCCAATGGAAAATCGATAAGGAAGAGGGACTTTCTTGTAGTAATCAAATGTTGTTTCCCTGATTTGAAGAAAGAGAAAAGGGTATTTAAATGTATGCTTTTGACACCAACTTTGGTACAATATAATATGATAGGATTATAAATAAAGTATCTAATTTTGGGACCCATCAGAGTAAATAGAGAGAAAGAGACGTGAATTACTTAATTTCCACAAATAAGGTTTACAAAGGGGTCCATGTGATACCAAATAGGAAAATAAGTATTTTGTGCTCATGATAAATGCCCAAGACAATTTTTATGTGATAGATAATGCTGATATAGAATTATGGACGAAAATATAGAGGATGATAAGATATCTTGTGGCCTAGGTGATTTATTTGGTAATCATCTTGTTTTGCCTTGAAAACCAAGTTTCAGATATATGGGGGAATAAATAAGGGAATAATGATGGAGATTTCATTTTTCCCAATGGAAGGTAATAGTATGAATGGAGTGTTTCCAAAATAATGTATGAGGGGTGGTTTCCTTTACATGAATTTTGGCTCTATAAAGTAAAATATATGAGATAGTTATTATAAGGATAGGAGGGAGGAATATAGTTAATACTTTCCTAGAATGATGCCTTGCCAATTGCATAAGGAAACTTTTATGGAACTATACCTATTGATCTCCAACCCTTGTGCTATATAAGAAGTGGTACAAAGAGAAGATGGACTTCCCCAATTCCCTCCTTCCTTTATGTGAAACCTTCGACAATAGTGAGGTAGCATATCTCTTTCTCCCCTCATCACGACAATGCTCTTCCTCATCCGTGACAGTCTTGTTGTATCTCTTAACATGGGGCTTTCCACAATGACATAGAAGTCCATGATTTTTTGAAGTACTTTACGCCTCATCCCTTTCCTTCTGAGACTCCATGGAAGGAGCCTCCACGTCCCCCCTTGTTTGAGGTATAGATTTTATATAGCTTAAATAATGATAATTGCTAGGAATACCCAAATATAGCAGAGCTATATATCAAATTGACCGGGAGAACAAGTAGAATACAAATAAAATAGTATCATGACCTAGATCTGATCCTAATTCCAAAAGTAGGGATATTGCATGATTTAGTAATGATTAATACATGGAAATCTTAGATCGGATAATTAACATGTTGAGTATATTAAAAATCTTTACTTTTCCATATAAAATGATATAGTTGACTACAAGGAGATCTAAGATGATGATGATAAGGATGATGAATAATCAAGGTTTCAGACAAAAAAATAATTAACATGTTTAATTAGGATTTTAAACATCAATGATGTAACTTGATATGACCTTAAGGCACATAACCTGATATAAGTGTTCATGATGCAATAACATGGTAGTTTTGATCATCATGATTACACCAAATATGAATTAGGGTTCTTGAGTCATTTGACCAATGAACATGGGAATTAGGATACTAAGGAAACCTAAACCCTAGCATAAATCATGATTAATATTTTGAATATGATGGTAACACTTTAGGATTTACATACATGCATATTGACTATTGAATTGTTTGGATCTGTTGATTGGATTGATTGAATATGCTTGAAGTACATTGTATAATCTGCATGGCTCACCATTGAGGTACGTGGTTACGCCTATGACTACCCACATTAGTTTTCCAGTGTTTTTCCAAGTGTTTCTTAAAGATTGAACAACTAAACTGTTGTATGTTTATTTACATTCTATTAAACTATAATGCCACCATGAGCATCAAATAAAGGATGAATATGTGAAGAAAATGCTAGTTCTTATTTATAAGTAACTGATGGAATATATGTTGTTATGTACTTGCACTCATTTTGCATGCACCCCATGCACACAATATAACTTGTTATATTGATCCGCGTTTTGGTTTCACGACATTTTAGGTACATGCTAGATAAGATGATATCAAGATATGATGGACAGATGAAATTACTTGAAGACGTTAAAGTTAACTTGTAAGGAAGAATAGATAGATACTTCTTCTCATATAGTTCTCACATGTATAATTCTGATGATGAAAAGTTATGTAAGTTCTAGAGGAACATCTTGCAAACAATATATATGAATTCATAGAAATTATTTTATTGTTATTTATTATTTTGCTAAATATGGACCCTTGGGAAAATTTTAGATAATGTCTCTCATTTTTTGGGGCTTCCTTAATTGGGGGTTGCTGAAATGTGAAGTCATTACAATAATCATCTTTCATATCTTAATATCAAATTTTACTCGACTGAGATAATGTTAAGATCAAGATCCTCCTAATTTTTTTCAGCAATTGATTGCTCTAGAGGCCAATACAAATTTCAATGGTTTAACTAAATAGTGATAATACTAGATAAATCCCATTTCAATAGGATTCAGATAATGCGACCTATCCTAACTTGGGGTAACGAGGGAATTAGGTGTGTAATCACATATGAAGGTGAAATCTGACACCTTTGGATGAATATCCAACAAGATCTGTGTTGTCTTCTTCCCCACGACATGAGTCATGCTTGACTCAAACCTCTCCTCAGACCCTATCTCCCTTGTCCCTCCACCAAACTCTATGGGACTGGTCCCATTCAAATAGGGAGATCAAACTGAATCCTATAAGATAAAACTTGGTTGTTATCTTTGTGAATAGATAGTACCCAAATCTCTGATGACTCCAAAGACCTAGGGCTCAGCTTTCTTGCTTCTACACACCACCCAATATTATAAATAGGGTACCATTAGCTTCCCTAGGTCTCCCTCATCACAACCATCATAGCAATTTCCCATAGAGATCCCCCAACACCCTTTCCTAGAACCTCATCCTTCTCTAGCAAACCTGCCTTTCCACAACACTTCATAGAACCTCATACCAATTAACTAGATTGAAGCACTATGAGGAGGTCCCAAAGCCAATCGTCTAATCAAGGAGCCTTGAGACAAGCACATGCCTAGTTCCCCAACTTCTAGGGTCTGAAGCTCGAACACCTTCACTAAGACATTTCCTTCGGCTATCAAAAGACCATGCGGGTGGTGGAGCATCATTTCTTGACCCATAGTGATCTTCCTTGATCATCAACTCCATACCATTCAACTATGGGTTGAGACCAGAAAAACCCAACGAAGGCAATGGAAGCCTTAGGTGAGGTTGTCGCGGCCTCTAGCTAAGAAGTTAATCTGTGGTGGACTCCATGGTTTCCTACATCGCTTGGTGGTTGGAGGAGGAAGAATCCTCCTTGGGGAATTACCCCTTCGCCCTCAAATTGCGTAAAAATAATGTCACAATGTATGGGAAAGGTTGTAATCTTTTCTTGATTTGAATCTGACTCAGATAAATAATTGTATGGTGACATGGCAGCCTTTGATTGGTCAGTAGTTGATATGTTTGAAATAGTTATAGTGATTAAACCATGGATTTGATGATAGCATATATATATATATATATGTGTGTGTGTGTGTGTGTGTGTGTGTGTGTGTGTGAAAATGATTAAAAATGTCAGAAATCTAAAAAAAACATTTTTTGGGATTGATTTGATCTCAGGTTTGAGAAGTATGTATTAGCTCATAATTTGATATTAATAATTAGATAAAAATCATAAGTTTGTGAAATCAATGTTCATATGTAATTCAATTACTTAGTACATAAAATTTTATCTAAATCAATGGTGATATAATATTATGTTCAATCTAAGAACTAGGGTTACATATAATGTCAAATTAGGGTTTCTAAACCTTAGAATTCTTGATATGAGATATTTAGGGTTTGTGATATCTAACCCTAATACAACCCTAACATGACCCTAAAGCCTAACTTAGGACCAAACCAGATATTATTACATTGTGCAGATATAAAGGTGACACTTTGATGTTATGTCTTAATTATAGGTTGATTGGGTTGATATGTGTTTGTGTCATTTGGATTCTAAGCAATCCTTAGAAAGGTATGTGATTAATTGTGATTACACGCTTATATTGACTTCTATAGTTTTTTGATGATTTCTCGATGCTTGCAACTAAACTAGTTGGATGTTTATTTACTTCATGTTATAAGACAATGTCCTTTGTGTATCATCTATATAAAGATTCATTTCCTAATCCCAATATGAAATCTCTAAGGGATGTTTGAAGGAGATAATAGTTCCATTAAATTAAAAATAGTCATTGAGAAAATGACTATCATTAATGATGTGATGTGATCGTCCATTTGTGGATAGTCACCTTGAATCCAATATTGGATCAAAACCCTAGATTCCATTGATAAATCAAGGGATATGTGTACCCATGGGATAGGGCATATATGGGTTATGAAGTTATATAAAAGATATTAATACTTATTGAATATGCTTGATATGTTGTTACACATATATGCACATATTTTTTATGCACTCACATACATAGTATAGTAATATATTGATTGTGTCCTTTGTTTGTTGGTATTAAGGTTAAGTGCAATTATTATTTGGAGACAAAGATGTCCATAAATTGGAACCATAAGAATACATGGCTAAACAATACTAGAAGATTTAGTTATATATTATATATCATTTTTGCATAGCATTTCCCTTTTGAATCATCAAGTAAGTCATTTGAGAAGATATATCTTCATCTTATTATTAATTAAACCAATTTATTTAATAAAATTATGGATTATTATCGATTATTTGCTAAACCTAGATTCTATGAAGTGGATAATGGACCTTGCCTCCTTGGTCCACCTTGATTGTGGATAATAGGGGGAGGGGTCGTTTCCAAAAAATTCTTAAAGAAAAAATAATGAGGCACAATGTAAGAATCTGGGAATCATTTCACTAAAGCACATCCCTTCTCTTTTGACTCCACATAGGAGTTAAAAAAACTACATTGGTATTCATATTCTAAAGGCCAAAATGGACAATGTAATCCTTGACAATGTTGTGGGGTTCTCTTGATCTTTCATGATGCATTTATACATACTCTTTAGAGATCATATATTTTGACCTTATTGTGTGAAGTGATGTAAAGAATAGGATGGCTAGTCTAGGTCGGTGATTTAAGGAAGTTAGTGATGTTTCCTCATATCAATGGTAGGGAACTTAATGTGGTGTGATCTATGAGATAGACCTAGTGGAATAAAAGTCTTAAAAGTATAGAAAAGTACTCATGTTTTATTTCTTGAGTTACTTGAGGATGATATGTTAAAGATCAAAGTTGTATGGTGAAGTCAATTCATATTAGTCTAGCTTGTATTTCTCATTTAGAATTACATAGTTTTATGCATGTTATTTTGGTTGTAGTTTGTTTACTTCTTAACTAGTATTCTTTGGTTCTGATGTAATTCCATGTTTTGATTTGAAATATAGTAGGTGGATAAAGAAGGAATGATTAAATTGCACCAAGCTAACTTAATACACCTAAAAGAGCCAAATAGCATCCCTAATCAACCATCATGCTTCAATGAGTTTGTATCTGGGGTTAGGGATACTTAATGAAGTTTTTAGGCATTGTGTTTTTCATTCTGAAAGCCTTATCTATACACTCTATAGATGGCAAACTATGATGATCTATATACAGTAGGACATCCAAGCCATGTCATTCGGCCAAATAGCTCCTCTGAGTAGTCAAATAAATTTATTTAAAGTTCATTATAATTTACAAACAGACTCAGTTGAGCAGTTAAGAGAGGCATTTGATCAAATGCTACTTGCCTAAAAGTTATTGAAGATGTTAAACAATTATAGCCAACCCGCTACCCATGCTATCCACCCATATAGCATCCATTGGTATGTTTTTCAAAGTTACAGATGAGTCTAGAAACATGGATAGATGGTAGTAGGATATTGATTATGACCTTTACAAAATTACATAAGAGTAGTCATTGTTACTTAAGCATGACCACTTGCCAAGTTGGCATGTATGTAGAATAAAAGAGAATATCCTCTCTTACGGTCGCACTTTAAGGAGAACACAAGGAAGAACATTTTGTCTCCCTCAAAATTTTCTCTAGGATTGTGGTCTTGTTGCTTGAAGTTGTAGATCAGAGCTTGGATTTGCACATTGACATATTCTTGACCTTATATCTCTTTATCATATTAATTATATACTTCACCCATTCTTTGTTATGATGTATCTTGAACATAAGTAGAGATTATTCTCCTTGTTGGGGCATGGGGGCATACACATAACCCTTTGTGTTCTTTCTCTTTATGTTTGATGTTCTATTGTTGAACATTATGTTTTATTACAAAATTAATTTTTAATTACATACATATTTTATTAATCACCATAGATACATGATTGTTCAACCGTTTATACCAGGATAGTGCGATAAGAATGATAACTTTTGCATGCTTACATGTGGATGCAATAGCATATAGATCATTTGTGAAGTGATGGATAGATGATTCTAATATAATATTAAAGTGTGATGAGAATAATATTTTACAGTAAGTTTAGTCCTAGTATGTGATGGAGAATATGATCGACTGTTTTCTTTGATTTTTTGGCATTCAATATCAAGTACATGTATTTAGTGAGAGAGATAAAGAGTAGGTGGTATGCATGGTCAAACCAATATACTAGTTTGTCTTATATTATTTAAACCCTATTATCATCTTATTTAGTTACTTGCTCTAGATTACCTAGTTAAACAAAAATTCAATAATTATTTCAATTAGATACTTTTTCTAATTTTGTTCTTAAAAACTTCTTCTCTTGGATTCCACATTATCTATATCATGATAAAAGCCTTCGGCTTGTGAGTGGTTTCTGTTATGATATTCTACGCTAAAGAAATTATATTTGAGTTCTAGTAAATTTCAAGTTACACAAAACTCACATCACTATCGTCAATAATGTTAGTATAGAATATAAGCTTGTAAAGAAAGAAGAGATATTAAGAACCTTAAACAAAACTTGTTATAGCTTAAAATTATATCACAATATAATCAAAACAAGCATGGGAGATATAGATTAAACAACCACAAATGAACACAAGGATTTATAATGATTCCATCTTGAAATTTCATAGCTAAAATACCTTGAGAGATTCTCCTCTAGTATTTCTTAACCAATTGAATATACTTGTATTGCCTCACACACCAAGTAATCTGCTCTTTTCATCCAAAGAGTAACAAGCTCCCTTCTCCAGACAAGGAGCCAAACCTTGTCTAAAGTCGGCCAACCCTTACCTAGGGCCTCTTGTCCTACGCTTTCTCCAAGGAAGAACTTCAATCAACATTGAGAGAAATATATTGTAATAGAGAATAGAGGGCCATCAACGCAATGGACGTGTTGCCAAAAAACACAAGTTTCAGCAAGATGAACAGATAGATTTTTGACAACTAGAGATGACCCTCGAACAAAGTATTCCTAAACTCTCAATTGAATTAAGGAAGTGTAAACTTGTGAAATACTCTAAGGAGTTTTGGAGGTACTATATCAACTTATAGCATTAGAATACGTTGGTAAAAATTGGAAGATCACAAATTGTTCCAATGTATAGTGGAGCGTTCCTATTAGTCTATGGAGGTGATTATGATAAATTTAGTCTTCAACTATCTTAACCTTCTATTTTTTTTTGGTGTATAATTCTTTGAGTTCAAGTACAAGACCACCTAAAAAAACATCACAGCAACGCCCTTTTCATGTGAAAAGGTTAGTTTCAAGAAATTTAACATGAATAGATATTCAACTCCAACTTGCACTTTATTGACAACTCTATATGATTTATAGGATAAACTATTAGAAATAAATAAATCTTTATAAGACCTAGCATAATTATCCACCTACCTTTAGTGTTAATAACAAAGGACTGTCAATCAAATATGAAAAAAGACAATAGAGGAAATTATATTGTACCATAATTCATAGGGGGTTTTCTTCAAAAGTGAATGAGTCAATGAACAAATTTGAAACAAATTAGCAATATTTACAGTTTCAACCCAAAATGTTTTTAGAGTTCCATATTCCAAAAGCATGGTCCTAATTATATCTCATAAAAATAATTATTCCTATCTTCAACACCATTTCATTGAGTTGTTCATGTGGAAGAGAAGCTATGCCCAATTTGGATTGATCAAAAAATTGTTCAAACAAATCATTTTAAAACTCTCCCCTATGATCACTACTAATAGAAGGAATTTTAGAACAAGTTTATTTTTATTCTCTTTATAATAAGAAGCTATATTTATAAGGGTTACTTTTAGAAACTAAGAAGAATGCCCATGTAAATATGGAGTAATCATCAAAAATCACTAGATAATATTTGCAACCTCTAAGTGATTGGGTGTGCATTAGTGCAAATAGATTGATGTGAACAAGTTTTGGAGTTGTGTGGGTGCTAGGAACCCCTTATGACTTGAAGCAAGACTTGATTTGCTTCCCATTTCTACAAGGTTGGCATTCCTCATATTTTTTATAGTACAATTTGGGAATCCCTTGACCAAATCTTTTTTGTCAATTTCTTCAATATATGTATATTTACATGACCAAGTCTTCTATGCCATAAAGAAAATCATTTCATCAATGACTTAGCATTTTCCAAAAGATGGTTTTGAAGAACTACAATCGATCGTATACAAGATATTATTCTAATCGTATACAAGATATTATTCCTATGTCCCTAATGTTAAATACAATATGTGAGGGAATCAAGTAAAATACATTAAACAGAAGTAAATAGAAAAAGATAGCCATTATTATATAATTGGCATATACTAATGAGGTTTTGATGTAGGCCCTAAACAAGAAGCAAAACCTTAAAACGTGATGAACTGCCAACACCATCCTCACCAATTACCTTTCTTCTACCACTATCACCAAACATCATTGAGCCACAATTTTCCTTCATAATTCAATTGAAGTGGTGTTTCAGTCTATCATGTGTTTTGATCATCTACTTCTGTAGTCCATTTGTGATTATCATACAAAGAAGATAAATATGAATTACAATTAATTCTTAGGGTATCAGCATGTATTGGGAATCCAAACCATGTTCTTCTTGGTTGGGTGTTTTCTAGCTTGACAAGTAGATGGCTTCTAGTGGATGTAGAGAAGTCATTTCCCTTGTTGTTCCCATAGCTGCTATCACATCTTATCGCATGTATACCTATTTGTTTAGTAGTATGATGTAGGATTTCAATTAATTTCTTATCACCCTTGATTAATTTTGTTCAAAGAGACTCTAGGAAAATGATTATCTTAAATAAGGGTAGTGATAATAATGGAGAGTTAGACAATCACATCACTAACATGAATAAAATAAAATTATAAAGAAAGAGCTTTAGTCAAATATGAATAATTGTTTTGAATAAGATTAGTGATTTCATTTCCTCTACTAGGAAACATGGGTATAGATTCTTAAGCCTTAATCTAGAAATCAAAGAGGCATTTTATCCTTTGAGAGAACTACTTGACCAAGATAAACATTATTATCTACCTCAACACGGTTCAGTTGCAATTCCAAATCCATGTTAAGCTCTCTCAATTCACTAACATCTTATTCTAAGCAAAAGTTAAATTGTTTTAGATTATATATTTCCTCATACAAAGTATAAACCACTTTAGAATGTTTATGTTTTTATTTACATGAGCCAACATAGGCATACTAATCACGAAGCATTTGAATCAAAGCATATTTTGAGAGTTCATTCAAATTTACCTCATCACCCTTCACCTGATCAAAATATGAGATCCATATTGCACTCATCCGCTTCCTCACTTGAGTGACTTGATACTTGAGAAGAGTCTCAATCCATCTTGTTAGCCTTTTTTCTCCCTCATGTCTTTCTTCTTGTAGTTGTCATGTCTTTTCTTGTTTCTCTCGTGGTGGTGATTCTTCTTCTTCTTTGCACACTCATTCTTAAAATGTCCCTTCAGCCACACCCATAGAAATAGGAAGTCGAGGAGTTAAGATTTCCCTTGAAAGGTTTACATTGGAGTACATGGCATATATATACTTTAAGATTACTCTACACTTGTATAAGATTATTGAGCTTTGAAAGCACCATCTCTCTTATTACAGGGAGAATCATCTTTGTCTTTTTTTCTCTTGTATTGAACTTCACCTCATAGGTTCAAGATTCTGTAGGAGGTCTTAATCTAGAAGTGTTTCGAGGTTTGAGGATTCCTCAATGGTTATCACTTTCTTTCTAATTTGAAATGTAAGGGGGAAGATGATTTTGGCAACTTGGATCTTTTTCTCTATTTCCTTTCCTAGATTGTCGAGGACATTAATGAGCCTTGACAATTTTGAGTACAACTTCCTGGTGGAGTCTTTCTTGGACATCATAAACAACTCGATTTGATGTTGTATCATTTGATCTTAGAGTCCTTGGCCAGGACAGTTCCTTTACGGGTGGTCATGAGCTTTCTCCACTCATTTTAACATGATAATATAGGTGTAATCTTGATTTTGTTAAGTTGACTTTTCCGCATTGTCTTGTCATCCCATGTTAATCAAGTTCCCCATGGGCATGTCTTAAGAGAGGGACACTGTCTTCTACATGTCAAAGTGACTTATTGAATATGGAAATGCATCATTCTCTCCCAATATATATAGTTGGAGCCGTCAAATATCATTAGGTGAATGAAGCAACCTCCTTCAAGGTTGGGATGCCCTAAAATTTTGCCAGTCATCTTTGCATACTTATAGAAATATTAGCTAAAGGTCTTACTCATGTACCACTGGTAGGATATAGGTCCATGTTTTAAGGTGAATTGAGATTTAAAATCTTAAAAAGACTTGGTAAACATTCAAATCACATTACAATATAATAAAAAAATTGGGGAGAGAGATATCAAAAAATCACAAATGAATAAGAAGATGATAGTGATTACGCCTTAGAATGGCGTGGCTCCACTATGTAGAGAGGTACAACTCTAGGAATTTTTAGCAACTAGAGTATTAGCTTGTATTACCTCACCAAGAGCACACACCAAGTAACCTTATATTTTTATCTAAAGTGTAACTTGTAGACCTAAGGTTGTACATTGTCCATATTTTGATAATGACTTAACCATTCCATTCATATGTATCTAATATTTCCAGTTGAGATTGATTTCAGGTATTAGGTACATGAAAAGGATCAATTCAATCAAGCCCTAGCTTGATCAAGTTCAAGTCAAAAGTAATGCAAATGCACTTTCTTGTAAAATGCCCTAAAACCCTTAGGACAATATTTGTAACCATTTATGTAGATGCTATGACTTGTAACTAAGATGATAATAAATTAGGAGCGCTTAATTTGAACATTTAATCACTCTAATGACATTTTCCATAATACATCACAGATTACCTATTCTGTTGAGTTTCTATAGTGACAAACTCGACTGACACCCATGATGCATTTTGAGAATGTCCAAGTTTGGTCGAGTTTCTAATACACAGAATTCAACTAACACCCTACACTAACAAAACTAATTTTAAGCGATCGGAAGAGTTTCATCGAGGATAATCTCAACTTATGCTTCAAATTTTCTTTGCCATTTGAAACTCGACCGAATGCACTATACAGAATGCGTAGAAAAAGTGATTCTAATCGCTGCAGTGTTGCAAAACTCATAATAATGTCTGTTACAACACCCCAAATGGCTAGAAAACATTCTCTAATGCTCCTAGCCTCTAGTGGACACCCCTAACTATAAATGGGACCTCTTGGAGTTCATTCCGAGGTTGATCCTTCATGTAATTTAAGCTCCTAGCTATACTTGAGTGCATACAGTCCACTTCAGTCCCTTTTCTCTCTCTTATTTGCAAGTCAAAATGTGCATATGAGTGAGATCGGATATGTGTGAGAGAGCTACTCCATTTTAGACTTGTAAATCTCTCAAAGATTCCCTTTCCCCAACCCCTTTCTTTAAGATCAAGTTGGTGAAAGCTTCTCCAAGTGAAGAAGAAGGTGCAAAAGCTTCTCCAAGGTGAAGGAGAAGGTCAAGGCTGAAGATCTGAGAGTAGAGTGGGTAAATCCTTCAAGGCAAAAGACTCAATGCAAGAAGAGGATCTCCTTGGCAAAGGTGTCCAGCTGCTTGCAAGAGTGGGTAAGACCTTGTAGAGGTAGAAGACTCTATCTCAAAGGATAGGTAAGTTCTTGGTTGGTTTATTGGCTCTTGTTGGTCCTTAAAAGGGAGGTTGGATATCATTGGCCCAGAAAAGAAAGGTCATCTTGTATGTCTTATAATGGAATACAAGTATATATGGGTTGCAAAATCCTAGAGCTTGACCTCTCTAGGTAGTGGATTGACTTTCTCCTAGTTTGGAGACTAGAACCACTCTACATAGCTTGTTCTTGTGTTTGTTTAATCTTTGTCATCCTTGCTATGTATGCTTAGTTTCACTACATATTCAATATTTGCAATCCCATACTTAAGGTAACTTCAAGGTCTCACGAATCTTGTTTAAGTGCTTTTAGCTCTATTCACCCCCCCCCCCTTTAGAACCCATTGATCCAACAAGTGGTATCAGAGCCACAGTCTTCTCTGACAAAATCTCCTATGAGAGTGAGAAGATGGGCAACAACTTACTTGGGTCTCTCAACTTGGAAGGTGGTTTCTCCATGAGACCCCCAATCTTTGATGACACAAACTTCCTTTATTGGAAGAGATGAATGCAGTTCTACCTTCAAAGGATGAACTACAACATGTGGAAAGTTGTCATCATTCCCTACAAGGAGCTGGCAGGAGATATAGCTAGCTACTTGGGATGAAGCTACACTCAAGAAGGCGCAGCTCAATGCAAAGGCTATAAGCATCATCTATGTTTCCCTCAATCCCTCTGAGTGCAATCGGATCTCCTCTTGGGACACAGCCAATGAGATATGGAACAATTTGTGCATCACCTATGAAGGAACAAAGCAAGTCAAGGAGTCCAAGATCTACATGCTCAAGGGTATCCTTGAAAACTTCAAGATGGGAAAGAAAGAGACACTGGTTGAGATGTACACAAGGCTCAACAACATCATCAACAGACTTGCTTCTTTGGGCCATGTCATGGATAGAGGGGTCATAAACTCCAAGATTCTAAGGTTTCTCCCCAAGAGATGGGATTCCATGGTGACTTTCATTTAAGAAGTTAGAGCCTTACTGACATATACATCGAAGAGCTCATTGGTAACCTTCAAGGCCATGAGCCAAGACTTGACAAACAAGAGGAAGATGAGATGTAAGAAGAGAAGGAATCAAAGAAGATCAAAGACAATGCATTCAAAGCTCAAGTGGAGGCAATGATTTTCAAACAACAACTTTCTTATCGGTCCTCTCCTCCTTCCTGTAGTGAAGATGAAGCCCCTAGTGAGTATGAAGCCAACTACTCCAAGGAGAAGCACTTCAAAGGAAAACCATCCTCCTCCTCTACTCTGATGTGCTATGAATGTGGGCAAAAGGGACACTATAAGAATGAGTGTCCCAAGGCCAAGAAGTCCTGCCACAAGAGAAACTTCAAGAAAATGGAGGACTACAGAAGGATGGCAAGTACAAGAAGAAGGACAAGAAGGAAAGAAGAAGAAAGGATGCAGCCCATGTCGCATGGGAGGAATCTTCTTCAAGTGATTCCAGCTCCAATGAGGGACAATGACATCTCACACTCATGGCCTTTACTAGTGAAGACATTGGTGAGGTAAGTGAGGTAAGCTTGCATGAGTTATCTAAAGAAACCCTCATTGATATACTTAATGCTTCCCGCTCTTCACTTTCTGAATGCAAATCTAAGAAGAAGAGGTTAGGGAAAATCATTGATGACTTATATGTTAAGCTTGATATCCTTGATCAAAATGAGACAATGCATCTTGATAGTATTGATTCTTTATAAGGGTAGTTTCTTGATCTTGAGCTCCAATACAATGGAGTTGAAGTAGAGAATAATATCTAACTTAAGAATATCAATAGTCTTAAGGAGGAAAACCAAGCCCGCCTTGATGAGCTTGTCTTACTTAGAACTGAAAATGATGATCTTAAACATGCTTGTGATGTTATTAAAGATGATAATAGGACTTATCTTGTTTAGAACTAAAAATTCTAGATTTCTTGTGCAAATAAATGATCTTTCTTCCAGACCTCTATTGCCTAGTAATGAGGTACCTAACATTACTCTTGAGAAAGATTCTTATCATACTAAAGCCTCTATTTGGAGGCTGACTTACTTCATGCCCAAGATGATCTTGCTATATTATCTTCTCTTATCATTACTCTTAGTGATGATAATCATAGCCTTAGAGCTTCCTTACAGAAATTCCTTAAAGGAAAAAAGTCCCTCAATGAAGTACTAGATCACTCAACCAAACATAGTGGTAAAAGTGGTTTGGGATATGAGGGAGCTCAGAAGAGCAAGAGCAAGGAAAAGGGTAAGAAAAATATCAAGGGACCTCCTATCTTCCATTGAGAGTCATCTAGTTTTAAGAACCCTATGATTTGTGTGCATTGCAAGAGTGATGATCATTACTCTACTTATTGTCCTTATAGAGATAAGGAGACCAACCCAAAGATGAAATGAGTCTCTAAACTAACACCGGATCCCAAGGTTTGAATTGGGCACCAACATCTTTCTTTCCTGTAGGTAAAAAGAAAATGGACTGTTGATAGTGGTTGCTCAAAGCACATGACAGGGAACTCAGCCACTTCAACCAATTCACAAAGAAGAAAGGAGGATCAGTGACATTTAGTGACAACAAAAAAGGTAAAGTGATGGGTGAGGGGGAGGTAGGTGATTTACTATGCATCAAGAATGTTCTTATTGTGGATGAACTACATCACAATTTAATTAGTGTTAGTCAATTACGTGATAATAGCTATCTTGTTCTTTTTACCTAACTAGAATGCTTACTTCTAGATTTTCTCTCCTACAATGTTATATATAAGGGAACTAGGAATGGTAATCTCTATGTTATTATTCTCGACTGTATTAATCATATTGTTGGTAGATGCCTTTTTGTAAATTTGAGTGATATATCTTTTTGGCATTGTAGGCATGTTCATGTAAATATGCATCAGTTGAAGAAGTTGAGCAAAAAGGAATTGGTCAAGGGACTTTCAAAATTGGATTTTGAAAAGGATGAGGAATGCCAACCTTGTACCCAAGGAAAGCAAACCAAATCCTCCTTTAAATCCAAAGGAGTCTTTAGTACCAAGAGAGCTCTTGAACTTCTTCAAATTGATCTATTTGGACCAATGAGAACTCAGTCGCTTCGTGGTAGCAAGTATTGCCTTGTGATTGTCGATGACTTTTCTCACTATACTTGAACCTTCTTTCTTGTTTCAAAAAAGGTGATATTCTCAATGTTTTCTCAACTTTCTGTAAATGAGTTGAAAATGAAGCTTCTTGTCAGATAGTCTCTATCTGTAGTGACAATGGGGAGAATTTAAAAATGACTTGTTTGAACATTTTTGTGAGGAATCTGGATAAACACATAATTTTTATTCACCTTGAACACCTCAACAATCTAGGGTTGTAGATAGAAAGAATAGGACAAAAAATGGCTAGGACCATTCTTCTAGAGTATGATACTACAAAGAAGCTTTGTGCAAAATTGAGTTTTTACTCATCCATCTTTAAAGAAAACTCCCTATGAGTTATGTCATGGTATAAAGTCTTCTATCAATTACTTTCATGTATTTGTTATCCTTGTTTTGTTTCGAACACCAAGGATTCCCTCGATAAGTTTGATATGAAATCTTACAAGGCTTTCTTTCTTGACTATAACACTACCAGTAGAGATTATACACTATTTAACATTGAATTGTCTAAAGTTGAAGAATCTATCCATGTTAAATTTGTTGAAACTAGCCCCTCTATTTCCAAGAATATTGTGAATGATGATGTTGTAGATGAGGTGATCCCTCACTTGAAGGAGCTCAACGTTGTTGACAAAGGAAAAGAGGTGATAGTTGATGAAGAGGAGAAGGAAGAAGAAAATAAGGATCCAACTCCCCAATTTGCAAAACATCATCCTAAAGAGCTCATCATAGGTAATCCTTTTGAAAGGGTGAAGACACAAGCTGCATTCAACAAAGAAGACGCCGGCAGTGCCTTCATCTCACAACTTGATCCCAAGAATGTGCAATAAGCTCTTAAAGATGATGAATGGATTGTTGGATCTATGGCTCTAGAGGGGGTGAATAGAGCTTCAAAAAATCTCACAAGATAGATTAGACCTTCAAACTATATCAATCAAAACCAATAGCTTAAGTGCAATTTGAAGTCCTAACTAACAAGCATAGCAAGGATGAGAGAAAATGGAACAAGCACTTGACAAGGTAGTTTAGAGTGATTCCACTCTCCAAACTAGGAGAGAGTCAGTCCACTACTTAGAGAGGTCAACCTCTAAGACTTTGCAAGTGTTTTCCTCTATATATTCACCAATAACAGTTACAACACAAGACCACCAAAGGACTTACCTCCAATACAAAGAGTCTTCCACCTTACCAAGGACTTACCCACTTTGCAAGAGTCTTCCGCCTTCTTCCAAGGACTTGCCTACTCTTGCACAAGTCTTCATCCTTCAAGGGATTACCCACTCTTCTTAGATCTTTAGCCTTTGCCTTCTCCTTCACCTAGAGAAGATCTTCACCTCTTCTTCAACCTTGAAGAAGAACAGCAACAGCTCCACCTTCACTCAGAGTAGCTTGCTTCACCTTTGCTTCATTGAGGAAAGGGGTAGGGAAGATGGAATGGAATGAGATCTTTACAAGCACAAGGAAGTAGCTATCTTACAACTGGCCTGTCTCACTCATAATCACAAAACGAAGTATAAACTAGAGAGAGGAAGGGGCTCAAGGAGTTGCAACACACTCAACTATAGCAAGGATTTAGAATAGCATGAATGAGCAAACTTGGAATGAACTCCAAGGGGTCCTATTTGTAGTTGGGGGAGTTCCCTTGAGTGTGGGATCACTTAAGGGCAAAAAATAGCCATTTTCCAAGTTGCAACAGATCTATTCTCGCTCAAAACAACTCACCAACAGTTATAATCACTTTTTTTGCATTTTTCATACAGTACATTCGGTCGAGTTTCAATAAAGGTAACTCGACCGATCCACTAAATGACAAAGCCAATTTTCAAACTATCAGTTGAGTTTGTTCTGGGAAACTCGACCGATGAGCTAAAATCAGTTTTTCTCAGTGAGTCGGTCAGTCGAGCTTTGCGAGTGTGCAACTCGACCGATTGGTCTCTCCAGAAAATCCATCACTAGATCGGTCGAGTTTCCAACTCGACCGATAAACAGCTTGTGAAAAAATTTCTAAATTGACATTTGGGTGATTAAACCTTGGAATTAAGTGTCCCTGATTTTTCTCATCTTAGTTACAAGTTATATCATCAATACAAGTGATTACAAAAATCATCTAAGGTCATTTGGAGTGATTTTCCAAAACACACACCATCATCATCATCATCATCAGAAGCATATGGCTTGTAGTCATCATCTCCGTCTGAGGGTGCAGCAGAGAGAACAACATCGCCTTCATCACTAGAGGCACCAACAAAACCATCAGAGCCATCATCAGAAGCATCACCATCATCATCATCATCCTCCTCATCAGCAGTAGCCTCCTCATCAGCCTGGTCAGGAATCTCCTCATTAGTAAGAGAACTGAAACCTCAACCGGGCCAACATGCATTCTGCTCATCCCAAGACATACCAAGAGCATGGAGCTCATTGGCCTGTGGGAAGGAAGGAGCAGAACTATCGAGATTAGCAAGCAGAGTGGCCTAGGGGCTAGCTGTCATAGGCAGCACACCAAGGGTAGATCCACCAGCAATGAGGGTGCAGCAGCAGAAGATGCAGGTGGAGGGGCAGGGTAAAAGTGATCATATGCATAGGATGCATAGTCACCTCCCGGGTAGGGCTGGTAGGCAAGGTAAGGGTGTGTACAGGACATGTTCATGTTTGACATGATGGAACATAGGTCCTGATGCAGGTTCTCCTTTACCTGAAGGTTGTATGCCTCTTGATGCATCATGTAGCCCATAAGGGTTTCATTAGATACATGGAACGAGGCACGGGCAGATCGAGTAGGCTGAGGTGGTGGAGGTGATTGAGTAGAGGAAGAGGTAGAGGCACCAGGTGTGGTGGAGGATAGGATAGGCACTGACTTCTGAAGAGTGGTCTCACTGATGCAAACTCCTTTCCAAGTAGGTTTGTAGTGAAGGTTATGGAAAAGATATTTGCCAGTGGCAAGCTGGAATAGACCATAGATCAGGGCTGGATAGGGTGGGTGCCACAAGTGTTTTTTCCTGAGTCAAATCAGGTCATATGATGGAGAACATGTCTCACCCACTTGACTCTGATGTTCTTCAAGAGACAATACATGATTACCACAGTGTTTTCTGCAATCTCAGCATGATTCTTCTTGGGGTGAATATTGCAGTTAATGACTGGGGCAAGGATGTGTCTTTTGAGGTCCAAGGTAGAGGAGGGAAGGGTGCACTTCTTCCTATATGGGAATTGAGGCTTCTTCAAGAACTTATGGGTGCACTTCTTCCTATATGGGAATTGAGGCTTCTTCAAGAACTTATGAATATCAGGGAGAGTAAAATCATATTGCTTGTAGAAGGCCTCAGGCTCAACTAGGTCAAAGTACTCTAGAAAGTCCTTATGACAAGTGTCAGTCACTTCAGTACTCAAAAAGAAGATGTTAAGGGTATCCCAGAGACTTGAAATTTCTTCCCAGCTATCATAGATGTGAGGACTACTTGAGTATTAGGCGGGAGTACGAGGGTGTCGTAATCCCAACGCAAATTTGCGTAGAATTCGTGAACGACTTTGGTGCATGTCATGGAATTGTTATAGCACGCGCGTTCAACACACAAGGCTGAGAGATGGTGGTCGTAAAGCAACTCCGCTACTTGATCTAGACCTCTTGTCTTCTGGTCTTGGCTCAAATAGGGCACGAAAAGGAAAAGAATTCCTAAGAAAGAGCTCTTTGTACCTATTTAGAGCCTCATTTGAGACGAAGAAAGTGTCATCAAAGGGAATCAAGTGTGAGTTGGATGAAGATGAAGGTGCATTAACTGGGGCGACCCTCTTCCTCCTATTGGATTCCATGGAGACGAAGAGGAGAGGAAGGAGAGAGAAAAAGCTAAAAAACCACTACCAAAACTCGTCCACAGACCTAGGTTATAAGGGGAAAGGTCAAGGGAGGTCGATCTAGGTCTAACTAGGGCTAGGGCGAGGAAGGTCGTGGCTAGGGTTGAGAGCTTCAGGGAGCTAGATGTTGGATCAGTCGACTTTTCTGTAGTTGAAAGGGAGAATAGTCAGTTGAACCTATCTTAAGTTTTCTCCAGCCTGGCCATCGGTCAAGTTCTATGACTCGAAAACTCGACCTATAGTCTCTTTTTAAAAAGTTCTTGGTCTCTGATCGGTCGAGTTGGCAAATTGACCGATGGTCAACCTAATCTAAACTTAGAAATCCTAATTTCTAGCCATTAGAGTGCTAATTAAATTTATTCTTCAACTCTTATATGCATTTTAAAAATACTTAGGCACATATCACTCATCATTGGGTACTATTTTGTGATAAAACAAGTGTTTCTGAAAAAATACCAAAAAAAAGAGAAAAACAAGGCAAAAAGAACATGAAAAACTGAATTTTAGCATATTAGCAAGCAATGGTGATCAAAACATAGGCAAAGCATATAGGATAGATGACAACTAGCTATAAGGCATATTAGAATCATTCAAAGCAGTTATGAGCAGTTTAGATCTAATAAAGTTGAATTGCTCTCTAGCTAGAGGTTTAGTGAAAATGTCCGCCAACTGATTTTCCGTGTCCACATGTGTGATATAGATATCCTTTTTGATAATGTGTTCACAAAGAAAATGATGGAAAACCTCTATATTCTTAGCTCTACTATGCAAGATAGTATTATATGACAAGTTAATTGCACTAGTATTATCACAATATATAGGAGAAGCATCAAAATGAATGTTAAAGTCTTGGAGCATTTGCTTCATCCATAGGACCTGGGCACAACAACTCCCGGTTGCAATGTATTCAGCCTCGGTGGTTGATAATTCCACTGTACTCTGTTTCTTGGAAAACTAAGACACCAAGCATGGTCCTAGGAGAAAGCAAGTGCCACGTGTGCACTTTCTATCAATCAAGCATCCTGCATAATCCGCATCACTATAAGCCATAAGAGTAAAATCCCTTGACTTGGGATACCATATTCCAAAATTTTGAGTTTTGGCTAGGTACCTTAAAATCCTCTCGACAGCTATAAGATGTGATTTCTTAGAGTTTGATTGAAAGTGAGCACACAAGCCAACACTAAACATTATATCAGGTCTAGAGGCAGTTAAGTAAAGTAAACTTCCAATCATACCTCTATAGAGTTTCTCATCTACCTTCTCACCTTCTTCATCTTTGTCAAGTTTGTCGGTGTTTGACATTGGTGTGTCCATCGGCTTGGTGTTCTCCATCCCAAAGCACTTGAGTAACTCACTTGTGTACTTGCCTTGGTTAATGAAGTTCCCATCTTTTGTTTGCTTGATTTGAAAGTCGAGGAAGAACGTGAGCTCACCCATCATACTCATCTCGAATTCACTCTGCATAAGATCACTAAATTCTTTGCAAAGATCAAGGTTAATTCCACCAAAAATGATATCATCAACATATATTTGTCTGATAAGAAGATTGTTAGAAGTGTGCTTTAGAAATAAGGTAGAATTCACTTTGCCCATGATATACCCATGATCTAACAAAAAGTTCTTTAATTTATCATACCAAGCTCTAGGTGCTTGTTTGAGTCCATAGAGATCTTTTTGCAACAAATAAACATGGTTAGATAGACTATCATGTTCAAAGACAGGAGGTTGTGCAACATACACTTCCTCCTCAATTGTACCATTCAAAAACGCACTTTTAACATCCATTTGATATAGAAGAAAATTTCTATAACTAGCAAAGGCAAGTAACATATGAATGGGCTCAAGCTACAGGTGCATATGTTTCATCAAAATCTATACCTTCCTGTTGATTGTAGCCTTGAGCCACTAACCTTGCTTTGTTCCTTACCACTTTTCCGCTTTCATCAAGCTTGTTGCGGTAGACCCACTCGGTGCCAGTGATCTTTCTATCACGGTCTTGGCACTAGGGTCCATACTTTGTTCTTTTCAAATTTCTCCAACTCTTCTTGCATAGCTAAGATCCACTCATCATCCCCAAGAGCTTCCTTGACGTTCTTTGGCTCGAGTTGTGAGATGAAGGCGTTGTTGGCTTGTTCTTTGTTGAATGTAGTCCGTGTCTTCACTCTTTCAAAAGGATCACCTAAAATCATCTCTTTTGGATGGTTCTTTGCAAACATGGGAGTTGGATCCTTCTTCTCTTCATCTTTTTCTTCTTCTTGAGTGACCACCTCTTTTCCCTTTCGGGTGATGTTGAGATTTTTTAGAATAGGAATTAATTCATATGCAACATCATCGTTTGGAACAATATCTTTGGGAATAGAGGGGTTAGTCTCAATAAACTTAACATTTATAGATTATTCTACTTTAGCAAGATCAACATTAAATACTCTATAAGCCTTGCTAGTAGTGCTATAGCCAAGAAAGAAATCCTTATAAGATTTCAGATCAAACTTGTCGAGAGAATCTTTTGTATTCAAAACAAAACAAGGACATACAAAAACATGGAAATACTCAATAGAAGGCTTCCTACCATGCCACAGCTCATACGGGGTTTTCTTCAAAGAAGGATGTGTAAAACCCTGATTTTGCACAAAACATGAGGTACTGACAGCTTCAGTCCAAAACTTCTTGGGAATGTCATACTCTAGAAGCATGGTCCTAGATATCTCCTGTAGTGATCTATTCTTCCTCTCTACAACCTCATTTTGTTGAGGTGTTTGAGGTGAAGAGAAGTTATGTGCATAACCAGATTCTTAAAAAAAACCTCAAAAAGATCATTTTCAAATTCTCCCCCATGATCACCATGGATGGAAATGATGCCGCAAGAGGGTTCATTCTCAATTCGTTTACAAAAGCTCAAGAAAACATCAAGTGTATTACTCTTAGAAACAAGAAATAAGGTCCAAATATATCTAGAGAAATCATTGACAATAACAAGACAATACTTGGAACTACGAAGCGATTGAGTTCTCATTGGTCCAAATAGATCAATATGAAGACGTTCAAGAGCTCTCTTGGTACTAAGGACTCCTTTGAATTTAAAGGAGGATTTGGTTTGCTTTCCTTGGGTACAAGGTTGGCATTCCTCATTCTTTTCAAAATCCAATTTGGGAAGACCCTTGACCAAGTCCTTTTTGCTCAACTTCTTCAATGGATGCATATTTACATGACCAAGCCAACGATGCCAAATAGAAATATCATTTGAATTGACTACTAGACATCTATCAACAACAAGTTAATAGAGTCAAGAACAATAACATGAAGATTATCACTTCTAGTTCCCTTATATATAACTTGATAGGTGAGGGAATCTAGAATCAAGCATTCAAAGGAAGTAAATAACACAAGATAACCATTGTCACATAATTGACTAACACTAATTAAATTTTGATGTAGGCCATCCACAAAGAGAACATTCTTGATACACAAGGACTTGCCTACATCACCCTCACATTTGACTTTACCTTTCTTGTTGTCCCCAAAGGAGACCAAATCTCCTTTCTTTTTGGTGAAGTTGTTGAAATGGCTTATATCACCTGTCATATGCTTAGTGCAGCCACTATCAACAATCCATCTTCCTTTTTCCTACAAGAAAGGAGAATGTTGGCTCCCAACTCAAACTTTGGGATCCGGAGTTAGCTTGGGGACCCATTTCATCTTTGGGTTGGTCCCCTTAGGCTTGTAAGGACAATAAGTAGAGTAATGATCATCACACTTGCAGTAAGAACAAACCATAGGATTCTTAATGCCAGAAGACTCTCCTACAAAGAAAGAGGTCCCCTTGCTCTTTTTCTTACATTTGTCTTTTCTCTTGCCTTTTGGTGCTCCCCCTACAAATCTTAAACTACTAGTACCACTTTGTTTGGTAGAATGGTCAAGGATTTCATTTAGGGAGCTTTTCCCTTTGAGGAATTTTTGTAGAGAGGCCCTTAGTTTATGATTATCATCATTAAGAGAAATGATAGTAGAAGACAAACTAGCAATATCAGCTCTAGCATGAACAAGGTCGGCCTCAAGACAGAGGGCTTTAGTCAAATAGGAATCTTTCTCAAGAGAAATAGAAGCAATATCATTACTAGGCAAGATAGGTCTAGAAGATAAATCATTAAATTGACCAAGCAACCTAGCATTTTCATATTTAAGCACTTGAATTTCCTTAAGATAGACATTTCTCTCATCCCTATGAGCATCATCAAGAAGCTTAAATTTAGCATTTTCTGTTTTAAGGGTTTCAAGCTCCTTTGGGCACTTTTGGTTATCTTCCTTAAGAGATTCAATGTTCTTAAGATAGATACCATTCTCTACCTCAACTCTATTATATTGGAGCTCAAGATCAAGATATTGGCCTTGCAAGTTATCAATGCTCTCAAAATGAGATTTCTCATTTAGCTCAAGGATTTCAAGTTTAGCATACAAATCATCAATAATTTTTCCTAACCATTTTCTTTTAGATTTACATTTAGCAAAAGAAGAATGGGTAGAAACAAGCATGTCAATAATAGCTTCCTTAGATAACTCATGCAAGCTTAACTCGCTTACCTCACTTACCTCACCAAATTCTTCACTAGTAGAGGCCACGAGTGTAAGGTGGCACTCTCCATCTTCTTCGAAGCTTGAGTAGCTTGAGGATGAATCTTCTCAAGCTGCATTCTTGTGTCTTTTCTCCTTCTTGTCCTTCCTCTTATACTTGCTCTCCTTCTTGTACTCTTCCTCCTTATTTGAGATGCCCTTGTGGTGTGGCTTTCTTGACTTCGGATATTTACTCTTGTAGTGTCCCTTTTGTCCACACTTGTAGCATCTAGGAGTAGAGGAGGAGGCTTGCTTTCCCTTGAAGTGTTTGCCCTTGATGTAGTTGGTATCATGCTCACTTGGGCCATCATCTTCACTAGAGGAGGAAGGAAAATGAAAAACCACTAGAGGGGGTGAATAGGGTTTTATGATATTTTAAAATTAATTCAACCAAGCAACCACAAAAATATTGGAGAAGGAGACACAGGTGTTTAGAGTGGTTCCACCCTTAGCAAAAACTAAGGGAGTCAGTCCACTACCCAATTGTTTCCAATTGGGATTTTGAAAGAACTTATATTTTATTACCTCACAAGGATGTTACATACGATACAAATACCTTCACCCTTAGGATAGCCTTCACCTAGAAGTAGTCTCACCAACCTTGAAGCAGCCTTCCTTGAAATAACTCCAAGCTCTCCCTTGAAGTAGCCTTCCTCTTGAAGTAGCTTCCCGTTGAGACAACCTTCTTGAAGTAATCCTAAGTCCACCGAGCTACCTTCACCACCGAAGAAGCTCCAACAACCTCCTTTCCGCAGCCTCCAACCTAGGAGTAGTAAAGGACAACACAATACAATAAAAGGAACAAGATTGGAAGAAAGAAACAATGTTACCAATTAAGTACATCTCTTTGATCCTATATCAAGCGTTTGATCTCCTAACCAAAGTGGATGGATGTGGATGTATAGTGGATAGGAGATATCAGCCTATAGGATACTAATGTAGAGCTCAAAGAAAACAGATTGCAAGTATAACTCATCTTGTTTGCTCTCAAGGATTAAATCTCAAGTGTAATTGTGTATGCAAGTTGTGTCTTGAGGTGTCCTATGGCTGTCCTATTTATAGGAGTGGTTTTCTAATGCTTGGGGACATTCTAGACACCTTCTAGGGTGTTCTTAGTGCTCAACTAGCCATTAAGTGTCCACTAATTGCATTTGCAATGGCTAGTTAATTAATTCTGAAAAGTGCAGACGGAAACCTTCTCGGTCGAGAAGTTTGTCGACCGAGTGTCTCTCAGTCGAGGAATTTGTCGATTGAGGGTAAGTCTGGGGAAAGTGTATTGCAACGTTCAAATCAACTCTCAACTACTTTTCTAACTCAGTCTAATGGCAAGGAGGGTCTGTTCTCGGACAAGGAGTTTGTCGACTGAGAGTGTCTCAGCCGAAGTTTTTGTCGACCGAGAACATCCTTGATTCAATGTATTCATTTACTGAGTGTGTGTATCAATGTGCAATTGTGACGCTAACTTATGAGATGACCTATCTAAGTGTTGCGTGTGGATAGGGAAGATCTAAATGCTTGATTTTCATGATATCTAAGTACTTGTACATTATAAACTTGTACAAGTTTTTACATTGATTACAATCTTGAAAATAAAGCAATTTTAGCAAATTGATCTTCCAAGTCTTCGCTATCCACCACTTTATATGCTTGTCTCTGAAACACTCAAATAGCAAGTTAAAACCATAAGAAAGAAATGTTTGTTATCATCAAAACAAAGGGATTATAACAATGTCCAATTTAGCCAACAGAGAAGTCCAGAAAGCACGTTGTTGTTGAAGGATGACCGCTTCCACTAGTGCTTTGAAAGCACTATCTTTGATCTTCCTGGCTTCCTTCTCTTCTGGCTTGGCTTCTTCTTCTTGCTTGTCAAGCCTTGGCTCATGAGCTTGGAGGTTGCCAATGAGCTCTTCGGTTGCGATGTCACCAAGGCTCCTCACAGCTTCAATGGAGGTCACCTTTGACTCCCATCTCTTTGGAAGAGTCCTCAAGATCTTGGAGTTGATAACACATCTATCCAAAGTGTTTCCCAAAGCAACCATCCCATTGATGATGACATTGAGTCTTAAGTACATCTCCACAATCCCTTCTTTCTTGCCCATCTTGAAGTTCTCTAGAAGGTTGTTCAACATGTAGATATTAGCCTTCATGACTTGCTTTGTGCCCTCATAAGTGATGAAAAATTTGTCCCAAATCTCATAGGTGGTGTCCCAAGATGATATCCGGTTGAACTCTGTTGGGGTAAGGGCTGCATAGAGGATGCTTATGGCTTTGGCATTGAGTTGGGCTTCTTTGAGTGTAGCTTCACTCCATGTTGCAACATCTCCAGTTGGCTCCTTGTATGGTGTGACCATCACCTTACAAATGTCAAAGTTCATGCCTTGAATGTAGAATTGCATGCACCTCTTCCAATAGAGGATGTTGGTTCCGTCAAAGACTGGAGGACGCATGGAGAAGCATCCCTCTAGACTGAGAGAACCAAGTAGGTTGTCGCCCATCTTCTTATCTCGTGGGAGATTGTTGGAGAAGATCACTTGCTCTGATACCACTTGTTGGATCTAGGACTCTAGAGGGGGGTAGATCTTCAAAAATTCTCACAAGACATATTAGACTTTCAAATTATATCAATCAAAACCAATAGCTTAAGTGCAATTTGAAGTCCTAACTAACAAGCATAGAAAGGATGAGAGAAAATGGAACAAGCACTTGACAAGGTCATTTAGAGTGGTTCCACTCTCCAAACTAGGAGAGAGTCAGTCCACTACCTAGAGAGGTCAACCTCTAGGACTTTGCAAGTGCTTTCCTCTATATATTCACCAATATGAGTTACAACACAAGACCACCAAAGGACTTACATATCCAATACAAAGAGTTTTCCACCTTACCAAGAACTTACCCACTTTGCAAGAGTCTTTCGCCTTCTTCCAAGGACTTACCTACTCTTGTACAAGTTTTCAGCCTTCAAGGGATTACCCACTCTTCTTGGATCTTCAAACTTTGCCTTCTCCTTCACCTAGAGAAGATCTTCACCTCTTCTTCAACCTTGAAGAAGAAGAAGAAGAACAGCTTCACCTTCACTCGAAGTCTTGGAGTAGCTTTCTTCACCTTTGTTTCATTGAGGAAAGGGGTAGGGAAGATGGAATGAAATGAGAGCTTTACAAGCACAAGGAACTAGCTCTCTTACAACTAGCATATCTCACTCATAATCACAAAATGAAGTGTAAACAAGAGAGAGAAAGGGGCTCAAGGAGTTGCAACACACTCAACTATATCAAGGACTTAGAATAGCATGAATGAGCAAACATGGAATGAACTCCAAGGGGTCCTATTTATAGTTGGGGGTGTTCCCTTGAGTGTGGGATCACTTAAGGGCGAAATATAGCTATTTTCCAAGTTGCAACGGATCTATTCTCACTTAAAACAACTCACCAATGGTTATAATCACTTTTTCTGCATTTTTCGTATAGTACATTTGGTCGAGTTTCAATAAAGGTAACTCGACCGATCCACTAAATGACAAAGCCAATTTTCAAACTATCAGTTGAGTTTATTCTGGAAAACTCGACTGATGAGCTAAAATCAGTTTTGCTCAGTGAGTCGATCAGTCGAGTTCCGTGAGTGTGCAACTCGACCGACTGGTCTCTCCAGAATATCCATCACTGGATCGGTCGAGTTTCCAACTCGACCGATAAACAACCTGTGACAAATTTTCTAAATTGACGTTTGAGTGATTAAACCTTGGAATTAAGTGTCCCTGATTTTTTCTCATATTAGCTACAAGACGTATCATCAATACAAGTGATTACAAAAATCATATAAGGTCATTTGAAGTGATTTCCCAAAACGCACACTTGCATTGCTTTTGACTTAAACTTGAACAAGCTAGGGCTTGTATAATTTGATCCTTTTCATGTACTTAAAGCCTGAAATCAATCTTAAACAAACATATTAGATACATAGGAATGGAATGGTTAAGTCATTATCAAAATATAGGCAATGTATAACTCTCAAGTCAACATGGATCCTAGCCATGCTAGAAGAGTTGGAACAGTTTGACAAAAACAAAGTGTGAACCTTAGTGCCAAGACCAAATGATAGGAAGATCATTGGCACCAAGTGGGTCTACCGCAACAAGCTAGATGAAAGAGGCAAAGTGGTAAGAAACAAAGCAAGAGTGGGTTTGAGATGAGCATGATGCAGGAGTTTGTTGTCTTTCTTGACTTTCAAATCAAGCAAACCAAGAAAGATAACTTCATTAACCAAGGCAAATACACAAGTGAACTATTGAAGCGCTTTCGGATGGAGAACACCAAGCTGATGGACACCCCCATGTCAAACACCGCCAAGCTTGACAAAGATGAAGAAGGTGAGAAAGTGGATGAGAAGCTCTACAGATGTATGATTGGAAGTTTATTATATTTAACTACCTCTAGACCTGGCATAATGTTTAGTGTTGGTTTTTGTGTTTGATTTCAATCAAGTCCTAGAAAATCACATCTCATAGCGGTTAAGAGGATTTTGAGGTATCTAGTCAAAATTCAAAACTTTGGACTATGGTATCCCAAGTCAAGGGACTTTACTCTTACTGCTTATAGTGATGTTGATTATGCAGGTTTTTTGATTGATAGAAAGTGCACAAGTGGCACTTGCTTCTTCCTAGGACCATGCTTGGTCTCTTGGTTCTCTGAGAAACAAAGCACAATGGCTCTCTCAACTACCGAGGTTGAATACATTACAGTTGGGAGTTCTTGTGCCTAAGTCCTATGGTTGAAGCATATTCTCCAAGACTTTAACATTCATTTTGATGCTTCTCCTATCTATTGTGACAATATAGTGCAATTGATTTCTATTATAATCCTATATTGCGTAGTAAAGCTAAACATATAGAGGTTTGTCACCATTTTCTTTGTGACCACATTGCCAACAAGGATATCTATATCACGCATGTGGACACAGAGAATCAGCTTGTGAATATTTTTACAAAACTTCTAGCTAAAGAGCAATTTATATTTATAAGATCAAAATTTATTATAACTACTCTTGATGATATTGACATGCAATCTAGCTAGATGTTATCATACATATATGTTTCTTGCTTATAATTGGTCATGTTTTACTTGAAAGTGCTATAATTGCCATGTTTTCATGTCTTGTTTCGCTTGTTTTGGCTATTTTCCGTAAATGCATTTTTTATCACAAAATAGTAGCCAATGATGAGTGGAATGTGCCTTAATATGTTTAAAATACATGACAGTCTAGAAAAAAAAATTATATAGCACTGTGGAGGCTTAGAATTAAACTTTTAATGTTTTGGACAGTCTAACCATTCGGTTGAGTTTAACCTGGTACAAACTCGACCGATCCCTGGATGAGGACCGAAAATAATGCAGTATCTATCGAGTTTCGAAAACACAGAATTCGACTGACACTACAACTGGACACCAATTAAAAAGGGCATTGGTCGACTTTTCTCCCTCTCAACTAGAGAAGGTTGACCGATATCCAACCTCCAATGTTCGTCCTTTAACCCTAGGCTAACCTAGGGGTGGAAATCAGGTTTGGGTTGATCGGGTTTTATTTCGAGTCATCACTTTTTGGCTAGACCCTAAACTTGCAAAAGATGGATTTTCGGGTCGAAACCCTTGACCCTAAATTGACCCACAAATAATTTCGAGTCTATCTGATCTAATATGTAAATCTGATACCAAGGGAACAGTTTTTAAAAAATATATGATTTCTCTAATCATTGATAATTTCCAAGTGTAATTAACAAATTTCATTATGGTAAACTTACGATGTGATTGAGAAATGCATATAAAGCCTATTGTAATTTGTTCATGAGTTTTAAACACAAATTCATAATATAATTGGTATAATAAATCATATAGATCAATCCAAAACCATGTAGAATTTCCAAAATAAACTTCATGATTGATGTATTAGTAATTTAATAAGCCATTGTGTGTCTTAAAGTATAGTATTTATAATTTTATTTTAAAATATAATTGTGAATTTCGGGTCAATTTGGGTCTAAATCCAAACTCGGACCTGATCCTAAATTATTTTTGGGTTCTTCAGGTTCGGGTCAATTTTGGGTCGGGTTAAAAAAACCTTAGACCCTACTCCATCCTCCTTCACTGTTCCAAGGCATGTCTCCTTTGATAGCACCTTTTCATCTCAACTCAAGCTATGAATAGGTACAAGGAACTCCTTCCTAGGACTCTCTTTCCTTTTCATACTTTGTTTGAACCTTGTTTTACAACGAGTGAGGTGATTAAAGAGGTCGTTAGGGTGTTCAAAACAGATCATCTTAGTGCTTTGTGTGTAGAGTGTTCATGCTTCTCAAATGTCATGACTAGCATGAATGTTGTCCATGAATTTTACATCAATCTCACGTGGAACTACACTACCAATGTGTCACCATCTGATACCCAAGTCATCTTGACTTTGATGATAGCCAGTACCAAGATAACAATATCTACGGATTCGTTGAATACTTATTTCTTTGATAGTGACTTTATCACTTCTTAGTTGGCTTCCTATCCTTCATACAATGACCTGCTGGACCCCGAGAGTTTCTACAAAAGTTTTGACCTCGTGCTTACCCTTCTCAATCCAAAAAAAAATTAAGAAACCTGGTCCCATACCGAAAGAAGTCCACATTACCTTCTTCTTCCCTTGATATCAAGACATGTCTAATCGCTTTAGTAGTGAATTTCAATATCCATCCCAAGAGGAATCAAACAGAGTTTGCACTAAATATTGTAGTGGTTGTGTATTATTTGTTGAATGATATCAGAGTCAAGTGGGCTCATTATATTCTTCATCATATGAAATGCTTCGACTCAGAGAAGAACACCATCGGCACCCATCACCCTTATCCTAACCTTATTTGTGGTGTGTTTGCTCACCATGTTGAAAAATCTCTCTTCCATGACCTTGAATACAAACCAAGTTGGAAAAGGGTTTGTATCGGTGAGACAACCATAAAGAAAACCTTTCTTCGTACCTCCTCCAACACACTAGGTGCCTCTACCTCCACCCAGACCTGACCGCGTCTCGTTTTCTATATCAAATGAAGCCCTAATGGGATATATGATACATCAACAGACATATAACCTCAGTGTTTACGACTACATCCATCAGGACCTCATTCAAATCATGTCACACGTGAACCTATCATGTAGTTCGTCCCTATCCACCCTACCAGGCTTACCCAAGTGTTGCTTATGTTGCTTATGCATTTAGTCAGCTCTACCCTGACCCACTACCTGATGTTTCCATTGTATCCCCTACTGCCTCTGATGGTGGACTTGCCCTTGCCCCTGGTTCTCTTCCGCTTCTAGATCTTCCCATTGGCCCTACTGCCATTCTGTTTGTTGGCTATGATGGAGTTGCTACTCCCAGTTTCGAGCAAGCAAATGCATTACATACATGTGGCATGTCTTTGGCTGTGCAGAATGCCAGGTGGCCTGGTACTCGTGCTTTTGGACCTCCTGTTGATGAGGAGATACCTGACTAGGATGATGAAGAAGATGTTGGAGATGGTGATGATGTTGAGGATGTTGATGGTGATACTGATGATGATGGCTCTTCTAATGGTGATGATGGTGAGCCTACACCTACTTCCACTGATGCACCATCTGATGGAGATGAGGATTACCAGGAAAAGGACGAGGTTGAAGATGTTATTGATCTAGATAGCCTAGATATTTATTTTTGTAGTCTATTAGGGTGCTCATACATATCTCTTTTTATAGATTATCATGTACTAAGCATTTGGGCACTGTATCTGAGGCATACTATTTTGTTATATTGTTTCTTTTCGATGGCTTGTAGTCTAATTAGCATAACTGGATTTCATGATTGGATTGATGGATCAAATGTATATCAAGTGTTTTGCAAGACTAAGAACAATTTCCAGATTACTCATTATTCATGAAGATCATATTTAAGATTGAATCAAGTAAATAGATCTAGATCACTAATGAGTCCTTTTCAAGAGTAGATGAGTCAACTAGATTAGATTTAGGTTACAAGATAATCATCAGAGTCCAAATCTACAGTTTCCAAATATTAAACATCATTGTTGAATCATTAGACAAATTAAATAAGTAAGAGATTCAAGTCTAGGGATATCAGTGAAATCCATTAGGAATTAGGCTCCCATGTAGTTCAGTAGAAGTACATATGAAATCCATCCGAGTCAGGTGATTTGTCAATACCAAGACTTTGCATAGCCTCAAGAATCACCATGAAGGACATATGGAATCCATCATACACGCCTGTGAAGTACCAAGAAGAGTTTATCGAGAGGCATATCTAGTGTTGTAATCTTAATCTTATGTACCTTAACTCTTTGTTTGGTTACATCTTATGAGTTGTTCGTGTTTGCTCCCATATCTTGATTATGACTCTAGATTGCTTGTTTCTCTTTGTTTTGTCTCTATTTGGTGCTTGCTTTAATAGTTTCTTATGTAGTTTGTGCCTGCGGCGAAGACCTATGTCTTATAGCTCTTCTACCCCTTGTCTTTTTGATATGACAAAAAGGGAGAAATGAGCTCAGCCATATTGAATATATTGTTTATGTGATCTTTTTCTAGTCAAATATCTGAAAAATCATGTGACTTGCTAGAGGACCATGTAGTATATATGTGTTATGGTTGTTTGTGGAAAGACTAACCATGCAAGCAAAAGTAAGCATGAATTGAGGGGGAGCAATTAACGTTGTACATTCATGTATCCCCTTGCAATTCACAAGGTAAAGGTTTAATTTTCATATCCTTTTTAATATGTTGAGGAATTGTTTGTCATTGTCAAAAGGAGGGAGAATGTTGACCTAAGACATATACATTGCCCATATTGTGATAATGACTAAACCATTCCATTTATATGTATCTAATATGTCTACTTGAGAATGATTTTAGGTATTTAGATACATGAAAAGGATTAATTCAATCAAGTCCTAGCTTAATCAAGTTCAAGTCAAAATAAATGCAAATGCACTTTCTTGGAAAACGCCCTAAAACCCTTAAGACAATTTTTGTAATCATTTGTATTGATGTTATGCCTTATAACTAAGATGACAAAAAATCAGAAGAACTTAATTCAAACATGTAATCACTCTAATGATATCTTCCAAAATACATCACAGAGTATTTATTTGGTCGAGTTTTTCCCGTGACAAACTCGACTGACACCCTTGATGCATTTTGAGAATGTCCAGATTCGGTCGAGTTTCCAATCACAGAACTCGATCGACGCCCTGCACTGGAAAAATTAACTTTAAGCGATCGACCGAGTTTCATCCAGGATAAAATCGATCGATGCTTCATATTTGATTTGTCGTATAGTGCAATCGATCGAGTTGCCTTTATTGAAACTCGACCGAATGCACTGTACGGAGTGTGCAGAAAAAGTGATTCTAACAGCTGAAATGTTGTAAACTCAAAATTATATCTGTTTCAACACCCCAAACGGTTAGAAAATGTCCCTTAATGTTCCTAGCCTCTAGTGGACACCCCAACTATAAATAAGATCTCTTAGAATTCATTCCAAGGTTGTTCCTTCATACTATTCAAGCTCCTAGTTATACTTGAGTGCATCCAGTCCACTTGAGCCCCTTTTCTCTCTCTCTCTCTTATTTGCAAATCAAAACATCCATATGAGTGAGATAGGATATGTGTGAGAGAGCTACTTCATTGTAGACTTGTAAAGCTCTCAAAGCTTCCTTTTCCCCAACCCCTTTCTTCAAGATCAAGTTGGTGAAAGCTTCTTCAAGTGAAGGAGAAGGTACAAAAGCTTCTCTAAGATGAAGGAGAAGGTCAAGGTTGAAGATCTGGGAGTAGAGTGGGTAAATCCTTTAAAGCAAAAGACTTTGTGGAAGAAAGGGATCTCCTTGACGAAGGTGTCCAACTGCTTACAAAAGTGGGTAAGACCTTGTAGAGGTAGAAGACTCTAGCTCAAAGGATAGGTAAGTCCTTGGTTGGTTTATTGTCTCTTTTTGGTTGTTAAAAAGGAGGTCAGGTATCCTTGGCCTGGAAAAGGAAGGTCATCGTGTATGTCTTATAATGGAATATAAGTATACAAATCCTAGAGCTTGACCTCTCTAGGTAGTGGACTGACTTTCTCCTAGTTTGGAACCACTCTACATAGCTTGTTCTTGTGTTTGTTCAATCTCTCTCATCCTTGCTATGTATACTTAGTTGTACTACAAATTCAATATTTACAATCACATGTCTTAAAGTAACTTGAAGGTCTAACAAATCTTGTTTAAGTGCTTTAGCTCGATTCACCCCCCCCCCCACCTCTAGAACCCATTGATCCAACATAACTAGCTTACTTTTCCTACTTTTTCCTGACAAGGAGCCAATAACGTATCTAAGGGTCAACTTACTTTACCTAAGGCCACATATGTCCTACATCTTCCTTCATCAAGGAAAATCTTTAATCAACTTTGCAAGAAAGAGATTGGGTGAGAGAATTGAGAGCTTCACAAGATAAGAATTAGGGTTCGCTCTCTTGCAAAGTACTCGTAATCACCTCATTTGAAGTAAAAAAGTGTTAAATCACAAAGGAATTGAAGGGCTTTTGACGCACATTCTCAACTCTACCACATTTAGATATTTTGATAAGCATTAGAAGCTCCCAAATAATTCGTTTATGTATTTGAGAGTGCCCACAATCCAATATATGCAATTAGGATAAGTTTGACAGGTTTCTAAGGGAGTAGGCGGCATCCCAATAAATCTTTGTTCACTTATTTCTCCCATATTGGCTATTTCTACACTTATAAAAAGTGAGCCTAACAAGTTGGTCGATGAAAAGAAGAAGAAAAAAAATCCATCCCATGACTATCTATCATGTCACAAAGAAACACAATCTATTAGATTTTTCGTGGGAAGTTCCAACCAACATTATTTCCTAATGGAAATCTCAAATGTCATTTTCTAGAAATTTGTTGGGGATCTATTAACATGGCTAGATGAAGATTTGTTTGGAATTCTAGAAGGGGAAAATCCCAGCCAAAGATATTGGTGATCGCAAATGCCATTTGCTCAAATTGACATAGGGAATTCAAGTTGACAACACTATCTCACATAACGTATTGACATGGTAAGTTGAAAAAAGCTTGGGAGTTCTAGATGAATAATATTTTTAATGTCCCAAGTGAGTTTCTACATAGTGAGATCACTCCATTAGTTGGAATTTCAAGAATAAATTTCAACTGCGGACAACACAAAGAAAACCCTAATTTTTACTTCGCATCACTTGATATTTCAAGACGAAAGTCAAATGATCGACTCAAGATTGTGTCAATGAATATGTGGGTGCATCATCATCATTATCATCTCAATAGTTACAACTTGAGCTTACAACAATGTACTGCATACAATGAAAGAATTACAACAAAGATATAAGAAATCAACATCATTCTTCAATCAAAATTACTTTTGTTACATGCATTGTGGAATCACTCCAATTAGGGGTCATGAAGAGTGCATAGAGTATTTCCATAAATCACTCCTATTAGAGGTTATGAAGAGTGCATAGAGTATTTCCATAAATTACAAAACTCATTAGATGGATTTATTAGACAAAGTAACATGGAATTTTTAAGTCATTATCAATATATGGGATCAAGATTAGGGTCAATAGTTAACACAATAATCATCAACGAGACGGGTACCTTTGAGTTCCATGTTTTTTTTTGGATGTCATAAGATATGTTGCCGCAAATACACCTTATTTTTTGGGGAAAACTCTAGAGATTAGATGTTATTCATCTCGTTCTCTAGTACGGGCCAAATGCGGTGAATTTGAATGTTTACATCCCTAGATAGCCAGACTGGACGAACAGAAGTAAAAGCAAAATTAGAAGATAGGTACATGGATCTTTTTGCAAGAGCGTCGGCCACTTGATTGTGTGACTTGTTGATGAAGATGAGCTGAAGGTTGGGCATGTGGTTCCTTGCTTGGGTGTATTCTCTTCTCAGTGGCTCAAGCTTGCACGCGGCCAGATCCGCCTTGTGGAGAAAGCTAATGGCCATGGATGAGTTGGTAAGGATCATAGGAAACTTCCAGTTGTTGCCGATGCATAAGTGCATTGCATGAAGGATCCCTCTGATTTCAACTTCTAGCACGGAAGTGGCCAAACCGTGCTTGCCACTGCCAAGGAGGCAGCTTCCTGAGCTATTGATAGCATGGACTCCGATACCCATCCTATGGGAGTGATATTGGAAGGCGGCATCAACGAACACTAACTGATGGTGTTGCTCTGGTCTGGGCGGAGGCCGGGGAGTTCCAAGCTTGGTGGGCGTGGAGTTCCTGTTGGTCGCCATGGTAGCTGCGGTTTTTTCTCGGATAAAGGAGACTGTCACAGAGGTAGGTTGTTGATTACCTTCGTGGAGGAGCACATTACGTGCTCGCCAAATAGACCAGCAGCCGACACAGCGCAGCGTGACTTCCTCAGTCGTGTCTTTGCCCTGGATGATGTGGGTGATCCATTCCTCGCCAGAGGTGGTGTAGAAGGATGGGGCCATGTGCAGAGACTGCCACACAGCTTTGCTTGACGGGCAGTCTCTGAGACAATGTGTGATGGTATCTTGATCCGCTTGGCAAACTGGGCAGAGAGGATCGTTACTGATATGTCGACGCACAAGCTCAGCTTGGGTTAAGAGGGCCTTGTGCTTTAGAAGCCAACAGAATGTGCGGATTTTGGGAGGCGTAGGTAGCTTCCAAACACTGGTCCAGCTGTTGTTAGAGTTAAGAGGGTTCTACAGTGGTTTTACCCAGGAGTAGGCTGAGCTGGCAGAGAAATCGTCGAAGGGGGTGAAGGGCCAAGACCAGGTATCCTGTCCGACAGTACTAACGGGCACGCAGGTATTCTCTATTCGAGCCCATGTGACCGGCGGGAGGTGGGCATGAATGAAGTTCCAGTCCCAAGCACCTGTGGAAAGTGCCATGCTCCGCACCTTGAGGTCTTGGAGATCGTCTGGGATTACTGCTGTGGGATCCATCTCGACGACGGATTTCCCCAGGAGCCATCTGTCATACCAGACATTCGTGTCTGAGCCAGAGTTCACAACCTTGTGGCAGCAATCTTTAACCTTGGTTAGGTGCTTCCTGATAAAGGACCAAGCTGCAGAGCTCGAGGTTTTCAAAGTAGTTCTTTGCTTGATGTATTTATGTCGCATAACGCCGACCCATTGTGTTGGGGCATCGTTTAACAAATGCCAGACGTTTTTCAACATAAGGGCGGTGTTTTGGTCCATGACGGCCCTGATTCCAAGACCTTCCTGAGCTTTGCTCCTGGTTAGCTTGTCCCAGGAGACCAGGGAAAGCTTCTTCTGTTCCCTACCTCCGGACCAGAGGAAATCCCTGACATGCTTGTCGATGTCGTCACAGAGAGTGGGCGAGAGGCGCACGGTCTACATCGTATATGAAGGAATGGTTTGTAATGCGGACTTGGCTAGAGTGATGCGGCCATCAAGGGAGAGGTGGCGAGCAGACCAACTATCCATGCGCCCTTTGATGTTTTGAAGGATGTATGCATGAGTTTGCTTATTAACTCTGTGATGCAGCACGGGAACACCCAAATAGCGGCCAAGGTCGGTCGTACATGAGATGCCCATGTGGCGGCAGAAGGCTCGTTGCTCAGCTGTAGTGTTATTGGGCGAGAAATAGCCGCAAGATTTTTCTTTGGAGACAACCTGTCCAGAGACTAGGGAGAATTGCTTGAGGACTTTGTTGATGATCGAAGCTTGCCCCAGAGAAGCCTCGGCCATGAGGACCAAGTCGTCGGCAAACATCACATGTGAAAGTGCTGGTCCGTCTTTGGTAATCAGGATCGGCTTCCATGTCCCTCATTCCACCTCAGCATTAATAGCTTGGCTTAAGCGTTCCATACACAACACGAACAGATACGGGCTAATGGGGTCACCTTGTCTTACCCCCTGTGTAGTAGAGATAGGCTCCATAGGTGCGCCTTCCCAAAGGATAGAGGTGTTGCCGACATAGACTATTTGCATGATCAGTGTAGCGAGATTCTCTGGGATACCTGTCTTCTTTAAGGTATCTGCGATGAAGGGCCAACTCACGCGGTCGAAGGCCTTTGATAAGTCAAGTTCGATGGTGAACCACTTCCTCTTGCCTTTCATGTTCTTCATAGAATGGACAACCTCCTGGATGAGGAGGATGTTGTCGCTGATATGTCTGCCATGAATAAAACTTGACTGGTGAAGAGAGATCCAATCACTGAGGAAGGGTTTTAGGCGTTCCACAATGACCTTGGAGATGAGCTTGAGACAACAGTTATTTAGTGAGATCGGCCTTAGATCGCTGCATCGTTGTGGATGGTTAATTTTGGGAATGAGCACCATAAGGGAGTCTGCCATACAAGGGTCAATTTTGCATGTGGTGAAGGCTTCCTGAACCAAGGAGGCGAAGGAGCGTCTGACGTGGGACCAGTGACGTTGGACGAACCCATTATGGATACCGTCCGGACATGTGGCTTTCACTGGGGCCATGAGGAAGAGAACGTGCTTAATCTCGTTCTCATCAGGGATGGAGCCGAGGAGCTGCGGGTTGGCCGGAGGACGGAACACACCCGCGTAGGCTGAGATGACACTGTTGTCTGGCGGGTTGAGGCACGGGTTGCAGAGAAGGTTGTTGAAGAAATCCCAAACCAGCTGCTTGATGCTCGCCGTGGAGGTGATCCAGATTCCGTTCTCATCACAGAGTCTAGATATCTTGTTGTGGTGTCTTCTTGCTTTGACATAGGTGTGGAAGAACTTATTGTTCCCGTCCCTGTATTTCAGCCAGTTGATGTTAGAGCGCTGCTGCCAGTCCGCCTCTTCACGTAGGAGAATGGAACCCAATTGTTCCTGGAGCAACACGCATTGCAGCTGAGTAGAAACAGAATTGGAGGTTTGCAGTTGTACCTGATACTTGTCGATCTTGCGGAGAAGGCGATCTTTTTGCTTGTATTGTTGTTTGATATGGTTGGAATCCCATTTCAAGGCTGCAGCTTGGAAGGCGGGTAGAGCGTCCATCATGGACTTTGCATTGTCCCACGTCGGAAGGAGTTCAGACTCGAAGCCCGTTGTGATGTCCCAGCTCATCTATGTTTTAAAGAAGGTACCCCGCCGCTATTGACGTTGACTAGACAGTAGGATAGGATGGTGGTCACTGTAAAGCCTGGAAAGGACGTTGATTTGCATGCCTCCCTCAATGGACAGCCACTCCTCGTTGGCTACCGTCTTGTCGAGTTTTTCCAGGAGGCGGCCCTTAGCGAAAGTGAAGAAATGGCCTGAGGACGGCATGTCTCTCATGCCATCCGTGGTAAGCAGGGAGTTGAATTTAAGACTGGATCTTCTATCAAAGCCCTTCCCACCTTGTTTCTCGTTTGTATCTAGCATTGTGTTGAAGTCGCCGACGAGCGCCCAGGGCTCGTTGATAAATGATGCGAGGCCAGTGAGACGTTGCCACAGAAGGTCACGCTTTTGGGGGTTAGGACTGCCGTAGACGAGCGTGAGTAGCCAGGAGTTGTTGATGCGACAGTGAACATATTGGTGATGTCTTTGAAGGACATCAATGGAGCAACGGTGGTTATCCCATAGGATCCATATGCCACCCGAAAAGCCAAGCGCTTCCACACGGTGTGAGGAGGTGTAATTGAGCTTCTTAATGATCTTGTCAGTGTTTAAACCACTGCATCGTGGCTCTAAGATGACTAGAATTTGGAGTTTGTATCTCCTTTTATATTCCTTTAGAAGGGTGATTTTATCTTTGGACCCTGCTCCCTGAATGTTCCAACAGATTATGCTAGTCATTAAAACACGGTAGTAGGGGGTGAGCAAAAGCTCAGTGAATGGCGGTGAGTAGGCCTGAGGAGGCAGGCGATGCGTCCATGGCCTCATCAGGTCCCGGGTCATCAGCTTCGAAGAGAAGAGCCTTCTTAGCGTTTGTAGTGTAACCCACGCTGCTAATAAACTGGGCGATCTTGCCCTTCTTGCGTTTGCGGCTCGGACTTACTGTTTGATAGACTATCCTCCTATTCCGGAGGATGACGCCACCACCTGCTCCATCCACCCCTGTTGAGAACACAGGCGGACCAGAGAGGTGAGCAATAGGTTCGGTGGCTTGGAATCGGAAGGCCTCTACGACTAAGGCGCCTTCTCTTCCTTCACTGACTTCGTCGTCAACTAAGGTGATGACAAAATTGTCACCTCCCTTTTGAGTTGCGGACGAGGCCGCAGCCGGGATCGGTGGTGGCTTGTCACTCTTCCGCGACTCTTGTCCACCAGTTTTCTTCCCTGCTTTCTTCTTATTCTTCTTATGAGTAATTGTCTCCCAGTCCCCTTCTTTGTCCTTGTTGGGTTCGCTAGTAGCCGCTGCAGCAGGGTGGGACGTGGGAGCCGCGGCACTGACAATCGTGCTCGTGGCGCGCTTACTTGCTTCAGGTTGGGACGGGGCTTTCTTGTCCGCAGGAGGGCGTCTCTCCGGCATCTTCGCGTGGATCTCCGACGTATAGGTCGTCGCTATAGTCAGGACGGGTCCAGCGGAGGAGGATGGGTCGACACTGGGGAAAGATGGGATAAACTTGCAGTCACCTTCATTGTGGTCGAGCCTACCGCACTTCATACAGAAGGTGGGAAGGTTCTCGTACTCAATCTGATACTTCTCGTTGTTGAGGAGTGTCGGGAGTAGGGGTTTGGAGGTATCAACTTCAACGGCGATGCGGGCAAACTTGCCCCTGTGACCGGACTGGGTGGTAGTATCTATCTTTATGGTCCGTCCAATCAGGTCGTCGACGCTCCATAGAAGTTGGTTTTGGAACAAATAGATCGGCAGATCAGGAACCCTAGCCCAAACAACTAGTTTGTGTGGGATCGAATCAGAGGGGCGGAAGTCTTTGGACCACGATTGCACTGAGATGTAGTGGTTGAACATCATCCATGGACCCCCGGTTAGGGCACAAACAAAGTCCTCGTTGTTTGCTAGTTGAATAATGTAATAGCCTTTATCTAGATCGATGGCCCTGAATTCATCAGTAAGTTGCCATAAGATAGGGATCCTGTTCATGAGCGCGTTGAAATTTACGGTGGTGCCGATTACTTTGATCACTACTACGAACTTCCACAGTTCGAGTAAGGGCGGCAGGATCACTAGATTGATGGCTATGGCAGGGAAGGCGCCGTCCTTTGATATTCAGATGTCGGCAAACATCAGCAGGTCCGGGGACACCTGTGAGAGGGTCGTCGGTGCCCTAGTCTGTCGCCCGATCATGGCTTCTCTGTAAGACCTGGCATTTTGCTGCGGAGGAGGGTCAGCGTGGCCCATCGCAGTATCTTCTGGGACAGCAAGAGCGCCATCAGAGACTGAGATCATGCTGAGATTGGCGTTAACCGACGACTCGTCACTGGGAGGGTCAACTCTGGCCGAGCTGCGCCCGGAGCCACAGCCTCCACAGCCGCCTCCGTAAACCCTAGCGCCATGCCACAAATACACCTTAATTGAACTATCTCTACCATAAATTTAATTTTTTTTATCAAGGACTCTACTTTATACGAACAAAGAATTTTTTTATCAAGGACTCTACTTTATACGAACAAAGTATTCTTATATTAAACCATTTGACCTACTATTGTTAAATTTTATTCTGGTTTTAGAAATGTACAATTGAATACATTTTTGAAACTAACAACAATAGTTTGTCGCAGTTTGTGCGTTTCAGTATAAATAAAACCGTTTGTATTGTACTTTCATCCTGTCAATAAGCACGTTTTAGAAACTTTTTTATGAAGGCTATAATGCTTTCAAGGTTAAAATTGTGATCAACCAAACTGTTCCCACATCTGCACTAAGTCACGTAAGTTTGCAAATGACATGCCCAAGGGAGCAACTTGCTTATGATCGAGTTGTCAACACATGACAACGGATGAGTTGACAAATTTGTTAAATGTTAGCCAAAAAAAACTTGCGTGTTATTGCAAAACGGACTCTACGACGAAGGAAATTAGATGGTTACTAGCAAAAGCAAAGAGCTGCCCCACTTACAACAAGGCTGAAGCAAATAACAAACAGGACAAATTTCAATAAAGAGGATAATCGAAAATGATCAGATTACAGCTACCACTTCAACCAGTACTCATTTGTCTTTCTATACTGTACACTTAAATATGTTGGAAAACAATAAAAATCACATTAACTTATATCTTATTTTACTCTGCCAGGATGTAAATTTATAATCAATAAATCCAAACTAGTAATCAAAGAAATGATAAAAACAGAAGTCATATATGGAACACTGATACTGAAATGAAGGCAAATTGTTATAGCACACGGCAAATATCCATCAACACTTTTTTTAATAATAGAAAGGCACGGCGGATGTTGGTTGGAATGACAATCATACAACGCAGGGAAATCAAAAGCATGAAATCATGGCATCCAAAAGATGCGGTTAACCAAGACACACTAAGCAACGTTTCCAAACTAACACAGGAATCTCTCATGGACTACAGCAGTCTCCCTGGCACGAGAGTTGTAAATTTTAATTCCAGATTATTCCAGCAAATGATCTAAACAACCATTTGCGTACACAACCATAACAGCTTCTGAACATAAAATGTTTTCACCTAAATAATTATGAACCTTGCAAAATGATACATTTAAAGCCAACTTAAAAAAAGTTGAAAAACAATATTATATAAATCGGCTCCAACATATTGATTGCTGTTGCAAGCAATTCAATCTTTATTCTCGCTTTTTTCCTGTCACGCCAGCAACAACCTGCAAATCTCATTCCATGTTACAACTTTACAACATATGAACCTGAAATAATTGACTGTTCTATATCGAAGAGCATGGAAGAGTGATTTATATAATGTCCTTTTTCAAGAAAAGTGACTCAATTGAAATTGTGTGTGTGTGTGTGTGTGTGTGTGTGTGTGTGTGTGTTTGTTTGTGTGAAGAACTAGCTTGGTAGGCTTAATAGGGCAAATATCATTTGAAGATGGTGCCGAGATGAGCATAAACCAAATAAAACCGATGTTGAGCATAGCATACTTGTCCGTATGGTCAATTTTGTGATCAGTAGATACTCTGGCAACTAGGTCCTAATAAATCTAAAGAATAATACAAAAAGGGTATATCTTTTAAGGCATTTCTTCCAGAGTTCGCAACGCTTAATAATTGTGGAATTCGCACTACAGTAGAGTTCCTTATCACTGTATGGGGAGTTATTGACGTGCAGGTGCCTACAAACACGCAACAAACTTATCCTCGCTAGGTCCACAGCAGGCTTCCTAGCATAATAAAAAATTTGAGGTGTGGGACTCATTCGTGGAGGCTGAAAAGTTTTGCAACCAGAAAAATATGGAGGAAAATCAGATAAAATCTGGTTAAAATTTCTATAAAAGTCCAGTCAACTATTTGGGAAAGTACATTTGATGCATAGCACAGCTAGGCATGGCAGAAAAACCCTATCCTACCCTACCCTACCCTACCCGACCCGCAAAAGTCGAGTTTTATTGGGTTTTAGGGTGTAACGGGCTGACACTCCCAAGTGTGCCTCGAGTACTCGGGTCTTATTGGATTACAAAGAGTACACACGCGGGTACCCGCGCCCCGTCTCACAAGATCATCCCTCTTACAATACCCGCAAACAAGGCTGACAGCTACATCTAGTCCTAGATGTCCGCCGCCATCTTGGAATCTCCGCAGGCACCAATCAGGTGTTCGCAACAATGACACCATCCGACGGCCGATTTGGTAATTACCTTACACCAATTGTCTGCCCCCGCCGACGTCGTTGCCTTCTAGATAGCGTTTTGGATCCCAGAGGCCCCGTGCTTCTTCTTGCCTCCGTTTTTTTTATCCTTCTTCTTCTGGCCTCCGTTCACAGATTTCAATTGCTCATTGCTCAGCCCAGGATCAGTCCCCCGCTCGGTAATTAACGTAGTGGCAGTGGCGTCACTACTGTACCCGTCCATGTTGGAGTTGGCCATGCCGTCATGGTGGTGGCTAGGGCGGTAGAATGATACCTGCTCGTCAAGGTCGCAGGTCTTGCGGAGCGGTTCCTGCTGCCGCTGGGGAAGGCCGGTGTGGTAGTGGAGCATGGTCCACAACGCATGGGAGCAACCCTCTAATATGGTGGGCGCCCAAGGTGCTGGAGGAGACATATAGCTCGACAGCGCAGCACTAATGGAAGATGAAAGGGATGAGGAGGAAGACAACGTGGTGGAGAACGCTATGTGATTACAAAATGGTTGTTGACATAGGATTTGCAAGTAGAAGACAACGTACACAGCGTAATTGATTGACGAGAAACAAAGCTCTTAATCACTAATCAGCGTGATTTGCAAGCAGACAATGGTTGATCGGAAAGACATGACTTAGTGGGCGGACGGGAGGACTGAGGAGTCTTCTCCGACGAGCAGCACGTGCAACTCTTAGTCACGGTTGTTCCACATATTAAGAAATGGTTTCGCCCAGATTTACAAGTAGATATGGGTCGGACTCTTACTCACTCTTAATCACCGCTCGTTCCAGATATTAAAAACAGGTCTCGGCTTAGAGTGATTCCTGTAGAACAAAAGCGGTCTAATTGTGCTGTCATTTGCAGGTACACAGTATATTTTCGGGTTTTGAGGGTATCCGTTCTCGGGTCGGATTTTTTGCGGATCGGGTATTTGCGGATTTTTCAAGTTAGTACATTTTCGGGTTTGACCCAGATTCGGATTAGCTACAAACAGGTCGGGTCGGGTTTTGGTCGGCTTTATAAAAACCCGACCCGTTGCCATGCCTAAGCACAGCGTTGTGATATGTAGATAATGTAATGCAAAAGATCAACAAAAAAACGATTTAATATAATGCTATATACAAGGTTATATTAACACCATTCGGTATGGCTCCTTCAGTTTACCCCTATATTGTATACATGGATTTATCGTTATGGGAAGGAATTCAGAAAATGTGGGAAAATAACAGAAATGGTGCAGCGTTCTGGAGTAAGGTGTGCCAGGGGAAATCCACAATTTAATCACAACTCTTCTAGAAAAACAAATAAATGTGAAATGAGAATGACGGATTACAAGAAATTTGCACGATGATTTCCTAGAGCAGCCTATAAAAGAATGATGAATTTTATCTACAATAATGATGTATAAAAGATTATTATCAAGTCATAGGAGGGGGAGGAGACATGCAAATGGTGGTGTAGTGGAGGAAGAGGGATGGAGACATAATATTTATATTTTCTTTTAAATAGGGGTTGGTTTAGGCCACTGTGTGTCCAAGGCGTGTCCATGCCATGTCCATGCCCAGAAAAAGTGGACACTTTGAAGCAGTGACCACAGCGTGTTCGTGTCTCGTATGTGTGCTTCCTAAACATTTAGCAGTTTAGCATCAGTCTGTTTAGTCTCTGACCATTCACACAAAGACATGATTGATCTTACATAAAAAATTGTGAAAGTCTACCACGTGAAAGTTAATTCCTCAAGGTCTGTTACAGCCAGGCGAATGTTATCACAGGAAAAGGTCCATCCCAGAAGACAGTCCCAAATCCCAATGAGATCAAGGGCCTACATAGTGCATTGCTCTGCATTAAAGATCTAGGAACACTACTGAATTCAGAACTCAAAAAAAAAAACTTCGTAAAAGAGAAACGATATAATCACTTAAATATGTATAATCATTTAACTGTACTAATCTTGTTACCATATACACATTTAAATTATTAATATGACATATCTAAGACATTAAATCTAGATATAATTAAGTAATAAACCACATTAATTACGTACACAAAAACAACCCACGTACAACCTAAAGCCCAACCCAGTTCGTTCAACTAGAGCGCTCTAACAAATGGAATGTTGCATACTCTAGGGGGAAGTGAAAAGTCATCCTATTCACCATTGATCAACACACACAGTACTCCATCTACTACCACCTGAGTGTTCCCCCCCCCCCCCGGCTATTATTTACACGAAGGTTATGCTGCATCAAACTCTAATCTTGGTATGAATTGAATGTAGTTCTAATTTGTTGAGATGCAAAAGTTTACAGCTAATTATTTATGGTGATCTTAAGCTAGAAAACTGAACTTGACATATCAACAATAATTTGACATTTAAATATATATGATCCTTCAAAAAAATTTTAATTTCATAATGAGTCTCAGTGCTACAACTCTGGTCAGGTCAGGATATTTTGCCAACCACTACGACCAATTTAAGACAAAACCAAACCGAACTAAAAGCCATCTTATTGAAATTTGTCCTAAATAGTTGTGGTAAGTCGATGTGAAAAAAATTGATCTACCTTTACACACCAAAAGAAGAGATAGACCATGTACCCAACACCTTTGTGACTAGATGTGTGTGCATTGCAAAATAAAGTTGAAGGAGAGGCATTGCATGATCAATGAGAAACCCAATAGCAACTAAACATTGATCCTCAAAATTTAGTTTCTGTCTATACCAACAGAGACGGCCGTGATAATGATGATGATGATGACCTATTACATGACTCGAATATCACCAGATTTTATGCAGGCCAGACTGATAGTACGTCACGTGTTGAAAGGCCATTACCATCCACTGGCACTGAAACATGAATCCCCACCAGATCCTAACATATATGTTGGTTTTGGTTCCGATGCAGAAAGGCCTCCCATATTTTCATCAACTTCCATTTCGATCTCTCGCAGATAGATATTCAAAACAGCTTGAAATATTTACAACATTTGGTAATCTTGCATAATTGTAGCATGAAGATTTTGCTATATCTATGCATGACTATTTTGACCACTTTTAATATTGCACTTTAACGCAGTAAGCTATGAGGTTGATAGCCAACAGTGTTTTGAAAAGCAGTAATAGGTGTAAGGGCGGACGGGGCATCAAATAGAGTCTCTATATACGGGATGCAGGAGCATAATTGGTTTTGATTTTTTTTTAATAAATTAAATATACATTTACAAAAATTTATTTATTGACCATAAATAATGTATAAAATCACATAAAACCAAATACACACAAGACCAGAAGACTACAACAATATATGCTAATGTATGAAAGAACACATTAACACATTGTTGCATATAACTGGTTGACCAAATAATAACAACAAATATATGCTGATATAAAAGACAATCAACTGACTTATTACTACTGACTTATAACAAATAATAAAAAATATATTGCTGATAAGTGATTGCAACAGTAGTATTTGAAATGGAGATGGAAGGAAAACAGGGCAGGAATAAGGGACAAGGTCAGTCTTAGATTAATAGTTGGTTTAAGGGGGGAAGTGGAGGACTAATTAGAGTAGGGGGCATCCATTTGCATTGAATAAGTACTCAGAAATAATATGACGATATTTGAGAAGAGAAAATAAACAAGAAGAAGAGATTCAATGAACATTAAACTATGTACTTATCGAGAAAATAGGGAGAAAAAACAAAATATGTGAAAAGGGTGAAGGGATGTAAATGTAATGACCAAAAATAGGTTTAAAGAAAAATATTGTAAAACAATTACCGTAGCTATTGGATTCTAAAAGGCGGCAATTAATCGGTCCTGGACCGATTATAGGTCCGATTTGCTATATACAGAGCGGTAGGTATACCAAACCGATTAATCAGCCGATTAGGCCAATTTCCTGAACACTGATAGCCAAAACGTTGACAACTAGAGAAACCCAAAAAGCTCAACAACATTCTAATTTTGAATTTCCAAGACATTTTAATTTGTATTTGTTAGAGAGTATATTAGCCTATTTAGTTAATATGTTAATTAGTTAGTGGGCCTTTAGTGTCTCGGCCCGTTTAGATTACTTGGGACACAAGTCTCAAGGTTTCTCCCTAGCTCCTATATATAAGACATGGGTGTCTAGTCTTGTACTCATATAATCTCATTGCATTCAATCCAATCTTATTTTTCACATGGTATCAGAGCGGTGAACAGTAACGACAGCGTGATTAGAGCGTGTTCGCTCCTGAGGGAAACCTAGCCGCCGCCCCTCCTCCCTCTCCTTTCCGGCGCGCATGCAACCCTAGCCGCCGCCGCTCATCTTTCCAGAGAGCAACCGAGGGGAAGAACCCCCGCCTGTGGGCGGTCGCCGCCGTTGCCATGGCTTAGGCCGGCTGCCCGCTAGACATCTCCCGGCCTCCATGGCATATATTTCTCTTTCTCAAACGATCTAGTTTTCTTTCTGTGTGTCGGCACCATCACCTTCCCGGCGCAATCATCATCCTTCTCGTACAAGCGCCGCCACCGGCGATCACCCAGCCATCATTCCGAGCGGCCAGTAAAAAGCAGCCACCATCCGCATTCGTCGACGCCGTCGCACTCATATTATTCAGCAACCATCTACCGTTGCATCGTCATGATGTCCTCAGCTCCAGCCTTCGTCGTCTCATAAGGAGAGGCTCCGCACTTGACTCTGCATGCAGCCTCATCGCATGCAATATCTCTGGAGTCATGCAGGAGACCAGTATCATCTCTTTCGTTGCGGCCAAGTGCTACATCAGCCGAGCGACACAATCATTGTCATCTATCATGCTGCTATGTGGCTGCCATATCATCCAGCAACCATATCCCCAACCGCCGATCACACCATTCATCCGTCGCCGTCATCCATGCCCCTGGTCGCTGCTGCACTGCTGCTCTTCATCTCGTCGTTGTTGCCCCAACGTTTTCGCCTATATTTGGCTGAAGCACGATCACCCATCACTCTCCACCGCTACCAAACAACCCTATTACTGCCCTCATATGCCAGATGCCTATTGATATTCGAATCTGTATAGATCCATTTATTTTTCTATCCGGATCTTACATTGACCCATTTAGCATATTCTCTCCGGTTATCGGTTTCATTCTCCACATATTACACATCTCCATATACACAAAATTCTCTCAAATTCACCAATTCCTTTCCCACCCACCCATATCATGTGTGTATCCCTTTCCACAGTACGGGGGGTCATATATCCATTTCTCCACACCAAACACTCACTCTCGTCGTATTTGGTGTGCGGGGGGGAGAGAGAGGAGAGGAAGAGAAGAGAGAGAGAGAGTGTGTGTGTGTGAGAGAATATGTATGAGAGAGAAAGAGAGTATGAGAAGAGATGATATATGTATTATTCAGGCTATATATGTTCCAGGCTATTATCTTCATGGAGCTTCACATTGTTCAGCACATCCGTTCTCTACTTCCAGACAGCATTGAAGGATCTTCATTCAGAGTCAACACCAAGTTATCCGCGTTATGTACGTCAGGTGTACGTCAGGTGTTGGTGTACTTCTTCAGCTGCATTTACATGAGACGGATGGGTGCTTCTTCAGATTTCAGAAGCTTAGCAAGCATCTGCAAGGTTGATAGTTGATCCAGAGATATCTTCACCGAGCTGCTTCATCACGTCTTCTCTGAGCCGCATCTATTATTTCGACATCACCTGTTGCTGATCTACTTGGGACTTTCCTTGATGGATGATATCTCCTTTCCCATCAAGACCCCAAGGTTCATGCGTCAGAGTTATGGTACATGCATCGTATCACCAGCATATCGTCCGTTCGTGTTCGTGCCACGTTATGCACGCCTTCTCAGACGGTTTGAAGACACCACTACTACTACATCATTGAGAGATCCACGTCTGTGCCGCGTTAAGTACGTATTCCAGTGAAGTTGTCGTGGTCGTGGTATGGATGATCGTCTGCTCCAAGTGGCGAATTACTGCTGTAGTATCAGGTCCATTCTTCATATGCTCTTCATATGCACTTCAAAGAAAGACATTCTTCAAAGCTCGAGTATTTTCAGCCTGCAGAGTCATCATCACTATATGATTCAAGGGGAGTATTGATTAAGGGGGAGTAACATCTTTTGTATGGGAGTGATATCTATATTTTATCTTTCATTTATCATTTCTTTTATCGTTTTATCGAGTCTTGTAACCTCCAAGCTTTGGACATGTGTTTCACCCATGCTCCAGCTTGTGGGGGAGTGTTAGAGAGTCTATATTAGCCTATTTAGTTAATAGGTTAATTAGTTAGTGGGCCTTTAGTGTCTCAGCCCGTTTAGATTACTTGGGACACAAGTCTCATGGTTTCTCCCTAGCTCCTATATATAGGACATGGGTGTCCAGTCTTGTACTCATCTAATCCCATTGCATTCAATCCAATCTTATTTTTCACAGTATTGAAGAGGCCAGTTGATGGTTGTATAGGCGGCCAGGCGTTCCATATGGACGCCCAGGAAGCCTAGGCGCCCAGGCGGAGGCCCAGGCGTTTCCGGGCGTTTTTATATATATCTTGTTTATATATATATATATATATATATATATATATATATATATATATATATATATATATATATATATATATTTATATATATATATATATGTATGTATCTTGTTTTAATAAATATATATATATATATATATTAGTAGATATATCTAAATTGCTTATATAGTAGAAATAGTACATTCGAAAATCTGAATTTGTAGCTCTTTTTTAGAAGATATTTGCCATTTTCCTTTATTGGGTTTTTGTAAAGCCGATTTGAGTTAATCACAAAATTGATTACTCATAATCAGAAATCAGAAATGTCAACTATATTTGTATTTCTATTCATGAGGCTATACATTTATAAAACAAAACAGTAGATTAATAAAGTCAAATAGTAGACAAGTTAAAACAGTACATTAATACTAATCAGTAGATAAATTAATAAAAAACAGTAGATTATAAATACAAATCAGTAGATAAGTAAATACTAATCAGTAGACAAATAAATACAAATCAACAGATAAGTAAATACAAATCAGTAGATAGAAGCGCGACCAAAAAAAAAATCAGTAGATAGAAAATTCAAAACATTAGATAAGTAAATACAAATAAGTCATAAATAAATGCAAAACATTAGATAAGTAAATACAAATCAGTATATAAAAAAAATCAAAGTGTTAGATAAATTAATAAAAAATGTCAACTATATTTGTATTTCTATTCATGAGGCTATACATTTATAAAACAAAATAGTAGATTAATAAAGTCAAACAAGTTAAAACAGTACATTAATACTAATCAGTAGATAAATTAATAAAAAACAGTAGATAATAAATACAAATCAGTAGATAAGTAAATACTAATCAGTAGATAAATAAATTCAAATCAACAGATAAGTAAATACAAATCAGTAGATAGAAAATTCAAAACATTAGATAAGTAAATACAAATCAGTATATAAAAAAATCAAAGCGTTAGATAAATTAATAAAAAATATCAACTATATTTGTATTTCTATTCATGAGGCTATACATTTATAAAACAAAACAGTAGATTAATAAAGTCAAATAGTAGACAAGTTAAAACAGTACATTAATACTAATCAGTAGATAAATTAATAAAAACAGTAGATAATAAATAAATACAAATCAGTAGATAAGTAAATACTAATCAGTAGATAAATAAATACAAATCAACAGATAAGCAATATAAAATCAGTAGATAAAAAAATTCAAACATTAGATAAGTAAATACAAATCAGTCATAAATAAATACAAAGCATTAGATAAGTAGATCAGTAGATAAAAAATTCAAACATTAGATAAGTTAATACAAATCAGTCATAAATAAATACAAACCATTAGATAAGTAGATCAGTAGATAAAAAATTCAAACATTAGATAAGTTAATACAAATCAGTCATAAATAAATACAAAGCATTAGATAAGTAGATCAGTAGATAAAAAATTCAAACATTAGATAAGTAAATACAAATCAGTCATAAATAAATACAAAGCATTAGATCCGATCAGTAGATAAAAAAAAATTCAAAGCGTTAGATAATTAAACTCAAAGCATTAGATAAATAAATATAATCAGATAAAAAAGTACAACTCAGTTGATAAACAAACATAAATCAGTAGATAAAAAAGTACAGCTCAGTTGATAAACAAACATAAATCAGTAGATGACTAAATAATTTTAAGAAGTAGATGAACGAATACAAAGCCCTAAATTTAAATAATGTGATGAATCAAAAATCATTAGATGAACAAATCAGTAGATAAGTAAATATAAATCAGCACATAAGTAAATACAAATCAGTAGATAAGTAAATACAAATCAGTACATAAGTAAATACAAATCAGTAGATAAGTAAATACTAATCAATTGATAGGATTCAGTAAAAAAAAAAAAAAATTACAAGTATTACTTCTGGGCGCCCAGGTTGAGGCGGGCCTTGGGCCGCCTAGGCGCCGCCTGGGCGCCCGCCTGTACAACTCAGCAGTTGACGGTATCGCATTTCATTTTGTTAAATTATATTCTGCAGTTTTTAACTTTATATGGTATGGTAATTCTATTCATATGTGATATATCTTGTATTTCAGTATATTTGTGTCTGTTACATAATTGCATTATCTACCTACCTAGGGGCGGACGAGTTATGAATTTGTGTTATATTATCACTTGTAAATTTGATTTATCATATGATTAGCAATTTTCTACCTAACTTCCCATCAAATTCGCATCATTTTGTTCCAAAAAATGGCATCACCGAGCATTTGCAAACAAAAAAGATGCTAATGGGCATGTGATAGTGACAACACAAGTCAGGAGTAATTTTACAAGTAAGAAAAATGCTATTCAGCATCACCAAGCATTTGCAAGCAAAAAATATCACATATGAAAATACAAAGTTATTATCATCTATTTTAAGTTTTACAAGATACAATATTTCATAGTCACTAATCATCTGATACTCATTTTTTGTAAGTTATCGTTGGGGAAAAGGGCTTGGTTAAGTCACATGGTTATTTTGGCCAAGGAAATAAAAAGGTGAAATTCAGCAGTGCTTGACCTGAGGCCAGGCTGTTTCATGGCCAGTTGTTGGCCGAAAACAGGCTTGAGCCGTCCCTACAGCAGTAGAAATGTTGAGTACGTGGACGAGATCCAGTTTTAAAACCTTGGTTGATTGGAGTTCAAATACTTCCTAACGTGAGCATAAAGGCTGCATGAAAGGGGAGTCTTAGGATCCAACGACTCTTTTGGGTTTAGTAAAGGTTGTCAGCATGTATAATATATTAGAATATGGATGGTGATCCCAAGTGAGCAACTTGCATTATTTCCTGGGCGGATTTTTCCTTGATTCCATGTGAATTGGCAAAGCCCTGTTTATTTAGCGAGAACTCAATTAGAAATCTTTTGGAATGTCTTTTTCACTAGTGGCTCAGTATGTATGGAAAATTTCTGCCCAACAATACCATAAAATTATCCTCCTTTCCGAACCACCTTCACCCCTAAGCTGTCCTCAATCCCTCCCCGCCTATGTACCACACAAAACCTTGGTTGATTGGAGACTTTCAAATACTTCCTAACGTGAGCATAAGAACTAGCATGAAAGGGGAGTCTTAGGATCCAATCGACTCTTTTTGGTTTAGTAAAGGCCGTCAGCATGTATATTAGAACATGGATGGTGATGCCAGGTAAGCACTTGCCCTATATCCTTGGCGGGTTTTTCCTTGATTCCATGTGAATTGGCAAAGCCCTGTCTTTTTAGCGAGAACTCAATTAGAAAGCTTTTGGAATGTCGTTTTCACCAGTGGACCTCCTTCCCCCACCGCCTTCACCCTTTAGATGTCCTCAATCCCTCCCCGCCTATGTACCCAAAAGATGCAAATTTATATGAAAGAGGGTTCATCATACACAAGGAAACATATCTACCATACTGACTTTTTTTTAGTATGTATATATATTACCAACATGCCCAAATCAGATAGAAGTAATATTTGCATCACACATAATCTTGCATCCTTTGCATACATAGATTAAACTACTGCCACGCATTGATATTTCACCAATGACGCCTCAGAGGCTCAGAGTACAACATCATATGTAATCATCCTTAGCTGGCATATTCAGACTATTTCTAGCTTACTAACATAAGTTTCTGAGGTATTATCGGTCTGCTTGTACAGACTACAGAGCTGCAGATAGTCAAATAAATTGACTTAAAATTATCTTGATGTGTGTGTTTGTGTGGGTGAGCAAGCATGCATTAATACATACAACTAAACAGGAAGTTATATGTTTTTTCTGATATTATTTTGAAAGGTATCAACAAATTAGAGCGAGATAATTGATACATACATCAGTAAGTGCTGGTTGCGGAACTTGTTTGGCAGTTTCAAATGAGTCCAATATAGGCCTTACAACTGCAGGAAGAAAGAGACCTGAAACAATACAAGCCAAAGGGGAAAAATTAAGTAATACAATGGCGAATGTCATATCAGTCTTGATACGAAAGGGATGCAACTAAAATGTAGGTACAAAGAAATCGAATTTCCTTCAAATTCTTAACTTACGAAAGTAGGAAATGCAACAACTGATCATTCCTCGTAAAAGCCACTCTTTGGCAAATGGTAGGGTACCCAAGTTTTAAACGGCTGTTACCAAGTACCGAGTGTGATGAGTGGTCCAATTATTGTGAGGTGAATTCTCATCACACCCTCCCCTCTTTTTTCCTTGTGCTTTATTTTTGTTTCTGAAATAGTAAACTTGGGAATTATTCATCCTGGACTACACTTGGAATTAGATTGGTTGGTCATCCACGTCTGAGCTAGATTTATTCTTATCATGGTGAGGCAAATTTAAATACCACATCAAAGATTGAATTTCTCAATAAATTAGCTGAATTTACAAATATAGTAGCCAATGTTAGACCAATTCTGAACTATGATATTTGTGAAATTAAGGTACCCCAAAGTACGCTTAGTTCAATAGACATGGTGAGGCAAATTTAAATACCACATCAAAGATTGGGATTTCTCAATAAATTAGCTGAATTTAAATATATAGGGTTCCAATGTTAGACCAATTCCGAACTATGAAACTTACGAAATTAAGGTACCCCAAAGTACGTTTGATTCAGTACACATCCTATCGGGCTTGATCTTTTCCTACAATTATCTTTCATGTGATTCAACATCACCTCAAAACCACACAATAAACAAGAGTGAGATCCATCTACTTCACATCGAGTCTCTCTACAGTCGAAAGAAGGTGTGAATCGAGTGATCCATTCCATTTGGTAGTCCAGCCCATGCGAGGGTCATCTAAAAACAAGCGAGTCTCAAAATTACTTCATCCAATCAAAGTGAAGTTAGCTGACCTGTTGTTTTTGCCAAAGGATGTTTTCTACGAATGTTACTGATCCAACCGAAGTTGGCTAAAACAAAAGGCCATCAACTTTTTCATACTCGGGCTAACTAATCTAAATCCAAGATATAGAAGAAAGTCAATCTATTCAAGCAGATTCATTTGAAACCATTTTTAGAGAAAAACAAGTAATATTTTACAAGAAAAGTCTATAGATAATTTAGTAAATCTATTCAGATTATCATTAGACAGTTGTGAAGTTAATTTCTATATTACAAGATGTGTACCTAGGAAGCACGGACAGTTCCCGAAGGCTGTTGTGACAATCCTAGACACATGTCCGACAAGGGCAGGCGATGCACATGCTTGGACACGCGGTGCATACAGCGATGGCGTGTCTAACCTCTTTTTGTGATTCCAAGGATGGACACGACGTGGGCACAGCCACGACACACTATAGACACAGCTTGGACATGGCAGGACATGACCAACCTAGACCAGGACACGACCAACGATATGAAAATACAAGAAAAAGACCTAAATCCCCTAACTCCTCTTAAGACTCTAGCTTCTATTCCCGACTAACCAATTGCAGCCCAAAGATGTAAGATTTTACGACCAACTATCACAGCAGTCCCTACCCCTCCAGTCATCTCTACTACTAGAGGCAAGGAAGCACATAAGCGGACACGGACACGGACACGGCTGTGGACACGGACACGGGACACGGTGATTTTGGAAAACATAGGACACGGACACGGCTATGGACACGACATTTTTTTAAAATTAATATATATATATAACACACAAGAAATAAAAAAATAGATAATTAGACAATATAACTTAATTTAAGATAAAGCTAAAAAATGAAACCAATTGGGGATTGTATAACCACAACATTGAAACATTGAAGTAGAATTATCCATAAAAGAGGTCTTTTCATTTTTATGTCAAATACAAGTTTAAAAAAAGACAATTTTACTTCCATTCGTATTCAATGTGTAATACCCAAAACATGACGAGATATAAAAATTAAAAAGAAGAGGAGAGACCGGTAGATTAAATAAGAGAGATGGAAACATGAAAAAGTAGAATTCAATTTCAAGATTTTAATGTGTATGATGAGACTCATGTGAAATGATGTAAAGAAACCCCAAGAACTGAAGTTGTGTATTTTGAAGTCTAAAAGAATCAAAAGACAAAAAGATAGGAAATTTTAATAAAGAATAAGCATTTTTTGCAATTCCAGTAGCCTAGTCTAAGAATAGACTAAATGGATTCAGTCCCATGCTATGTTGTACGGGCGGGCGCCCAGGCGGCGCCTAGGCGGCCCATGCGGCCAATGGGGTCTCCATCTCTGGGCGCCCAGCATCAAAGGCTATGCCAGGCGTGCTAGGCGGGCCAGGCGGTCTAGGCGTCCGCCCAGGCGGGCTAGGCGACCCGCCCAGGCGCTACTTAATTGTATTTACTCATATGCTTATTTGTATTTATCTATCTACTGTTTTTATTTAGTTATCTACTGATTTGTGTTTATTTATGTATTCATTTTGATACTATTTAATCATCTACTGATTTACTTTAGTTATCAACTGTTTAACTTTATATATCAACTGATTTGTATATATTATATTTATTCATCTACTATTTGTATTTATTTATGTACTGATTTGAGAATTGATTAATCATCACTGATTTATATTAGTTAATCAACTGATTTTTATTTATTCATCTACTTATTTGTATTTATTCATCTACTGCATTTATTCATCTACTGTTTTTTATTTAGCTATCTACTCATTTGAATTTAGTTATACTGCTTCTGAAATTATATAAGAATCTACTGATGTCACTTTATTTATCAACTGATTCGTATTTACTTTTCCACTTATGTATTTATTCATCTACTTATTTGTTTTTATTTATTACTGTTTTTATTTAGTTATCTATTGATTTGTGTTTATTTATGTACTAATTTCAATATTATTTAATCATCTACTGATTTAACTTTATTTATCAACTGATTTGTATTTATTGTATTTTATTCATCTACTATTTGTATTTATTTGTGTGCTGATTTATGAATTATTTAACCATCTACTGATTTATATTAGTTTATCAACTGATTCGTATTTAATGTATTTATTCATCTACTATTTGTATTTATTTATATGCTGATTTAGATATTATTTAATCATCTACTGATTTATATTAGTTTATCAGCTGATTTGTATTTATTCATCTACTAATTTGTATTTATTCATCTACTGAATTTATTCGTCTACTATTTTTTATTTAGTTATGTACTAATTTGAATTTATTTATGTACTGATTTTGAAATTATATAATCATCTACTGATGTAACTTTATTGATCAACTGATTTGTATTTATTTATCCACTTAGTTGTATTTACTCATTTACTTATTTGTATTTATTTAGCTACTATTTTTATTTAGTTATCTACTGATTTGTGTTTATTTATGTACTGATTTTGATATTATTTAACCATCTACTGATTTAACTTTATTTTTCATAAATTTTACATGTATCCATTAAATTAATCTATCTATCTATCTATCTATATATATATATATATATATATATATATATATAAAACGCCTGGAAACGCCTGGGCCTCCGCCTAGGCGGTCTGGGCGTCCCCAGGCAAAGCCTGGTCGCCTAGCCGCCTATACAACCATCCCATGATGTGCCACGCTGCTGAATTTCGGAATATTGACCATTAGACATACATAAGAGTCTTTAAGTCGATACCTAGTACTCAGTAAATGTAGATGTCATATAAATTTTGAGACTGTTCATAAGGAATTTATTTAGATACACAGCAGCAATTAATATAAATACACAACTGGATATTCAAGAAAGTGATAAACATAGAAACATTGATAGAACAAAGAAACAATGGATAAAGGTTGATAGTTTCCCTCAGTCAATCAGTTTTCCAGAACTAGAGGGAGGCCCCAAGCCCAAGAATAGATGAATGAGTTGAGAGATTATATAAAAACAAGAATAGGGAGAGAGTTGTTGCTGCTCTGGACTTAGATATGTGATAAGAACAGCAAGAATACAACTGCCACCCTCTTGCGAACTGAGCTGGATTTGATCTATCAGAGACATGTTTAGCTGCCTAGTTATGTGACTATGTTAGTGGAAAGGCAAGCCTGTTTTGGGCTGTAAATGGGCCTGGCCGTGTCCAAGCCGTGTCCACCTATAAAAAACAAAAAAAATGTTGGACACGGCTGGAGAAGTGTCCAATATGTATTTAGGCGTGTCCACGGAGTACGGGTGTCCAATACGTGTCAAGACACGGGTACGGCACCTGTTTTGAAGTGTCTGTGCTTCCTAGACTAGAGGTGATATTAATTAGCAATAGTTGTTGTTGCCCTTGAAACAGGCGCAAGGAAGTTGTAAGCAGCTTGTCAATGCGTAGGTTGTGCGCAGCAACAACAAGCAACAAAAGCCACCAACATTAGCCTCCTCTAGGTTCTCCTCTCCTTCACCATCCGAGTCTTCATCCCTTCTCTTCATCTTCCAACTCGTCAGCTGACACATTTCTCACCCTCTCTCCTCCACCTCTTCTCCTCCTGAGGTAATACGTGTCTAGTCGTTCTCCTCTTCTTCTACTCGTCCACTAGCTTGTCTCAACCACCCCCTCCTTTCTTCAACAAAAGTCCTTTTTTGTTGTTGTCTAGTGTTCATTACTCATCCACCTCTGCTGGTACTAAAAAAAATTGTAATCATCTTCCTTCACCACCACTAATCATGATTTTTCTACCCCAGAGCAGCAGTATAATAAAGGTAAACGTCATTATTCCCTTTTGGACTGGTTGAGGGCGACGAGGTATTCCAACCGTCGGCATTGTGGTTCGTATACACACTCTTATCCTCTAAAATACAGGACCCACCCCGTTTCTGCCGGTCCTTGTCCAAGAAGTACCCCAAAAAAGGATCTCTTTGTCTCCTTGGTCATTTTGGGTAAAAGAAGATGTGAAAACATATTTTTAGAACAATAATGTGTTCTAAGATTGATGTGGGAGAGAAGAGATTCCATAATTAGGTTTTATATAAGAATAAGAATAAGATGACTTTTTCTACTATATATCCATAACAATAAGAAAAGATTTATCGGATTTGCTATCCTAGCAAATGGTGATGAGACGTGATTCGGCATTTTTGGAGCACAAAACCCATGGCTTCCATTAGGGTTGTAGGTGTAACCAACCTGCTGCTAAAGATAGAGCAGAAAGAAATAATAGAAAAGGAGTTCGGTCTAAAGAATTTCATTGGTGCATACATTTATCCACTAGGTCAGTCCAGTTAGTTTTTTGAAATTAGTTTTAGTGTAGCAACTATGTTTTGATTTATTCTCCTGTTCTCAGTGTTTCATAATTGAACCTTGAACTATTTCATGTGATGGAAGCTGTTGTAATAGATGCAGCTTTAGTGTGCACAATTCATGCTGCTACTATAGAAAATATATACATATATTGTTGTGTCCAGCAAAACGACATCATGCCCGTGTCGCCGTGTCCTATATTTTTTAAAATCGTTGTTTCATGTTTGTACCCATGTATGTGTTCATGCTTCCGAGATGCATACATATAATATATACATATATTGCCGTGTCCAGCGAAGCGACATCATGCCCCTGTCCTACATTTTTTAAAATCATTGTTTCGTGTTTGTACTCATGTATGTGCTTGTGCTTCCTAGATGCATACATATAATATATAAGCTCGAACTCGGGAAAAGATTTAAGTATGTATTGTAATTGTTTTATAAGAGCATGCAAAGTTGCATTCGTATACAGTATGGGAATCTGGTTGTGAAATATTCATTGCCATAAAGTAATACAATAGTGTACAGTCCCCTCTAACCAAGTTACTTTCATATCATAGGATTTTAATTTCTAAGGTATAATATAAAAGATTCTCAAATATTGTGTTTCTGGTAATGGAATTCCAAATAAGTCATTCTTTGTATAAATTTTCCACAACCCTTCTACTTTTGCATCTTTTGTATGAGTAAACTGAAGGTTTTCTGTTCATTATACTGAACCTATAAATTTGTAAAAGTGCTCATTTCATAGTACTATATGAATATAAATCAAAATTTTCAACTTTGAACAAGTTGACCTAGATATCTCTCTCTGTGCGTGTGCGGGTGCGTGTGCATGTGTGTAATCAAGCTAGAATACACTCGAGTGTACAGGTCACATCGTACACCCCAATGGTGTTTGTCTATTTAGACCATATATTTGCAAATTCTAATCCATTGATCTTCACTGTTATAATAATAGACCATATACAAAATTTGAGCCCATTTGGATGAGTGTAGTTCACTCATCGAAGGACAACAAAATTGACGCACATAACTAATTTGAATACATGATTTTGCATCTTTGAATGCATGATCTATAAGTGTCCAAATGAGCTCAAATTTATTATATAGAATGTTCTTAAGATATTTAAGAATATCAACAGCTTATATTTTCAAAATAATTGCTTCATGATGGAAAATGATTGAGGTGTATAGCGTCTCCAGTAAACTCGAGTGTATTCCATCTTAACTCTATATATATGTATATATATGTATATTCAGATATAAATGTATATCTATATAGGTCTCAACAAGATGAATGTGGCCGAAATGCGTATACTGAGATGGATATCTGGGAAGACAAGAAAAGATCGCTTGAGAAATGACTACCAGGAACAAGTGGCGATGGCGAGTATTAAGGACAAGTTGTGCGAGGAATGTCTGAGATAGTATGTGCAGGTGCAACGCAAACCGACTAACGTGTCTATATGGAACAATGCTATTGAATCAAGCACAAATTAAAAAAGAAGAGGTAGGCCTAAATTAACTTGGGAAGAGCTTATAAAGAGAGATTTTGAATCCCCACATCTTGATCAGAATATGACCCACAACAGAGTTGATTGAAAAAGAATGATCCATGTAGCCGACATGGTTGACACACACACACACTTATGTGTGTGCACGTGTGTATGGACATATATAGGCAAACACACAGACACAAGCAAGCGAGTGTGCACACTCACACACATATAGAGAGAGCATCTATGTTATCACAATAAGCACATGGTATCCTTGGCACTTTAGCTAATAGGCAAATGATGCCCAAAGAAGCACTAATGCCACTTGTTTCGAGAATCATGATGTCACTGATACCAGTCCTTAGAAGTGGAGCCATTTTAACTGTTCAGACACTTCTTGAGAAACATCCATATTTTATACAATTAATGACTCCTTTAGCAAACATAGTAGTCCATATCCAGACTCCAGTGATAAACTTACTCTCATTTTAAAGCCAGTCATCAAATATCTGCGACTGACATCACTGTTCTGCATTTTCAGTCCCTACTTCTGCGGCTATGGTTTTCCTAAGATCAAATCCAGATGTCATACTTCCACTCATTTTGGTAATAGGTGGTATGAACTCTGATTTACGTGGCAAATTCCAACTGTTAAGCCAGCCGCATTCGGCACAAACTCTTTCACCAATTTAAGACTCTAAACCTACTTATGAGCAATCCCGAAGCGCTCATAAGTTCAAATGCCTAGCGTATTATACAGAGAGACCGATGCAGTACTTACACATACAAGATATTTTACAGAAATAGCAATTCTAGTATAGGGCACGTTTTTCACCGCAATGTCTGCAAAGAACCATCAAAGATGCTTGAGCTGTCCGCAGCTACAAGTCCATTGCGTCTAACAAAACACCCCAAAATACACAGAGAGCTTATACGAGCGGACAAATACCGAAACGAGACGCTCCATTAAGCGGAAATGGGGATCAATTGAAAACGACAGTTAAGAGGAAATTATTTTACCGAATCCCGCTATTAGGCATGAAGCCGCTACGATTGGCTCCTGGACGACGAAGATCTTCAGCCTGTCCATCGCCCCCATCTCGTTCCTTGCTCCGTTCCCCTGGTCGTCACGTCGATTACGTTTTGTCGTCACTCCTCGTCCAGGTTTATGTCAGCGCTGCGACGGGCAAAATGAGAAGGCGAGAACATCGTTTTTTCCCCTGAAGTCAATATCGGTTTTATTTACCTCGCCCTCCGCTAGCGATGATCGGTGAAAAAACCAGCCACCTATAAGCTGCGGTTAGACCTACGGGTGGGTGGGTTAGGTTTGGGTTGGGTCCTTGCGGGTTTGAGTCTCGCGGGTGCGGATCAAAAAGATGTAGTTCTAAACGGGTGGAATAAAGACAAATCTAAACCCGATCCAGCGAGTTGTGGGTTGCCCGTGGGTGCCCACTTAAAATTTTTAAAAAATATATTGCTAGTGTTTGTTTATATAAGATATGGCACAAAACAATCACGTTGTATACATTGTCACGTAATATTTACTTATATATCCAAAAATATGTTATAAGAAGAGTATCAAAATGCAATGCACCCATGAACAGGGCTGCAACATGTCTATTAAAGAAGAGCCCAATTGGATGAATTAAGTTTCAGAATCACATTAGACGTTCATATATTAGTCTTAAATAATGACCACCTACAGCAAACAACAACAAAAAATACAACAATATCTAGTATGAATTGTGGCATCCAAATAAGACGAAGAATAGATTTTGGAAACTAAAACAAAGACCGGAATTTAAGTCAGTTCTAGTCAGACTGAAACTTAAGTCTAGCAATCGCTGCTAGACTTAGGTTCCCGTTTGGTTTGCTTTTGTTTCATGATCCGATTTTGGAGTCTCCATTATTGTGCTTTGTTAACTTGAATTGTAATATGAAATTGTGATATGAGTATAGGACTGATTTAATATTTGCATTACTACTAAGCCGCATGGATACAAAAAATCAGTGTAATTAAGCGGGTCACCCGCGGGTGCCCGCGGATTGCCCATGAAACCCGCTAAGTAAACGGGTGCGTATGGATTTGGGTTTTTCCGGCGGGTGGTAAATTTTGTGACCCAAATCCAACTTAAACGGGTCGACCCATGAGCGCCCGCGGATTTTGACCCAATTTGACAGGTCTAACTGCGGTGCAGAAATGTATTTAGAGTGGGAAGAGACGGCATTACATTACAGGGATAAATAAACCAATAATTTGCCAGAATCACATACATGGCATAAATGGATTGTGTCACTGAAAACTTATTTTGAAGAGGATACGCGCCAACTGAATTTGATGATTTGTTTAGAAGTTCGCTTAAAAACGAGAATTATAATCAAAACAAGACCGCTCTTTTATACGTGATCATAGTAGTTAATGCCGTCTTTCAAGAGAAACTTTCATTGCTAGGCACGTGACTTTTTGTTTTCAAAACAATGTAAGTGGGCTTTTACAAAGCAAAGTTTTGATTGCAGTAAGTCTTTATAATTACAATTATATATCGGTAAAAATCACAATAATCATGTAATCATTAAATTTAAATTTCAAGTTAAATGATGGATGTAGGACCTTGGATTTCACATATCATATTGTCACATCAAATAATTAAGGTGTGAGGTTGGAATGCCTGATGTTCCACTACCCATACCAACAACGGATTAAGTGCACTAATCCCCTATTATTACAGTGCCAAGTCTAAACATGAAAATAGGTCTTACAAAATAGACTAACCTCCTACTAAACTCAGCCACTCCCTTCCACCAAGAGTAGTAGTCTTCAGTGAATTTCCCTACCATAAGCACACCATGTCGGCATGCATAAAAGAACACATAAAGCATACAATGAATTATGAAGGAAACTTTTGTTTCAACTGTAAATTCAACTTGATCAACATGTAATGATGTCCCATGTCCAAGAAACAGATGACTACTCATCCATGGCTAAATCATGCAAGAAAAGCAAGCATAAGCTAAAAACTTGATGGTATAGTACCAAGAATGAACCTAAAAACAAAATAGATGTGAAAGAAAGACTAGACGTCTATTAATAGTGTTGGTATGTATGCCTAGAGAGTCAATCATATAATGATTGTAATGGGACATTTGATACCGAAGATAATGATAAAGGTAATTCTGTCTATTATGTTTGTCTCAATCATGAGATGGTGACACAGACATAAGTAAATGTCTAAAAAATGATACTCGATGACATATGTCTTCAGGTTGAGGACCTGAACAATAAGATCATAGGTATGATAAAAGTACCTACATTCTTGTTATGTCCCTAGTCAGATATTACTGTGGAAGGAAAATAGACGACGGTAATACATAAAACTAGAGTGCTTGATTGGTGACAGAGTCTCATTAGTCATGATATGTGTTATCAAGTCAAGCACATAGGTACATGTTAGAGAATAATGTATTGGACAAATCACCTTGAGAGTGATGCACAGAAACCATAGAATGGTAGTCAGAATCAACTCTCATAGTGATGGTGATGATTGTGGTTCTCAGAGCTAAAGTCACTACACTCATCAGACGTTGTTCGTTGTACTTTGACATCATCCAATGTGACCTTGGATATGGGGGTTGCCATAAAGGTGATTCTCAGGTACTCTGTGACACATGGGGATTGACTGTGAGTGATGTAGATGTCATTTGTCCCTCCTATAGGAGATTGATATCCAGGCCACTTGATAAGCGAGATGGAGAAATGTATGGCCATACTCATGTGATTCAATATGTGGTATGTGATCATGTGCATCTTAGGCAGTCTTCTCTAGTTCAAGGAAAATGGATTGAATGTTAAGAGGATAGTGATTCCTTGCCTCGAGTTCAATCCGAATATCAGAGACAAAGGAACTATATGATCATGATAACACTGATCATGAGTTGTAGGTTGAAGTTGTTCTCCAACTTCCTAAATTACTTGGGTAGCAATGATGTGTTGCTAGATACCGCTCATTGCTTGTGATGTTATAAGTTAGTTATGGGCATTCACTGTCAACGTAATTTGGTACATATAGGGTCACTGTTGAGAGTTTTAGAAAGGGAAAGATTTCGACTCACTAATCACCCACAAGTATACTGGAGTCAATGTAGTTGAGTGTCGAACACAAGGAGCTAGGCTAGTTAGGTGCAAACATGTTAACCTTCATTAATCTAAATCGGATATTAAAGGTTTGATTGATTATACACTGAAGAAATGGAAACTAAAGCAAAGGTTTTAAACAGTAGTGTTAATTAAACAATTAGAAACTTGAGCATAAGATTTCGCTACCATTACCATTATATCACATGAACATACAAAACAAAGATCATTGTTTAATAAGCAAGGAGGTTGTCATCGTCATGCATTTCCCAATGCCATGAGATGGTTCTCAACTTCACATAACGTTCCCACGTTTATTTTTAGTGTCAAACACAACCGAAACCCTCAATAATCTCTAGCCACTCTCGTGGTCGAGAGAATATTGCCATAGATCCTATTCCATACTCCCTAATGCATTCTCCCAAAGCACAATACAAGCATAAAACATGTATAAGAGGTGGCCAACCAAGCATACAAGCAAGAAAATACCATAGGCATTCATGGAAGAAGGCAAATTAAACAACAATAAGCATAAATTTCGAGTTCACATGAACAATTGCATGGGAGCTACTCTCCCATGCTCAAGAAAAGAGCTCTACTCGTCCATAGTGAAGATATGAAGATACATGACAGTAATTTCATAGTTTTGCAGCTTAAGAGAAGGAAAAGCTAGAGGAACCACAGACACAGGCTAAGAGGAGAGAACTCCAGCCAGAGGACAAAGTTCCACCCCTTAGGAAAGCTCCAACTCAGACCAACTTCCCTCGTGGAAAGCTAGAATGAAGGGAGTAGCTCTGTTGCACCTTTGGAGAAGAAAACAGAGAAGAAATAAAGTAGAATGGGGGTTCTTTTGCAAGAAACCACCTTTTTCTATCCCAAAATCACCTTCCTCTACTCTGAAAGTTCTCTTGGGTGTAAAACACTTCAAAATGACCGAGAGTAACCGCCTTTTGGGCTCCAATTCGCTTTTAAAATGAAAGGTAGTCGTTTTTGTTTTTGCAGCACTGATAACGACATGGCGTGTCTGTTGAAGAACACGACGTGTCATGTCATTTGTTCTTGCTCAGTGGTGCCGCTGCAGTGAGGTACACAATGTGTTGGAAAATGACATGCCGTGTCTCTGCCTCTAGGAGGTGAATCAAATGAAGCGCACACGTCGTGTTTGAATAAACATACGTCGTGTGCTTTGGCAGAAAGGTGCAGATGACCTTACTATACCAGGAACACGCCGTGTCCTTAAAAGAACACGGTGTGTTGCCATTTCTTCTAATTTGGGCTAGAAGCTGCTGGAGAATCACACGTCGTGTGTTTTTATGCACACGTTGTGTTCTTTGTCCTGTGAGGCTGGTTGTAAGTGAACACGCTGTGTCCTTAAAAGAACACACTGTGTCTTCTGTTATTTCTTCAGGAATTGGCTTTGGGTTAGCTGCAAAACTTGGAGAAGTCCCATTGAGGTTGGATTTGAGTTAGGCTATCTCCAATTTGACCTTTTTAATACATATCTGCAATCAACATCATGCGATAAGTAAAGAAACTAAAAAAAGTGTGACAAAATGAATATGAATAGAGGCTAAATTGGGACAGAATGAGCTGAAATTGTGTGTGATAATGTGCAAAAAGTTGATATAAAACACACACAACAAATCCCCCTAAGCTTGAATTGTTGCTTGTCCTCAAACAAAAAGGAACATAGAAACGCACATGAAAGAATTTTCAAGCCCATGCATAGATTAACTGAAAGAAAGATGTGTAAGGTTCAGCCAAAAAAGATCAATAGGTTTATACTTATGGCCATCAACTCAACTTAAGCATCAATGAAAAAAGATTTTTAAGTTCAGTAAGGGCGGTTTTAATTTAATGAATCAATCAACTCAACAACACTAAACATAATTTGGATAACCAAGCCAAACAACTGGTGGATGCACAACACTATTTCTCAGCTATTAAGGATACAAATGATGAAGTCCTAGCTAACATTAACAAAATTAGTAGTACTCTCCTCTTTTCCCAAAAATGATATGACAATGGATTATGGGTTCCGACACTCGGCTGCTAAAGTAGGCTTATGCTCATGTGGAGTGTCGGTTGGGGTATTTTACCCTCTTTTTAAGACATACCACCTAACCATCGTGGCCAGATCGGACTTACACTAGGCTAGCATGATATGTGGGCGGTAAAGCCATCTTTTATGGGGTAAGAGGGTGAAGTGTGATAAAAGATATTTTTTAAAATTATTCCACATCATGGGAGAGTCAACTAAATAGCAATATTAACAAGATTTCATTCATTTGTTTCGAAAAAATTTCACTAAAAGAAAGGTTGAAAAATGCACTAAGAGTTTGGCAAGGGTATCTCGTATTCCAAATGATGTTGTGATGTTAATTTACTCACAAGAATTGAAACCATTACATGTTTTAAACAATCAATGATGAAAAAGGTGAGTGTTCAAGCTACAAGTATAAACCAAAAATAAGCGCATGTTGGAGGACAAAGGATTTCAACTAATCTATGCATGTTCTTTACAATTCTTTCAAATGACTGATGAAGGTACAAGAGGACAAGATGGTTCAAACTTGCCAGAAAATTAGCTCATTACATCAAGATAGCCTCACATCATATTGGATTTTGCCACAAAAGGAAAGGAAAACAAAGAACAACATGAAAGCAAAAAGGACATGACATGACAAACAACATGAAAAATAATATAAGTAAACTACATTACTGGCCAGTTGCATCCCCCTAAGCTTGAAATTTTTACTGTCATCACTGCATCAATCAAACCTATGAAGGAAACAACCAGGTACCTGCCATGGGGTGGGTGCATCAGTGGGATGGGCTAGGGCCCGTGTGACTGGAAGGGAAGAACTGGCTGACAAGATCATCGTCATCTAGAATATCAACCCGCATGGGATGTGGAACAAACTCAGGATACTACAGAGGAGTAGGTTAGTGCTATTGTGGCATGGAGTAGTGGCCTTGAGAAAGGTGCCAACTATCCATGCGATGAACCATATCATTCATAGTAGAAAACTGTTGACCCATCAGGTCCATGCGGTTGTCTATGTGGTCAAACCGTTGCTGCAGATAGCCATATAGATGCCTGACATCAGGCATAGCCCAGGAGTACTCCGTATGTGTGCTTGTGGACAAAGGTGTTGGAGCAATAGGGAGTGCCTCGGTACCATCAGGATCTCTAGCTGCATCAACTTCTTCTTCGGTGTTCAGAATGACTTTCTAGTTATCTTTGTTATCCAATGTAATATGCTCAGGATCTGGAATGTCAATGTACTGATCTTTATCAAAGAATTGCCTAAATTTGGTATCATTATTGGCAACCCTTGAGATCAAGCCTACGGAAAGGAGATATTGAATGTCGACTAGGTTTCTACCTGGTGCAGCCTCGAGACCTGTCAGACCAACATCTAACTTTTGTGCTATCAGAGTGATCAAACCCCCACACATTATGTCCCCATATTCCCTCTTCTTCACTCTCTTGATGTCTAGGAACCTTGTAAGGATATAATAGGCTACATTGATCTTGTATTCATACACCATTCCCCACAAAAAGAAAAGATCTTGTTTGCCGCAGACCCCTTGGGTTTCTTTCTTAGCAAAGACTCATGTACTAAGAAGGCAGTGCATATATCTGAAAATGGGGTTGTGAATAGTGGACGCCCTAGCTTGCTTGGCATCATGATGTTCCTCATCTGATATCTCAAACCAGAATTCATGACTGTCAAAAGCTGACAGATAACTAATTGCCCCCTCGTAGTTGTAACATCCCTGACCTGGGTTATGCCTTAACCCTAGAAGTTTTGCTTAAGTAAGTCATTTATATTCTTGACATTATCCTTTGAAAAGTAATTAAGACTAAAGGAGAGCTTATGTTTCAATTTTGGTCCTATTTAAATAATGTTGAAGCAATATTTGCTTGCTTTGGACTAAAGTACAAATTACCCAAGTTGAGGGGTTAACTTGCAAATGTTACATGATAAAATGTTCCTCAAGTGTTGAAGCATCATAAGAATAAAAATGATGCAGAGGTATGGCTTGTGGAAGCCTGAGCACCAAGAAAGAGCTTATTAAGTAATGTTTGTGCATTAAAACCTAGTTTTGGTGTAATGTGCAATTTACCCAAAACCTAGGGTTCAATATGCAAAATACCATTTCTAGAGAGTCCCTAATGTTTCTTGGTATCAATTAGAGTCAAGAAAATCAGAGGGGTGTCTCATTTGAATCTCTTTGGGGGAGAGAGAGAATCTTGATATTAAAATAATCAAGATTTAAGCATGATTGAAACCCTAATTCAATTTAATGCAAAAATAAATATATTAATGGAAGTGCCCTTCAACCAAAAAGGTGATGGCTGAATTTATATAAGTATGGACGACCTTGTGCCTTGCAATGGCACCGAAATATCTAAAGTGAGTGGAGAGCCCACTCACATTAGTTAAAGAAAAAGTAATATCCACTAACTTTTGGATATTATTATTAAATTGATTAAGGTGCTTAATTGTTTTCTTTTAATTCATGGATAAAGAAGAGGATTTCGAAGGGTAGGATGATGGATTCATATGAAAGTAATTAAGGGGGATAAGTGGCACCAATTTAGGGAATTGAAGGATTTTTATAACACTTTCTCTCTCTTGAATTTCCCTTATATACACTCCATTCTTTCACCCACATGAAAGGCTTTTTCGACTCTTCTTTCTTTCCTTACTTTGTCCGAGCACAAGGGAGCTTAGGAGAAATAGGAGGACATACCCCAACCTGTAGGTGAGCTCCTTAATCATTTTCAACCTTGATTTCATGGTGGAAATCGAAATTCAATGCTTATTTTCTTCTCTTCTCCATTCAATCTTCAACTTTAGCCATCCTTTTCATTCAAAGACTTGAGGACGGACCTTGGGAATTTGAGAAAGCTTCATTCACCATTAAATACGTGAAGTTTGAAGCTTGGATTCAACTTTGAAGGTGGGTTATATAACTTGAACCTTTAAATATCATTATTGATTTCATTTCTTCATCATATGTTGATTCCTTTTTCTTTCCCGAATTTCCTTTTGATTAATTGTTGAAATCACCACAAAGATCATATAAAATTTCAAAGGTTTGAAGCGTGAAGATGATGATGTCATCTTATCACACACCTCAAGAAATATCGGGTCCAAACAGTTTCAACTTGAGACCAATCGGTCTCAAGACCGATTGAAACCAAACGGTCTCAAGACCGTTTGGGTGCAGACAGTCTCAAGACCGTTTGGGATCAAACGATCTCAAGAACGTTTGGAGATACTTGCTGATGTAGTTGGATGTTGATCCAATGGTTCTAATTGATTGACTCATAATAGGTTCAGTGATGGATAATGCACTAATTACAAACTCTAATCGGGTTGAAGTGTTGAAACCCTAATTGAATTGAATCAATTTCATGGTTGATGGTTCAAACGGTCTCAAGACCGTTTGGAGGTCAAGGGCTGTGATGGATGGTTGGAGATCTAAGGGTTATATTTTGATGTACTCTCAATGGTCCAATTGATGAATGATTCAATGAAGCAAACCCTAATTGATTGGTTGAAGGAAACCCTAGATGATTCTTTCGGTTTCAAGGTAGTTTGGACCAAACGGTCTTGAGACCGTTTGAGTCCAAATGGTCTTGAAACCGTTTGGAATCAAATGGTCTTCAAACCATTTGAGATCAAATGGTCTCAAACCGTTTGGAGGTCCAATCGGTTTCAAGGTTGATTTATCCAATCGGTTTCTATGTACTTGTAATCAAACAGTTTCAAGGGTTGAGTGCCCAAACGGTTTCAAAACCTTTTGGAGGGAAAACGGTCTCAACCCTAGATGCCCAAACGGTTTCAAAACCGTTTGGAGGGCAAACGATTTCAAAACCATTTGAAGGTCAATGAGGTCAAAACCGTTTGAAGGTTCAAAAGTATCAAAACCATTTGAAGACCTAATGTGATGAAAGATCAATTAGCCCCATGATTGTTAATGATGTATATCAAAGATAATTACAATGGTTTTACCTTTAAGGTACCAGGGTGATTAGTACCCTTAGAGGGGTTAACCTTTGATGCTTATGGAAGCAATATCTCAATACACTATGCTAACCCTAAATGCATGTACTTGAATGAAGGGTTGACCTAATCTAATCAAGCTTGAAGTAATCAACATCCTAGAGAGGATGAGAGAGAGAGGAATTCATAAATATATAATAATCATGTAGTGGTTAAGCCTCAACACTTTCAACATGAATAAAATATGTAATTAGGGTATGATCCTTGATAAAGAGATCATGAAACCCTAATCGAGAAGGTTGATGATCCCTAACCCTAATTTAGGGCAATGCTAAGTGAAACCCTAATCTAGGGTAATGGTGTAATCCTAATATAGGGTGATGTTATGTGAAACCCTAATATAGGGTGATGTTATGTAAAACCCTAATTGATAAAGATGGGAAACCCTATTCCTAATAATGGAATAGTGATTAATATATTGGTAGGTGAAACACCTAAAGAGGTTGATAATGGATAACCTTATATCAATAATTCCCTTACCCGAGATGAGTCCATATCATAGATAATGGTTGAATAATTCAAATAAGTGACTTATGATCAATACATTACATGATAAATGTGATGAACTGGTGCATAAAGTATTAGGAGGGGAAATACCCTAATACAAGATAAGTTGATGAACTTAAGTAAGTTAAAAGTGATAAGGAAAGTGATACATCAAGACATGATAGATATCATATCCAACACCTCAAGGTTGATACACCTTGATGTACCCTAAATCCAATATACATAGATGAATAACACATGAAGTGTGTCATGTCAATTGTTACATTGAGATGTAATGCATTTTGATAAGTGTAGGTTAACTTACCTTAAGAAAAGGTTAAGCCAAGTTAATAAAGCATGATGTAATCATATTCTGGTAAAGATGAGAGAGGAACTTAAATCTTGTGTGATAATTCATTAAATGATAAATTGTGAGAATAAATAAGTATGATTGAATACTTATGATATCAATGTTGGCTCCTAGATGTGTGGAGCAATGAATTAGGGCTTGATCATTAATAATATGATCTTGAAAACCTAAATGGTTAATGATGAAAAACCCTAAACCTAATGAAGGGTGATGATATGTAAGAGAAACCCTAATCGATAAGAAAGGGAAACCCTAACCCTAATGATGGGAAGGTTGTAATTCTTTTGTTGTATAAACCTTGTAAGGCATGTTAAACACTTGAATAAAAGTATAATGATCAATGGCCTTGTGAACCATGTGAATAAGTTGTTACCTAGTGAGAGGTGACAAGATGTAATGGCCTTGTGAGCCATGTGGCAATTTGTTGCCTAGTGAGAGGTGATAAGATACTTAATGGGCCTTGCGAGCCATGTGAGATGCTTGTGTAACAAGTATCTTGAATACCTTGGGCAGATGACCTGGAGGTAATAGTTACCTAATAAGTGGTAACCATGTTCTCCGCGACATAACCCGAAAGGCATATTTTTGAATATGCGGGGGTGATGGGCAAAAATATCTGTACGCCCTAATGGAGGAATTGATGTGAGATAAACATTAAATCTCTCAATTCTTCATTATATGTGTCGGGATGGATGTATCACAAATCTCCCGATGTCGGTATGGATGTACCATGAATCTCCCGATGATGTTTAATGCCGAATCGATGTGAGATAAACACGAGATCTCTCGATTGCGAAGAGAGTGCAGCCGCCGCTGTAGCTCTAGAGTGAAGTTGCCAGTATACTCTGGAAAGCTATTTAGCAGAGACACAAGATGTCCTGCATGTGATCTTGTTCTGACCGAGATAAGGGAGGTCATGGTAGCCGGCTCTTCCATTGACCTTGTATGGCACCGACTTTGGGTTTTGCAACCGAAGGTTGGAGTATGAGCGGTATATCTCATCTCCTCAGGGCATAAGTATGATTGTAAAATGTAATCAGCCGTATAGCATGTTTGCTTAAGGATCGAATACGAAAATCATTGGCTGATGTTACATTTCTTTTATGCACCTTTAGTTGATAGATGATATAATTATGTTTCCTTACATTCCTTGCAAAGCATATAGATGATGTATAATTCTACCATGGGTAGATGCAATGTTATCTTATTCTGTTCATACAATGATGAATACTGTTGTTAATATAAAAAAATCCCCTACTCAGTATATTACTGTTTATCTTCAATAATAATATTTCTGGCAGAGAGTTATATCTCTCGCTGGGACAATTTCAATTGTCTCACCCCCGTGGGATCCAACATTTTTAGGTGAACGAGGACGAGGAGGTAGAAACCATACAATAGGGAAAGGACAACAACATCAAGGACAACAGTGACGTCTTAGGTGGAGATACCGACTGTCGTGTCTTGTAGATAAGAGTCCTATGTGTCGTATCTGTACTCTCAGGTCCTTGGAGTCAGTAGTTAGTGCTTTTATGATCGATCTGAGATTTTGGCATTGAATGCCTCGAGGTTTTATGTTGCTTATGTATAGTTTTGGCAAAGCAACTGTTGTATGTAATCCTCGAGAAGAGATGGTACATGGTATGTACTTTGTGGACCAAAATATATATATAGTACCTTGGTCCTCTTTATAAGAGTTATCTGGAATTGTATCTCTTTGCAAAAAAGTTTTAATTTTTAGTGATTTTTAGTAATCCACTGTTAATGATCGCTTCCGCTTAGTTAATGACGTCTTGTTCGAACGGTGTATCACAATCAGTGGTATCAGAGCTTAAGGTTCGCTGAGTCTACAGAGACATAGGACTAATGTGTTGAGTTTGTTCTAGTATCCTTTAGTATATCTTATAGTGACTTCTGCTCATGCAGAAGATAGAATAAAGCTTAAAGATGTCTGGACTACTGAAGGAGTACATTGCTAAAAGCAATGTTACTACACCAACAGAAGGTGCAAGGGACCAGGCGAGAGAAGAATGACTGCCTGAGAACCCCCAAGATGATCCAACCATGATAAGGAATCCTTCTTTTGATATCACTGTTGGGCAAGTTAGGACAGCAATGATGCATATAGTGGACTATATATTAGCAATACAACCTAGATTACCAGCTCCCAATGATGAAGTGTTGGACTTCAACATGATTCTTGATCAACATCAGCATGTCGAAGCAATAGAAAATGTTAAAAGAAATAGATTACAACCCAAAATCAAGGTTTGCTATGGGTGTAGGCAGCCTAGACATATCAGAAGAGATTGTCTAGAAAAGGATAATGAGGAAAGAATTAAGAAGAGACCTATTCAAACTCAGGAACAGAGAACTAGTAGTTTCAAAAAGGGGAAGTTTTTGGTACCCCCGATACAACCAGTGTCTAGTGCACTAGGGAAATGGCTACCCAGAAAGGGTAAAGGACCTTTTAGACCATATCAATAGAATAGAACTTGTCACTAGTGTAGACAGGTAGGACATCTAATAAGGGATTGTGAAGTTGGAAACACAATGGTAACCCAACCACCGAGGCAGAGACATCAAGGTCATAAGAGAAAACAGTTTCCTAGTGGCACTCAAGGATGTAGACAGACGTCCCAGGCAGGATCAACTGTATTAAATAACAAAGCACAAAGTCAACATCAGGCAACGATAAGATTCTATGAAAAGAATCAGCCTGAGGCAGTAAACAAACTGCGAGATGAGACAGGTCATATGAAATAGTTTCACTCTGATTTATTATTTTATGATTCTATGTGTTAAATATAAGAAAGTAGTTGTTTTTGAGCTTCCTTTGACTAAGTAATATGAGGACACAAGGAAAATGAGGACTTATATTTTACTCAGTATTCCTTTAAATGTTTTATAATTTCTTTTATCTGTGTGAAAAAGGATGAGATATAGAAGTGATGCCTGAACAAACTCCAGGAATGTTAAATCTTGTGTTTATAATGATATGAAAAGTGAGGAACATGATAGAAAATAAAGTGCATACTACCTAATCTCAGTACTTGTAAACCCTGGCCAGGTATATAATTATTGGAGATAGGGCAAGTATGGAACTCTTAGATTGTTATCTTTCTGATTACTCTGATCAAGTGGTCATTCTAAAACAATCTAGTGAGCATAAAGAAACTAGAAATATGGCATGGAAATTTTTATCACATCCTAAGAACAATAAAATGGAATCTGAAATGATCTCAGAACAATCTGTGTGTATGAGGAAGTAAAAAGTATAATCCTCATAATAAAGAGAATGAGGACAAGAGGGATGATCCCTATCTGATAAAGCATGTGTGTATAATAAAGATCTTTTCCCATGATGTGCAAATGGGAAATGTGATAAAATCACCAAATGTTCATAAACATGATAGACAATAACAAAGAAATGAGTAATGACATGTAATCATCCATATAATTCCTATGCTGATAGCAAGGAACCTAGGATGAAACAAAAGTAAATGACTCATGAACAGTTGAAAGATCATGCTATAATTAGAGGAGATAATAATCCCCTCTCTTTGATAAACAACCCTAGGTGATGATGGGGTGATAAGGGGAATATGTTTCTTTGTGTTCTCTCCTTTTAGGGACATGGCAATCAAGTGGGTACTATGACACTTGATGTGCATGGATTAGAAATAATCTAATGATGGATACTTAGAAAAGTATCAGTTCGTCTTGGACTTTTGTTCCACAATAAAGATATGTGTAATAAATAATGTTCCAAAGATGAAAGAAAGATCCTTCTATATGTGTGGCTTTGGTAACAACAACATAGAGATGGAAATGATGAGGATGTGATGTGTTTTTGACACATGTGATGGATACCAAAGTAAGGAATTCTAGTATCTAAGAAATATCAGGTGGTATGGGAAAGTAAAAACATAACTCCTAATTAGATGACTTATGTTGGTTACCTAGAATGGCCAACTATGAAATCAGTCTAGTTACATAAAATAGTATGAACATCGCATGTTAGGGGTTTATGCTCCGCATAAATATAACATCGATAAGGACGTACTAATTGAAGAAACAATTGTAGAATCTTTACGGGAAAAAATTATCAGCTAAATTTAATTCCTTAGAATATCCCTATCTAGATCTATTAAAGCAATTTATATATAACATCTAGAGATACTTCTAAGACAAGTTCTTAATTGGTAAGTATAACATCCCATGATTTGAGGCATCGGATAACATGATCTTAAAAGGAATGATTGTACTACCCATATCACCAAGGTGCACCTCCTTTTTTGGGAGCCCATCTCTAAAGAAATCCATAGTTAAGCGTGCTCAGCTTGGAGTAGTACTAGGATGGGTGACCAGTCGGGAAGTTGATCCTGGCTTGCACGTCAGTGTGGACAAAGTGTGCAGTTAAGGATAGTGGTGGTCTGTGGGGCCAGTCGTCATTCCTGAAACTCTACTAGAGCCTTGGGAAGTGGTCCCAGACGTTAAAAATGGTATCAGAGCCAATTCCCCTCCAATAGGTGGGGCCCACATGGACATGGCATGCCAGTCTTGAGCTGTGCGGTCCAAGCATGTGGGAAAGGGTTGTCCATGGTTGACGTAGCCACCCTTGCACTGGTATTCCGTGATCGGGAGCTGGGTGTCCATGGGCCATTGTGGGTCTGCACTGAAATGGGGAAGAGATTATGAGGCCTTATAGTTGAGCCTTGACGAGGACGTCAAGAGTCTAAGTGGGGGAGATTGTAACATCCCAGGATTTGAGGCCTCGGATAACATGATCTTAAAAGGAATGATTGGACTACCCATATCACCAAGGTGCACCTCCTTTTCCGGGAGCCCATATCTAAAGAACTCCATAGTTAAGCGTGCTCAGCTTGGAGTAGTACTAGGATGGGTGACCAGTCGGGAAGTTGATCCTGGCTTGCACGTCAGTGTGGACAAAGTGTGCAGTTAAGGCTAGTGGTGGTCTGTGGGGCCAGTCGTCATTCCTGAAACTCTACTAGAGCCTTGGGAAGTGGTCCCGGACGTTAACATCTAGAGATACTTCTAAGACAAGTTCTTAATTGGTAAGTAACCTCTCCTTATGACAAAAATATGTACAACTAATGAAATAATTGGTACAAGTAGTAAGAAAGTTTAGTGTTGTGAGAGTAGTTTGGATAACACACCAGATGTATGAAGAGACTTGTAGTCACAAGTGGGTGACAAAATGTAACTCTGGTCTTTCCTTGGAAGTGAAATGTTAAACTGAATAAGGAAAATGAGAGACTCCTCGAAATCAAGAATCATGTCACATAAAGTTATAAGTTGAGAAAGGTGACAAATCAGTGAGGTTTGACACCTGAATTAAATGAGGTATGTATAATGTATCTATGACTAAGGAAAGTGTTACCTGACACAGAGTTGACTCTACAGTCAATAATGAAAAGAAACAATAGAGTATGTGTCCTGTGTGACAAGTTCTATAATAACCCTGTATGGAAGGACTTTGTGTTGATCAAAGTTCTATGGCATCTCCATGACATTGAGATGTTATGTGGAGACTCGAAGATATGATGAATAAATAATATCTATCTTCCTTTACCGGGGATTTTGGGGACGAAATCCTTGTTAGGTGTTTATAATTGTAACATCCCTGACCTGGGTTATGCCTTAACCCTAGAAGTTTTGCTTAAGTAAGTCATTTATATTCTTGACATTATCCTTTGATAAGTAATTAAGACTAAAGGAGAGCTTATGTTTCAATTTTGGTCCTATTTAAATAATGTTGAAGCAATATTTGCTTGTTTTGGACTAAAGTGCAAATTACCCAAGTTGAGGGGTTAACTTGCAAATGTTACATGATAAAATGTTCCTCAAGTGTTGAAGCATAATAAGAATGAAAATGATGCAGAGGTATGGCTTGTGGAAGCCTGAGCACCAAGAAAGAGCTTATTAAGCAATGTTTGTGCATTAAAACCTAGTTTTGGTGTAATGTGCAATTTACCCAAAACCTAGGGTTCAATATGCAAAATACCATTTCTAGAGAGTCCCTAATGTTTCTTGGTATCAATTAGAGACAAGAAAATCATAGGTGTGTCTCATTTGAATCTCTTTGGGGGAGAGAGAGAATCTTGATATTAAAATTATCAAGATTTAAGCATGATTGAAACCCTAATTCAATTTAATGCAAAAATAAATATATTAATGGAAGTGCCCTTCAACCAAAAATGTGATGGATGAATTTATATAAGTATGGAAGACCTTGTGCCTTGCAATTGCTATGTAAAACCCTAATTTATAAAGATGGGAAACCCTATTCCTAATAATGGAATAGTGATTAATATATTGGTAGGTGAAACACCTAAAGAGGTTGATAATGGATAACATTATATTAATAATTCCCTTACCCGAGATGAGTCCATATCATAGATAATGGTTGAATAATTCAAATAAGTGACTTATGATCAATACATTACATGATAAATGTGATGAACTGGTGCATAAAGTATTAGGAGGGGAAATACCCTAATACAAGATAAGTTGATGAACTTAAGTAAGTTAAAAGTGATAAAGAAAGTGGTACATCAAGACATGATAGATATCATATCCAGCACCTCAAGGTTGATACACCTTGATGTACCCTAAATCCAATATACTTGGATGAATAACACATGAAGTGTGTCATGTCAATTGTTACAATTAAGATGTAATGCACTTTGATAAGTGTAGTTAACTTACCTTAAGAAAAGGTTAAGCCAAGTTAATAAAGCATGATGAAATCATATTCTGGTAAAGATGAGAGAGGAACTTAAATCTTGTGTGATAATTCATTAAATGATAAATGGTGAGAATAAATAAGTATGATTGAATACTTATGATATCAATGTTGGCTCCTAGATGTGTGGAGCAATGAATTAGGGCTTGATCATTAATAATATGATCTTGAAAACCTAAATGGTTAATGATGAAAAACCCTAAACCTAATGAAGGGTGATGATATGTAAGAGAAACCCTAACCGATAAGAAAGGGAAACCCTAACCCTAATGATGGAAAGGTTGTAATTCTTTTGTTGTATAAACCTTGTAAGGCATGTTAAACACTTGAATAAAAGTATAATGATCAATGGCCTTGTGAGCCATGTGAATAAGTTGTTACCTAGTGAGAGGTGACAAGATGTAATGGCCTTGTGAGCCATGTGACAATTTGTTGCCTAGTGAGAGGTGACAAGATACTTAACGGGCCTTGTGAGCCATGTGAGATGCTTGTGTAACAAGTATCCTGAATACCTTGGGTAGATGACCTGGAGGTAATAGTTACCTGATAAGTGGTAACCATGTTCAGTGATGAACTAAGGGTTTGAATACCCAGATCCAGTAAACATGATGATGAGGTTGTTGAGGGATGTGAATTCCCAGTAATGAGATAAGGGATTGAGATCCCAATGTCTTATAAAGTTTTGAAAAGTACTTGATAGATGTATTATACTTTCTTTATAGTATTTGTCATAATCATTCATGTTTGGAAACTTGACTGATGCTAAAAGAATACAGTAATGTACTTAATTAGTCAAGTTGAATCTTATCATGTAGTGCCCTGGCCATAGACCCATCAACGTCAGGATTTGCTGGATGGTGAAACGGGTTGCTCCGCAGCATAACCCGGAAGGCATATTTTTGAATATGCGGGGGTATGGGCGAAAATATCTGTATGCCCTAATGGAGGAATTGATATGAGATAAACATTAAATCTCTCAATCCTTCATTATATGTGTCGGGATGGATGTATCACAAATCTCCCGATGTCGGGATGGATGTACCATGAATCTCCCGATGATGTTTAATGCCAGATCGATGTGAGATAAACACGAGATATCTCGATTGAAAAGAGAGTGCATCAGCCACTGTAGCTCTATAGCGAAGTTGCCAGTATACTCTGGAAAGCTATTTAGCAGAGACACAAGATGTCCTGCATGTGATCTCGTACTGACCAAGATAAGGGAGGTCATGGTAGTCGGCTCTTCCATTGACCTTGTATGGCACCGACTTTGGGTTTCACAACCGAAGGTTGGAGTTTTGTGGTATATCTCATCTCCTCACGGCATAAGTATGATTGTAAAATGTAATCAACCATATAGCATGTTTGCTTAAGGATTGAATATGAAAATCATTGGTTGATGTTACATTTCTTTTATGCACCTTTAGTTGATAGATGATATAATTATGTTTCCTTACATTCCTTGCAAAGTAGATAGATGATGTATAATTCTACCATGAGTAGATGCAATGTTATCTTATTATGTTCATACAATGATTAATACTATTGTTAATATAAAAGAATCCCCTGCTCAGTATATTACTGTTTATCTGCAATAATAATATTTCTGGCGGAGAGTTATATCTCTCGCTGGGACAATTTTAATTGTCTCACCCCCGTGGGATCCAACATTTTTAGGTGAACGAGGATGAGGAGGTAGAAACCATACAGCTGGGAAAGGACAACAACATAAATGACAACAGTGACATCTCAGGTGGAGATACCGACTGTCGTGTCTTGTAGATAAGAGTCCTATGTGTCGTCTCTGTACTCTCAGGTCCTTGGAGTCAGTAGTTAGTGCTTTTATGATCGATCTGAGATTTTGGCATTGAATGCCTCGAGGTTTTATGTTGATTATGTATAGTCTTGGCAAAGCAACTGTTGTATGTAATCCTCGAGAAGAGATGGTACATGGTATGTACTTTGTAGACCAAAATATTTATATAGTACCTTAGTCCTCTTTATAAGAGTTTTCTGGAATTGTATCTCTTTGCAAAAAGGTTTTAATTTTTAGTGATTTTCAGTAATTTGCTGTTAATGATCGCTTCCGCTTAGTTAATGATGTTTTGTTCGAACGGTGTATCACAGTAGTGGTAATCCAAAACCTCATAGAAGCATCTGAAGGTAAGTTTAAAACTACAACCCAAAAGGCGAAAGTGAATAATACCATAGGGTTCCATCTTCTTTTGTGGGTCTTGCTCGGTAGTGAGAGTCGTCAAAAACTCATAAACTAGGTGGGGGTAAGTGTTTGATACCGTGCGACATATGTAGCTTAGACCCAAGTCCTACAGGCGCGTAAAGACCTCATCCTTTAAGTTGAGAGTGGTGAGAGTTTGCTGGCAAGCTAATCGTGAGGGGAGCACCCTCCTTGCTATGAGGAATTGGTAGGTGGTGTCTTCCTCATGAGTGACCCAGAACTGGGTCGTGGAGATGTACAATGGTGCGGAGGATAAGCTAGCTCCATGCTTGCGGTTGGACGTTTGCTTGAGAGGCGCCATTGCTGAAGCTTTGAAGGACACGACGTGTCTCTTTGCGAACATGACATGTCTGTTGCTGCAGAACTCGCCGACCTGGATCGAAAAACACGGTGTGTACCTGGGCAACAACGGTAGCTCAAAGATGTAGAACACGTCTGATTAGCAGTGCTCACGGCATGGCTTGAGTGGGGGAAAGAGAGGAATGGTGGAGGCGGGCCAGATATAGCTTCTTCTTTGAGATTTCATGCCGTAATGGGTCAAGACAGCACCAGAGATGAAGCTTCTTCCTCTTTGAGCTTGAGAGAAGAAGAAGAAGAATGAGTCTTGGCGGTGCCAGAGAAGAAGATTGGTGGAGAAGAGGATGGCCTTGGTGTTGTCGGTGGTGGCTTGGAGATGTAGCTTCTTGCTACAAATCGCACACGGCTGGTCGTTGGCAGAGGAGGCTCGAACATGATTGACAACACGATTGGAAATGAAGTGAGGGAATGAGGAAGGCGGTGGCCGTTTAGGGTTAAAAACCCCTTTTCTCATCAAAAGACATGGCATGTCTTTGTTAGAACTCGACGTATTTCTTGATAGAACTTCCCTGCGTTCTTTTGAGCAAATCTGTGCATTACAAGACACGCCGTGTGCTTTTACGCACACTCCATGTTCTAATCTAGAAGTTCAAATTATAGTTGTTTCATAGATGACGACACACCATGTTCAAATAAAGACACATCGTGTTCTTTTCTAGACGTTGTGTCTTAATTAAGACACGTCGTGTCTTTTTCCAGATCAAGTATTACTATGGTCTGCTGGACAGTAACACGGCGTGTCATTTTCTGACACGTCGTGTGTTTTTTAGTTTCTGCTCACTTTTTGTTTGTTGTAAGAGACGACACGCTGTGTCAAATAAAGACATGTGTGTCTCTTTGAGTTTATGTAGAATTTAGCTTCTCGCCATCACCTGCAGAAGTATTGCGATGCAAGTATAAGTGTTTAAATTATTACATACACCCATGACAAGCTTATTCTTGGGAAATTTAAAGATTTTTCTTGACTCAAACTACTAAAAGAAATTCTAATATAATGTGGGGTCAAATCCCACAAGTTCCTCCATTTAAAGTTTGGAGTAGGACTCTTTAATCTTTTGATCAAGCATCCTGGAGGGAGCAAGTGGCTCCCTTATCAACTTTATCTCCTGTGATGCAAAGCTTGCACCGTTGTCCATTGACCTTGAAGGAGGATTGTTTCCCTTACAGCTCCACGGTCCCATACGGAAAAATGCGTAGGACCAAGAATGGTCCAGACCACTTGGATCTCAATTTTCCTGGAAACAACTTGAGTTTAGAATTGAAAAGCAAAACTTGGATTCCTTCCTTGAAGTCTTTGATCTCGATTCTTTTATCATGCCATCTCTTTGTCTTCTCCTTATAGATTTTGGCATTCTCATAAGCATCCATTCACAACTCCTCTAGCTCTTGTAGTTGCAGTAACCTCTTCTCTCATGCTTTCTTAAGATCATAATTTAGAAACTTGATTGTCCATAATGCTTTGTGCTCCAAATATATGGGTAAATGGTATGATTTTCCATAGACCAGCTTAAAAGGTGTTGTTCCAATGGGTGTTTTGAAAGTTGTCATGTATGACCATAATGCATCTTACAACTTAAGTGCCCAATCCTTTCTTGAGCTGGAGACAGTCTTTTCTAGAATAGCCTTCAGTTGTCTATTTGAGATCTCCACTTAGCCCGATGTTTGAGGGTCATAGGGTGTGGATATTTTATGCTTTAACCCATATTTTCTAAGCAAGTTGTTGAAGTTTCTCTCATTAAAATGGATGTCACCATCTGAAATTTCCTATCATTTTAGAGGCGGGAGGCTATTTCCTATCACTAGAAGGATATCGTCAACCGCTGTCTATGGTGTTGCTCCAGGAGGCCACCGTTGATGATTGCTTGAGTGTCGCTTGAAGAAGCACATTGCTTCTTGAAGAAAGGTACAAGCTATTGTAAGGGTATTGTCGTTGGACTTGCTCCAGGACCAGGTATAACCTTGCAACCTTCCTTCCTAGATACATCATTGTTGACGAGATCATGTTGATCATGGAATTGAGCATTAATTTTTTTATTTCTTCTTCCTTATTTTTCGCCTCAATTTCCCTATAGTGGTATCAGAGCCACATCAATTTATGGTGTATCTAGATTTAAATAAATATGGTCGGATTTATTTTATTGCATATGATGTGAATATTAAGCTGGTTAATGTGCATATTAAATTAAATCCCACATACAATTCCACACACACACATATATATATATGTATATATATATATGTATATATACAATTTACATGTGTCGCCTTAAAATTGTTTTGATGGTGATAAGTAGTATGGTTGTGGCCTATACCCCTAGAGCTTTTATGCTTGGTTGGATGGTTGTTGTTCTTGTTTATATTTCAATTTACATATTAATCCTCTCTCTTCTTTTCCATATATAAGAGTATCAATTCTTTCCTTCCTATACTCCCCTCGAATGTAACTCGAGGTTTCTCAATTACCATGTAATATGTTAAATAGAATAGGATAGCTTTTATTTTTATTATGGCAAAAAAGGCATTCTGCATCAGGTGAGTCGACCGGCTTATTAGGTGAACCGACCAGTTCATGACTCAAACCAATCAGTTGGGAGACTGAGGATACCGAAGACAGGAGGAACCAACCGATCAGCTGGTGGCCCAATCAACCAACTGGAGGAGTCCAGACGTCGCATGGACTAAAGGCCAGATGACTGGTCTGTCAGACCAACCGACCCACTAGGAGGCCATCCAACCGATTCAAGAGTTGAACCTTCGACTCAGACTTGTTAAAGCACAAATCATCATCAACAACATGTTGCTACATATGATGTACCTTAGGTGGTAGTAATTCTTTACAGATCTAGAGAATTACAATAGGATGGCCATAACCATTGCTTGTATTTATTATTGCATGTTTTGTTGTGGTTATAACATGTATATGATATGTACTACAAACATGTGGTGATTGGATACATATATGTATTTATATATTAAATCCCTCAATATAATATTAAGTCTTAGATGCTTTCCATAAGCTAAACACATGAAAAACTTGATTGACTAAGCATAGGTTACGCCAAAGCATGGTGCATTGTCCATCTCATAGAAGTGTGATGGTAGATATGTCAAAGTAGGGTGCATATTCTATCGTGTTGGATTTTAGGTCAGGTTTAACTAGGTGATCTTAATGAGATTATATGCCTAGAAGTATACAGATAGATTGTGGCAAATATATTTGCACACCATCTATCTAAGAGTTACATGAGATGCAGTTGACAAACATTATCTACCTAAATAGTCAAGTTATGGATGATCAGCCAAAGCTGACTCATGAAATATGAATCTTGTCTTACTAGAAGGTTGTGTGATGTAATGTTTTGAATTAGTAGTGAGGCTATCAATTTCAATAAAATAGTGGGAGTGATATTTAATTAAAGGCCTAATTAATATTGTCAAACTTATTAAATCAAATTAATCAAACATGTTTTGACCAAAGTTACAATATCTTTTGTAGAATCTAATGGCAAACACAAACGCATTTTCTTTGTGATCGGTCCTTGAGAAGGATTGAACGTGATAAACTTCCATGATTGGTTTTGGACTTTGAGACAGGTTCTCAATCATGAGCATAAGCTCTATGTCCTCGATATGCCGGTACTAGAGGAATATGCTCCTGATGCGCCTAGGGATGAGGTGGATGCTTATTGGAAGCATGCTAACGATGTCTTAGACATTAAGCACCTTATGCTATGTTGTATGAACTATGAGTTGCATGAGCAACATATAGACATGGGGATTCTTGAGATGGTCACACATCTTAAGAATATGAACCAAAATCATGTGAAGCAAGAAAAGTACAATGTCTCGGAGGCCCTCTTTGAGTGCAAGATGACATAAGGAGATCCAATAGAGCCCCCATCTGCTCAATATGATTGGGCATGTGGAACATCTAGAAAGATTGGGATTCCCTTTGAGCCAAGAGTTGGCCACGAATATGATTCTAATATCATTGCCTGAATCATAATGCCAGTTTATCAAGTGTTACTACTTGAGTAACTTGACCAAACCGTTGTTAGAAGTACTTGGCATGTTGATAAATTCTGAAGCAAGAATGAATAAGAACAAACCTATGATGATGATCAACAAAGTGAAGTCCAATGACAAAGGCAAGGCCAAGAAGAGTTTTGAGGCAAAGCTGAAGTCTAAGTCTTCTGCACTCAAGATGAGGAGAAAGGTAAGTACAAAAGGAATTTGTCCTTTGCCCTTAAAGAAACTAAGGAAGAAGAAGAAAGATATAGAGATCTCCAGTTTAGAACCCGAGAAGAAGTAAGCTAGAACTGTGCAAAGCAAGAATTTCTATCACTACAGTTGGAATATGCCATTCATGAATTGGGCATGTAATAAAATTAGCGAATTTCTATTATATACCTACCACTAATGAAAAACATCATGTATCTTTTATTGAGATGTTTTTCTTTCAAAGATATGATCTTTTATGGTTGTGGCACTAATTCTCATAGTTTGTATTTGATAGTTCTAGAGACAATTATGTATACTGAATGATTTGATGACTCAAACAATGAATACCTATAGCATTGTCATCTAGAGCACATAAATGTGATACACATTTCTAGAATCCATAATGATGGTTATCTAGACTCTTTTGGTTATTGAACCAATAGAGACATGCAAGTCTTATATATTGGGCAATAGGACACAAACACCTTTCACTAGATGTAGTGGGAGAGTGAGTATTCTATTATGCCTCATACATATTGATGTATATAGACCTTTTAGAACAAATGTTAGAGTTGGTTAATAATACATTATTGTATTTACTGATAATCTCAGTAGATATGGTAATTTTTGTTTAATGAAATACAAATATAAATCTCTTGAAGTGTTCAAGAAGATCATGAATGAAGTACATAACCAACTTAGTATAAGTATTGAAACATTTCAGTATGACCGATATGGAAATACTTTGAACCAAGAGTTTGAGGATCTTCTGGGAGATTGTGAAAATGTATCACAATGACCTCCACTTGAAATAAAATGATCTAACAGTTTCAACAAGACCTGTCACAAGCACAACATCTCCAACAACAAGGTAACACTTCACAACAACATCAGTAAGAAAGAGGTCCTAGTAAGATGGATATGTTAGAAGGCATGTTTGGTAAACTCATGAGATAGAATGAGACCTAGTAGACAAAACTAAACAGGACCAGAAAAATCAAGGGGCTCAAATTCACATCACAAAAAACCAAATTTTGCAACTAGCATCATAGGTGGCAGCCATGAAGAAACCCAGCTAGCCGGGATTTCTAGGAAACACTGATGTTCCACCTAATAACCAACAAGCAAATGCAGTGCTTCTTTGCGGTGGAGAAGTGTTGATGGATGAGTAGAAAGTGATTCCAAATTAGAGTGCAACACCATCTAAAACTGGGGTAGTGTCAAATAGTGTACTTACAAAGTAGCCAATAGACCCTACAACTCAGGAGAAAGCTATAGAATAGGAGAGTATTGGGCAAACAAAAACTCATAAGAAGTTTTACATTACACCTCACCAACATAAAAATGTGATTCCACTATCATTTCCCAATAGCTTGAAGGCCAAAAAGGTTGATCAACAGTTCAGGAAATTCCTAGATACTTTCAGGAAGCCCCACATCAACCTACCACTAGTATATGCCATTGAAAAAATTCCCTCTTGTGGCAAGTTCTTGAAAGACATCATGAACAAGAAGAGGAGGATAGCAGATTGAGATGTTGTGGTACTATGGGAGGAAGTCAGTGCTTTAATACTAAGGAAATTTCCATAGAAGAGACAATATCCTAGGTGCTTCAACATACCATGTTTCATTGGCAAGTTCAAGTTTGGAGAATCATTATGTGATTTAGGGACAATCATTAATCTCATGCCACTGACCACATTCAAGAAACTAGGACTCAAAGAATCAAGGATGAGCAACATGACAATTTATCTTGTAGAAAATTCAATGGTGTGACCAATAGGCATTTGTGACGATGTTCCAATGAAGGTAGACAAATTCATATTTCCTATAGATTTTATAGTCATGAAAATGACGGGTGACTATGGTAATGAATTATTATGAGGTAGGCCATTCCAAGCCACAAATGATGTGATCTCAAAGATGGGGAGAGGAAGAATGACAATGGGGATCCAAGATGACCGATTCGAGATAAAGTTGCTCAATTATCAACAATAAATCAAAGAGCAAGCACAATGTCACGTGATGCAACAATCTGTTAGTGAGGTATTCCTACTTTTGGGGAAACCATTTCTAGACATGGCACATGTCATGAAAAGGGTGGGTCAAGGCACCCTAGAGGTGGACATTATTGAACAGGAAAAACATATATCTTTGATAAAGGTTGTGAAGTATTATGAGGAACCATAGGAGGATGTACACCCAACCACAATCACAGATGTTGTGTCTTCTGCCATCATGCAAGCATATCCTCAGCTGCCTTTAAAAGCTTGTCTCATGAATCTGGTGGATGATTGCACATACTACTATCTATTAAAGGAGCGTGCCATGTTTCTAAAAGCATTATCATGCTTTTATTCGAGACATGGTGAGGATTTAGGACCACCACCACCGCCATTAGTACCATCTCTATAGTGTTATACAAAGAAGGAATTGAAGCCACTTCCTCCACATCTGAAAGTAAATATTCTTGGCAGTGGACTAAAAATTTCTAGTGATTATTTTTACATCACTAAGTCTTACAGATGAGGAGAAGATTCTCATTATTCTAAACAACCATCAGGCTACATTTCACTGGTCTATTGCTGACATCAAGGTGATCTCCCCTAGTTTATGTCAACATAAGATCCAAATTGAAGACGGAGAAAAACTGGTGGCACAACCTCAACATCATTTATTTCACATCATGAATGAGGTGGAGAAGGAGGTAGTGGAACTCTTGTCGGTACGTATAACTTATGCTATTTCAGGTTCCAAATGGGTTAGTGATGGGGCTCCAAATGTCGCACCAATAAATACCCTAAGGAAATAATCCTTACATTTAATCGAAAGTTGTGTACTAATTCCCCACTCCACATGAATGGAAGCCTTATTGCAGTTAACTTAAGGATCAAAACCAAAGGACAACCCTTTTAAGCAGTTATATATATTTAGAAGTACTGACTATAATATTTATCACCGAGAAGTTGATTGATTGATTAAATTGAATTGTTGCTCGTAGCCACAATGATTAAAGAAGTAAATAAATGTTAATAAAGAGGACTAGGACATGGGGTTTTGCTTTCCAAGGCATGTGTAATTAACCTAGAAAGATATAACTCCTTAATAACAGTTTACAAAATAGAGGCTTAGCTAATGCATTCTTACATGATACAAATTGTTGCGTGGATTAAACTCCCTTGGAACCGACCAAACTCGACACCTAAGTTCCTAGTTCAATCCCACTGGACTCCTTCACTATGGCTGGCCATTCTCGACATGTTCACAGATCGTAACCCAATCACCTCACCATCCCTAGCTGACACTTTAGGGGGATAATAAGATTGTTCTAAAGTTCTAATCACGATTACAACAACATGTACATCCATGATTATAACAAACATACAAAGTAAGTCGTCCATTAGAAATGCAAGAAAATGAGCACAACGATATTTTATTTAGCAATAGTATTGTTGAGTTTAGATACATGCTAGAATAAAATACGAGTAGTTGGGGCTAGTCCCCATGCCCAACATAAATGTATGCTCTCTCATGGTGAGAGACAACAACAAAAAGGTAGGTAGAACAATGGAGGGGGCCATGATGCCTGGTGTAGGAAGACCAATCTCTCCACTGTGGTTGCTGCCTCCTCGATCCTTGCTAGGGTTTGCTCTACATAGATGTGGCTTCTTATCACCAATCAGAGACCCTTTAGAATGGATGATAAGGGTTCTATTTTATAGATGCTATTCTAACTACCAAAACCCTAATGCTAGATACTTGTGATTGAAGGTAGCTAATTGCATGGCCCGTACTCTATCTAACATGAGACTCACGTGGGTTACTCAATCTGAACCTCATATCCAATTCTTTGGAGGACCATCATGAATTAAAGTAGAATAAGCTGGATGCGAAGAGCGTGCATCAGGATTGAAGAATCTATAAGACTCTGAGTAGATATTGGCTTGAGTTAGGCGACCGGAGGAGTCAATCGCTTAACTGGGTGGTTGGAAGGTGGACATTGGAAAGCTTCAGGGCCTTCCTTCCCTTCAGGTGTGGCACTATGAGGGCTTGATTGTGCTTCTGGGCATTGAAGTATATTTTTGGCTAATTCTGCATGAAAAGCATGTAAAGTGCATTAAAATCTAGAAAAGAGGAAATATTTGCAATTAAGTAAATCTAAGTCTAAATCTTGGAAATAGAAACACAACAACCCCTATAATGCGAATAAAATCGTGTGCCAATATGGGTATAAATATACTCATCAAACTACCCCAAACTTAGACCTTTGCTTGTCCTAAGTAAAGCAAAATAAAAATGAGAACAAACAATTCATACTAGGATCCAAACTTCCTCTCCCAACTAAGCACACTTTGTGGTTCCCTTCCACCAAACACGATCAAGCAACCCTAGTCCTTCGAGGTCACATAGCCACACTTGGATATCCCATGACTGGGGCGAAGGGGATATAGGTTGGGCTTGGTAGAAATGATTGATTTGTTCCAAGAGATCCTAAAGTTCATAAGCTATGTTTTCTACAACAAACTCTGCATGATCAGGTAGAATTAGTTAAGCTAAAGAATTGCATAAGGGGACTGTGTAGGTGTCTGGTTGGTGTCCTAGCTGGAGAACCTTTCCAGATATAAGATAGGAAATATCGACATGTGTTGGTTCCCTTTTGATTGAAGGACTTTGTGTTGGATGTCTGGGGATCCTAGAGTAGGAGCAATTGCAGATACCAGACCACCACGATTGAATTTTCCATTGATGGTACGAGATATTTGCAGCCCAAGATGCTCGATGAATGCACTTCCCCAATTAAAGGGGTGCTGATGAAGAACATACCAAATAGCTTAAAGATCAATGCTGGTGACGACACCTTGAGTAGAGTCTCTATAGAAAATTGTGCACTAGAGTATCCTATGGAGATATCAGATTACATGACTATGTATCAGAGATGCTTTCATGTTTTCAAACTTGAAATAGAATTTACCAGTGATCTTGGTCTAGAATTTGTCTGCCTTGTAGCTGGTGTGAGGATGGTTCTATGTATCACACCGTGACAACCATTCATCATCGACTTCCTAATAGAAGATGGATAAGAGTTGGTAGGAACTAAGGTTGTAGTTTTCTATGAACAATTGGAACACACAACCAAGTTTCTTGTCAACAACACTTTGTTTTTTAAACGAGGCTAGAAACTCCATTTTTAGTGCTGGGAAAATTGAACGAGTGTGATGTGTAAAAGATTGAATCTGGCCGTGGGAAAGGATGTCGTCAAGAGGGCCTTGGATGCCCAACTTTGATAAGGTGTCACTATAGGCCCAACTAGGAAGGGTTACCCCGACCTTTTGGATTATTTTGTGTCGACGACGGCATTCTTCAGTCAGGAACACATAATATGTACCATGAAGTGGAGTGGACCTATCCTCAACAATCATTTTGGAAGTCGTAGCTGATCGTGGTGATGCTCTATAGTTGAAGGGGCTTGTTGGGGCTAAGGGCGACATCTCAGCAATAATTTCAACATCATCATTGCATGACCCAGGGGTGGCGGTCTAGTATGGCCGGAGCTGCTTGACATGTTGTATATCTTAGGCTGCGGTGTTGCGGCTACATGCGACACCGAAAGGTGAGCTTTTTACTTCGGTGGCCCAATTTGGACTACTCATCTGTCAGGGTGATGACAATCTTATTGTTGGACATGCTTGACCAGTGTCCTTGTTGGAGTCATCTGGGGCTGTTGAGGGTTCGTCAATTGCTAGGCGGCAACAACCTGTCAATGGCTTTTGTTCAGTCAAATATCTTTTAGTGAGTCGAGTAACTCAATTAGTGAAATAGTCATTTATATTGTGGTTGAGGAAACCCTATGCCCCTCGTTCCCTTCTTTTTTGATATATCTGTAAAGAAGAAAAGTAGTTGTATTAAAAGAATTTTTAATCAGATTGCCTCCTAGAAGCGCCTTATTTATAACATCATTTGGCTCAACATAATGCCGAGGCTCCTTGTGGGATTTTTCTGAAAAAATGATGATGATAAGAAACTATAAAGGGTTAGGGGAAGATATATAAGGGGGTTATTTTTTTTTCTCTTCCTTATTATTATTATTTTAAAGTAATTTTGGGGACTCAATCCCAAGATATTATCATGGGGGATGGGGTAGGAGGTGAAGGGTTTGCGATTGTTTATATTGAGTGGGTATTGCGTCCCCACTATTATATTTTCCTTCTCAAGATGTAAGGCCATCGATGGTAAGGTATCGCTTGTCCTCTGGCCATTCACAACAAAGTCACTTTTGACCTTATCCCATAAGACATATGCTCCATGAGGGTAGACATGTCTTACCACATACGGTCTATACCATCTCATTTTTAAATTTCCTAGGAATAGCCACAATTTTGAATTATAGACCAGGACAAGATTTCCCATTTTAATATCATTTCTTCTTATGTGATTTTCATGCCAGACGTTACTTTGTTCATTATGCATGCATGCATTTTCATAGGCTGACATTCTGAGTTTGCCTAGGTGTTGAACTTGCATCATGTGATTCTCTTTGGCAATAGATAAATCAAAGTCAAGGGATTTTATGTCCCAGTTGACCTTGTGTTCTATTTCCACTGGGAGGCGACATGATTTCTCATAAATCAAATAGAAAGGGGTTGTTCCCAGTGGTGTTTTGAAGGTGGTTCGGTAGGCCCATAGAGCGTCGCTGAGTTGCAAGACCAAGTCTTTCCTCATTCTGTTCACAATTTTCTCCAATATGGCTTTGATATGTCAGCTGGAGACTTCAACCTGGCCATTGGTCTAAGGATGGTAGGGTGATGTTGTCTTGTGTTTTAGCCCATACTTCTTAAGCAACGACTCAAATTTATTTTCGGCAAAGTGAGATCCCTCGTCTGATATCATGATTTGTGGTACTCCAAATCTGGGGAAAATGATGTCTTTGAACATTTTGATGATAGACTTTGAGTCGCACAAGACTTTGGGGGATGGATTCAATCCATTTAGATATGTAATCCACCGCTACCAAGATGTATGAAAATCTTCAGGAGGGAGGAAATGGTCCCATGTAAACAATGCCCCAAACATCAAAGATTTTCAATTCTTACCATTGTGTGAGGGGCATATAATTTCGTCTAGAGATGTTACTTGATCGTTGACACTGGTTGCATAGGTGGGTGTGGTCATAAGCAAATTTGAAAATGGTAGGCCAATAAAAACCACATTGTAGGACTTTGGCGGCAATTTTATGAGCGGACATATGCCCACCTGTAGATCCAGAATGATAGTGTTTTAGGATATCTGTTGATTCTTCATGCATAACACATCGTCAATAGAGACCATCCACACACAACCTAAAAACAAATGGTTCATCCTAGTAGAATTTTCGGACTTCATGTAGGAATTTCTTCCTGTTTTGTCCTTTAAATTTAGGGTGGATGATTCCTGTAGACAAATAGTTAACATACTCAACATACCAAGGCCAACTTACCTCCAGTCGCAACAAGTCGTAGCCTAGGAGAGATTTTTTGATGATTTTCACTTTATTATCTTCATAGACAAGTCGGCTTAAGTGATCAACAACAACATTTTCACTTCATTTTTTGTCCCTGGTTTCCATATTGAATTCTTGTAAAAGAAGGATCCATCAATGAGTCTTGGTTTTGCATCTTTATTTGTCATTAGATATCTGATAGCTGCATGGTTGGTGTAGACTATGACTTTGGATCCTACCAGATAAGACTAAAATTTATCAAAGGCATACACGATACCTAGCATATCTCTTTCTATTGTTGTGTAGTTCTATTGCGCTTCATCAAAGGTATTTGAAGCATAGTAAATGAAAATGTTTGTTATCAATGCGCTGTCCCAAGATGGCCCCAACCACTTAGTTGCTTGCATCACACATAATTTCAAAGGGTTGCATCCAATCGGTGCACAGATCACAGGGGTAGTGGTCAGAGCCTTCTTTAGTGTAGAGAAACTCTTCATACATTCTCCATTATAATCGAAGTCAGCTTCCTTTAATAGGAGGTTGGTAAGGGGTTTTGCAATCTTTGTGAAGTCACATATGAACCTCTGATAGAAAGCGGTGTGGCTAATAAAAGCGCATATCTCCTTAACAGTTGTAGGCAGTGGTAGGCTTTCTATCACTTGTACTTTGGTTGGATCGAATTCAAGTCCTCCACTGGAGATTTTATGACCCTAAATAATACCTTCATGTACCATGAAATGGCACTTCTCCAGTTTAGTACTAGTTGTGCCTCTTCACATCTGGTTAGAACAGTAGCCAAGTTGTCAAGGAAATTGTAGAAGGAGTCCCCGTAAATAGAAAAATCATTCATGAAGATCTCCATGATGGATTCTGTAAGCCCTAAAAATATGGATGCCATACAGTTTTGGAAGGTTGTTGGGGCATTGCAAAGATCAAATGATATGTGTCTGAAGGCATACGTTCCAAATAGGCAGGTGAAAGTAGTTTTTTCTTGGTTTTCGGGGTGGATTGGAATTTGTTAGAACCCAAAATAGCCATCCAAATAATAGAAATATTTCTAATGAGCAAGTTTCTCTAGAACCTGGTCCAAGAACGGAAGTGGGTAATGATTTTTCTTGGTTTCCTTATTTAGTTTGCGGTAGTCAATACACATTCTCCATCCTATGATAGTCCGAGTGGGTATGAGCTGTCGTTGATCATTTTTAATGACCGTGGTCGCACCTTTCTTAGGTACTACCTAAATGGGGATTCGTACTAAGAGTCAGATATTTGATATATAATCCCTATATGTAGAAGTTTGACCACTTATTTCCGCATGACTTCCTTCACGTTTGGGTTGAGCTTGCGTTGCGCTTTATTTGAGTGTTTAGGGTCCTCTATCATGGGTATCTTGTCCATACATAGAGCTACATTGACTCTGGTGAGATCACTCATGCTGTACCCAGAGCTTTCTTCCCCTTTCTCAATACTGTCATCAGTTTGTCTTCTTATTTTGGGTGAGCTTAGAGCTTATTATCACTAGGCATAGGTTCCCCTAGTCAAGGAATCAATATTTAAGTCCCTCGGGCAATGTCGTCAATTCAGGAGGGGTTTGCACTAGAGTTTCGTTGGAGATTTCTTCTACCATCCTTAGGTATTCAAAAATTTTGATGGCTTCCTCTTCTCTTCTATGGCGTCTAGATGTTTGGTGTGCATGGATACGTGATATTCTTCCTTGTCAACTTCCTCACCATCTAGTTCTATTTATAGTGGATCTTTGTAAGGTGCTTGTCTTAGTTGGTTTGTTTCGACGACACACTCTAGCGAAAAGACTTATGTAAAAAAATAGAGGCCTTTAAACCGTCTAAAACTACTATTCAAGAGTCGCTTTCCCTAATCGTAGGAGCAGGGTTCCCACCTCAACATCAATTAATGCTCGTGTTGTATCTAAAAAGGGCCTTCCAAAAATCAACGGGTACCAATCATCTTCTTTAATATCTATGATTACAAAATCACATGGGATATATATGTTTTTGATCTTGATCAGAACGTCTTCTATTATCCCCAAAGGTTTTGTTATGGACACATCGACCAAATGAATGGTCATAGCTGTAGGGTAGGCGATCGGTAAATCCAAGACATTGGCATAAAGTGTATGGCATAATGGATATGCTTGTGCCTATGTCAACAAGTCCCTTGTGACAAGTGTTGCCACGTAAGAAACAATCTATCCCAAATGAACCAGGATCTTTTTGCTTCCGAGGCATCTGATTATGAACTATATCAGATTTTGTTTGTTCTAGCTTTACAATCTCACATTCCTTGGTCATATACTTCTGAGATATAAGGGTCTTGAGGTATTTGCACTAGGTTGTCATTTCAGCTAGTGCATCGAGGAACGGGATGTCAACGTGGAGTTTCTTCATAGTATCCTTGAATTTTCATGAATATATCGTCCAACTTGGTATGCTTGAGGT